>OY728163.1:1361881074-1363294637 GCA_963277665.1 Viscum album | reverse complement strand
CATATTCAGTCGTGTCGTGAAAAACACGCATCCAAATGATGTGTTGTATTTTATTACACCTCAAGAAACATAATTAAGATTTATTCTTATGATTTAAAGTAATTATTATGTTGTTGGGTATGTATTTGAAATTAAAACACATGTTTTGGCCATTTATGACATGCTGAGTGCATTTTCGGCCACCGTGGTCACACGACACCTCCGATTGACATGTCTTATGGACAACCATTTCACAATTCACCCACCCTTTATTGTCGTCTGATTTCATGGCATTATGAGGTTGTTCGGCCGATTTTGACCACCCCCCCGCATGCTTTTCAAGCATGCCAAACACCTAAAAACACATATTCTGTCATTCCATGCAAATCGCGTGTCAAAATGACATGTCATCTCCTCTTACACCTCATTAATAATAATTAGGGTGTTTTCATGTGATTTCAAGTCATTATGATATCTTTGGGTATGCATTTTACCGTAAAACACATGTTTTGGCCATTTACGCCATGCAGAGTGTGTTTTTGGCCACCACGGTCACACGACACCTCCTATTGATGTGTCCGTCCTAGCCGACCATTTCACAATTCACCCACCCTTTGCTTTCGTCCAATTTCATGGCATTCCGAGGTCGTTTGGCTGGTTTTGACCACCCCATTCAAACTTTTCAAACGCACCAAACACCTAAAAAACACATATTCAGTCTTGTCGCGTAAACCGTGTGTCCGAATGACATGTTGTCTCCTCATACACCTCAAGAATAATAATTAGGGTGTTTTCATGTGATTTCAAGTCATTCCGATGTTGTTCGGTATGCATTTGACCATTAAACGCATGTTTTGGCCATTTACGACATGCAGAGTGCATTTTCAGCCACCACGGTCACACAACACCTCCGATTGATGTGTTGCATGGATGACCATTTCAAAATTCATCCACCCTTTATTTTCTCTTGATTTCATGGAATTTCGAGGTCGTTCGGCTGGTTTTGACCACCCACGCATGCTTTTCAAGCGTGCCAAACACCTAAAAAAACACATATTTAGTCGTGCCGCACAAACCGCATGTCCGAATGACGTGTCGTCTTCTCGTACACATCACGAATAAAAATTATGGTGTTTTTGTGTGATTTCAAGTCATTCTGATGTCTTTCGGTATGCATTTGACATTTAAACGCATGTTTTGGCCATTTACGACATGCAGAGTGCGTTTTTGGCCATCGTGGTCACATGATGCTTCTGATTGACGTGTCGTCTAGTTGAAAATTTCATAGTTCACCCACCCTTTGTTTTCGTCCAATTTCATGGAATTCTGAGGTCGTTCGGCTAGTTTTGACCACCCCACGCATGCTTTTCAAGCGCGCCAAACACCTAAAAACACATATTCAGTTGTTCCGTGAAAAACAAACATCTGAATGACATGTCGTATTTTCTTACACCTCACGAATAATAATTAGGGTGTTTTCATGTGATTTCAAGTCATTCCGATGTCGTTGGGTATGTATTTGACCGTAAAACCCATGTGTTGGCCATTTACGACATATAGAGTTCGCTTTAGGCCACCGTGGTCACAAGACACCTCCGATTGACGTGTCGTCTGGCCGAAAATTTCAAAATTCACCCACCCTTTGTTGTCATCCGATTTTTATGGAATTATACGATCGTTTGGTCGGTTTTGACCACCCCACGCATGCTTTTCAAGCGCGCCAATCACCTAAAAAACACATATTCAGTTGTGACACGAAAAACGCACGTCCGAATGATGTTTCGTCTCCTCATACACCTCACGAATAATAATTTGTGTGTTTTCATTTGATTTCAAGCCATTATGATGTCGTTCGACATGCATTTGACTGTTAATTGCATGTTTTGGCCATTTACGACACGCGGAGTGCATTTTTGGCCACTGCGGTCACATGACACCTCTGAATGACATGACATCTATCCGATCATTTCACAATTCACCCACCCTTTTTATCGTCCGATTTCATGGCATTCTGAGGTCGTTCGACTGGTTTTGACCACCCCACACACGCTTTTCAAGCATGCCAAACACCTAAAAACACATATTCAGTTGTGCTGCGCAAACCGTGCGTCCGAATGATGTGTCGTATCCTCATACACCTCACGAATGACCCATGGATCATTGTGTTAAAGTATCAAGACAATCTGAATATGTTTGGTCAGTTTTGCATATGCCAATTGTATTTACTTAAAATGGGTGTCCATTTTAAACAAAAGAGAGTCATTTAGAGTGATATCGGCCACACTGTGCCTTGGATTGTGGTAGGGTTGTCTTGTACACATCTCAAAGGACCATTGAATCATTTTCCTAAATTATCAACACAATCCAAATATGTTTGGTTTGTTTTTCGTATGTCAGTTGTTATTTTCATTTAAAATGTTGTCCATTTCAAACCAAAGTGAGACACTTTGAGTGATAGCGGCCACACCGTCTATTGGATTGAGGCAAAGTTGACTCGTACCCATCAAAAATGACCAATGTATCATTTTCTTAAATAATAAACACAATCTGAATCCGTTTGATTGGTTTCTTGTATGTCTGTTGTTGTTTTCACTTAAAATCTGGTCCATTTCAAATAAAAGTGAGACACTTTGAGTGGTTCTGGACACACTGTGCCTCGAACTGCACCCCCACCCCTCACCCCTGATATCCCCCCCCCCCTCACCCCTGACAGCCCCCCCACTCACTCCGGACAGCACCCCCACCTTCCGAACATCCCCCCTCACCTTAGACAGCCCCCACCCCCGGACAGCCCCCCCCCCCCCCCCACCTCGGACAGCCCCCCTATTACCCCATGAAGCCCCCCAACCCCTAGACAGCCCCCCCCCCACCCCCGAACACCCCCCCCCCCCCCACCTCAGATAGCCCCCACCCCCAGAAATCCCCCCACCCCACAGACAGCCCCCCGCACCACCCAGACAGCCCCCTGCACCACCCGGACAGACCAACCACCCCCCGGACAGCCCCCTCACCCCGGATAGCCCCCACCCCGAACAGCCCCCAACACCCCAGACAAACCCCCCCACCCACCCCCCGGACAACCCACCCACCCCCCAGAAATCCCCCCCCCCACACCCCGGACAGCCCCCCAACCCCCAGACATCCCCCCATCCCATCATACATCCCACAACCCCGTACATCCCCCGCACCACCCGGACAACCCCCCCCCCCCCCACACACACACACACCCCAGACATCCCCCCTCATCCCGGACAACCCCCCAACCCCCCGGACACCCCCATCATCATGGAAAACCCCCTCAACCCCTCAGACAACCCCTCTCCCCTCCCCCTCACCCCGGATATCCCCCCACCCTGGACAACCCCCAAACAGCCCACTCACCCCCGGACAGCCCCCCTCACCCCCTCATTCCAAAAGGGTTCATTTTCATTTCACAAATTCAATCAATTTAAACTACGTATAAAATATTAAATAGTTCAAATCAATTTATTTCATTCTTTGAATAAAAAACCGAGACAAAGTCTCAATTTCACCACTTCATTCTTTAAATATTATTTGAAAATAAATCTAAATAGTCATGCAATTGAATAATTCATAAAAAGTTGAAAGACTTCAAAATTATAGTCATCAAATTCATGACTTGTTCAATTTAATAAGAATAGGATTAAATAATATTTCACAAAAAATTTTAATTAAAACATTCATAGAAACTTTGTTAAAAATTAATAAACACATATAAACTAATTTGAAAGTAACAACTAATTACAAGATGAATAAAAAACATAAAAACACATACTTATAAAATATGGAATCCAACCGCAACGAATCTAAGATGTTTCACCTCAGATAAAGGGTTAAATATTTAATTAATTAAATTGATCTCATGAAATGGACAAAATCTAGGTTAAATCAAAACATAAAAAATATAGATACACATCAAAATCAAAACACAAAACTAAAATATTAGATTAATAACAATAATAATAAGGTAACACTTAAAGATCTTAAGTGTAGAAAGAAGAAAATAGCTGATTTGAGATGGATATTATGGATATTTAGCAGTTCGGATGGGGGAAGTCGAGCGAGGATGGCATGCTACTGGTCATTCAGTTCTATTCACGAATGAGGAGGGGCTGGTAATTGGGAAAAACTTTTCCCAATGATTTTTAAAAACCATTGGGAAAGAGTGCCTATCCCAATGGTTTATATAGAACCGTTGGTAAAATCGCCTAAAAAACAATCTTCTCCCAATGGTTCTACAGAACCGTTGGTAAAGCCTCCTACAAGAAATATTTTCCCAATGGTTCTCTAGAACCGTTGGTAAAGGCTCCTACAAACAGGCCTATACAAATTTTTTTGTTAAACCGTTGGTATAGCCTCCCTTTCCCATTGACTTTTGTAAACTGTTTGGATAAAAGCACTGGGAAAACATCCATTTCTAGTAGTGACAGCCGCACCTTCAAGATCGCACACTAAAATGGTGGCACCATGATGGTGTAACCATAATAGTCTCACCCCCACAGTCGCACACCAAAATGGTGGCACTGCTTACGATGACACTGTGACCATGGCACCGCCTATAGTGACTCACCAAACTGTGTACCACCCTTGTTTCTTTTTTCAGTCCCGCTCCCACAACATATCATTTGACGTAATAGTGTGTTAAATACCCCTTTCAAAGCCATCAAAATCCCATAAATGATATAAAAAATCCTCCAAGAGTCGGGCGACCCTTGACTTACAAAAACCTATGGCTTTTTTTCCCCGATGCCACACCCTTTTCCCGTACTTTTTAATTCTTCCCATGTTATGCATTTTCCTCTATTTAAAGGAAACCCTTTAACTCACAGCCATTATGGCCAGCTCTCCAATGAGAATTATTAAATTAAAATTAATTTCATCATGTGTAACCTTCCAACCACATGGTGAAACCACGATCTTCCTTTAAATCCATTCAAAATTAATATCTTGTAACTCCAAGATCTCACCATTTTATCGCATGGGAATTACTTCTTCTTATAGGCTAGTCTCTTTTCCATTCTTTGGTGAATTTGGAGTCCCCCTTCTCGAGGCTATTGGTGCGCATGTGCTGGAGACTTTCCTACCCACTCTTTGATCCCCCAGAGTTCCTCCCCTACAAGCCGCGCATCCCCAGTTCTTGGCGAGTGGAGAAAAACATCGATCGTTCATCATTGAGGTAGGGTTTTTCCTTCGTTTCTCTTTACTTTGTATCTTGTGGGGACGATATGCTAATGTTTCTATAGAGATGGATGAAACCAAACCTTAACAAATATAACAAATAAACTTTTCAATAATTAAGCAGTTTGTTTTATGATGTTGTTGTACTCTTTTACCCTCGCTTATATGTTGTGAATTGTATGGTATTTTATCCACTGAAAATTATGGTTGTTTGTGGTCTTTCCTTGCGCACTAAGGGACCCCTATTTTCTATGATTATTGAATGGATGTAACATGGAAATTGGTTAATCACATAAGCTTGGTTGATTAAATTGATGTCCAGTAAAGAATAATCCTTGGGTGATCACCCCCGTTAACTCAACGGAAAATAAGGAACTCAATGAATGGTGTGTTTAAATATGGAAACTCCCTTGCTCTATCATGGTAATATGTGTGGTTGTTCTACTTGATTCTTGTCAGGTGACATGGATGGGGATGGGATCCCCTGTTGTGGTGCAGTTTTTGGTTTGTGGGTCTAAGATGGTGTGGGGCCTTATGGTGTGGCTTGGTTTGGTTCTAGTACTTTGAGGGATCTCACTGATCCCTTTTATTGTGGTGACTTACAAGATAACCGGGTGTGAATTCTTAAATTTATGTTTGATTTTCTTTCTGTCCTTGGCTTGTGGATATGAATTTTCAATGCCTGGTAGTGAATAATTATTTAAATGGAATCACTTGAATATGAAAACAAAAATGGGTTTAATGAGGATTTTTTTTCCAGGAATGAGTTGTGACTTGGTTGTGACTGTTTTAATTTTTATTAATAAATAGTAATGAAGGTGTCTGTGTATGATTTGGTTTGTAACCCCTATGTTGTGATGAGTTATTTTTTACCTATATGTATAATCTTAGATCTTATGTTTCATATTTGCGCCCCACCCAAGTTGAGAACTTTGTGCCGAACACCCCCATTTCATGGGGGAGGTTGTTTTTTTCCAAAAATCCTATGAGTGGCTGGTCATTAACACTTTTTCTGCTCCCTTTTTGGAGTAGCCCAAGACACTTCGGGCAGGATTTGATGGCCTGAGGTCCATTATAGTCCAAGATTCTTTGGGCAGGGTAGTTGTGGTGGTTGGACCAGGTGTGTGTGGGTGGTTTGTTTCACAAGTATCTCTAGGATGAGGCCCAAGTGTCTTCAGGCATAGCGGTAGTTGTTCTGTCCCAGGTGTCTTCGGGCATGGTGATAGTTGTTGTGGCCCAGATGACTATGGGAAGGGTGTGTGGTTGTGGTTGTCCAGGTGTGTGCGGGTGGGGTATGTCAGTGGGACTATAGTGAGAATGGTTGGAGAGGTCTAAAGTGTAGTATGTATTCAATAACCAATGGGAAAGTGGTGTGGGGTACCCAAACATCGATGTGTTATTACTATTAATTTACTTGACTTGCGTTATTTGAGGAGTGTTCCTTGGTGAGGTTTGGGTTGATAGTTTCCTTACTAGGTGCTTTAGTTATCTCCATTTCTCATGGGGCATTAGAATTTGTCCCCACTTATGCATGAGAGGTTTTGGTTTTCCGTACAAAGTATACTTGTATACTCACCCTATGTATATTAAATTGCTTTCAGGTTTCTAGTAGGACTTCGAGGACTGTGCCGGACACTATTAGCTCAGACACCGGGACAGTTGATGTTGTTGTTTTTCTTTTCTTTTGGAATTTTCCTTTTTAGTTTTTCTTGAACATCGTAGCACTTCATTATTGGAACATGCATATGGGAATGGATTGTTTTTGCCTTAATTTTACTTCTATCTTTGGTTTTATTTGGGATTTACAATCTTATCTCATGATCCTACTAAATAATAAGGGTAATTCCTTCCATATTATGTGTGATTATATACACTTGGTTCTAGTTGCCACTCTCGTGCCTATTGAAGGCGAGTCTCAGGGATCCTTATCTCTCCTTAAACTTGATAAAGGAAGGGTTTGGAAATATGTCGTCCCTTACCTCATCTCGGTGAAGGCAGTTCATGACATTCAATTTCTTGTACTTCAGCATAACGACAACCACTTTTAGTAAACTGATTATCTCAAGATTTTATTTTTATTATGCTTTACCAATCACCCAATTCTCTTGAAGTACCATATTAATTTGTATAATAAATTTGATGTGTATGATGATCCTATAAAAAAGGTTCATTTGAAGGTTCTGGTTGCAATGGAAGAGTGGTTGGGATGGCACCCAACATTTATTATTACCATGATCAATGATTTTTCTTGGATCAATACGAGAAAGAACGCCAGTCTCCATGGAATATAATCAAAGATTTAGATATAGAAGAAAGAGGCTGGAAACCTTTAGATAGGATCTTGTACATCATGATTATAATTAATTTAATTAATTTCATAAAGAAAAACAATACCTAGATCTTTGGTATTTTTCTTCATTGATGATGTTGATCATCCGGAATGACCATTTCAAAGTATCTCGTTGTGCTTGTAAATATCCAAACAATAATCCCTCTAGAGGTGATCCACATGTTCTCTAATGTCCTCCAATCAACACCTCTCATTCTCTGGGATCTAGTGCGGCGAAGCGACTGTCTTGTGTCAATCATTATTGATTTCTTATTCTTAGTCCTTGAAGATCGTCTCTCATTTTTAAGAGGGGAGAAAAGAGGATTCGAGAGATAAATTTTTTGGCTCAACAATTCTCAATTCATCAAGTGTGTGGTGTGGTCTATAGAACAATATGCCTTCTTGTCTATTTATATACATGTAATTTCAGTTAAAATATTTAATTGCATAACAACTATAAGAACCCAGCCATAAACCTTAGTTAATCTTGAATTAAATTGAATAATTCACATTGAGGATCTTTTCAGGTTTAGAGTTTTAGCGAATTAGGACATAAATATTACATCTCAAAGATTAGAAAGTAGACACATCTACTCAGTTTCCATTTTTTCACAAAATAAAAACGCTTGACCAAAAGAGCCATTTCTAGTTCCTTGTTTTAGACAGCCTGACATTTCCGTGATCCCATCCTTGACCCTATTCAACTTTATGTCCTGTGAAAAACATTTCAAAAACATGGGATGAGCATAAAAAGCTCAGTAAGGGTTATAACAATACGAAAAGAAAACATCAGTCCATGTATACATAAGAATCAATGAAATCATACTTTACTCATAAAACATAATAACTTTAACATACCTCATGAAATCATAAGATTTATGAATAACTCATAGAAATAATAAGACATAAAGGTAACTTGAGGCATTAATAACATTCTTACGTAGGGAGTAACCCTCATGGTTACGTTTGGAATACCCATCACAGTATATTCCCTAAATCACTTCGGAGAAACCTTAGCGTTTAACCCCTTCATGTTACCCAATTCATTGGAGAGCTATATTGGGCTCACCCTGTAAGAACCAGGTTTTGGCTATGAATGACTTTGGAATATTCTTGATGATATTCCAGAGTAGCGCCTTCAGACGGCGTGCGATTCTGAGCCCTGGAGTGGTCGGAATTAAATTTTCAGTGCGTTCACACTGGAAAACGTCAAATAAATGGGATAACATCTAAAAGGAGTTCCGGATCAGGGATCTGAGTGTACGGATGGGTCTGGAATGGGGTTTTTACGCTTGGAACGACATAAAACTTTTCGGCATGGGACGTTTGGACCCCTTGCCCGCTTCTGGAATGTTAGACGGATAAATTAATTTATTTATTTATTCGTTTAATGGTGAGACTCAAGTATCTCTTAAAAGGTGGTTCGGATTGGAAAATTGAGGGCACCGTTGAGTTAGGAGCGTGCCGTTTACCCTAGGAGGGGTATTAGTTTTGTGGGCGCGGGTCGTCTGTGAAAAATGGCCCCAGGGGCATTTTCGTAATTTGGAGACCTCGGGCACTAAGTTTAATAACTTTTGAACGGGGTCTCGGATTAAAATTCTGAGACCTCTGTTGTGCTCAGGAGGTGGTGTTTACCCTAGGGGAGGCTTAACCTCGACCCCGTTGGGAGTTCGGGTTCGGGGCTGTCGGGCGAGCGTTTAAGTGATTTGTACTTAAACACCCACACCCCCCCCCCCTTCTTCTTCTTCTTCCTCAAACCCTCCTCCCCCTACTTCAGCTCCGACGAGGCGAGCTCTGGCGAGGTGCGGTGGTGCCGGCGGATAGTCGCGAAGATTCGGGCAAAGCCCCACGAGGTAGGAGTTTTATTTTGTCTCTGTTTTTAAATTCCCGCATTCTTTGAGCCCGATTTATACCATCGAATTGCCGCCCGATCTTCGAACAAAGCCCATAGATTATTAGAGCTCGATCCGAGATTTCCGACGCACCTTTCAGATGTGAAATCGGAGCTTCGAGGCTTCCGTAGCGGCCCGACGAACTAGGGGGTGGTTTTGCGGTTTCCGGCGGTCAGTAGGGCGGTCCGGCGAGTTGGCGCGGTGGAGGGGTTCGGCTCCGGGCAGGCGGCGCGGCGGTCGTGGCTTCGGAAGGCGGCGCGGCGGCCGCAGATTTGGAAGGCCGCGGCGGCGGCAGTCGGCAGGGCACCGGCGAGAGGGAGAAGGGCCGTGAGGCGGTGGCCCCGTGCGGTGCAACAACGACCCGCACTTTGCGGGTCGTTGTGCGGACCGTGCGACCGGCCCTCGTGGTCGGTCGGTGGAGAACCCCACGCGGCGGGCGCGCGGGTGTGAAGGGGAGCGGGCCGAAAAGCGGCAGCCCGCGGTGCGGCTGGACCGCGCCAAGCTGCTGGGCCGCGGTCCAGCGGGCCGGCCCAAGCAGGGCGGACCGGGCCGGTCCGGCCCAAGGGCTTTGCCCCTCAGTCTTCGGACGCCCATATTTCGGGCTACGAGCGTCTTTTTTGCACGCCGTCAGCGGCAGTGCGGAGCTCGTGTCGAGGCGGAGTTTTTGAGATGGTTTCGGGAATTTTTATTTCCCGAAACAAGGGGCCTCGAAGATGTGACACGTCTTTAGGTGGACGAGCGTTCTTTCGGGAAAATTGTTTCGGGCGGCATGGACGCATCAGACGTCCGTTTTAAACGCCGTCAGTTGTGTTGGGACCCTAGAACCAAGGCGGAGCTTTCCAAGGAAGTTCCAGGCATTGAGGCCGAAGTTAAGGCGTGGGCCCCACGACCCGTCTTTTGAGCTGCGTGCAGCTTTTAGCAGCTTTTTCCTTGGACGTCCGTTCGGGGCATGCAAGCAGTCGATGTAGGGTGTTTTTCCGAGGGCATCGCGTTGGCGCAGTCTGCCCGCTGTAATTCTGCACGATGGTGCGGGCCCCACGAGGGCCGTTTCGGGAGTTGACGGTGATTTCCAGCTTTATCACCGGGTGACCATTTTGGACAAGTGAGTAGTTCATTTCGTGTAATTTTTGAGAGGATCGCAACGGTGCGATCCGTTCGCTGAGTTTCAGGACCGGGATGTGGGTCCCACGTGGCACCGCTTGTGTGCGGTGCGCCGGGATGCACCTTTTCCTCCGGATATCCTTTGCACTCAAGTGATTAGTTCTTTTGACTTGTTTTCCCGAGGGGATCGCAATGGTGCGATGCACCCGACTGTTTTCGGAGCCGAGGCTCGGGATCGTGGGACGTTGTTCGGGTGTGAGGCGGTGTTGGCAACTTTTCCGTCGGATATCCGTTGGAGGCGAGTAAGTAGTCGATCTCGTGTATTTTCCCGCGAGGATTACAACGGTGCAATCCGTTTGGCGGTGTAGAGCCTCTTGCGTGATCTTATTAAATGTGGATCATGAGAGGTGCTCCGGTGGTGGTTCGTCCTACCTTGTTTGTAGCAGACCCTTGGCGTGTGATCGCGCACTCTTGGGAGAGTGATATAATTGGTCCACAAGATGTGGTTGGCTGTGCTTCAGCCGATGAGGTGGCAGGTTGGAGTTGTTATGTCACGCATTTGCGTTGACGTTGGGTGTCGTGTGCACGATAGCCTATGGGATGGAATGAAGTGTACTCTGGGAGTATACGGGAGCGCTTGGAGGTACGTGTGGTTGTTCGTACCTGAGGATGGTTGTGTGCTCAGTTGGGGTTGAGATGGTGCCACACGTTGTGTGGGCCCCACGTGTGTGTCGTGTTCTTCTTCGCATACTTGGACCTCTCGCGGCGTAGAGGGTCCCTTTGTGCTCATTTGTTTGGCTAGCAGGGTGGAGTTTATTTCCCCTGGCTTTGTGCTCGTTTGTTTGACCAGTAGGGTTGAGTGGTCTCCCCCTGGTTTCGCTCTCGATGGATTGGCCGGTAGCGGTGCTAGTGACACCCAGTGCTGGGGCAGACGCTGTACCTCTTTTAGGAGAGCTGTTCTGGAGTTGGGTGGTTGCGCAACCCCCACTCCATGTTCGGTCGGCCAGTGTTGTACCCTCCTGTAGAGATGGCAGGGCAGTTATGAGTTTTACCCTCCAGCGAGACTGGGCAGTGGGTCACCCGACACTATTAGGGTCTACCCTCCAGCAGAGACTGGGCAGTGGGTCACCCGACGACCTCTCAGGGTCTACCCTCCAGCAGGGCTGGGCAGTGGGTCACTCGTCGTCTAGTTCTAGGTCTACCCTCCAGCACGGCTGGGCAGTGGGTCGCCTGTCGACTTATTCCAGGTCTACCCTCCAGCACAACTGTGCAGTGGGTCGCCTGTCGACTTATTCCAGGTCTACCCTCCTGCACGGCTGGGCAGTGGGTCGCCTGTCGACTTATTCCAGGTCTACCATCCAGCACGGCTGGGCAGTGGGTCGCCTTTTGACTTATTCCAGGACTACCCTCCAGCACGGCTGGGCAGTGGGTCGCCTATCGACTTATTCCAGGTCTACCCTCCAACGGGGCTGGGCAGTGGGTTTCCTGATGACGTATTATGGTTTACCCTCCAGCGGGGCTGGGCAGCGGGTTGCCGGTTGATGTGTTAGGGTTTACCCTCCAGCAAGGCTGGACAATGGATCACCCGATATCTGGTTATGAATTACCCTCCAGCAGGGCTGCATAGTGGGGACACCGGTTGACATTCCAGACTCAGTCCTCTCGACTAGGCTAGTCTATGGCTTTCCTCCATGATTACCAGAGCGAGACCCTTGGTTGTACGGGTCGGTGATGTAGTAGCTTGACTTTGAGGAGACCTCTCGACTGCGGGGAATGACGAGTTATGGTTTGACGTTCCCCCAGAACTCTCAAGTACGAGGGGAACTTTCCCCACCATGATGCGTTCTTGCGACGCGATCTAAAACCGTTCGGGCGAGTCAGTGCCGCCCAAAGCAGATAGTGTCGAGGTGTGGTGTTTGAGCCCTTGGCTTGCGGTTTGAAGCAGACGTGCGGGATGCTGGGCATCGATGGTTTACCTCTGGGACTATTGGCGACTCATTTTCTTGGGCTGAGTTACGGGACTGAGATCCCCTTACAAGATTGTTCGGGTTTCTTGTCGAGCATACATATATGTATATACCTTGTTCGAGTACCCACTTCTTGAGCCTGGTTACTCTCCCTCCAGGAGAGGCGAAGACACGCGGGGTATGCCACGTGCTTTCCGTGTCTATCTTCTCGTGGTTGGATGAGTCTACTCTCCTGCTATAGGTAGCAAAGACTCGACGGGAAGTTCATCTTATCACCGTTTCCAGCTCCTTGTGCCTGGACGAGTCTACTTCCTTTCTTTTGTTGGGTTGAGCTGGACTCTTTACTGCACTCTCTGTTGTACTCCCTTTGATTTTCTAAAGTATTAATACAATCTAAAAGTGTTTGGTCATTTTTCCATATGCAAGTTATTGTTTTCACTTAAAATCCAGTTCATTTCAAATAAAAGTGAGACATTTTGAGTGGTACCCGGCCACACCATGCCTCGATATGATTCACTAACTACATAAAAGGAGTGGCTATGATGAATTAAAATCAATTTGATTCATATAATCATGACATTTGAATTGTAGAATGAAAATAGAAAACAAATCAAACTACAATTATTGGGTATGTCATGCCACACACGGCACCACCTAGTTTAAGCCAAATCAAAAGAGAAACACGCAATAATAGATGAAAAATATTAAAACTAAGTTAATCCTTACCGATTTGGAGTGTAAACCTAAAACAATTATTAACTTCAGATGGATCTATAGGGAGGAAGGAGTTCCCACCTGGGGTAAAGAGAGAGGGATATAGTTTAGACCAAATCAAAACAGAAAATAAAAAAAATAGATGAATAACATTATTACTTACAGATTATAACTAAATAATTGTGTGGGGGCTGTCTGGGGGGTGGGGGCTATCTGGGTGGTGAATGGGGATGTATGGAGGGTGGGAGGGCTGTCCGGGTGGTGCAAGGGGGCTTCCCGGGGGTGGGGGATGTCCGAGGTGATTGGGGGGGCTGTCCGTGGTGGGGGGTTGTCTGGGTGTGCGGGGGGGGGGCTATCCAGGGGTGAGGGGGTTGTCTGGGGTTGGGGGGCTATCCAAAGTGCATTTTTTTCCATCACGGTCACACGACACCTCTGATTGACGTGTGTCCTGGATGACCGTTTCACAATTAACCCACCCTTTATTGTCGTCTGATTTCATGGCATTCTAAGGTAGTTTGGATAGTTTTAACCACCCCACGCACGCTTTTCAAGCGCCCCAAACACCTAAAAAACGCATATTCTACCATACCGAGCAAACCACGCATCAAAATGATGTGTTGTCTTTTTTTAAACCTTATGAATAATAATTAGGTTTTTTTTCATGTGATTTCAAGTCATTCTGATATCGTTTAGTGTGTATTTGACCTTAAAACGCATGTTTTGGTCATTTACGACACACAGAGTGTGTTTTTAGCCAGCGCGGTCACACGACACCTCTGATTGATGTGTTGTCTACCCGACCATTTCACAATTCACCACCCTCTATTGTCGTCCGATTTCATGGAATTCTGAGGTCGTTCGGCCAGTTTTGACCACCCCACGCACACTTTTTAAGCACACCAACCACCTAAAAAACACATATTCAGCCATGTCATGCAAACCACACGTCTGAATGATGTGTTGTCTCCTCATACACCTCACGAATAATAATTTGGGTGTTTTCGTGTGATTTCAAGTCATTCTGACGTCGTTCGGTATGAATTTGACCGTTAAACGCATGTTTTGGCCATTTACGACATGAGGAGTGCCTTTTAGCCCACCACGGTTACACGGCACCTCTGATTGATGTGTATTATGGCTAAACATTTCAAAATTCACCCACCCTTTATTGTCGTCTAATTTCATGGCATTCCGATTTTGTTCGGCCGGTTTCGACCACCCCACGCACGCTTTTCAAGCGCGCCAAACACCTAAAAAACTCATACTGAGTTGTGCCATGCAAACCACGCATCTGAATGACGTGTTGTATCCTCTAACATCTCAAGAACAAAAATTATGGTGTTTTGTGTGATTTCAAGTTATTCTGATGTCATTTGGTATGCATTTGACCGTTAAATGCATGTTTTGGCCATTTACGTCACGCGGAGTGCGTTTTCGGACATCACGGTCACACGACACCTCTGATTGACATGTCGTATGGCCGACCATTTCACAGTTCACCCACACTTTGTTTTCGTCCAATTTAATAGAATTCCGAGGTCGTTCGGCTAGTTTTGACCACCCCACGAATGCTTTTCAAGCTCGCCAAACACCTAAAAAACACATATTCAGTCGTGTCGTGAAAATCACGCATCCAAATGATGTGTTGTATTTTAGTACACCTCAAGAAAAATAATTACGATTTCTTCTTATGATTTAAAGTCATTATTATGTCATTGGGTATGTATTTGAAATTAAAACACATGTTTTGGCCATTTATGACATGCTGAGTGCATTTTCGGCCACCGTGGTCACACGACACCTCCGATTGACATGTCGTTTGGCCAACCATTTCACAATTCACCCAACCTTTATTGTCGTCTGATTTCATGGCATTATGAGGTTGTTCGGCCGATTTTGACCACCCCCCGCATGCTTTTCAAGCACGCCAAACACCTAAAAACACATATTCAGTCATTCCATGCAAATCGCATGTCAAAATGACATGTCATCTCCTCTTACACCTCATTAATAATAATTAGGGTGTTTTCATGTGATTTCAAGTCATTCTGATATCTTTGGGTATGCATTTGACCGTAAAACACATGTTTTGGCCATTTACGACATGCAGAGTGTGTTTTTGGCCACCACGGTCACACGACACCTCCTATTGATGTGTCGTCTAGCCGACCATTTCACAATTCACACACCCTTTGCTTTCGTCCAATTTCATGGAATTCCGAGGTCGTTTGGCTGGTTTTGACCACCCCATTCAAACTTTTCAAGCGCACCAAACACCTAAAAAACACATATTCAGTCTTGTCGTGCAAACCGCGTGTCCGAATCACATTTTGTCTCCTCATACACCTCAAGAATAATAATTAGGGTGTTTTCGTGTGATTTAAAGTCATTCTGATGTCATTCGGTATGCATTTGACCATTAAACGCATGTTTTGGCCATTTACGACATGCAGAGTACATTTTCAGCCACCACGGTCACACAACACCTCCGATTGATGTGTTGCATGGATGACCATTTCACAATTCATCCACCCTTTATTTTCTCTTGATTTCATGGAATTTTGAGGTCGTTCGGCCGGTTTTGACCACCCATGCATGCTTTTCAAGCGTGCCAAACACCTAAAAAACACATATTCAGTCGTGCCGCACAAACCGCACGTCCGAATGACGTGTCGTCTTCTCGTACACATCACGAATAAAAATTACGGTGTTTTTGTGTGATTTCAAGTCATTCTGATGTCGTTCGGTATGCATTTGACATTTAAACGCATGTTTTGGCCATTTACGACATACGGAGTGCGTTTTTGGCCATCGCGGTCACATGATGCTTCTGATTGACGTGTCGTCTAGCCGAACATTTCGCAGTTCACCCACCCTTTGTTTTCGTCCGATTTCATGGAATTCTGAGGTCGTTCGGCTAGTTTTTACCACCCCGCGCATGCTTTTCAAGCGCGCCAAACACCTAAAAACACATATTCAGTTGTTCCGTGCAAAACAAACATCTGAATGACGTGTCGTCTTTTCTTACACCTCACGAATAATAATTAGGGTGTTTTCATGTGATTTCAAGTCATTCCGATGTCGTTGGGTATGTATTTGACCGTAAAACACATGTGTTGGACATTTACGACATATAGAGTGCGCTTTCGGCCACCGTGGTCACAACACACCTCCGATTGACGTGTCGTCGGGCCGACAATTTCACAATTCACCCACCCTTTGTTGTCATCCGATTTCAGGGAATTATACGATCGTTTGGTCAGTTTTGACCACCCCACGCATGCTTTTCAAGCGCGCCAATCACCTAAAAACACATATTCAGTTGTGACATGAAAAACACACGTCCGAATGATGTTTCGTCTCCTCATACACCTCACGAATAATAATTTGGGTGTTTTCATTTGATTTCAAGCCATTATGATGTCGTTCGACATGCATTTGACTGTTAATTGCATGTTTTGGCCATTTACGACACGCGGAGTGCATTTTTGGCCACTACGGTCACATGACACCTCCGAATGACATGACATCTATCCGATCGTTTCACAATTCACCCACCCTTTTTATCGTCCGATTTCATGGCATTCTGAGGTCGTTCGGCCGGTTTTGACCACCCCACACATGCTTTTCAAGCATGCCAAACACCTAAAAACACATATTCAGTTGTGTTGTGAAAACGGCGCGTCCGAATGATGTGTCATATCCTCATACACCTCATGAATGACCCATGGATCATTGTGTTAAAGTATCAAGACAATCCGAATATGTTTGGTCAGTTTTGCATATGCCAATTATTTTTACTTAAAATGGTGTCCATTTTAAACAAAAGAAAGTCATTTAGAGTGATATCGGCCACACTGTGCCTTGGATTGTGGTAGGGTTGTCTTGTACACATCTCAAAGGACCATTGGATCATTGTCCTAAATTATCAACACAATCCAAATATGTTTGGTCTGTTTTTCTATGTCAGTTGTTATTTTCATTTACAATGTTGTCCATTTCAAACCAAAGTGAGACACTTTGAGTGATAACGGCCACACCGTCTATTGGATTGAGGCAAAGTTGACTCGTACCCATCACAAATGACCAATGTATCATTTTCCTAAATAATAAACACAATCTGAATCCGTTTGATTGGTTTCTCGTATGTCTGTTGTTGTTTTCACTTAAAATCTGGTCCATTTCAAATAAAAGTGAGACACTTTGAGTGGTTCTGGACACACTGTGCCTCGAACTGCACCCCCACCCCTCACCCCTAATATCCCCCCCCCCCCACACCCCTGACAACCCCCCCACTCACTCCGGACAGCACCCCCACCTTCCGAACATCCCCCCTCACATTGGACAGCCCCCACCCCCGGACAGCCCACCCCCCCACCCCGGAAAGCCCCCTATTACCCCATGAAGCCCCCCCACTCCCTAGACACCCCCCACCCCCGAACACCCCCACCCCCACCTCAGACAGGCCCCACCCCCAGAAAGCCTTCCACCCCACAGACAGCCCCCCGCACCACCCAGACAGCCCCATGCACCACCCGGACAGCCCAACCACCCCCCGGACAGCCCCCTCACCCCGGATAGCCCCCACCCCGAACAACCCCCAACACCCTAGACAAACCCCCCACCCACCCCTCGGACAACCCACCCACCCCCCAGAAAGCCCCCCCCCCCCACACCCCGGACAGCCCCCCAACCCCCGGACAGCCCCCCATCCCATCATACATCCCACAACCCCGTACATCCCCCGCACCACCCGGACAACCCCCCCCCCCCCCCCCCCACACCCCAGACATCCCCCCTCATCCCGGACAACCCCCCAACCCCCCGGACACCCCCTCATCATGGAAAACCCCCTCAACCCCTCAGACAGCCCCTCTCCCCTCCCCCTCACCCCGGATAGCCCCCCACCTTGGACAACCCCCAAACAGCCCACTCACCCCCGGACAGCCCCCCTCACCCCCCTCATTCCAAAAGGGTTCATTTTCATTTCACAAATTCAATCAATTTAAACTACTTATAAAACATTAAATAGTTCAAATCATTTCATTCAAATCAATTTATTTCATTCTTTGAATAAAAAACCGAGACAAAGTCTCAATTTCACCACTTCATTCTTTAAATATTATTTAAAAATAAATCTAAATAGTCATGCAATTGAATAATTCATAAAAAGTTGAAAGACTTAAAAATTATAGTCATCAAATTCATGACTTGTTCAATTTAATAAGAATAGGATTAAATAATATTTCTCAAGGAATTTCAATGAAAACATTCAAAGAAACTTTGTTAAAAATTAATAAACACATATAAACTAATTTTCAAGTAACAATTAATTACAAGATGAATAAAAAACATAAAAACACATACTTATAAAATATGGAATCCAACCGCAACGAATCTAAGATGTTTCACCTCCGATGAAGGGTTAAAGATTTAATTAATTAAATTGATCTGATGGGATGGACAAAATCTAGGTTAAATCAAAACATAAAAAATATAGATACACATCAAAATCAAAACACAAAACTAAAATATTAGATTAATAACAATAATAATAAGGTAACACTTAAAGATCTTAAGTGTAGAAAGAAGAAAATAGGTGATTTGAGATGGATCTGATGGATATTTAGCAGTTCTGATGGGGGAAGTCGAGCGAGGATGGCCTGCTACTGCTCATTCAGTTCTATTCACGAATGAGGAGGGGCTGGTAATTGGGAAAAACTTTTCCCAATGATTTTTAAAAACCATTGGGAAAGAGTGCCTATCCCAATGGTTTATATAGAACCGTTGGTAAAATCGCCTAAAAAACAATCTTTTCCCAATGGTTCTACAGAACCGTTGGTAAAGCCTCCTACAAGAAATCTTTTCCCAACGGTTCTCTAGAACCGTTGGTAAAGGCTCCTACAAACAGGCCTATACTAATGTTTTTGTTAAACCGTTGGTATAGCCTCCCTTTCCCAATGACTTTTGTAAACTGTTTAGATAAAAGCACTGGGAAAACATCCATTTCTAGTAGTGACAGCCGCACCTTCAAGATAGTACACTGAAATGGTGGCACCATGATGGTAGAACCATAATAGTCTCACCCCCACAGTCACACACCGAAATGGTGGAACTGCTTACGATGACACTGTGACCATGGCACCGCCTATAGTGACTCACCAAACTGTGTACCACCCTTGTTTCTTTTTTCAGCCCCGCTCCCACAACATATCATTTGACGTAATAGTGTGTTAAATACCCCTTTCAAAGCCATCAAAATCCCATAAATGATATAAAAAATCCTCCAAGAGTCGGGCGACCCTTGACTTACAAAAACCTGTGGATTTTTTTCCTCGATGCCACACCCTTTTCCCGTACTTTTTAATTCTTCCCCTATTATGCATTTTCCTCTATTTAAAGGAAACCCATTAACTAACAGCCATTATGTCCAGCTCTCCAATGAGAATTATTAAATTAAAATTAATTCCATCATGTGTAACCTTCCAACCACATGGTGAAACCACGATCTTCCTTTAAATCCATTCAAAATTAAAATCTTGTAACTCCAGGATCTCACCATTTTATCGCATGAGAATTACTTATTCTTATGGGATAGTCTCTTTTCCATTCTTTGGTGAATTTGGAGTCCCCCTTCTTGAGGCTAGTGGTGCGCATGTGCTGGAGACTTTCCTACCCACTCTTTGATCCCCCAGAGTTCCTCCCCCACAAGTCGCGCATCCCCAGTTCTTGGCGAGTGGAGAAAAACATTGATCGTTCATCATTCAGGTACGGTTTTTCCTTCGTTTCTCTTTACTTTGTATCTTGTGGGGACGATATGCTAATGTTTCTATAGAGATGGATGAAACCAAACCTTAACGAATATAACAAATAGACTTTTAAATAATTAAGTAGTGTGTTTTGTGATGTTGTTGTACTCTTTCACCCTCACTTATATGTTGTGAATTGTATGGTATTTTATCCACTGAAAATTATGGTTGCTTTTGGTCTTTCCTTGCGCACTAAGGGACCCCTATTTTCTATGATGATTGAATGGATGTAACATGGAAATTGGTTAATCACATAAGCTTGGTTGATTAAATTGATGTCCAATAAAGAATAATCCTTGGGTGATCACCCCCGTTAACTCAACGGAAAATAAGGAACTCAATGAATGGTGTGTTTAAATATGGAAACTCCCTTGCTCTATCATGGTAATATGTGTGGTTGTTCTACTTGATTCTTGTCAGGTGACATGGATGGGGATGGGATCCCCTGTTGTGGTGCAGTTTTTGGTTTGTGGGTCTAAGATGGTGTCGGGCCTTATGGTGTGGCTTGGTTTGGTTCTAGTACTTTGAGGGATCTCACTGATCCCTTTTATTGTGGTGACTTACAAGATAACCGGGTGTGAATGCTTAAATTTATGTTTGATTGTCTTTCTGTCCTTGGCTTGTGGATACCCATTTTCAATGCCTGGTAGTGAATAATTATTTAAATGGAATCACTTGAATATGAAAACAAAAATGGGTTTAATGAGGATTTGTTTTCCAGGAATGAGTTGTGACTTGGTTGTGATTGTTTTAATTTTTATTAATAAATAGTAATGAAGGTGTCTGTGTATGATTTGGTTTGTAACCCCTATGTTTTGATGAGTTATTTTTTACCTATATATATAATATTAGATCTTATGTTTCATATTTTCGCCCCACCCAAGTTGAGAACTTTGTGCCGAACACCCCCATTTCATGGGGGAGGTTGTTTTTTTTTCAAAAATCCTATGAGTGGTTGGTCATTAACACTTTTTCTGCTGCCTTTTCGGAGTAGCCCAAGACACTTCAGGCAGGATTTTATGGCCTGACGTCCATTATAGTCCAAGATTCTTTGGGCAGGGTAGTTGTGGTGGTTGGACTAGGTGTGTGTGGGTGGTTTGTTTCACAAGTATCTCTAGGATGAGGCCCAGGTGTCTTTAGGCATAGCGGTAGTTGTTCTGTCCCAGGTGTCTTTGGGCATGGTGATAGTTGTTGTGGCCCAGATGACTATGGGCAGGGTGTGTGGTTGTGGTAGTCCAGGTGTGTGTGGGTGGGTTATGTCAGTGGGACTATGGTGAGAATGGTTGGAGAGGTCTAACGTGTAGTATGTTTTCAATAACCAATGGGAAAGTGGTGTGGGGTACCCAAACATCGATGTGTTATTACAATTAATTTACTTGACTTGCGTTATTTGAGGAGTGTTCCTTGGTGAGGTTTGGGTTGATAGTTTCCTTACTAGGTGCTTTAGTTATCTCCATTTCTCATGGGGCATTAGAATGTGTCCCCACTTATGCATGAGAGGTTTTGGTTTTCCGTGCAAAGTATACTTGTATACTCACCCTATGTATATTAAATTGCTTTCAGGTTTCTAGGAGGACTTCGAGGAATGTGCCGGACACTATTAGCTCAGACACCGGGACAGTTGATGTTGTTGTTTTTCTTTTCTTTTGGAATTTTCCTTTTTAGTTTTTCTTGAACATCGTAGCACTTCATTATTGGAACATGCATATGGGAATGGATTGTTTTTTCCTTAATTTTACTTCTATCTTTGGAATTATTTGGGATTTACAATCTTATCTCATGATCCTACTAAATAATAAGGGTAATTCCTTCCATATTATGTGTGATTATATACACTTGGTTCTAGTTGCCACTCTCGTTCCTATTGAAGGCGAGTCTCAGGGATCCTTATCTCTCCTTAAACTTGATAAAGGAAGGGTTTGGAAATATGTTGTCCCTTACCTCATCTCGGTGAAGGTAGTTCATGACATTCAATTTCTTATACTTCAGCATAACGACAATCACTTTTAGTAAACTGATTATCTCAAGATTTAATTTTTATTATGCTTTACCAATCACCCAATTCTCTAGAAGTACCATATTAATTTGTATAATAAATTTGATGTGTATGATGATCCAATAAAAATGGTTCATTTGAAGGTTTTGGTTGCAGTGGAAGAGTGGTTGGGATGGCACCCAACATTTATTATTACCATGATCAATGATTTTTCTTGGATCAATACGAAAAAGAACGCCAGTCTCCATGGAATATAATCAAGGATTTAGATATAGAAGAAAGAGGCTGGAAACCTTTAGATAGGATCTTGTACATCATGATTATAATTAATTTAATTAATTTCATAAAGAAAAACAATACCTAGATCTTTGGTATTTTTCTTCATTGATGATGTTGATCATCCGGAATGACCATTCCAAAGTATCTCGTTGTGCTTGTAAATATCCAAACAATAATCCCTCTAGAGGTGATCCACATGTGCTCTAATGTCCTCCAATCAACACCTCTCATTCTCTGGGATCTAGTGCGGCGAAGCGACTGTCTTGTGTCAATCATTATTGATTTCTTGTTCTTAGTCCTTGAAGATCATCTCTCATTTTTAAGAGGGGAGAAAAGAGGATTCGAGAGATAAATTTTTTGGCTCAACAATTCTCAATTCATCAAGTGTGTGGTGTGGTCTATAGAACAATATGCCTTCTTGTCTATTTATATACATGTAATTTCAGTTAAAATATTTAATTGCATAACAACTATAAGAACCCATCCATAAACCTTAGTTAATCTTGAATTAAATTGAATAATTCACATTGAGGATCTTTTCAGGTTTAGAGTTTTAGAGAATTATGACATAAATATTACATCTCAAATATTAGAAAGTAGACACATCTACACAGTTTCCATTTTTTCACAAAATAAAAACGTTTGACCAAAAGAGCCATGTCTAGTTCCTTGTTTTAGACAGCCTGACATTTCCGTGATCCCATCCTTGACCCTATTCAACTTTATGTCCTGTGAAAAACATTTCAAAAACATTGGATGAGCATAAAAAGCTCAGTAAGGGTTATAACAATATGAAAAGAAAACATCAGTCCATGTATACATAAGAATCAATGAAATCATACTTTACTCATAAAACATAATAACTTTAACATACCTCATGAAATCATAAGATTTATGAATAACTCATAGAAATCATAATACATAAAGGTAACTTGAGGCATTAATAACATTATTACGTAGGGAGTAACCCTCATGGTTACGTTTGGAATACCCATCACAGTATATTCCCTAAATCACTTCGGAGAAACCTTAGCGTTTAACCCCTTTATGTTACCCAATGAATTAGAGAGCTATATTGGGCTCACCCTGTAAGAACCCGGTTTTGTCTATGAATGACTTTGGAATATTCTTGATGATATTCCAGAGTAGCGCCTTCAGACGGCGTGCGATTCCGAGCCCTGGAGTGGTCGGAATTAAATTTTCAGTGCGTTCACACTGGAAAACGTCAAATAAATGGGATAACTTCTAAACAGAGTTCCGGATCAGGGATCTGAGTGTATGGATGGGTCTGGAATGGGGTTTTTACCCTTGGAACGACATAAAACTTGTCGGCACGGGACGTTTGGACCCCTCGCCCGCTTCTGGAATGTTAGACGGATAAATTTATTAATTTATTTATTCGTTTAATGGTGAGACTCAAGTATCTCTTAAACGGTGGTTCGGATTGGAAAACCGAGGGCACCGTTGAGTTCAGAGCGTGCCGTTTACCCTAGGAGAGGTATAAGTTTTGCGGGCGCGGTCCGTCTGTGAAAAATGGTCCCAGGGGCGTTTTCGTAATTTGGCGACCTAAGGCACTAAGTTTAATAACTTTTGAACGGGGTCTCGGATTAAAATTCCGAGACCTTCGTTGTTCTCGAGAGGTGGTGTTTACCCTAGGGGAGGCTTAACCTCGACCCCGTTGGGAGTTCGGGTTCGGGGCTGTCGGGCGAGGGTTTAAGTGATTTGTACTTAAACACCCACACCCCCCCCCCTTCTTGTTCTTCTTCCTCAAACCCTCCTCCCCCTCCTTCAGCTCCGGCGAGGCGAGCTCCAGCGAGGTGCGGTGGTGCCGGCGGATCGTCGCGAAGATTCGGGCAAAGCCCCACGAGGTAGGAGTTTTATTTTGTCTATGTTTTTAAATTCCCGCATTCTTTGAGCCCGATTTATACCATCGAATTGCCGCCCGATCTTCGAACAAAGACCATATATTATTAGAGCTCGATCCAAGATTTCTGACGCACCTTTCAGATGTGAAATCGGAGCTTCGAGGCGTCCGCAGCGGCCTGGCGAACTAGGGGTGGTTTTGCGGTTTCCGGCGGTCGGCAGGGCGGTCCGGCGAGTTGGCGCGGTGGAGGGGTTCGGCTCCGGGCAGGCGGCGCGGCGGTCGTGGCTTTGGAAGGCGGCGCGGCGGCCGCAGCTTCGGAAGGCCGCGGCGGCGGCAGCCGGTGGCGCCGGCAGGGCACCGGCGAGAGGGAGAAGGGCCGTGAGGCGGTGGCCCCGTGCGGGGCAACAACGACCCGCACTTTGCGGGTCGTTGTGCGGACCGTGCGACCGGCCCTCGGGGACGGTCGGTGGAGAACACCACGCGGCGGGCACACGGGTCTGAAGGGGAGCGGGCCACAAAGCAGCGGCCCGCGGTGCGGCTGGACCGGGCCAAGCTGCTGGGCCGCGGTCCAGCGGGCCGGCCCAAGCAGGGCGGACCGGCCGGACCGGGCCGGTCCGGCCCAAGGGCTTTGCCCCTCAGTCTTCGGACGCCCATATTTCGGGCTACGAGCGTCCGTTTTGCGCGCCGTCAGCGGCAGTACGAAGCTCGTGTCGAGGCAGAGTTTTTGAGATGGTTTCGGGAATTTTTAATTCCCGAAACAAGGGGCCTCGAAGATGCGACACGTCTTTAGGTGGACGAGCGTTCTTTCGGGAAAATTGTTTCGGGCGGCATGGACGCATCGGACGTCCGTTTTAAACGCCGTAAGTTGCGTTGGGACCCTGGCACCAAGGCGGAGATTTCCAGGGCGGTTCCAGGCGTTGAGGCTGAAGTTAAGGCATGGGCCCCACGACCCGTCTTTTGAGCGGTGTGCATCTTTTAGCGGCTTTTTCCTTGGATGTCTGTTCGGGGCATGCAAGCAGTCGATGTAGGGTGTTTTTCCAAAGGCATCGCGTTGGCGCAGTCTGCACGCTGTAATTCCGCACGATGGTGCGGGCCCCAAGAGGGCCGTTTCGGGAGTTGACGGTGATTTCCAGCTTTATCACCAGTTGACCGTTTTGGACAAGTGAGTAGTCCATTTCGTGTAATTTTCGGGAGGATCGCAACGGTGCGATCTGTTCGCTATGTTTCAGGACCGGGATGTGGGTCCCACGTGGCACCGCTTGTGTGCGGTGCGCCGGGATGCACCTTTTCCTCCAGATATCCGTTGCACTCAAGTGAGTAGTGCTTTTGACGTGTTTTCCCGAGGAAATCGCAATGGTGCGATGCACCCGACTGTTTTCAGAGCCGAGGCTCGGGATCGTGGGACGCAGTTCGGGCGTGAGGCGGTGTTGGAAACTTTTCCGTCGGATATCCGTTGGAGGCGAGTAAGTAGTCGATCTCGTGTGTTTTTTCACGAGTATTACAACGGTGTGATCCGTTTGGCGGTGCAGAGCCTCTTGCGCGATCTTATTAAATGTGGAGCATGAGAGGTGCTCCGGTGGGGGTTCGTCCTACCTTGTTTGTAGCGGACCCTTGGCGTGTGATCTAGCACTCTTGGGAGAGTGATATAATTGGTCCACAAGATGTGGTTGGTTGTGCTTCAGCCAATGAGGTGGCAAGTTGGAGTTGTTATGTCACGCCTTCGCGTTGACGTTGGGTGTCGTGTGCACGATAGCCTATAGGCTGGAATGAGGTGTACTCAGGGAGTATACGGGAGCTCTTGGAGGTACGTGTGGTTGTTCGTACCTGAGGATGGTTGTGCGCTCAGTTTTGGTTGAGATGGTGCCACACGTTCTGTGCGCCCCACGTGCGTGTCGGGTTCTGCTTCGCATAATTGGACCTCTCGCGGCGTAGAGGGTCCCTTTGTGCTTATTTGTTTGGCTAGTAGGGTGGAGTTTATTTCCCCTGGCTTTGTGCTCGTTTGTTTGACCAGTAGGGTTGAGTGGTCTCCCCCTGGTTTCACTCTCGATGGATTGGCCGGTAGCGGTGCTAGTGACACCCAGTGCTGGGGCAGACGCTGCACCTCTTTTAGGAGAGCTGTTCTGGAGTTGGGTGGTTGCGCGACCCCCACTCCATGTTCGGTCGGCCAGTGTTGTACCCTCCTATAGAGATGGCAGGGTAGTTCTGAGTTTTACCCTCCATCGACACTGGGCAGTGGGTCACCCGACACTAATAGGGTCTACCCTCCAGCAGAGACTGGGCAGTGGGTCACCCGACGACATATCAGGGTCTACCCTCCAGCAGGGCTGGGCAGTGGGTTTCCTGATGACGTATCATGGTTTACCCTCCAGCGGGGCTGGGCAGCGGGTCGCCGGTTGATGTGTTAGGGTTTACCCTCCAGCAAGGCTGGACAATGGATCACCCGATATCTGGTTATGAATTACCCTCCAGCAGGGCTGCGTAGTGGGGACAACGGTTGACATTCCAGACTCATTCCTCTCAACTAGGCTAGTCTGTGGCTTTCCTCCATGATTACCAGAGCGGGACCCTTGGTTGTACGGGTCGGTGATGTAGCAGCTTGACTTTGAGGAGACCTCTCGACTGCGGGGCATGACGAGTTATGGTTTGACGTTCCCCCAGAACTCTCAAGTACGAGGGGCACTTTCCCCACCAAGATGTGTTCTTGCGACGCGATCTAAAACCATTCGGGCGAGTTAGTGCCGCCAAAAGCAGATAGTGTCGAGGTGTGGTGTTTGAGCCCTTGGCTTGCGGTTCGGAGCAGACGTGCGGGATGCTGGGCATCGATGGTTTACCTCTGGGACTGTTGGCGACTCATTTTCTTAGGCTGAGTTACAGGCCTGAGATCCCCTTACGAGCTTGTTCGGGCTTCTTGTCGAGCATACATATATGTATATACCTTGTTCGAGTACCCACTTCTTGGGCCTGGTTACTCTCCCTCCAGGAGAGGCGAAGACGCGCGGGGTATGCCACGTGCTTTCCGTGTCTATCTTCTCGTGGTTGGATGAGTCTAATCTCTTGATATAGGTAGCGAAGACTCGACGAGAAGTTCATCTTATCACCGTTTCCAGCTCCTTGTGCCTGGACGAGTCTACTTCCTTTCTTTTGTTGGGTTGAGCTGGACTCTTTACTGCACTCTCTGTTGTACTCCCTTTGATTTTCCTTGTTCGCTCTATTGCTCACCCTTCGGTACCTCCTTTGTTTCTCCCTCGAGCCTTCGGGGTATCCTACTGAGTATTTTTATACTCACCCCTGCTTGGGCTTTGCTCGCACTTGGTGTGCCCTTGCAGACGACGGACAGGTTGGTTGTGACTTCAGTGGAGCGTAAGAGCTTGGGAGCTTGGACCGCGTGCCGTGATCATGGTCGGGTTCCAGATGGGAGACTCGTCAGCTGTTTCTTTTTGTTTACCTGTTTCCGGGTTGTAGCACCTTTTCTGGTTGGGCGCGTGTTTTGCCCCTTTTTCCCTTTTCAGTTTAATTTCATCTTGTACCTTGTACTGTTAGAGGTCGATGCACTCTTGTGGTTATTTATAGCAGTTTCCCTTTTCTTTACTTCTCTTTTCTTTTACTCTGCACTTTGCATTGAGTGTGCTGCGTGTGGGTGTGTTCAGGTTCTTAGGCAAAGGCCTCCCCGAGTTTTTGTGCCTTTGGCGCTGGTGGCCAGCCACATGCCTATAGAGGCGGGCTTGGGGTAGTTGCGGCTCGAGCCCGGGTAGGGTCGAGTCATGACAAAGTGCTATCAGAGGTGGTTCGTTCTTTGGGATGCTGTTCGGACATCCCTAAAAATAAAAGGAACTGGTTGGGATTTAGGGCAACAATGTTAACGTGTCTCGAGAGCGGCTCTCAGGCCAGGGAGTCCAGTGATGGTGCGGCGGCCGACGTATCCATTCACCAGGACCTTGATAACCCGCTTGTCGACTCGGCATGCTGAGACACTTGTTGCGGGGAAATTTGTTTGTGCATCACATAGGACTGAGTCTTGACTGTCCTTCTTGAGTCAGCTCCCCATCGTTGTTGTTATCGGTATATACATATATGCTCATTTGACCGTGGCACTCCTTGATAATATTCAGGATGTCTCCGCGAGGACAGCCAGCCAGGATACCAGCTTTGGTTCGTGACGATGACCCTGTGAGCTATGAGGCCACAGTCCATGACCCATCATGCGAGCCCCTTTCTCCGGGTGGGCTGGTAGCAGCACCCCCCACCTGTTGAGCAGCAGGCAGTTTCAGCTGAGCAGGCTGAGCTTGAGCGCAAGTTGAGCGCACTCCGTTAGTTCCAGCGGCAGAGACCGCTGAGGTTCAGTGGTGAGCCAGACCCTCGGGCAGCAGAGGTTTGGCTCGAGGTAGTGGTTTTCCTTTTCAGGTTTGTACGGACGCCGACAGACCAGAGAGCGGATTTGGTAGCCACCCCTCATTGTGGAACATCATGGCGTTGGTGGAGTTTGGTAACTCAGTTCCTTGACGAGTCGTCACTTTCGTTGGACGACTTTCAGTTGTTGCTCCATGAGGAGTTTTTCCCCTCCTGTTTGTGCTCCGTTCGGATTCAGGAGCTCCTGCAGTTTCAGCAGGGAGGGATGACGGTGGCCGAGTACGCGGCTAGTTTTGCAGACTGTGCACGCTTTTACCCGGACTTGGTCCGTGACGACGACCTCCGAGCGTGGAAGTTTGAGCAGGGTCTCTGCTGAGAGATTCATTCTGTCATGGTACTCTTGGGAATTTCCACGTATGTCGGGGTTCTAGAGTAGGCGCTGGTGACCGGGGGCTTCCTGTCATGTTTTGCGGTTGGTAGTGGCAGTGGGCACGATGGATCTGGGACGTCTGCCATAGCTAGCAGGCACCGGAGGATAGGATCTCGATGCAGGTGGCCTTCCCACTGCCAGTTTTGGAGACGTGGTCATATACCACTGTGGCGAAAAGGCGCAGGGCCTCAGCTAAGGATGCCCTTCCATGAGTGGATCCTGGGTCGTGGTCATACACCACAGTGGCACCGGAGGGCACCAGGGCAGCCAGAGAGCGCCAGTGCTATGCTTGTGACGGGCGAGGTCACTTGGCACGAGACTGCCCGACCCGAGTTGCTGAGAGCTTCGGGCAGGCAGTAGGCGCACCACCACGGCAGAGGCAGCGCTGTGATCGGAATAGTGGCCAGAGAGGTGGTGCTAGCAGAGGAGCGGGAGGATCTGGAGGTGGGGGACGACATTACGAGATCTCCCCATCACCACTAGGTGGTCCATGTCAGGCTTTGGGAGCTGACGGTTGGGACCGCGGGTAACCGTGAGCTTTGGATGTCTACGATCCTGCAGAGCACAGGATGGTGAGACGTGCCCCTTGTGACTCTTCTACTTCTTGCAGTAGAATTGTTAGGCTCTGCGTGTGAAATTCTTTTCTCTCGGCTCCTTGTTTGAGGTGTTACCAGGGTAACGCAGGGCGTCAGGTGTAACCCTGTGTTGGTAAGGAAAAAGTTGTGAGACCTTTTCCTTTAGTCGATGTTGTTGACTCCTTCGCCTTTTGAGCGTGTAAGAGAGCATCGACTATAGAATCTTGAATGACCAGATATCCTTGGGTATTTCACCATATGTATATTCTGAAGGAGGGAATCACCGGGCCTTGTTTCAAGTGTGGGCGGTCATTCCAGTCGCGGTGTGCGACGTAGAGGTTTGACCGGGGAGGTGAGATACCCTTGAGGGCCTTCAGGCCATTTGAGACCGTGTAAAGGGATGGCGAGGTACCCTACCGCCTTGCCCCAGCCCCAAAGTCTGGAGTGGGTGCACGACATCGGCAAGGGATGACCTCGCATGAACAGATCAAACCCTTTGGTCTGTGTGCGGTGACGCAGAGATGTGCGTGGGTTCTTCTGGGTATGGGAAAGCCAGGTGTGGGCTTAGTACCCTGTGTTACCCCCTAGTTTTGCTTTTCGGGGATGAAAAGCTTGAAGGAGGGAATGATGTAAGAACTCGGTTTTTGCAATTAAAGACTTTGGAATATTCTTGATGATATTCCATCGTAGCTCCTTCAGACGGCGTGCGATTCCGAGCCCCGGAGTGGTCGGAATTAAATTTTCAGTGCGTTCACACTGGAAAACGCCAAATAAATGGGATAACTTCTAAACGGAGTTCCGGATCAGGGATCCGAGTATACGGATGGGTCCGGAATGGGGTGTTTACCCTAGGAACGACATAAAACTTGTCGGCGCGAGACGTTTGGACCGCTCGCCCGCTTCTGGAATGTTAGACGGATAAATTAATTAATTAATTAATTCATTTAATGGTGAGACTCACGTATCTCTTAAACGGTGGGTCAGATTGGAAAACTGAAGGCACCGTTGAGTTCTGAGCGTGCTGTTTACCCTAGGAGGGGTATAAGTTTTGTGGGCGCGGGCCGTCTGTGAAAAATGGCCCTAGGGGCGTTTTCGTAATTTCGCGACCTCGGGCACTAAGTTTAATAACTTTTGAACGGGGTGTTGGATTAAAATTCTGAGACTGCCATTGTGCTCGGGAGGTGGTGTTTACCCTAGGGAAGGCTTAACCTCGACCCCGTCGGGAGTTCGGGTTCGGGGCTGTCGGGCGGGCGTTTAAGTGATTTGTACTTAAACACCCACTCCCCCCCCCCTTCTTCTTCTTCTTCTTCCTCAAACCCTCCTCCCCCTCCTTCAGCTCCGGAGAGGTGATCTTCGGAGAGACAACTCCGGCGAGGTGCGGTGGTGTCGGCGGATCGTCGCGAAGCTTCGGGCGAAGCCCCACGAGGTAGGAGTTTTATTTTGTCTCTGTTTTTTAATTCCCGCATTCTTTGAGCCCGATTTATACCATCGAATTGCCGCCCGATCTTCGAACAAATCCCATAGATTAGTAGATCTCGATCCGAGCTTTCCGATGCACCTCTCGCATGTGAAATCGGAGCTCCGAGGCGTCCGCAGCGGCCCGGCAAAGTAGGGGGTGGTTTTGCGGTTTCCGGCGGTCGGCAGGGCGGTCCGGCGAGTTGGTGTGGCGGAGGGGTTCGGCTCCGAGCAGGCGGCGCGGCGGCCGTGGCTTCGGAAGGCGGCGCGGAGGCTGCGGCTTCGGAAGGCCGTGGCAGCGGCAGCCGGTGGTGCTGGCAGGGCGTCGGCGAGAGGGAGAGGGGCCGCAAGGCGGCGGCCCCGTGCGGCGCAACCACGACCCGCACTTTGCGGGTCGTTGCGTGGACCGTGGGACCGGCCCTCGTGGCCGGTCGGTGGAGAACACCGTGCGGCGGGCACGCGGGTGTGAAGGGGAGCAGGCCGCGGAGCGGCGGCTCGCGGCTCTACTGGACCGGGCCAAGCTGCTGGGCTGCAGTCCAGCGGGTCGGCCGGCGCGGGCCGACCCAAGCAGGGCGGACCGGCCGGACCGGGCCGGTCCGGCCCAAGGGGCTTTGCCCCTCAGTCTTCGGACGCCCGTATTTCGGGCTACGGGCATCTGTTGTGCGCGCCGTCAGCGGCAGTGCGGAGCTCGTGTCGAGTCGGAGTTTTTGAGATGGTTTCGGGAATTTTTAATTCCCGAAACAAGGGGCCTCGGAGACGCGACGCGTCTTTAGGTGGACGAGCGTTCTTTTGGGAAAATTGTTTCGGGCGGCACGAACGCATCGGATGTCCGTTTTAAACGCCGTCAGTTGCGTTGGGACCCTGGCACCGAGGCGGAGCTTTCCAGTGCGGTTCTAGGTGTTGAGGCTGAAGTTGAGGCGTGGGCCCCACAACCTGTCTTTTGAGCTGCGTGCAGCTTTTAACGGCTTTTTCCTCGGACGTCTGTTCTGGGCGTGCAAGCAGTCGATGTTAGGTGTTTTTCCGAGGGCATCGCATTGGCGCAGTCTGCCCGCTCTAATCCCGCATGATGGTGCGGGCCCCACGAGGGCCGTTTCGGGAGTTGACGGTGATTTCCAGCTTTATCATCGGGCGACCGTTTTGGACAAGTGAGTAGTCCATTTCATGTACTTTTTCGAGAGGATCGCAACGGTGCGATCCGTTCACTGAGTTTCGGGACCGGGATGCAGGTCCCACGTGGCACCGCTTGTGTGCGGTGCGCCGGGATGCACCTTTTCCTCTGGATATCCATTGCACTCAAGTGAGTAGTGCTTTTGACGTGTTTTCCCGAGGAGATCGCAATGGTGCGATGCACCCGACTGTTTTCGGAGCCGAGGCTCGGGATCGCGGGACGTCGTTCGGGCGTGAGGCGGTGTTGGCGAATTTTCTGTCGGATATCCATTGGAGGCGAGTAAGTAGTCGATCTCGCGTGTTTTTCTGCAAGGATTACAACGGTGCAATCCATTTGGCGGTGCGCAGCCTCTTGCGCGATCTTGTTAAATGTGGAGCATGAGAGGTGCTCCGGTGGTGGTTCGTCCTACCTTGTTTGTAGTGGACCCTTGGCGTGTGATCGCGCACTCTTGGGAGAGTGATATAATTGGTCCACGAGATGTTGTTGGTTGTGCTTCAGCCGATGAGGTGGCAGGTTGGAGTTGTTATGTCACGCCTTCGCGTTGACGTTGGGTGCCGTGTGCACGATAGCCTATGGGCTGGAATTAGGTATACTCCGGGAGTATACGGGAGTGCTTGGAGGTACGTGTGGTTGTTCGTACCTGAGGATGGTTGTGCGCTCAGTTGGGGTTGAGATGGGGCCACACGTTTTGTGGGCCCCACGTGCGTTCTGGGTTCTGCTTAGCGTACTTGGACCTCTCACGGCGTAGAGGGTCCCTTTGTGATCATTTGTTTGGATAGCAGGGTGGAGTTTATTTCCCCTGGCTTTGTGCTCGTTTGTTTGACCAGCAGGGTTGAGTGGTCTCCCCCTGGTTTCGCTCTCAATGGATTGGCCGGTAGCGGTGCTAGTGACACCAAATGCTGGGGTAGACACTGCACCTCTTTTAGGAGAGCTGTTCTGGAGTTGGGTGGTTACGCGACCCCCACTCCGTGTTCGGTCGGCCAGTGTTGTACCCTCCTGTAGAGATGGCAGAGCGGTTCTGAGTTTTACCCTCCAGTGAGACTGGGCAGTGGGTCACACGACGCTATTAGGGTCTACCCTCCAGCAGAGACTGGGCAGTGGGTCACCCGACGACCTCTCAGGGTCTACCCTCCAGCAGGGCTGGGCAGTGGGTCACCCGTCGTCTAGTTCCAGGTCTACCCTCCAGCACGGCTGGGCAGTGGGTCACCTTTCGACTTATTCCAGGTCTAACCTCCAGCACGGCTGGGCAGTGGGTCGCCTGTCGACTTATTCCAGGTCTACCCTCCAGCACGGCTGGGCAGTGGGTCACCTGTCGACTTATTCCAGGTCTACCCTCTAGCACAGCTGGGCAGTGGGTCGCATGTTGACTTATTCCAGGTCTACCCTCCAGCACGGCTAGGCATTGGGTCGCCTGTTGACTTATTCCAGGTCTACCCTTCAGCGGGGCTGGGCAGTGGGTCACTTGATGACGTATTATGGTTTACCCTCCAGAGGGGCTGGGCAGCGGGTTGCCGATTGATGTGTTAGGGTTTACCCTCCAGCAGGGCTGGACAGTGGGTCAACCGATATCTGGTTATGAATTACCCTCCAGCAGGGCTGGGCAGTGGGGACACTGGATGACATTCCAGACTCAGTATTCTCGACTAGGCTAGTCTATGGCTTTCCTCCGTGATTACCAGAGCGGGACCCTTGGTTGTACGGGTCGGTGATGTAGCAGCTTGACTTTGAGGAGACCTCTCGACTGCGGGGCAGTGACGAGTTGTGGTTTGACTTTCCCCCAGAACTCTCAAGTACGAGGGGCACTTTCCCCACTGAGATGCATTCTTGCAACGCGATCTAAAATTGTGCGGGCGAGTCAGTGCCACCCAAAGTGGATAGTGTTGAGGTGTGGTGTTTGAGCCCTTGGCTTGCGGTTCGGGGCAGACGTGTGGGATACTGGGCGTCGATGGTTTACCTATGGGACTGTTGGCGACTCATTTTCTTGGGCTGAGCTACGGGATGGAGATCCCCTTACGAGCTTGTTTGGGCTTCTTGTTGAGCATACATATATGTATATACCTTGTTCGAGTACCCACTTCTTGGGCCTGGTTACTCTCCCTCCAGGAGAGGTAAAGACGCATGGGGTATGCCACGTGCTTTCCGTGTCTAGCTTCTCATGGTTGGATGAGTCTACTCTCCTGCTATAGGTAGCGAAGACTCGACGGGAAGTTCATCTTCTCACCGTTTCTAGCTCCTTGTGTCTGGACGAGTCTACTTCTTTTCTTTTGTTGGGTTGAGCTGGACTCTTTACTACACTCTCTGTTGTACTCCCTTTTCATTTCCTTGTTCGCTCTACTTCTCAACCTTCGGTACCTCCTTTGTTGCTCCCTCGATCCTTCAGGGTATCCTACTGAGTATTTTTATACTCACCCCTGCTTGGGCTTTGCCCGCACTTGGTGTGCCCTTGCAGACGACGGACAGGTTGGTCGTGACTTCAGTGGAGCGTAGGAGCTTGGGATCTTGGACCGCATGCGGTGATCGTGGCCGGGTTCCAGATGGGAGACCCGTCAGCTGTTTCTTTTTGTTTACCTGTTGCCGGGTTGTGGCACCTTTTCTGTTTGGGCGCGTGTTTTGCCCCTTTTTCCCTTTTCAGTTTACTTTCATCTTGTACCATGTACTGTTAGAGGTCGATGCACTCTTGTGGTTATTTATAGTAGTTTCCCTTTTCTTTACTTGTCTTTTCTTTTACTCTACACTTTTCATTGAGTGTGATGCGTGTGGGTGTGTTCATGTGCTTAGGCAAAGGCCTCCCCGAGTTGTTGTGCCTTCGGCGCTAGTCGCCATCCCCTGGCCTGTGGAGGTGGGCTTGGGGTAGTTGCGGCTCGAGCCCGGGTAGGGTCGGGTCGGGACACACCCGCCCTTAGTTTATCACGAAACCACCCATCTTCATAAATAATTCCAAAGAACCATAACATATTCATAGCACATAACTTAAGAAGAAAGGAAAGTTAACATTCCCATATTTCAATAACAATATAACATTTTAAGATATTGAAATAATGAATCCATTCTAAAAACCATTTTTAAAACATTTAATAAAGAGATTTTTGAATCAAAGTGACCCATACCACTTTGAAGATTTTAAAATTTTAAACCATTAATATCCATATAAATAAATCCTTAAAAACATTTTGAAAACATGGATATTAATGAGAAATATTTATAAGAATAAAGCATTAAAACATTTAAAACGATATTTTAGTTAAAGGGTTTTTAACAAAATGAGAGACACTTGAATACAATAATTGAGGAATAACATTTAATAAGAACTTTATAATATCATGAGAATAAAGGGATTAATGATATAATATTCCAAAAGATAGTATATACACCATATAAGAGTGAATTGGTGCATAAAAACAATGAAGTCTCAATAGAAATGTAAAATGACATGAAATCCCTTATAAAGAAGGTATCCTTAAATTAAGGATAAATAAATCTCATAATTATGTTTGAAAAATATAAATACACCCAATATAAGTGGATATAAAGTGTAAAACAATAAAAGGTCATTCAAACATATTCAAAGGATGACATATTCAATAACTACAAGTTGAACCCAAAGAAATTGAAATTGGGTTAAGAAGTTCCCTTGGTAAAATTCGACAGCCTAACGACATCACTTTAAAATTAATAAAATTCATTGATGAGTGAGAAAATGGTATATCATCACTTGTACATAAAATTTACATCAATAAAGATATATAAGAACATATCCCAACATAAAAAGATGTAAATTAAAAGACATAACAAAATAAGTCTTTTAAAAAGAGGAGTGTGAAAGGTTCCCTTACCGATTTGGGAAACTTTTGAAACGTACACCCCAAGAAAGATGGGTCATAAAATGAAGATGTAAATACCCATAAATGAGATTATATTATACAAATAGTAAAATATTTGGCATTACATACACCACACAAAAGGAAATAGTGGCAAATGTAGCATGAATCTCACGGGAATGAAAAGTGAGATGAAAATCCTCTTATGAAAATTCGACAGCCTAACGGCGCCACATAAAACTTCAAAAATGGATTGATGAGATCAAATATGGTATCTCATAATATTAACATAAAATTTATAGAAATAATAATATAAAATAACATCCCCCAACATAAGAAAGTGGAGCTTAAAGTAAGTTACATAAAAAAGTACTTAAAAAGAAAGAGAGAGGTAGGATCACTTACCTCAAGTCCGACTTGTCTTGTTCGTTTCTTTATATTCCTGAATAATAAACTTTTTCCAATTTATAATATCTTTAGTAAATCCTTTAATGTTTATTATTAAATTCATATCACATATTATAATGTTATAATAATTAGTTAATTATGTGAGTCTATATGAGATGTTTTTGTCGATGTTTGGTACATGAGTCAAAAATGAACTTGTTTGAAAAGAATTGTCCATTTAGTTATAAGTACATCATATCCAGAATAGTATTAATTATTTAAATATCATATATATACTTTACATATTCATTTTATACTATTCCATAACATTTGGAGATAAAAAGAAATGAAATGCACTGTTCATGGAGACGGTAGGTCGTACGTACGCATGAACGCTACTTTCATTTCTTTGTCATATTAATGGAATTAAAAAATAATTGAGAGAAATATATATATTATAATTACAGTATAATATATATGTTATATAGGTCACATAACTTCATTAATTTCATTCTTTATACATTCCATGTATTGCATGAACGATTCACATCACTTGGGGGGGCGGTAGTCCACACTTCCTCATATGAAATTATCTCATTTGCACAAAGGTATGTTTTAAATATGAAATACTAATGCATATAGAAAAAATAGATACCATATATATCATATATAAAATACATTGACATCATAATGTCCACCTTTAAAGGTGTTAAAAGAATATTGAACAATCATCGTTTCGTGAGGCAGTAATTCTCCATCCACAGAAACAGTATATTCTTTAACCACTAGACGGATGCGTGTGTAAGTGTAGCTCGAATCCTTCGTATAACAAAATCCTATTATATTAAAGATACTGGTTTTGTTACAAAATAAGGTAATAAAAAGAGTTTAGGGGGTTGGAGAATCAAAATAAAACAAAATAACATAAGAGAAGACATTACCTTTAAATCAGGTAACTCCCTTTGGTTTGAACAAAAAGGGTTTCTTGAAGAGCTTTCTGCCTAAGGTGAGGCTTCAATGAGGAATAGAGGGATGTTTAGAGATGAAATGGGCAGGGGTTGTCTGATCCAAATTCTTGAGAGGCGTGGGTAAGGAGGTAGAGGTGGGAGCCTTTTATAAGAGGGATGAGGGGCACTCATGGAAAGTCATGAAATGTTACTTTAATTTAAAATGAGTTTCGGATTTTAAAGGTCCCAAATTGATATATTTCGAGGATAAGGTGATGAGGTTTCGACATATACTCATACAATAGGTTTTTTCCAAGTTTATGTCTTAGAATTTACATTATCTTTTCATTTTATTTAAATCATTCATTAATGAGGTAATCGCTGCATCATCATGGTGTCATAAATAAATTAATTTATTTAATTTCTAAAAATTATAAAAAAACTATTTTGATGTAGAAAATATTTTTATCTTTCCAATGAATATTTATAGTCTAAGTGATCATTTATACAGACAAAACTAAATTTTTTTACTTGGGTGATACATACTTTTGTTATATTTTCATTTCTTTAAAAATTAAATGATAAAGTGTCACTATCACACAAAAGTGATTCCATGGGGTCCCAAAGTTTGGAAAAAGGCATCCCATGGTCGGCCATGACACAACCAGTAGAATTAGAACATAGGTTGGGGTCATTTGTTATTATTATGATATTATTTTATTATCATTAACTACCCGATTACGAATTAATCAAGATAATTAAAGATAATAATCATCGTTACTATTCATAATTCCCAAAAACAAAAGAGTATTAATTAAATAATTTGGACCTTATGATTCCAAATATGGAATCCATTTTACCAAATTCCAAACACAAAAATTCCAATAATTAATTTAAAAATAATTCCCGTTTTGAAAACAAATAACGGGTTTTTTTGAAGCAATATCTATAAAAATATTGGCACTTGTTTATGTCCATTTTCAAAGTGAAATTAATTATAATGACCACCATTGAATTAAATGTTAAAAATATATTCTAATTACACTTTAAAACCAATTAAAAAGATAATCTAACCATATATTTAAATTAGATGAAAAAGAAGTTTTGATGTAAAATGTAGTATTTTTCAATATTCATTAAAAAATGAACATTGTCAGAAAAATTCCAAAAATTTAACCAAATTAAATTTCAATGTCCCAATCATAAAGAATAAGTTTATTTTGACAAATAGAGATTATAAAATTGTCAAAAGTTAGATTTAAAAAAAGTTTCTCCATCAAAAGGCGGTAAAACAATCTTTTAAAAATATTAGAGTATTTATTCTTAAAATTGGATTCATTTGGTTTTTAAGCCTCTGACATTTATTGGATGAATGTAAAAATATTTAACAAACATATGTAATCATTTTTTAGTTATTTACTTTCATTCCTGCCATTACAATGCCAAGGCGTTAATGATTATAATATTATTATTTTATTAGTGTGCAATGTAAGATTTCAAAGAAACTCGTTGTTGCGTATTGGGTATTCCATCGAGCATAGCATTACCTTTAAAGTAATATTAACATTTTATTCACAAATATTGATAAAAATTAGAATGTAATATTATTTTTTTACCTGGGATGTTACATCCTTCCCGCTTTTGGGAATTGCGTCCTCGCAATTTCAAAATTGGGCTTGGAAACTTCATTGAACGTCCTACATCGGAACAAGAGTCCGTAAAACTATCACTTTAAAATAAAGGGATATAAGTACAAAGGTCACCCGAGTTAACCCATACTAGGATTACAAGTAGGAAAATATGGATATGGTAGAGAAAACAAAGGATCATGTTCAGATGGAGAGTGATAGTAAACATGTCTATGAGAAAGTTGACCACAAGAAAATCACAAACTTATGATGGGTTAAACGGTATTCGATTCCCCAGTAGGAAAAGTTAACAGACAACATTTTTGTTTTAATTTACTTTTCATTGAGGAATTTATTTTTTAGCTTAACTAAATCATAAGGAAACATACTTACTTTTCATATAGACTTTCAACTTTTACTAGATTCCTTACTCAAACTCATATTTTCTTCAATAGACGAGTATTTCAGAAGACTTGTTTGCATTAAGAGTACTATAATCGACTTCTTTAGAATAACCTAATCCATAAAAGAGAACTATATATTTCCCATGTCTTTAGACCTTAACCAAAACAAAACTAAAAATGTTTAGTACAAGATCAGATAATACCCAAAAAGGATAATTTTTTTTTACAAGAAGAAAAACTACTCCTAATCTCCAAAATTTCTCAAACAAAAAACAAAGTTCAACAAAGACCATTCAATAAACATCTATCCATAAAATTATTCAAAGTAAACCAAACTAAAATTTAAACCCAAATCTTTGAAGAATTTAATCACATAGTCTCCTAAGATAAATCTTAACATTTTTCTCCAAAATAATATCAGTTACTCTTAAAGTCTCATACTGAAAAGTAATTAACCTAATCACATATCCTCCATGATAGGATAATCATTTCCATAGATAACCCAAAATCAACTTACTCTTGATTCATAAAATCATATAACTAAAAATAATCAGTCAAACTAACCAGGGGCTTCACGTAGTCCACTGGTAGGTGATAAATACCAGTTGCACTTTGGTTGTGGGTTTGATTCCCGCAGCTTCATCCGACGCGACGGGTTGTCACACGGTCTGCATGTTGTCATTTTTCCAAAACTATATAATTCTTAAAACATTCCCCAAAAAGAGATAAAATCTTCAAAAATAACCATAACATATTTTAACCACAAAGGTTATTTAATAACTTTCATTTTGCAACCCAAAATGTATTAACCAGTAATTGCCTCAAATTCAAGGATCATATAAACCCAAATGGTTCTTTATAACTATATCCACAAAAGAAAGGATAATTATTCCTTGAATAAAATTTTCATATATCAAACATCAAGGTTACATATACTATAAAAAGTCTTCTAATGTAACCCCATCATCAAAAGAGACTTAATACTTGTAAGAATTTCACCATCCTAAAATCTACCATAACTCTTGAATCCCTTATATGTTTACTTCTTACTCATTCAACATTCTTCATGATCCATTAACCATTACTTTTAAACTTATTCTGAAATAATTCTTTCCTAAAAAAAATCATGAATCGTATCCTAAGATTCCAATAATAGGAAAACATATGTTAAGAAATAAACCATACCTTTCATTGGTCATTTTCAGTTTCTTCATCCTCAATCGGAATGGCATTAGGTATTGGTAAATGAATATTTGTATGATATTAATGACCCCATTCCCAAAACTTCTTCGTAGGACAACTGTTTGCATAATGACCATGCACACCACATTTTAAACATTCAATTGATCCTTCAGAAAGAACTTATTTCCCTTTCCTAGATTCAACTAGATGATTCCTTTTTCCATGGCAGGTTCTTGCTTTACGACCTTCATTTCCACATCTATAGAATCTTTATGTCCCTTTGAAACATTTTCCTATGTGTTTCTTTCCAAATCTTTGACACATAGGTTTTTGAACATACTTACATTTATGATTATTACCTGAACTTCTGTAGGGAATTGTTTCTCACATATACGATGCCTTATAAAATTAACTAAGGTTCAGGTGGCCAATCATGACTCCAGATAGTTGGTTAAGGATAACCACAAGAGTTCTCATTGTAGCTCCCATATCATTCAGTTGTTCTTTCATAAAACTGTCAGATTTTTCTTCAAATCCACTATTACTTTGGTGCCTTCTAGATCCAGCCATTTACTAAAACCAAACAGGTCAGTGTGAGTATATCAGTAAAATCATCATATAATAATGAGGAATATAAACAGCAAGATATACTTATCCAAGTTATCTCAAACTCATTCTAACTTTCAAAAAAAACAATTACTCCATCTAATATACTAACCATTGTGGTTATACACAACTTGTCACTTTTGCTTAAACAACACTCTAACCTCTAAAGTTATCTAAAATGACCTCTGATACCAACTATAAGGACCCGGCCTTAAACCTTACTTAATATTGAATTAAATTGAATAATTCACATTGAGGATCTTTTCAGGTTTAGAGTTTTAGAAAAATAGGACATAACTATTACATCTAGAAGATTACAAAGTAGACACATCTACTCAGTTTCCATTATTTCACAAAATAAAAACTCTTAACCAAAAGAGTCATGTCTAGTTACTTGTTTTAGACAGCCTGACATTTCCTTGATCCCATCCTTGACCCTATTCAACTTTATGTCCTGTGAAATTTTTTCAAAAACTTGGGATGAGCATAAAAAGGTCAGTAAGGGTTATAACAATACGGAAATAAAACATCAGTCCATGTATACATAAGAATCAATGAAGTCATAATTTACTCATAAAACATAAGCACTTTAACATACCTCATGAAATCATAAGATTTACGAATAACTCATAAAAATCATAAGACATAAAGGTAACTTGAGGAATTCATAACATTCTTATGTAATGAGTAACCCTTATGATTACGTTTGCAATACCCATCATAGTATATTCCCTAAATCTCTTCGGAGAAACCTTATCATTTAACCCTTTCATGTTACCCAATGCATTGGAGAGCTATATCGGGCTCACCCGCCCTTAGTTTATCACGTAACAACCCGTCTTCATAAACAATGCTTAAGAACCGTAACATAATCATAGAACATAACTTAATCATAAAGGAAAGATAACATTCCCATATTTCAATAACAATATAACATTTTAAGATATTGAAATAATGGATCCATTCTAAAAACTATTTTTAAAACATTTAATAAAGATATTTTTGAATAAAAGTGTCCAATACCACTTTGAAGCTTTTATCATTTTAAACCATTAATATCCATATAAATAAATCCTTAAAACCATTTTGAAAACATGGATATTAATGAGAAATATTTATAATAATAAATCATTAAAACATTTAAAACTATATTTTAGTTAAAGGGTTTCTAACAAAATGAGAGACACTTGAATACAATAATTAAGGAATAAAATTTAATCAGAACTTTATAATATCATGAGAATAAAGGGATTCATGATATAATATTCCAAAGGAAAGTATATACACCATATAAGAGTGAATTGGTTCATAAAAAAAATGAAGTCTCAATAGAAATGTAAAATGAGATGAAATCCCTTATAAAGAAGGTATCCTTAAATTAAGGATAAATAAATATCATAATTGTGTGTGAAAAATATAAATACACCAAATATAAGTGGATATTAAGTGTAAAAAAATAAAAGTTCATACACACATATTCAAAGGATGACATATTCAATAACTACATGTTGAACCCAATGAAATCGAAACTGGGTTAAGAAGTTTCCTTGGTAAAATTTGACAGCCTAACGACATCACTTTAGAATTCATAAAATTAGTTGATGAAAGAGAAAATGGTATCTCATAACTTGGACATAAAATTTACATCAATAAGGATATATAATAAGATATCCCAACATAAAAAGATTTAAATTAAAATACATAACAAAATAAGTCTTATAAAAAGAGGAGTGTGAAATGTTCCCTTACCGATTTGGGAAACTTTCGAAACGTACACCCCATGAAAGAAGGGTCATAAAATGAAGATGTAAATACCCATAAATGAGAGTATATTATACAAATATTAAAATATTTGGCAGTACATATACCCCACAAAAGTAAATAGTGGCAAATGTAGCATGAATCTCAGGGGAATCAAAAGTAAGATGAAAATCCCCTTATGAACATTCGGCAGCCTAACGGTGCCACATAAAACGTCCAAAAATGGATTTATGAGATCAAATAGGGTCTCTCATCATATTAACATAAAATTTACAGCTAGAGTAATATAAAAGAACATCCCCCAACATAATAAAGAGGAGCTTAAAGTAAGTTAGATAAAAAAAGTACTTAAAAATAAAGAGAGAGGTAGGCTCCCTTACCTCAAGTCCGACTTGTCTTGTTCGTTTCTTTATATTCCTGAATAATAAACTTTTGTCAATTTATAATATCTTAAGGAACTACTTTAAAGTTTATTATTCAATTCATATCACATATTATAATGTTATAATAATTAGTTGATTATGTGAGTCCATATGAGATGTTTTTGTCGATGTTTGGTACATGAGTCAAAAATGAACTTGTTTGAAAAGAATTGTCCATGTAGTTATAAGTACATAATCTCCAGAATAGTATTAATGATTTAAATATCATATATATCCTGTAATTATTCATTTTATACTATTCCATAATATTCAGAGATAAAATGAAGTAAAATGCACTGTTCATGGAGACTGTAGGTCATACGTACGCATGAACGCTACTTTAATTTCTTTGTCATATTAATGGAATTAAACGATAATTGATATATATATATATATATATTATAATTAGAGTATAAAATATATGTTATATAGGTCACATAAGTTCATTAATTTAATTCATTATACATTCCATGTATTGCATGAACGAGTCACATCACTTGAGGGGGAGGTAGTCCAAACTTCCTCATATAAAATTATCGCATTTGCACAAAGATATGTTTTAAATATGATATAAAGAAGCTTATAGAAAACATAAATACCATATATATCATATATAAAATACAGTTACATCATAATTTCCACCTTTAAATGTGTTAAAAGAATATTGAACAATCATCGTTTCGTGAGGCAGTAATTCGCCATCCACAGAAACAGTATATTCTTTAACCATTAGACGGATGTGTCTGTAAGTGTAGCTCGAATCCTTATTATAAAAACATACTAGTATATTGAAGATACTGTTTTTGTTACAAAATAAGGGAATAAAAAGAGTTTAGGGGGTTGGAGAATCAAAATAAAATAGAAGAACATAAGAGAAGACATTACCTTTAAATCGGTTAACTCCCTTTGGTTTGAACCAAAAGGGTTTCTTGAAGAGATTTCGGCATAAGTTTAGGCTTCAATGATGAAAAGAGGGATGTGGAGAGATGAAATGGTCAGGTTTTGGATGAGCCCAAGGATTGAGAGGTGTAGGTAAGGAGGTATAGGTGGGGGCCTTTTATAAGAGGGAGGAGGGGCACTCATGGAAAGTTGTGAAATGTTACTTTATTTTAAAATGAGTTTCTGATTTTAAAGGTCCCACATTGATATATTTCTAGGATAAGGTGATGAAGGTGCGACAAATACTCGTCCAATAGGTTTTTGAAAAGTTTAAGTCTTAGATTTTACATTATCTTTTCATTTTATTTAAATTGTTCATTAATGAGGTAATCGCTGCATCATCATGGTGTCATAAATAAATAAATTTATTTAATTTCTAAAAAATTATAAAAAAAATATTATGATGTAGGAAATATTTTTATCTTTCCAATTAGTATTTATAGTCTAAGAGATCATTTACACAGAAAAAACTAATTTTTTTTTACTTGGGTGATACATACTTTTGTTATATTTTCCTTTCTTTAAAAATAAAATGATAAAGTGTCACTATCACACAAAAGTGACTCCATGGGGTCCCAAAGTTTTGAAAAAGGAATCCCATGGTCGGCCATGACACAACCAGTAGCATTAGGAAAAATGTTGGAGTCATTTTTTATTATTATGATATTATTATATTATCCTTAACTACACGATTACAAATTAATCACGATAATTAAAGATAATAACCATCGTTACTATTCATAATGTCCAAAAAACAAAAGAGTCTTAATTAAATAATTTGGAACTTCTGATTACAAATATGAAATCCATATTACCAAATTCCAAACACGTAAATTTCAGTAATTAATTTAAAAATAATTCCTGTTGTCAAAACTAATAGCGGGTTTTTTTTGAAGCAATATCTATAAAACGTTTGGCACTTTTTTATGTCCATTTTCAAAGTGAAATTAATTATAATGACCACCATTGAATTAAATGTTAAAAATATATTCTAATTACACTTTAAAACCAATTAAAAATATAATCTAAACATATATTTAAATTATATGAAAAAGCAGTTTTCATGTAAAATGATGTATTTTTCAATATTCATTAAAAAAATGAACATTGTCAGAAAAAATAACAAAAATTTAACCAAAGTAAATTTCAATGTCCCAATAATAAATAATAAGATTATTTTGAAAAATAGAGCTTATAAAATTTTCAAAATTAAGATTAAAAAAAGGTTCGTCATAAAAATGCGGTAAAACAATCTTTTAAAAATATTAGAGTATTTATTCTTAAAATTGGATTCTTTTCGATTTTAATCCTCTAAAATTTATTTAATGAATGTAAAAATATTTAAAAAACTTATGTAATCATTTTTTAGTTATTTCTGTTCATTCCCGCCATTACAACGGACATGCGTTAACTATTATAATATTATTATATTATTAGTGTGTAACGTAAGATTTCAAAGAAACTTGTTATTGCGTATTGGGTAGGCCATCGAGCATAGCATTCCCTTTAAAGTAATATTAACATTTTATTCACAAATATTGATAAACATTAGAATTTAATATTATTTATTTACCTGGGATGTTACAACAACAATTAAATACATTCATGAACTTAGAGAAAACCCATGCTCATAATAAAAATATCATGTCATTATTCATGGTGCACCAACTTGCATAAAATGGAATTATAAAATAAAATTCTACATCACAAAATAATAGTAGTGCCATTATTATTTTAACTTATTCCAACTAGTTAAATAATTATTTACCATCTTGAAAATAATTATTTTACTAATGGACCAACCTTGGTCTGCTCAAACTCCACATCCATTTATTGAACACCTGAATAAATAAATAAATAATTTATTGTTTTAAATAAATATTTTATTTACAAACTAGTAAATAAATATTTATAAAATATTCAATACAATAATAAAATATATTTAATTTAATTTATGCGATCATTTTAACTTGAATAAATTTTTTCATAGTCTTGAGAATAATATTTATTTCATTAATTAAATTCAAATAGAATTTAAATGAGACCACCAAAAACACATAGTGTGTGACCCTCTATGATTCCTTCTCATTGTCATTAGGTGGGCTTGCCTAAAGTCCAAGAGTACTATCTATAAATTGTTCCTAGAACACAAGGGAATGAATGTAAAGTCACAACAATGACATGCACATATGAACACTCACTATGTAATATAATCCCTTTATCGTAATATCTCATCAAGAAGGTTTCATGATAGTGTCATCAACTTTATGCATGATACGTCATTCCTTGACTACCTAAAATAAAATCATCATTACACCATGTCCATGGAATTTCACGTGATGGTTCTATTGCAATCAAATGGACAAGATATCAACTTCTATAAATGGAATGGACAAATCCTTCCTCGAATTATCCATTAATAACATGCCACTCGTGACGCACCCAACATACCCTACTTCCCACCAATAGTCTGTGTGAAGGTTTTCATCAGTAAATAAAATTACGTGAGTCATGACACACACTAATGATACTCTTAAAGTCTAATGATCAGTACACAGGCTCGTAGATAGAAATATCTGATGACACAAAAACATGGGAATTCCTACTGGAGGGTCTATTATCATAATCTCTTATCTTGGAGATTACCAAGTGAAAACTTCATGAGAGGATGTCTCATCTACTTACAAGTACTAGAACCTGATGGTCTGTATCCTATGTGTCCCATTATAGTATTTCATCAAACCGCAGAACAATATTTATGAATATTGTTAAAGTATTTCTAGGTTCTCATCATGGAGGGGAAATGTCATGATATTTTTAATGAAACAAATACTCTTTGACATTATTACATCATAGTCTGGAAGAACAATGAAGAACATGTAATAATACATTAAATATCAATTTAATAAAAGTAAAACCAGTTAGTTCTAGGACACCAACTCTTAGAAAATCTCAGTTGGACTAGAGCCAACTACATATGACTTTTAGTCCGCTAGATCTTACATGGTGATCATGTTTCTGTTGACTCAAGGATTTAGTCAAGGGGTCTGCCACATTGTCTTCTATTGAAATACTGCTCACTTCCACTTCAACTCTCTGAGAAAATTCCCTCAATAATGATGCTTCTAAAGTATGTTCTTCTTCCACTGATGTGACCTTGGGTTTTTTGCAAGATCCACCGTTGTAGTATTATCACAGTACAGTGTGATGGGATCTTTACTAATAGGAATAATATCTAGAATATGGATGAATCTTCATATCCAAACTACTTCTTTAGATACCTCATAAGATGCAATATACTTAGACTCTGCTATGGAATCTGCAACCACACTCTCATTGACCTCTTCCAGCTCACTGCACCTCCATTCAAAGTGAAGATGTATCCCATTTGCAACTTCATGTCAACTTGATCAGTCTAGAAACTAGAATATTCATATCCTATAATGCATAGTTCTAAATTTCTTCCATAAACCAATAACATATCATTAGAATGACCCAGATACTTTAGGATTGTCTTGACTGATGTCCAATGGTGGTCACCTGGGTCAGCTTGATATCTGCCTACCGCACTCAATGTGTTGGCGACATCCAGACTAGTATATAGTATGGAATACATGACTGACCCAGTCACTGATTCCTATTGTGTCTTTTCCATTATATTTCTTTCCTCATGTGTATAAGGGATAATTTTCTTGGAAATATGAATGCTATGTGAAGCTGGCAACAATATCCTCTTTGATTGTTCCATACTGAATCTCTTCAGTATCTTATCATTGTATATACTTTGACTTAGGCCCAACAATCTCTTGGATCTATCATGATGGATCTTGAAATCGGGAATATATGTTACCCCACCCAAGTCCTTCATGGAGAAGCATTGGTTCATCCATTCCTTAACAGACTATAAGATTGGTATCTCGTTTCCAATACAGAATATGTCATCAACATATACTATTAGGAAAATGACTACACTCTCACTAAACTATTTGTAGACACAAGGATCACATTCAATCTTGATAAAACCAAATTTTGTTACGATTTTATCAAAATGAATGTTCCATGACCTAGATTCTTTCTTTCATCCATAAAGATATTTTTGCAACTTGCATACCATATTGGAATCCTTTGGATTCACAAACCCTTCAGGTTGTGTCATGTAGACATATTCCTGAAGGTTCCCATTAAGGAATGCTATTTTGACATTCATTTTCCAAATCTCATAGTCATACAATGGCAAGTATAATTCTGATGAATTTCATCATTGGAACTGGTGAAAATGTTTCATCATAGTCAATTAGTTGATGTTGTTTAAACCCTTTTGAAACTAATCATTCCTTATAGGTATTGACTTGTCCTTTCATGTACAGTTTCTTCTTGAATAACCATTTACAACCAACAGGCTTTTCATCAACTAGAGGATCTACAAAAATCCATACATGGTTTTGGTACATGGAATCCATTTCAAAATTCATGCCTTCTTGCTACTCAGAAATGTTTATTCCACTTAATGTTTCCTTGTATGTTAGAGGATCATTATTATCAACTAATAATGAGTCTCTATCCTCGGTAACTAGAAAGTTGTACGGTTCTGGTTCATTAACCTCTCTTGTACTCCTATTCAATACTTGTGTCTCTGAACAGATTCTTCTTCCACAAGGCTTTGTGGAATCTGTTCCTATACCAACTCTTTTGTACCTTGAGCCTTGAATTAATATAAGTCTATCTTTCTCCCACTACCTCTTCTGGATATGTGCTCCATCCCAAGAAATATGTCATTTATTTCCATTATAATTTTTTTGTCTGAGGGGTTTCATAGGCAATATCCCCTTTTTCCCTTAGGGTATCCTATAAAGGTATAAATTATGCCTCGGGGTGTGAGTTTGTTACCTGAAGAGGCCTTAACAAATGCTTCACTACCCCACACATGTAAATTCAATAACATAGATTTTATTCCACTCCAAAACTTGTATAGAATACCATTTATCAATTTATTTGGTACTTGGTTTAGTATGTATCCCTCTATTTATAACGCATAACCCCAAAAGGATAATGGAAGACATGCATGAATCATCATTGATCACACAATTTTTAACAAGGTATGGTTCCTCCTTTAGCATACACAATTCCATTGAGGTGTGTAAGGAGGAGTGAGTTGGGATAGGATCCCAAAATCTCGTAATTAATCAATGAAGTCCTGATTAATATATTCTCTACCTCAGTCTGAGCAGAGTTTCATAATCTTCTTACCATACTGGTTCTCAAATTCATTCTTGTATTACTTTAACTTATCAAATGAATCCGACTTATACCTCATTAAGTAGATATATCCATATCTACAAAAATTATTAGTATAAGTTATTAAGTATGAGTACCCACCCCTTTCTTCAACTGGAAATGTTCCACACACATCAGTATGAACCAATTAAATAATCTATTTATCCCTTTCACCTTTACCACTAAATGGGGCTTTGGTTATTTTACCTTATAAAAATTCATGACATACGCCAAGTGATTTTAGCTCAAAGGAATCTAAATATCCATCTTGATGTAACTTTTTCAAGCGTTTCTCATTTACATGACCTAGTTGGTGATGCCAATGTTGGGTGTTGTATGAGTCATGTGAAGTATCTTTGTCATCAATTTCCATTACTTGTATTGTGTAATCCAACACATAATGGCCGTTGTATAAATGTGCCCTACAAAAACAAATTCTATCTTTACAAAATAAGCAGCATTAATTTCCCAACATGAAGAAAAATCCATATATATCTAGTATGGATACAGAAATTATGTTTTTGGTTACAGAAGTCACATAAAAACAACCATTAACTCCAATATCATTCAAGTTGGCAACGTGAGGTGGTAGTCTCTGATAGCTACAACAGCAAGTTCGGCTATTTTGGCTGCTCGTAGATCTACCTCTCCTAGATCAATCTTCCTGAATCTACTTTGTTCCTATATTTAGATACATATGTGACCACCACAATCTATATCTAATACCCACTTTTTATAAATAGATCGATTGCATTAGATAAAAAATGTACCTCAAGATTCCCCTTTCTTCTTAGACTGGGTGTAGTTCTTCTTCTAGTGGACCTTCTTGCCACATGTGAAACAAACAGCCTCATGTTCCCTTGAATCCCCTTTGATCTTCCTTTCCTTGGAATGCTGTGAAGAATATTTGGGCATAAAGATCTTCACCTTCCCTTTCCTCTTATTCACCATAAGGATAAAAGGATTTTCGTGCTTCATATCATTGTCCACTTGGAGAATGAGGATAATAAGATCAGATAAATACTTATCAATGTTGTTAATATTGAAATTGAAAAAAAACCTTATAGAAGCTCTGAGGGAGTGATGCGAGAATGGGATCGATGCCTAGTTCTTCGGGGAGTTTAAACCCTAGAACCTCCAGGAGATCAATGTAGCTAATTATCTTGATTAAATGTGGCTGAGCTGGGGAACCTTCTCCAAGATTACTCTGAAAGAGTACCTTAGAGATCTCAAGACTTTCTTGTCTTGCTCTCTCCTAGTAAAGACCATGGAGGTGCTCGAGCAAGCTATAAGCATACTTGTTTTCATGAGAATTCATGATATCACTAGATATTGATGATAACATCAAACATTGAACATAGACAATGTCGTTCATATGTTTCTCATAGACCAGTAAATTCTCATCACTCTCCCCTCTAGCAGTCAGATCAGGTAATGTGGAATTCAGTATGTAAGACTTCCGTTCATGAAGTAGGATAACCCGAAGGCATCTAAACCATTCTTGTAAGTTACTATCGGTGAGGATGTTGTCTTTATCTATAATTGATCTCAGGGATAGTGTGGTTGATGAGTTTTTCATTTTTATTCTACAATTAAAAAAGCATATCATTGGTAATTTCTTGATTACATTTTATGAGATATAATAAATTTTATAAAGTCTCTCACTGTTTAATCTAGTCCCAATGGCCCTCACCATTGAACTCAGAATGTCCAATTTCCATGACATTATAGTGGCAAGGATAAATATTCCCCTTTTCATAACCCCAAAAAAGGGTTGTTATAGAAATTTGAATGTACTTAGGTAGGCAGGTCTTTGCCAACTACGGGCTAGCAGCTCCTTGATCTATTGAGTGGATTCCCCAATCCTGAAATAATGACTTTTGATTTCCTCAACTATTGCCTCCAATATTACACTAAGTATTGCAAGGGATACTCTTCTTGATATTATATGGTTATGTCAACCCAGAACCTTTCATAAGGTCTTCCTATATAAAAGTAAGTATCCCAACAAGTGTTGGTCAAACACATAGTTTTATTGAGTTTTTCCCTTAATCAAGGAACAAAAGGATTGGTCTGGCTTAATTTTTTTTATTTGATAGATTTTTATATCTTATGCGTGAATATATTATTATCACAAGTTGTTAATATTAAGTGGAACTTACTTAAGTGATTAACCATGTCTTGATAATATTTACACATATGTCTGGTTTACTTTAGTTCTATATTGTATGCTTACTTAATTCATTAATTATGTGATTGTGACAACACATTCATAATGATAAACCATGAAAATTACAGAAATAAAATAATTTAAATGAAATGATCATTAGATTTTATAATGGTTAGTTTATCTAGTGGTTGATAAACTAACCCTGACCTAGGGTAGAAACACCTTGAACCTTTTTGGTTCGTGTTTACAGCTTCCACCTATCCACCTCTGTATCTCCTAGGATTTGTTTCGTCTCAACTTCATATTGAACCTCCTCCACTAAATTTGGATTTCCATCCATTACATATTCCCTTTTTTAACTCACTTGTAGTTGAGGGGTAAAAATGGGTTTTACATAAAAGAAACCTTGATCACACAGGCCCTACAAATTAATGAGGAGAAGGCTCACAGGACAACAAATTTAATTAGAAGAATAAATTCACATACAAAGGTCTTAGACTAGCTCATGATCATCCATACATGGAATGATATTTACGAAAAAATAAAACTATCAATCAATTATTTAATCTTTATTATTTAAGATAAATCATGCTCGAATCAATTAATTATCATCTTTAATTAATCAATCCTTTTATCTTAAACACTTTTCTAAATTTCCTTAAGATTATCATCCATCATAATTTTAAACAAATAAATTCATTTAAAATTATCATTGTACATAACATGTACCTTCAAGGAAACCTGGTGAATTCCTATTCATAACTACCCCATGAGTAGAAATGAACATTACGTAGATGTTAAATTAAACCCATATATATAAAACACTGACCACGTGTTGTGCCTTAGTTGTACACCCACCTGATGGTACACATCCCAAGAGTTTGTATAATGTAATAATAAATTTTAATAAAACTTTCTAACTTTGTTGAGTACAGGATGTGTATTTCCAACTACATGGTGTGTACTATTGTTCATAGTCCATCCGAATTACATGCCTGGGGAAACAGTGTGTGAGTGTACATTGGAAATCTTCGGAGTACACAACATGTCCAGTGGTCCACACGCTGTGTATTTCCTCATTACACAGTCTCTAGCCAGGAAAGCCGTTTATGGGGTACACGGTCCAACCCTAAACCGAAGGGCCTATAAGCCGTGTCCATTAGGCCACACGACGTGTAATCAGAAAACCACGTGCCACCTATTCCTGTTCAACACACAGAGTCATTAAGACTTAGAAAAATTCCAATGACACGGCTTAGTTTGGTAGACCAGACCTAGTGCATTGAACATTGACTACACAGGGTTTACTACTGAATACATGTTGTGTGTTCTGATGTTGTATGGCCAAGGACCTTTTCCACCTATGGATGAGATCCTCTCTTTTATTTTAATAAAAATTAAAACTAAAGTTTGTTTCTGTAAGGTGAATGAGAAATTAAAGAGGAGGAAAAGATCTTGAGATTCAGATTTGCATAATGATTAAATGGAATTAAATCAACTAAATTATTAAATGTGTAAATCATCAATGAAATATTTAAAAAATTATAAACTATGATTTTACCCCTCTGATACCTCTTTAAGGTCATGAGCGCAGCAGAAGCATGGTTGGTACGACACCCCAATTTAATTTTTACCATGATCAATGATTATTCTGGGATCAATACAATGATGAATTTTAGTCTCCATGGAATATAATAAAATATTTACATTATGAAGAAAGAGGCCTGAAACCTTTAGAGAGGATCTTGCACATCATGTTTATAATTAATTTAATTAATTTCATAAAGAAAAATAATACATGGATCTTTGGTATTTTTCATCATTGATAATGTTGATCATTTGGAATGACCCTTCTCGATTATCTTGTTTCTCTTGTAAGGATCCAAACTTGAATCCCTCTAACTGTGATCCACACATGCTCTGATGTCCTCTGATCGACACTACTCATTCTCTGGGTTCTAGTGAGGTGAAGAGAGTGTCTTATGTCAGTTGTTCTTAATCGCTTTTTCTTTGGCCTTGAAGAAAGTCTCTTGTTTTTGAGAGGGGAGAGAAGAGGATTCAAGAGAGAAATTATTTGGATAAACAATTCTCAATTCACCAGGCATGTGGTGTGGTGTATGGAAAAATAGGCCTACTTTTCTATTTATATACATGGAATTTATGTTACAATATTTAATTTCATAACAACAATTAAATACATTATTGAACTTAGATAAAACCCATGCTCATAATAATAATACCGTGTCATTATTCATGGTGCGCCAACTTGGGTAAAATAGAATTATAAAATAAAATTATTCGTCACAAAATAAAAGTAGCGTCATTATTATTTTAACATGTTCCAACTAGTTGTATAATTATTTACCATCTTGAAAATATTTATTTTACTATCGGACCAACCTTCGTCTGCTAGAACTTCATATCCATTTATTGAACACCTAAATAAATAAATAAATAATTTATTCTATTAAATAAATATTTTATTTACAAACTAGTAAATAAATATTTATTTAATGATCAATAAAATTAATAAATATACTTTATTTAATTTATGCTATCATTTTAACTTGAATAAAATTATTTCATGGTCTTGATAATAATATTTATTTAATTTGTTAAATTCAAATAAAATTTAACTCAGACCACCAAAAACACATAGTGTGTGACCCTCTAGGATTCTTTCTCGTTGGGATTAGGCAGGCTTTCCTAAATTCCAAGTGTACTATCGAGCAATGGGTCAAGGAACCCAAGAGAAAGAACGTAAATTCTCAAAAATGAAATCCAAATACGAATGCTCACTATTTAATATAATCCATTTGTCATGATATCTCATCAAGTAGGTTTCATGATAGTGTCATCAACTTTTATGCTTGATATGTCATTCCTTAACTACCTGAAATAAACTCATCATTACACCATGTCCATTGAATTTCACATGACGGTTCTATTTCAATCAAAGGGATGAGATATTAACTTCTTAAATTAAAGGTAAAAATACTTACTTGTCTTATTGATTAATAACATGCCACTCTTAACGCACCCAACATAACCTACTTCCTACCAACGTTTTGCATGATGGTTTTCGTCAGCAAATCAAAGTGCATGGGTCATGGCATGTATTAATGGTAATATTAAAGTCTATGGATTAATACACACACTCAAAGATAGAAATATTTGATGACACCAAAATATGTGGAATTTTTACTGGTAGTTCTATCCTCATAATCTCCTATCTGGTAGATTGACAAGTGATAACTTCATGAGAGGAAGTCTCATATGCTTATGTATACTCGCACCTGATGGTCTGTATGCTATGTGTCCCTTCATAGTACGTCATCCAACTACAGAACTATATTTAAGAATATTTTTATATTATTTCAAGGTTCTCATCATAGAGGGGAACTTCCATGACCTTATCAATGCAACAAATACTCTAGGACATTATTACTTCATAGTCTTGAAGAACAATGAACAATATGTAATAATACATTAAAAATACATGTTATCAAAGTAAAACCAGTTTGTTCTAGGACACCAACTCTTACATAATTTACTATAAGAAGTCTTTTATATTTAATATTAATGATTCCATGGATCGGATGAACAAAAAAACCTCACTCAATATCCAACCACTAACATTTAAACATAGTTATGTAATATTTTCTTAGATAACACAGTTCAATGATTTCATCCAGCATGCCGTAAAAGTCAACTTCAGTTTCTCAATGATGAGATCTTCTCAAGAAAACACTACTATTAATTGTTTCCTTATTCCCCATATGTATGTTTATGAAATTGAAAACAATTCACCACGTATGAATTATAAGTTTTTTCCATTTTGGATGGTGGGTTACTAAATACACACAACCAATTATCAATTTTATCAGCTGTTGAGATACCTAAAAATTTGTAAAAAAATTATCACTATAACACGTATTAAATTGATTTTTTATTTGAAATAAAAACTAATTTATGTTAGTGATTTTTTAAACCAGTAGGGATTTTTTTGATGACGTTCTTAAATAGTAGCTATTGTAATTTGTTGAATCTATTTCTTGATATTATTATCGAATAACCTAAGAATAAAATTATATTAATGAACTGTTGAAAAAATTATTGAATAAGTGATAGTATCACTAACATTAAAAATAATGCCATTTCTTCATAGTTGAGCAGAATATATATATGACCTATGTGATGTTCATCATCTGAAATCCATCGTTCATGAACTCCACCGAAGCCATGTTTAGAGTGATTGAAAACTAATAATTGATTTCTCAATTCATCATCATGATTTCCCTAGATATGGACCATGTAGTTGTGTTTTGAGGGACATTCATATTGAAAGTAATGAGATAATAAATATTCATCTTTCAAATAAGCTTCTATAATTTATCTTTCAACTCATGCTTTGTTACCTACTTTTTTCTTCAATTTCTGTATGCATCTCTCAAATGGGTACATCCATCGGAACTGAACTGGACCTCCATATTTTTTTTATGTGTAGAATGTACTATCAAATGTTCCATTGAGTCAAACAAAGATGGAAAGATAACTTTTTCTAGATTACATAAAATTAAAATGATATATTCTTGTAGTTTTATGACTGCATCGTAGTCTGTTTTTGACACCCAAATGTCTCGAAAAAAATATGGATTGTATATTATCACATCCAAAATATTTGGATTTAACAAATATATTAATCTAATTGAAAGAATTATTTCCACTAAAACATGACAATCATGACATTTCAATCCGGTAATATGACCATTTCTGACACATCTTCCAAAATTAGAAGTATAACTGTCTAGAAGTCTCAAATCTGAAATCCAATGACAAAATAATAAGTGAAACTTTTCATAAATTGTATAATATTCTTTTGACTTCATTAACTTCTATGATATGATATTTTCAAAAATATCATGTTTCGATCACATATAGGTTTTTTCAAGATCTAATCTTGACTTTACATTATCTTAGGTCTTACCTGGTGTATCCTAAACTGTATGAAATAAATTATCAAAATAGTTCTTATAAATATGCATCACATCCTACATGTGAAAAACCAAAAAATCAAACCAATATGGAAAATCCCAAAAAATGATTTGTTTTATACAATTGTGCTCTTTTCCAAAACCTATCAATTTTATATTGGTTTATAATTGTCCCAAATGTGATGGGAGTTAATGAAGAGACAATTTATTTTAACTTTCTATCGGATATCATTGTTGGAGGCCCATATTTTTTAAATTTTACTTTTCTGAAATGATATTTGTTTCTTCCAAAAGGAAGATTGGTTGGAAGTAATCTACGATGATAGTCTAAAAATGATTTTTTTCACTGATGTGCATAAATGATTTTTTGTCTCCCATACAGTACAAACATGATTTTGGACAATGTGTATTTCAGCCGTATAAAATTTCATATGCTGGAAAGACACTAATTGTCCCCATCAAGGCCTTTTTTAGTAGGATGTTTTGTTTCACAGTAACATCATATATACTAAAACCGCTACTCCACGATGAACTTAACTCATCAATCAATGGTTTCAAATAAACATCAATATTCTTTTTCAGATGAACAGGAATTAATAAAGTAAAAAAGATATATTTATACTTCATCAACATCCATGGAAGTAAATTGTACAGAGTTATAAAGATAAGACAACATGAATATTGACTATCGTAAGACCCAAATAGATAGAAACCATTAGTAGAAAGACCCAATCTTGCATTTCGGGCTTCTAAAGAAAAATATGGATCCACTTGGTTAAAATGTTTCCATAAAGAACCATCAGAGAGATGATTTATGCTTTCACCGGTTGAAATATTATTTTTGTGTCATGAAATCAATTTTGTTGTGTTCTATGACATAAATAAATGTTTCAATCTGTTTGTGAGTGAGAAATTTCTCAATTATTTTACAGGAATAAATATAGACTTCCCTAGTTGTGCTTTTTAATACCTTGATTTTCCACATGTAGGAAAACTATCCAATAACTCATTTTCATCATAATATAAGATTAATTAAATTGAACATGCATGAATATTCTAATATCCAAGACTTAGATTACGAACTAGCCTCTTTCTCTCATAAAAATTTGTAAGAAACACATTTCCTTTAGGTAGTAGTGTTTTTAACAAAGATACTATCTTACAATACAACTATTTAGAATTCCATTATTTGATTTAATATCCATAAATTTAGAAACTACTTCAAACTTGTTTATCTTGCAACCAGGATATAAGGCATCCTCATCTGACCTCAACAACTCATATAAATGATATGCTTCCAACTATTGAGTTCAATCAGTATCATTAGGAGTTTCAGTTTGTTGAAAAGATGGACCTGCCACATCATGTACTAAATTTTGAAACTGTGCTGGATCCAGAACCAAATTATTAGTATCCTCTATGAAACTACATTCAACATGTTGATACTTAAAAAATAATTTAGTCGAAAACCAAAACACAATAAATGACCTCTAATATTGTCAAATGTGTCATACGCCCTCAGAACAAATTTTTTACAAGGAAATTTAATTTTACCTTCTAAACAAAACTTTGGTATTGATGATGAAAATGATAAAAAATCTTCAACACCCTCAATATATACAAGATCTAAACCAGAACTGTTTGGATTCTTATACTGATTTATCTAAGCATGATCAATTAATAATAATTTTTGTCGACGTCCTTGTTCCATATTTTTCTAAAAAATATGAAATAATTACTTATTTTTTATAATTATATATAATATAAACAAAATATCCAAAAAAATATATGACAATTATTAATTATAGTTATTTTTTTTCTAATTATTGCTAATTATCAGCAAAAAAATTTCCAACAAATTGGCGGTAGAACTTTTTCCCGATGACTCATCCCCTGGAATTTTTTTTAACTAAAATAATTTTGAAAAGACTAGTTCAATGTATGAATAACCATTTTTTATGCACGGTGATGGAGAGAAGGTTGGCCTCACCACGCTTCTCTTTATACTTGTGCACATGAAAATTGATATCTGTATGTCATAGCATTCTATTCATAGTGATTTCAGTCAGAGAAGTTCCAAGGATATGAGTCGTCGGGAAGAAGAGCCTCTTTTGTCTGATGGCTCGCCTCCTTCCAACTTTCTTCAACTGAAATCAATATGAGAAATTTTCTCTGACGTACTTCTGATAAGATTTATCATACTCATTTCATTGGGAGAAAGTAGCAAGGAGTTAAGCCGTCGATCAAAAATAATGCCCCCAATCCACAAGAAATTGTTCTAGTTTATCTTAATGTACTCAAATTTATTTCAATTTATTACTAATTAATCATAATTAGTACTATTTAATCCTAAATATTATAAAATAATATTTATTATTACAAATTAATCCTAATTATTACTAATTAATTTTACTTATTACTAATTGAACCTAATTAATTCTAATTATTCCTAATTATTCATAATTATTCATAATTATTCCTAATTATTCCTAATTATTCTTAATTATTACTAATTATACATAATTATTTCTAATTATTCCTAATTATTACTAATTATTCCTAATTATTACGAATTATTTCTAATTATTACTAATTAATTACTAATTAATACCAATTTATTACAAATTAAAACTAATTTATTACTAATTAATCCTAATTAATCATAATTATTAATCATTGATCCTAATTATTTCTAATTAATCCAAATTAATGTTATTTATTCCTAATTATTGCTTATTATTCCTAATTATTGTTAATTATTTCTAATTATTCCCAATTGTTCTGAATTATTACTAATTATTTATAATTATTACTAATTAAACTTAATTATTACTAATTAATTTTTATTATTCCTAATTAATCTGAACTATTACTAATTAATCATAACTATAACTAATTAATACTATCAATTACTAGTTAATCCTAATTATTACTATTTATTCCTAGTTAATCCAAATTATTCCTAATTATTACTAATTAATCCTAATTATTAAAAAAAAATCCTAATTATTTCTAATTAATCTAATTTATTACTAATTAATCCTAATTATTACTAATTAGTATTAATTATTAATAATTAATCCTAATTATTATTAATTAATCATAATTATTACTAATTAATTTCAATTATTACTAATTATTCCTAATTATTGATATTTAATCCAAATTACTTCTCATTAATCCAAGTTATTACTAATTAACCCTAATTATTACTAATTAATCCTAATTATTACTAATTATTCCAAATTAATCATAATTAATCCTAATTATTACTAATTAATCCTAATTATTAATAATTAATCCAAATTATTACTAATTAATCCTAATTATTACTAATTAATCCTAGTTATTACTAATTAATCCTAATTATTTCTAATTAATATTAATTATTTCTAATTAATCTTAATTAGTACTAACTAACCCTAATTATTACTAATTAATCTTAATTATTACTAATTATTTATAATTATTACAATTTATTTATAATTATTAAAATTTAATACTAATTATTACAATTTAATACTAATTATTACAATTTTACAATTTATTACTTATTATTACAATTTATTACTAATTATTACAATTTATTACTAATTATTACTAATTATTTATAATTAATACTAATTATTTCTAATTATTTCTAATTAACACATAGACATAATTATTCATAAAAATAAATACTTAAAAAACAAATATCTAATTCTAATTTAATTTATTTTCATCAAATTAAAAAAATTATAAATAATTCAGAATAAAATAAATTAACTAAATAATAAAAAATAGATACATACATTGAAACTTAAGCTTTCAGAATATAAAAGATGCTGATTATGCCCCAAATTAAAAGTTTAATCTATGAAAATTTTTAGAAGATACTTTTTCAGAAGGAAGAGAGAGAAAAGTTGAGAGAGAGGTAGAATGAGAGGAAAAATGGATGTTGTATATATAAGTTGGCTTAATTGCGACAGGACCCATGGCAAATGGCCACTCGATAAAAAGTTATTTGTGACGACCCCCATCGCAAATGGGCACCTACCGACATACAATTTTTGACGAGACAATTATCCCATCACAAATACTAAAAACCACCGATGGGAATTTGTGACGGGAATATGAAGCCATCGCAAATGCCCTTCCTGTGGTTTGACTCGCATTTTATGACAAACCTTTTATGACAGGTCCTTACTCCCCCGTCGCAAATATCTATTATTTGTTACAGGCCCTCGACCCATTGCAAATGGCCTTTTTTCCCTAGTGTTTAGAGGGGGGATTGTAAAATTATGAATCTTTTGGTTCCAAATTGAAAACCTTTTTCCATTATTTTTCTATTTGTTTTGATTTAAACCATGTTTGGGTAAAGGCCTGAGGGATTTGGGATGCTTAAGTAAATTTAATGGTGGTTTTTTATAACATTTATATCTGAATGAGGACACACAATATTATATAGGATTTGCATGTGCTGCAATAAAGTTTTGGAGATGAGTCTTTGTCATAGAGGAAGGTCTTATGTCGTAGAGATTTGGTTTGATGGGTTTGCATCATAGCCTTCATCATGAAAGGGTTCTTCATTATAGGATGTGTTATGGATTCATAGACCGTATAGTAGAGCACTTTTCTTCATTAGTTTCAGATAGCTAGTTTAGTATTTAGTTTTCTAGTGTTAGTCATCTTAAAAGGACTCTCAAGAATTTGAATTTGGGGTTTTATTTTAGAATTGAAGAGGGTATTTTGATGAGCCACTATAAGGGGTTCTCTCACATGGAGTGAAACTCTAAAGACCCCCTTCAAATTCCTTTTTCCCATCCTCATTTGATTTTTTTTTAATTTTGAATGGCTACATAGAGGACACCACATCGTAGACCCAACCCAACATCATAGTAGGTTCGGGCTCAATGTGGTTCGACATTGTAGCCCACCTCCGTACACTGTAGATTTTGATATCCAGCCATATTCTGTATTGCAGCCTCTCCCTTTTCTCCGTGGTGTTTTTTCTAGAACCTTCCATGTCACAGTTTTTTTAACCTACACTCTAGTTGATTTTCATGTACCATGGTGGTTTTTAGTGCACCTCCATAATACAACATCATTCTCGCACTGTGAATCCTCCCAATTCTTCTATAGAGCCTTCCTCCTTCCTTTTTATGATGATTTTGAGGACACACTTGCAGATTAATTGCCTCGGGTAAGATGCATCTCAACCCCTTGACTCCATTCTAATTACCTTAATGTAGAACCCATGAAATATTGGATTGGAACTGGTTTTAGGAGTCTTTGTCATGCGACCAGGTTCCATTTAGTTTGCGAATGTGGTTCAGGTGATGATGGCTTTTACAAACCTATATATCGAAATTAAAAACCATGACATATAACGTTTCTTATCTTCTTGGGCTCTCAAATACACATTTTTTCATGATATAATTATTTGTGTTGGCATAACTGATGAGTGTTCTTAATTTTTATCACATGTTTGTGTGGGATTGTGTATCCTACTAGACCGATTGTGATATTTGATTTCATGAGTGATTCTAGAGTACCTTGCTGTCATGTTTTATTATGATCACATTTTGTTACATTTTCCTTCTCTTATCTCATGTTGATATGCTTTCTATGTATTCTCTTCCTTGTATATAGGCTACATTACCTTAGAGGTGTTTTTCTTGGTGCTCGAAAAAAGTGGGAAGTCTTGAAATGTTTATCTCTTAGAGTGGTAAGGAACATGACTTTTGATGATTGAGACAGGGAACCTAATCATAGGATAGAGTTTCAAGGATTCCATGCTAACCAAGTGATGGATTCAGTCAAGGAATCCAGGTAAATATCAAGTGACAAACACTGAAGGTAGCTCCGTGAATTCCATGTAACATATCACTTAAGACTAAAAGATGTCAAGTATCTTATAGGCATGATACTATGATCCATCCTAGCTACTATTTCACTATCCAAGTGGCTAGTTTGGATAAAAACACACACATCTCGTTATCCTTATGACATGCAGCCAAAGAAGATATAGTTAGGAGTTTAGGGTGGCTTGGTTACTGTACAAACACTCAGTTCAGGATTGTATTTTTTATACCCATTGTGAATTTATTATGTTTATGGAATACACTTTTATAATTGAGAACACTTAGTTAAGGACATGTTTTTGGTTTCTTGATGAATCCTTTACTCTCACACAACATGATAATTTTGGTGTGCTTATGGATTTAATGACTAGACACCCAGTGAAAGGAAAGAGGCCTATGGTTGATATCTTAGCAAAGAAGTACAAGGCAAGTAGCAGACCAAGAAATACATTGGGGGACCCACTTTTAATATATATTTTTATTACCTAATTTTTCTTTTACTTGATTTGGCATTACCACATTAGGATCTCATTTCTCTTGTATTACTTGTACATCATTTTCTATATTTCCACATGATTACTCTAATTATTTATTTTTATGTTTATTATTATCTTCTCAATGATATGATATTGAGGGTATAATCTCCCCACTAATAGACATAGACCCTTTCTTCTAGTAGGAATCCTCTATAATAAGGGTAGGTGTGCATGAGGTCATGTGGAATCTCATACTCAGACCTGGTGGTATGTGTCATGATGTTACAGAAAAAATGGATTCACGGTAAATTCATAGTTTTTTACCTTGTACGGATGGTTTTCTTGGGTTTGTCTTCACTTTTTACCCTTATTTTATTATTACCAAGATGAAGTTGAAACCTTGAGAACTATTTATCTCCCACCAATTGATCAAAAAAAATAATCAATATCAAGAAGATGATATTTATTCTTGATCATAACCTCATTAAATTATCAATAATCATTATAGAGTCACATTGAAACATATTTTTTATTAAAATAACAAAAATTGTTCCCCATTGTGATGCACTTGGATAAAAGAATCCCTTCTCAAAATTATCCTTGAGTTTATTCTTAAATTATTTCAACTTAATTATGGTCATTCTATATGAAGTATTTGAATTCAGTGAACCACCAGGTATCAATTCTATTAAAAACTCAACTTCATGGTCCTGAGTAAGACAAGTAAACTCTTCTTTAAAGATATTGATAATCTACTATACAATAGGCATATCTTCGATGTTATGATTCTCCCCATCCATATGAGATAAATATAACTTTTGAATAAGAATCAAGACTAATAAAATGGAGGTAGTTTCCATTGTAATCACGTATTCATCCTCACACCCAAAATAAATATAGGTTGGTTTGGAATATCAAATGTGAATTCCCTTCCCTAGAAATTGATATACAATTTATATAAATAAATAAAATATATGACCAAAATCACATCAAATTCTACTAGATGTAGAATAATAAGACTTCTATAATGTATATTTCTATACATAGAAATTAGAGGAGAATCATAGACATGATATGTGATCATCATACCATTAAGTTTTTTCACTACTATTTCAACATCTAATCATTGAAAAGGTAATTTGAAAATACTAGAAAATTTTTCATATATAAAAGAATGGGTAGAACCAAAATTAAAAATTAAATTAATAATTATATATTAAAATTTAAGTGTACCATTCACCACTTAGTTCTTGTAACCCACATCATCAATAGTGATAACATGAGATTTCCTTTTTCCTCTAGTATAAAGTGGTTTTTGACATCGATCATCATCAATAAACCTCATATTCAAGAATTTTTTTAACATAATACCCATAATATTTATATTTTAAACATTGGAGTGTGGGTGGTGAATTATATGGATAGTTATCTCTATTTGCATAATTATATGTCTTCTTCTTATCACTTTGGAATTTTATTTCCCGGTGACCTTCTTTTACACACTAAAGAATTTATGAGTCCCATTAAGACAATTTACTCTATGTTTCTTTCCACTATTATAGCATAAAGTAATACTCATCTTCTTCCCTTTATGGGTTTTATTATTATAATTTACTTTCAATTCCATATTTCCTTTCTTATCAAAAACATTATATTAATAGGATTATCCAATATACATTTAGACCTTCATAGAACATTGAAATATTTCATTATTAATATTGAAGTGTCTTATGGATTAAACTTTTTAGACACTTGGTTTCAATCCAAAAAAGAATATATTACTCTAGATATCAGGTTAGATGATAATACCAGAAGCATACCATGCAAGTCTTGTAGAATTTTCTACATAGGTACTAATTGATTTATCACCCTTCTTCTTTAGATAAAGTAATTTCTTATCCATTTTTATAATAAGAAAATAAGGAATTTACTTTATGAAAAAATAACCTCTAAACACATCCAACTCTATAGATTTATTTTTTTATTGCTTCAAGTTCATCATAAGAGTCCATTATTGATCTGTTTGACCTTGAAAATGAAAAATATCCAAAAAAAATTTTTTCTGGCTCTGGGTACTAAAAAATGGAAAATAAATTTATAGTGTTACATAAGAAATTATTGTAAATTAGTGGATCAATAGATACACTAAAATAAGTTGGATGTTTTCTCAAGAAGGGATAAATAGTATATTGTTACATAATTTTATCGTTTGGAATCTTAATATGATTCTTGGATTGAGAAAATTGTTTAATCATAGAAATAATATTTCATATCCCAACTCCAATTTATTTTGGTTTCCTAGGATGATACTCATTTCATTTCCCATCACATTTAGTGTTAAAACAATTTCTCTTGGTTCCAACCAATGTATAAGACAAAAAAACACAATTTGAGAAAAAATCCTCATAGTGAGTAATCAAGTAATCATGAAATGTCATTCATAGTATTTCTAAATAATTACACCTTATTTTTTGATCTATGACTCCTTATGTTTAACCTAGGACATTCATGGCCATCATCTATCAAAATCCTTCATAATAATTTAAAAATATAATGTTAATTAACCCAATCATATGTGTCAAGAATTTATACCTAGGTTTACATTCATAGGGCCACACATTTTTACGTGTTTATATTAAATTTAATAACCAATACACAACTTTTATAGCTTTTACCTCTAGTTTCATTACATCCGTAGATGCATCCACCTTCCAGTATCCAGACAGAGATGTATTTTTTTTATGAAATCCACACTTTTTTATTTTCCACAATATTGGATGTTCTTATACTCTTATTATTTTCCAAAGGATTCTCACTAATGTATCTTTATCATAGTTTCCTAAAATAAATAAACCTCTCAAGGATACTAGCTGAGTTCACTCGTACATTACATAAATAATTATTACATTTATTAGATGAGTATTCATTACATATCATTATGATCAATATGAGAAACATAAAGGATTAGTCTATTTAGAAATAATGATAAATAATCAACTAACATATAAAATATTTATATCATTTTTGAATAAGTTTTTCAAACTAACACCATTCTTAGATATATCAAACTTAAAACCTTTCTTTATATCATGTGGAAAATGAAACAAAAAAAACGATGAGATTATGTGATCATTAAGGGGAAATAAGGGATATTTTAATAAATAGTCATTTTTAAGAATAAAATGAACATAATTGTATAAGAACATGATATTAACATTTTAAAATCAAACCAAAATATTAATATATCCTAATAATGAGTCTTGGAATAAAACTTTTTAGTTCATAAGATAAGATGGCACACCCTACTTTTTTGATGTCTTGGTTTTTATATGGATTATTGTAAATAAAAATCCGTTTCTTGGGTTTTGAGTGAGATTAATGTTGATTTTTTTTCCTTCCATATGTTTCTAATAATCCTACCATGGGTTCCCCATTACTTGTTTGGACGTTTTTGGAGAAAAGGGTTGTTACTTCAAGATTTGGGTCAACTGTGGGCCCATTTATAAATTTAAAAACAAAAATTGTTTCATTTATAAATCATTAATTTTTTAAAAAAATTTAATCATTATACTTCCTACATGTCCTTACATATCCTATTAAAACCACCATATCCTTTTGGACCCCCTTATTAATTCATAATCATGGTGGATTTGGGTTATTTATTCGTGTATTAGGCCAGCCCGTGAGCCCATTTCCATTTTAAAAAATAATAATTTCATTCGTTTATATATTTTTTATATTGTTATATTTTTTCTTCATTACACCTCTATCCCTATCCCAATAACCCTAGAAGAACCCAAAATTTCTATAATCCCTCTTTAGAGCTCATATTAGTTTCATATTAGGGTGAAATTTCTCAAAAAATCTCAAATCGTCTAGATTTGGAAAGGTATATTATTTCCTTCATGAATCATTCATTTTTTTTCTCTTGTACCCCCAAATTATCTTTAACTGGTTGTTAAATACCTAAGTAGCCTCTAAATGAAGTTCCAATCCATTAACTTTCCTCTAATGGTGTAGATATAAGGGAAGATGAAGAGTTATCTAGTTTCATAGGTAAAATTTGTTATCCTTTCTCATCCCTCTTCCTTATCCTTACACTTTATTTTGGTTTCCTCTTACCCCCTGGTCATGAATGACCTAGTTATATTGTATCCCATGATTTTTTATTTGTTTTTGGTTCATTTAGGGCTGGACTTTATAGATCTTGAGTGTTGGGAACCACGACGAGTGATATCGGGTGTGCGGTTCCTTTCTGTCATGGTTTTGAGGTAGGATATCCTTTGAACATGACTTTATCATTTAAGTTTCATAATTTTCATTATGTTCTCACCTGATATATATTTTTATTATTCTTTTAATCCTTTCGATAATTTTGATGGTGTGCAAAATGGTTTTTAATCCTTGTTTTCTAAAAAGTAGTGTTGTTCTGTTATAAATGCGTACACTACTTGCTTACGTAAATTTTATGCTAGATTATGCACCTGGTGTATAATATTTGGAACATTTTTTAGTATTTTTATTAAACTTATGGCATTAAAATTGTATTTTATCCCTTTTCAAGTTCTTAAAATAAGTTGTCTGTTTAAAAATGCATGACATGTGTTCAGTAAATTTCTCGGTTGGCTTTTATGTTCATAGTGCAATTTAAAATGACTTGTTTAGATTTATAAATACAATTTCACCATTTCAAATAATATTTTGGGGGTCATTTATGGCTTTCTAAATTGTTTTTGGTTTTATAAACAAATGTGTTTTTTTGGTAAACATGTTTTGGCCCGAGTTGCTAGAAAATATCCCTTTTGGAATCCTAATAAAAATGGATATGATTTGGATGTGTAACATAAATATTTTAAGAGTTTTATGAAAGTGTTTTTCTGTTATAAATGGTTTTTTTACACCTATTCATTAAAAGTGAAATTTTTACCTTTGTAAAATGTTAGATTTGAGAAATTCTTAAAGGCATGTTTGGCATTTTTTCTGGTAAAAATTATTTCCATGTGTATTTCATGTTATGTCATTTGGGGCCATTTTATGGACCATGAAATTGATTTATAAAATGGGTTTTGGGATGAAAAATACTGTTTTATATCCTATTGGTGGGTTTATTTCATTAAAATATCATTTTTAATGGATTTTATGTGCAAGCCCTCATTATACTTCTTGAAATTGTTTTCTGAAAATTTAGGTTGTTTATTGATCTGTGAAAGAAATGTGAGAAATGTGTGTAGTTTGTTTGATGTGTGTATGATTTTTATTTTTAATATTTATGAGAAAATTTTGTTTAATAGATGTTTAAATTTTTTAGCACAAAAATGGAAAACCCATGTATCTAGGTGGGCGGATGTGTACTAGTATGCTCGTGATCTGGATGGGTTTTGTCATTATTTCACATAACAACTTTGACATTGAAAACACTAACTAATCTTTGATAATGATGATGTTGGAGACCACTAGGTTATGGATGATTCTTCTACTAGTGTATCTTGAGAATGATAATGGATATTTTTCATGGTTACTTTCACACCGAGATACGAGGTTCCTAGGGCCCACAACAAACTAGTGCCTAGGGTTGTTCCCATGACTCGTGCTCATTGACTATTTTGTACTTAACATCAGAAAAAAAAATGTGTTTAGTTGGTAAATTAATAAGTGTGTGTTCTTTATTTAAAATTTTATATTCATTAAATCACCAATCTTCAAAACTATTTTAATTTTAAAGTTTCCCCTCTTTGAAAATTTATTACTAGAATTCTTGTTTATAAAACATGCAAGATTTTGTCTGGAAATTTTTATAGCATGGAACCTCATTTGGGAAACATATTTTTATATGTTGTATCTTAAACATTAAATTGATGTTTCTTTTATTTTAATGAATGTGCATTGGTAATAGAATATCGGGCAAACCTACTAAGTTTTAATACTCATGCCTGTAGTTTTCTTTCATTTTTATCCCCTGTACAGGTTTAAGCTTGAGGTCAGTTTCCTTGGGAGATTATTATTCGTTGTGTTGGAGAGTGAACAGTGGTATCACATGATGTTCTTTTGGTCATTAGGTTTTTTCAGTTGGTTGTATTTTATAGTTATACATTCGTTTTCTTGCGTAAATAATGTTTAGTGTAATTTTATATAAATTTATGTTGGGATGTCTGTTTCTTTTTTCAACTTAGTTCTTGATTATTTTTTGGACAAATCATTTCCTTGAGTACTCTATTGATTCCCAACACTATTTTCTAGATTTTTGGAATTCGAAAACTCCCTTTGGACCATGCTGTGAATTGGTTCAGGTTCCCAATTTAGGGTCGACCTGGGCTTGTTCTTGACAAAAATGTATCATAGGAGGTTGCCTCCTATCATACATTTCTTTTTAGAGTTCCCTTTGTTATTTGGGGATGTCAAGGTATATGGAGTAATATTTTCAGGTATTGAGGGGTTGGTTTTAGAAGAGTGTCATGAACTCTTGCTCGTTCCGACCCTTGGGTGTCCATGGGATGTCCGGTTTTATTAGTGTCTTTGGTTCTTATTGATTGTTTTTTTTGAGATACAATAAGGAGAGTTTGACTAAGGGTATTCATGTGCTCATAAGGCCTGGAAATCCATTTTTATCTAGAGAATAGTTCTAAAAAGTATCTCTATGTTGGTGGCATGTTTGACATATAGTCTTCAACCATATGGTCAAGTCACCAACTGACATTAGTTCCCTTTTGGGGGACTCTTGGACTTTCCTTGAATTTGGAATTTTGTTTTGAAAATCCTTGTGTGAGAATTGTGAAAATTGGTTTTAAAGGAATGGTTGGTTATTGAAAAGTAGAAAATGGGTTTTCAAATTTTAATATGAGGAAGGTTTTGGAATTTTGGGTTTTGTGAAATAAATCTTGGGGATAAAGTGGAAATGATTTAACAGGATTGACTTTTCTTAATCTAAACTTATGGTTTCTTGAAATGAAATTTTTGGAAAGTGTGGATTTTTGTAAATTAATTCGGAATTTTTATTAAATGGGATATTTTGGGCTATTGAAAAGTGTTTGGATATGATTAATTGGTTTTGAAAATTAGGTTTTGAGCGGCTGGTGTTTTTCTGGAAAGTGGTTTTGGCCTTTGTGGTTGTTGTAGTATGAAAAGGGATATTTATGATTTTTTGAAAAAAGGAAATGTCTATTTAGAATATAATGGTGTTTTTCTAGGTTATATTAAATTATATGGATTTGTTTTTTAATCAAATGGTTCTTGATGAAGTGTGGTTTGTTTTGTGAAATCAGAAAATGGTTTTTGATATGGTGGTTAATGTGCCTCTCTAAGGTACATGTTTATTTTTTGGAGTGATGATTGTTTTATTTTAGACTTGGTGTTTTCATGGGTGTTCACTTGAATGGTTTTATGGATATATGGATTAATGGTCGGTATGGAATTGTGGTTGGGTGCCTGAGCTGGCACAAACACATGCATATGAGTGAGACTTGATGAAACACCATTGGTGAATGAAAACATCCATCAAGTTGGTTTGTTTTTCAAAAGTTTTTTAAGCTGAAAATTGTGGTTTTTGTTATAAATTAATGTTTATGTAGATGGTTTTTCCTATATCTTAGATGTGTTGTTTATTCGATAATCTCTCTTACAATATGGAAGTGATACTTTTGTTGTGTCTTGATGTGGGATCTCGTTGGTGGATTGATTTTGGAGCAAGGTTCAGTTAGTTTCTAAAGATGTGTTGGATTTTGTGATGTGGCCACAAATGATTCTCCATTGGAAATATTTCTAGGTGATAAACCTAATGATTCATTCCAAAATGTTAAATATACCTCTTTAAATGATTCCTCATCCCATTTATTGGAATTTAGAGCTTTTCAGGCTTTATTTGAAGTTCCTTTCTGTTATGGTTTCCCTATCGATTGGGTTAGTTGTGCTCCGTGAGGTTGATTTGTTTCTCCATGTACCTTTCCACTCTTATCCTCATTTAGAGTGAAAGAAAATAGTGTTGTGTATCTCCATGTTCTTGTTTGGGTAATAGTGTGTGTTTCTGGAAGAAAGTTTCATGGTGTCCCTTGATCTGGTGTTTTAGTCTAGTGGTCTTATGTGTCACCATGTGGAACTAAGGGTAATAGTTCATGTTAGGGATTATCAATGTATGACTATGAGGCATAAAATTTTTGCTCCATTGTAGCTCTAGACAAAGGTCTCGAAGTGAAGTTGGCGTGTAGTTAAGAGTCTCAGAAATTTGGGTAGTATTGCTAAGATATTTTTTCTACCATTGTATTGAGGTATTTCATTTATTTTTTTTGGTTTTTAGTGTCCAAATTATTGGGTCCCCTTCTCTAGCCTCCCCAAGTTGTGTGGGTTTCGATCTGTGCAGAGTGTGTTGTCCCAGTTCTGTTCCCCTCTATTAAGAAGTGGGTGGTTTAAATGTTTGTGTTGAGTTCCTCTTAACATGGGTTGGTAGGTTTTTGTCATATATTTTCATTGGTCCTATGTGGTAGAGACCCATTCTTATTTAATGTTTAATTCTCGTTTGGTCATTGATTGTTGGTTCTTAATGTTGGGGAGAACAACCATGGGTTTCATGGAGTTTCCTCCTAAGAATTTGTTGAGTGCTAGTTGTTTCTTAATGGTGGGGATTCCATTTCGGACTCCTATAGAATCATTGGTTTTCATGAGTTCTCATTGGTTTGGGTGATCTTTGAGGTCAATGGGATAAGGCCCAAAAATCTAGTTCTTGGTTTGGTTGAAGAGGTATTGACTTGATCTTTCGGTTGATTCTCAGGAAGTGGTTGGCAGTTTGTGTTTTGGTTGAGGTAAGAGGATTAAGTTTCATTAAGGGTGGATGAGGTGTAATTTGATTCTGAGGCTGAACAATATTGATAAGGAATAATTATGTTTTTATCAATCAACTGGAATGTTTTTTCGCCTTCTAGGGGTGGAAAGCTTTAATGGTGGGGAGAATTGTCACACGCGGTTTTTTATATCATTTTTTTTATCCGGTTTTTTGGAAATCCTAATCATTTTCATGGGTTTTGGTTGAGATAAAATTTGACTTTTTAACTTCAATATTTGTCTAATAATCCTACCATGGTTTCCTCATAGCTTTTTTGAGAGTTTTTGGAAACAATGGTAGTTACTTCAAGATTTGGGCCAACCCTGAGCTCATTTCCAGATTTTAAAAAAAAATTCTTTTATAACTCCTTAGTTTTTCAACAATTTCTACTCATTAAACTTCCCAATTGGCCTCCCATAACATATTCAAACCACCATATCCTTTTAGACCCCCTTAGGAATTCATAATCATTATGGATTTGGGTTATTTATTCAGGTATTAGTCCATCCCCTGAGACCATTTTTTAGTTTTTAAAAAATAATTTTTTCTCTTATATATTATTTTTTGTTTTATATTATTCATTGATTACAACACTCACCTGAGACCAATAACACTATAGTCACCCCAAAGTTATATTTTTCCTCTTTTGAGATCATATTAGTCATGGATTTGGGTAAAATTTCTCAAAAATTTCCAAATAATCAATATTTGGTAATGTAATTTGTTTCTTTCATGAATCATTCCTTTTTCTAATTTTTCACCCAAATATTTTTTCCCTAGTTCTTCAAGACCTAATGTGCCTCTAAAATAATTTCCAAGCCATTCACTTTCCTCTAAGGGTGTAGATCTATGGGAAGATGAAGACTTCTCTAGTTTCCAAGGTGAGATTCCTTCTCTTTAATCCCCCCTCTTCCTTCTCAATCCACTTTATTATTGATCCACCTTCTCCCATATCATTAAAGTCCTATATTCATGTAATAACATGATTTTTATGGGGTTTTTTTTCACTTAGGGTTGTTCTTAAATGATCTATATTGTTATGAACCGCGGTGGGAGATATCTGGTGTGCGGTTCCTTTCTGCCATGGTTTTGAGGTAGTATATCCCTTAAACATTCCATTATCGTTTAGGTTTCATCATTTTCTTTCTATTTGAACCTGATATATATGTTTATTATTGTTTTTCAGCCTTTGGATAATTTTCTTGGTGTGAAAAATGGTTTTTAAGCCTTGTTTTGTGAAAAGTAATATTGTTTTGTTATAAATGTGTGCATCGTTTCTTGATTAAATGTTCTATTAGCTTATACACATGTATTATGGTATTTGGAAAATATTTCATTAGGTTGAATAAATTTATGGCAATAAAATTATATTTTAACCCTTTTAAAGTTCTTAAAATAAGTTGTTTGTTTAAAAGTGCATGCCATGAGTTCAGTCAATTGTCTGGTTGGGTATTATGTGCTTAGTGTGATTTAAAATGACTTTTTTGGATTTATAAATACATTTGAAGCATGAAAAATGTTATTTTGGGGTCCTTTTATGGCTGTTAAAATTATTTTTGTCTTGATAAACAAATGGTTTTTTTTGGTAAACATGTTTTGGCTCGAGTTTCTAGAAAATTCCCTGTTTGGCATCCTTATAAAATGGCCATGCTTTGGATGTGTACTCTGAATGTTTTAAGGGATTTATTAAAGTGTTTTTATTCTATAAATGGTGTTTATACACATCGTTATTAAAAGTGAATTTTTAACCATTGGAAAATGTTATTTCTGAGAAATTATTAAAGGCCTGTTTGGTATTTTCCTTGTAAAAATAGTTTCCATGTGTATTTCATGTTGTATAATTTGGGGCTATTTTACAGTCCATGAAATTGATTTATTAAATGGTGTTGGGGATAAAATATCTATATTTATAAGGTATTGGTGGGTTTTTCCCCTCAAAATATCATTATTGAATGGATTTTTTGTACAAGGCCTCGTTATACTTCTTGAAATTGTTTTATGAAAATTTAGGTTGTTTATTGATCCGTCAAGGAAATGTGAGACATGTGTGTGGAATATTTGATGTGTGTATGATTTTTATATGTAATATTAATGAGAAAATAATATTTTATTTATGTGTAACTATTTTGGTCACAAATATGGAACCTGAGTATCTTGGTGGGAAGACGTGTACTAGTATGCTAGTGATCCGGAGGGGTTTTGTCCCTGCTTCATGTAGCAAGTTCAACAATAACACAATTAACTAAAATATGATGATTATTATATTATGTACCACTATATTATGTATGATTCTCTTACTATTGTCTCATGTGAGTGAGAATGGATATTGTTTATGGTTACTTTTACACTAAGATACGAGGTACCTGGGGCCCACAACAAACTAGTGCCTAGGGGTGTTCCCGTGACTTATGCTCATTGGCTATTTTGTACTCACTGTATGAATATGGTGTGTTTAGTTGGTAAATTAATAAGTTTTTGTATATTATTTAAAATATTTCATACTTTAAATCATCCCTCTTGAAAACTATTTTCATTTTGAAGTTTCACCTCTTTGAAATTTTTTTACTAGAATTCTTATTTATAAAACATTCATGTTTTTTGGTCATTTTTATAGCATGGAACCTCATTTTGAAAACATATTTGTATATGTTATATCTAAAAATTGAAATTGATATTTTTTTTATTTTAAAGGATGTGCATTGGGAATAGAATATTAGGATAACCTACTGAGTTTTAATACTCACACCTATACTTTTCTTCTATTTTTAGCCCTTTTGCAGGTTTTAACTTGTGTTCGATGGCCTTGGGAAAAAAGTATTTTTTGTGTTGGAGAGATACCAGTGGGGTCACATGATGTTATTTTGGTTGTTAGGTTTGTAATTTGGTTTTATTTTTTAGTTTCAATTTCATTTTCTTGTATAAATAATGTTCAGTTAAATTTTATATAAATGTATGTTTGGTTGTCTGTTTCTATCCAATACTTAGTTCTTGATTATATTGGTTATAAATAGTTATCATTAGTTCTATTTTGATGTCTGGAACTATATTCTATCCTTTGTGGCTCAATAATTCCCTTCGGTCCATGCCAGATATTGGTTCGGGTGCTCGATTCATGGTCGACCCGTGCTGGTTCCTGACAAAATGGTATCAGAGGAGGTCGGCTCCTAGGAAGTAGGGTTTTATTAGTTTCTTTTCTTCTTATTGATTGTTTGGTGATGGGATACAACAAGGGGAGTTGAAATAATGGTCTTCATGAGATCAAAGGTCCTGGAAAGCCATGTGGAGCTAGGGAATGGTCGTAAGAAGGCTCTCTATGTTGGTGGTGTGTCTAACATATGTCTACCAACCATATAGTCAAGTCACCCACCAACAATGGTTCCCTTTTTTGGTTCTCTTAGACTTTTCTTGAATTCAGAATTTTGGTTTAAAAATCCTTGGGTGAGAATTGTGAAAATGGGTTTTAAAGGAATGGTTTTTTGTTGATTAGTGTAAAATGGGTTTTTAAAAATTAATATGAGAAATTTTTTGGAATGTTGGGTTTTGTGAAACAAATCTTGGGGATAAATTGGAAATGATTTAAGAGGATTGAATTTCCTTAATCTAAACTTATGCTTTCTTGAAATGAAATTTATGGAAATCTTGTATTTTTTTAAAGTGATTCTGAACTTTTTTTAAAATGGGGTGTTTTCGGTTGTTGAAATGTTTTTGAATCTGAGGAATTGGTTTTGGATATTTGGTTTTGAGCAGCTGGTGTATTTCTGGAAAGGGGTTTTGGACTTTTCGGTTTCTGAATTATGAAAAGAGACCTTTCAGAATTTTTGAAAATGGGATAGGGCTATTTGGAATGTAATGGTTGTTTTTAGATGTTCTATTAAATTAAATGGAATTTATTTTTAATCAAATGGTTATGAATGAAGTGTGGTTTGTTTTGTGAAATATGAAAATGGTTTTTTATTTGGTGGTTAATGTTCTATTGGAAGGTACATGATTTTTTTGAAGTGATGATTGTTTTATTTTAGCTTTGGTGTTTTCATGCATGCTCATATGCATGGTTTTATGGATATATGGATGAATGGACACTATGGAATGGTGGATGGGTGTCCAAGAGTGGCCTAGAAATGTGCATATAAAAAATTATAAACATGATATAAATATTATATATATCAAATATGTACATATTTATAATAATATGTAAATTGAATGGAATGAAAAATGAATTACATCGTTAGTGGAGATGTTAATACATAATTATAAATGAATTTTTTTTCTAATGAAAATAAAAAAATTAAATTAAAAGATGTTTTATATTTAAAAATAAAAAGTTTAAAATAATTAAAATATATATTTATTAAATACATAATTATATCAATCAATGTGATGGTGTGATGGGGAAAAAATAGTATCTCTATGTGGAAGCGGCAGTCCATGCATACACATGAGAAATACTTTCATTATCTATTTGATGGAAATGAGGTGTAAAATGGTTTTTCAATAATCACATTAACATCTCATTATTTCGATGATATTGGATTAATCATCTAATTATGGATACACCAGGTTTAGAGAACGTGGAAAAAAATGAAATAGCTCGGTTGATATTTAAACATCTTCTATGAGAGACCCCATTTTGGTTTAAACCACAAGCCTTGGAATATTAGTTTTAGGAGTAGATGGGGGGATCAAGGATGAAGTTAAGGAATATATTAAGGATTTAGGGTTTTATTTTCTGAGCTATAAGGATCAAAATTAATGAATAAGGGAGGATAGGAGGTTCCCTTTTATAATTGAGGGGGGGGGACACAGGTGGAATTACTTAAAGGTTTTAAATAATATAAATTCCTTTTTTTTGTAAAAGTGGCACCAAATAATGAAGGATTAAAATTTAAGTTAATATAGGGTCAAAATATCTATAAAAAATAATAATTATACAAGTTTATGTGGCGTTATTATACTTATATCTTAGTTTATTCCCTAGTAAATCTATTTTATCTTTAATCGTGGTAAAATATTTTACTGCCTTTACTATTCATTATGACCACAAATAAAATTTCACTATTTCAAAATTTTTACATTTTGATTAAAAATATGTAATAAATTTAATATAATTAAATTTTTATAAGTGGAAAATTTTAATTATAAAATAAACATGTGAAATACAACGAAACCCAATTATTAGAAAAAATGCATTTTAAGCATAAAACTGAATTTTCTTTCATTCCATTACTAGTAGAAATTGTAAAATGAATGTTAAAATATTTTATTTAAATATAATATATACATTTAATTAAAACAATTAATTGAAAATTATTTAATTTTTTTATTAATATTAAACACTTTGCACACCTAAAAATAGGTTTATGAAAAGTAACTCGGTTAGCCTTTAAATGTTTTTATCTTTATTACTAACATTCAGATAAGAAATGTATGTAAAATTACTCATTTATTAAAATAAATTATCAGAATTTTTATTGAAATAATTTTTGAACACTTATCCATATAGTTTTATTAGATAAAAATTCATAAAAATTTCAAAAAATACATTTCTTTGAAAAGTATGTCTTTAAATCATTAAATGATTTTATTAAAAATTGAGTGTTTGTCAATACATTTTTATCATCCTAAATCATTATAAATATAGGTTATAAAGGTATACTATATCATGGTTCATTTGACTTGGGGTGCATGTAATAGAAGATATGGAATACCTCAAGTTTATTTTAATGTAAATACATACAAAATATTGGGGTGTTATAATATTAAAAGCATATTCATAATAAAGATACCCATTTTCCACCACCACACTATCTAATTTCTCTAGTATGAAAACATACCCACGAATATAACCTCTAGGTTATAAAGTTATACTATATCATGGTTCATTTAGACTTGGGGTTACATGTAATAGAATATATGGAATACCTCAAGTTTATTTTAATGGAAATACATACAAAATATTGGGGTGTTATAATATTAAAAGAATATTAATACCCATAAATCTAACCTCTAGGTTATAAAGGTATACAATATCATTGTTTATTTAGACTTGGTGTTGCATGTAATAGAATATATGGAAAACCTAAAGTTTATTTTAATGGATATACATTAAAAATACTAGGGTGTTATAATTTTAAAAGCATATTCATAATAAAGATCCCCATTGTCCACTTCCACACTAGCTAATTTCTATGGTATGAAAACATAAAAATATTTTACTCATATCTCATCCATAATTCATCATGAACCCCTTGCATACCACATCACAGTCGTATCTCACCACATGAATAACCATATAGTATGTTTAAAAGCTATTATAACCCATTTAACAAGAATTATTCCTCAACCCACTATAATCCATTCATGTAGACACATGAATGGCCATATTTTACCCAATTGAATACATGTACGTGTTATAACCTTAAGTTGATATAGCCCATGAATACATGTATAGTAAAACTGAGAGCCATCAAAACCTATGTATAAATATAATATTTACCATATATCATCACAGACTGTGATATCCCTAAGAACTATACTATGGTCAACGGGATAATGGGTATGTGGGATAAGCCATTCATCAATTCCCTCACCAAACTAGATGTCTGGTAAAAAACCTGAAACCCAAAACATTTGGTGTCATCAACTCACCCGACTCAAGTAGTGGTGCATATAAAATAATAATATATTATAATAAATATTACATGTCCCAAATAAGTGAAGTTGCCTATACATAAACTCAATTATATATTTCATCCCACATGACACCCAGCATCCACCACTAAGGCCTGTGAAATTTGACTTCATGTAAGTACACAATAACCTATATTTAATTATAATTTATCATTTAGTAATTTAAGAGTACTTATTCATACATTAACACCCATAAAAAATTCTAGTTTAGTCATTTTATTTTATTTCAATACAACACGTTTTATTATTCTCATCAGAATTTGAAATCATCCCCTTCCCATAAAGTATTCATTCCAACTATCATAAGGTTTTTACTTTCCAAAAATACCAAAATCAACACTCATCTAATTTTTTCATTATTAACTCATTTACCATTTAATAAACCAGGTATTCTTGGACTCAACATAAAATAGAACAAGAAAAAATAAACTCAAGGTTCATAAATAAGATACAATAAGTAGTTTTAAATCAAAACTAACAACCATATAACAACCCATATATAAAAATAAAATATAAAAAAATATGGGATTGACCATATCTCAACCCATGACAATCAACCATACAAGAGAACAGAAAAAAAAAATTGAAATTTCCAACTCTCGCTATGCATCATCCATCCCCCCAAAAAAATAGATAAGCCTATCTCTCAATATTCATCATCCATCCCAATACTAATATCCCAATCATATGAGGTTTTATAATAATACATATCATGTGTTAAATCATGATAAATCACATACATATAATAAATTTTTTCTAGAATATAAAAACCAGGGGGAAACCAATTCCATAACATCAAGGAATACAAGTCTTCATTAAATAAGGACGGTCCAGTATAGCCCCAAACAACTATCTCCCATAAATAGCCATTTCATTTCAATGTTGAATATATATATTCATTATACATAGGTTTTAAAAAAATTAACATAATCATTAGAATCTAACAATATTTATGTATCCACTACAAACATAATTCAATAAAAACATTCATATTTAAATGTTTTCAACAAATAAAAGTAATTAAATTTACATCCCACTTTAATTAATTATATAACATTTAATATATTTTTTTTTTCTATAATCTCAAGAATTTAAATCATTTTAATCAACAACACTAATAAAAAATAAAAAATAATACGTGGTGGCGCCAAAATTTGGAATGAAGAGAAGGCCCCAAGACAGCCACACGAACTGCCTCGCGAAGCCCCTTCACGGAGTACCCCAGCACCGTGGCCGCCGGGAAGCAAAGAAAGAGGAAGGCTCGGTGAACTGACTTGACTTTCATGAGTCCTCCACGAAGAAATAGAGGAAAGATGCTCCACGAATGAATTTGATGTTCACAACGCCGCCGCGAAGCAATGCATGCGGGATGCTCTGCGACCCTAGTTGACGTTCATGATCTGTCGTGAAGCCCTCCAGCCCCTCTTTGCACCGCATGTGCTCTGCCCCGCAGTGCCTCTTCCCTATAAATACTGGGCTCCCCCTAAGATTTAGGGAAAGATAATCCGACCTTTCGGCTTCTCAACTCTCGAATCGTGAAGCACTCTTCCACTCGGTGAACCATGAGTTGTGCGAGGTACTTATGCTTCGCGAAGTGCCTCCCCATTGTCCCGTTTTGATCCCCTCTTCTGAGAGGGACTCCTTTCATGAAGCCTAAGGGATTTCGCAAAGGAAGGGGATCCCAAAGGGGACCCAGGTCATTGAGGAGTGTTTATGCTTTGTGAAGCACCCTTCATGTACACATGATCTACATGCTAAGGCAGGATCACTGTACCTCGCGAAGCACATTGCTTCCTGACACTTTTCTTCGCAAGGCACCTTTGCTCCGTGAGGCTATGCTCCACGAATGCCCTTCCACTTCACGAAGCACCTCCCATTTTAACCTCCACTCCATGCTAAGGCTAAGGCACCCAACTTCGCGAAGCATGCCCCTTCGCAAGTTCCCTCCACCATGCAGAGCGACAGAGTTCCACAAAGACCCTTCCTATGGACCCCTCTGCTTGGGAAATCTTTTTCCCGTGCGACCCTCTAGGTTTTCACGATGTGACTTCAAAGTCCCCTGGACGATACCTCCCATTGCGTTGCTTAACCTAATGCTTCTTATCATAGGCACGTTAACGGCTATTGCTTCTTCGCATAGTCACGCTAACGCGGACCCCTCGATGGTTCACTCCGCGATACCCCCTCAGTACGGCGTTGCCAATGCCTTCCCTCCCACATCGAGAAGAGGGTACTGGTTATGTAATCCCTAGGGGTGCGTAGAAAACCCACTTCCTCCGAGCTGCAGGACCTTAAACTGCCACGAACCATCGTCCTCAATACATGACGTCAAACTGTGACCTAACCTCGTGCCTCACACGTGGGGTCCCACCACCTTGGGCATTATCCATGCCCCCTAGTCTCCACAGGGGATGATATCATGTTTCTTGGAGTGGAGTTTGACCGCGGGGAAGGGTAGCCATATTGGTGTAAGTGCCTAGATTTTCATGCCGGAGGCAGGACCCCTGATCCTTCTCACTTACTTGGTTCCAAGGCCAGCGGAGGGTGTGATAGGGAACGGGGCTCCCCATTTCTTCGGTCCCAAATCCCTCTCCTGTTGTGCTTTGTCGCCATCGGGCCTCCATCTCTAAGTAAGTACCAAACCCTCTCTATCTGGGCCACTCCACGTGTAAGCCCCACTCCACATCCCACAAACGCACCTTTCACAACGTGATCGTCAGGTCTCTGCTACCTCTTGTTTCTCACATCGAGCACGACTCACATGAGCTTAGAGTAAGCACCGACCATGACAATGCCCCCATCTCGCATGACGTTAAACTATTCACCCAAACTACGAGAACTTTGATCCATGTCAAGTCATGGTATGTAGGAAACCATGAGGTTCAATCCCAACAACCATTGGCCCCAACCATCTCCGTGTCAGGGCGCCAACCCCCATAAACACCCTGGTCAGCCTAGAGTGTAAGCCCCACACCATCCTGAACTACATGGTATTTGATCCATGTCAAGGCATGGTACGTAGGAAGCCTCTCTGAGGTTCAACCCCGCCATCCACCTGGACCAAGGTCCTTATTCATGTCAGTTCTCCGATACACCATTCTGAACTATGGGGACTTTGATCCATGTTATGGCATGGTATGTAGGAATCCTCCATGAGGTTCATTCCCACCACCAAGTCGTTCCGACCCCTTTCATGACAGTTCACCCCGTCCCGCATGACATTAAACTGTATTCCCATCCCATCCTGAACTACGTGGACTTTGATCCATGTCAGGACATGGTACGTAGGAATCCTCATGAGGTTCAAGACCATCACCCATCGGAACCCTAGTCCATCTTCACATCGGTTCCCCAACACACCCCATTTTGAACTATGGGGACTTTGATCCATGACAATGAATGGTACATAGGAAGCCTCCACGAGGTTCAAGCCCACCACTCGGTCTTTCCGAACTCCTTCACACCGGTTCACCAAACACCCTAGGCAGCATAGAGTGTAAGCCCCCAAATTCCATCTTGAACTACAAGGAATTTGATCCATGTCAAGGAATGGTACGTAGGAAGTTTCACGAGGTCAAATCACATCACCCATCGGACCCCTGGTCCATCTTCATGTCAGTTTTCTAACACACCCAATTATGAACTACGAGAACTTTGATCCATGTCAAGGCATGGTACGTAGAAAGCCTCCACGAGGTTCAATCTGACCACCCGGTCTTTCCAACCTCCTTCACGTTGGTTCACCAAACACCATGGGCAGCCTAGAGTGTAAGCCCCCAAATTCCATGCCAAACTATGGGGACTTTGATCCATGATATGGCATGGTAAGTAGGAAGCCCCACGAGGTTCAATCCCATCACCCATTGGACCCCTGGTCCATCTTCACATCAGTTTGATGACACACCCCATTCTAAACTATGGGGACTTTGATCCATTTCATGGCATGGTACATAAGAAGCCTCTGCGAGGTTCAATCCCACCACCTGGTCATTCTGACCTCCTTCACATCGGTTCACCAAACACCCCGGGTAGCCTAGAGTGTAATCCCCCAAATGCCATCCCGAATTAAGAGGACTTTGATCCATGTAAAGTCATGGTACGTAGGAAACCTCCATGGGGTTCAATCCCACCACCTCCTGGTCATTCCAACCTCCTTCAAGTCAGTTCGACCTCATTCGACGGTAATTTGTTGCAACCCCTTCTGTGGTAAGCCGTTGTCGACCTCATTCAATGGTAAGTCCTCTCCAGATGAACTACACGGACATTAATTCCCTACCACGGGGATACGTAGGAATTCTCTTTGAGGATCAATGCCAAAACCATCATCCATCCTGATTCTTACCCAGGCCACCACATCCTAGTGAGATCATACCACCTCATTCCCTCCCACAACATTCATGAAGCCACCCATGTGTTGGCCCCAATATCGGTGTTCCCTCCAAGGGGGTTCCTCTGCCTGATCCACTCTAATCAGTGTTCTAATCAGTCCGATCTGTCTCCTCTAGACATTAAACTTGCGGCATACCCCGTTTTAAACACAGGAAGCTGAGGAAAACCTCAGATACATGCATATGGAATATGATTCCCCGCGTTCAATGTGGGATTCCTCGAGCTTCCGCACCCTCGAGAATCCCTATGATAAGGGACAGAAGAGAGACACACCAATCCCCAGCATCTAGACACGTCAGTGATTCCCCGGTGTGACTAATCCCCTTACCGAAAGTTGATGCCCTGACCAGACCCCCTGGAATTTCCAAACAGAAGTAGCATAATTAACTGGTGTTCATGAAGATATGGTGCTGGGAAGAGTTTCACGAACAACGTATTAAATCTATGAGGGAGACCTGGAATAGGTGACGAGTTCCGAGGAGGAATCCACAGAAGGAAGAACTGACATCCCATCATCCTATTTCGATCAAGGAGAAAACGTCCCTAAACAAGGAACGAATATCACCCACCTTTGGAAAGTGGGAATGTGGGGTAACAAAATTTGTGCATGTTGCCCTCAAGCAGACGGACGCGTGCGCCTGGAGAAAGCGTCGGAAATAGAGATGGTGAACCCAACGTGAATTTATTCTCCTCAAAATAGAGATTAGTAACACTCGGGGCATCCATGGATTGACGTGTCACCGAATCCCACCATCCGGTGCCAGGTCCTACCACGCAAATAGAGGTCCTTGCGGGAAACTCACCAAAATATGGGGTAGTAGAACGTTGGGCATCCCGTTCTGTGATGTTGTCAGTGTGGATCCCTTTTACCAGCCACGGAAAATGGAATAGCACTGGGGCACTGGTTGTCGATTTCTTTTCCTAGCAGTTTTAATGAGTTAATCTCCCTACTTCTAAGAATCAGGTTCCTGCCATGGGAATGTGATCACTGCCTGCCCGCCTACGCAGGGGCAGGGGCAATGCCAGCACAGCCGCTCCGCATGGATCCACTACTATCGCAATGGAATCTACATCCATGACTATGGGGCGCCCACACCTCATCTCCCCATCGTAATTCATCCAATAAAGGGTGATTAATGACCTCGTACATCGTTATGAGGAGGAGGGAATAATCCCAACTCGGGATATGGTCTGCCTAGACCTGGAGGCGTCTAGGCCCCACCGTCAATGCCTCCCTTGAGGGCCGCACAGGGAGCCGCTGCTCCCCACCCCAACATTCAATCTTTTCGGGAGGCTGTCCCCGGAGCACTTAGACGACTCCCTACCTTACACTGATGAGGTGGGTGACGTCCGGCCTAGCTTGGCCAGAGTCTTAGTACAGGGGTTCCCAGCGAGGGCCTACACCCAGCCACGTCAACACCACCGCCCGGACTTTCCGGAGGAGCAGGTAAGCTATGCACCTGCACCACCAGCACCGGCTCACCTGACCAGACGTCGGCATCGGGCACGAGCTGAGGACGCCCTCCAAGGGGTGTCAATGTCGACGGCTACTGTGGCCCAATCCACTACTAGCGCATATCATCAAGTCCCTACACACACTGAGCAGGGGTTCTCCTACGCCCGATCGGGATCGAGGCCCCAACCGCCCCATGGGCAGGCTGTGTCGACTCTCCTAGTCACAGGCACGAGCGGGGGTCGTCGTGTACCAACCCACAGTGATGCCACCCCGTATGGAGGTCCTCCCCGTACCACCACCACCGAGAGTGTGGGTCTTCCCTGCTTCAAGGCTTTTCATAGAGGTCTTCCCCATGACACCCCCAATCCGAATAAAGGTCTGCCCCGTGGTAGTGGCGTTCTGTAGAGAAGCCTCTCCCGTGCCCATCACACTAGGTATGGAGCCTTTCCTTTTGCCCCCAATGGTCGATGTGGAGACGTCACCCATCGGGTCTCTCTCCAATGTGGGGATCCTCCCTACATCCTCTTCGTAGCTGGTGAAGGTCCTCCTCCCCCCATCATCTGGAGGGGTGAAGGCCAGCCTCGATCCAGCCGCACCAACCATGGAGGTCCTCCCCATGCTCCCGCCTATTTCGGAAGAGGTCTTGCCCACTCAGGTGCTGTTCATGGAGGTCCTCCCCATGTCCCCTTCGACATTTTCCCCCAGTGCTTTGTGCACCTAGGCTATCTCAAGTGGAAGTCCTCTCCACCCTCGCACCAGCACGGCCGAAGGAACACATCTCAAAAATAAGCCCTGTCACGAGGAGCCACCAAGGGGCATGAAGGCGGGTTGTCGCCACCATAAGAAGAATCCTGGGAAGGCCCGGATGGAGATCAAACTGGTCCACTTATCAGACTCTGAATCAAAGTGCGACTCAGCTCAGGAAACCTCCCCTCGCTCATCTGAGTCAAGGGCTGGGGCAGGGATGAGGCACATCATCCTGGTACTCCCAGAATGTGAGGTCCACAAAATTCCTGCCTCCCTTCCTATGTTTATCCAGGAGGATGAAAATATGGCGATCCCGCAAGTTACGGCCATGCAGTCACCACCATCATCGTCGGAAGCACTTTCTATCTCCAAAAGAGATCACAGAGAGTTATTCTAGGGACCAATGGTGGGTGAGCAGCAGCGTGACCCCCCTCCAGCATCCCTGTCCCCTGAGCCATGAAAAGCGGTCGTCAGCCCATCCTATCGTGACGTGGTGGCCAGGTCACTATACTCTTCAGAAGACAGCCTGAGGATTGGCGGCCAGTCAGCCCGTTCTCCGTATTCTCCACCGGCCAACCTGCCGTCCCAGCGGTCTGCCTCAGCACCTCTGCCAGTTCCACAACCACCCCCAGTTGGCAAGTGGGGCAATCAAGGGACAGACCCTGAATTTGAGCCGAGGAGCTTCTGGAGCATCCTTAAAGCAGACCACTTCCCCAAGAATTTCTGGCCCCTGGCAGAACAGGATTTTTCCATACCTGATTCCCTCACCCCATAGGAAGTTGAGTGTTTTTTCTACACCCTCTGGGCGAGGCATTTCAGTCTCCGTCATAAGCGCATGGTTTATCCAAGGATCCAAACTCATTTTGAATACATCAGTGAGCAGTGTCATCTAGTCGATCTGGCCACACTCCTTGTGGCCCAGTGCCCCGAGTAACAAGGCCATCATGAGGCCCTCCAGTAGGAATGCATTCAGAGTATTAAGGTACTCCGCAAAATCATTAGGGAAGAAACCCCCCCATGTGCAAGTCCATGGCTGGGGGTAGTATTATGCCCTCCTCTTCAGCCCTATCTGATGGAAGCACGACTCGCTATGTGATATTGAGGACATGCCCCTGGGAAGGGTCACGGTTCACATGGGTGACATGGTGAAAAAGGAGGATGAGATAGAGTATCCCAATGGATATTTACCCTATGAGGGTGTGAAACCACTATTGGACCCATCAGGGAGGATTACCCGTCAGTAGAGTAACCTCCTTGGTCTCCCAGCACCCACCGAGTCGTTGGTACTCAGCCAGAATGTCAGAAAGGGAAAAGAGCTTGTCGGAGCCGTCAAGCACTCCAACCCGTCCGCCTCAGTGCAGAAGATGGTAGAGGACTCTGAGAAGGCCGCGTTGCGTCCGCAACTTGCTGAGAAAAAGAGGATGGTCGACGAAATCTTGAATGAATGCGCTGTAGAGAGACGACCCGATTATGGTGATCCTAGGCTGGGGCAGCAGGGGCAGGAACAACTTCCCCCCAGCGAGATGACTCTGGGAAACCCTGATCATGCCGCTCCCACTGACAGGGATGAATCCGGAACTAATGGCAAGAGGGTGCGGTATGTCTCACCAAAGCCTCCTGAACGGCGAGGCAATCCAAGGAATCTAGCCCGGGTTTTCCCAGCTGCCCCGCAGGCCATTCCACCAATCGCTCTACGAGCCGCTGAACCCGTCTACCGTGTCGAAGAGCCTAGAAATTCACTCGTGGTTAGGGATCCCTGTCAAGACAGGGACCCCCTCCTGGATGATCCTATGGTTTCACTCATAGCCCTCCTCGAGGTATTGGAAACATGGCATGTGGAAATCCTACCAGATGGCACGCAATACCCGGCCTGGGTGGATGATATGTCAGCACCTCCGAGTTTCGGGAATCCTGTCTTCTCCCCCTTTAATGGGACAGGGGACCCACCGCAACATCTGGACCACTTCATTTTTATGTGTGGGCACATGTTGGGGACCCCAGCACAGTAGGAGGCCACTAAGCTCCGCTGTTTTGTTCAGACACTGGAAGGGCCGACATTTGTCTGGTACAGCCAGCTCCCCGTCGGATCCATGACCAGTTGGGAGGACCTTCGCAGGAAGTTCCTCTACTAGTTCAGCTCTACCACTCAGAAAACAAGCATCGCAGACGTCTTCAAGTGAAAACAAAGGCTTGATGAGTGAGTCGTAGACTTTATCACCCGGTGGAAGGGGCTCACATACTCCCTTGACATGCCACTGACTTAGGAGAAATTACCGACGATGTGCATGGGAAATGTTAAGACAGAACTGGTTCCCTCCTTGGTTACTCAGAATTATCCCGGAGGGTCCTGAAAGTTCTCGGATAAGGCCCAGCACCTCGAAGAAGCCCTACAATAGGCCAGGAAGGCATGTCTGTTGCCCCCTGCAATCCCAGCAAGGAGGGTTGACAGAGCCGAGCCCACCGTGGTAACCCAAATAGAGGTCCCCAGGCATCTAGAGTTGCTACCAGTAGCACCAGCCCCACTACGTCGCCGAGGACCTCCACATTAGGCATAGCCTACGGCCTCGCAACATCCTCATAATCGGTAGGCGCCTCTACGTAATGCGTCGCCACCGCCCAGGAAGGACAATCAGGATCCACATACTCGACAGGCCCCTTCAGTTCCTCATCAAGTCCAGGCTCTAAGGGATCCCTATTCGGAAAGAAGACACCAGGCTTACTCATTCAGCGAGAATCATGTCCCTGGTTACTTCCGTAATTCACTAGAGTAGGGGATTGTATGCTTTCCTGAGTGTAGAAGGCTGGAAGAGGCGAATCTCACCGATCACCCCAACTACTGCCCCTATCATCAGATTCTGGGGAACACCCTGAAGCAGTGTTATGTGTTTAAGGACTGGCTCCAAGACCAGGTCAATAACAACTTAGTCAGGATGGGCCCATCTCTGGAACAAGTGGAAGGTGTCTTTGTGAGGTCAGAAAGCGGTAGCGATGGCGAAGGTGAGTGGAAGCAGGTTCCCAACAGTGGATCCCATAATTACGATGACTAGATAGCTCATAAAATGTTTGATACGGCCCATGGCATCATTCGGTCATGCCTAAATCAGTCGGAGCCTTTAGAAGCTGCCACCACCACCTCTGCATCATCATCTCAGCTGACCTCTTCCCAGAAGAGCAAGCATCATCAACGCAAGAAGAAACAACGTGCCCCGCCGATGCCATTGTCGTCCCACACTCTCGGCGACTTCATGCCCACTGAGATGGGGATCCCTCCCAGAATTCATCCAGTGGTGGATGATTCTTCGAGTGGCGGTCAAGGGTACGCTTCGGTTAACACCATCAATTTGGTAAACCCGTATATGACTCCCAACAAGGGGGAATGTCGGGTGAACCTCCCCAATGTTCCCAGCCAACGCCAACTTCAGCGGATTTGTGACTACATGGGTCATCAAGGTTCACCAGTTGGAACCTCTGGCCAGGCCATGCATGCCACCGAGACTAGAAAGCAGGCCCAGTGTAGAGCTAAGCACGTGCATCCTTTTCATTCGGTGTTGTCCGGACTGCCTCCACCACTGTTTGTGCTACTGGATCAGGCAGAGCCACTTCGACCATACCACGAGCAGCTTATTCCCACTACAGTTCAACCTCAGTCACTCGGACCTCAGTCACTCGGACCTCATCTGGAAGCTTCTCTTCAGGATTCGACTAGTGAGCAGTGGGATATCCCCAGCACCAGCCAGTCACTGGTCCAGCCAACAGGGCCCACTGTGCCTCCAATCGCAGAGCGGCCTTTTGTAAGCAGAAGTTTTCACATGGCACAGAAGTATGATGTTCTCAAGAACCTTTATGAAATCCCAGCAAGGTGTTCCATCCTTGAATCCCTCCTCTAGTCGTCAGATATTCATGAGGACCTCACTAAGGCTTTAAGAAGCCTCATCCAGTTTGAGACCGAGGTAGCAGCTAAAGAAGCCTTTCATGCTAAAGCAGTTGATACTGCCGAATTCCAGGCCATCATTTTGTTCTCTGGAGAGGTTGAAGGCTCCCCCATACAGGTGCACATCCTCCCGTTGTACATCACCATCCAATTTAACGGTGTGGAGGTTCATCGCTGTCTCATTGACACCAGCTCTAGGATCAACCTTATCCCAACATGGACGCTGTGGAAACTGGGGTTATCTGAGGATGACCTGACTCCCTCTAATTTAAGAATACAGAGGTATGACAGGAAAGAGAAGAACCCGGTCGACAAGATCCTTTTGAATACCCAGCTTGGTGGCCTAGTTTCCAGTACTGAATTTATGTTTGTCTCCTAGGACACCGCGTACAATGCATTGATGGGCAGGCCATGGCTCCACCTGCATGCGGCGGTCCCCTCATCATATCACCAGTGCCTCAAATACTCCCTTAATGGTCGAGTAGGTGTACTCCAAGGTGATTCATCTCCTTTCTCCTCTTGTCAAGCCAGTTATCTTGACACTGACTATTACAAGAGTAAGGATAAGCAGATTCTGGCAAGTGAGGTTAAGCCCGCCACAGTCACCAGTGACCCATGGGCAGGTCTGGATTATGCCTATGTCTTCCCAATTCATAGATTGGAGTCCATGACCCCTAACATGGGGAAATGATTTTTTGTTTCAGGTACAAGAGGAAGGCATATTCCCAAGTCCATGTGACGGCAGGAAATCACCTCATACTCCTACACAAACCAGGCTCAGGTGATCTCGGAACCTCTTACCCCTATACGGTATTAGGACGTCCGCCCCATGGCAACGACAGTACGTCATACGTGTCTGTTTCTCCGGCCTGGGATTAACCGGCTCAAGACGACGCTCAACTACTACTTTGATATCATCAAGCGTGGCCCCCTGGGATGAAGGCCAAATGGGATAGGATCTTCTGCCTTCATCGCCATGGTCTTAGCGGCGCGTGAATGTCCTGATGCGCTGTCCACTACTATCTAGGCTGGTACCAGCCTCCCGTCAGGTTCCTCCGACTGAGAAGAATCCTCATCCACTGGTAATTCCTCCTCTACAAGTGAATAAGAGGATTTTGAGGATGCTCCCCCAGCCTTTGAAGAAGGCGTCTCTTCCACAGTCGATGAACTGGTACAGGTGCAACTTGGTAGCGAGGAAGATCTGAGACCCACATTGATCGGTGCCACCAAGTCCCTTGAGGATCAGAAACGGTACGTGGACTTCCTTAAATAGCATTGTGATGTGTTTTCCTGGAGTTACAATGAGATGACAGGACTAGATCCACAGGTATCCGTCCACCGCCTTGGTCTCCCAACAAACCATTGCCGGTTCAAGTAGACTCCCAGAACGATGAACCCTTCTCACAGTTTCATGGTCAAGGTCGAAGTTGACAAGCTCATCAGATCCGACTTCGTCAAGGAGGTCTAGTACCCCAAGAGGATAGCTAACATTGTGACTGTAAGAAATAAGAACGGACAGATCAGAGTCTATATCGACTTCTGAAAACTCAATTGTCACTGTCTGAAGGATGATTTTTCCCTTTCAGTGATAGAATTGATGATCGATGATACGGCTGGGTTACAAGCCCTCTCCTTCATGGATGGTTACTCTGGATATAATTAGATCTGGATGGCCCCCGAGGATGAAGAGTCTGTGACATTCAGGGAACCCCAAGGTACTTTCTGTTACCAGGTTATTCCCTTCGTCCTGAAGAATGCAGGTCCCACCTATCAACGGGCCATGCATCACATATTCAAGCCAATCCTCATGACATTGGTGGAGTACAATGTGGATGATTTTGTGGTCAAATCTCTCCAGCGCCAGGACCATCTCAAGTACCTTGAGAAAGTGTTCAGTTTCCTCTGTTCCCACCACTTGAAGATGAACCCATTGAAGTGCACCTTCGGGGTCACTTCTAGAAAGTTTCTTGGATTTGTTGTTAGGTACCAAGGCATTGAGATTGACCTAGAGAAGATAAAGGAAATCAGAAAAATTCCTCCTCCAAGAAATATCTGAGAGCTTTGAGGTTTTCAAGGCCACTTAGCCTACATACGACGATTCATTGCGAATCTGGCTGGCAAGTGTATGCCCTTTTCTTGACTCATGAAGAAGGTCACTACCTATGAATGAGATGAGGAGTGTCTGGACGACATTGAAGAGATTAAGAAATATTTTCTCCAGACTCTGGTCTTGATGCCACCCATCTCCATAAATCTATTGATTCTCTATGTCACTTCCCTGGATCGATCTCTCATCTCCCTTCTCACCGAGAAGAACAACGAGGGGACAGAGAATAGTCTCTACTACCTCAGCTGCATGCTTCTCGATACGGAGTCCAGATACTCCCCTATCGAGAAGAGCTGCCTTGCGCTCGTATTTTCTGTGCAGAAGTTACGACATTACCTATAACACCATGAGGTACAGTTGGTCTCCCAGGTAGACCTACTGAAGTACAATTCTGAATCGCCCCATATTGATCGATCATCTAGAACGGTGGGCGGTAATCCTCCAGCAGTTCAACATCAGGTTCGTGCCTCAAAAGGCTATCAAGGGGAAAGAATTGGAAGACTTTCTAGCTGCCCATCCAACCTCCGTAGATTAGTCACTCGAATTGGATTTTCCTGATGAGTCAATCCTCTCAGTAGATCATATCGTCCCATGTTGGAAGATTCACTTTGATGGTGCCTCCCGGAGACCCACCGGTAGGAGTCTCAATGATTCTAAGCTCAATAGAGTGGGCATGGGTATCATCTTCATTACCCCGGCACAAGTTATCATGTTGTACTCATTCCTTTTGTCAGAAGGTTGCACCAACAACGAGGTAGAGTATCAGGCTCTTATCACTGGCCTTGAGCTGGCCCTTGAGATCGATGTGCCCCATTTGCATGTAAAAGGGGATTTTGAGCTGGTCATCAAGAAAGTCAATGGTGGAAATGTTGTTAAAAAGCCAGATATCGCACCATTGTTGGAGCGCACCCTCCATCTAATGGCCTAATTCCCTTCTCGACCGGTGGTTACCCATGTCCCTCGGTCATAGAATGGTCGAGCGAACGGTTTGGCCAGTTTAACTGCATCACTTGCAGAGCCCGAGCATGATGATCTGATTATACATGAGGCACACCAGAGAATCATTTCCCCCTTCACCCTAGAGGATGATGATGGATTGCGAGTAATCCATATTACCATTGGATCCGCCATGCCAGGACTGCTAAGCTCATTAGATCTAGTGGTTTAATTGACTCCCGACTAGAGAGCATCTTTTGTAGAGTATCTCTAAAATGGTTGCCTCCCGACTGATCGGGCCGAGCGCGAGCGAATCCAATGCCGCGTGCTATAGTTTACCCTCCATAGTGGTCCCAGTATTGAGCAGATCCTCTATAAATATGGTTTTGATGGTGTTCTCCTCTGTTGCGTCCAAGGAGTTGAGATTCCACAGGTCAGGCAAGAGTTTCATGCCAGTTCCTGTGGTGCCCACCAGGCTGGTCCAAAGCTCTCCCATCAGATCCAGAGACTGGGATACTTCTGGCCCTCTATGATTCATGAGTGTATTGAGTTTTTTAAGAGATTTCATGCGTGCCAAGTGCATGCTTACTTCCTGCATCGGCCGCCAGAACCTCTCCACTCCACCAAGTACTCTAGTCCATCTGCAGTGTGGGGACTCGATGTCGTGGGACCATATCCACCGGCGACAGCTTGCCAATGCAGGTTCATCCTGACTGCCACAGATTTCTTTTCCAAGTGGGAAGAGGCAATTCCACTAAAGGAATTCAAGACCCATTCCATCAATGACTTTGTGAGCTCCAATATCATCCATCAGTTTAAAGTTCCTCACGCTGTCCTCACCGATAACGGTACCAACTTCCGAGCAGCTGAGCTGAATAAATTTTACACCAAGTACAATATCCATTCGAACCATAACTGACACTATCACGCGTAAGAAAATGGATAGATCGAGGTGTTCAACAAAACCCTCTCCAACATTTTGCAGAAAATGGTTGGCCAGAACAAGATGAGCTGGTCGGACAAGCTCTCCAATACCCTCTGGGCTTATCGGATGATGACTTGTAATTCCAACCAGGTGACCCCGTATTCCCTGGTGTACTGAGCTAAGGCCATCCAGCCCATCGAGATTCGGCTTCCCTCGTTACGCACTGCAGTCTATGACCAGCAGGCGCCAGATAAGGTGGCCAAAATCCGTCTACCTGAATTGGAAGCACTTGACAAGAGTAGGCTCCATGCCCTGCACAATCTGGAAAGGCACCAGAACAAGATGGCTAGAGAATTCAACAAGAAGGTTTGCCTCCACTATTTTCTACAAGGCGGCCTAGTACTGGCCCTCCAAGCGCCAATGATCCCTGGTAGGAAACCACCCAAGTTGGGGCCCAAATGGGAAGGATATTACATAGTCCATAGGGTTTACCCAAATGGAGCATACTCCTTGGTGACCATGAATAGTGATCATATAACTCCTCCCACCAATGCCAAATTCCTCAAGAAATACTTTTCCTAAGCCACAATGGTCTTTCTTGACCCTAAACAGCATAATGGTCCTACTCGACCTTAAATTGGACGGTCCTGCATGACCCTAAACTGCATGATGGTCTCACATGACCATAAACATTCCAGTCTTCCGTGACGTTAAACTGCATCTTGAGAAATACGTGTGTCTTGATTCCCATCCTTATGGGATATGTAGGAACGCTCAGACGCCTCGTTTTGAACCCAGCCCCAAACTCGTCTCTTCGACTATCCCCCATGGGTATAGCTGTCTCAGAGTATCCTCGCATGATATGGTGTAGGCTTCCTTAGCCCCACTCATACAAGGATTATAATGGTCATACCATGTTACCACTCTTGTTCTTCTATCCTCTCATCATCCTGCATTACATTAAACTGTGCTTTCAGAACTATGTATGGATTGATTCCCATCCTTATGGGATACATAGGAATGCCCGGACATTTCATCTGTTGGCCCAGCCCAAACACCAGAATCTTTCCCCCGGGTCAAGATGTATGGAAAGGGTGAACTTATTCCCCCATTCATGTCGATCTTACCTTGATCCGTCCGTATTTCCCTCTCCATGGAGACGTTCACCTCTTTGAGAGATGGCTACATCTATGCTTCACCCACCCCTTGACTGGGATTCTATCACTTTCCCTATCTAGAAGGGCCCCTGAATGGTATAGATGCTAGGCCTAAGGGATGTCTCTTACCACTTCGGGCCAACACCATCGAGGATTTCGAGCAACAAACCGATAAAAGTCCCGCGTTTTGAATACGGTCAGTGGTCGATGCTCATTTGTTTCTCCTGAATGGTCACTATAGGGATGTTTTGTTTTGAACATGGTCAACAGTCGTCCTGGATTGTTAGGGCCACCCCAAGATGTCCCAATCATCGAGTGTAGTGGTTCATTATGCCCCGTTGTATCCCCAAGTGACGAACTCCCTCCAGGAGGTGCCAACTATCAGGACCCTTGGCCTTCTCAGGCCCCTGGCCTAGGTTCTCTCTTATGGGATTATGCGGTTTGGTATGGGATTATGTCCTCATTCACGTCGGGTCGCTCACCGTACCATACACATCCCCGGATGAGATACCTTACCCCCACCTCGTCCTCACAGCAAGATGTTAAACTGCAAGTTGGCCAGGCCTTCCTGACCGAGGACAAGCCTCATGCCCCTTGGCCTTTTCAAGCCCCCGTCCCAGGTTCTCTCTTCTAGGAATGTACAGTGTGATGTGGGATTATGTCCTCATTCACGTCGAGTTATTCTCCGTGTCGTACAGCCCCCTTGTTGGGGTATCTTACCCCCTATTGTCTTTGAGAACTATGTGAGGCTTGATTCCCATCCTTATGGGATACATAGGACCACCCTAATTTCTAGACATCGGGTCCAACCCCATCTCTCGAAGATCTCCATTTCTCCTTGGCCCCTTGGCCTACCCTTCCTCAGAGAGGAGAGTATATGGCATGGCATGGGATTATGTTTTCATTCACATCAGGCTTGTAATGACCATGCCGTGTACCTCTCCCTCATGAACACCCCTGTCACCCCTTTTCGGCGGTTCACCAATGTGTCTATGGGTACTTTGGTTTAGTACCTGGAATGTTGGACTCTTCTCGGACATGCTTCCACCAACTTTTCAGGATTTTTCATCCCATTCCTCAGGGATTTCATCACCTTTCGAAACCGAAAGGACCCCCAAAAAATGGCATGGATACCACGCCTAAGGGCTCTCCTACCATTACGGGCCAATGCCCCCGAGGGTTTCAAACAACAAATCGATACAAATTCCGTGTTGCGAATATGGTCAGAGGTCGATGATCATTTGTTGTTTCAACCAGGCTAATGTGATATGGATACTATGTTTCGAACATGGTCAACTGTTATCCTCCATCGCCATGCCAACCCCATTAATCCCAAAATGTCGGTTACATGATTCACATACTTCTCCATCTCATCATGTCCAAGTGGAACTTTGAAACTCTTGGTACTATTCCAAAGTGCGCATCCGCGCATTAGGAGTACCAAAGATGTGATAGGGGCTCCACACTGATTACCCTTTGGCGTGCATTCCAGGTATTGCAAAATACATCTTCCTCCCTTGTTTCCCACACAGAGTTTAACTCACGTGGGCTTAGGGAAGAGGGTTGAGGTCTGCACTTACTTGGAGGTTTTTTTCTCCTCTACAGTTCAAGACCTAAGCCCCTAAACTAAGATCTCATTCAGAACTATGTGTGACTTGATTCCCATCCATATGGGATACATAGGACCACCCCGATGCCTCGTCTTCAAGTCCATCTCAGTTGGGAGCTAATTTCTCCCTCCCCTTTCCCTCTTACCCTTATTTAGGCCCCTTGGCCCAAGGTTCCCCTATCGTAGTTGCGTATGGTGTGGTATGGGATCATTTCCCCATTCACGTCGGGTATGTTTTATTACACCATACACATTTCCCCACCTAGAATCATCTCTGCTATGTTTGCGCTTCACGACATTAAAATGCATGCCTGGTCCTATCACATGACCTTAAACTGTGATATTATCGTCCTATCCGCACGACAAATAACGACACTACATCGTGATTTCCCCACCCAAGGGGACACCATGTTTGGTATTGGGAACATGCCATACCATTTGTCAATTTCTACTATGGCATGATTCTTGTGGAGATAGTAGGGCCTGCTACCCTAGGCCTGTCTCTTCACAAAAAAAACCACTCACCTTAAAGTGAAAACAAGATTTATCAAATTACGCTTCTCTTAGTGAGAGGGCCACGCCCGCACGCCCCTTTTTCCCTGGCACTAGTACCTTACTGTGCCACCTCCAGAACAACGTGCAGCTTGATCTCCCTCCTCATGGGGTACGTAGGAACACATGTGCATTTTTCCTCAGGCCCAGCTCGACTCTCGTTTTCGGTCCCTCGGCCTAAAACCTCTCCGAGGAACACATGGTGGTCAAAACCCCCAGTTCCCATTCATGTCGGGTATTTGTATTTACCCCATGATGTGCCATCCCATGATTCCTACCATCTATGGCCCAAGTTCTATGACCCTCAACTAAGATCTCCCTATGGGAAGTGACTCGACTCCCTCTATCTAATACGTCTTGTTGCCGTATTCATATGTGTTTTGACAAAGAGCCCGAAGTGTGGAATTTCCATGGGGACATTCCCCCCATTCCATGTCCAAGCTTCATGAGCTCACTATTTGGATCCTCATCCTCTTCCACATCCAAAGGGACCCCTTAACGGCATGGTCCCATGCCGCATCGGCTCACCTACCATCTTGGTCCAACGCTGTTAAGGATCTTTGATGACATTTGTGAAAGGTCCCGTGTTTTGAACAAGGTCAATGGTCGACCCTCATTTGGATATCCCCATTCCAGGCTAATGTGATGTGGATGCTGTGTTTCCGCCATGGCCAATAGTCATCCTCCATCGTCATGCCACCATCATTGTGGTCCAGATTTCGAGCGTCATGATTCACACAGTTCCACTTCCTCATGTTCAAGTGAAATTATGACATACTCGTCTTTGTCTCTTCGCACGTTTAGGTGCACTACATGGACGAGTTAGCATCATTGGGCTGGTATTCACCGAGCAGCCCTTCGCCCTAAGATGCCCCTCCCTGTGTCTAGAAAATCCCACCACAACTTCTTATTTCCCACATCAAGCATGACTCACGTGGGCTTAGTTGTTTTGGTAGGATGTGAGAACTATGTATGGCTTGATTCCCATCCTCATGGTGTACGTAAGAACGTGTGACCACTCTGCTTTGGGCCCAGCCTAATTCTCACTCTTGGCCCCTCATCCTGAAGAGTTTTTTCTAGGGATATGTGGTGTTATTTGGACTCCAAGTCCTCATTCACATCAGTTTTATAGCTACCACACCACATACTCTATGGGATCTTCCCTTTCACTCCATGACCTATCATATGAAGTTGAACTAGAACAGTCCATGTGTCCTCAATGCATGACACTAAACTACGGTTCTACCTTGAACAAGTTCAGGATGCCCCATTATAGTCATGGGATGAACCAGAGCCTCTGCCAGAGAGGATTTCACCTGTCAGTGTTGGTATATGATTACACTTTTCCTTCAAAACTACATAAGGCTTGATTCCTATCCTCATTTGATACGTAGGGACACCCCAGTATTTCGCCTAGGGTCCAACCCCAAGAATCGTAAGGTGCTATTCCTCCCCATTTCCAGCCTCTTGGCTTTACCCATAGTGGGGAACAATGTAATTACAATTTTTCCCCCAACAAGTTCGGGATGCCCCACGATGGCATTGGGAAGCAACAAAACCCTCACCAGAGAGGCCCTGTCTGAAAGAAGGAATGATCGATGATCAAACCGATGCGTCCATCCAGTGTGCTTCCACCACGATGGCATAATTTCAAGAGTGTTGGATTCTGTTCAAACTAACCCTCACTCCACATTCCACACTTTGCATGCCCCTTATTCGGACCCTCATCCTCTTTCATGTCTGGTGGAACCACCTAACAGTATGGATGATCAGCCTATGGCCCTCCTACTATATTATACCAACGTTCTGGAAGACTAATGGACGGAATTTGCGATAGGTCCTGTGTTTAGAACACGTTCAACGGTCGACCATCATTTATTATCCCCACTCCAGGCTAATACAATAAGAAAATTGTGTTTCGAATGCGGTCAACAGTTATTCTTTATTGTCACGCCACCCCCACAATGTTCCGAATCCTGGGTATCGTGATTCACACTTCCCATTCTCATTTGTTTGGATCGATTTTAGTTCCCATGACATTACATCGTTCGTGTACAATAGTGCACTAAAAAATTGGTAATTCGGCTATTTTTAGAACTTCATTATCCAGCCAGGACTCTCCCATTTCCCAAAAATTCAGACCGGTTGTCCAAACCCGGATGCCTGAAGCCTAGTTTTCACTCCTACGTTTGAATGGGGCGATGAGGTATCCATCCCTTTTTTTTATATTGGGCTTGGCCCACGTGAGCTTAGGGAATGGTCACTGGACGCTCCGTGAACATCATAATGGTGAAATAAACCGATGTAAACAACGGGGCTCATGCATGCTACGACATTCCAAAAATCAAAGCACAAAAGTACGTTTAAAGGGTTTGTAATCATTACAGTACCCAGGGGTTGACTCCCCCATGGATGGATTAACCTCTTCGAAGGAACTTTGTAGCTCCACCACCCTCTGGATGGTGGCATCTAGGAGGTGTTGCCGCTTGTTCACCTCCCTCTCCTCCTCAGCGGTGAGAGGGCGCAATTTGTTTTCCGCAATCTAGGCCCACTCCACGTTGGCCAGGATGGCGATCATCTCCCCAGAATCTCACCTTAGGCCCTCTTCGGCTTCTTCCAGCTGGGCCTTCAGTCGTGATATCAGCTCAGATTGCGCATTGAGGGAGGTCAAGTGCTCGTCCACCCGATTCTGCAGTCGTTGGACCTCGTCTTCAGCCTTCTGGAGCCTCTTGATGTTCACCACCTTCCCCCATTACCTGCCCATGCCAAGGCCACTATCGTACTCTCGAATATTTTCCGCTATAAGACCTCGGATGAGCATGTGAGGATGTCGGGCATCCACTCCCCTAGCGCACATTTCGTGCAATCGCGAGCGAAGTATATCCTTCTCATTCAACCATAGCTCTTGGGGGTGTCATTGATGAAGCGCGTGAACAACTTCCATGATTGGTGATAGACTATTTTGTTGTCCTCCTCATCAGAGGTCATCTCGTCCCAGCCGGCATGATTGGCGGGATGGTATGCAGGGAATGCCCCCAAGAAGTCCTCGGCTGGGTCCACGTCGGGCGTCGGATCGGGCGTGGTGGGGCCTGAATTATCTGGTTGATCCTCATCATCAGATCCCACCTCAATGATCTCAGGTGTAGTCCCATTGGCGTCCCCTCCGGTGATCGGGAGCACTGCAGTTTGGTCAGGCTGGATGTTCACCTCCACGACCATCAGCATTCCCCTGGGAAGGGTGCTACTAGAAGCCCTGACCAACTTCGCCGCAGAAGCCCATGCCAATTGAAGGACTGTATAAGCCAAAAAGGGGACTTGAATTCCGGTTAATGTGGTCAGAGGATGGAAGTTGTTAATGCAGTAGAGAATACTTACAGATGTCAAATCTCTGGTCTCACTCTTGGGCTGATGTTGTTGGAGCCCTGAGTTGCGGCCCCCCGTATATGGCTGGCAGGTCTGGAGACTACGGGGGAGCCACCTCGACTGTCCTGGCCCCACCAGACACGGAAGTTGATGTAGCCATGGGCCCAAATCCTGAAGGTCCCATGTTGGTGCCCGCTGAGGGGCGAGAACGGGGTCTATTCACAAGGTCCTCCTGCACAGTACATACAATGATAAGGAATCTAGAGTAACCTAAGGGAAGACTCTGAAGAAGGATCTTGGGATTTTACCTCGAGAGCCTCCGTGAAATTTTCAAGATCTAAGGACTGGACACCTAATTTTCCCTCCTCTGGTGGACTCTGTAGGTTCTGGGCGCAGTGGAAGTGCGTTGGTGGGTTTTCCCAACTTTAATTTTAACGTTAAACAACGTTCAATCCGAGATCTGTCACGATATAAAATGCCGAATCTTCATAATAGAACGAAGAAAGAAAATAAATGAAGAGTCCCGAAACCCTTGAGGAAGATCATTATATGTTGATTATAATTAATTTAATTAATGCATAAGAATTACCTCGTTGGAATTATTTCTTCGTTGATGTGTCCGATCACGATTCGGTGATCCGTCATTGCGTCGTATAATCCAAGTGTAGGATTCCTCTAGCGGTGATCCACACGTGTGTCACGTATCTCCGGATGTCGCCGAAGGGATCTCCAGGTGCTAGCACGGAAGAACCTTCGCTTGCGATGTCCGCCTTCGACCGCCTTGATCCGGTAGATGATCTTGCTCTCATAACTTGAGGGCGTTCCTGGTGAAAAGGGAATTATCTCTTTGGCTTGAGAGTATTTCCAAATCCGGTGTGCACAACAATGTCTCTCCAAAATGTTGGGGTTGTGAGGATATTTATAAACGGGTTTGAGGTTAATAGAGTTATGACAATAAATAAACGCATTGCGCGTTTTATTTATTTCATTAACTCTTATTGAAATCCCCCATGTCGAATTATTAATTCCTTGACATGTGCCCACACTGATTATAATAAATATCATTTATTAAAACAATATTAAATCCTCAAAATCCCAACTGGAAAAACTACACATCATGTAATAATTAATACACGGCGTGTACTTGTTTTCCATAAAACTACACGGCGTGTACTTTTATTTTCCATTTTTCTCCACCACATTTATTAGACCTTGAGTAATGACTATTTATTTCTTAAATAAATGTAATTTCATTACTCGCTAATAAATATATTATTTCGTCCACAATATATTCTCTCAAATAACTAGTGTCAAAATAAATGCAATCATATATCCTTAAATAATTATTAAACCATAGTAGGGAATAATATTTATTTAATTTGTTAAATTGATATTTAACTGAGATGCATGGACACACTTGGTGTGTGACCCTCTAGGCCTCTTTCTCAGTGGCATTAGGCTGAGCCTGCCTAAAGTCCAAGGTTAGCGTCTAGAAACACGCCAAGGCACCCATAGAGAAAGAAGTTAACGCCGCAATGAAATGTCACCTCCTATGAACGCTTACCATGTAATATAATCCCTTTGTCTCGATATCTCCAATCAAGCAGGTTGCATGCTAGTGCCATCAACCCATGTGCTTGATTATTCTTTCTTTGACTTCCCGGAATTGAACTTGCCCATACCTTACCATGACCATGGATTTATTTAGGCTATATCAATTCCATCAAAGGGCCTGAGATATCTACTTCTGTTATGGAACAAAAGGGACAAATCCTTTCTCACATTATCTATTAATGTGGTATTACTCGTGACGCACCCAACGTATCCTACCTCGCTGCGAACAGTGTGTCTTCACAATTTTCTTCAATACATCTAAGTGCACGAGTTTTAATACCCATTAATAATAATATTAAAGTCTAAGGACCAATACACACGTCCACAGATAAGAACATCCAATGACACTATTAAATGTGGATTTCCTACTGGCGGGTCTCGTTCTCATAATATCCTCCTAGATATTACCAAGGGCGCACACCATGAGAAGGTGCCTCAAAGTTTTATGGGTCCTCACCCCTAATGACCTGTATTATTTGTGTCCCTCAAATAATATCATCTGGCCATAGAACATACATTGAAGAACAGTGTTATGGCACTTCTGGGTTCTCATCATTGCAGGGATCCGCTACGACCCTTTAATGCAACAACTGTCATTAGGACATTATCACATGACATGTCACGCAGAAGAACAATCAATATGTGATAAGGATTTTATTTAATGAATAAAGTACAAAGTATTTGGTTCTAGACCACCAACTCCAACAGACTCCCACTTGGACTAGAGCCAACTACTAACATCCTTTAACCTGCTAGCTCTCACATGATATTCATGCTTCTGCTGAGATAGGCCTTTAGTCATGGGGTCCGCCATGTTCTCTTCCGTGGACACTCTGCTCACTGCAACTTCACCCCTTTGATAGAAATCCCTCAAGAGGTGATACTTCTGGAGTATATTCTTTGTCCGTTGATGTGAACTTGGTTCTTTTGCAAGAGCCACCGCTGCAGTATTATCCCAATACAATGTAATGGGATATTTACTGCTAGGCACCACATCAAGCTCCTGGACAAAGTTCCGAATCCAGACAGCTTCTTTGGTTGCATCAGAAGCCGCTATATACTTGGACTCCACTGTAGAATCGGCGACAACTGGCTGCTTTGAACTCTTCCAGCTCACAGCTCCTCCATTGAGACAGAAAACATATCCAGATTGCGACTTTAGATCATTCTGATCTGTTTGAAAACCATCATCAGCATACCCTCTGATGACAAGCTCCTCATCTCCTCCATACACTAAGAACATATCCTTAGTTCTTCTCAGATACTTAAGGATAGTTATAACAGTAGTCCAATGATGTTCTCCTGGATCTGCTTGATATCTGCCTACCATTCTCAGTGCATAGTCAACATCATACCTGGTACATAACATGGCATACATGATGGATCCTATAGCCGAAGCGTATGGGATCTTGCTCATCCTATCTTTCTCCTGTTGTGTCTGGGGACAAAATTTCTTAGAAATATGTAATCCATGTGACACTGGAACCAATCCCCTCTTGGATTTTTTTCATACTAAATCTCTTTAGTATCTGGTCAATGTATGTACCCTGACATATTCCAAGAAGCCTCTTGGATCTATCACGAATGATCTTGATCCCTAGAATGTAGGCCGCTTCACCTAAGTCCTTCATGGAGAAACACTTGTTCAACAAGTCCTTAACTGACTATAAGGCTGGTACGTCGTTTCCAATAAGCAATATGTCATCAACATATACCACTAGGATGACGACCGCATTCCCATTAAACTGCTTATAAACACATGGCTCACATTCGTTCTTAATGAAACCAAATTCCTTTATGGATTCATCAAATCGAATGTTCCATGACCTGGATGCTTGCTTCAGTCCATAAATGAATTTATACAACTTGAAAACCCATTTGGCTTCACCTAGTGTCACAAACCCTTCTGGTTGTGTCATATAGACATCTTCCTGAAGGTTCCCATTAAGTAATGATGTTTTGACATCCATCTGCCAAATCTCGTAGTAATGGTAAGGTTCTATGGCAAGTATGATTCTTATGGATTTAAACATGGAAACTAGCAAGAAGGTTTCATCATAGTCAATTCCTTGATGCTATCTGAATCCTTTAGCCACTAGCCTTGCTTTATAGGTGCTAACTTGACCTTCCATGTCCAGATTTCTTTTGAATACCCATTTGCATCCAACAGGCTTTACATCAACTGGCTCATCGACCAGAACCCAAACTTGGTTCTGATACATGGAATCCATCTCATAATTCATAGCTTCAAGCAATCTTGAAGCTTCTAAGATTTCTACTGCTTCCTTGTAGGAGAGAGGTTCATCATTGTCCAACAATAATGATTCACCATCCTCGGTGACTAGGAAACCAAATCTCTCTAGTTCCCTTACCTCTCTTGAGCTCCTACGCAGTACTTGTGTTTCTGGAACCTCTTCCATAGGGACCTGTGGAACTTGTTCCTGTACCAACTCCTGTGTATCTTGAGCATCAACTTGGTCGAAGTCAATCTTGCTCCCACTATCCTTCTTGAGGATGTGCTCCATCTCAAGAAAGATGGCTTGTATGACGACAATCACTTTCTTGTCTTGAGGGTTATATAGGTAATATCCTTTCGTTTCCTTGGGATATCCTATAAAGATACACTTCGTGCTCCAAGGTTCTAGTTTGTTTCCTGAGAAGGCTTTAACAAACGCCTCGCATCCCCATACACGTGTGCGCGACAAAGTGGGTTTCCTTTCATTCCATAACTCGGATGGAATTCCATTTTCCTCCTTAGTTGGTACTCATTTTAATGTGTATGCTGTAGTTTGTAATGCATATCCCCAAAAGGATAATGGAAGATCCGCATGACTCATCATCGACCTCACCATATCCAATAAGGTGTGGTTCCTCCTTTCACTAACACCATTCCACTGTGGTGTATAAGGAGGAGTGAGCTGAGATAGAATCCCAGACTCCCGTAGAAGATCGATGAACTCTTGGTTCAGATATTCTCCACCTCGATCCGATCGAAGCTTCTTTATCTTCTTACCAAGATGATTCTCTACTTCATTCTTGAATTCCTTAAATTTCTCTAAGGACTCTGACTTATACCTCATTAAGTAGACATAGCCATATCAACTAAAATCATCAGTAAAAGTAATGAAGTAAGAATATCCACCTCTAGCTTCTACTGGAAATGGTCCACACACATCCGTGTGTACCAATCCAAGATGCTCTGTGGCCCTTTCACCTTGTCCACCAAAAGGCAGATTGGTCATTTTTCCTTGTAAACAAGCATGACATCTATCAAGAGGTTTTATCTCAGTAGATTCTAAATAACCATCTTGGTAGAGCTTTGTCAAACGCTTCTTGTTCACATGACCAAGGCGGTGATGCCATAACTGGGTTATGTATGAGTCATGTGAGTTTGTTTCGTTATCGATTTCCAACACTTGGTTTTCGTAATTCAATACATAAAAACCATTATTTAAATGTTCCATACCATAACATACGTTGTTCTTATAAAAGAGACAACCATTATTTCCAAATTTGAAAACAAATCCATCCATATCCAAACAAGATACAGAAATTATGTTCTTGGTAACACTAGGAACATAATAACAGTTATGTAAAACCAAAATCATCCCAGTCGGCAAAGAGAGGTGGTAGTCGCCAATAGCCAACGCAGCCAGCCTTGCACCATTGGCATCTCGAAGATCCACCTCTCCTCTGGCGATCATTCTAAATCTACTTGGTTCCCACATTTGAATACAGATGTGAGCCCCACAAGCTGTATCTAATACCCAATGTGTAGAAATAGAAAGATTGCACTCGGTAACAAATGAACCTTTAGCGTCCCCACGCTTCTGGGTGCAGTTCCTCTTCCAGTGTCCCTACTTGCCACATGCAAAACACACTGCCTCCCATTCCTTTCCCTGCCTCTGGATCTTCCCCTTCTTGGAGGGATGGTGCTCGGGGGCTTCAGACCATTTATAAGTCTTTCGCCCCTTTGCCTTGTCCTTCCTTTTTTTGTTCACTATAAGGGCCGTGGGTTTTTCATGCCCCATGTCCTTATCTACCTAGCGAATCAAGGTCAAAATCTTCAATAGACTCTTCTCATTTCCGCTCATGTTATAGTTGACAATGAAGCTAGAGAAGGTCTTGGGAAATGAAGATATGATGAGATCTGTATGCAACTCATTCGGGAATTTAATCCCTTAGATGTCCAGGCATTAAATGTAGCCAATAAGATTGACTACATGAGGCCCAGCTGGTGCAGACTCTCAAAGCTTCGTGGTAAACAAAGCATTGGAGATCTCATACCTCTCCTGTCTCACCTTCTCTTGGTACAGATCTTTAAGGTGAGACATCATGCTATACGCGTCCATGTTTTCATGTTACTTCAAGAGCTCATTATGCATGGACGATAGCATGAAACACTAGACATATGTGGCATCATCCATGTGTTTCATGTAGAGAGATAATTCCTCATCACTAGCCTCTTTCCCAGGCGCAACTGGAATAGGCTCTTCCATCACATATAATTTCCTTTTGTGGCGAAGGACGACGCGTAAACGCCTCTACCACTCTTGGAAATTAGTGCCGGTGAGAAGGTTTTATTTTTCGAGTATGGTGAGCAATGATATGTTTCAAGTCATTTTCTTGTCATTTCTACAAATTAAGATGAGCAAAGGTTTAGTACTTTATTACAAAATTTGAGACAAATAAATAAATTAATACTTATTAGTCTCCCACTATTTTATCGAAATCCAATATCCCCCACCATTGACTTCAGAATATTATGTTGCGTGAATATTCTAGTGGCAAGGATCCATATTTCCCTTCACATTACCCCAACTAGGGTTGGTCAAGAAACTTAAAGGGTTTTAGGTAGGCATTCCAAATGCCAAATGCATTAACTCGCAACTCCTTGATCCGCTGAGTGGACTCCCCAATCCTGAAATCCCTTTTGGATTTCCTCAACCATTGCCTCTTGGTCACACCAAGTCCTACTGTGGCAGTCAACCCTTAATGCGAACCAAGTCAATTCAACCCAAACCCTTGAATTAGAATTCCCCGATAATTGAAAGCACCCCAACTAGGGTTGGTCAAGCACTTTGAACTATGGTTCGATTCTAACCAAGATTATGGAAGGCTATACCGACTTAATATTTATTTTGAGGGATTTTATCCTTGTGCGTAAATTTCCATTTTATTATCTTTGATTACATGTTTTTTAATATTAAGTGGGATATACTTAAGTGATTAACCATGTCTAAGATAATATTTATGTATAATCCGGTTTTATTTTAGTTCCATCTTGCATGCTCATTTAATTCATTAATTGTGTGATCGTGACAACACACCCACAACAAATAAACCATGCAACTGATAGAAATAAAATAAATGGTATGGTCATGAGCTTTTCTATTGGTTAGTTTATCTAGCGGTTGATAAACTAACCCAAGACCTAGGGGAAAAACACCTTGAACCTTTCGGGTTCGTGTTTACAGATTTCCACCTATCCACCTTTGTATCTCCTTGGATTGGTTTCACCATGGCTCTTGACTTCAGCTGCCTCCACTAGCTTGGGAGCTCCATCCATTACATATGCATTTATCTCACACGCAGGTGAGGGGTAAAAGGGGTTAATACATAAAATAATCCTTGGGTGCGCAGTCCCTACATATTAATGAGGAGATGGCTCGCAGGCCAACAAATTTAATTTAAATAAATAAATTAAAAGAAACCATTCACATACAAAGGTCTCGATCTAGCTCATGATCATCCATACATGTAACGATATTTACGCATAAATAAAAAACTAGTATTCAATTCTTTAATCGTTCTTGTTTAAAATAAATCACGCTCGAATCAATTAATTATCTTTATTTAATCAATCCTTTTATCTTAAATCCCTTTTCTGAATTTCCTTGAGATTCTCATCCATCATAATTTTAAACAAATTAATTCATTTAAAATTATCCTTTTACATAACTTGTACCTTGGAGGAAACCCGGTGAATTCCCATTTATTACGCAGATTTTAAATTAAACACATATATATAAAACACCTATCACGTGTTGTGCCTCAGCTTTAAGCCTGCACCATGGTACATGTCTCAAGGTTTTGTATAATATAATAATAAATTTTAATAAATCTTCGTAATTTGGGTGAGTACACGGCGTGTAGTTCCGACTACACGGCGTGTACTTTTCATCACCGTTCATCCGAAGTACACGCCCGGGGACTGGGCGTGTTAATGTACTTCGGAAATTTTCGGAGTACACGGCATGTACAGTGGGACACATGCCGTGTAGTTTCCGCGTTACACAGTTTCCAGCCGGGCAGGCCGTGTACGAAGTACACGACCCAACCCTAACCCGAAGGGACTACATGCCATGTTCATTGGACCACACGGCATGTATTCTGGAAACCGTGTGCCACCTGTTTCTGGTCAACACACGGTGTCTTAAATTCTTAGAAAAAATCCAATACATGACCTGATTTGGCGGATCAGTCAATGCATTGAACCTAGACTACACGGCGTGTACTTCCGAATACACGTCGTGTATTCTAGTGTTATACGGCCAGAAATGTTTGGCTCCTCCGGATGAGTTCCTTTATTTTATTTTAATCAAAATTAAAAGAAAAATTTGTTTCTTTGAGGTGAACGAGAAATGAGGGAGGAGGGATAGAACTCGATATTCAGATTTCCAGAATGATTAAACATGAATTGAAATAACTAAATTATTAAATGCGTAAATTACCAATGAGAAAGTAAATAATTATAATCAACGATATGACCCGCTCTGATACCACTTGTAGGTTCTGGGCGCAGCGGAAGCGCGTTGGTGGGTTTTCACAACTTTAATTTTAACGTTAAACAACGTTCAATCCAAGATCTGTCATGATATAAAATGCCGAATCTTCGGAATATAACGAAGAACGAAAAGAAAAGAAGAGTCCCGGAACCCTTGAGGAGGATCATCATATGTTTATTATAATTGATTTAATTAATTCATAAGAATTACCTCGTTGGAATTATTTCCTCGTTGATGTGTCTGGTCACGATTCGGTGATCCGTCGTTGCGTCGTAGAATCCAAGTGTAGGATTCCTCTAGCGGTGATCCACACGTGTGTCACGTATCTTCGGACGTCGCCGAAGGGATCTCCGGGTGCTAGCGCGGAAGAACCTTCGCTTGGGATGTCCGCCTTCGACCTCCTTGATCCGGTGGAGGATCTTGCTCTCGTAACTTGAGGGCGTTCTTGGTGGAAATGGAATTCTCTATTTGGCTTGAGAGTACTTCCAAATCTTTTGTACACAACAATGGCTCTCCAAAATGTTGGGGTTGCGAGGATATTTATAATCGGGTTTGAGGTTAATAGAGTTATGACAATAAATAAACGTGTTACACATTTTATTTATTTCATTAACTCTTATAGGAAACCCCCATGTCCAATTATTAATTCCTTGACATGCGCCCATGCTGATTATAATAAATATCATTTATTAAAACAATATTAAATCCTTAAAATCCCAACTGGAAAAACTACATGGCCTGTAATAATTAATACACGGCGTGTACTTGTTTTCCATAAAACTACACAACGTGTACTTTTATTTTCCATTTTTCTCCACCACATTTATTAGACCTTGAGTAATGACTATTTATTTCTTAAATAAATGTAACTGCATTACTCGCTAATAAATATATTATTTCGTCCACAATATATTCTCTCAAATAATTAGTGTCAAAATAAATGTTATCACACATCCTTAAATAATTATTAAACCACGGTCAGGAATAATATTTATTTAATTTGTTAAATTAATATTTAACTGAGATACATGGACACAATTGGTGTGTGACCCTCTAGGACTCTTTCTCGGTGGCACTATGCTGAGTCTGCCTAAAGTCCAAGGTTAGCCTCTAGAAACACGCCAAGGCACCCATAGAGAAAGAAGTTAAAGCCGCAATGACATGTCACCTCCTATGAATGCTTACCGTGTAATATAATCCCTTTGTCTCAATATCTCCAATTAAGTGGGTTGCATGCTAGTGCCATCAACCCATGTGCTTGATTATTATTTCTTTGACTTCCTGGAATTGAACTTGCCCATACCTTACCATGGCCATGGATTTATTTAGGCTATATCAATTCCATCAAAGGGCCTAAGATATCTACTTCCTTTATGGAACTAATGGGACAAATCCTTTCTCGCATTATCTATTAATGCGGTATTACTCGTGACGCACCCAACGTATCCTACCTCGCTACGAACAGTGTGTCATCACAGTTTTCATCAATACATCTAAGTGCGTGAGTTATAATACCCATTAATAAAAATCTTAAAGTCTAAGGACCAATACACACATTCGTAGATAGGAACATCCAATGACACTATGAAATGTGTATTTCCTACTGGAGGGTCTTGTTCTCATAATATCCTCCTGGATATTACCAAGGGCGCACACCATGAGAAGGTGCCTCAAAGTTTTGTGGGTCCTCACCCCTAATGACCTGTATTATTTGTGTCCCTCAAATAATATCATCCGGCCATAGAACATACATTCAAGAACAGTGTTATGGAACTTCTGGGTTCCCATCATAGCAGGGATCCGCTACGACCCTTTAATGCAACAGCTGTCCTTAGGACATTATCACATGACATGTCATGTAGAATAACAATCAAGATGTGATAAGGCTTTTATTTAATGAATAAAGTAAAAAGTAGTCGGTTCTAGACCACCAAATCCAATAGACTCTCCCTACCATCCTCGTCTCCCCAGTAGGACTTGTTCGATTCGTCCGACATGGGGAAGTGCTCCCTCAGATCGGTGGCCGACAGTTGCGAAGGGACCGACGATCCAACAGCACCCTGACTCAGTCTTTCATCGGGTGCAGGGCACCCCAAGAATGGATTAAGTCCTCAAGCTCATCTATGTATTACTCCGCCTCTGCCTGGGAAACTGCAAAGACGGCTCTAATAACTCAAATCCCCAGCAAGTCCATCCTGAGGCGGTTGAGGTGCTGCCATTACTCGGATGGGCCCAGGAATTGCCGGTTGACATCCCAGATGTCCCAGGCCTCCTGGAAGATGGAATTATTTGGAATGTCAATTTGGAGTAACTGTTTCCCCAGGGCCTTCATAGAAATCCTACAGAACCCTCTCGGTGGCCGCCCCTCTAGATGACTTCGTTCCCTTGGGACCACCGGCTCTGCTTCCACTGTCAGATCCGCTTTTGCTACTCCCTCCTCAACTGGTATGGGAAATGCCGCTACAGTAGCCCCACAACTATGGGATTCCCTTGTCTCCTTCCGGCCTCAGACCCAAGATCGAGGAAGCTCACTCTCACCGACCATGACGGTTGGTTGCTTTAGCATCTCCCCCAGATAGGCTACCTCCCTGTTCTGTGCGTATTCTTTTATCAGCCCAAGGATGGCAGTCAGCGGAGGCAATACATTCCTCATCTTCCTATCTTCCCATGTGAACATGAGCCACATCTGCCTCATTACACACGGGTTCTCCTCATAGCGCACACCTAGGTAGACCTGCAGGGTCAGCTGCTGCAGGCACCAGAATTGCCTAGTGAACCTGTGTGGCGTGTATGGCTCGCAGAGGCACTTGCGGTCCACCCTATCCACCAGGACTCCAACTCAAAATTCCAAGAGGTAGGCTCGGTTCTCTTCCATTCCCTGGAAATCATCCGTGAAGGCCCCTGTCAGTAGTGGGAATGGATGGAAATTGAATTCCTCCACCCTCCACACCCAGTTTAGAACCGATGGTGCTATCTTATTGGTCATAAATCTCCCTACGGCATTTAAGATCGAGGGATGAAAGTTCGACCCTGGTGGTGAGATGGGGTTTGGATACTTGTAGATACCTCTAATGTGCATCTCCATCCACCCGTAATGGAGGTGGAATGACCAGCATACCCTCTGTGGCCTTTTCCCCTCGCTGATGTGCCACAATATCTTGTACAACTTGGAGAGCATCGGGATCCCTAGGTTGACCTGCCCTCCTATCTCCAAAGTTGATGCCATGATGAAAGTGCTTAGCCACACTCCCATGTTTGTATCCCTCACCGGCCGGATCCGACCACAGATAAGGGCTGCAATGAATGCCGCTATCCTAACTATTGGTTGTTGTTCACTACTGACACTGAACTCCCAGGTCATCCACTGCCTATCCTCCAGCAGCTGCCAATATGAGTTTCCCTTACTCCGGGAACCCTTCGGGAAAGTTCGAGGCCTCGCTGAGAACTGCCTATTTTCTGGAATGTTCAAGAAATTATTGAACCAGTTCTTGAAGTGGAAATCCCTTACCACCACCTTATCCCCCCCGGGTATGAGCTCCATCAATGTCATTGCCGGACGCGGGAACTGTATGGGTTAGTGTCCTGAGAACCAACTTTTTTGTACTTTGATTACATGAATGTTCACTTATTATATATTGTTCATTGTTCTGCATGACTATAATATAATAATGTCCTAGAATATTTGTTGCATTGATAAGGTCATGGCAGATCCCCACTATAATGAGAACCTTAAAATTCTATAACAATATTCTTAAATAAAGTTCTACGGTTATATGACATACTATGATAGAACACATAGTATACAAACTGTCATGTCCGAGTACTCGTAAAAATATGAGACTCTCTCTCATGGAGTTCTCACTTGGTAATCTTCAAGATGAGAGATTATGAGAACAGACCCGTTAGTAGCAATTCTGCATGTCTTGGTGTCATCGGACATTGCTATCTATGAGTGTGTGTAATGGTCCTTAGACTGGAAGATTATCAATAACTCGTGTCATGACTCGCGCACTTATATTTACTGATGAAAACTATCATGCAGACAATAGGTGAGAAGTAGGGTACGTTGGGTGAGTCACGAGTGACATGTTGTTGATGGATAAGTTGCGGAAGGATTTGTCCCTTCCATTTATGGAAGTTGATATCTTGGTCCTTTGATTGAAATAGAACTGTCGCATTAAATTCCATGGACATGGTGTAAACGACGAATTTATTTTAGGTAGTCAAAGAATGAAGGATCAAGCATATAGGTTTATGACACTGCCATGAAACCTCTTTGATGAGATATTGAGACAAAGAGATTAAATTACATAGTAAGGGTTCGTATGAGGTGATATGTCAATGCGGCGTCAACTTCTTTCTCTTGGGTGCCTTGACCCGTTACTAGAAAGTAACCTTGTGTCACATACATGACTTATTTTGAAGTTAAATTTCATTTATTTTCCTTTCATTCTTTGTTTTGGATCGTTTCCAAAGTTTTTATGGAGAAATAGGTGAGTTTTAATGAATTGGGCCAAACCGTGAGCCCAATTCCAGATTTAAAAATAAATTTTGTTTCCTTTATAAATTTTTAAATTTTTAATATTTTTCTCTAATTCCAATTCCTAAATGGTCTCCTCTGACCTATTAACACCAAAATATAAATTTGGAGCCTTTATAAATCCATAATCATGGTGGATATGAGTTTTTATTTAAGATATTGGGCCTGCCTGAAGGCCCATTTCCTGCATTAAAAATAATGTTTAATTGTTTTATATCTCCTTCACTACTTGCGTTTTTTCGGTGATTCCACCTACCCCTAGACCCTATGAAACCCAGTCCCGCTCCCATTGCCTTTCCCCCCTCCTTGGAGCTCTTTGAAATCGCGAATTAGGGATGATCTTCATAGGGTGTCTCAAATCGGCCAGAATTGAAGAGGTAACTTCATACCTTATTAACTCTCTCAATTCTTACTCTTTTCCCTCCATTCCAGTTCCTAAATTACCTCATAAATCTTGGTTGAAGAATCCCTGAATTTTGGATGTTTTCAATTTCAGAAACTATTGTTTTTGGAGTGATTAATTCAGGATACTTCAAGTAGGTGAGTCTATTTCTTTCCTCTTTCAAATTTCTTAGGGTTTCATCCCTAATTCATGAATTATAAAAATTACAGAAGTTAGTGTTTTTGACTAGGTTCTAAATTACTGTATTTTGGGTGAAATATTGAGGTTTTAGGTTTCTTTTAACTTTCTTGAGGTGCGGCGGTCATGCGGTTGATGTTTCGCCCCAATATTTGAGGGTTTCAACACATTCGGTAGGTGATTCTGTGGGTAACCATTTAATGATGAGCTAGTTTGCTTGATTAAATAATTTTACATGTTCCTTATGTGATGTGCATTATGAGAAAACCATTTTTGGTAGCAATAGTAAATCATTTGTTTTTAAAGTAACATTTTTTCTTGAAGTGTGTATTTTTCAAATGTATTTCATGTGTTATCTCTTGTGGTAGTTTTGTAAAATGTGGAAGTGATTTATTAGTTGTTGAAAGGGGCTTCCAATTATGGTTGGGTAATTATATAGTTCCATGTGGTCCTAAAAAGGGGGTGTATTTGAATGGTTTTATTTGTATAACCTTGTTATACTTCATGAAAGTATTTTATGGATTTGTGTGTTCTCGTGGGTATCTTTTGTGATATTATTCAATGTGATTATATAACATTTGAAAGTGGATTATTACATGTTTATTGGGCTTCCAATTCTCTTTTGGTAGGGTCTTGGTGTGCTTTTGGCTTAAAAAGAGGTTTTTGAAATGGATTTTATGTGCAAAGTTTGGGTATACTCTTTATAATTGTTTTATGAAAGTTTTGAATGGTTTATTGGGTTGTGTAATAGGTGAAACTATATCAGAAAACTATTTTGGTAGGAGTATAATTTTAAAAGGTCCATTTCATTTGTGAAAAGGCTGTTATGTGATATGTATCATCTTGGAAATATTTTATTAAATTGTTTGAAGGAGATATTGAGGAGTGAAAGTGATGTGAAAGTGATGTGGAGTGTTTTGTGTGAGTGTGATGTGAAAAATTGAATTTTTGATTATGAAAGAAGTGTTATTTTCCATGTGTGTGGGATGTTATATGAGTTTAAATATCTCATAATGTTTTTATAAAAAAATTTAATGGTTTTGTGTAAGTTTTGAAGAAATGTGAAATGTGTTGTGGGCTATTTTGGTGTGATTCGGATTTCAAAATCATTTTTAATGATAAATGGATTTTTGTGACTTTTGTGGTATACATATGGGATTTTTGGTGAATTTGTGATGTGGAAATGATATTTTCATGTTCAATGTATATTTCTTGACTTGTTGAACTTGTTTGAGCACAAGGGGAAAACCTGGGTATCTAGGTGGGTGGACGTGTACTAGTATGCTAGTGAATCCGTGGGGTTTAGCCTCAGTTTCACTTAGCAAGATTGACTCTTACAACTATAACTAAACTATGATGATGATGATTGGGGACCACTAGGTTATGGGTATGTTCCCTACTAGTGGCTCGTGCACGAGAATGAATATTTTTGATGGTTACTCTCACTGAGATACGAGGTACCTGGGACCCACAGCTAGCTAGTGCCTAGGGGTTATTTCCTATTTCTTGTGCTCATTATTTACTTTGTAATTACCATCGGCATGCGGTATAGTTGTCTGGAAAATTCAATAGTGTTGACATTATTTTTAAAAGTGTTGATTCTTAATGATATCCTACTTGAAAACTGTTTTTATTCAAAGTTGCATCTTTTAGAAATTGTAACTAGCTTTTCATGTTTTTGAAAAAATGCTTTATTTTCATCTTTAAATGTTTATCACGTGAAATCTTTTAGTGGTGGAATCCTACTAGGCATTGGATCACACCCTACATACACCCTTGGGTGTAAGTAGACTTGGTTATTTTTGTTGTCGCAGGTTGGGTACAGTTTTTTGTTCCAGTGGTTCGGGTTTCTTGCAGGTCCTTGGTGGTGAAGTCTTGTGGAGGTGGCTTGAGGGCGGTACCCCTTTCCATGAGGGTTCTTGGACTGTCCTTATTTGGTTTTGTACCTTTGGTATATAACTTTTGAGTTGTTTTAAGCTATGTAATTCAGTTCTCAATTTTTGTAAAAGATTGTTTGGTTTGAAAAATCCAGATTTGTTTCATTGGATTCTTTTGTTGTTTTATGTTTATAAACTCGGGTAAATCATTCCCAATTTTCATTTTATGATACCCAGGCACTTGTGCCAGCCCATGGGGATCGGAACCTCCCTTTGGGTCTTGTCACGGGATGGGTTTGGTTCCATTTTTGGTGGCGATCGATTCGGTTCGTGACACCTTGGACTTCAGGCAAGCCTGCCTAATGCCAACGAGAAAGAGGCCTAGTGGGTCACACACTAAGTTTATTCAAGTATCTCAAGTAGAATAAAGATTGTTCCCGTACGTGGTTTAATAATTATTCAAGAAATCCTAAATCATTTTAATTTTGGAGGAAGAATAAAATAAAACAAGTACACACCATGTATCAATAATTACACGCCGTGTAGTTTTATTTAGAAAACAAGTACACACCATGTATTATTAAATGTACATGCCGTGTATTTTTCATTTTGGAAAGGAAATGAATAAATGAAAACAAGATATACACGCCATGTACATTGAATGTACACGCCATGTAGTTTTCAATGAAAAAGAAGTACACGCCGTGTAGTTTTTCCAGTCAGGATTTTGAGGAAAATATTCTTTTATTAAATGATATTTATTATAATCAGTGTGGGCGCATGTCAAGGAATTAATGACTCAACATGGGGTTTTCAAAATAGATTTAATGAAAGAAATAAAATGCGTAATACGTTTATTTATTGTCATAACTCTATAACCTCAAACCCGATTATAAATATCCTCACAACCCCAACTCTTTTCCTTACACACAAGAGAATCGTTGTGCTCAACAATTCCGGAGAATTCTTTCAAGGCCAAAAGAACCTCTTCCCCCAAGAATGCTCTCAAGACTGAGAGAGATCCTCTTCCATTGGATCAAGATGATCCAAGGCAGACAACACAAAGAAAGGTTTCTTTATGCTAGCACCCAGAGAATCCTTTAGAGACGTCTCGAGATATGAGGTACACATGTGGATCACCACTAGAGTAAGTCTACACTTGGCTTCTACGACGCAACGACGAATCACATCGGAACATGATCTAGAACATCAATTAAGAAAGAACACCCAAAAGGTATTTCTTTTCAATTGATTAAATTAATTATAACCAACCTGTAACGATCCTACTTTGTGGTTCCGGGACTTTCCTTTTCTTTGTCCATTTCTGTGATTTGATTCGTGGAGACTGGCGTTTATCATCGTATTGATCCCAGATTGATCATTGTTAATGAAAAAAATCCAAGTGGGAACATCCAACCATGCGCTTCCGCTGTGCCTGGAACCTTCAAATGGTATCAGAGTGAGGTTACAACATTGATTATAGTTATGTAATTATCGTTGATAATTTATGCATTTATATTTGATTCAATTCGAACTAAATCATTCTCTAAATATGAATAAATGAGATTTGTTCTTCCTCCTTCGTTTATCGATTCACATCACAGAAACAACCTTTAAATTTTAATTTTTATTAAAATAAAAATGAGGAACTCATCCGGAGGATCCGCTCTTTCTATCTATACAAAATGGGAATACAGGGTGTGTGATTAAAAACTACCCGTCGTGTACTTAGGTTCAATGAACTGGCACTGGTCCGCCCAACCACACCATGTGAATTGAGTATGCCTAAGTATTGATTACGCCTTGTTCACCAGAAATGAATGGCGCATGGAAAATAGGAATACACAGCGTGTATGATGGAGCAACACGCCGTGTAGTCCGATCCGGTCCGGGTGAAACCGTGTACAAGGAGAAACTGTGTTCCACGTACATAGGATTTCCAGGCCGGTTACCGTGTAACTAGGATGTACACGCCGTGTATGATTTATCTACATATCGTGTACTCCAAAATTTCCAAAGTATATAAAACACGCCAAAGCCCCCGATGTGTACTTTGGATAAATGGTGAAAATAAATACACGCCGTGTAAATATAAACTACACACCGTGTACTTTCCAGAAATTTCACCAGGTTTCCTCCAAAAGTACGAAGACCAGTACAAGGGATATGGATGAGAATGATCTCAAGGAAATTTAGAAAGGAATTTCAGATAAATAATTGATTAATTATAAGATCATAATTAATTGAATTCGAGCACGACTTATCTTAAATGAAAGAATGATTAAAAGAATTTAAATTATAAATATGTGTAAATTTCATTGAATGCTATGGATGATCATGAGATAGACCAAAGACCATTTTTATGTGTGTATGGTTTAATTTAAATTTCTTTAATTTAAATTTGTTGTCATGTGAGCCTTCTTCCAATAAAATGTAGGGAATGTGTACCCATGGTTTCTCTAATGTAAACCCCATGTAATGGAGGATCTCCCAAGCCAGAGGAGACGGTTCAAAATCTGAAGCTGGGGAGAAACCAACCCAAGAAGATACAAAGGTGGATAGGTGGGAGCTGCAAAACACGAACCATTAGGTTCAAGGTGTTTTCCCTAGGCCAGGGTTAGCTTATCAAAACCGCTAGATAAGATTACCAATAGAAGCTCGTGATCATGTCATCTTATGTTATTACTGTCTGATTGCATGGTTTATTTATTATGTATGTGTTTTCACGATCACATAATCAATGAAATAAACAACCATGCAAAGATGGAATAAAATAAAACCAGACTATGCGTAAACATTATCAGAACATGGCTAATCACTTAAGCTAGCATAACTTAATATTAACAAGAATGTGATAATGCACAACTACGCATAAAATATTAAAATCCCTTAATACCACATTAAGTCATACCATGCCTTCCATTAATTTATTAAGGGAAAGACTCCATAAAACTATGTGTTTGACCAACCCTTGTTGGGACACTTACTTTTATAAAGGAAGCCCTTATCAAAAGTTTCGGGTTGACTTAACCATATTAAATCAAGACGATTAGCCCTTGCTAGAATTGATGTAATATTGGAGGCAAGAGTTGAGAAAATCCAAGTCAGGATTTTAGGATTGGGGAGTCCACTCAACAGATCAAGGAACTATAAGCTGACAGTTGGCAAAGACCTGCCTACCTAAATACCTTCAAATAGCTTGACCAACCCTTGTTGGGATTATGCGAAGTGGAATATGGATCCTTGCCACTAGAATGTCAAAGAAACGGGACATTCCGAGTTCAATGGTGAGGGACATTGGGACTTGATAAAATAGTTGGAGAATTAATAAATTCATTTATTATTTTTCATAAAATTTAATCAAATGTTACTGATAAAACTGCTCTTTTAATTTGTAGAATCGAAATGACAAACTCATCAACTACATTTTCATTGTGATAAATTAGAGATAAAGACAATATCCTCACCAGCAGTAACTTTCAGAAATGGTTTAGGCACCTTCAGGTTATCCTACGCCATGAACGAAAGTTTTATGTGCTGGATTCCTCACTTCCCGATTCTCCTGCCCAAGGGGCGAGTGATGAAGATTTTCTGGTCTACAATCAAAATTTAAACTATGCACTCGACGTTCAATGTTTGATGTTGTTATCAATGTCTAGTGAGCTCATGAAGTCTTATGAGGACATGGATGCCTATATAATGATCAAGCACCTTCGTGGTCTATACCAGGAGAGAGCAAGATAGGAAAGGTTTGAGATCTCCAAGGCTCTATTCCAGAGGAAGCTTGGAGAGGGCGCCCCAGTTGGGCCTCATGTATTCAAGATCATTGGATACATTGAGCGCTTGGAGGTTCTAGGGTTTAAACTCCCCGAAGAACTGGGTATCGGTCTCATTCTCGTATCACTTCCCAAGATCTTCTCAAACTTCGTTGTGAACTTCAACATGAACAACATTGAGAAGTCTCTGTCTGATCTTCTTATCCTTATCCGCCAAGTGGACAATGACATGAAGCGTGAGAATCCTTCTGTCCTCATGGTGAATAAAAGGAAACGGAATGCGAAAATCATTAAGCCCATATATTATTCAAGTCCTTCCAAGAAAAGGAAGATCAAAGGGGAGGCAAGGGACCAGGATGTTGTTTGTTTCGCATGTGGCGAGAAGGGCCACTGGAAAAAAACTGCACCCAGCCAAGGAAGAAAGGGGAAGCTTCAGGTGCGTTTTTCATCGAATTCAATCTATCTGTTTCTAAAAAATGGTTATTAGATACAGATTTTGGTGCTCACATATGTATCCAAATATAGGAACCAAGTAGATTCAAGAAGATTGATCGAGGGGAGGTATATCTACGAGCAGCCAATGGAGCCAGACTTGCTGCTGTAGCTGTCGGGGACTACCACATCACATTGCCTACTAGGATGGTCTTGGTTTTGAAAGGATGTTATTATGTACCCTCTATAACCAAAACCATTATTTCATTATCCATATTAGATACTGATGGATTCATCTTCATGTTTGTAAATGGATATTGCTACTTTTGTAAAGATATCATTTGTTTTGGTAGGGCACATTTATATAACGGCCTTTATGTGTTAGACTACACAAACCAAGTAATGGAAATCGATGACAAAGTTAATTCACATGACTCATACCACACCCAACGTTGGCCTCATTGGCTAGGTCATGTAAATGAGAAAATTTTGACAAAATTACATCAATATTGGTATTTAGATTCTTTTAAACTAAAACCACTTGGTGTATGTCATGTGTGTCTACAAGGAAAAATGACCAAAGCCCCATTTAGTGGTAAAGGTGAAAGAGCTAATGATATTCTAGAATTAGTTCACACAGATGTGTGTGGACCATTTCCAGTTGAAGCAAGGGGTGGGTTCTCGTACTTCATAACTTTTACTGATGATTTTAGTAGATATGGATATATCTACTTAATGAGGTATAAGTCAGATTCTTTTGATCGGTTCAAAGAATACAAGAAGTAAGTTGAGAACTAACTTGGTAAGAAGATTAAGAAACTCTTCTCAGACAGAAGAGGAGAATATCTTAATCAATACTTCATTAATTTCTTACGGGAGTTTGGGATTCTATATCAACTCACTCATCCTTAGACACCTCAGTGGAATGGTGTAAGTGAAAGGAGGAACCGCACCCTATTGGACATGGTGAGATTAAGGATGAGTCATGCAAGTCTTCTATTATCCTTTTGGGGATATGCATTACAAACAGCAGCACACATACTAAACCAAGTACGAAATAAATCTATATATGGTATTCCATACGAGTTATGGAGTGGACGCAAAGACATGTTATCGAATTTACATGTGTGGGGTAGAGAAAAATTTGTTAAGGTCTCTTCAGGTAACAAACTTTCACCCCAAGGCACAAAGTGTATCTTTATAGGATTTCCCAAGGAAACAAGGGGATATTACCTATAAAACCCCTCATACAAAAAGGTTACAATGACAAGACACGCCATATTTCTTGAGAGGGAGCACATCTCCAAAATAAATAGTGGGAGCGAGATATACTTTGATGAAGTCGAGGCTCAAGATACACAGGTGTTGGTATAAAAACAGATTCCACAAAGCCCCGTGGAAGAACAATCTATTCCAGAGACACAAGAACTGCATAGGCGCACGAGAGAGATGAGAGAACCGGAACGCTAGGGTTTTATTATCACCAAGGATGGTGACTCATTATTGGTTGGCAATGATGATCCTCTTACCTACAAGTTAGCATTTGAAGGAACAAACGTTGCCATGTGGCAAGAAGACATGAATTCTGAAATTGATTCCATGTACCAAAACCAAGTATGGATTTTGGTATATCCTCCAGTTGATGTAAATCCTATTGGTAATAAATGGGTATTCAAGAAGAAACTGGACATGGTGGGGGAAATTCAGCACCTATAAGGCACGACTGGTAGAAAAAGGTTTTAGACAATGTCAAGGAATTGACTATGATGAAACCTTTTCATCGGTCGCGTTGTTGAAATCCATTAGAATCCTATTGGACATTTCTGCTTACCATGACTTTGAAATTTGGAAAATGGATGTCAAAACAGCATTCCTTAATGGGAACCTCCAGGAAGATGTCTACATGACACAACCTGAAGGGTTTGTGACTCCAAAGGATTCCAACAAGGTATGAAAGTTGCAGAAATCCATTTATGGATTAAAGCAAGCATTAAGGTCATGGAACATTCATGTTGATGAAGCTGTAACGGAATTTGGCTTTGTTAAGAATGAATGTGAGCCTAGTGTATACAAGAGGTTTAGTGGAAGTGAAGTCATGTTCCTAATAGTATATATTGATGACATATTACTAATTGGAAACAAAGTACCTGTCTTACAGTCAGTTAAGGCATGGTTGCATAAATTTTTCTCCATGAAAGACTTGGGCGAGGCATCATATATTCTTGGGATCAAGATCCATTGTGATAGATCCAATAGAATGTTGGGCCTGATTCAAAGTACATACATTGACAAGATAATAAAGAGATTCAGTATGGAACAGTCCAAGAGGGGATTGTTTCCAGTGCCACATGGCATTCATCTTTCCAAGAAAATCTGTCCTTAGACACATGAGGAAAGAAAGAGAATGGAAAGGAACCCTTATGCATCCGCGATTGGGTTGGTTTTGTATGATATGCTATGTACACAGCTAGATGTTGCTTATGCATTAAGTGTGGTAGGTATATATCAAGCTGATCTAGGAGATCACCATTGGATGCCAGTAAAGACTATCCTTAAGTATCCAAGGCATACTAAGGATATGTTCCTGGTTTATGGAGGAGATGAGGAACTAGTCATTAGAGGACATGTAGATGCTAGTTTCCAGACTTATCAAGATGACATGAAGTCGCAGACTGGATACATCTTCAGTTTGAATGGAGGTGCAGTGAGCTGGAAGAGCTCAAAGCAAAGTCTGGTGGCATATTCTACCACGGAGTCCGAGTATATCACAGCTTCTAAGGTAGCTAAAGAAGCAGTATGGATGCGAAGCTTAATCTAATAACTGGATGTAGTACCGAGCAATAAAGATCCTGTCACACTCTATTGTGATAGTACTGCAGCGGTGGCACTTGCAAAAGATCCAAAGTCACATTAGCGGACAAAGCACATACTTCAGAAGTATCATCTCTTGAGGGATTTTTCTCAGAGAGGTGAAGTTGCAGTGAGCAGTATTTTCATGGAAGACAACGTGGCGGACCCCTTGACTAAAGACTTTACTTAGCAGAAACATGATCATCATGTGAGGTCTAGCGGACTAAAATTCGTAGGTAGTTCGCTCTAGTCCAAGTGGGAGATTGTAAGGGTTGGTGTCCTAAGAACCAACCGTTTTGTACTTTGATTACATCAATGTTCACTTATTATATATTTTTCATTGTTCTGCATGACTATAATATAATAATGTCCTGGAATATCTTTCGTATTGATAAGGTCATGGAAGATCCCCGTTATGATGAGAACCTTGAAATTCTATAACAATATTCTTCAATAAAGTTCTACGGTTGGATGACATACTATGATAGGACACATAGTATTCAGACCATCATGTGTGAGTACTCGTAAGAAGACGAGACTCTCTCTCATGGAGTTCGCACATGGTAATATTCAAGATGGGAGATTATGAGAACAGAACCACCTGTAGCAATTCCACATGTCTTGGTGTCATCAGACATTGCTATCTACGAGCGTGTGTAATGGTCCTTAGACTGTAAGATTATCATTAACTCATGTCCTGACTCGCGCACTTAGATTTACTGACAAAAACCATCACACAGATGGTTGGCAAGAAGTAGGGTACGTTGGCTGCGTCACGAGTGACATGTTTTTGATGGATAAGTTGAGGAAGGATTTTTCCCTTCCATTTATGGAAGTTGATATCTCTGCCCTTTGATTGAAATAGAACTATCGCATTAAAATCCCTGGCCATGGTGTAAACGACGAGTTTATTTCAGGTAGTCAAAGAACGACGGATCAAGCATATAGGTTTATGACACTGCCATGAAACCTGCTTGATGAGATATTGAGACAAAGGGGTTAAATTACATAGTAAGCATTCATATGAGGTGATACGTCAACGCGGCATCAACTTCTTTCTCTTGGGTGCCTTGACTCGTTGCTAGACAGTAATCTTGGACATTAGGGAAGCCTTCCTAATGCCAATGAGAAAGAGGCCTAGAGGGTCACACACTAAGTGTATTCAAGTATCTCATGTAGAATAAATATTATTCCCATATGTGGTTTAATAATTATTCAAGGAAGCCTAAATTGTTTTAATGTTGGAGGAAGAATAAAATAAAACAAGTACATGCCGTGTATCAATGATTACATGCTATGTAGTTTTCTTTAGAAAACAAGTACATGACATGTATTATTAAATGTACATGTCGTGTAGTTTTCATTTTGGAAAGAAAATGAATAAATGAAAACAAGATATACATGCCGTGAACATTGAATGTACACGCCGCGTAGTTTTCAGTGAAAAACAAGTACACGTCGTGTATTTATTAATACACGCCGTGTGGTTTTTTCAATCGGGATTTTGAGAAAAATAATATTTTATTAAATGATATTTATTATAATCAGTGTGGGAACATGTCAAGGAATTAATGAATCGACATGGGGTTTTCAAAAGGGAGTTAATGAAATAAATAAAATGCATAACGTGTTTATTTATTGTCATAACTCTATAACCTCAAACCCGATTATAAATATCCTCATAACCCCAACTCTTTTCATTACATACAAGAGAATCATTGTGCTCAACAAATCTGGAGAATTCTTTCAATGCTGAAAGAACCTCTTCCTCCAAGAACTCTCTCAAGACCGAGAAAGATCCTCTTCCATCAGATCAAGATGATCCAAGGCGGACAACGCAAGCAAATGTTTCTCCGCGCTAGAACTCGGAGACTCCTTTGGTGACATCCCGAGATATGAGTTACACATGTGGATTGCTTCTAGAGGAATTCTACACTTGGCTTCTGCGATGCAACGACGAATTACATTGAAACATGATCAAGAACATCAATGAATAAAGAACACCCAAAAGGTATTTCTTTTCAATTGAATAAATTAATTATAATCAACCTGTAACGATCCTACTTTGTGTTTCCAGGACTTTCCTTTTCTTTTTCCATTTCTTTGATTCGATCTGTGGAGACTGGTGTTTATCGTTGTATTGATCCCAGATTGATCTTTGTTAATGACAAAAATCCAAGTGGGAACATCCACCCACGCGCTTCCGAAGCGCTCGGAACCTTCAGCAACTGCTCCAGATTCTCCCACACACCCATAGTAGGGAGGAATTCGTTATAAATCCCCCCCATTATTAGGACCCCTGAGATCTGATTCATGTCCCATAGACTGATGCCAACCTCCCCGTGATGTAGGTGAAAGGTTTTGGTCCCTGGTGACCACCAGCTCAACAGCTCTGGCATTAACTACTTCGTCTGGTAGATATGGAACTGGGATGCCCAAAATGCCTTATATAGGACCAATCTTCTTAGATCCGCTCCAAAATCCTTGCACGAAGCTCCTACCCAATAGGTCCAAGCCCAATCATCTGTGAAGTTGCCACCCTGGCGTAGTTCCCATTCCTCAGACCACCCCTTCTTCGGGTTCCCCAGCGCTACCTTAAGGATGGTTCGGTACAGTGGAGGGGATGTCTCTGGCTGAAATTCCATCCCATAGACATTATTTAGATGATTTTATAGGCAGTCAGTGATGATAAATGTAAAATCCTATCGGGCATGACCATCGGGTGCCCTGAACCATCGGTGCTGACACGGCATGCTCCAGAACCAGTAAGCTGGCTCATCCCTACCTTTTGCAGGGATGAAGACTTCATCCCTCAGCCCGAAGCCATACAGAGGCATCCTACTGCATAGCGGGTAGTTCTTCTGGCTCTCTGACAGCATATCCACCAATGAACTATGGTCTGAGTGGCTCCGGACTAGCTCTCCTAGCCCTAGACTGTTCGCCATTTCATCCCTCTGGGAAGCATCTACAAGGACCCCATGGGAAACTTTTTGATGGGTCATTCGTTCTGGAGTTGTGATGTTTATTTTCCTAGTTCGCGAAGATTGGTCACAAAGTGAATTTGCGAAGGCCGCCCGCGAAGACTGTTCATGGGGCGCTGCCTCGGCATTCAAAGTCGGATCGTGGAGCACAAACGCGGAGTCAAGGACTCACTCTGCGCCGTGAAGACCCGATTCGCAGAGATCACTCATGGAGTACGCAGAGCTTCACGAATAGAGAGCGCAAGAAGACAAGACCGTAGAGAAATTAAAGGACAAAATATATTGCATTCCCCCTATTTATAGGCGACGACCTTCAGAGCTTTGTGGCACCTCCAGTCTACGCAGAGCTTCGTGGCGTTCTAGGCCCACACAACCCCTGTCTGCCTCGCATGACCTCTTCGTGAAATCGCACCATGGATGACCGAGTATTTTTGGTGATTTCCCTCATACTTGGACCCTCGATCTCTCTATGGCTCCAAGTCTGAGGGGGGGAATTTTTTGGTGCCAAAATTTGGAACGAAAAGAATGTCCCAAGACAGCCCCACGGATTGCCTCACGAAGCCCCTTCGTGGAGTCCCCCAGCACCATGGCAACCACGAAGCAAATAAGGTAGAAGGCTCCTCGAACTCACTTGACATCTGCGAGTTCACCTCGAAGCAAGGGATGAAAGACCCTCTGTGAATGAATTTGACATTCGCAACGCTGCCGCGAAGCAACGCAGGCGGGACGCTCTGCGACCCCAGTTGACGTTTGTGATCCTCCGCGATGCCCTCCATCCCCTCTTCGCGCCGCGTGATCTCCGCTCAGCGGCGCCTCTTGCCTATAAATACATGGCTACCCTTGAGCTCTAGGGACAGTCAATCCGACCTTTCGGCTTCTCATCTCTTGAATCACGAAGCACTCTTCCGCTCGGTGAACCATGAGTTGTGAGAGGTACTTCTGCTTCGCGAAGTGCCTCCCCATTGTCTCGTTTTGATCCCCTCTTCTAAGAGGGATGCCTTTTGAGAAGCCTAAGGGATTTTTTTAAGGAAGGAGATCCCCAAGGGGACCCGGTTCATTGCAGAGAATTTATGATTCGCGAAGCATCCTTCAGGTACACATGATCTACATGCTAAGGTAGGATCATTGTACCTCACGAAGCACATTGCTTCCTGACACCTTGCCTCGTGAGGCACATTTGCTCCATGAGGCTGTGATCCGCGAATGACCTTCCACTTCACGAATCACCTCCCATTTTCAACTCCTCCCCATGATAAGGCTAAGGCACCCCACTTTGCGAGGAACACTTCTTCGCAAGTTCCCTCTGCCACACGGAGCGACAGAGTTCCACAAGGCCCTACCTATGGACCCCTCTTCTTGGAAAATCCTTTTCCCATGTGACCCTCTAGGTTTGTATGATGTGACTTCAAAGTCCCCTAACGATACCGCCTGTTGTGTTGCTTCGCCTAATGCTTTTTTGTATAGGCACGCTAACAGCTATTGCTTCTTTGCATAGAAACGCTAACATGGACCCCTCGATGGTTCACTCTGTGACACCCCCTCAGTATGGCATTGTCGATGCCTTCCCTCCCACAAGGAGCAGAGGGTACTAGTTATGTAAGTCCTAGGGGTGCGGAGAAATCCCACTTCGTCCAAGCTACAGGATGTTAAACTTTTATGCACCATCGTTCTCAACAGATGACGTTAAACTGTGACCTAACCCCGTGCCTCACATGCAGGGTCCCCCTGCCTCGGGCATTCTCCATGCCCCCTAGTCTCCACAGGGGATGATATCCTCCTTCTTTGAGTGGAGTTTGTCTTCGGGGAAGGGCATCCATCTTGGTGTAAGCCCCTAGATTTTCTTGCATGAGGCATCACCCCTGATCCTTCTCACTTCCTCGGTGCCAAGGACAGCGGAGGGCGTGATAGAGAATAGGGCTCCCCCTTTCTTCGGTCCCAAATCCCTCTCCTGCTGCGCTTTGTCACCATCGGGCCTCCATCTTGGAGTAAGTCTCAAACTCTCTCTCTCTCTCTCTCTGGGCCGCTCCATGCTTAAGCCCCACTCCACATCCCACAGATGCACCTTTCGCGATGTGATCTTCGGGTCTCTGCTGCCTCTGGTTTCTCACACCAAGCACGACTCACGTGGGCTTAGTGTAAGAATCGACCATGAAAATGCCCCCATCCCGCACGATGTTAAACTGTACACCCGAAATATGAGGACTTTGATCCATGTCAAGGAATGGTATGTAGGAAACCATGATGTTCAATCCCAACAACCATTGGCCTCGACCATCTCTGTGTCAGTGCACCAACACCCATAAACACCCTGGGCACCCTAGAGTGTAAGCCCCACACAATCCTAAACTACGTGGTCTTTGATCCATCTCAAGGCATGGTACGTAGGAAGCCTCCCTGAGGTTCAATCCCACCATCCACCTAGAAGAAGGTCCTTATTCGCGTCAGTTCTCCGATACACCATTCTGAACTACAGGTACTTTGATCCATGTTAAGGCATGGTATGTAGGAATCCTCCATGAGGGTCAAGCCCACCACCCAGTAGTTCTGACCCCCTTCACGTCGGTTCACCCCCTCCCACATGATGTGAAACTGTATTCCCATTTCATCCTGAACTACATGGATTTTGATCAATGTCAAGTCATGGTATGTAGGAAGCCTCATGAGGTTCAAGCCCATCACCCAACGGACCCCTGGTCCATCTTCACGTCAGTTCACCGACACACCCCATTCTGAACTATGGGGACTTTGGTCCATGTCAAGGCATGGCACGTAGGAAGCCTCCACAAGGTTCAAGCCCACCACCCGGTCGTTCCGACATCTTTCACTTCAGTTCACCAAACACCCTGGGTAGCCTAGAGTGTAAGCCCCCAAATGCCATCCCGAACTATGGAGACTTTTATCCATGTCAAGGCATGGTACGTAGGAATCCTCACGAGGTTCAATCCCATCACCCATCGGACCCCTGGTCTATCTTCACGTCAGTTCGTCGACACACCCCATTCTAAAATACGGGGTCTTTGATCCATGTCAAGGCATTGTACGTAGGAAGCCTCCACGAGGTTCAAGCCCACCACCCGGTCATTCCGACCTCCTTCACATTGGTTCACCAAACACCCTGGGAAGCCTAGAGTGTAAGCCCCCAAATTCCATCCCGAACTATGGGGACTTTGATCCTTGTCAAGGCATGGTACGTAGGAAGCCTCACGACGTTCAAGCCCATCACCCATCGGACCCCTGATCCATCTTGATGTCGGTTCGCCAAAACACCACATTCTGAACTACGGGGACTTTGATCCATGTCCAGGCATGGTACGTAGGAAGCCTCTACAAGGTTCAATCCCACCACCCAGTCATTCTGACTTCCTTCACGTCGGTTCACCAAACACCCTGGGCAACCTAGAGTGTAAACCCCCAAATGCCATCCCGAACTACGAGGAATTTGATCCATGTCGAGGCATGGTACGTAGGAAACCTACACGGGGTTCAAGCCCACCACCACCTGGTCATTCAAACCTCCTTCACGTCAGTTCGACTTCATCCGACGATAATCCGTTGCAACCCCCTTCAACGGTAAGACATTGTTGACCACATTCGATGGTAAGCTATCACCAGATGGACTACACAGACTTTGATTCCCTACCATGGGGATACATAGGAAGTCTCTTCAAGGCTCAAGCCCAAAACCATCATCCATCCTGATTCTTACCTGGGCCTCCACATCCCGGTAAGATCATGCCACGACATTCCCTCCCACAACATTCGGGAAGCCACTCACGTGTTCGGCCCAATATCGGTGTTCCCTCCAAGGGGGTTCCTCCACCTGATCCACTCTAATCAATGTTATGATCAGTTCGATCTTTCTCCACTGGACGTTAAACTTGTGGCATACCTAGTGTTAAACACAAGGAGCTGAGGAAAAACTCAGATACATGCCTATGGCATATGATTCCCCACGTTCGATGTGGGATGCCTCGAGCTTCCTCTCCCTCAAGAATCCCTATAATAAGGGATAGAATAGAGACACACCAATCCCAGTGTCTAGACATGTCAGTGATGCCCCAGCGTGACTACTCCCCTAACAGAAGGTTGTTGCCCTGACCGGACCCCTTGGAATGTCCTGACAAAATTAGCATAATTAACTGGTGTCCATGAAGATATGGCACCAAGAAGAGTTTCACGAACAATGTATTAAATCTATGATGGAGACCCAGACTAGGTGATGAGTTACGAGGAGGAATCCACAGAAGGAAGAACCGACATCCCATCATCCCGTTTTAATCAAGGAGAAAACGCCCCTGAATAAGGAACGAATGCTACCTGCCTTTGGAAAGCGGGAATGTAGGGTAACAAAATCTGCGCCTGTCGCACTCAAGCAGACGGAGTCGCTCACCCCGAAAAAAGCATCGGAAACAATACACTATCTTGAAAATAGTGGGAGATACCATAAATAAATAAGTACCACATGAGAACATAACATCCCATTCCAATTCATTCTTAATTCTAGTTATTATCATGATTTAGGTAATTTACACTAATACCCGTAGAATAGAAGTGAATACACTTTCCCATTGATTCATAAAATAAATAAAATTCATGAATATTCTACCTCTATTCAACGAAACAAGTACATCATAATTCATTATTGTAAGAATCGAGGAATAAATCACTAAACTCAAAGGAACCTAACTCAGAACCTATCCACACCAAAACCCCATTAAATCATTATAGAAACTTATCCCAAATGAGAGAAACATCATATCACAAACCTTTATAATGAAATAATAATAAATATTGTGATAATAGTATAAGAGATAATACTTTGATTGAGGGAGATTGATCTTTATGAAATAATAGGTTTAAAATCTCCATGAATATGATAAGAGAGAATTGAGAGAGTTCGGTCATAACTAAGTTTTTAAGGGAGAGATAAAAATTAAAAACAAGGATGTTTAGGTAACCTATTTGTAAATGAGTACTAAAAATAATACATAATAGCGTAGGATCAAGGAAAAAACCCATAATGGAACAGATCGAACATGGTTCAAACATACTAGCATTTGAACCTTTGATATTCATGTGTTTAAATACCCATATTTAAACTTTTTGGACATCCACCACCACACCTTGAATGATGAATTTTCAAATTTCATTTCAGTCCCCAAGGTAGACACTTTGAACTATCACCATAGAATAGGGAAAATCTATTATAATTTCATCTCACCATGCCTTGTAATATGTTTTGATGAGATCTAGCTCATAGTTTTCTTCCTCCCTCTTGAATATCTACATCACGTAGAATCTCCACCAAGTCCAACCATCTTGAGTGTTACAAGAACTACCTGTTTCCAATGGAGAAATTTTGTATTCTCCTCACATCACCATTCTCTCCACTATAGTGAGGGTCCTTTTTTATTTCCCATAGTAAAACATTCCCAAGAAAATAATATCCAAAATGGACACCATAAGATTTTCACTCCCTATAGTTAACCAAAGCCCAACATGGATTAGTCACTATGCCCAAATCCCTAAAAATCAACATAAAATGACTTCAGAAATATGAGAGAACCATTATGTCCATCACTATGCATACTGACATGGCCTACTAACCCTCAAGATAGTTGAAAAATAAAATACCAAATTTCTAACTGCTTGAATATCCCTCTCCATGCTTCAATGTCTGATGAAAATTCGAATAGAGGGATATAGAAAATTTGACCCTTACATTAGACACCTATCATACAATTCTCATCCTTCATAATTAAAACAAAATCCAAGAAATAAAAAATGGATTAAAGAAACCACACTATGGGATACCTCTTAAGGATCTCACTAGAACAACACATCACCAATACATCACAATAAAAGAGGTAATAAATATGAAAAACTATCAAAAATATCATAAACTAAAAATGGTTATACAATGCATCTCAAAGAAAAAATAAATCATTAAACATCATGGAATATTGAACGTGCATTTGTGACTCCCTCCCAAATTTCCCTCCTCTAAACTGTTGTACTACCATATGAGAAAAACTAAGGGAATAACATGTCGACACAATGCCTCATCATGATGGTGTTATTTCTCAAAATTTCATTCATTTAATGCCACATCATATTCAACATCTATCTCACCCAAATCGATAACATGAGAATCATCACAAAGATATAAAAAAAACTAAGGCCTATAGAAGATAACATGATAATATCTCTTCTATAGGTGTATGTGTTAACTATTACGCAATAGATCCAACATGTTCAAAACCCTATAATGCTCCAAAAAATATATTTGAAATCCTACTCCAATGACCATCTACACATGATGATGAGATACCTTCTAAATAACATGATCTCTAACATTAAAATTTAAAGGCCTCATCCTTTGATCAGTAAAGGACATCTAACTTTATGAAATTGGATTCATTTACTCATGGATCACTTTCTATTTCATGCTCTATACTGGTTTTGATCTAATAATGATTCTTCGATCATGGTCCAATATAATGGAGATCAATAATTTCATCTATATATCACGTTGAATGGGGTTACCCCAATGTTTTATTGATGAGAGTTATTATAATAAAACTCCACCAAGGGAAATTGACTCGCACAAGAACCTCTAAATTCAACACTAGATGAGAAAACATATAATTTATGGTTTGGATAGTCCATTCTTTCCAAATATCCATTTGGGGATGAAAATAAATGATAATTCATAACAAAGATCCTAATGCATGCTAGAGACATCTCCAAACCCTAGAGGTAAAATGACGATCAGGATCAGAGATGATCATCTTCCAAAATCCAAGATGCCTAACCACCTCTTCTAGCTTATTACATAACAAAAAATCCATTGATCTCGACTCCTTGATTACTAAGAACTGTACTAACTTTTTCAAGTAGTCCATGACCATGTATATAGCATCAAAATCTCCTTAAGCATGAGGAAAACTAATGATTAAGTCTATCAAGATGTCCCACACTTCCAATTGTGAACATTATGTGAATGAATAAAACCACCAGTAATGTGGGGTTCATTATTCATAAAATGGAAAACCAAACACAAAGACACAAACTTGAAAACAATGGCATTATCTTACTCCACTAAAACCGAACCCTTATAGAATGGTACATATTATCTAACCCAAGGTGTTTTATGAAAAGAGAACCATGGAACTCATAGAGAACCAAATCGGGAGTATCCAATGGAATAAAAAAACTCCACAACAATCACAATTGATGATAACCATCCTCATACCATCCCTTAGGGGTATTAGTATAAACGTCCCTATCTCACAAAACCTCTACCTCAAAATCCCCCATCTAGGATGCCTCATTCTACTAGACCAAAGATGACTACGCCATCATTAGATAAAGACACCCCTATCACAAATAAAAACTATATCATGTTGACTCACTAAAATATACTCTATCTCCCAAAAAAATACTATAATAATTTATATAATATCCATGGAAAATCTTAGTAAATTTATTAGTCACAACATTCCCTAACCCAGTGTATAAGAAGTATTAATATGATAACATAATAAGAATTTTATATATCATCGTTGCATAAAATTTCATTCAGTCTTGGAAAAGATATAGCACAAAATCTTATGATCTATGAAGACCATTAAATTTTCAATAATGATATCATTCCAAAAAAAAAGTCATTTAAAGCACCACATAGATCAACTCATATTCATAGATAGTGTGGTTTTGTTTATGAATTCATAACTACGAAGACCAATATGATAAAAGTTATCTATATTTCATCAAAGAATAACCCAAGTCAAGTCATTGAGCATCGTAATAAAAAACAAACACAAGCCCCTATTTAAGAAAAAAATTACTAGATAATTGGACATTTTATTCTACAAATACTTGAAAGCAACCTTGAACTGGTCAGTCAATACAAAAACATGATCTTTTCTAGTGAAATCTGTTATAGGAATCATAATCTGAAAGAATTTTTGGAAGTACATCATGTTATAACCAACAAATATAAGAAATATCTAAACATTTGGAATATTCTTGGGGGATACCCTAGAAAAATCCTCCTCAAATTTAAATGGATACATGGATACTTCACAATATGAAATGACCTATCAATGTGATAAATTACACATTGATAGCATGACAAATAGTTGATGATTACAAAGGACTCCCATAAAATCTCAAAAATTATATGTCTTCCCCTCTTTAGGATATAAATACACAATAATGTCATCAATAAACACCACCATGTACAAATCCAAAAATACAAAGAAAAAAATATTTATTAGTCCAATGAAATTTTTTTGGAGCATTTATAACACAAAATGACATTATCAAAAATAAATGATTCCTATAATGATATCTAAAAATATAGTTTAAGATATACTCATCCTTCACATTCATATGATTATATCCAGACAAAAAATTGATCTTTGAGAACCGACTAGCTTGATTATAATGATTGAATAGATCATAAATACCTCAAAGAGGATATTAGTTCTTTACTATCACCTGATTCAACCAATGATAATCAATATATATACATATATTACCATATACCATCTTGAAAAGAAAATAACTGAATCACCACAAGGTGAGTCATGGGGTCAAATAATACATCACTTCATAAGACCATAAATCTGTATCTGCAACTTCCACAAATGATAAGTAACCATAGTATACAGGGATATTGATTTACAAGAAATATTCAGCTACAACTCTATCCCAAAATAAATCTATAATTGAGGGGATAGTGTCATAAACTCTTCCAAAAACACATCACTGACTGGTTCTCTACTTAACTCAATATCATCTCGGTCATCATGGAACAAAATAATATGACAAGCTTATGACCCATCTAAGGGTCTCACTCACTAATAAAAAATATATTATATCCATCAGTATCATATAATATAATGTTTCTTCTATATAAATTATCAATATACTATACTAAATATTTCCAATCCATTCTAAGGATGATGTCGTATTGTTGTATCTATAAACATGGGAAATCTCTTAAAGATTGATATTTCCCAAACATCAAATCACAATCTCTAGACACATCATATATGCCATATAAAACTTTAACTATAATTTTCAATGACAAGGGAACATGAATCCTCCCTACCACAAGTATCAAAGCATAAACTAAGGTGTGCATAATAAAAAAGTTTTTATATCCTAAATCAAATGGTTTATACACCCATGTAGACTATAATTTGAAAATACCTCACATAATTTATGGATTTCCTAGAACTATAAACTTTACGAAATGCACCTAAGAAAGGAAAACTCTATGGCATCTCTTACCTAGATGGTGACCACCTCCCTATAATACCTCTAATCAATGAACCTAAGGAAAATGGCCATCATAAGGATTTACTCGGATTAGTCCTTCCCCTCAATTATAATCAAAATTTGGAGCACCATACTTTTTCTTATACCTTAAAGGGTATTTCTAATATGAATAGGCATGATGAAGCCTTCTGGTTCCATGATTACTACTAATATCATGAACTTAATAATTTAATAACCATAACCTTAAAAAAGAATAAAAAACCACACCTTATCTACTGGTTGGGGTTCATTAACCACTATCCCTAGAGAAATGGGATGAAGATGTTTCATAAACATGTTGAGTAATAAAAAAATAAATGATTAGTAGAAGATGAGTAATAGAGAAAACCCAAATAATAAATATAATACAATGAGACACAGAGATTAACCATATATACACATAGAGAAAGAAATATCACAATGTCTAATAGAATAATTATAGATTAATTTTGAGAGTATCACACAAATAAAACCAAGATCGAATGATCTCATAAATAAGTTAGTGAAACCCTACCATTAATAGCATAATAAGTCTATTGTGTTATAGTCATTAGTGACTGGAATTATACAGAGCTATAATAGTACTATCTCTAAAGTCTTATTTGTTATAGTAACCATGTAAAAAATCAACACTCATGTAGTGATTTTTAAGTGTCACAAGTCAACTATGATACATATAAGTCATTGTTTTAGTATGGTGTGAAGTCTAGGCTTCTCATCTTATCCCAACATCATTTAAAGTATTGAGCTACACCATTTCAACAGAATGTGACTAAAATTGACCCCCACAATATAAATTTTTTATTAACTAGGAAAATAAGAAATTTTGGTCATATTTATGTTTTATACAAGGATATGAAGGATTCCCTTATATAAGGATTGTGTCTTACCCATTAAACTCTCAATGATATCTACCTTACCCAATAACTCTGGATATGTTAATGACATGAATAGGGTGATTTTAAACTAGATATATGCATAAAAATCCTCCCTTAAATGCCTCATCCTAGACTCATAATCTAGGTAAAGGTCTTATGAATAATGTATAATATTATTATACAAGATGTTTTTACTCCCAAACAATTGAATTTCCCGAGAAGAGAGTAAGAATCTCTAGTCAATAGGACTCTTTAGTGGTCAAAGAATGGAACTAATCCTTGAATGGATAACACAACTTATCCCATGAAATAGTCATCATCTAGTTATCCCCATGGAATAACAACTACCACTATTTTGTTTCCCCGCATAATATTTTTCATAGCCAACTAAAACCAGAACACCCTTGTAGAATGGGTTGAAATAATGGTAAACAAAACCTCCTCTTACCAAGACTCAATCTCCATATCTAAAATGGATCCGTCATTCTTCTATAGACCCTAGCACTAAAATTTTAATAATGATATCCTCTAATATTTTTCATTATCCTAAATTCAATGACGGTCAATTGTCACATATTTTTAAACATATTTAGTAAAAAACTGATAAGAACATCGACCTAAATCTATACTTAAAAAAGAAAAACTTTAGGGACTCCTAATCCATGAATCTATAATATTTAGGATTAATTAATTCAAATTCTACCTAATTACCATTATCTACCAAATCAAATCATATGAGTGGAAAATACAGATTCATGATCCGTACCTATGTATCTAAATCACATGGAACATCACTTCAAATAGCATGTTTATTAAATGTAATGGTCCTTACATCTAATCATAGTAGGACACAAAAAAACAATGTCCTAGTCAGTCTCCCTTTCTTACATCACATAATATGTTTAGCTGATAATGTTTCCAATTTAACCATTGAAATCCTCACAAATTTTTATCCCCAAAGTCCATCCTTTCTCTCAATCATCATCATTGATACCAGTATATCATGATACCCCCTCCAATATTACCCCCTCATGGATGAGTAGTGAAGAAAATTATGACCCTTGATGCCCTCTTTTAAAAGTACATGGGTTAGAGAATAACATAAAGTGTATATAATGTATTCAAAAGGGAGGAACTTCCCTTTTTAAATAAATTTATGGACAAGAGGTAATATTAATTACTCTAATCAACTATAAAGAATAATTAAATAATAAATTCTAATACAATAATTCAATTCACTATCTTATAGAAAAAATTGTAGACACTAAAAAACCTTTTTGGTGACCACAAAATCCCACAGATCCTCATCAACCAAAACTAGTAAAACACAAACATAGGGATGCATAAAAAAAGCCCTTACATCTTATCTCCAAAACCACAAGGGTAATGGGAGTCTCCTTTTTCAAATTACACCTTAAGATCACAAAAAATAATTATACCTTATAAAGTCCCTTAAGGCTAAAACATTTTTGAAAATTGGGTTTATACCATCGAATTAATGATTAATTTTTATTAAAATGGTCAATGGTTACATAAGAATTGTACATTTCTAGACTTTTCATGTTTTATTCATTGTTATTAATGTATTAATCCTCTCTTTTATTATGGTCAAGAAATTATCTCTCCATTTTAGATCGAAGAGTTCATAGAAAATATTTATTGAAAAATACCTCCTTGACCCCCCATTTCATGGAGTCCATTTCTTACTCTTCCATTTTATTTTTGATTATATTAACCATAAAAATGATATATAGATAACACAACCCTTTAATTATCCAAGCTATCGATAATAAAAAATATTTGTTCTATTGGTTGTATCCATTTCATGTAAATTATTGGATTAAAAGACCATGTAATGATAGTGGTCTTTGATAGATGAAATACTCCACAGTATGTAACGTCCTGACCCGACTCACCACTAAACCGGTGGCCGGACCGGTCGCCACATGACCTCAAGCGCATCTACCCATACGCCAGAGGCTGCCGACTAGCAGCGAGGGTCTAAGGATGGTCAATGGGGAGACTATACCCTATTGTCAGAGTTGCACAGCGGTATATTAGTGTGGATAACAAACATTAGTGGAAGCAGTAACTCATAAATGACAAACAATGAAAGACAAATAAAAATCATTTTATAAAAGTGGCCAACACCAAATTATACAACAGATACATGCATCTTATTCTAGAGATACAAAAGTAGAAAACAGTGAACAAAAAAACATGCTTTACATTCCAATGCAGAAATAAATAAATAATGACTCAAATCCCCAAGGGAAATCCCCTCGAGCATCCTGAGCATCTTCTTGGTCCTCTACTCCCATCTCCCAAGTAAATGCAAACAACATAGTCCTGCAACCAAATAGAATCTACTCGGGTACTTAGTGCAATGTCGACCCGAGTAGGGTGTGAGATATAAATCTCAGTTGGTCGGGACAACTGGTTTCTACCCCAAATCCAGACATTTAATAAATAATTTAAAACACGTGAAGGCATGCATAAAATAAAGTAAGTAGTACAATGTAACTATATACTCAAGTACCTGCTTTAGCCCTTAGCTAGTGTCTGAACCTGAACTATTCATTTTTCATGCATACTCAGCAATCATTACAGAATCATTTATCGTTTATCAATTATTCCAATCATAATAAATTATGAAAGTCTTGAGATTCGGCCTACGCCCAACATCTTCTGTATAAGTCACTCACCACGGATGTCTCTAAAGACCATCTAAGTAATCAAAGTAAAGACTGAATCCAAGCTTGTGCTTTAGCTTGGATAACGTGTCACAAGTTATTCAATTTAATCTTTCATATATTATTTCTAAGCATGTCCACTAAAAATAGTGATTTTCTCCCGGGTCCGTCCACTAACAGTGGATCACCCAATTTATTAAAAAGTCTAAACCCTTTCTCATAATGAATTCACAAATCATCATGTCACAATAGCCTTCATTAACCATTAACTCATTTCACACACGAACAATTGGATCCATAGTATAATGTCAATTAATGGGTGTAGAATGTCATGTCTAGCACCCTCATGAGTATTCAGAGCATCAGTCCATGTCTCACAACCCATGGGTATTTGGAGCATCAGTCCATGTCCCATAAAATAATATTTGCTTGAAAGCTGGGTGTAGAACACCATGTCTAGCACCCCGTGATTATTTGGAGCATCAATCTCTGTCTCACAAACCATCTATCAATCATACATATACATCTATCATTGGTAATTCCTTAACAAGCCTGAACCCGTCCACTCAAATAGTTATTCATCCAGGACATTAACAATCTACAAGCACCCCATAATCATTAGAAAACATGCTGAATAAAGACAATATAATTTAGTGACCATCTCACACAGCATATTAAATCTCTAAATAACTCCATATAAGACAAATTAAGGCATGTAAAGATAACACGCACAAAAATGTACCCTTGGCTAACAAGTGTAACAAACAATCAATTCACAATCTTAATTTAAAGCATGTAAATTAATTAATTCCACAATTAATTAATCAAACATTATCTCTTTAACCAATCATAAATTAGTTAACCATTTACCATTTAACTTGTAATAATTAATCACTCCGTTAATTATTACCAGTTTCAAAATTATCTCCTGAACAAGTCAAATATTCAGTATACCCAATAATCAGTAAAGGTCACAAACTCATCCCAACTCATGACTTGATAAATAATTCTACAATTAATTATCCTAATACTCAATCTCCTCATTCCAATAATTTAACTGTTTAATCATATCACTTTAACCAAGTTATCCAAAAATTATTAAACTCAACAGAAGTTCATGTCCTCATTTATCTCATGTGGGTGGCATTATTTAATTACATAAAAAGTTCCACGCACTGACTTATCAAAATCAAGGAAATTCGAATTCTCAAATTATCTAACGAATATATAATTATTAAATAAAGTGTTAATGATTTGGGACCCTACCTCGTGGTTTTGATGGAAACCAAAACGAACAAAGAACCCTCAAGAGAAACGGGTTGATTCTTCAAGAACCCGCCTTAGATCACTTCTCCTAGTAAGACCAAGATCAGAACTCATCAAAATTGGCATCCACACACTTAGACCAACCCATAATGGGCATATATCTAAGAAACCGTGAGAAGAAGAGATGTATATATAAGTAGATCTAAGAAACTGAACAAGAACGAAGAAGAACATCTACCTACCTCAAGAAACCAGCTTTGATTTTCCAAGAGAAGCCTTTAAATCGCCTCCAAAATGCTTGGGAGAGGTTCTCCTACCTTCAAGGAAGAGTAATCCTATGTTATGGCCGCTTAGGTGGAAAAAAAAGAGCCATCTAAAGGAAAAAATGAGCGAGATCCACAATTTAAGGATCTCATTTAAGTGCCCGCACGGTTAGTTCGCATGGTTTGACAAACTGTGCGCTAACCGTGCGTTAGCTACTTCCTCGTCCACCCTTCTCGCACGGTTTGGCCACACGGTTAGACACACTATGTGCCACCCATGCAGAGGATACTGTCTCCATGACAAACTCTGCATGGTTTGGCCGCACGGTTATACAAATCGTGTGTCGCCCGTGCGACTTCCCCTTTACCTCATAACTTCTATCAAAGTTCGAAAAAATGCCATCTTTTGGTGATCCAACACTTGGAATAAAATTCTGCAGCTCGGTTTAAAAAGAACGACCCATTGATAAACCGAAAAATAAATTCAGAAACATTTTAAATTTTAACCCAGTTCAAAACACGGGATCTTACATTATACCCACCTTAAAAACTTCTCATCCCCGAGAAGCCATCGGGAACCACTACTAAAACAACTGACCTACCAAAGTCATTTAATCTCGTTAGAAGTGACGTGTTGCATTCCCAACGCCAAACACACCTTTAACCCTTCTCAAACCTGATGGATAAGCCTTTTTAACTAGATCCAAAGATTACTCTAAATCTCAAACAATGAAACAGATCTTATATCTTAGGTCATTAGAAGGACCTTGTTAACGTAAAAGGTTGAACCTCGATCAAACAGCGGAATAGGTTTCACTTGCTTCCCTTGAGAGACGTCACGGACCCAAAATCCACTTTCGCCCATTATCTGACGATGTTCCTTTAAAACTGTTCTAAAACCATCCACCAGAATAACAAAGTCCCTACTCAACATCTGGTAAATTTTCCAAGTCAATTCATCGCAAGGCTATTTAAAAAACAACCGTGACCAAACACGAAAAAGGAAGTAGTCCAAAGAATCAACGCATCCCACATACTACCCAGATAACACTACTCATCAAGCCCAACAACATTTAAACTATAGTGGGGTATAACACTGATGCTATATTAGTGTCTCAATTATGAGGTCAGGATAGGGGACATGCTCATCATGTCCAGAAGAGAGCACTAAGAGAAAACTGAGGTCATGAAGAAGATCAGTCAAACCATTACCGGACAACTCTGTTCTAAAATATCGGCATCACCTGCCAACACATTCATCGTGAACAAAGTGGAAATACCCACATTAGGATTTCCCATGAAATCTAAATAAGAGATCATCCACTCACCAGCGTGCTAGATTAACTACAAGATCGGCGTGTCAAAACACCCGGGTCTTTCGAAAACCATTCCATGTATTGAAATGAAACTGATTACTTAATGATCAAGTTACTCTACATGGAGTTGACCCAAGACCATACTCAACCGTACAAAAAGACTTATTATGGAGTCATATTTCCTCATACGACCATTTTCATGGATGACGCCACAACTAGTCATCCATTACTAAGAAGAAAAGGTCAAACGACTATCAAAACAGTCAACCATGCCCAAGGAATGTCTTACCCACTGACAAAGATCATTACTTGATTCTCAATCCCACAAAAAGGTCAAGAAACACATCACCACCCATTCGAACAAGGGTGTCATAGGAAACTGGAAGTCCTACCTGGGACAATGACACCCAACAACTCCAAAAGAGTGAGAAAATCCATAGTGCTAGCAAGGAATTTAAGTTTTGAGGGCGCTATAGACCACATGTTAGCCCCTTACAAAGAAAAAGTGTCAACCATAAACCGGTCACATCAAACAAGTATCTATACTAGAATTTGGAACATAAGGCCATTGCTTAGGAGAAGAATGCCTACAGAAAGTACTAACTCTTCTATTCCAAGGAAACTCAAGAGAAGTCCGAACTACCCTTTACATGAGGGTTTTAAATAGTGGACACCATAATAGGTTCCATTTCCATGCCTCTTATATTTAATCACTTTTAATCTTTAATCGTCAAACAATGTAATCAAAACATCAAAGTACCATTTCCAAAACGCCCCAAGGAAAAATAGGCAAGTTTCATAAAAATTCATTTTTAAAACATTTACATTAGTTGACAGCCTGTCATTTTTAGGAAATTTATCAAAATAAATTCCTTTTAAGAAGATAATGCGACCTACGAGGATCCAATTTTAACCAACCTAGGTTCTCTATAAAGCAACCCAATAAAAAAAATAGGTATTAAAATTTTAAACACCCAAATGGGTTATCTCATAAAAACAATCCCCAACTGACCTACTTGGGTCCAGTTGCATTATGGAAGCTAGCCATTTGATTTCAGATCAACATCAAACATCTTTCACATTTATAAGCATTTCACATGGCATCAATTCATTTCATTTAATTTGAGTAGTCATTTCCCAATTCATGAAGCACCCACACACTCCATGGATTGAAAATTGGCTCTCATTAATTGATACCAATGTCAATTAAAAAATTAACATGATCAACCTAACGGTCCAAATTATATGGGTGGCCACCTACCAATTGATAGGGCTCCCATACACCTTCTCGCTGGATTTTGGCTCCCATTTAACACAATAAACATTCATTTAACATTTTATATTTAGCACCCCTTTCACATATCAAAACTTCTTTAACATGTTAGCATAAGCAGTAACCCAACAGCATGATACAACACAGAAGCGTGGAACAACAACAAAACATGCTAATAACTGAGGTATTATGGCATATAATCATTCAAGAATGTTAAATATATCACCATAACATGCTATCTAAAGAGGCATGCTGAAACAGAAAAAACACGACATAACACCCAAGGAACACAATCAAAATTAGCAGGCATCCTACTAATGGAACTACATGACATGTTATATGCATGACATGTGAATCTTTAAGTGCCTAAGATGATGCATGTATGAATATTCCTTTCCATATCAGGCCAAGAAAATTATTCTTTACAAAATTCTCAAAATCAATAAACAGCAGAAAATACACCAGTCAATCAAGGTGAAATCATATCAACTGTAACCTCTAATAGTACAAACATCAATTCCCATCCCTGGGCACTTGGTCATTTCCCATGCATGAGGTGATCTGTCCCAAGCACGGATATTAACCCAAGCGTCGACACATTCCTAGTCTGCTATCTACCAACCCCAAAACAGTAAGACAAAGGAAAAGAAAGAAACTTAAACCTCTGATACCACTTTGTAACGTCTCGACCCGACTCACCACTAAACCCATGGTCGAACCGGTCACCACATGACCTCACACATGTCTCCCCGTATGCCAGAGGCTTCCGACTAGCAGCAAGGGTCTATGGATAGTCAATGGGGAGACTATACCCTCTTGTCAGAGTTGAACAACGGTATATCAGTGTGGATAAAAAACACTAGCGGAAGCAGTAACTCATAAATTAAAAATAGTGGAAGAAAAATAATACTCATTTTATAAAAGTGGCCAACGCCAAATTATACAACAGATGCATGCATGACATGCTAAAATAAAAAGTAGAAAATAATGAACAAGTGATCATGCTTTATATTCCAATGCAGAAATAAATAAATAATGACTCAAAGCCCCAAGGGAGATCTACTCGAGAATCCCTAGTATCCGCTCGGTCCCCTACTCCTATCTTCCAAGTAAATTAAAATAGCATAGTCCTAGAACCAAATAGAATCTACTCGGGTACCCAGTGAAATGGCGGCCCGAGTAGGGTGTGAGATATAAATCTCAGTAGGCCGGGACCACCGGCATCTACCCCAAATCCAAAAATTTAATAAATAATTTAAAACACGTGAAGGAATGAATAAAATAAAGTAAGTAGTACAAAGTAACTATATACTCAAGTACCTGCTTCATCCCTCAGCTGGTGTGTGAACCTACACTATTCATTTTTCATGCATACTCAATAATCATTACATAATCGTTTATCTATTATCAATTATTCCAATCACAATTATTTATTAAAGTCTTGAGATTTGGCCTATGCCTGACATCTCCCGTATAATTCACTCACCACAGATGTCTCTAAAGACCATCTAAGTAATCAAAGTAAAGACTGAATCCAAGCTTGTGCTTCGTCTTGGATAACGCATCATAAGTTATTCAATTTAATCTTTCATATATTATGTCTAATCCCATCCACTAAAAATATTGATTCGCTCCTAGGTCTTTCCACTAACAGTGGTTCACCCAATTCATTAACAAGTCTAAACCCTTTCTTATAATCAATTCTCAAATCATCATGTCACAACAGCCTTCATTAACCATTAACTCATTTCGCGCATGAACAATTAGAACCACATTCCAATGTCAATTAATGGGTGTATAACGTCATGTCTAGCACCCTTGTGAGTATTCGAAGCATCAATCCATGTCTCACAACCCATGGGTATTTGGAGCATTAGTCCCTATCCCATAAAAGAATATTTTCTTGCAAGTTGGGTGTAGAACGCCATTTCTAGCACCCTGTGATTATTTAGAGCATCATTCACTCTCTCAAAACCCATATATCAATCATACATATACATCTATCATTTGTGATTCTTTAACAAGCCTAAACCCGTCCACTTAAATAGGGATTCATCTAGGAATTTAATAATCTACAAGAACCCAATAATCATCACAAAACATGCTGAATAGAGCCAATATAATTTATTGACCATCTCACACCACATATCAAATCTCAAAATAAATCCATCCATGAAAAATTATGGCATGGAAAGATAACACGCATAAAAAGGTACCCTGTCCAACAAGTGTAACAAACAATCAATTCACAATCTTAATTTAAATCATGAAAATTAATTAATTACACAATTAATTAATCAAACCTTATCTCTTTAACCAATCATCAATTAGTTAACCATTTACCATTTAACATGTAATAATTAATCCCTCTATTAAATATTTCCAGTTTCCAAATTATCTCCAGAACATGTCAAATATTCAATATTCCCAATAATCAGTAAAGGCCACAAACTCATCCCAACACATGCCTTGATAATTAATTCTAAAATTAATTATCCTTATACTCAATCTCCTCATTCCAATCATTTAACTATTTAGTCATATCACTTTAACCGAGTTAGCCAACATGCTTAAACTCAACACAAGTTCATGTCATCATTTATCTTATGTGGGTGGCATTAATTAATAACATCAAAACTACCATGCATTGACATATCAAAATCAAGGAAATTCACATTCTCAATTTATTTAAAGAATCTATAATTCTTAAATAAAGTGTTAAATATTTGGGACCCTACCTCGGGGTTTTGACGGAAACCACAACGAAAAAAGAACCCTCAAGAGAAATGGGTTGATTCTTCAGGAGCCCAACTTAGATCACTTCTACTAGCTAGACCAAGACAAAAAATCATCAAACTTGGCATCCACACACTTAGATCTACCCATAACGGGCGTAGATCTATGAAACCATGAGAAGAAGAGATGTAGATCTAAGTAGATCTAAGAAAATGAACAAGAATGAAGAAGAACATCTACCTACCTCAAGAAATCGGCTTCGATTCGCCAAGATAAGCCTTCATATTGCCTTCAAAATGCTTGGGAGAGGTTCTCCTACCTTCAAGGAAGAGTAATCCCAAGTTATGGCCACTTAAGAGGAAAAACGAGCCATATAAAGACAAAAACGAGTGAGATCCACAATTTAAGGATCTCGTTTAAGTGCTCGCATAGTTAGTTCACACGATTTAACAAACCGTGCACTAACCGTGTGTTAGCTACTGCCTTGACCACCCTTCTCACACGGTTTGGCCACATGGTTAGACAAACCATACGCCGCCCATGTGACTTCCCCTTTACCTCAAAACATCTATCAATGTTCGAAAAAAACACCATCATTAGGTGATCCAACACTCGGAATAAAATTCTGGAGCTCGGTTTAAAAATAACGACACGTTGATAAACCGAAAAAGAAATTCAAAAACATTCGAAATTTTAACCCAGTTCAAAACACGGGATCTTACAATAGTATTATTCTAATTATTTTTTATAGGGAGGTTAATAAGGTTTAGGTTATTATTCATAACCCAAAATAGAATTTCCATGATGGTTTACACTTCTTATCTCATCCCATTTGGTTTGTATTTGGGAAAATCACTGCATTTTCCATCATAGTCATTGTTAACATTTTTCCTCAAGTTATTTCCATTAGAATAAAACTAAAAGGGAAAACATGAGTAAAAAAATATGATATTTTTAAAACATTTGAGCGAATAAGCATATTAATATGAAAATAACTCTTAATACACCATTAATATATGATACCTTAATTTTATCCTATGAAAAAATTGATTTATATTATGTTTTATTAATATGGGTTTCCTTATATTTCTTAAAATAATCCTAAAAAAATAACTAAAACATTATTTTATAAACACACATTAAAACAGTAATGTAATACATAATACATCATTTTAAATGAATAATAATTAAATATCTGGATAAATAACTCCACAGAAACTATATGTTTAGTGTCTTTATTGATTACATACAAAAACAAATTTTTTACCATATTATGAAAATTTCTCCATAGATTCCATACTGTAGAACTCCTTCTAGACATGTCCTATGTTATAAACATTTTTATATCCTTGGGAAGGAAAACATAATAAATGGGGGAGATAAAATTATTAATAATGTTAATCATAATAGATAAAAATTGAAGAATATATGTTAGCATAAGATGAACATGCGTGAATGAGTACATAATAAAGTTTCATAAATATAAAAAAAATCATACCCAATATAACATAGGCCATTAAACATGAATCATGATAAATGGATGTTTTTATAACATAATAATTTATTAATAATAGTGTGAAAAATGATTCAATTATCATGAGTCATAAGAACATGACATAGGTATATTGTGAATCATTAGAGTGTGGTACAAATTTCATCATAGAAAACATAATATATGTTATTGTTAACCACTAAGACATTAATATCATAATGTACTTTCCTAATAATATAACTATAACATAATGAACTTGGGCTAACCACTCCCACCACATAACCTTTTTTACTGTGGATTAGCACTCGCACCCCATAACCATTTAAACCTAGGCTAACCACCCATGTCTCATCCTAATCACATGATATATAAATTATTAATCAAGGAATTTGTGGGATGTAATAGACCCACATATCACCTAATGATAAACCATACATATGTGTTCCTCGTGAACATTAAAAAATTCATCATATCATCCTACCTTTAATTGACCAAAGATAAATAAATGTGCTTCATGAATATTTCCACAAAACATGATTGTAAGCTCTATAGATTAATAAGTTGGATGATAAAATTTGAAAATATAACTAGTGAAGCTTAATAAAAATTAAATAATATTGAAATAGATAAAAACCCATTTTTGATAATCAAATAATTACTTTGAGAAATAATAAAAAATAACACTTATATATTTTGTAACATTTATTTTAAAATAAAATAATTTATCTTACAAAAAGAATAAAAATTAATATGGGATGCCATGAAAACATTGAAAGGAATATTTGAAAATAAAATTGATGAAGATAATGGTAAAATTAATTCATGTGGAAGAAGTTAAAAATTTATTCATTCCACACCTATGTAAATAAAGTAAATGACGATTAAAAATGACATATGCGTAAAATGTTAAAAATATATTCAGTTAATTATATTATAAGGGGAGTCATAGAAAATAGAAAATGGAGATAAGAAATTAGTTAAGAATATATATGAACATTTATAAAATAAATTAATGAATCTAAACATAGTGGATAAATATTCATGGGTAAATAGAATAAATAAGGTCAACTCCACTAACAGGAAACCTTTAAGATAACATGTGAACCTAAAGAACATGAAATGGTAAGAAGACATCTAAACCCTAGAAATGACCAGAGGATAATAGAATATATGTTCTATTTTAGAGGGGAAAAATATAAAATTTAACCTAATGGATGTTTAAACATAACTAATCTCTATTTCATTGTGAGATTGTAAAATAAACCCTTATAGTTTTGGTGACTTTTGAAAAACAAATATATTAAAATTATAACCATAAATTGATTTTTTAAATTCCTATAATTACCTAAAAATAATTATAAAATATATTCATGGACATAATATACACCTCAAAAAAGTGGTGAATATGGTTCATATCTAAATAAATGGAAATTCTAATGAGAAACCCTTACCTTTACTCACGGCTTCCATGAAATAGATTTAACCCATGTATAAAAACTATAACCATATTAATTACTTATTTATAAACCTTAATCGTATATATATATATTATATTTTAAATTATATAATTATAATCAATAATTTCACATATATTAGTCAATTATTATCTATTTTCATCATCTATAGTTTGTAATTTTTTATTATTTTATAAATTTTTTGTAATAAACATGTTGAACCTCATTCATTGATAAAAATTTCTTTCTTCATTAGTTATTCATGGTAGAGGGTTCATATTTTCTATAATAATTTATATAGTCTCATTCTCATTACATGAATGGTATAGGTATTGTTTGTGATAATAGAATTGATAAAAAGAAAATTTTGAGTACTTCACAGATAACAATTATTTAAATAATAATAAATTTTTTTTGGTTGATTCCCTAAAAAACCATATTTATAAAATAAATTATTATTTAATATCATATATTTCTAGTATTAATTTCTTGATAATCAATAATTTTGAAAATTGTGATGATATTTTAGCATCATTCATGTATGTGGTTGAACCATCCCAAACTAGAACATGTTGTACTAAACAATGAGTATGTTTAAAGAGTTATGTGGTAGTAATATAAATTTATAAAAAAGTATAATTACATTAATATAACATAACTACAATATTAAATGGTTATTTTAAAGTGTTTATATAATTATTAAAATGAAAAACATGGTTAAGGACTACGAACATACTTTGCTGTATTCTCTCATTCTTGAAACAGGTTCCTTTGGAATGAAGTTTTTATACATCCTTCATGGGACCAAAGGTTACCAAACATATAATAATAATTTTGAAGAATAAAAACGGTTATGTATTCAAGTGATAAACAAATTTAATTAATGGTTTGGGAGGTTTATGTGAGAAGTAATTTTATATATCGGTTTTATATAGAATTTTCACAAATACATATTCCTTAATAAATAAGTTTGTCAGTTAAAAGAAAAATAGATTGAAAGAGTAAAATTAAGGGATAATGGGTGAGGGTATTCCATGAATTCCACTAATAAATAATTTGTAGATAATTTTTTCTGATATTTCAGGCTAATACACTATAGTTAAACCCACTTATCACATTTTACCTTCACTGTGGAAACTCTATTTTTTCATCTGTAACATATTTGTATGATTAAAAATAAAATTGAACATATTATCTAATTTAAATATGATGATTCCAAAATTGAAATAAATGTTATTAGATTCAATTTTTGGTTATTAATAAAAATTAATTAATATTAGAACACATAACGTAGAAAATAAATTTACGAACAAATCATTTCTAAGAATAAAATAAATTTATTCATATAACCCACAATTTAATAATAATTGGAAAAATTTTAATTCTCTTTAATGTCTATATTATAAAAAAATTAAAATAAATCTTTATAAATGATTAATTTAACTTCTTAATACAAAAATAAATGACACACACAAGAAATTCATTGGAAAATATGTCTCCTTAACATTGAATATTATTTTTCTTTATTTATAAATAATTAAAAGAAATGCATGATCATTTGTTTAATTATTTATTTATTTTTAAAAAAACATTAAATTATATACTCCGCATATAAAGAAATATAAATTTTCAATAAAATAATATAATAAATATTAAAAATAATTCTTTTAAATAAACAATTTTTGTTTATCATGGAATAATTATATTAGTGTTCTTTATAGTTACCTAATTATTTATTTGATGCTATTAATTTATTTTAATAATAATTCCTTGAATTTTATCAATACACTTTTTGATGTAATTCTTTAAGAGTAAAAATATAAAAAGAATTGTAATTTATAAAAATAGTTTCTTTAAAATAAATATTATTTTTCTCAAGTGAGTTAGTACCTTTTAATTTTATTTCAAAATGGTTTTTTTATTAAAAATAAATTATTTATAATGAAAATGTATATTTTCAACATCTTAATATTTTTATATATTTTAACTATATACAGATAATTATAAACTTGTACTTGACGGTTTTATACCCTTTAATAATATTTATAGAATGGCCATATTACCCTTTTTACATCCTATATATTCTTTACATTATAACATTACTGATTATAATTCATATTTCTATAGTTTTCATTTTGATTCATACAACATGCATTCTCTTTTTATGTTTTTTATCACTGCAAGATTTTTTCAGCTAATAGTGATTCTCAATGGTGAATATGATAAAGTGGATTTTCAAGTTGTAAGTGTATTATTATTTTGTATTAATTATATCATTTTAATATATTCCATTTTGATGGATTTAATCATCCATTGTTTGTAATAAATGGTTCAATGTATTTTTATTATAATTCTATATTATGATGGAATAAAAGTTTTTTAGTTTAATTCATATCTTATATATATATTACTTCTTACTCAAGTTAAAATAATTTAATAGAATAGGAAACCCAATTTATAAATTATAGATATATAGTTTTAGGAATGTAATTGAGTCTTAAAACCATAAGTGTTACACTAACACTCTTAAATAGAGTACTAATGAGCCTTTAGAACACAATTGGATTTTCAATCCTTTCATCTTCAATGACTGAATGATTATCCCCAAATACTATTGGAGTATAAAATTCAAATAATTCATTTAATAAAAAAAAATTATGTAAATCAGGAGAATTAATTTATTATTAAATAGTGATAAATTTTTTAAATTAGTGACTTTCAATCCCAAAAAATTAACTTCCTTTCACATATCATTATAATATTAAATAGTTCCTTCATGTAGATATAAAATTATTCAAACATTTCTTCTATGATTTCAAAAACAATTATCAATATATAAAATTATAATGATTAAGTTTATGATATCTCACATGACCTAAATATTTGAAGCAACTTTTCACCTATTAAATAAAAAGATCTTTAATCTAATGTATAACTTTAATTAGTATGATTGGGGTTCTTGTTTGAGGACATATAGTTACTTATTCATATTTTATATTTGATAACTATAAAATTTAGGGACAAACCCCTCAGGTTGTCCAATATAATCTTATTTCTCAAGTTTTCTATTAAGGAATGCTAAATTTGAATCCACATGGAAAAAATTAGTTTCACTAGATTAAATTTCAAGAAATATTAGGATCATTAGAATCCTTATGATTGGAGAAAATATCACATTAAAATAAATACCATTAATTCGAGAGAATCCTTTGAAAAAAATGATCTTTGCTCAATACTATTTCATATTTGCCGTTGATTTTATTTTAAAAAAATCACTTTTCCCTGTTAATATTTGGTATTTCTTGTTGAAATTGTTCTTTATTAGGATTCTACAAGAATCCAATATGTAGAATCTTGTAGTATGTCGTTGGTCCCTAGGGAAACATACTGAAAATCTAGAACTGAAATATGTTTTCTCAGGAAATCCATTGTCATTTCACAAACATAATTGTGTTCTAGAATTTAGAAAATTCCTAATTTATAGGATGAAACTGTAACTTCATAAAGATATAATTTATGTTTTGTAATATATTATCATATTATGAATATTTTTTTGATTAGTAATTATATATCATCATACGGTTGTTACATTTTGTGACATCATATGTCACAGCTTTAATGGAATCTATGTATGTAATTTTTAATAAAAATGATTATTGTTTGAACATGTGTGATGTTTCTCATTTTATAATTTATTTGGTTTCTCGGTAGTGTCACTACATGAATAAAATGACATTTCATGAAGTTTTTTAAAGAATATTCAGGTATTTTGGGAGAATTATGTTTAATTTTGGAAGGTACTATCTCACAGTGAAGGAATTGAGGTCAAATTTCAGTTTATATTCCTTAGTGAAACACATTCTATAAAGAAATTTTATATACACTGATAGGATGGTTGCATAAAGAATATTTTGAATGATCATGCTCTGTTCCTTAGATAGTTAAATTGAATATTTGTTGAGAAAATTGAGCTCAAAGGCTCTTAGAAAAATGTAAATAAAGATTACAAAAGTCTAAAAGAGGGTATTTTACATTTTTTTTCCGTTGAAATATAGGAAGCATTTCACTAGGTATAGAGTTAGAGTAATGGAACACCGTATTAGTCACTCATTTTTTGGAAAGACTATCATAAAGGTAATTTTTTTCACAAAAAATATGTTTGATAATGTAATTCATGGAAGAAAGCATGCCCAAAAAATTCTCTCATCACACTGTCTGCTTCTATGAAAGATGAATCCCTCCCATATAGACTGCTTGAACAATGGTAGTAGAATCACACTCAAACCATATGTGTTTTCAGTTTCATTATCTTACAAAGAAAATAGCTATGATAAATTTAGTCATTTCATCTTCAATAACATTGTCATAGACACAAGGACCTTGGAGCACTTTCACCACATCACTATCATGATATCTAAAAATTTCCTCATATCCTGCAAGCCCTAGATTTCCCCTCGATTCCCCATTAGTGTTTCATTTTAGCTATCCATAGAAGGGAGTAGGCTAGAGTACTTTGAGTGTGCCATGTGTCTTGGAAAAGTTCTTTGAAATTATTAGTCTTTGAAGATAGTGAGGTCCCTCACTTTGTTACTGCATTGTACAACATGAAATTCATTAGAACTTCATACCGCATCAATGATTTTAGCAACAAAAAACATAGAATTGAATTTTTTATGCTCATGAATAGCCTTGTTCAGACTTCTCCAAATGGTATGTAGCAGCTCCACACATACAACTAGAAATAGAAGAGTGAATTTCTTGGAGAAATGTAGATCGATAATAGTGCCTAAAATCTTTTGGAGCGAGGCATTATTCAAGGGATAAACCTCAAAGGTATCAAAAATAACTTTGTAAAGAGAATATGTGGTGTCGCATCATAAGAATAGTTCATCAAATTATTCCCTATACTGGTGGAAAAAGACATACTTTTAGTAAATGTATATTCCAACACTCTGTATATTGGAATCAATTTAGACCTTGTTGACAGAGAGTCTCTACAGAAGTGTAAATCTGGATGAAAGAAGACACTTTTTGTTGATTTTACCAATCCAATTGCTTCTCCCATGAAGAAAATGAATATAGAAATTCTTGGAGTCCAGAATTCCTTTAGGGGATGGTTCTGAGATGAGAATGTGTTCTTGATTGAGGAAGTCATAGTTAGAAATAGTTGTAGGAATTTCATCTGGCAGAATGTACAGGTTGGCCACCTGGTCCTTGATTTAAATGTGGTGGTAAATCTTCTGGTAATAGGGGTTAATCTCCATAATCAATGGTGATCACATCCAATTTTCAATCCATAGTCTCAAGTTGTACTTCTTTTTAACAATCAAGTGAGTGTGAGTGTGAATTTTTGAAATACATTTTTTAAACCATGCCAAATGGCGGACTCCATGTAACATAGGTTACCTACAATAATCTTTTTTATAAATCTATATCTCAAGAAGTTAAGTGATTTAGAATTATTATTGATTAACCTCCACAAAAATTTAGCAATAAGAGAGTGATTTAAAAAATCCATATTTTTGATATCGAGGCCACCAAAACAATTGGGCAAGAAACATTTTCTCCAAGAGGCTGTAATGAATTTTCTTTCCAAGATATGGCCACTACAAAATATGTTCCTCATAATTGATTTTATGGATTTAATCATAGATTCAGGCCAAGAATACACCATAAATTAATAGACCATCTTTGAAACCACCACGTGCTAACAAGAAAAACTCTACCTACGATAAAAGAGATTTTCCCTTCCAAGAGTCAAGTGTTCTTATAATTTTCTCAAATAATCTATGAAATGAGAGGATTAAGGAGTTACCTAGAATAAGGGGACTCCAGGATAGTAAAATGGGAGAGAACCTTCCCTAATTCCAAAATCATTAATAATTTTAACTTTTCTTAAAGCTAGAATTCGCTTGCCAAAATAGATGAAGGACTTTTTCTAACTGATTTTCTGGTCTGACACATTTTCATAATGCAAGAGTGAACACTTGATGTTGTTGATCTTATTCTTGAGTTACTAACTAAATATAATAATATCTTCAGTAAAAAATAGATGTGACGGAGAAGAAGTTCCTCCGGCCACCCTGATAGTTGAATTATCACCCTTTTCCACCATGTGAAGGAAAATATTATTGAGGTAATCCTCTCCAATGGAAAATATGATAGAATAAAGATTATATCCTTGCCTCACTCCCCTAAAGCACTTTAAATATCCTTATAGTGACTAATTTATGATAATTGAGATATTTTCTTAACCAAGTAGGTCGTTGATCCACTTGATAAATTTTATTTGGAAACTAAATATATAGAGAACATCACCTATAAAACCCTAGTCAATTATATCAAAGGCCTTATTAATGTTAATATTGATAGAAATTTTGCCTCCTCTTTGGGTTTTCATAGAAGATTGACAGATTTTGAGGTAGTAAGTAAACAATCCTAGAGGTGTCTCCCTTTAAATGATCAAAACTGGTTTTAGGAGATGATTCTATCTAACATACTAGAAAGTATGTTAGAATGAATTTTTGTGATCACTTTTTTAATAGTGTTAAAAAGATTAGTAGTCATGCATTGAGTGATGTCACTGGCATTACCCACTTTTGGAATCAAGGTAATAAACTAGGCATTGAAACCGTTGGTGAAAGATCCAACTTTAAAAAAGTGCTTTACCATGTTGCACACATCAGTCTGGATCATGTCTGAATAAAGTTGGAAGAAGTGATTTGAAAATCCATCTAGTCCATGTGAACTTTCTATTTTGAGGCCAAATACTTCTTTATTGATTTTAAAATCCAAGGGAAGATATTTAATAAATGAGTTTCCCCGTCATTTATTAGTTTTGGAATGATATTACCCTTTGGATGTGAGTTGTTAGGTAGAAAATTGAAGATATTCCAATATAAGAAGACGATTTGATTGGAAAGATAATTCCATTCACCAAGGATATGATCACCATATTTTATAAGTGATAAAGGCATATTGGTCTTCCTTCCCCTTTGTATGGTAGTGAATAATTTGGTGTTTTTATCTCCCTTAGAATTCCATATGATTTTGAAGGTGTATCTTTTGATGTTGTCCTTCATCATAATGAGACTTTGTAACTTGGATGACATCCCAGCTTCTTGGTCAATATATCTATAGAAATTATTCTTAGTAATTGATTCATGAAGATCATGAAGAAATAATTCAATGTAATCAATAACTTTATTAAGAAAACTGACTCTCTTTTTCTCCAATATTTCATTTTTCATCTTGAGAATTTTGGGTTTAGAAATGTATATTAGAGGATTGAAGTTAAGATTGTATGATCCCCAAGTATCTTGGAAAGTTTTTGTACACTCTGGAAGGGTAGTCCAAGAATTATTAAATAACAAAGGGATAGGTTTCCTCCCCATGTTGTCAACATGACTCATCAAGATGTGGTGATGATCATAATTATGTTTATCCAAGGTGACACAACAAATTGATCTCCAGTTTCCAAGAGTGGAATCATTGACAAAGTCCCTATAAATTTTTATTTCTCTCATTCCATTTTAATTCCATATTCACCAAGTAAATTTATCACCAATGAGGTTGATTTATATGATGTTGTATTCTTTAACACAAGCTATGAAATCCTTGATGGAAGCAGTGTTGTACAGAGAGCCAATTTTCTCATCATCATCGTGGATAGATTTTAAGTTTTTGATAATCACCCATGAATCCCCAATGCTTTTTTGATATATTTTTCAGGTGCTTATAGAGATACCACCTTTCAATATAGTTGTCAAAGGCATAGACAAATGAGAAGAACATTTTTTGTCCATATTTTTTGTAGCTGTAAGTTATGATTTGATCATCCTCTTAGACCAAAACAATATTTTCAATGCTATTACTAACCAAAAACCAATTCATAGCTAAGCTAGAATTAAATCCTGTAGTGGTCAGTACTGAATAGACACTCTTAGAAAAATGGAAACCTTGACTATAGTAGTTTTTCCTTGGCTCATAGATCCTAATGAAATTAAGTTTATTCCTACTTGTAAGGAGTCTGATGGAACCCTCCATGCTAGGGTTTTCTATTTCTTATAATTTCTAGAAGATAATCTCCATTTTGACTTTGGTTTGGGGTGGAACCCCCCTTATTAGTTTTCTCCATTTTTTCACTCTTTTTTTATTTTATGGAGTTTTTTTCTATTGTGGACATGGAACTAGGTCGCGTCCCTTTTGAAACATAATAAAAGTTTTCCTGATGTGGAATATAACTATGCACATCCAATTCCTTAACAGTGTTAACATCAACACGTTGATCAGTGGGGTCACCAAATCATTTCGTGTTTCTAAAAATTTTGGATGGATAAATATAATATCATATGTTGACATATAAATATGTATAGTATTAATTAATTATTATATAAAATTTCAATCATGTACATCCTCATCTTACATATCAGATAAATTGGAGAGAATTTCATTAGAAAGTTCCATGTAACAATCCTCTGAGATATTGAATTTCATGTCTGACTTGGGTGGAGTGTGTAGTGTCTTGGAAGTGTCATCATAAGAAGTCTACTGATGTTATTCCTCCACCACCAATGCACTCCATGAGATGCTAGTACCGGAAGACTTATCCTTTTTCATTCCTTTAGCTGGATCATTCAGATCCTTGTTTCCATTTTTCTTTATATTAGCCTTCTTACCCTTTGTAACCTCCTTCCATGCCCTACTATTACTCACAGGCTGGACAATCTTTTGAAAAACATGAAAATTTTAAGGCATGGACCACTATTTTGAAGTGTTAAAAAACTCTAGAAAGGTGTCAAATTATAAGTTGACCTTTATGTGGTGATCGTTTTTATCCAATGATATTCTATCTAGTTGAGGTGTTTCCATGTTAATATTGATCAACACCCTTGCATATAGACCAATGTATCCATTGATGGTTCGTTGGTCAATAGTCAAAGGGGTACCTATTCAAGAAGCTAGATCATTGATTATTTTGGGATGAAAATAGACCCAAGAGATCCCATATATCCTGGTCCATACCTAGGAAAAGGAATGCCTTTTATGAAAAGGATTAATGTTTGGTTCCCATTTCAAAACTTGAAAAAATCATGGTTTATGATTGAGATTTATAGGGTGCTAAGGAGCATCAAGATCTTGTTTCTTCTCAAGGATAACATGAAAGTAGACTTTTCTAATTGGTATTAGACTTAATTTAGAGAATCTCCAAAAATGAGATATTATATCTTTCATATTGGTATAATAAAATGGTTTTTTAGATTTTTCCTAATAAATATATCCCAGTAGTGAAAACTTTCATAGCTCTATTTGTTGATTTATTGCATCTAGATATAAAACCAATATGATGGAATCATACCCTGATCTCTTAATGAAGGGTGGTTTTCATGCATCATTTGAAGTACTTGAATATCCAGCATGGACCTCCACAAAAGATAATGCTTTGTGATTCAAAATAGAATCCCCATTCCCTATTTTTGTAACAAACTGAGTGGATTTGAATTTTCATTCCCACTCCGAGTTGAATGATTCCATGATAAAAGAGGGTTATTCACAGTAAGTATATTAGTCAATATATATTCAAAGGGAGGAACTCCCCATGCTCTCTATCATCTATCCTCACATGTACCATTAAACTGAATATATTTGGGAGAAAATTATAACTTGTTGTTGATATGGAACATATAGTGATAATGGAAATCATGTTGTGACTTTAGTATTTTACTAAAGTACACACCATGACTAAGGAGGTGTCACTATGACTGATTTAAATGAATAATATTCTAGTAGTAAGAATATTTTAAAAAATTTATAGAGATATGGGTGAATTGGTAAATTTTATGGATGGTTAATGAACATATTTAAAAATGTAATATGTTCTGATAGGTGGAAGGGGTATTGGAAATTTTTTTTGGAAAATTATTCCCTAATTTAAATTGGGTGGATAGGTAATAAAATTGAGAGAGAGAGTTGAACACTAATGAATAACTTTTAGAATATATAAATAAAATAGGAACACCCTTGACGATTATGATGTAGAGAAAACATAAAATATAATGAAGAAATCTTATCTAGATAGAAGTTTATAATTTTTCTGAATAATCCATATAATTCATTTCTATATTACATCATTGTATTCCTTATCATATAGTATGAATAAAATAGATAATAATAATAAGATCTAGTTGATTGGAAGTTCACCCTTAAAAAACATTTGTAGAATCTACAATGATTATGTTTAACCATTATTACTTTGAAAAAACATTGATGTATCCTCTTTGGATTAGACTATGCGTTGAACCAAGTAAAATCTATATTTCCTCATTTAAATTTATACATCCTTTTATTCCATGTGCCTTTGATGTTTTAAAGTTTTTCATTTTTCTTACTAACATGAGAACAAGATAATGTGTGAAGAAAAATAAAATTTAAACACCCTAATTACCACCACCAACTTAAGATCTATTTGGATAGTGGGTGTAACAAGTGGAATCAAATCCAAAAGGTTTTATCAAAATGAATATATTTTTTTCTATGAAGAATTCATTGAATGAAAAAAGGTTTTCATTTATTAATGGATATTAATTTTAGATATGGAATAATTACATGATATATCTCTCATTATATATCATACTTTATGTTTTAACTACTAATTTACATAGAATACAATCTACCAGGACAGATATATTTTGTATGAATGATGAAAATGAGAAATTATTTTATGATATTTAAAAGGATCAAAAAGGTCTATCTAGAGCCTTATCTTACCATACATACTTTAAATTAATTGATTTCACATTAGAAAAATCCATTTGGTATAATCTAGTTAATTAATATATATTAGATAGCATGGTGAAGAAGGATTTTTTAGATGTGTGGCTTAAAAAATTAGATTATCTAAAGATGAGCCAAAATGAGATCATTGATACATTATTTAATCAACTAATAAATGTTATGGGATCCATTTATAGTTATATAAATTAGTTAAACCATATTGATAATATGAAAATCATTCTCATGAGAATAACTCCCTTGTAAAATGACCTGATATCAACCCTTGAAGAAAAAGTTCGATAAAATATGACTCTCATTATCCTTCATAGCATGCAAGTAGATTATATGATACCAGAAAAAACCTATTAAGTCATATAGAAAAACATAAAAAGGTATTCATTAAATGAAATAGAGAATCAGGTAATTTTATAATTTGGAGGTAATGATGAAGATATTTGGGGAGAAATTCGATCACCTATGGCTAAAAATTCAAGTGATGAAAAGGTAGATACAAAGGAAAATGATCATTTTATTATTCTAATTATGAAATGGATAGTAATATTTTAAAATTATTTCCAAATAATGTGGAAAATATAGATACATATTTTTTTGAACCAATACAACAATAAAGGATTTGTGTAAGATGAAACTTACAACCTGGAAGCTAAACTGGGAAGAAGTTCCAATGAAAAAATATTTTGTTTAAAGAAGAAAGAGAGGAAATGTGTGTTGATGATAACAAAATTGAGTTAAATTAAAATGTGCAAGTTTATATAATGGATTTTTTTGAAGGAAAAATGTTCTAATATGATAAAAAATTCCAAATGTTTGGTATCTTGAACTTAATTGATGAACATAACAGAGTGATTGAAGAGATGGGCATTCAATACATGAAAAACTAAAAAATGGGTATATTTTTAAATAATTAATCCTATATATTGATTTAATTGATTCTAAAATTACTTTAAAATAGAATTATTGTAAGAAAATTATTCATCTTGAAAATATCCTAAATGAGCAGACACTTATCTTATGGGAAAGGTAGGGGTCAGATGTGAATCTAAGAAATATAAAACTCATGAAGCTGATTCATGGAATAAGGTAAAATATAATTTTTTTTTGAGAATAATGAAACATAAAATCCAACCTGACTATCAACAGACTACTCCAAAGCAGAAAATGTATAGAGAACAAGTTATGTAAAAATATTTTCGTTGATGAAATGTCAATTCTATGGACTTTTTTTATAAAATATTACCTCGTGCGTGAATATTGAGGTCTTTTTGAGTGTTGATTCTCCTAAATGATCAAAATAATGAATGATAGCATATCATATATCTCAAATATATAATTATTATTATGAATATTTTTATAACTTCTCTAACATTGGTTACAAGTTAATAAATTCCAGGAAATTGAGTAATACGACTCAATAAATTGTTAGAAAAAGGACAAAGATTTCATAAAAATCATATGATGATTCCTTTAAAAATATATTTTATCACTTAGATAAAGATTAATATGACCTTATAGCTTATAATGATGAAAATGAAAAGATACCATTTTTTATCTAAACACAATAAGGTATTTCCTATAAGGAGAAGAATAAAATTGAGAAGGAAATCATGGTGAAGATTTCTCTCTAAGAAACCAGAAATAGTAGTACTTGGATCCTTGATAGTGGGTTCTCTTCCCACATGACCGTAAATGTAAAACTATTAAATAATATGATGATATATGTTGATGGAATGGAATTATTGTGACATAATTGATCATTAAATGTTTAGGGATGTGAAAATATATTGTTGGATAGTGGAAAACTAAATGAAAATTTTGTTCCTTAAAATTATAGAATTTGGAATAATCTTCATTCTATAAGTAATATTTTTTAATCCTTATTAGAATTTACATTTCATAATAATTTTATCTCTATTAGAGGAAAATATTTTAACTCTTTGTTAAAATGATATAGAATTAATAGAAATATTTATCAAGTATATTGTTAAGAGAGAAACACTTATTTTCATGTGGTGGAATAAGAGGATACCCTTTGGTATCAAAGTCCTCGGAACATCGACCAAAAATGCATGGATAATCTTTCCAAATTTATTTTTTTAACTAATAAACCAATCTGAAACAAGATCAAGAGAATACATGTTATTCATGTATAAGTGGGAAACTAATAAAATATCTTTATCAACCAAAGAAGAAGACGGCCTAAAAATTTATTGATCTTATCCACGTTGAAGTTTTTGAAACTATGAGTTTTCCTATAACATGTAGTTATAATTGAATCATCTAATTTATTGAGGATTATAGTTAAATAGGTTGTATCATCTTCATAGAGACCAAGAAAGAAGTAATTGAATGCATTAACTGATTATGTATGAGTGCTGAGAATGTGATAAAAACCCATTAATGTCCTTTTATCTAACAAAATAATTAAGTATACCTCTCATTAGATAGAAAAATAATTGTAGAATCATAGGATAAATCATTAATTTTCATCCGTAAGAACACCATAACAAAAGAGTGTGTCCAAAAGTATAAATTTAATCGTGAACGCAATTGATAAAAATTTTATCATATAAAGTGGAATCTCCCACCAATATTGTGAGGAATATATGATATCCAATTTTTATATAAAAAAATTCTATATTAATCCCTAGAGATAAAATGAAACCTCATGAGATGAATAGTCGAAGGAACCCAACTTTGAAGCACTTTAAAGTGTTTAAAAGATGGTGTTATAGACACAACATGGAATGCAATAATGGGAAATATGGAGATTTGGTAGATGAAAGGTATTTTTAGGATACTTATTCATGATTAAGTAATATAAATGTCCTATAAAAATGAAATGATAAGAATTTTTAAAGCATAAACATCATGATTATTGGAGAAAAATATGGAAAGAGGTCTAGAATTCCATATCAGAAAGTGGTAAGTGATAAAAAAGAACAAGATACAAATCAAATAAATTTATGCAGTTTAATATATGAGTAAGGATTAGTAGATATATAAGTTAAATAATGGATTAAGATAGTTACTCTATAGAAAATAAAATAACATATGTTCACTAAGTCAAATATCATTGGTGATAAAATTTAAGCTACCAAAATTCAGTGGATATGAAATATAGAAACCACCAATCTATTTTCTCATGTGGATCCTGCCTTATTTCCATAATCATTAAAGGATGAGTTATTCATCATATATATGAATACTAATTTAGATCAAATTGATATAAATCAAAATATAAAACTATTATATTGTTTTGTGGATCACAATGTCATAATAAAAAATAGGAATTCATAAATAAGAATGATGATAAAGAAAATAAGATTTTTAAAAAATAAAGAATAATCTATAAATGTTATTAATTAGATTAGGAGTGTATTTGGAAGAAACTTTTTCACTGGGGGAAAGAATTGATTCTATAAGACACTTTCTTATTATGGTAATCTAAAGTAAATAGAGAATCATCCAATTGAATGTAAATAGAGATGTACAAAATGAAATTATTAAATAATAAGTATGCATTGAGAAACTAGTGGGTTTTATAATTGGTAATGATGAGACAAATGTATACTAGCTAAAAACGCTATGTATTTTTTGAAACTAGAACTGGGGTCCTAGTATACTAGATTAAATAAATTAATTAATTAACTAAAATTTATAAGGGGTTGATTTCATCACAAAAATTGTGTGAAATAAAATAAACAATAACATTTCAGGGTTCTTAACTATAATGATAACATCATTTTTTATGAATAATTTACAATTATATTGAATAATTCTCTAAAATGATGATCTTGGAGTTTTAAATATCTATTACCAAGGATCTCACATTATTACTCTAACTACCTATTTTCCAAAAATTGAATTATATTTTTGTTTCTCAAGATAAATATAAAAATGTGTATCTAAATAATTATGAGATACCAGATATAAAGGTGGTTTCAACACCAATAATGGTAAGAAACAATCTTGGTAAACCGGATGAAGGAAAAAAATTATCAAATATTTTACCAAAAGATGAGTGGAATCTTGTTGTATCATATAGAAATGGACTTGATGTATTCTTGGAAACATGCTTGGTATATCCTTATTGATATTTTAATAATGGGGGATCTTTTGGTTGTAAAATGGATCAATAAGTAAATTTGTGGCACTCTGGATTATTATTTAAGGTATTTTTTTATGAATGAAAAAAAACTATATACATACTTATATAAGGATTGGGATGGATACATTTTGGGTAAAAAAATCCACAACTAGAAGATAATTCTTCATTGGAAGCAATTGTACTAGGTAGCTTGAAAATAATCAAGAAGGAACCTTTATTAGTATAGATAAATCATAATATACTACATTGATGAAAAATTTTACCTAACTATCATAGATGAAGAAATAATTGGAATATCTTGGAGAGGTGGTGAAGATACCCATGGTATTTCATTGTGACAACCAAAGTGTGAGAGAGAAAATTGAGAATTTGGTATAGCATTCCTAGACATACATATTTAAATTCCATAGTATTTCATGAAAGAGAATATTATGCATGGAATTACCAAATTTGAGCATGTTGATACAAATCATTAAGTGGTGGAAATATTTTAAAAACCATTAAAAACATCAGTATTTCTATATCATCTATTGAACCACAATGTTTTACCAACCCCCTTGGATTGAGTATATTCAGAATATCCACTATCACCATTATATATAATGTTATATTTTTAAATTGTGTTGTCTTGTAGGGATATATCTTATGTTTAGTGTATAATAAATGGAAAATACTCTCCAAATGGAGTTAGTGGTTATAAATAAGTTCATATTGAATTATAAACAACAATATAGAAATTGACATGTTATATTTTTTCCTTCATAGAGCATTGATTCACAAAGTCTTAGATGATTTTTTGATGTTCCTTTGTTTCAAAAGCTTAAATAATGACTTATTGGTAATATTTAAAATTGAAGGACCCTTTGAATTTTATAATCAAATGGGGTGATTTTTAATATAGAACAACATGAAGATATAGAACTATAGGGGGTTGGTTATATCATTATATGTTAAATTGAAAAAAAATACAATCTAGGAGAATTCATAAATAATTGGGTTGATATGTTGAATTTTTCATTATTAAAGAGTTTATTTGAATCTCTTAAATGAAAATCTATAGTATGTGAATGATCACTAGGGAATCATTTAGAAAAAATGAAACTAGCATATGTAGCACTATGATATCGAGCATCATTCTACAAATTTTGTTGATCTTGAGAATTTGGAAAGTCATACTTTATAAGATTAATGTGGGACATAGTTAATATATAAGATAAATTATGAAATATAAGGTCGAATCATGATGATTTTTTCAAAATAGTGATTATCTATATTTTTATGGTTGATAAATGTTTTAATAGCATACATCACTCCACAAAAGGGATCCATATAAGAACTTTTCAAAGATAAATTTTTTTATTGGAACCTAAAAAATTATTTTCCTTTTAAATGTTTGGAGTTTTTTATAGGTCTATGAATTAAATACAATTCCATTAAATAAATGATTTTTAAGAATATTTAAGTATTTCTTGAGTGAAGATACTCACGTCATGAATGTAATTCCACGACATGAAGTTACTGGGGTTAAATTTTAGTGGATATTTCTATGTGAGGCTCAAACCATAAAGAAAATATCTATTTCTTAATAGCATAGTTGGATCTAGAGGATTTATAAGGAAAGTTCCATGATATTCATAGAATTAAATATGAAATATCCATAAAAAAGTTAGATGTGTTTGTTGACCTGAAACACACCATGATAAGGGATATTGTTCCATAACATGATTAAATTACCAAAGTATACATCGTAATTGATGAGGATTTTTCATGCAGGAAGTAAATATAGAAAATTCAAGGAGATCAAATCTATTGCATATTTTATAGTTATTCAAGAGACATAGTTAATTTTATGGGTAGTTAATGAGAATATTTTAAAACCTAATTAGTGGTTACAGGTGGAAATAATTTTCTAACACAATTTTATAAATGATTCACTAATTTAAAGTGGAATTTATAGGGAAGAAATTTTAGAGAGATGAGGGAAACAACATTGAAATATATATATAGGACATAAATCAAAGAGGAACACCCTTAAAGATCACGATTTAAAAAAGAAATTTATATACAATGAAGAAACCCTACCTAGATGGGTGTTGATATGTTTTTAATGAATATTTATAAGAAACATATATATCATGTCATTGTATTCCATCCTTAAAAGTAGTGCATAAATAGATAAAAATAAAGAGTACCGATAGATTATCATTTCACCCTTACATGAAATTTCTTATATCTATAGTGAGTAGTGCTAATCCTGCCAGATGTACACTAATGTATTCATGAATGAGATTTATGTAGACTTGTATATGATACATGATATATATTTATATATAATATATTTGATATTAAATGTGGTTTAAATTTAATATATGCATTTGATTCATGTATTATTCCTGAATGTGATGCATGAAATAATATTATATATACTATTTATTTTATCGTGATAGTTAATTTTTTAGTTTCATGGATTAATGGATTTATATTAATTCATTGAAATTGTTCAATAAAGTATACCCAAGGGTTAGTAACTCATGATATGTGTTATTTATTTGAGATACCTCAGCCATTTTCTATATATGAGGATGAGATGTGATCTTATTTAGGTGTGTGGTATGTTGTGTGTATTAGATTATGTTAATATATCTCCCTAATAATACTCTTTTTATCTTATTATATAAGGCACTAGAATACCTTCATATATTAGTCATACTCATGAAGAATTTGTGGATCCATTTTCTATTGTATCACCTCATAGGTATGGTTATTTCGTTCACTTCTTATCAGGGTCCCCCTCAAGCATTCAAGTCTGAAGAGAATAAAATGGAAGCATCAAATTTTGATTACTAGGTACACATTTTTTTATTATTTCATGAATTGATCATTGATGATATATTTTACAATTTCATGGGTAATCTTCCATTTAAAATTATCAGTAGATTGTCATAGGAAAATCGTAAGTGGTATCATAGAAATATTCTTCAAGTTTTTAATATGATCGAATAAAAAAATTTCAAAAAAAAAAGTGAACAACATGTTTTTTATAAAATGATTATAAATTTTAGATTTTTATGTGAGATACATAAAGGTTAAATTTTATTTACCATTACATATGTCAGTTATGTAAATTTTATTCCCTTACATAGAATATTATGTTGGACGGAGAAGAAAGGAAGTGATGGCAAGAGGGGGGGTGAATTGGCTTTTAAAAATTAATTAACAAATTAAAATCAAAGAGAAAGTGCAGCGGAAATAAATAAGGCAAGACACAAAATTGATAACGGAGTTCGGCCTAAAACCCGGCCTACGTCTCCGCTCCCAACTCAACCGTTGAGAGATTTACTACCGCTTGCTTTTCAATGGTTTTAGCAAGAAACCCACTAGACTTTAAGGTTAGTCTAGAACCTATTACAGCTTGCTTTTATATGGTTATGCAAGAACCCACTTGCTTTTAATGGTTGATCAAGAACCCACTAGCCTTCTTACAGGTGAAGGCTAGCTCACCTTTGATTCAAGCCTTTTAAAAGGGAAGGCTTGACTAACCTCTTCACACCTTAAAGGTGATGTGAAAACCCAAAAGAAAGGAGGATGAGAGAAATGGGAGTTTGTAGGCACAAACTCAATTTAAAGCTCAAAATGATAAATAATGAAAAACCGCAATGGGAGAAGTCTTGGGCGCCAATGGATTGATGAAGTTGATGAAGTTCTCTCCCAAGCTTCTATGGTGGTGCTCCTTGGATGTGGAAGTGAGTTGGAGAAATTTGAGGTTCCCTTGGAACAATCCGCCGGAGGTTCGCCAAATGATGAAAAATGTGTCCGTTGGCTTCCGTATGGCTTACTTAAGTTTCCGGGGGTTCAAGGTCCTTTATTTATAGAGGGGGAACCCTCATATGGCCGTTAGAGGCCTTTGGATCCGTTGGAGAGGCTTTCGGAGCCGTTGGAGGCCAAGTGGACATGCTGGTCAAAAGTCCAACGGCTAGTTTGACTGCCTCCACCGGCTGACCGGTATAGGGCCACCGGTTGGTCGGTGCCTTGGAGATGGGTGGATGCTTCTGTCCAGGCGCCACCGGCTGGCCGGTGATGAGGCCACCGGTTGGCCGGTGCTAAGATAGTGGTTGACACTGTTCTGGATGGGTGCCACCGGCTGGCCGGTGCTGAGGCCACCGGTTGGCCGGTGCTGAGGCAGTGGCTCAGCCTTCTGTCCAGGGTCCATCGGCTGGCCGGTGGTGAAGCCACCGGTTGGCCGGTGGACTGAATTTCATTCCACTTTGGCTTTTTGCCTTCTTGGCCTTCTTGGCCCAATTCCTTGGCACCCTGAATTTAAGCCTATCATCCAAAAACACTTAAAACAATATTAGATAAATAAGAGAGTGATTGTGATCATGAAAATTAAACCTTGAGGGGTACGAGAGGTACAACAATCTCCCCCTATTTTGATGATCTCAATCACCAAAACAAGTAATGTAAAAAGACTGAAATGAGAGGCATGCTTTAAATAGTTTACTTTTCAATTTATCCTTTAAAGCATAAGAGAAAGATTTCTCCCCCAATCAACCAAGAATTTCTCCCCCTTTGTGATTATCAAAATAGCACGGGGCATAAAACTTGATTGAGGGAAAAGGTTTGAAAAACATGATAGATATTCTAAACCAATTGAAATTTTTGAAATTTGAATTGAAAGTTTTGAATCAAAAATTTTGAAATGAAAATTTTGAATTGAAAGTTTTGAATAAAAATTGAATAACAGTTTGAATTTAAAGTTTTGAATAATAATTTTGAAAATAAAGAAAAAAGGCTTAAACAATCCTAACTCCCCCTAAATAAAAACAACAAATCACCGGGGAGAGGTTTTTGAAACCGAAACAAATTTTGGTCCGGTGAGACTCGCTAAAAGGGATTTTTCAATCCATACTTGTCTAGTTGCGGGTATTCTCCTATAAAATTCATCGTTAAAGAAAATGGTTTTGGGCCTACCATACCGGGCATTTTTGAAATTGCACTCATAGATTAAGTGCCCGGGTTTTTTGCAATAATTACAAAATTTAAATTGGGAGCTCCCCCTTACAAAAATAGTTGGAGCATGGGAAGAGGAAGCTTGCTTGGAATATCCAAGCCCTTGGGTGGTCCTAGATATGCGTTGGGAACCAAGCAAATTGTTCAAATTTTGTTCACCTTGGGTGAACTTGGCAAGGGATTCCCTTAAATCTTTGATTGTTGATTCCATGGAATCAACATCAGGAAGGTTTTGGATTTTGAGGGTCAACTCTTCCTTCTCTTTGAGAATTTGTTCTTTTTTGGAAGAGAGTTTTTTGAAATTCTTTTTCAAAGCAACAAATTTGGAAGAAAGTTCGTGAAAACCTTCCTCCAATTGATCTCTCGCATGTTGGAGATCCTCATAAGACATGTGATTGAAAGAATTTGCAGAACTAGAAGATGAGGAGTCAGAAGAGGTTACCTCATGGAATGCCATTAGGCACTTTTTACCGTTGTCGCTCGAGGAGGAGGAGGAGGATGTGGAGATATCACTCCAAGTGGCCTTGAAAGCCTTCTTCTTTTCCTTTTTCTTGGCCTTTTTCTTGTTGAATGGGCAATCGGGCTTGTAATGGCCTTTCTCGCCACACCCATAGCATGTTACCTTGGGCTCAGATTTTTCGTTGGATTGAGCCTTGCAAGATTTCTTCTTTTTGTGCTTCTTCATGAAGTTGTGCATTTTGAGGGCAAGATTCTCCATTTCGGAATCGCCGCTTGAAGAGGATGACGATGAGGAGGAGGAGATTTCTTCTTGTTAAACTTTGAAGGAGATGTTCTTTGGAACTTTGACCGGTTTGCCTTCCTTTTCAGCTTGCCTCCTCATGGTGATCTCATAGGTCATGAGGGATCCGATGAGTTCTTCGACCGACATGTTTTTGATGTCCTTTGCTTCTTGGATTGCCGTGACTTTCGGTGCCCATGTGCTTGGTAAGATCCAAAAGATCTTCTTGACCATTGTCTCTGCAGAAACATCATCACCAAGGGACTTTCTCCCATTGCAAACATCAGTAAAACGAGTAAACATATCAGTAATATTTTCAGATGGATGCATGGTAAAAGACTCTAAATCTTGACGATACATGTCCAATCGAGTATCCTTGACTTTGTTGGTCCCCTCATGGGTAACCTCCAAAAGTTTCCAGATTTCATGTGATGAGGTGCATGTGGAAACTCGATTGAACTCATTACGATCAAGGCCGCAATGTAGAGCGTTCATGGCTTTTCCATCAAGCTCGAAATTTTTAATATCGTCTTGGGTCCATTTGGATTCATCGGGGGAAGAGAGAGTGTAACCTTGCATGACAATTTTATAAATGGGATAGCCAATGCTTCTAAGAAAAGTGGTCATGCGGGTTTTCCAATAATTAAAGTCGGTTCCATCAAAAAATGGAGCACGACCCAAAGAATAGCCTTCGAGGGCGAAAGAGGTTGATGCCATTACAATGGATCTTGCACTACTGGAAAATGGGTCTATACCCACGGTTTTGCACAAAACCGTGGGTATAGGACACCCATATACCCACGGTTTCCCAAAACCGTGGGTATAGGTTTAGTATAGGAACCTATACCCACGGTTTTGGAAAACCGTGGGTATAGGTTATTTTTGAAGACCTATACCCACGGTTTTGGTAAAACCGTGGGTATAGGGGTTGTTATAGAGACCAATGCCCACGGTTCTGAAAAACCGTAGGGATAGGGTTTTTTTTTTACAAGACCTATACCCACGGTTTTCCAAAACCGTGGGTATAGCTTTTCCTTGTTATGGCGGGGGGGGAAAATTCCTGCGGGAGTGGATTTTGTTTTGGCGGGAACATGATTTCAAATTAATATAATTACATGGAGTGAAGACTTTAATACAATAATTTCGCTGGGTTAGTTGGTTAAGTTCTCTGTCTCATACATGAGAGACCGGAGTTCGATTCCCGGTATTTTTTTATTTTTTAGATATTCGATTATTTTTAATATAAGTAAATAACCAGATTGAGACGTTAACAAAATTCAATTGGCAGTGTTGGTCACGAGTTCCGTATTTCGCTGAAAATGCCGCGTGAGACGCGGGTTCAAATCCCTCCAGGTGCGTTTTTTTGAATTTATTTCTGTTCGTTTGAAATCAGTGGATTATATTAATATATATTTGTAGATATATGCATATATAACAAATAGGAATTGTAGGTGCGTTGGTCTTGTGCTGAGGCGCGGCGGTGAGGCTGGCTGAGTTGCAGGTTCGAATTCCAGCGGCCCCGTATTTCCGATTTTTAATACCCCACGGTTTGGAATCCGTGGGGATTGGTGTGTGCCACGCTGGAGCAGCGTGGTCCTCCATTTGAAAAAGCCTATACCCACGGTTCTGCTAAACCGTGGGTATAGGGTTAGACCCCTATACCGACGCCACTCAGCCCCACGGTTCCCCAAACCGTGGGTATAGCCTATACCCACGGTTTTGGGGGCTATACCCACGGTTTTGAACCGTGGGTATAGGTCGTTTTTCCAGTAGTGTTGAATTTGAAACCGGTGAAGGTATTACTCAAATTTTTCCCTTTGATACCAATTGTTGGACGGAGAAGAAAGGAAGTGATGGAAAGAGGGGGGGGGGGTGAATTGCCTTTTAAAAATTAATTAACAAATTAAAATCAAAGATAAAGTGCAGCGGAAATAAATAAGGAAAGACACAAAATTGATAACGGAGTTCGGCCTAAAACCCAGCCTACGTCTCCGCTCCCAACTCAACCGTTGAGAGATTTACTACCGCTTGCTTTTCAATGGTTTTAGCAAGAAACCCACTAGACTTTAAGGTTAGTCTAGAACCTATTACAGCTTGCTTTTATATGGTTATGCAAGAACCCACTTGATTTTAATGGTTGAGCAAGAACCCACTAGCCTTCTTACAGGTGAAGGCTAGCTCACCTTTGATTCAAGCCTTTTAAAAGGGAAGGCTTGACTAACCTCTTCACACCTTAAAGGTGATGTGAAAACCCAAAAGAAAGGAGGATGAGAGAAATGGGAGTTTGTAGGCACAAACTCAATTTAAAGCTCAAAATGATAAATAATGAAAAACCGTAATGGGAGAAGTCTTGGGCGCCAATGGATTGATGAAGTTGATGAAGTGCTCTCCCAAGCTTCTATGGTGGTGCTCCTTGGATGTGGAAGTGAGTTGGAGCAATTTGAGGTTCCCTTGGAACAATCCGCCGGAGGTTCGCCAAATGATGAAAAATGTGTCAGTTGGCTTCCGTATGGCTTACTTAAGTTTCCGGGGGTTCAAGGTCCTTTATTTATAGAGGGGGAACCCTCTTATGGACGTTAGAGGCCTTTGGAGCCATTGGAGAGGCTTTCGGAGCCGTTGGAGGCCAAGTGGACAGGCTGGTCAAAAGCCCAACGGCTAGTTTGACTGCCTCCACTGGCTGACCGGTACAGGGCCACCGGTTGGCCGGTGCCTTGGAGATGGGTGGATGCTTCTGTCCAGGCGCCACCGGCTGGCCGGTGATGAGGCCACCAGTTGGCCGGTGCTAAGACAGTGGCTGACACTGTTCTGGCTGGGTGCCACCGGCTGGCCGGTGCTGAGGCCACCGGTTGGCCGGTGCTGAGGCAGTGGCTCAGCCTTCTGTCCAGGGTCCATCGGCTGGCCGGTGGACTGAATTTCAGTCCACTTTGGCTTTTTGCCTTCTTGGCCTTCTTGGCCCAATTCCTTGGCACCCTGAATTTAAGCCTATCATCCAAAAACACTTAAAACAATATTAAATAAATAAGAGAGTGATTGTGATCATGAAAATTAAACCTTGAGGGGTATGAGAGGTACAACATATTAGTGTAAGTGTAATCTCTATATTACATTTACACAAATGTGTTTTGTGAAGGCAGTGTCCTTATACAGGTAGGCTGCGTAAAGGTTATACCCTTACATGAGCTTCTGCATAATGGTTTATCCCTTATGTGATACCCTTATATAGAAGGTCTACATAAGGGTAATATCACACTTACTGTTATAAAAATGGGTTTCATAAATGTAAAATCCTTATTCAAGGGAGTTGTGTAAAGGTAATACTCTTATGAAAGGGAGTTGTGCAAAGGTAGTTCCCTTATGCAAAGGGGTATTTGTAAGGGTCATTAAATGTTTACCCTTATGTGTGAAGGTAGCTGATGCATAAAGGTCCTTTATGTTTACCTTTAAGTATTTTATGAAATATTCAATATACCATTATGCAAAGACATTTTGTAAAGGTAGTACCATTATATTAGAGATCTGGGTAATGTTAATATTTGTATACCTATACATAGGTTTTAGAAAATATACCTAACCCTTATACAGAGAATTAACATAATGGTAAAAGATAAGACAACCTTGTGAATTATAGGGGTTATGTGTAAGGGTAGGATGAATAATTTCAAAAAAATTATAACATATTAAATGTTTTAATGGATTATAAATTGTTTATAATTCATATTAAAATCTATTTTAAAAATAATTAATTTAAGAAGATTTTATAAATTAATTAATTCATTATAATTTTTTAATAATTAATTAAATACATTTTTATGAATCATTTCTCCCAAATATTAAAGTTTTATATTTTAAAATACCTTTTGATATATTAATTTTAATTCCTTATAATATTGAAATAAATATTTTATTTATAAATTATATGAGGGGATTTATAAATTATTTACAAATTAAAATATATATGATATTTATATTATATGAAAATTTTATAAAATAGATATTGAACTATAAAATGTTAATAAGTCATGAAATATCATAAAAAATAAAATTAATATAAAATATGAAGTGTGTCATATTGAAATTAATATAAAATTATTATATACTTTCTAATTTATAAAATGTAAATAATTAGAATTTTCTAAGTAGTTTATAAATGTATCAGGTTTTATAAAATAAATAAAATGATTATTTATTTGTTAAATTTACATATTATCCATGTTTAGTAAATTATTTATGAAATAAGATTATTGATTATTCCAATTTATATAAAAAATTTCTATTATAGATTCTTTCATATCATTCTATGTTTTATATCATAAAATTTAATATTCATCTACCTTGATGTCAGTTTTTATTTTTAGTTATGAGCTTGAGAATAGTGTGCGGGAATTGTTTTTTCATATTATATGGTATAGTTTTCATTAAATTAATTCTCTCATGAGTAAATTATACCCGTATAGAGGGAATTGGGGTTGGACCACCAACTTTCAACAAGTATTGCCTTAGTAAAGTGAATGGGGTTGACTATCAATCACTATAGGCTTGCTCACGTGGTGATTATTAATACCATATAACTTTATACATTTCAATGAAGAATTAATATACCTTATGAATATAATGCATTTGGATTTGTATGAATATTTTTTTGGGTGATTAACATAGACTGGTGGGTTATTTAAAGAGGCACACATTAATGTGGTGTGAACACATTAATATGGTGGTTGAATAGGGAATTCCAAAATTAAATTTTCATAAGGATACATCCACAAAATTAAATAAAACATGAAAAGATAATGATTACCTATGATGTAATAGTTTAATATGTATACAGTTTATATTAAATTTATTAGAATAAAAACCCCTCAAATACAATTTGTGATATTCATTCCAAATTTACACATGTCAAGACCCTGATTATCGAATAGGGCAGGTCATAAAAAAGTTGGGTTCCCCTAGATTATCTTATATAAGGAAAGAAAATTTTGATTAACTCTATATTATCTTGTTGGTTAGGTCATGAAAAAGTTGGGTTCCCATCAATAATACTTTGTTATCATATTTTTTATGTTTTATTTCAGTTACACTTATCGAGAGACCCAAATAGGATTAGGTCATCAAAGGAATAGGGTTGAGTGACTTCATATAATGGATTTGGATAAATGGTTATCTGCTCAACTATCTAAGAGTCACAACTATTTTGATTGGGATGGATCCCTACCTAATTAACTATATTATGATAGAAACACCAAAGTAGGATCCTTTAATATTGAAATATTAATCTTGGCTCATAAATTGATATGATATATAAGGTTATTATTTTCAGTAGAAGTTCATCCATTTAAAACCCTTAATGAAACGATATAATGCATGTAACTCACCTACTTATATGTCTATATTGTAGATTATGGAATACATCACACTAATAATATTATGATACTTGATAGTTACAGTCAAATCTTGGAATCTTGGATTGAGAAGTGTTCTCAAGGAGAAACATTCAGATTATAAGAATTTGAATGTTATAGAAATAAATTTCACCAACTCTAAATCATTGGTATTTGATGTTGGGTTTTCATCACACTTTTGTATTGACAACAAAACACATATATTACAAGGAATTGATGAAGGATTAAGTATATATTCATGTAAGTAATGGAGAAAATTTTGTTTCATTATAGGGAAATACTTATGATCTCATTTGGTCAAGTGGATTATTTCTATATTTGAAAAACTATTATTATATTCCTACAATAAATAATAATTTTATTTTTGTATCTTGTTTGTACAAGATGGGATTTTCATTCAATATTATGAATAGGAGTTTTTTTGTATAAATGGGTGAAATGTTTTTTAGTATTGGTAATTTAATGAATGGTTTATATATTCTTAGTATGGATAATCATGTTTATAACATCTACGTACCTTTAGTATTGTCCTCTTTAATATATAAGTGATAATCGCATTCAAATACTTCATAGATATTTATTGTTAGACTCGTTGTATTAAAAATAATTTCATACATGCAGATCTCATTTATTAGGAAAATTGAAAAGGTTTAAGTTTTTGAGAAATGTTGAGAGGGATACTGTACTATTTGATCTTTCTAAGTGGTGATATATGTAGACTAATGAGTTCTCAAAAAATATGGGGTATTATGTATTTAATTACAATTATCTATGACTTTAGTTGTTATGGGTATGTGTTTATGATGAAATAAAAGTATGAAACTTTTAAAAATTTCAATTAGTTTCAGAACAAAGTACATAATCGAAGAGGAAAAACTATTAAATTCCTCTAATCGGATCATGGTGGTTATTTCTTGAGCCAGGAATTCATAGCTCCTCTTATAGATTTTAGAATTATTGCTCAACTCACACCTCCTAGAAAACAAAAATATAAGGGTGTATCTGAAAGGTTTAATCATACCTTATTAGATATGGTTTGATAAAAGATGAGTTTATGTGACCTTCCTATGTCATTTTGGGGTTATTCTATATAAATTTTTTTTCTCTAACAAAACCATGTTCCATATAAAGTTTTCATGCAGACACCATATGATATATGTATTAGGGAAAATCCAAAAATTTATTACATTATAATTTGGGGTTTTAAAGATTATGTAAGATGTTTTCCTTCTAATAAACTTGAACATTTGTCTTATAAATTCTTAATTTTTATTATCCTAAGGACCAAGTTATATCATTTCTAACACCCAAATGAACACAAAGTGTTTTTGGATTGAAATGGCATATTTCCTAAGAATTAATATATATGTTGAGGAGTTAGGAGTAAGAATATTTAAAATAGATAAGTTCATGACAAAAAAAAAATGTGTTCCTCAGTGGTAATTTGAGTCGATTGAACAAAGAATTTTAAAAAAGAGCAAACTCAAGTTATAGATGTTCTAGAAGGATACATCTAGAACCTAAGAGATTTGGATTTCACTTATCTATTTATGATGAATTAACATTCATAAAAGATAAATATACTTCCTATAAAAATTCCATTCAAAGTTTTGATTCTGATAAATGGTTAAAATCCACTGAATATGAGATGCACTCAATTCACAGTAACCATGTTCAAAACCTGGTGGATTCCCTTGAAGGGGTGATACCAATATAGTGTAGGTGAGTTTTCAATAAGAAAACTGACTTGGATAGTAGAGTGTCTACCTAAAACTCATGATAGGTGTCAAAGGGTTATAAAAATTTCATGGTATTGACTATGAAGAGACCTTTTCACATGTTCTGATGATAAGTTTCATTCATATTATTCTATCTATAACATCTAAAAATTTTTATGAGATATATCAAACAGATTAAAAATTCACATTAAATAATTAGAATATGGACAAAGACATGTATATGATACATCTCAAGGGTTTTGATGTTTCAAATGTGAGTGATAAGTTTTTCAATTTGAAATGGTCTATTTATGGACTAATGAAATATTCTCGTAGTTGAAATATCTGGTTTGATGATGCAATCAAATAGTTTTGTATCATCAATAACACAAATGATTCCTCTTTATACAAGTGTATTAGTGAGATTATAATAGTATTTATAATAATTTTTGTTGAATAAAGACTCCTAATTTTAAATGATGTCTCAATGCTTCAATCTATAAATAGGTATCTAGGAAAATGGTTCTTAATAAAAGACAAGGATAAAGCATCATACATACTCCTAATGCGGATCTATAGAGATTGATCTAAAAATTTTCTTAGATAGATTCATAACACATATATATGGTAAATTTTTAAAGTGAATTAATATGGAGAACTCTAATATGGGGCCTTTACTAGTATTTCATGGAATAAATCTTGGGAAAATTAAATATCCTTATAAATATTTAAATATTATGGGATGGATTACTTATATGTCTTCCATGAGACCTATCATGTACGTCATGTTGTGTAATCAACCTGATATATCATATGATTTGATAATAATAAGTAAATGTTAATCCAATCATGGTGAGAGTTACTAGAACGTTGTAAACAACATCAGTATATACTTGAGAAGGACTAAGGATATGTTATTGGTCTTTGGAGGAGAGGATGTGATTTGTTTAAAGGTTTAAACTAATGTTATTTTCTAATATGAAAAAGGATGATATAAAATACCAATCGAGATTTATGTTTTTTATAAATAGTGGAGATATTAGTTGGAAGAGTTCTAAACATTCCACTATAGTGGAATCAACAACAGATGTAGAATAAAAACCATCATCATATGCTAAGCATGATTCTATTTAGATAAAAAGTTAATTTGTAAACATGGAGTGGTTCCTAGAATCAAGGAAATAATTGAGCTACATTGTGAAGAAAATTTTGTTGTTTCTCAGAATATGGAACCCTAGTCTCATCAAATGTCCAGACGCATCCCTATAAAATACCATCTCATCCAAGAGTTTATAGAGAGAGGTGATTTAAATATAAGTTGGGTATCTACCCAAGATAATGTTGTAGATCCATTGACAAAACCATTATCTCTACAACAACATGATGTTCATATAAAATCTATAGGTGTTAGACACATGAAGGATTGGTTGTGATGATTCTAAATGTGTCATGTTATTATAATAAATGTAAATATAAAGTTATTATTCATTCATGTGCGCTAAAACTTTACATGAATGATCAAATGATAAATATACCCCCAATGTATAAACTTTATGTTATCCTTGCCCAATGATCATTATATATTATTATGGTTCGTAATGATATGATAAGGTTGTCATGAATATAATATTTTATTTCTTGAAAATATTTTTATACTAGACATGAATAATATATTATGGTGGTAATAATTAGAGACTTATTACTTAGATTGATTTTCTAAATAATATCTCGGGGAAATAATACAATCGTCTATACAATTAGGGGTGTACTCTTATTATCAATACTTATTATATTAGTATTCTTATATACCTAGCATGAGAACCTTCGTGCTTTGATACCCTACTTATGCAAGTTAGTATATAAACTAAGATAATCGGGGGTGGTTGGGTATGTTGTTCATAATTTCAACAGTGTGAGTGAAACCCAGATGGGATTTGCCTAATTTTATAATATGAAAGGATATCAAATAATTCGCCAGCCTTTAACATTAATTAATCTTGAGTTAAGTCAATAATTTTACTTTCATTAACATCAAGGATCATATTAGGTTTATAACTTTAGAGAATTAGTCCATAACTCACACATAACAACTCATATATTACAAAGTAAAAACTTATACTCACAATTCATTTTTTTCATAAAATAAAAAATGTTTAAAAAAATGTGGTATCTTTTCATGTTTAAACTTCATAACTTTTCCTTGATCCCATCCTTGAATATATTCTTCTTTAAATACTGTTAAAAACATTTCAAAACATGGGATGGTCATAAAAATCTTGGTAAGGGATAAAAAAAAAGGAAAACTATTAGTCTTTCAAAAACATATAAACCATAAATACTTTATCATAAAGTAATACTTTTCTCATTAAAGATGTATTAAATACACTTCACAACATATATGCTCATTTTTACCATTTTTTTAATCAAAATATTACCATAAAACCCATAGAAATCACATATAACATTTAAAGGTAACTTGAGACATAATCATACTTAAATGGAACAACCATACGGTCGACTTCCAAACATATCACTAAATGGAATATCAATACGGCCAACTTATATACCCAATTCATTAGAGGTTATAACATAACTACTTGTCCTTGGTTTATCACAGAACCACCCATCGTAGGTTTATAACATAACCACCCATCTTTAGTTTATAATGTCATCATGCATCAAATGATCAAGTACTATTATATAATCATAACACATAAAATATTACAACTTTCTACATTTTACTCATGAAATTTAATTTCCAATCATAAGAAATCAATTAAATATATTGAAATATTTAATCCATTCACAAAACCATTTAAAACATTTAATAAAGAGATATTTTAATCAAAGTATCCCATGCCACATTGATACTTTTGAAATAAATTAACATTTTAAAACATTAATGTTCATATAAATAAATTTATAAAATCAATTTGGAAAAAATTGACATGAAATAGATGTTTTTAGAAGAATAAATTTTAAAAACATTTAAAATGATTTTTTTGTTAAAGAATCCCTTACCAAATGAGAAATACTTGAATAAAAATTATTAAGGAATAAAATTTAAAAAAAACATTAAATATCATGATAATATAGTAATTCTTGATATAAAGTGTCAAAAGGGTTTTATATACACATTATAGGATAATAAAGGTTCATAACATCAATATATTCCTCAATGAAAGGAGATTGAGACGAAGTCCCTTACCTTGAGTTTGATTCATCATGAATGTTCCTTATTCATATTGAATAATGAAATTAGGTTAATTTATACTTTATTTAAAACCTTTGAATGTAAATTATTCCTTTTATATCCTTAATTACCAAATTATAATAATTAGTTAATTATTTTATTTCTCATCTGATGTTTTGTCGATATCCGGTACTTGACTCAAAAATAAACCTTGTTTGATGTCAGTTGTCCATGTTTTCATAATTAATTTATCACTAAAATAATATTCATGAAATTATTATCATTTTTATACATCAATTATCCTTTTAAATCAAACCATTAATTATTGTTTTGAAAAATAAACAATGTTATATTCATCGAGATGGTAAGTAGTACGTACGAATGAGTAACATTTTTCATTTTTCATTGATTGTTATAGAAAGAAGGTAAGTATTGTTTTATCATTACATAATGATAATAACATCATTAATATAATATTAAAATTTTAAATGTACTTATATATATCATACAATTGAGGTAATGGATAAAAACGAGTCACATCGCTTCGTGGAGGTGATAGCTCACACGTACGCACGAACAACGTTATCATTTTTATGCACATGAAAAGTAAGAAAATAATTGATATATTATTATCATATAATGATTTATATATCATTAATGACAAATACAAACATTAAATCTATCTTTACAACCACTCATGATAGAAAGTTATGGAAAACGAATTATGTCGGTTCGTGGAGGTGATAGATCACACACACACAAACGATTAATTTCGTTCCCATTTAATGGAATTGGAGATGGATTTAGGTTATTATATTAAAATAATAACATATTAGTATATTGAGGATACAGTAGTTGTTATTTCATATTAGAATAATAATATTTTACATAAGTTTAAGAATAAATAAAATAGAAATACTTAAATAAAAACATTAAATTTCTTTACGATGGGCACCTTTCTTAACACCTTAACACCTCTAATGAAGGTGTTATACCTAATATAACACTTAAAAATGTGTAGAGGGATTATATGAAGGTTTTTTTCAAGATATTTACCAAATCGGTTTTGGATGTGTGAGTAATAAAGAGGAATGGGTGGCTTTTATAAGAGAGGAGAGAGACACCCTTGAATTATTAAAAGTATTAAATTAATATAAATTCAATTTCAATTCAAAAAGGGGAAAAAGTCATTTACTTCGAAGATAGGATGAGTTTGGGTATAAATATTATCAACCAATGTAAATTATACATTTTTAATATTTGTTTAATCATTATATATTTTTTAATCCTTTTTAATTCTTACTATTTTATCATGTAATTTACATGAAGAGGATTTAAATAATTACCAAATCATTCCAAACGACCAATAAATGAGCCATTAATGAACTTTTATAGTTATATGAACTTTTTAGACGAATATTATATTTTTATAAATTTAATATCATTTAATTAAATATTTTATATTTTAAAAAATGAATTTTGTCATTTTTTATACTATTCATTAAATGATTTTTTTAAAATATCATAACAACTTTATTGCTTCAAAAAACTACATTAAATAAATACTAACATTTCATATACATCCATATATTTCATGGATGGTATCAGATATTTCAAATTATATTTATTTTAATATTATTGAGATCATGCATTTGATTCTTTCTTTAATAAATCTATTACCACATCAACTTCGTGTCATAATTTCAATTAATTATATAATTCGTATAAATTATAAATAAATTAACATGTTGTAGTTAATATTTTTATCTTTATAATTAATATTAATATACAAATATATCACCTACATGACCCCATATTAAAATTGTTTCAGTAAGAAGAGACATATTTATGACATATTTACCTTTACTTTGAATTAAATGTCATAAATGTCATAATCACACCCAAATGACCTCTAAAAGGCTCAATTTCGCCCCAAAAATGGTCATGGTTGATAATAACTCATAAAATAAGATTATGAAAAGTGTTAGGGTAATTTTATAATATTATAATACTAATTTTACCTTTAATTACTCTCTTTACCTTTAACCATGGTCAATAAAATATTAATGTTACTATTCACCAAAAAATAATTGTATCCTATTGGACCATATTTTTCATGCAGAGTATAACCATGTATATCCATTTATAAAAATTCAATTCATATAATTTTTTGAATTAGGATTAACACGAATCTTGTTGACGGATTGAGAAAATGGGTTTTTAAGTAAAATGTTCAAAAGTTCACATAGTTTTTATATTTAATTTTAATTTGAAGAAATCATCCAATGAACTAAATTGTATTTAATGATAATAAGATAATATAATTATACCTTAAAACCCTATGAAAGGATAATCTAACAATATAAATAAATTAGATGAAAAGGCGGTTTGAATTAAAATGCAGGATTTTTCACTATTTATTAAAATATGAATTTAATCAGAATAATACAAAAAATTTAACCACATTAAAATACGATATATCACTTTGAAATAAAATTTTTATTTTTTCAAATATAAAATATAAAAGTGAAAAAAATATATATATAAATGGTTCTCATTCAAAAGGTGGTAAAAAATTCTTTTTTGACAAATACTCTTATAATTCATAAAATTGAATTTCTTATTATATCATATCTAGAAAACATATAAAATGAATTTTAAAAATCATATTTAAATTATATATCATTAATATAATCCAAAGTTATTGATTTGATTATATTATAAACACAATTATTTGAACTTTAATAGTTTTTCATAAAAACGCATTCTTTTTATTCAATTGATTTTTTGATCTCATTTCTAATTAATTTTATAAACAATAAATCATTATATAAACATGTGTAAACCCTATTTTTATAATTTGGTTAATATCGTTCATTCCAGCCATTCGAATGACTATGTGATTACAAAACAATTAAAATTATATTATTTATAATATATTATATTTGGAATAACTCAATATTGTGTGCAATGTAAGATTTTAGATAAACCCATTGTTGCATGTATGGTACACTATCATACATAGAAACCTTATTAAATACAAATTTTCTATATAATTCATTATTATTAATAAATATGAAAAATAATTATTTTATAACTATCTGGGTAGTTACATCCTTCCCCCCTTTTGGACATTGCATCCTCGTTATTTTAAATTTGGGCTCAGTAACTAAGGTTTCAATTTTAAAAATTTCTTCAGTGAAATACCACATCATAAAAAGATTAAATAAAACATATACTTTAATATACTAGAAGTGAAGTACAAAGTTCATATGAGATAACACAAAATAGGATTATATGTAGTAAAACATGGATATGGAAGTAAAACTAACTATAATATTCTAATGGAGAGTGATAGAAAACATGATCAGGAGAATGTTAACACTAGAAAACCAAAAAAAAATTATGGGTTAAACAGTCATTGATTTCATATTAGGGAATGTAAAATAAACATTTTTTCAAGATCCTTTTCATAAAGTTAAGAAATTATTTTACTACTTAGAATGAGAACATAAGGAAATATACTTACTTGACATATAGAGGTTCATCCATTAATCAAATTCCACCACAAACTCATCTTTTTTAAAAATGATGAGTATTTGATATGTATTTTTCATTCCTGAAGCACTATCATAAAATTCTATATAATCACATAATCCAAAAAATATTAACTATCTTTTTCTCCTATATTTAGACATTAAACATAACCAAATTGGTTTGTATAATATATGATAATTATTTGAAAATAAAAAAACTATATGATGAAAAAGTACTTCAATATCCAAAATTCAATACTAATATCCAAATTTCAATAAAGACCATTTAATAAATAACCATCCTTAAAATTATTCAAAATAATCCAAACTAAGATTGAAAACCAAAATTCAGAAGGTTTTGATGACAGTCTTCTAAGATAAATTTTAACATCTAAATCTAAATAAAATAGATCACTCTTAATGTCTTATATGAAAAAGTAATTACATTAATAAAATATTCTCTATGTTTGGTTAATAACTTTCCATAATACCCCTAATAAACAAAAGTATACAATAAAATGATATATTCTTCCAAAATATATTTCAACCATCACTCCTACATTTAAATCCCATAGTATTCTATTTACCTTAATTATATAAAATTCACAAAATAGTGAATGTTTTCCAAAATAACATTTATCACTTAATCCCTAAATCATTTCCGAATATTAAGGAAATACATTTGATGAAACACAAGTTCCTAAAATCATCTTATTCTTATACGATAAACTCATTTATCTAAAAAGGAAAAGTCATATTAGCCACTGACTTCATGTAGGCCAATGGTAGGTGATTCACCTTTATCACCCTTCCGTTATGGGTTTGATCCCCATAGACTTGTTGGAAATGACGGGTTGTCACCCATATTATGGGTTGTCACTTTTTATACAACTCAAAAAATAACCATAGATTGTTTAAAACATAAATGTTATCTCATACCTTTTATTTTTCATCCCAAAATATAATAACTCTTAATTACCTAAATTACAAAAGATCATATGAACCCTAAAGTTTGTACATTAAAATATAATTATTCCTAAAATATAAAAGATAATTCTTACTCAAATAACATTTTAACATAACAAACTTCAGGGTTACATATATAATAAAAATTCTTCCAAAATAATCTCATCATCAAAAGAAAATTTTTTGTTTTAAACATTTCATCATTCATATATCTAACATAACTATTGAATCCCTTATATGTTAACTTCTTAATAATTAATCATTCTTCACATTCCCTTGACCACAATTTTCCAACTCATTCCTTAATAATTATTTCCTAAAAACAAAAACATGAAGTATGTCCTAAGATTCAATAATGTCAGAACATAAGTCAAGAAATAATCCATACATTTCATGTTTCATTTTCAGTTTCCTAATCATAAACTGAAATGGAATTAGTTATTGATAAACATATATTTGTATGATCTTGTTGATCCCATTCCAGAACCTTTTTCATAGGACATATATTTTCATAATGACCATACTCTCTATATTTAAAACATTCAATTTATAACACATAAAGAACTTCTTTCCCTTTCATAGTGTCAACTAAACGCTTAGTTTTTCCTTTGAAGTTTATTTCATTATGACCTTCATTACAATATCTATAACAAATTAACTTCCATTTAATATAACTTACAAGGTGTTTAATTCGACATCCTTGACACATATATTGATGAATATTCTTACCTTTATGATCAGTATTACCTAAGCCCCCATAATGATTTTTTTCTATCATATATTATGTATCAAAAAAATCACTAGGTTTCAAGTGGTTAATCATTACTCAATATAGTTGGTTTATAATAAACATGAGAGTTATCATTATAGCTCTCATTTAATTTAGTTGCTTATTTAAGGAACCACCACATTTTCTATCACATCAATTGTTACTTTGGTTCCCACTCAATCCTTTCATTTACTAAAACCAAAATGGTTAGTGTGAGTATATCAATAAAATAAACATATACTATATTATAAGGAAGAACAACACTAAGATATATTTATTTATGTTTTCTAAAACTCATTCAATTTATCTTAAATAACTATGACTTTTTATATTATTCTAACCATTTTGGTTATATATAACTTATAAATTATTCTTAAATATCACCCTAACCTCTAAATTTATCTAAACCGACCATAGATACCAACTATAATTCCCCATCCTTAAACAATACATAATCTTGAGTTAAGTCAATAATTTGACTTTCATTCACAATGAGTATCTTTTTGGGTTTATGGATTGAAAGAATTAGTCCATAACTAATACATAACAACTAAAATATTACACAGCAAACACTTCTACTCGCTATCCGTTTTTTCATAAAATAAAAAATAAACATGGTTTTGTTTCATGTTTAAACTTCATAACTTTTCTTTTATCTCATCCTTGACTCTATTATTCTTTAAATCCTGTGAAAAAAATTTCAAAACGTGGGATGGAAAAAAAATCTTATTAAGGGATGGAAAAATAAGGAAAACTGTTAGTCTTGAAAAAACATGTAAACCATTAATACTTTATCATAAAGTAATACTTTTCTCCTTTAGGAAATAGTAAATACACTTTAGTGAATATATGAAAATTTCTTACCATTTTTTTAATAAAAAGATTACCATAAAACCCATAGAAATTACATATAACATATAAAGATAACTTGGGAAATAATCATACTTAAATGGAATAACCATTCGGTCGACTTCCACACATATCCCTATATAGAATAACCATAAGGCCGACTTCCGAACACAATTTATTTGTGGTTATAATGTAACCAACCATCCTTGGTTTATCATGGAACCACCCATATTTGGTTTATCACATTACCATCCATCTTTCTTTAATCACGTAAGCACCCGTGAAATAATGTCCAAGTACCATTATATACTCATAACACATAAAATATTTTAATTTTTTATATTTCACCCATAAAATTTCATTTTCAATCACAAGAAATCATTTCAATATATTGAAATATTTAATCCATTCCTAAAACCATTTAAAACATTCAATAAAGAGATATTTGAATCAAAGTGTCTCATAACAATTTAAAAGTTTTGAAATAAATTATCATTTTAAACCATTCATGTAAATATAAATAAATTTATAAAAAATTATTTTGAAAATATATTCATGAAATAGGTGGTTTTAGAAGAATAAATCTTTAGAACATTTATAACAGTGTTTTAGTTAAACAGTCCCTTACCACTTGATAAATACTTGAATAAAAATTGTTAAGGAATAAAGTTAAATAAAGCATTAAATATCATGAGAATGTACTAATTCATGATATAACATGTCAAAAGGGTTTTATATACACATTATAGGATAATAAATGTCCATACAATCTAGATATTCCTCAATGGAAGGAGATTGAGATGAAGTCCCTTACCTTGAGTTCAATTAGTCACATATATTCTTTATTCTTACAAAATAATAAACATAGGTTAATTTATAATTTATCTATAAATTTTAATATTTATTATTCATTTTATATCATAATTTACCATGTTAAAATAATTAGATAATTATTTTAGTTCATGTCGGACATTTTGTCGATATTCGGTACTTGAGTCAAAAATGAACATTGTTTGATGTCACTATTCCATATGGTCTTATGTCCTTCATCTCCAAAATAATATTCATGAAATTTTTAAAATTTTTGTAAATCAATTATAATTTTATATGAAACAATTATTTTTTATGAAAAAATGAAAAATGTTATATTCTTGAAGATGGTAAGAAGTACGTACGCATGAATAACATTTTTCATTTTTCATTGATCAATATAGAAATATAGTAAGTATTATTTTATCTTTCCATAATTATCAAAAAATCATTAATATCATATTAATAATTTAAATATAATTATATATATCAAAAAATGTAAGTAATGAATAAAAATGATTCGCATCGCTTCGTGGATTTGATAGTTCACACGTATGCACGAATGACGTTATCATTTTTATGTGCATGTAAAGTAAGAATTTAACTGATATTATTATTATAATATAATGATTATTATTTCACGAATAAAAAATGTTAATATTAATTATTTCTTTATAACCACTCATGAGATACAATTATGGAACATGAATTTTATCGGTTTGTGGAGGTGATAGTTCACACATATGTAGGAATGATTAATTCCTTCCCCATTTAATGGAAGTAGAGATAGATTTATGTTATTATATTAACATAATAACATCTTATTATATTGAGGATATTTTATTTTTTATTTCATCTTGTAAAAAAAATATTTGATGTATGTTTAAGAATAACTAATAAAGAAATACTTAAATAAAAATAATACCTTTCCTTCAGATGAGCACATTTCATAACACCATAACACCTCTATGGAAGGTGTTCTGCCTAAATAATCGCTTTATGAATGTGGGGAGGGATTCTGGGAAGGGATTTTATAATATATTGGCTAAACAAAAGGATTCTTTATGTGTGATTAATACTGAGTAATTTGTTTCTTTTTATAGAAGAGGGGAGGGGCAGCCTTAGAATTATTGAAAGTATTAAATTAATATAAATTCAATTATGATTCCAAATAAGTAAAAACCCATTTAGTTCAAATATATTATGATTATGGGTTTAAATATAATCATACAATTAAATTATGATAAGTTTTAGTATTTTCTTAATCCTTATCATTTTGTTTTAACCCCTTTTAACTCTTACCATTTTATCAAGTAATTTACACTTAGAGGGTTAAAATAATTACCAAATCATGATAAATGGACAATAAGTACATCATTAATGGCATTTTATATTTATCTAAACTTGTTTTCTAAATCTGATTTTTTTAATTTTATATCATTTAATTAAATATTTTATATTTTAAAAAAATGAGTTATGTCCATTTTGACACTATTCATTACATGACTTTTTAAAATATAATAACAACTTTATTTCTTAAAAAAACAACATTAACTAAATCCTAACATGTAATATACATCCATAAAATTCATGGATGGTATCAAATATTTCAAATTATATTTATTTTAATATTATTAAAAATATTTTTTTATTCTTTCTTTAATAAATCTATTACTACATCATCTTTGGTCATAATTACATTTAATTATTTAATTCCATAAAAATTATAAATAAATTACCATGTTTTAGGTAATATTATTATATTTCAATGTAATATTCATAGTCCAAGATATCACTTACATAACCCCATATTAAAATTGTTTTAGTAAGAAGATACATATTTATGAAATATTTGTCTTTACTTTAAATTAGATGATATAAATGTCATAATCACACCCATGTGTCTTATGAAGGTCACAATTTATGGCCAAGGATATTCACGGTTGATAATAACTCATAAAACATTATTATTACAAGTGTTAAGAAAATTTTATAATGTTATAAAATTAATTTTACATTTAATTACTCTATTTACCTTTAACTGTGATAAATAAAAAACTAAAGTTATTATTCACCAAAAATTACTTTGATCTATTGGACCAAATTTTTTCTATTGAGTAAAACCATGTATATCTGTTTCTAAATATTAAATTCACAGAAGTGGTAAAATTAGGTTTAACACTAATCTTGTTGATGGATCAAGAAGATGATTTTTTTAAATAAAATATTCAAAACATCACATAGTTTTTCTATTTAATTTTAATTTGAAAAGGAATCTAATGGACTACAATGGATTGAATGAAAAATACATAATCTAATTATACCTTAAAAACATGTAAAATGATAATCTATCAATATAAATAAATTATATATAAAATAGTTTGAATTAAAATGTAGTATTTTTCACTATTCATTAAAATATGAATTTAATCAGAAAAATACCAAAATTTCAACCAAATTAATTTTTTATATCCTGATTCCAAATAATAAGTTTATTTTGTCAAATATAACATATTAAAGTGGAAAACGTGATTTAAAAATGGTTCTCCATCAAAAGGTGGTTAAAATGCCTTTTTTGAAAGATACTTCTTTTATTCATTAAATAGAATTTTTACTTATATCTTGTCTAGAAAACATATAAGATGAATTTTAACCATCATATTTAATTTTTATTTCATTAATATAATCCAAAAATGGTGATTTTATTGTTTTATAAACATAATTATTAGTACATAAATAGTTTTTCATAAAAACACAACCTTTATATAAATTTTCTTTATTCTCATTTCTAATTAATTTTCTTACCAATGAATCATTATATAAATATTTGTAACCCCTATTTTTAAAATTTAGGTAATATCATTCATTCCCACCATTCTAACACCTATGTGATAACTACAACATAAAATAATATAATTAATAATATATTATTTTTTAGTAAAACTCTGTCTTGTTTGGAAAGTAAGATTTCAGAGATACCCATTATTACGTGTCGAGTACGCTATCCAGCATATCATTATTTTTTAGGTAAAATTTACTATCTAATTCATAATTATTAATAAATATGAAAAGGTATTATTCTATAATTACATGGGATGTTACAGATCAAGCCCTTAATTGAATTAGACTAAATAAATGCATGTCCATATGTAGTTATTTTACATATGATTTGTTCAACTACTTAGATAAGTTACATGTGGTGTACTTATCTGATAAATAAAAAACATATTCATAAACTAGGTCACTATTTTTTTGTGAGTCGAGAGATAGTGATAGGATAATACTATATTGATGTGTTTAAAGTATTGTGGTTACTCTATGTCATGGGAAAAGGGATTATATAGGATACATAAAATGTATATGATTCATCTTGTGGTGTACATATTCATATGAAGATATGAGTATGTTAAATAAATATCACACCAGACCCCTTTGTATCTTGAGTATAACTAATGTTTTTCTATAGGCTTCTATTTGCTTAAATATATGTAATTTGGATTTCAAATTTTTTGTTAATACTTCTAAGTCCCTAGGGTCGCATGGTTAAGCACTTGGATAATGATAGAATTTTAGGAAAACATTTTGTACAAAATGAATAGAGTTTAATGAAAACCCATATCCAAAATATTTTAGATGGGTTCACAAAGATTTGTGATGTTTTTTATAATTTTCTTATGGGATTTTTTTATAAGTGGTATTTTAGTTAGATTTGAATGAATATATACAGGAATGAGATGAATTTAAACATTCATATAATACATGAGGTATATTTACATATAATATAATTGATATTATTTGTGGTGTAAATTTAATATATTCATTTTATGCATCGGTTATTCATTCATGTAATACATGAAATAATATATATGTGTGTGTGTGTGGGGGTGTGTGTGATATGATATATATTTTTTTATTTTATCCTAATGGTTTATTTTCCATTTTCATGGATTAATTCCTTTGCATTAATTCATTGATTTTGTTTAATGAATTATACTAGACGAGCAGTAATGAATGAGGTGTGTTTGTATTTGAGATGCCTCAGGATTCACTTATAAAAGATGAAGAGATCCTCTCCTATTAGGGTGTGTGGAATGTAATTAATATGATCCATTATTAGTCTCTCTTCATCTCATTACTCAGTGTTTCTCATTAGAGGAGGTACTAGCACACCTTCAGATATTGGGTATCCACACGAATAATTCTTTGATTCATTTGAATTTCTATAGTCTTGGAGGAATTGTTCATTCATTCACTTCTTATTATGATCTCCCATAAACTTTCACTTCCAAGGAGAATTTTTTTTTATTTATACTTTAGATTAAAAAGAAATCTATTTTTGTACTATTTTATGAGATTATCCTTGAAGATAGGCCAACCTTTGATTTTGGTTGTTTTTTACATCAAATGATCATCAAATTATCATAAAAACCCATTAATATTGTGGTATATTGAAATAATGTCAATGCATTCTTCATGGTCTATAAGTTGTAGTGAACTGTGTAAAATAAAAATATCCCCACTTTAATTTTTTCATCCATATATTTCATACGAATTTTAATTATATGAGGTTTATTTTGTTCATTCTAACATAAGAAAAATATATGTTCTAAATAAAAATAATATTTGAAAACCCTAATTCATCTCCCCCACCTCTTTGGGTGTATTTAACATGTGGGTTAAATAGTATTGAACACATTTATTTTTTTTGAAATGTGATTCCAATTCATAAGTTTCATTATTCTCAATTTGGTTCATTGTTATTTTATCATTAAAACATAATTCTCATGTTGTAAGGCTTCATCAACACCTTTTGGTTCTAAATATAAAAGAAAGCTATTATTATTTTAAATTATCAATATTCTTTAGGTTTTTACTACCTTTCTATCATCTCTAAAAATATTTTTACACTCAACATGATTGATAACAATTTTGATACCATAATGTTTTCACTTTGATCCTTCCTCCTTGTTGGAATTTTCATAATCAACCTAAGATTTAGAAAAATCAACATGTACATATAAGTTACTCTCATGTTTTACACCATCTATAGACCCATAAATTTTATTATTTATGGAAAGTGATTCATATAATGTCACACCCCAACCTTGGATATGTATTTATTTTATTTTATTTTTTACTATTTACTCGGTCTCGTTCCATTTGGATGAGGTTTAGTTGGGTCCCAGTTTGAATTTTCGAAGTTTGATGTTCTGCTAGGTCTTGGGACAGTGTACGGTCAATGCACCATTAGCGGCGAATGATTTTTTGTTCCTAGTGAATTCATGGTGGTGCGACACATCAAATAAATAATAAATTAAATTAATTAATTAATTTAATTTAAGAAGGAAGCTAAAAAACACTTTATATCGATAAAACATGGTTAACGATTAAATTATTATAATGACAATCTAATTGCGCAAACACTAATATTACTATTATTTAATTTGGTAATAATACTGTTATTATTAAATTTTTATAAATATAATTATTATTTAAAATTAAATGTAATAAAATTTATCATTTTAATTATCATTAAGTTGTTTTGTTTTTTTTGTTGTTATTAATATTATTTTTATCTTTTCTCTATTAATATTTTTACTATTATTATTATTATTACTTAAAATAATGTTGATAAGGAAATCATAATTTTTATTTGTTTTATTAATATTTATTAGTTTTATTATTATTATTATATTTTATTATTGTCTGGTTTTTACCATAAATCTACACATTCTCGTCACCCCCCCCCCCTTCCCAGGTCACGAGCCAGCCACCAGCACCTCTTTCCCCTTTGGTCTTCTGTGCAGCGAGCCCCCTTCCAGACCCTCGCCTCCCACCACTCTTCCCATCCGGTGCGACCTTCGTCTGGCACGGCTCCCTCTCCCGGTCTGATGCCACCTCCCTATCTATCCCTCGCCTCACCTCACACCTCTCCGCATGCACCCCCTACCCTCACCAGCCTCCCGCGATGTCGCGCTTCGGTAGCGCTTGCCTCCCGCGACGCCTCCCTTTTTCTACAGCCAACACCTGATCCCATCCACCTAAAGTAACCCAATGGCCTCCTCCTCTTCCCTGGTGGTTTTCCTCTATGACGCCACCTCCCTTCCACGTCTAGTTAGCGTGAGGTCATGGCTCTCTTCCTTGTTCAGCCGGCATGAGAGCCCCCTCACCCCCCCCCCCTTCTGCTTGGCGCAACCCACCATAGTGGCCCACTCCCCTCCTCTAGCCCCACCATCTCCGGTGCGATCCCCTTCACCCGGTGGTTTCTCCATCCCAACACGAGGACCTTTTTGTATAACCTGATTTATTTATTTTGGTGTTTTTGTCTTCATTTTAACCCAACACTAAAAGCTTCAGGTTGCGTTTACATGTCTTGTTTGGTGTCTAGGGTTTTTAATTGGCCCTCAGAGTGATGCCCTTTCCTCTATTGTGGTCCGGTCACTCTCGCACGTGTTGAGGTAGGCGTTTCATGCCCTTTTACTCCCAAATTTAACTCATGTGGTGCTTGTGTGTTGTTATTTAATTTTTAAAACATGTTTTTCACTTTTATTACATACTTAGTTAATTTTTAGTGGTGATTTCATATTGGTTGAATTGATCGCAATATGTTTTATGCACATGTAAACTCCTCTCCTTTTGGTCTTACATAATTTTCATCTTCTTTTAAATGGTATTGTTGGATATCTTGGGGTGTGTTTGGGTACAATTCCTTTTGGTAGCATTTGATTGTGTGTTATGACGTGTGCATTTGGTTTTTTGTGATTCCCTGGTACTTTTGGTCATGTGTTGGTCCTTACCACTATATTTTGGGTATCTTTTGTTGTTATAGTGAACTTATGGTCAATGACCGAGGATGCGCACGCACTCACCTAATGTATGTATATATATAATATATATATGTCCTCCAAGTACGTATTCCATCATGGCGCGGGGAACACATGCATTGGATTATGGATATATGTATATATATATATATAGGTATGTGTGTGAGAGTGTGGGCCGATTTTGAGTGTTCGCCGCCCTTTTTTTCAAGTTCCCAAGTGTTCGACATGAGCCGGTTTTTCCTTGAGGTAGGAAAATACTTGCATTTTCTATCCATTGCTTGTCCTTAATGCTTGAGGTTTTAATTATATTATTATCTTATCATGCATCTCTATATTACCTCTTTAAAGCTTTTTGTGGTGTTGTAAAGTTATTTGGTGTTGTTAAAGATAGGGTTTATATGATTCTTGGTTTATGCCTTGTATATGATGCCTTAGGTGTTTGTAAATTTCCACCTGTTATTTTTGGGTAAAATTGAATGTTTTGGTGGGGTCTTTCCCATGGAAATGTTTTGTTAAATTGGTATGAAATATGTTTTGGATTCTGTGTATGAAATGTGGTGTTTTCCCTGGTTTTGGTTGGGTGTTTGTCAAAAAAAAGCTTTTGGTTTATGAATTAGTGTGGTATTTTATAAGTGAGTGATATGGGTGTTTTGGGTTGAAAACAAAGGTTGTATTTATGAAATTTGGTTTCAAATGTTTTGGTTGGTTTTAGAGTGTTCCTCTTTGTTTGGCATGGTTGGACTTTCAAACGTGCTATGGTGAGTTGTTGGAAAATGAAAGGGGTGTTTTTTTTAGGGGTGTGTTTGAGTGAAAGTGGAAGTCAAAGCCCATTTGTCTTTTTGTGAAAGATTGTTGGCTTGTATGTGTGGTGAAATCCCATTTGGAAGTTTCTTAGGTGTTGTTGTTTTTAACATGACTTAAAGTGAACTTGGTCATGTTTTGGTAAATGTTTTATTTAAGGGACCTTTTGGTCACTTCGGAATAAAGAGGGTAAATTGTGGTTGTTTTGAATTGGTTAATAAATGTTTTGATAAAAGATGAGTGTTTTGAAGCTAAAGGCCCGTTTGGTATTTTTTATTGATTGTTTATAAAAGGTTTGATATGTGTGAATTGTATGAGGCATGTTTGGCATCTATGAAACTGTATGTTTAGAAAACCCATCTGTGGTTAGGCCTCATGCCTCGTCTGTTGATCATGTGACAAGAGGTTCCTTTGTGTGGGCCTCTTTTTGAGAATATTTATTTTAAGGCATGGGACTAACCTTGAGGTGTTCAGGGTGGAGAAGATTTGTGTCATGTGCTTGATTATATTTATATGGCTTGTTATTTGAATGTGTGGAACACCTCTTTGTGAACATAGCACGAAAACTTAGCATAGAAAGGGGGTTTACTATGAACGATTACTGCACTAGTTTAGACTACACACTGGCTAGTGGCCCTTTGTATGGATTATAATCTGCTAGGGGATTGAGCCCCTCAGTTAGGCCAGGTAGGGTGAAACCGAGCATTTGGATGTTATGACGTCATCGAGAGTATGCATTTCTTCAGGATTAGTCACATGTATAGTACATTCTGGTCTTCCTCTGAGTTCCTAGGTTTTCTGTGATCCTTTAGTACGAGTACTATTAGTACCATTGCCCTTATTGTGTGTGGAATCATACCCTTGAACATGGTTTTGGTGTTTCTTGGAAAAGTTTTGTGTATATGGTTGGATTTAAAAATGAACATCAAAGTAGCTAGTTCGGAAAGGTTTGTGTGAACCCATATTTTGTTTTCTTTTCCTTGTTTTTGAATTATAAGGGCAATGGATTTGTGATTGTTAGTTTTCAAAATGAAGTGTGATAAAACCTTTTTTTTATAACTATAGTTCAAACTAGTATTATTGGGTTGTTTTGGAACTGGAAAATGCATGGATTATGTTGTTAATTTTTGGCATTCCTACTGAGAATTTTAATTCTCACACCTATCCTACCTTTTTAGATGCATGTTCATCTATTTGGTTCAGGTTCGTGTTTCGTCTGCCCATGCGAGGCAAGATGTAAGTTGTTTGAGGTGACCTAAGAGGTCACAATGAGGTATGTACAATTTATTTTTCATGCCACTGCTAGTTTTATTTGTTTATCATTAGTTTTGGTTTATCTATTTATCTTTTTTTCATGGGCTAAATTGTTCCCAATGGTTAGGTGTTGATGCCCGGTACTAGTTTCTAGCCCATGGGGATCGGGAACGCCCCTCGGTCCATGCCGCGGGCCGGCTTGGGTGACCGGTTCAGGGTCGACCCCGGTTGGTTCATGACAAAATGGTATTAGAGGAGACCCTTGTTATTTGGTGTGTTTGGTAGAAGGAGATTAGGACTATCGGGGCCTAGGAGTTAGGTTACGGGTTGGTGCCTGATCATCACCACTCACGACGAGACCTGAGTTACCTAGGGTAGTTTGAGATTTAGTCTTTTTTCTTTGGTTATTTTGGATTGAGGGATGACAATGGGATCCAATCAGTTCACATTGCGGCCTCACATGGGGTGGTGACCCATGTAAAGTACAAGTGCCCAGATTAAGGTCCTCTTAGTGTTATGACTTAACTAGGGCTTGGCTCACCATTATGTCACCGGGTTAGGCACATACACTAGTTCCTAATTCCAATGTTTTATTGTTGTTTATGGTTCATTTTTAACTCAGTTGATGCGAGTTTGTGTTAAAAGTAAAATTGTTTTTGAAATTGTAAAGTGTTTCTTTAAAATTGTTTTGAAACTGTTGAAGTGGGTTTTTAAAGGCCAAGTATATCGGTTTGAAAAAACATGGAATGTGTTTGGATTGGGTAAGGAAAAGAAGTGTTTGAACCTTGGAAATCCTTATGGAGGATCACACATGTGTAGGTATGTACATAGAGTGTGGGGAGGGCACTTGTTCGCAGATGATGTGAGCGAGATTGAATGAGCGCACATGTGATGATTCAAAAGGTGCCATAGGTGAGTTTAAATTTTTTTCTTTTAAAGAAATAATGTTTTTGTAAAATTGATTTTTTCTTGTGTTTGTATATGATTGGCTTAGGGGCCTATTTACCTTGTCTCGTGTTGTTTCTTTGATTGATTTTTTTCTTGATGACTGGTTTCGATTGCATTTTTCATGTTATAAGTATACCGCCCAGAAAGTATCCAAAATTCGTTAATGGGTTATGCACAATTCCCAGTTCTTTTTGTGTGTTGCCTGTTTATCGAGGAAATTGAAGTCTATTAGAGACAGTTGTGTAGTTCATAAAGATAGTGTTTCCTTGCGTTGTTGGGAACTCCCAGGGTTGTTAAGGTTTGTATCATCCCAGAGTTATTTGAGGGTTCAGTTCTGGACTAGTAAAGGTGGGATGTCTCATCATTGCTAGATTCTTAGGTGTAGTTGGTGGGGGTAGGATCTTGTGAAGATTCCTCATCTGGAAAGGATCATAATTTTTACTGGCTCCCAGTTTGTTGGACCATTCTCTCGCATGCCGCTAGTATGGCTGGTTCAGGCATTCTAAGCCTCCTTGTCGGATATATCCAAAGTCTTGCTACTGTGTGAATGTTCAGGCCATCGGGGAGAGTTCTGAAAGAAGCATCGTTTAGGAGGAATGAGTTAGGGACTAAAGGACGAAAATTCCTAACTGTGAGGTAGGAGATGCTTCAGCCATTAGGGCCCCAACCATAGGTCTCGGGGTGAATCTCACGCACAGTCAGGATTTGTCGAGGGTGTGTGGAACCTCGGTCCGGATGATGTTTTCATCCTTAGGATGGAAATATTTTCCTTGTTCAATTCTCGTCACTATCGTAAGATCATCCTTGTTGTGGTGGCGTGATGAGTCCATTCCACCACAATCCAAGAGGTCTTATATGCTCTTAGTGTGGTTTCTAAATCATTCGTTGTCCTTGAAGGGTGTTAGGCTTGTGAATAAACTGACCCATTCTGAATTTGAGTTAGCCACAGCTGTACCTGTTAGGGGAATTTTTGGTATCGTGAAATTTAGGGGAATTGTTGAGTCCATTCCTCATCCTCGGGTTTTTGGGTTGTTTCATAGAGAGCTTTCACCTAAGTTTTATGAGTTTTTTTGGTCCACATTGAGAGATTGAGTGAATTCTGTTTGGGAGTTCCCGCATGCCCCTCCTGGGGGGGGGGGGGGGTTGTTCATGTTTCAAGGGCTTTTATATTAGTGAAATCTCATGTTGGGGAGAAACCTCCTGTGTTCTCTCCTAAAAATTGGGTTAGGTCCTCCTTGAACTGGTCGGGTGTGACGTTTGTTGGGAATAGTTACTATGAGGCTCTTGTTTTCCTTTGGTTTTGTGTGGGCATGGAATCAAGTTGTGTCAACTGTTGGCATGGTGACTTTCTGGGGGTAGAAAGTGACTGTGGTGGGGAGAATTGTCACACCCCGACCTTGGACACGTATTTATTTTATTTTATATTTTACTATTTACTCGGTCTCGTGCCATTTGGATGAGGTTTAGTTGGGTCCCAGTTTGAATTTTTGAAGTTTGATTTTCTTTCTGGGCCTTGGGCCGGTGTACAGTCACCGCACCATTAGCGGTGACCGTGCGTTTGGTCCTGGTGAATGTGTGGTGGCACGACACTTCAAATAAATAATAAATTAAATTAATTAATTAAGTTAATTTAATAAGGAAGATAAATAAAATTTTATATCCATAAAACAAGGTTAACATTTAAATTATAATAATGAAAATATGATTGCACAAACAGTAATATTACTATAATTTAATTTGGTAATAATGTTGTTATTATTAAATTTTTATAAATATAATTAGTATTTAAAATTAAATCTCATAAAATTTATCAATTTAATTATTATTAAGTTTTTTTATTTATTTTGGTGTTATTAATAGTATTGTTATCTTTCTTCTATTAATATTTTTTACTATTATTATTAGTATTACTTAAAATAAAATGCATAAGGAAACCATAATTATTATTTTCTTATTAATATTTATTGGTTTTATTATTATTTTTATTATTATTATATTTTATTGTTGTTTTTTTACCCTCAATATACAAATTCTCGTTACACCCCCTTCCCATGTCACGAGCCATCCACCAGCCCCCCTTTCCCCTTTGCTCTTCTGCGTCGCGATCCCCCTGCTAGTCCCTCGCCTCCTGCCGCTCTGCCAATTTGGTGAAAACTTCATCCAGCGCGGCTCCCTCTCCTAGTACGACACCACCTCCATGTCCAGCTCCCACCTCCCCGCTCGCCTCTCTGCACGCACATCCTACCCTCACCTACCTCCCATTGCACCATGCTCCAGCCGCGCCTAGCCCCCTCGACACCACCCTTCTTCTGCGGCTAGTATCTTCTCTCGTCCACCTGTAGTAACCCGATGGCCTCCTCCTCTTCCCCGACGGTTTTCATCTCTGGCACCGCCTCCCTTACCCATCAAACCAGTGTGAGGTAGTGCCTCCCTTACCCGTCCAACCAGATCGAGAGCCCCCTCTACCCCCATTCTGCATGGTGAGACCCACCGCAGCGGCCCACTCCCCTCCTCCCAGCCAACTATCTCTGGCGCGAGCCCCTTCCCCTGTTCGTTTTTCTCTCCCAACGCGGTGACCTTTAGGTATAACCTCATTTCTTTATTTTGGTGTTTTTATCTTCATTTTAATGAAACTCTAAAAGCTTCAGGTTGTGTTCACGCATCTTGTTTGGTGTCTAGGGTTTTCAATTAGCCCACGGGGCGATGCACCTTCCTTTGTTGTGGTTCTGTCGCTCTCGCATATGTTGAGGTAGGCATTTCATGCCATTTTACTCCCAAATTCAATTCATGTGGTTCTTGTGTGTTGTTATTTAATTTCTAAAACATGTTTCACACTTTTATTACATACTTAGTTAATTTTTAGTGGTGATTTTTTATTGGTTGAATTGATCGCAATTTCTTTTATGCGCATGTAAATGCCTCACCTTTTGGTCTTAAATAATTTTTATATTCCTTTAAATGGTCTTGTTGGATATCTTGGGGTGTGTTTGGGTATAAATACTTTTTGTAGAATTTGATTGTGTGTTATGATGTGTGCATTTGGTTTATGTGAGTCCTTAGTACTTTTGGTCATGCATTGATCTCTACCACCTTATTTTTGGGTATCATTTGTTGTTATAGTTAATTTTTGGTCAACGAATGAGGACACGCACGCACACGCCTAAGGTATGTATATATATAATATAAATATTTCCTCCAAGTATATATTCCATCATGGCATGGGGAATATGTGCATTGGATTGTGGATATAAGTATATATATATATATATATATCTCTGTGTGTGTGTGTGTGTGTGTGTGACAGTGCAGGCCGATTTCGAGTGGTCGCCTCCCTTTTTGTCAAGTTCCTAAGTGTTCGACAAGACCCGGTTCTTCCATGAGGTAGGAAAATCCATTCATTTTCGTTCCATTTCTTGTGCTTAATGATTGATATTTTCATTATATTATTATCTTGTTATGCACCTCCATATTACCTCTTTAAAACTTTTTGTGGTGTTGTAAATGTTTTTGGTGTTGTTAAAGATAGGGTTTATATGAATCTTGCTTTATGCCTTGTATATGATGCCATAGGTATTTGTAAATTGCCACTTATTCTTTTTGGGTGAAATTGGATGTTTGGGTGGGGTCTTTCCCATGGAAATGTTTTGTTTTATTGGTTTGAAATATGTTTTGTATTCCGTGTATGAAATGTGGTGTTTTACCTGGTTGTGGTTTGGGTTTTTTCAGAAAAACGGGCTTTTGGTTTATGAACTGGTGTGGTATTTTATAATCGAGTGATATGGGTGTTTTTGGGTTGAAAGAAAAGGGTGTATTTATGAAAAAAAATTCAAATTTTTTGGTTGGTTTTAGAGTGTTCCTCTTGGTTTGGCCCAGTTGGCCTTTGAAAAATGCTAGGGTGAGTTGTTGGAAAATGAAAGGGGCGTTTGTTTTCAGGGTGTGTTTGAGTGAAAGTGGAAGCCGAATCCCGTTTGGATTTATGTGAAATATTGCTGGCTTGTAAGTGTTTCGAAATCCCTTTTGTCACTTTCTTAGGTTTTGTTTTTTTTAACTTGATATAAAGTGAACTTGAGCATGTTTTGGTAAATATTTTATTTAAGGGAACGTCTGGTCACTTTGGTATAAAGAGGGAAAATTGTGGTTGTTTTTAATTGGTTAATAAATGTTTTGATTAAATATGAGCATTGCGAAGCTAAAGGTCCTTTTGGAATTTTGGATTGATTGTTTATAAAAGTTTTGATATGTGTGAATTGCATGAGGACCATTTTGGCATCTTTGAAACAATATGTTTGGAAAACCCCTCTATGGTTAGGCCCCGTGCCTCGTCTGTCAATCATATGATAGGAGGGTCCTTTGTATGGGCCTCTTTTTGAGAACTTTTATTTTAAGGAATAAGTCTAACCTGGAGGTGGTCGGGGTGGTGTCGGTTTGTGTCAAGTGCTATATTATATTTATACGGCTTGTTATTTGAATGTGTGGCACACCTCTTTGTGAACATAGCACAGAAACTTAGCATAGCAGGTGGGTTTACTAAGAATGATTGTTGCACTAGTTTTGACTACAAACTGGCTAGTGGTCCTTAGTACGCATTATACTCTGTTAGGGGATTGGGCCCCTCAGTTAGGCCAAGTAGGGCGATACCGAGCGTTTGGGCGTTATGATGTCATTGAGAGTAGGCATGCCTTCGGGATGAGTCACATGCATAGTATGTTCTGGTCTTCCTCCGAGTTCCTAGGATTTTCTTGATCCTTTGATATGAGCACTATTAGTACCATTTCCCTTCTTGTGTGTGGAATAATACCCTTGAACTTGGTTTTGGTGTTTCTTGGAAAAGTTTTCTGTATATTGTTGGTTTTAAAAATGAACTTCAAAGTAGCTATTTTGGAAAGGTTTGTGTGAACCCCTCTTTTGTTTTCTTTTCCTTGTTTTTGAATTATAAGGGCAATCGATTTGTGATTGTTAGTTTTCATAATGCAGTGTGATATGAAAACCTAATTTCTATAATTGTAGTTCAAAAGAGTATTATTGGGCTTTTTTGGAACTGGAAAATGCATGGATTATGTGGTTCATTTTTGGCATTCCTAATGAGAATTTTAATTCTCATGCCTATACTACCTTTTGAGATGCAGGTTCAACTGTTTGGTTTAGGTTCGTGTTTCGTCTGCCCGTGTGAGGTAGGCTGTTAGTTGTTAGAGGTGACCTAAGAGGTCACAAGGAGGTATGTATAGTTTATTTTTCATGTCACTGCTAGTTTTATTTGGTTATTGCTAGTTTTTTTATCTATTTATCTTTTGTTCATGGGCCAAATTGGTCCTAATGGATAAGTGTTGATGTCTGGCACTAGTTTCTAGCCCGTGGGGATCGGGAACGCCACTCGGGCCATGCCGCGGGCCAGCTCGGGTGACCATTTCAGGGTTGACCTGGGTTGGTTCGTGACATGTAAAGAATTTTTATTTAAAAAAAATACATTATATATTTTGATAATCTTCCTTAGAATCTAGTTTTATCACCAATAGATTCTTCCACTATATATATGGAAAATAAATATACATTCTTCAGTACATTCATCCAAATTTACCAAATTTTTTCCTTTAACATTGATATAGCATGTGTTTTAGAATGCCTTTAAATTCTTGAATCATGAATTATTTCTAAATCATAACTTATATGGTATAATGAATTAATTGGGTTTTAGTAGGAACCAGTTTATAGTATAGATAACCGTGGTTGTGGATTGTCTACAAAAATATTTTGAAGTGAAACATTCAAATAACAATGTTCTTCCCATGTCCATCAATGTTCAAATAATCTTTTCAGAAACTCCATTTTGTTAAGGTGTGTATGGAGTATAATATTCCAGTCGTATCCTATGATTTTAATGATATTCCTCTAACAATTGATTCTTATATTTGGATTCATTATTATATTATAATCATATGATGTAAAATTCTATTTGATTCATATAAATCATCCAAAAGTATTTAATATTCTCGTGATCATAAGATATACACATCAAAAAATAGATATAATTAATTTTATTAAATTCATAAAAAAATATCATGAAATAATTATCTCCATTGGTTGAATTTATGCTCATTATTATTCACACATATAGGTGTAAAAACTCAAAAGGATTTTTCATTTAGATTTCCAATGGTCGGTAACTCATGTTCACCATTTTTCACTTTTAACATATAACTCTTGTGTTAAGTCCATCACATTATACATTAAATGTATTTCTCATATCCATTTTATTAATAATATTATCCATATTATTCTAACCAAAATTGTTATGTCACCAATACCAATAATGGTTTTACTTCTTTATTCTCATGGAATATGAATTTTTATCATCTAAAATCTTGAACAAAATGTAATTTTTTCTACCCTTTAAATATAATCATTCCATTATTTAATATATTTATTACACATTCATTCTTTCAAAATATACTCATTCCAATTATAAAAAATATGAAAAAAAAATAAAGAGATTATTCCCAAATTTATTAATAAAGTGATTATCATTTGATTTATTCTTAAAAATATTGTTGTATCCAAATAATTTCACATTGACTGATCCATAATTTCATATAGTGATAATACCTCCATAAATACATTCAATTTAATTGAAAAAAAATCAAGCCAAAATTGATAATCAACATCTATAAGTTATTATTGGATTCAACTCATTCACTTCCTTGTATGAAACCTCAACCATCTTTGAATTACTTTGATTGTTTTTCCTATTAATGTATGTGAATCATTATTTATGTTTTAGTTTCTCTAGTATCATGGTATGAAATTTCTAATGGTGTTTTTAGAATTATCACACCTCCCAAAACTCTCATTAAGAGAATTAAACAAATCTTTCAATTTTACAATCCCTTTTAGATATTTTCTGGGATGGAATTGTGGACTTTAATTTTTACTCCAACTCAATTCAATACTTATCATCTATTTTGGTTATTTGTAATCTTATCATAAAGTTTCCATTCAACTCTATGTCTAGTTTTTTAAATATTATCATTCTTAGGAGCCTTTTATTATACCTTGACCTTTAACATAGGATTTTTCTCAATATTATTCACTTTTCTCACATCCTTTCCTTTTGAATTTTTGAGACCACTATCAAACAAGTTAGTTGGTGTATCTTCATTTTTAGGTGATTTAATCACCTTCTTCCTTCCCCTATTTCTACTTCCACCGCATTAATTTTAATCATGGGTGTCTGCAAAAATTTATTGAAAGATGGAAAATATAAATATTTAATTGTAAAATTAGTAACTATCTCTAATTTTTGTAACTTTCGTGGACTTTTTCAACGAATTATTCAATTCTAGGGGTTTATAGTTTCTCATGCAATTTTTAAGAATCTTTTAGATTTTTTTCTATACCTTTTACTTACTCATTATTGTTAATAATATTTGAAGTGGTAATCAAAATCATGTTGTGTATTTCTTAATGAATTTCATTATGTTCTCCAATATTAATTTTAAACTCTATCTCTATCTCTATAATGACTATATACATTTACTCATCGATGGATATACTTAATGAATTATTTTGTATATTTGGTTATTTATTTTCTCATTTAAGAAATTTAGTTTCTTTTTAGAATACCATGATATCAACTCTAAGATAAATCTCTTTTTGTGTCTCCCCATCAATTATTTCTTATTTATTGATCCCTTATACTTTTTATCAACTTAATGAATCTTTTAGTTTTTAAAATGTTTTCCATAGTTTCTATTTTCCATTTATCCTATGATTTATCTGATTTTATAAAACATTCCATATCAAAAGATGTGGAATAATTTTGTGAGAAAAAAATCTTTGTTATATTATATTTTCCTTTTCATTTGAATAATATTTTTCCAGGGAGACCATTATCCATATTATTTTTCCTATATGATATTTTTGGTTGATTTTATCCCTCCATGACTTTTTGATTCTTAGAAAATATTGTTAAAAAGTGTATTATATTTTTATAATTATTAAATGTAAATAGTAACTTTTATCTCTATTTACATTCACCTAATTTCATTCAATTATATAATGAATAGATGAATTAATTAAAATCCAATGTATAATCTTTGGAATAAATTTCATCATAAAGCGACTTCTTTTTTAAAACATAATTTGAGCCTTTTATGTCCTAAAATGTATCATCCTTTTCTATTTTTAATTTTATCCTTATGCGTGTACCTTTTCTCATTACATATGTGATTGAAACATTTTTGAGCTTATCGATTATGAACTCATCAAAGTCACGAACCTTACTGGAAAAAATCATCACATTGAATTTATTTAAAAGTATTCTCATTGGATTTATTATTCTGGTAGAATCATTAAAAATTACAGTATAGATTCTAATGAGGCTTATAATTTTATTCACTTGAATAAATAATTCATACATTAATTCATGTTCTCCAATTTGAATATCATCAAACTAGACCCAATAATATTATTAATGAGAATATTTCACCACCTTGTTCCCTTTAGGAATATCATAGAGTTTATTATATATTATATTTATTGTCTTTTTTACCATAAATCATGGAAATATTTATCTTATATTTATAAAATTAATATATTCAAACTCCCACTAGATTAGATATTCCTCTTATCTTACTAATCATTCTAAATTTAGGATGATGAACACTATTTTCAATGATAAAGTGAATGACTAATATAAGTTATTAAAGATATGAAACGATCTTTTATCTCTATCTCTTGACAGAATCCAAATTCATTTAACATGGGGATTCTCTTATAATTGATGGTATTTAAAAACTCCATGGATCTTGTTAGTCTAAGGTAAAATAAATATATTAAAAGATCATATCTAAGATAATCATACATAAAACCATTTTCAAAATGAATTGATATGAATTATAAGTCCCAAGGAATAGTATACCATAAATTATAGTGGGTTGAATTAGTGGTTTCTAAAAACATAAGATCTAAAACTATTTTATTCTCATAACAAGTTAGTTTTCATAAATCATAATGGTGTGATGAGATGGAAATATATTTTAGTGGGAAAGAACACATATAGACACAAGTTAATTACAAGGCTCACTCACCCTTATTATTAGGTGGTTATTCCTTTATTTTCAATAGTTTATATCCTACCACCCATATTGATACTTCGTATTAATTTAAATAAGGACATGAGTAAGAGAATTTTCCTATAATTCAGTTCCATGATCAACAAAAATCATCAACATGTTAGACAATCATCACTTCTCATACCTTAGGTTCCTAAAAAATTATAATTGGTGTGAAACCTTGTATTTATCCATAATAGATTTTAAAATTCTTCATGGAATTATAACTAATTCTCTTATAGTCCCATTTTTTTGTTTCATGTATATATCTCTAGGCTGGTCACCACATATTCATATATTTCACATGTATTGTAGTGTGATGCTTTGGTCTCAATCAGGACTTAGAAGTGTGAAATATATAGAAGAATATACCCCAAATAACATTAATTAACTCACAAAATATTTTACTTTATTTACTATGTGATAAATATAATTTTTTTGTGGAATATTCTATTTTTAAAAATATATTATTCCATTATTATTTCCATGTTAATATAATTGTGGTGTGGGACATGTATTATAGTGTGTAATTACTCACATTTCAAGAACTAAAAAATCCTTAAAACTATATCACTCGGGTTGTAGAGACATGGTTTCTCCAATTGTGTTGTGGTATTTTTAACTTTCCCACACATTGAAACATGAATATTTTTCTAAAATGATAAGGTCAATTGACTTCTAAACCAGTGTATCACTAAATTATACAAGACCCATCTTCGCATTGAAGTTGAATCTACATAAATTCAGAGATTCCTTGAAAAGCAACCATTACATCTATGTCATGGTCTTTATCAAATAAAAATAATGACATTTTCAAGTCATATTATCTCTAAAATAAAATTTTATCATATAAGATTAATTACTTCCTCCGTTAGAATCCCCATAGTGTAACAAATATAGTTATAGTGTGATTTTTTCTCATATAAAACTAAATGAATTATATGGTTTATTATATTAATACATGTATTTATGATATAATATACACACACTTATCAAATGAGACTAATTCAACCATTTTGTGGTGTGATCAACACCATTCATGCCATGTTTGTTTCATCAGTAATTGAAATTCATTCCATTTACTCTGGTGAATCTCTACTCAAATCTAAAAAACATTCAACACATCCATGAGAATATTTGAAATTAATTAAACATGAAAACATCCCAAACACATGACTTAATTTTTTCAAGAAATAATTAATATCATGCCTCCAATTTGAAGGTCATCTAACCACCTTACCTTTGGAAAAAATTATGATTATGAGAGAACTCTATCTCTTAATGTGAGATCAATTCAATTTTGAACATGTCTAAATTGTGATAAACTTAACTCCACCTTTGTCAATTTACTTCCTAATGGATCTTTAACCTCAAATCTCTCAAAAGGATCATCATGAATGATGATATTTTTTATATAGATAGAGGATATATAGGGGAAAATAGATACACTTATTACTGTATAAAATAAATTTTCAAACCATAATTTCAATATAGGTTGAAGATAAAATTATGGAAATTGTAAATTTTGAGTAGGTAAAAGTTCTATATTTAAAGAATTAAAGAAAATAACTATATATTAATTATTTTATATTTTAAATTTCAAATCATTCATAGTTTTGTTAAGGTTGTTATATATTTTTGTTGATGAAACTAAACAATTTGGGGTGTCATCATGAGGAAAACCATGTGATGATAATTTATGTCTCTATTAATTAAGATGAATTCCCTAATCCGTGAATGTTTCAATCTAAAACTATTGAAAACTTCATTCTTAATCATGTAAATTTTCAATTAGGATATGGGAAGTCTGCTATATTATTGGTACGATATGTAGTTGATCTTAATAAAATTTTAAAGATAGTTTTTAATGGGAAATAGTCACCATTAAATAAAAGAAGAAAAATAAGATGATATTGAATTATATTAATAATATATAATGGCGTATTTATTTTTAGAAAAGGGGAAAACATAAATAATAAGTGGAAGAGACTTTAGCAAGAGGTTATATGATCTTGAATGATGTAGTTAGTAAGTAGTAAGGATTAATATTTATCTCTTCCATGTCTAGCATGGTTCAAACATTTTATTCTTATATAAATATATGGGGGTAGACATTCTTGTGAGGAGATTTTTAATTAAGTTCAATTACGTGATATTTTTTCAATAATGAAATATTCTAAATCCTTAATTATTTTAATATAAATGATCCATGTTTTTGGATTCCAAAATTTTCTATTATATGTATGAAATAATTACTAAATATTCTTCCTAATCATGCACTAATTTTTTGTACCTATGTTTAAATATAATATTTTATCACTAGTAATGTAATGAATATATCAAATGATATGAATAAAATAGGTGTTTACCAATTAGAGTACAAACACATAGAACACATATTATTTAGATATTATCCTAAAAACAATAAAATCATTAATTAAGAACTTTATAATTACAATTATATCATGGACCTAGATTAATAAAAACTCAATAATCTTTTATGTAATAAAAATTCAATCATTTGTTTAAAGATTTACTTTAAATCCATATCATCATAATTCCTAACATTCAGATTGACGTTCCCTATTAGGGATCACAATTCTCTATGGGTTGAAAATTTTAATTGATTTTTAACATTCATTTATAGTTTTAGTTTTAATAATGATTTATTATTAATTATTAAAATGAGTGAATTGATAATTTTTGACACCTCATGGAAAGTCAAGGTATATCTTCTATTTAAAATAAATTGAAAAATTTATCATTTTAATGACCTATTGGGAAATATTAGATGCAATCTATATTTTTGTGGATTTATAATATTTTTGGACGATCACTATATGGTCGTAATATTTTCCATTTTTTATAAATAATTAGAGTCTACAAATTATTTTTTAGTATATAAATAGTTAGGATATGTCGATATTATAGTAAGGGTAAACTAGATGATCAGTTTCTATAAAAATTGTTTTTATATTCAAAAAAATGTTATTTAATGATTTTTGAAATTAGTTGAGTTTATTATGATTTAATGAATCAAGTATCTAAAATATTACTTTTTGAGAAATAAAAAAAAATCTACCTATTTTTATGGTAATGGTACATAAGAATAATATATTTTAAATTGAGTATAAATAGTTAAGAAAATATGAGAAACACACCCTTTTTTAGTACTTTACTTATATGATTTATAGAATCTCTCCTATAAAATGTATTCCTATTGTGATAAAATTTCATACCTAGTATAAAAATAAAATATCATGGTAACCATTATCCTTTTTTTCAAATGTAAACAAACATGAGAGGCAAAAAAATATGTTGACAGTATAAATAATAAGATACAATAAAAAGTTATTATTTATCTAGAAAGAAATGAAATATAACTAGAATTCATGAATTATTTTTCAACTAATATTCATTCAATTATCTATCTATGTAATTAATTTTACATTCTATAACTTTATTTCAGTTTTCATACACTTTTCACTTTTCTTAAAAAAAACTATTTCTCTTTTTCAATTGAATGTTTCTAAAAAAGTTTGTAAGAACAATTAATATTTATTAGAAAGTTAGAAATATTAGTAAAAATATTAAATATAATAAAATGGTCCCCTGTTTATTTTTATTTAATGATTAGTGATTTTTATTTGAGTTAATATGGACTTGAATATATAAAATGGCTTGTTTTGGTGTTGTGTGATGATTATGTGGGAGATTATTTCTAAAATCATTGAAATGACTCTTACAAATATACTCATATATTCATATTATAGAGAAAAATTTTACTCCCTAAATTTTCATTATTATAATAAATATACATTGATAAAATATTTTTATCTAATTTAGTCATGATTTTATAGTGAGTTTTTTTAAAATGAATTCATTTACCAGTTATTCAATTATTTCTAATAAATTTTGAAAAAATGTCAAATTTTTATCAAATTTATCCTAATGATATTTATTATTATTTTTAAATATAATATCCAATTATAAATTATTTCATTATTCTAAACAACTTCACCATCATCATGGTTATTTTTATATTTCCTGGGAACATTATTAGAAGTAGAATCTATAATTTTATTCCTTTAAGATATTGTTGATGTAATCATAATTGTACCAAAATAACCTATATTTTACTGAGATAATTCATAAAAATTTAGTTTTAATAGAAAATAAGACTCTTTAGAGAATAATTATTCCCTTTTAAAGTAATTAAGAATATATGAGTGCTATCCTTTTTCAATCCATAAAGAAACATCTGATCATGGAGAGTTATCAATAGATGACAAAATATTGATTTTCCTTTTAAATGCTAGATTAGATTCATTAGATTAATTAAATGGATTTTGGATATTTACTTCTATGACCCAAACTTTTCCCCTAAAGGGGGGGGTGAAAGTGAAAAACAAAATCTATTTGTTAAAAATTTTTCCTCCTAGATTTTGATTTTATAGATAGTGACTAGAGGGAGAATAGCCCTTAATTACCTTGATTTTAGGGAAATATTCTTCTTCACATTCAATACTATTAAATTTTTTCCTTTTCTAATTATTTATTATTTAAATATTAATACATTACTTATGATACTTTAACTTATCTTATTTTGAATCACCCCTTATATTATCTTCAATTATAAATTTCATTTTTGTCATTGTGTTAATAGAAATTTATTAAAAAAAATCAACTTTTGGTGGTTTATAATGGTTTATCCATTATAAAAACTATTCTAAATAATTGGGATATTTATTCTCCTAATTTACTAATTGATTTATTTTCATTTTTCATTTCTTATGATTCTATTCTATTCCCTTTAGTGGAGAAAACTATATGTATTCATCATCCGATAAGATGATATTATTTTCTGTTAAATATGATTGAATGAACAAATGTATAAAATTTTATATGTTTTACTTTTATTGTAAATAGCCTAGAACTTCAAATATAAAATCAAAAAAATATTATCTTCATATCTTACAAAAAAATATGTTTTTATAATAGCTTCCTCATTAATCATTATTATCATGCACCTACTTCATTGATATCGAATGTAAAGCTTCAATATACTCAAACAAAAAATTGACTATATTAAACCTCTACATAAAAAATGAATATATAGTATATAAATATATCAAACCATATTATTATTTATATATCCATTATTTATAAATACGTAATTTAGTAACTATATGAACAAAATGATCATTTCAAGACCAATATTTATCAACATATGGTATTTTGATTTCGTTAGAAACTACCAATATATTTTTTAAAATTTCTTAAAAGGTCCATACATTTTGTGATTATTTCGATAGACTAATAAGTAGTTTCTATCAATTCTTATATCAACTAATCCATCAAATTGTTCTAAATTCATGAAAAAATAATGGCATGCTATCAAAAAAAATTCTTTTCATCCTTTAACCATTTTATAAGTTAAAAAAATAATGAACAATGAATGTATAAAATTTATAGAATTTACTATATCAAAAAAATATTCTACCACTTCATGAAGTTGATTAGTCTATTCAACAATATATTACACTTTTTAAAAAATATCATATCGATGTTTCAATAATAGTCCATATCCATTCCTATGGTCTTTAATTTATATTTTATTCCAAGCATTAGGATAAAATAATTTACTATAAAAATTTTGGATGAAAATGGATTTAACTATTCAAAGAAAATTCAAACTCTTCAAAAATAAAATATAATTTCTTGAAAATATTTTTTTAGGTCTTCACTATGAAAACTCAATATTATATTTTGATAGTTTATTTCCTACATATTTGTGAATTTTTAGTGTGAAATAAATAATACTCCTGCCACAAAATATGATCATTGAATCACACTACTAGTAAGATACAAGCTCTTCTCTATATATTTAAGCATGGGGATCAATACAATAATAACTTTTATATAAAAAATTTTAGTAATAGGAATATTGGTATGTAAATGTAGAATGATGGGTATATGAATGTTTTTAGTATTATTCTATAATTGAGTGATAAAGTTTTGAAAAGTTTATAACATAGAAGGTAAGTTTTAACTTATTATAAAAGATAGTGGGGATATTTATGTAATAAAAATACTTAATAAAACACACAATAGTTTAATTTCCAATATAATCAAGTTAATAATATTACATATTTATGTGATATTCCGAAAAGAACACCCTAGACTTACTCTAAAGATAAAGAGTCCATTTGAGGTTTCTCTTTTCTCCTGAATTAAATTTTTCAATAAAAAGATAGTAGATTATATTACTACACCACTATGAAATTTTTAACATTTTCCCTTTAAAATAAATATCTAATTTATTATTTATAAATATGGTTTTCCACTTTTTCTCTAACAATTTAAACTATATGAATATATCTATTGATAAAGTTGTTAAATCTTTACTTAAATGAGGTCACATAAAGAATTTTTTGGATTAAACTAAATGTAATTCTTAGTAAATATATATTCCATTTATCCCCAATATAAGTAATTAAACATTCATAATAAATAAAAAAAAGATAGATTAATGAATCTTTTCTATTCATGCATATCAATCTCTAGTAACCTTTTAAGAGTTGTATCTCTTAAAGTAATGAACCTCATTTAAAAGTGTCAACCCCATTCCATTTGTCTAAGATATTAGTTTATAGTCTTGTCTATTATGATCAAGGTTCTTTCTCTCTTTGATGGTACTATTTGTGACTCCTGTGTAAGATACCTTCTGTGTATAATTGGACTCTTCTTGGACATTCCACTTTTTTATGTCACTCTTGGTTATAATTCTAATAATTTATTGATATAGTCTTCTCTATTTTAATAGTTTTCACTAGTATATATCATTGATTGTAACCAAACTTTGGAATAAATATTTTATAGTATGATTCGTTATGTTATTTTTACATTATGTTTCCTACATTAATGGATACCCACAATTATTCTCTGGTTACCTATATTCTAGATCATTACCCTTGTACTTTAAAAGTGTTCTAGAATTTATGAAATCATTGAGTAAAGAATTTTTTTTAATGTTAAATTTGATGCCCTATGATATTGACTATTCTATGGAAAGACATAAGTTCAAGAACAATTCATTTTTTATTATTGCAACATGCCATTATAAAAAACATCATTTTTGGTGAATGGTTTATGTTAATCACTAGGAGTAAAAGGCTCTTTTTCATTCACCACCCTTTATGATTTATTGTGTAATACTAAGAATATTATTTCATAGGTAGCCATGTTCTATTATCCACTATCACAGTGAGTGATAACTTCTAATCATGTAAAACTATCCAGTGAAATACCTCCATCAATATCATAATATCATAAAATTTGAATTTCATAATACAAAATGTCTATAAATAGAGAAGTATAGTTCTCTAATGATATATATATCTAGTTAAATATAATTGTACCATATTTATAAAATCCATTAGTCAACTTTAATTATCCCATGATGCATCCTATGATATCTACTTCCCATAACTATAAACTCCATCCCATATAACAATATTATCATATCACGTGAGATGACTTTTTTTTCATAATTTGAAAGAACACTATATCACTATTTTGAAAACCAACATCTTAAATGTATGTTAAATGTCATTAATATGATATGGTCATGTATTATACAACACTCTTTAGGGTCTCAACTATATATCCTATCCATAATAAAAATATGGGTATATTATAAGATGTATATTCCATAATAAAAATGATATTAGATTACAGAACTCTTGGTATGTACCAAGTACCACCAAATTAGAATATAATATTCTACAATGTATATTTTATTCAAACTTTATATTGATAGATGGTGGTAATTAAACATGTTTCCAGACATTATATCTTCTCTCTATTAACTTCCAATTGATTTCCAATTCTTATAAGTATCAGATATCCATCCATTCTCTTATCATGCATTAAAACATTAATAAATCAAAGCTCAACCATTGAAATTAGTTCAACATAATTAGTAATATGAACTAATCTCACCTTTCAGCTATTTAAAAAAGTTATTATGTGTTTATTAAAAATATTAAAATATAACTGAGACTATAAAAAAAATATACAATAAGACTTATAAATTTAGTCAAATTTAATTAACATTCATGCTAAAAAAATTTATAATTTCCCTCCATGAATTTTTTATCATGCACTAGTATTAAAGAACAAAAATGAATCCAATTCATGATTAAGATATTAAAATCGGAGAGATTCCTTTTCAACCTATCCTAATAATAATTTATGAGACATCATACATTAATCATTTTATATTAAAATTGTTATTTAGTTATATTTTCTTTTTCTTTGTGTGTCAGGAAATTATCATTTATACATACCTATTGAGAATTGATCCAAACATAAAGAACATGATGTTTATCCACCATATTATTGTAGAGGTGAAAATATTTTTTAGATATAGATCCTATGAATTTCCAATTCTCTATAACTTGGATGTATTACTATACCCAAATCACCACATGGAATCCAACACTGATACAAAATCATAATATCATATAGAAAAATAGTCTCAAGAAAGAACACTAGTTTTTATGTGGTTCAAATTTTCATCCTAGGTACATGAGTGAAAATTTTAAAATTTTATTTCAATAGAAATAAAAGGAGTTTATAATTAGTGATTTGGTAGGAACATGAAATACTAAGAGCATGTAATCATGAGACACCTCAGAATAGTGGTCCAACTACCATTATATAGATGGTCCCACTCAGTCATCTGGTCACCTAGGTATTCTATAAACAAGGTCATCCATCCATTATATTATGAATCTACAGAATCCTAGTAGCATTTCTTAGATTTACTAAATGTCTCTAGTAACCGAACTCATCAAAAATTGTTCATAACTCCCTATTGAGAAAATTTCAATAAAAAATTCACAAGAATCCTACCAATATCATCTTCTTATGAATTGATTCATGTAATAGTTGGTAAACTAATTTCATGTATTTTAAGATAATTTACATCCCTAATAATCTATCACTTGAATATTGTTTCAAGGATCCATTTGAAACCATCCACTCCTTTCGATTAGTACAGTGAACTCCATACTCTTTTCTTTTCTACTCACCTAACACCATTAAAGAACAATTTTACCTAATACATTCTTGGTCCAAAACAATGGTTAACTTATTTTATAGCTTTAGTTTTCCAAAATAATTTCTAGCTTAATCTCCCCATATTACATTAATATCCTGATATAATGGTACTTATGGTAAACAAATTTATTCCTCGCATCAAAAATAATATTATTTTCTAATTTAAAAACACTTTAAATATCATATAAAACTATTTAATTTTCTTGAAAAATTATGAATTATTCAAGAAGATGCCTTTACCGCACTATTTATTTTCTTATGGACATTATTACAACATATTCAGCCTTTATTGATAAGAGAGAAACAATCAGTTATAACCATGACATCCATCTAATATCCCCCAGTTAAACAATCAGTTATAACACTGCCATCCATCTTACAAGTATATAAATATCCCTCAGAATCCGTGCCAATATACCCTTGTAGTAAATTATTCATATGAAAGAAAAAATAAATATCTATCATTCTATTTGGATACCAAATAATACACTTCAAATCTTCTCAATATTCCCTTACTATATTTTTTATGAACTGGCTAACAAATCCCATTGAATGATAATTTTTCGGATGAATCTGCACCCCAGTGTACACTAAACTTCCAATGGGATATGTGAGAATGTTCTTTACCACATCTTCTATTTAAGTTTCTTTATATTTAGATAATTTTAAATTATTATAAAGTGCATTAGCAATGTATTTTCAAGCATTCATACCAAAATGTTCAATAAAATTTCATATGTAATCCGTATAGAACGGTGACATGATTTTAGATCTATAATTCCATTAAATCGACATTCCCATAATATTTTTTAACTTCACCTGTATCATTCATTTAAAATCATTCTAACAAATATTTCATCAAAATATGAATTCATTTATAAAAACTTCAAACCAAAATCATGTCATCTATATACAAGAGAAGGACAATAAAATGTTTATCCCCAAACATCTTTGAGTGGAAAAAATGATTCAATTTTCTCTATATGAAGCCTTACTCTAATTCAAAAGCATCAAACTTTAGGTTTCATTAACTTGGTTCTTTATTTAACCCATAAAGACTCCTTCTATGTTTTCACCCCACAACATGATTCTTTTTGTCAAAAAGAACTATATGATTACATCATATAAATCACTTCCTCTAGAACTCCATGATGAAATATCATCTTCACATCCATTTTCTCAGGATAGATGTTTTTTATAGAAACCATACTTGAAATTTTCTAGGTAATACTATTCTTTAAAATTATTGAAAATATTTACTGAAATTCAATACCTTCCTTTTTTTGGAAACCATTCATGACAAGGCATTATTTATAACTCAAACATATTCATGTTTATTACTTCAACCAAAAGATTCATTTATTATCCAAATCCCTCTCTATGTATGAATTTTCATCTAAATACTAGATTTTATTCACATATATTGAATTAAACACATATTACATAGAAATCTATCAATTATTAGAATCATAATGACAAGAATCCCCCTTTAGAATTTTATGTTATCCTCTACTCATCAAAAGTAAGAATTGAATATTATGACCATATATATCTACTTTTCATCTGATCTAGAAATATTATAACAATTAAACATGAAATTTAACAATTTTTGGTAATTCAACTTCTGTTAAATAACCTATAAAATCACTACCTCAGGTTTCACTAACTATTTAGTTTCATATATATCGACCACTGATCTGTTATCTGAATATCTGGTTCTGCTACCTGAACATTCCTCTGGAATTTCTATGATTCCAGTAGACATAGTAACCTCTTAACATTACACTAGTTTTATTATTATAGAACATTCACCCATGTCAAAATAGACTTTACATTGATATTTTTACTAATATTTATTAGCCACTATGTTTTTATCCTTCTAAAGAACCTTCTCTTTGAAGAATAAATTTCTACTTCTAATGAATTTATTTTTTCTATCACCCCAAAGTTAAAATTTTAAATCTTTATTGCCATACCCTAAAATGAATCATATTAAATAATTTTCATATGTAATTATACTGACCTTAGTATCCAATATTCGGTTGTTACTTTATTACACTGGTATTAGATACAAGTGATTGTATCCCAGAGGACCAAATAGTGTAGTAGTATTTGTAAAATAAATACATACAAGATTCGTATATTACATTGGATATATTTAAAAAAACATAGAATAGTAATAATTATTTTATCCTTTATGTGTTTCAAATTATCATTCTTTATATACTAGGGAAATTAAAACTCTATAACCCTCAGTTATAAGTAATTAACACTTAATTTATGTATATTGGGTATATAAAGTTATTGGGTGAAGTTTGGAGAGGTTTGGAGTATTTTTTTCCAAGTTTCTCAATATTTTATAAAGGTTTATAGTTTGAGCACAATTATAAAAACCGTGAAACACCTTTAAGAAACCTTGTAAGAGGAAAAAGAGGTCACTAGGTGGGTTCAAGGTTGGCATAAGGTTTGGACAAACCATGTAGACACCCAAGGGAAACCATACATGTTCTGAAAAGAGAAAAAAAACATAATTGGTGAATGGTTTGTCGAACTGTGTGGTCCAACAATGTAATGGGTGTTTGGAAGAAGTGATTGGTGTGGGGTTTGTGAACGTTTTTCTTAACCATGCAACATTAAAAATTAGAACAAGGTTTTGTGGATCTAATATAAATCACCTCTTAAACCACTCATTTTTTCCTTAATATGACCATAAATCGATTTCCTCTCCACCCAATGGCTATAGGGACCCTTCTACTTGATCCTAGAGTGACTGGTTGGGGAAAATTGGTTTTTTGGAGGCTGGATTCATAGGGAATAAAATCTAAAGTGGGTTTTTGAAGATCTAAACCATGTTTTTGAAGATTTTGATGTCATTATTCATTTTCACTTATGTTGTGAGGTAGGTGGATTTAACCTTAAGTACTCAAGATTAGAAATTGAATCCTTGATTTCTAATTGATTTATTTTTTTGGTTTAAATTTTGAAATTGATGTGCAATAGTTGTTGGAAACTCTTTTTGTGATAGTTTTTGAAATTGTGGAAATTGGTTATTATGGAAAGTGAAATTTGTTTCATGGTTTTTAAAATGATGATTTTAAAATTGTGGTTTGGTTTTGATTTATGGAAATATTTTTATAAAAAAAATTTCTATAAGAATATTTTTTATTGAAATTGTTTGGATCCATTGGTTTGAAATAATATTTGATGTAAATGGTTGGTCATAAGATAAAGGGGGTGGATAATGGTCGTGAAGTTCCAATAATGGGAAAAAGTATGGATGTGAAGTTCCACTGTAAATGGTAACAACAAGCTTGAGTTTTTGTGTGTGTGTTTGTGTGTTTGGTTGTCTGTATGGACCCAGAATGAGTTATACCAAATGGATTGAGAAATGGTTTTAAAAAAGTTATTTGGTTTCTTTCTATGGAAAATATGTTTTTTAGAGAAATGTTTTGGCTTGTTTATAATCTATTTTAAATTTTTATATAATTAGTTTATATAAATGTACTAAAAAGTTATACCCAAATTTCATGAGTATGAAAGTCATTTGGGGAAATCCTACTGAGTTTTATACTCACCCCCTGCTTGGAAACTTTCGAGGGTTTGAATATATTGTTTATCGAGACATAGGAAAAGAAAAGGTATCCTAGTTCTTTAGTGATGCATCATGATACCATGGTAATAGATTGTTGAGTAGGATCTTGGAGCTCTTTTAGATTTTTTGAGTTGCTTTCTTCCTCATCTTTGAGTTTTTTTTAGTTTCCATTATGTACTCTAATATGGATCATTACATAGTTTGGTTTTTTTGTCTTCTATAATACTTTTTGTTGTATTACATTATTCCCATGTATCATTTAGTGTTTGTTTGGTTATTTTTATTCATGGTTTGGTTGTTTTACTTTAATATGTAAAATCATCCCCAAATATTAATGAAGTCCCTTGGAATTTTTTTCCATCCTTTGGTGTCTTGGGGATGTCACCTAAGGCTTAGTAAGATATCTGCCTCTTCTCAAGATAGTGGGTGAGGGTCGGGATGTTACAAATTATATCAGTATTTTCCAGTCAAGATATCATTTTAGGATAAATGGTATTATTATTTTTGTTCCTATAGTTAAAAATAATTATGGTTTAATCCTTGATTTGGGATGGTAGCAAGTCGTAGAATTATCGGAAATTTAATTGTAGATCATGAAGAGGTACAAATAACCTATTTATTCTTAATTTTAAGTTACCATGGATTTGGGTACATGAGTGCTTTGATATACTTCTAGAAGTTATTATCTCATTTTAATGGGTTTGTCTAATGATAATAGCATGTAATGCATTGATATAAATGACTTCCAACTTATATTGCATAATTATTTTTTAGTAATGATTTATGATTTGATGAAAAAGTGTTTATTTTTTAAAATTGTTGAAAATGGTTTGATTTTCAAAGAGCATGGTGGAATTTTAAAAAATTGTTTAAAAGAGGAAAATGTGGAATTTTGGAAATTCTTGATGTGATATGTGTGATATGGTAAATTTAAAATTCTTAAGCCTTCAGTTACTAGAGAGTGAGAATAAAATGACTTTTTTTAGTTATAGAAAATTCCACAGGTTAGGAAAAGAAGAAACCAACCAGAAGAGGCTATTAAGAATTGGTTTCACCTGAGACACTGGTGAACCAACAACTCGTTAATACTAATTTCCAATATTTTAAATTTGTTGATATAGGGAAGATAAGGAATGAAATAAGGTAAGTGGATTATTCCATTCAGTTCTAGATATAGAATCCACCCATATTTTGGAGTGATTCAGAACCAAAAACGGTAGCAAGGTGGAAGAATAGGATGAATTGAATATTTGATTTCATAATAACACCAGATAAGATTAATGTCAAGTTTAAAACATACATGTATGAGGATCTATAATTCTAGTTGTGGGATTTAGTAGTTCAATATGAATTGGACCAAGGTATTTCATGGGAGGATTTTAAAGAATTGTTTAAAAAAGTAAACTTGCATGTTCATCATTTCTAAAATAATGGAATTTTTAACTGGAAGTAAGAGAACCTCAGAGTTATATAATACATGGATAAATTCATTAATTTAGTTCTCTTTTCACCATTATTTTTAGCAAGTGTATCCTTGAAGGCCTGCATTTTGGAATCGGGGTTACAACTAGAAATTCTCTCAAAGATTTTTTTCTTTTTATAACAGATTATACAGACATAGTTAATAGAGATATGGTGTCATAAAGAGGTATCTTAAGAACTACTGGTGTAGGAAGAATGTTTATACCTATAGTAAATGATGGGAACTATAATGTTGGGAATTAGAGGAAAAGGGGAACCTATCTTCAAGTTAGTGGTATGGCTCAGAATCAGATAGTTGGATTAGTGAATATTCCTACAAAACATAAGAGTAATCTAGGAAGTTTTCATTGTTGTTGTTTGGATCACATGAAGGTAGATTTTTTAAAACCACCTAGATCATTTCACAATTTGAACTAGATAGGGTATCTTTGGTTATATTTTCACAGTATTCCAAGGTTGGGTGTTTGGGACACATCTCGTGTTTTACAAGCATCGTATACTTCTTGGGGATGAGGTTAGTAGAATAATTCACATTAGTATAACTAAGTAATCCATGGTGATTATTGTAATACCATTAATCCTCAACCTTAGAATTATCAATATGGTAATAAATAGAAAAGTGCAGCGAGTAATCAATTGTATGGAGGTGAATAAGTAATTTTGGATGATCAATCTAGACCATCAATGGTGAGAGGTACAATTATTTATAATTCTACCATTTTGAAGTCTTTGTTTGATATAGGTGGATCCCATTCATTTATTTCTACTATTTATATTTATTTTCTGGGTTTTCATGATGAGATGATGCCTTCAATTTTGAAACATTAAACTCCTCTTATACAAAGAGATGTTCAGGCCTTTATGTGAAAATCATGTTCTATAATTATCGTTGTAGCTGAATTGATATGGGATTTATATATTCCTAAGATGGATGTCTATGACATAATCCTTGGTATAAATTTGTTGACTATTTTCAAATATCACATCGATTAGTATACCCAAAGGGTTAGTTTTATAACTAATGATGGCATCAAGAATCTCTTAAGAGGAGATTGGTATGTGAAGGTAGGTGCAGTAATATTTTTTCACTACTAGTTGGAATGATCTCATACCAATTGGAAGGTCTGGAATTGTCAATGGTGGATAATATTGATAATAGTAGTTTTATAAAAAATTATTGATCATTTTATGGATAATTTTTCTAAGAATTTCTCAGGGTTTCCACCCTCAAGATAAGTAGATTTTATGATTGGTCACTTACCGAGGAACAGTCCTATCTCACTTCCATAATATCAAATGGAACAAACATAATTAAGGTAATTTAAATTAAAGTTGTAAGAGTTTTAAAGTAAATGGTTTTTTGATCCTAGTACGTCATTTTGGGAAGCATCAGTTTTGTTTTTGAAAAATAATAATGTAACTCTTTGGCATTGTATATATTATCATAAACTTAACCAAGCTATAAAAAAAGAACCAATATCTACTTCCAAGAATTGATGAGTTGGTTAATCAATTTATGGGAGACAATTGGTTCTCTATAATTGACATGCAATTGAGATATCACCAATTATGTGTTCAGAAGGAGGATATTCCAAAAACAACTTTCAAGAGTAGATATGTTCATTAAGATTATATGGTTACTCCTTTTGGTCTTATGAATTCACCCACTATATTTATGTCATTGATGAATAAGATATTTCAAAGGTATCTAGATTATTTTTTAGTGATGTATTTTGATGAAATATTGGTGTATTTGAGGAAAATGGATGAGAATTATAAACACTTGGAGATAATTTTTGGAAATTTTTTATATCATCATTTGTATGAAAAACATTCAAAGTGTAATTTTTGGATACATGAAGTATGTTTCTGTAGCCATATAATCTATAAATATTTATTTCAATGGATCTAGAAAAGATATAGGTTATTATATCTTTGAAATCACAAACTAATTTCTTTTAGATATATAGTTTCCAAGGACTATCTAGTTATTATCAATGTTTTGTTATTGATTTTTCAAAACTAGCTTCAATAATTAAAACTTTGACAAGACAAACTATTCTATTCCAATGGAACGATGAATGTTAGAAGTATTTTCAAGAGCTTAAATTTTTCCACACATCATCTCCCATCTTGATATTTCTGGAATCAGGATAAGGTTATGTGGTGTATTGTAATGAATTGGGATCTAGGTTGGGATTTTTTCTAATTCAGGGTGATCATTTTGTTCTTTATAGCACTTGGAAGTTACAGATTCATGAGAAAAACTATGCAACATAAAAATTTTAATTATTTTTTTAGTCCGTGTATTGAATACATGGCATCCTTACCTCTTTGGTGAGAAATTCATGGTGATTTCAGATCATAAAAGCATGAAAAATATTTTATTACAAATAGATTTGAATATGAAACAAAGAAGATGGATGGAGTATCTATATATGTTTGAATTTGACTTAATATATACAATGGGTAAAGGTAATTTAGTTGTATATGAATAAATAATAAAGTATTATGGTCAGTTGGAAAAAGATACCTTAGATCATTGGTAGCTAATTTCAGTGATAGCTAACATGCACTTAGATTGTGAAGACCGAGGTACTGTTGTTGTTTTCATTTCAGTTTCTTTTGTTTTTGATTTGGTGAAAAAGGTTAAAGAGGCATATACATATGATTCATAATGTGTTTCTATGAAGTAAAAACCTAATTTTGCAGAGACCATTAAGGGATATAAGTTGTATGGGAGTTCATTATTGTGGTTTAGAGATCGGATGGTTGTACCTTTGGATTTTCAGAAACAACTTCTTTATTCTTATCACCATTCAAGATTAGATATTTATCATAGAATAATAAATACTTATAAGGTACTGAAATAAAAAAATTGGTGGGTTGGAATGAAAATAAAAGTGGTTGGGTTCGTTATGAGATTCCTCACCTTTCAACAAGTTAAGGAAAATAACCAATGACTAGAGGGTATGTTGTAGTTGTTACATATTTATTTTTGAAAATGGGAGAAGATATCCATGTATTTTTTAATAGGTATCCCAAGGACGGTTTGGAAACATGATTACATATAGGTGATATTGGGTTTGTTCATAAAGTTGTCCCCTTTAATCCCTATTCATGAATCTCAAATAGTGGAGGACTTGTATAAAATCTATATCCAAGAAGTGGTAAAGAGAAATGGATTACCAGTTTTGATAGTATCATACTAAGATTAGAGGTTTATGTCTCATTTATACAATTCCTTAAAAAACTCTTGGGACTCAGTTTAACATGATTGTGGTGAATCATCCTCTAAGGATATAAAATCTTAAAGGATGATACAAATGTTTGAATACATGCTTTGATCTTGTGTAATGGATATTTTTGGCTCATGGGAGGATCATGTTCTATAAGTGGGGTTTTATTGAGCAGTTATTATCAAGACTTGACATATATGGATCTATTTGAATCATTTTTTGGGCATCTTTGTCATTCTTTACTTTTTTGGGTAGAAATAGGTGAGACTTCAATGATTGGACCAATCCTTATATAAGAGACAAAAGAGAATATTCACTTGATCTAGAAGATAATGGAGACAGATTAGAGTAGTCATAAATCTTATTCATATCATCTTCAACAGTCGTTTCCATTTGAGGTGAGCGATCATGTTTTCTCAAGGATCTCTCCATGGACTAGGAATTTTCATTTTAAGAAGTAGGGGAAGTTATCTCCTTGATACAAATGCCCTTTTGAGATACTTAAATGGGTTAGTGAGGTTTCATATATGTTGTCTTTTCAAGAAAGGTTTTTTTCAGTGCATAATTTTATGATGTATCTCAATTCTAAAAGTATCAACATGATCATGACAATGTGATTCTTTGGGATAACTTTTACCTAGATCTGGATGCTATGTTGGTTCATGTTCTTGTGTGGATTGTGGATAGGTAGAATAATTCCTTGTGTGGGAGAAGCCTTGGTCTAGTGTGGGATTTATAGAAACATGGTCATATTCAAGAAGAAACATGGGATCTTGAGAAAGAAATGGTTGAGAAATGTTGTGAACTATTTTAGACCAAATTTGATTTTCTAATTTATGGGTATGTAAATGAAAATTGTAGATAGAATTTATCACCCCATGTTTCAAGTAATTAGCCCTTAATTTTTTTATTTTAATTACATAATGTTATTATGTAAATGTTGGAAAGATTTGGAAGAGTTTTTCCATATTTTTGGAGATTTTATAAAGGTTCACAGTTATTAAAAAATATAAAACACCTCTAAGAAACTAAAAAAGGGGGAACATAGGTCCATAGTTAGGTTCACAGTTGGAGCACAATTAAACCAAATTGTATGGCCACCCATTAAAAATATTTCATGTTCTAGATATAGTTAAAAGAATTATTGTTTCGTGGTTTTTAAAACCGTGTGATCCAACCATGTGAGGGGTGTTTGGAGGAATTGTCTAGTTCATGGTTCTCCTAACTGTTCACCTAAACCATGAAACGTTAAAAATTAGACCTGAATTTTTGGATCTAATCGGAATCACCTCTTAAACCACTGATTTTTTCCTTAATCTTACACTAAATTGATTTTCTCTCCTCCTAAAGGATATGGGGACCCTTATCCTTGATCCAAGAGAGATCTATTGTGGAATCATGGTGACTTGGAGTCCATATTCTTTGAGAACAATATCTAAGGTGGGTTTTGGATTATCTAATCCAATGTTTTGAAGTATTTTTGTGAAATTATATATTTTATCATATGTTTTGAGATAGGTGGATTCACTCTCGACTCCTCTCCATTAGAACATGAAGGCCTGATTTCAAATTGATTTATTTTGTTAGTATAAATTATAAAATTTATGTTCAATGGTTTTTGGAAACCCTCTTTAGTGATGGTTTTTGAAATTGTGGAAATTTGTTGTTATGGAAAGTGAAATTGGTTACAAGGTTTTTAAAACTATTATTTTAAAATGGTGTTTTGGTTTTGATTTATGGAAATAGTTTTGTAGAAATGTTTTCAATAAAAATATTGTTTTATTGAAATGTTTTGTATCCCTTGGGTTGGGACAGTTTTTGGCATAAATGGTTGGGTTTAAGTTCAAGGGGGTTGATAATGATCATGAAGTCCCATTATCAACAGGGCGGAGTATGGATGTGAAGGTCCACCATCAATGGTAACACCAAGATTGTGTGTGTGTGTGTGTTTGTAGTTGTGTGTGTGGACCCAGAATGGGTTATTCCAAATAGATTAAAAATAGTTTTAAAGAGTTGTTTGGTTTATTTCCTTGGAAAAAATATTTTTTATAGAAAAGGTTTTCCTTTTTTATAAACTATTTTAAATTGTTTTATATAATTTTGTTATATAAATGTACTAACATGCCCTATCCTATTTGTGTCAGTATGGATATCATTTGGGAAAATCCTACTATGTTTTATACTCACCCCCTACTTGGTAACTTTGGTGAATTTTTTGATATTTTTTATCGATAAATAGGCAAATAAATTTATCCTAGTTCATTATTTATTCATCATGATACCTTGTGCATGGATTGTTGAGTTGGATCTTGAAGCTTATATTCAGTTTTTTAGTTGTTGTCTTCGGCATATAAGAGTTTTTTTTTGTTTTAGTTTCTTCTTTATACTCTGATATAGATAATATTGTACTTTTTATTTTTCTAAATTTGGTATTACTTTAAGTTGTATTAAATTTTTCTAATTCATTATTTAGTAGTTTTTCGTACATTGTTATTCTTGGTTTGGTCATTTTAATTTAAAAGGGAAAATTGTTCCCTAACTATTATGAAGCCCCTTGGTATTTATTTCCAGCCTTTAGTGTCTTGGTGATTTCACCTAAGTTTTATTAATGCCTTAACCTCTTCCCAAGACAATGGGTGAGTGGTGGGATGCAACAAAAATAAATCAAAGGTGAACTCAGATTCTCAGTAAGTGTAACTGCCCATGATTTTAAGATATATTTCTTTTTAAGTAAATTTTATTGATATATTGTTTTACATGAGACACAAACTCTAACAAAACTATTATAATATATTAAAGTATAATTATGTGGAAATTATATAATTGTTTAATTCATTGTTTCAATATTATCTTTGGCTAAAATTTTTGGATTTTTATGAAAAGAAATATTTTTAACTAAATAATATAAAAATACCATTTTTTGTAAAACTATAATTTATTTTAAATTTAAATCCCTATAATTATTTAATTTTAATCCCATTTTTACGTAATAATATTTTAATTATATATAATATAATGAATTATATTTGAATCATCATTATACTAGATTTTGGAATAAGTTCATTTTTTGGACATAAAAACACAATTTCCTAATAAACTCATTTTTTTTGTGTTTTTTATTTTAATCATAAATAAATTTATCACACTTATATAAATTTAATTTCATAAAATATAAAATATATTTATAATTAGGAGGTCTAAACTTGGTAAATAGTTCCCTTTTATTTTTGGTCATTATGAATAGTACCCTTGGTAAATATTTGTTAAATCGATAAGGGTAAATTGGGTTAAATAAGGTTAATACTTTGGTATAAGGTTTTAAAATTTATATAAACATTAATTAAACCAATTAGATTAATTTAATTCCCCAATTTTTATCTATTTCTCAAAAATATGGCCACTTAGTACCATTTTTTATATTGACATTAATACTCCTTCAAGAAAGGAATAAAAACAAAATGTCACACTCTTTATTTTAATATTTCTAATATTTTTACAGAAGAATAAAATGAGGTTGTGTTCAGTATGAAATAAAAATTCCAAATATCAATTAATTTATTTATCGTGTTAATTTATTTATAATTTTTATTTATTCAGTAATTACCTTAAATGCTTACATAATGTCAATATACAATTTAATAAATTAATATAAAACAATATAAATGTTTTTCAAAATATTAAAGTTACCGTATTTTGGTTGAAAAATTATATTACAAAAATTTTATAGATGAATATATCCAATTCTAGATTTATGAAATTATTATATTTGAATTAAATATTTTTATTTATGTATTTCAATCCAAATTAAAAAAAGAGTCAATAATAAAATTAATAATATTTTATTTAAATAATATCTAATTAAACTATTTATATTTAATAAAAATCTTGAAAGAAGATGATTTGGATAATAGTTGGTATATAATTTCGTCACATGGACATTTTTATCCAATTTTCACCTTATAATTAAAATTATAAACATTTAATTTTGAAATAATTGTTATCGTGGTTGAGGTTAAAAATGGTTAACAAAGGGGTTAATAAAAAATATTGGTTTAAAATGATATGTAAACCTATAAAATTTTTATTGTATAATTATATTATGATTAAACCCAAATTATATTCTAATACATTCCGTTTTTTATCCCTTTCACATGATTTAGACATGTATTATATTATAATATTTCATGAATTTCCAAAAGTACCCCTCCCCTTACTTATAGAACAAAACCCTTTATCTCTTTTATTTACAAAACATTTGATCCATATATAATTAAAAACCCCTAAAAACTCTTATCTAAATCCCTATACAAGTTTTTTAGGTTCTATTATTCCCAAAAGACCAAACCTTGGTGTAGTACCCCCGATTTGAGGTATGTGGCCTTTGCTTATGAATTTTTATGTTTTTAAAGTGCATGGGATTAATTCGGAAGAGGTTGAGAGAGTTTGGAATGGTTTTGGATAACTTTGGAGGCATTCTTAGGGGAACACGGTTTGATCACGGTTAGGGGAAACTATAAGGATGCTCCAGGAAAACATGTAGGGGGAGACAGTAGGATTCACACGGCCTGCATGCGGTTTTCCAAACCATGCAAGGCAATCATGTAGACCCTCGCTCTCGAGGTAGTAGCATGCACACGGTTAGCACATGGTTTTCCAAACCGTGTAGGATAACCGTGCGGCCACATAAAAGTAGGGTTTTAAAACCTGGGTTTACTCAGGCTTGCCACATTCCTCTCCAAATTATCTCCCACTCGAGCCTCACTCGGGTTCTTCAGTTTTCAACGGTTTGAGGTGCTCTCCCACACATTTTGGAAGCATTTTGAAGGGGTTTTGAGGCGGTTTGAAGGATGTTTATCCTAGGTAAGTCTCTCCTCTTGGGTTCTTTGTGTTTTCCTCTAGATCTACTCTTCCCTCTTTCTTGGTTTTCTCGATATATACTTGTTGTGTGTAGATATAGAGTTGTGGTTTCCTTGGAGGCCGATTTTAAATATTGTGATGGTTAAGGAAGGGTATCATGAGAGGTTTTGGTGGTGTGTTCGCCGGATTTGAGGATTGGTTGCTTGTGGGTCGAGTTCGCTGGAACCCTAAAGGTAGGTGTCTTCTCTCTCGACTCCACTTGGGTAGAACTAGTGGTTATTTTTTACAATTAATTTGTTTTGCTGAAAAATTAATTGTGTTTTGTTGTGCGAAATTGGTTGGAAATCTCTTGGGTGGTGTTTTTGGGATTTTTTAGAAAAAAGGGTTTTATGGTGAAAGGCTATTGTTGTGGATTTTAAAATAGAGATGTTAAAATGGGTTGTTGAGATTTATTTGGGAAAATGGTTGATGAAAAATGGTTTTCAATAAATATGTTGTGTTTTATTGAAATGTGGTTAGGCATGGAAAATGGCTTTCAATAAATGAATGATTTATTGAAGTGGATTGGTATGTGATGGAATTGGTTGATTGCATGTTTTTGTGACATTGGTGGGTTATTAAATTGGTTGTAATTGATTGGAATTTTGTATGGAAGTGGTGAGAAGTACCACTATAAAAAGGGGATGGATAGTGGACGGAAGGGCCACCATCAAAGGATAAGTGGACGAGAAGTACCACTAGGTGTGAATGGGTGAACATGTTGGACAGAAGCTCCACTGTTTGGTTGTGGTCGGGAAGTACCACTATGTATGAATGGGTGAACGGGTTGGACAAAAGCTCCACCATTTGGTTGTTTTGATTCTTTGTTGTTCATTGATTTGCAATTTTGAAATTGTTGTGCTAGTGTGTGACTGATGAAATGGCTTGTGGAATGATTGGTTGTCTTTCCCTTGGTTTCTTAGTTTTGGTGTGATGGCTTAGTAAGGGCATGTTTGGCTTATGGAAATGGTTGCACTTGTGATTATTTTATATAAATTTTTTTTATATAAATGTGATAACGGTTTTATCTGAGTGGTTTGTGTAGGGAAGTCTTTTGGGGAAAACCTACTGAGTATTAGTACTCACCCCCCTGCTTTGGCACTTTGGTTCTTTTGCATATGTCATATTCTGAGACACAGGTAAAGGTAAGGCATCTCATTGCTAGTGGTTCGTGGTGATGCTCGGGGTATGTGGTGGCGCTTGGAGCTTGGAGCTTGGTGTGGAGTTGTGGTGGGGTCATGGCTTGTGGTGTTTTTTGTTTAGTTTCCTCTTTGTGCTCTCATGTTTTTTGGACATGTTTAGTTTGAATGGTTTTGGGGTATATGATGGAATTTTTAGTATCACATGGTGGGGTTTTGAAGTGCATACATCTTTAGTTGTTGGTTGGTTGAGTTTGGTTATCTTCTGAAGGGAAAATCATTCCCTACTGTTCCTTGAAGCCCTCAACATTTATTTCTAGCCTTTGGCACCTTGGGAACACTGCTTAAGGCCAAGTAACCCTCATCACCTCTTCAAGACAATGAGGTAGGGGCGGGGTGTTACACTAGGTCCCTTAAGAGGTTATCTAAATGGGCTCTTTCAAAGAATAGTTAATGGACTTTAACGACTCTTTCAAAAAAAATCTTCTTATACTCCCTATAAATATCTCTCAACCATCATAAAACAATAATTAAAATATCCTAAATATACTGATCTATTATTATTATTATTATGGTAAAACCAATTTCCATATCCTTTATATCCTATGAAAATTGAAAACATCGCTCACGCATACGTATGGATTACCGTCTCCACATAGCAATGTAATTTGTATTTCATCATCACTTTACCTATATGGTTATAAATATGGAACCAATGAAAATATATGATATTTTTTACATAATTATAAATATTTATTTATTATATATTATCTACATTTTTATCTTCTAATCTATTGGAAAATGAAAACATCCCTCGTGTGTACGTATGGACTACAACCTCCACGACAAGATGTGATCCATTTTTCATTTATATTTTATATGAATAATAATAATTACAGATTTAATTAATATATATAATATATAATATATTTATATCATGAATAAATTTTTAGAGATGATGGAACCCTAAGTGAGATTCAAGGATTTAAATGTCTGAATCAAAACATACTTGAAAAAACTAAGCAGTTAATACATAAATTAATGATACTAAAAAATATTATTAAAAAATGGGTTATAATATGTTATAAATAGATCATATATGATATTATATATATCTATTTTTTCTAGTATTCTATTATATTGAATATAAATTTATTATATAGGAGGTTAAAATCATTTATGAGGCAATTTGAACTTGAGGTAAGAGGTTTCTTAACTCAATTTTTATCCAATGGGTTATACTTATACTTCATTGAAAATGGTATGATAGGATTATCTGTGAAATAACCTATGACTATAGTATGTTGTATTTCCACTTTTTTGGGATTTATATTTTTCACACATAATTACTTCATTTATTTATTCTAATATCAATTATGTGATCTTTTTAATGGATTTCCACTCAATTTCCACTCCAATAGAGATATATTTGGTATTTTGATACTTTTTTATGGTTTATGTACAGACCCTTTGATTTATTTAGCATGAATAAATATTTATTCATAATTATTAAAGTTTTAATTCAAGTCAATTCTTTCAAGGGGTTATAATTTTAAAATTACCAAAGAAGCATGAATTTATTTTAAAATCAATTTTTATGGAATTTCCCTTATTTTCATTTAAGGAATATTATAATCTATCATAAATAACATATATTGTTTTATCTTATGGTTCTTTACAAATTAGAAATATTCTAGTAAAAATTTTCCTCTCATTGGCACTTAAATAAAGAAAATGATTTTAAAATAAAAACTGGTCTTATTTCTCTTTTTGATCAGTTATCCTTTTCTCCTATGTTCATATTTTTTCAAAACTATAATACAAAAGTCCTTTTTATTTAATCAAACAACTTATTAAATAAATTTTAGGTTATATTTTATTGTTTAAAGGGTTTCAAAGTAGTATTTTTAATGTTTTTCAAAAGATTAATTTTTGATTTTCTTTATCAAAAATTCAAAATAATGTTTTCTTATCATATATTGGATTAACGTATTTTCCCACCACCAAATACATTTTATGCAATTTTATTTTTTTACATGATTTAAATGGTTTTATAAAAAAATTATAATTAAATATTAGGTTATTATTTTATTTTCATTTTCCTTTTTTCTACAAAGAACATGATTTTATTACTAATCCTATATTTCTAATGAATTAATGGTCATATCATATCTATTATTAATTTTTTTATTAAATTTATATTAAAACATTCAATTTCTTGTGATCAATTTTAATTTGATGTTACATTTCTAGTAAATATCCATATTTATTCTGTCATGGATATTATTTATTTCTAAATTTTATCCCATTTTTATATGTGGTGTCTTAATGTGAAATTCAGTTGATTAACTGAAAAAATATTATTATTTCGTGTTCTTTACTCAATATAATTTTTTTCGATAAGTCATATTTTCTATGAATTAAATTTATAATTCAATCTATGATGAATGAATTGGACATGAAAGGATTTTTAGGGTCTGGTTATAGATAACCCCTCAAATCATCGATGGATCTCATGAGACAAATTAATTTTATAGCCTTATTAAATGGGTTTTTGGTGTATACCTACCCATCGATTGAACTATCTTTATGCAAGGCCTTGATGGAAAATATATCATGATGTATGAGATCATGAATATAATATTAAGAATTTCCTTCATTGATAATTTTATTGTTATTATAAATTATATTACTACATTTATGTTATCCATGGATTCATTTTGTTTTCATGTTATTGAGTAAATGGAAAGTGTTTTTAGTTATATACCTTTCCATACTGATTATGCCTTATTTACTCCTGATACCTTATGTTGTATGGAACTCTTATTGAGAAACTGATCTCACCCTTTATTTTTTCCCTTTCCTCGTGATATGAATAAGGGCATTAAGAATAATATCAATGATTAAATAGTGTCTATCATGCTATGTATTTTATATTTCCAATGTAATATGGGAATCATGTATGTATCTGTTTCTCTAAGAGCACTAAACTGATCGGTCCTTCAAGATAAGATCACTTGTATCATATTCCAATGTAATAAAGTAGACAATAACTTTGGGTTACTAGAATTGGGGTTTCTTTAGTTGGTATCAAATTAAGTTTCTTAGAAACCATGGGAACTATACTTTAAATGAACATAGCTAACATGAGAATATTGATAATCCCTTATAATATTTGTGAACTTTTACCATTATAGGGTTTTTATTTTATATATTAATATAATATACATAATAATTATGATATAACTTAGTGTGTTCCACTATTCAGTAATGGATTCTAATAGAATAAAGGCAATCAATACTTGTAGACAATATAGGGTGACCTAATGAAAAATCCAATACAGATGTTGTTAGATCAAAGAAGATCATGACTATATTGGAATAGTTGACTCCGGTTATGATGAATAACCTTTATTAAATGGATAAACCTATTATTCCACAATTTTATTCACTTATATTGGATCACTTCATGTGAAATAATCCCCCATGATTTAATAGAACTATTAACTCATTGGTAGTTGAGCAATAGACTATATACCTCAAAAAGATATTCCAGGATTAGGGAAGTTACATCTTATATTTTGAATCAATCTGTGACAGTCTACTAGTGTAAGGATAAACCTAAATTCCCATTGGAAATTACATAAATTATATGGGTTTTAATACCTATTAATGAGGGATATTTATCTCAATAAGTTGGGGAAAAACTCAATATTGATGATATCCCTGTTTTAAGGGAGTTTGTTAATGACTATCAGGAAGATTTTCCTAATCCTCCCTCAAATCGTGATGTTTTGTTTTCAATCGAACTCATACATAGTCCTAGGCCTATTAAAAATAATTCATATATAATTTCCCCAATTGAGTTTTATAAATTGAAAAATCAACACTAGGAGAATCTAGATAAGGGATTCATTCAACCTAGGGCTTCACCTTGTGGTGCACCTATTGTTTTTATTAATAAGAAAGATGGTTAAGGGAAAATTTTTATATATTATAAAGAATATAACAAGATCAATATTATTAATAAGTATCATTTAACACATATTGATGATATGTTTTATCAATTATGAGTAGCTCAAAATTTTCCAAGATTTATCTTCTATATGGATTTTTTTAGATAATATTCAAGGAGGAAATACAAAAGACAACCTTCCTTATGAGTTATGAACATTATGAATTTATACTAATACCATTGGACTTACCAATGATTATTTTATCTTTATGGATTTAATTAATTCAGTATTTAGATATTACTTTAATTAATTGTTCATATTATTTATAAATGATATTATTATATATTCAAATCAAAAGTTAGTGCTTGAAAAATATTTTAGAATAGTGTTGAAGATATTGAGAAAGAAAATTTTATATGATAAATTTATAAATTGTGAATTTTTGATTTAAAATGTTTCATTCTTGGGTCATATAATCTTAATTTTGGGTATATCATTTGATCCTTCAAATATAGAAGTTATTAAGAAATAGCTGAGACCAAGAACAATAATTGAGATCCATAGTTTTCATTTATTGGTTTGATACTACTGATACTTTATAGGAGATTCCTAACGACTATATAATTCACATTCCAAGTTGATTAAAATGGAGGTTAACTTCTTATGGACATATTAATGTGATGATAATTTCAAAGAACATAAGAGAAGGTTGGTCAGTGCTTCTGTGTTTACACTACCCTATAGTAGAGATGATTTTTTAATATATAGTAATGCATCAAATAAGGGAGTGGGATGGTTCCTCGTGAAAAATGATATGGTGATAGTTTATGTCTCCCACCAACTGATAATTCATGAGAAAAAATATCTAACTCATGTTTTGGGGTAGGAAGTAAAAAAATCATTAGATATATAGAGGTAATATCTATAAAGAGAAATGTCTGATATATATATTGATCATAAATGATTGAAGTATACATGTATATATAAATCATTGAATATGATCCCAAGAATATGATTGGATTTGATCAAATATTATTACTACTCAATACATTACCACCTTGGGAAGGAAAACAAGGTGGTTTATGCTCTGATTCATAAATATCGTACTATATTTTCCATGATGAGGATTGAAATAGATCCAATATTTAAGGATTTGTATAAGTTGTACATTTAAATCTTGTGGAAGGGGGTTAAGTCATATCTTTCTTAGATGAATGTTCAACTATCCATCAATGATAGGATTAATAAGGCTTGGAAAAAATATGTGGAATTCAGAATAAGGTGAGGAATGTTCCTAAGTTAAACTATGATCATGGGAGGATGATAAGGGTCATGAACCTAGTATTTTTCCAATCAATACCAAAGTTGAAGAAGTAACATTGGATGAAGCTCATACTTCACAATTCTCTATTCATCCTAGAAGTATAAAAATGTGTTGATATCTAAAAGAATATTTATAGAGGGATAACATGAAAAGATTTGTTATCGAGTATGTATCCCAATTCCTAGTGTATAACAAATTTAAGGAGGAGAAATAGGATTCTAAGAAGATGTTACAACTATTAACTATACCAGATTGTAAATGGAAACATGTTACCATGTATTTCATCATTTGACTCTCCCAAAACATATAAAGACCACATTTCTATTCGGATTTTATTCAATTACCTTATGAAATTAGTGAATTTTATCTCTATTAGATAATATTTCACTCTTTATTATATTTCTTTGTAATAAATTAAGAAATTTTTTAGATTACATATACTACCACTCTCAATCATATCTAATAGGAATCCAAGGTTTACATCAATGTTATGGATAATACTTGAGCATGATATGGATATTGTGTTGAGTTTCAGTAATTATTATCATCGTTAGACAGAGGCTTAGTTTGGGAGGGCCATCTAAACTCTAGAATACATTGTGATAGCTTCATATATGGATTTCAAAGGTGGTTGGGATCAAAACCTTACATTGGTAGAATATTATTACCATAATATCATTCACATGAGTATTCAGATGGATCATTTTGAATCCATCTATGGATGGATGTACAAAAATACAATACGATGGGTTGAAGTCTGATAAATAAAACTATTGGGACCTGATCTAGCTGAGGAAATTTAAGATAAAATCATATTCATTCAACAAAATATATGGGGATCTAATAAAAAAACATTATGCTAGAAATCATCATAAATATATACTATTTAAAGTTGGGAACATAGTATTCCTATGAATATATCCATGGAATAAGGTTATGATATTTGAAAATAAGAGACATTTAATCCCAAGATATATTTTTACCTTTGACATTCTTGATATTATTGAGATGGTAGATTATCGCTTGTCTCTTCCATCGAATCTCTATCATGTTCATGATGTGTTTCATCTATCTCTCGTGAGAATGTATATACCTGATCCTTCAAAAGTAATGAACTCATATTTCATACCACTGGAGAAATATCTATCATATGATGAACAACAAGTGGAGATTCTATATCATATAGAGAAAGTGTTATGAAAAAAAATCACTCATTAGGTCAATGTTTTGTGAAGAAATCAAAAAAATTTGAAAGCTATGCACGAACCTAAGGATGTGGTGAGGAACAATTGTCCCCATTTTTTTAGATCAAAGTTATGTAATTTCAAGGTAGAAAATCTAATAAGTGGAGTAGAATGTAACGGCCTAAGTGGACATAAGGGTTTAAAATATCTTTAAATACTTCATTTATAATTTTATATGAATGTATTTCATACATTTAAATCCTTTTATAAAAATTGTGGTCACTTGGTTCCATTTTTATTTGAAATGTCCTGTTAAATTACTTTATAAAAGGACTAAAAACCAAATGCCACACTCATGACATTAGTATCTATAATATATTTACATAATGATAAAAATAATATTATACTAGGTTTTAAATATTAATTTTAAATTTTAAATAATTTTTTTATCATTTTAATTTACTTTTAGTTTTTTTGTTGAATAATTACCTTAAATTCTTACACAACACCGACATAGTATTTAATCAATTAATAGACAAATAAAATAAATGATTTTAAAAATACTAAAATTAATTAAATTTGGATGAATTATTGTGTTGCATAGATTTTATTGATTAATATATAATATTATTGATGTGTAAAAGGATTATATTTTAATTATATATTTTTCATGAAGTATTTGATGTAAAAATAATATAATAGTGTCAAAATTTTCATTAAAAATATTTTATTGGAATGATATTTTATAAAATTATTTAAAATTCATAAAAACACTATAATAGGAAAAGGTGGATAATATATTTTATAAAATATCATCCATTTACCATTTTTATCTAATTTTCACCTTATATATAAAATTATAAGCCTTTCATGTTGAAATAGTATTTATTGTGGTTGAGGATAAAAACCATTAACAAAGGGGTTAATCAAAAATATATGGTCTAAAATGATATGTAAACATGTATATATTTTATTGGATGATTAGATAAGGAAAATAACCTCCTTATCATTGAATAAATTCCATTTTTTGATTCATTTAAAATGATTTATAAATGTATTTTAATATAATATTTCAAGAACTTCCAAAAGTGCCCCTACCATTAATTATAAAAGGACACCCTTTAAATCTTTAGTGAAAAAAAAATTGAGCCATCAAGATCTACCATACCATACCAGAAACTATTATAAACATCGTTATATAGTTTTTTTAAGGTCATTTTTTTTCAAAATACCAACCCTATGTCCCTTAAGAGGAAATCTAAACAAGCTCTTTCAAAGAATAAGGAATTTCTTTTACCAACACTTTCAAATTTATTTCTTCTTTTACTTTATCTAAATATATTATAACCATACTAATTTAATAACTAGAGTATCAGAAATATACTAATATGATATTATTATTATTAATTTTTAGCCATTTTCCATCTCTTTCTATCCTATGGAAATTCTAAACATCACACATGCATACTTATGGCTTACTGGATCCACATAGCTCTGTAATTAATTTTTCATCTCCATGTTATGTGCGTGGTTTTAAATATGGAACTAATGGACATATATTCTCTTTATGACATAATGATTATTATGTAATTATAATATTATATCTACCTTTTTCCTTTTAATCCATTGGAAACCGATAAAATCACTTGTGTGTATGTGTGGACTACCATCTCCATGGAGTGATGTGATCCATTTTACATTTCCAATTTACATGGATGGTAATAAAGATATATTTAATGAATATATATAATATAAATTATATTTAAATCATTAATAAAATTATTTTGACAATGGAACCATGAGCGAGATGTAAGGACTGAAACTACTGAATTAAAACATTCATGAAAAATGATGTAGTTGGCACCCAAAACAATTATAATTGTAAAATATTTTTTAAAAAAGGGTGATAATATGATATGAATGGATAATATATGATATTATATATATGTATATAGTTCATTTATAAAACTATGATACATCTAATTTTATTATAAAGGAGATTAAAAGCACGTATTAGGCAAGACAAACTTTAGGTAAGGGGTTTATAAACTCGATTTCCATTTGTTGGGTTATAATTATACATCATTGATTGTGTTATTACTCCATTATGTGTGAAATGACCTATAATTTTATTATTATATATTTTCACTTCTTTTTTTAGATTTAAATTGTTCACATATAATCACTTAATTGATCAATTCTCACTTTGATGATATGATCTTTGTAATGGATTTTGTCTCAATTTTCACTCCATTGAAATATATTTGGTATTTTACACCAATTTTTTTTATATAACGTATATACTACCCGTTTTATATATTTAAAATTAATATATATTTACTCCTAGTGAATTAAGTTTCAATTCATGTTTATTCTTTCTTTGGGATTCAATTTGATGATTACTCAAGAGGTAAGAGTTTATTTAAAAAGCCCATTTTTTGGGACTGCTCTTATTTTCAATAAAGAATATTATAATCTATCAAAAAATCCTTCTATTTTATTATCCTTTAGTTATTTTAGGATATTAAAAAAATTCTTACATATTTTACTATAACTGGAACTTGAGTCAAGAAAATAAATTTTTTAATGAAAAACCAATATTATTTCTCATTTTTGACAGATAATACTTCCCTTCCATGTACATATTTTTTCAAAATTGTTTTAAAAAAGTCCTTCATAGTTACTAAAATGGCTTATTAAGTACATTTATTTAATCCATAACTTTTTAAAAGTTTTAAAATGGACCTTAAAAGTATTTCTCCGAAGTTTCATTTTATACTTTATTTTAAAAAAAAGTTAAAAGTAATACTTTTAATCATATACAAAATTATAAACTTTTCCCACCTCCAAAACAATTTTATGTACTTTTAGCCACTTTTAAATAATTTCAATGATTTTATAAATAAAAATCTTTAATGAAATCTTGTTTCAATGTTTTAATTCAATTTTAATCTATTCTACAAGGGGTATAATTTCATTACAAAACCTATATTTTCGATGAATTGTATTTAATCGTGTATCTTTTATTAATTTTGTGTTTTTTAACTTTCTATTAAAATGTTCAATTTATTATGATCATTTTTAATTACACATTACATTTCTCTTAAATACATTTATTATTTGTATCAAGATCATTAGTGTTTCATACATTGTATCCCATTTTTACATATGGTGTCTTACTATGAAGGTTATTTGATTGAATGGGTAAATCTTAATATTATGTATTCTTTTCTCAATTAGGATATTTTTTTATAATTCATATTGTTTATAAATTAAACTGATCATTCAATATATAAAGAATGCATTGGAAGTTTACTAATTGGTGGGTCCAAGTTATAGATAACCCCTCTATACATCAAAAGGTCTCATGAGACAAACTAGTAGACAAGCCTTATTAAATGGGTTTTTGGTGTATACCTTACCATCAATTAAATTTTATTATCATAAGGGATTAATTGTAAATTTTTCATGATATATAAGATTCTGACATCCAATATTAAGCCTTTCCTTCATTTATAATTCATTTATAATTATCTATGATATTACTTCATTGATATTATCCATGGATTCATTTTTTCTCTTGTTATTGATTATAAGGAATGTGATTTCAATTATATATTGTTCCATATTGATTATGATTTATTTAATCAAGATATCTTCTATAGTGCATAACTCCTAATGAGTATCTAAGCCCACCCACTATTTATTTTCCTTTCCCCTGGATTTGAAGAAGGATATTATAAATAATAACAATGGTGAAAGTGTGTTTCTTATCCTATGAATTTTATTTTTGAAATGTAATATTGGAATCATGTTTTTATCTGGTTATTCAAGACTAATAAACTAATCAATCCTTCAGGATGACATCCCATGTATCTTATGTCAATGTAATAAAGTAGACACTAGCTCTGAGTTACTGTAGTTGGGTATTATACATTAAGGGTATGAATATAGTGGAATTTATCTTGGGTAAATAAGGTATAATAAATATGAAAAGTTAAATTACTCAGACCACATTCCATTTAATCAATATTTTATCATGAAGAATAATGTTTAAGGAATAAATTATGATCAAATAATTAAAAATAAATAATTTCATGTGATTAAAACTTATAAATGGATATCATAACTATTAAAATAATCACATGAAAATCAATATATTTTTTCATAATGATGTAATGCATAATGTTAGACATTTTAAACCTATTTTTGAGGCCTCATGACAAGACATATTACATAAATGGGTAAGGCCTCATCCAAATACCCAACATATTTTGTCTCAAAAGTCTACTGATACATTGGGGAGATATGTAATTCTTGGACCCACCTATCACTTAATAATTCCAACTCATTCATATTATTAATAAATAATAAAATATAATAAACATGCCTTATAATTAAAAACTGATTGTATTTCAAAAACTAAATACAGAATTTCAGTAATTTCCCTAGTAAAACTGATCATAAACCATCCTGAGAAAGAATGAGGATGGTATCATTACAACATATCCCTAGTGGAGAATAACTAAAATAAAGTTATAATTTCATTTATGAATATAAGTACCATAAAAATATCATTAAAACATTATTGATAAAAATAATATTTTTTCATCAAAATTCACTTTTAAAAAATAAAAAATTCCACAATATTTTGAAAATAATTTTCTTTGAAAATAATAATTGAAACTTTTTATGTATGATTTAAAGCCTTGGGTGGTCAAGATGGTGATAAATTATGTTATTTTTGAGTACATTAAAACTAATATTCCTTCTTCATTTTCGGTAAAAAGTCAAAAAGTACCTCATTCAAAAAACTAAAAGAAAATTACATTGAAAAAGTTTTATAGAAAGTCTATCATGGGTCCAAATGAAATTAAAAAATCGTTTTTTAATAGTAAAAAAAATTTGAAAAAATTTTAATGAAAATAATGACATAGAGTACAAATATTCCCAACTGAATAATAAACAAATTCAGTTTTCATAAAAACATTCTATGAGTCTACTAAGTACTTAAAATAAGAAAATGAAAGGAAGATTTTTGATTTTCAGATATTATCAGGGGAGAATAAAATTTATTAGTTTTAATATATAAATATCATTTAATTACTCTAATATAAAATTACATATAAATAATATCAAATAATTATGAGGTTGTGAAATAAAACCATACTGGTATGTTAACTTTTGAATCGTGAACCCATGAAAGAAATAACATAATTTCAAAATTTAAGCCCCAATAAAATAAATTTAATAATTATATATCATATAAAATGGGTATTATATAAACCACATGAAATAAAAAATGGGTGAATATGGCATATGTCTCAAAGTAACAAGTTTGAGACGAGAAAAGCCTTACCTCGAGTATAATTTCCTTCATATGTGTTCAAACCTCCTATGTCGAAAATATATATTTACAATAAACATATTTAAAAAACTTAATCATATATATAATTCCATATATTATTTACTTATAACTGTTTATCATATTTTTGTCAATAATTTTTTATTAAAATCATTGTTTTGGGTGATAACTGGTTTGTTTTTCAAGTATGTTTTGGCTTGGATGTTTAGGTCATTCTACCTTGATCATGGTTAAATCATATATATAATATTTATAATGATATAAATGTCTTTTATTCATTATATACAGATTAATAATAATCCATAAAATATATATATAGAAAAATGAATCATACCATTCATGGAGATGGTAGGTCGTACATATGCATGAACGTTGTTTTCACTTTATGAAGGATGGGTTGAGATAAAGGTAAATAATAATTTAACTTTTCATAATAATTATTATATATTATATATCATAAATATTCATTAAATATATTCTTATTACCATCCATGTAAATATTAAATGAAAAACGAATCACATTGCTTCATGGAGGTGGTAATACACATGTACGCACGAGTGACATTATTGTTTTCCAACTAATATAAAAGTAAGAAGGTAGTTATGATATTATAATTTTATAGGACTAATTAATTAATAAATATCATATATATTCATTAGTTCCATCATCATAACCATCCAAGTAATGTGCTGATGAAAGATGAATTACACTGTTATGTGGAGACGGTAATCCAAATATACGCGCGAGTGATGTTTTCATTTTTCATGGGATGGAAAAGAGATGGAAAATGGTTTTCCCATAATCATAATAATATATCAGTATAATTAAGATAATATATTTATTATTTTATTGTTGTTACAATAGATTGATATTAAATAGAATAATAAATAAATTTGAAAGAGTTGATAAAGGTGATTACCTCATCTTCGATAGACATCTTTTAGATTCATTCTTAAGGACATTTTTTATTGTATTTTAAGAATAAAATAACCTATAATTACTAAATAAGGAAGTTTAGAATATATTTTAAATTTTTTGGTCAATCTAGAAGGCTCAATGTGGTGTAAATAAGAAAAAATATAGGGGTTCCCTTTTACAAGTGGGGAAAGGGTCACTCTTGAAATTTCTTAAAATATTAAAATATAATAAATTCATTATATAGAAAAATAAATGAAAATGAAAAAATATCATAATATAAGGTGGTATTGTTTTGAAATATAAACAAAAAATAAAATTCACACTGGTTCAAGTGGTGTTTTAAATCTCATCTTTTTGTTTAACCCCTTAGTTAATCAATTTTAAACTGAGCCGCAGTAATGACTTTTTAACTCTTAAAGAGATATAATTTCAATTACAAGGGGAATATTAGATAATAAATGTCAAGGTAAAAATATTTAACATAATTTACAATCCTATTTATCATCTCTAAATATTTTTATAATTTTTAAATAATTTAAAAAAATATTATTAATGTCACTTTTTACATTATTCACATAATGTGACTTTGAAAATAACCTTAAAATGGAATTTGAATAAAATCCATTAAAACATCTATAATATGTTATATTTTTCTAAAATATTAACGGGACACTAAAAATAATCTAAAACTTAATACTTTTAGATATTTTTAAATAATTTACTTGATTTTCTCTAATGCTTGTATAAGCATTGTGCCAGTGTTGCATAAACATTTAAGGTAATTATTTCATCAATAAAAATAAAAAAAATTAAAATGATAAAAAAAATTAATTAATATTTAAAATAAACATTTATAACTTAAATATTCCTCTTTTTATCCTTTTGTAAAAAATTAGAGATATTAAAATAAAGAGAGTGACATTTTGGAATTTTCTTTAGTTAAAATAATTTAAATGCCACTACTATGATAACATATAAAAAACATACATATATTCTAATTTTGGATGACTATGGTATAATTTATCTCATTAAATGAAATAAATTCATGTTTTTTTGTTCATTTTGGGATATTATATCCTCATTTGTTACCCTAATTAACTCATTTTACCATTACCATGGTCAAAATAATTACACTGGTTACTTGTTATTTTGACCGAAAATAAAAGTGTCATATTTAAAAAAAAATTGACCACTTGATTCCAAATAGGGAATCAATTTTTCATGATTCAATTACTATAAGATGAAGAAATTAATTTTATATTAAAATTAAAAATGTAATGAAAAATAGTTTTTCAGAAAAATTCCTTAAGTATACGTATATTTTTATTACAAATTCAGCCATAAAATTGATTACTAAGAACATAATTTGATTATTCATAATATAATAGAAAAAAATTTACTTTTAACCCATTTAAAAAAATAAAAAGTTTCAAATCCTTGAAACTAAAATACACTTTTCAATAAAAATTAGTATTTTTACTATACATTGAAAAATCAATATTTTTAGAAAATTTATTATAAGTTAACTCTAAGATAATTTTGAAATGATGATTTGAAAATTTAATTTCATTTTATAAAATAAATTTTCTAAAAGTGAAAAAAATATAATTTAATATTTTCTCACAAAAATCAATAAAAATCATATTTAATGGAAACATATTTTTGAAGCAAACTATGAATTTTCTAAAAATTTGAGACTTATTTAAAAAGTGTTAATCAATAAATTTTTATTGAGTAATAACTTTATATATATATATATCAAAAAAATTATTCTTATACATACTCTCTAATTCAATGATAACATTATAATGTTCATATTTAAATAATGATATTTTTCAGTTGGTGTAAGCTTAGTGTTTTGTGTTGTATATGATATCGAAAAAAAATTTCTTTTAAAATCAAGAGGTGTTAAATTAACCCCCCCCCCCCCCAATTTGATAAATTCTATTCTTTTAATTTGAACTTGTTCTTGGTAATCAGGGTTTTAATACTTGAAAATTATTTTTCAAAAAACTCACATCATAAAAAAAGTTATTAAAAATTTCTCTTAAAAGAGGGAAAGGTAAATACAAATGTTATCTATAATAAAACATTACTATGTTTATAAATATGATAAAATTAGTGGGAAGTCAATATATGTACATGGAATAAAAAATATAAATAATTATGGAGAGTGATATAGAACATCAATCACATGAAATTGAATAATCATGATAAAGTTAATGACCACACAACCATCAATCAAATTCATGTGAAAAAATACCATCAATTCAACAGAAATGATCATAATATGATAATATTTTTGTTTCAATATCATATTTTTATATTTTAGTAATTATATTACCATTTAGAATAAGAACATAATGAAATATACTTACTTCATAGTTATAATTTCATGATTTAATCAATTTCTACCAAAATTTTATCTTTTACTCCAAACGTTGAGTATTAAAGATAAATTTTTCATGCCTGAAGCAATAAAATTGACTTCAAATGGATCAAATATTCCAAAAATGGATAACAAACTATTCTTGTTATCTTTAAATTTTAACAAACACTGAAATGTTTTCCATAATGTAATATAATATCTAAAATTTAAAATCCTTTATATGAATAAATAATATATTTTATATCAAAATTTTCACAATAACACTATAGGTTAAACATAGAATATCCCACAAATAAATATCCCTATATCCCAATTAACCTAAATAACCCCAATTTTAAAAAATATTTTAACCTATAAGGTAATCTTATAACTTTTAAATTACATCCCCAAAAATTTAATTGCATTATTCCCAAATAACCTTTCATGTTAACCCACATGTTAAACCTAAATATTACATATACCTCAACCCAATGAAGCATCAAAAAAATTATTAATGTCCATGATAAATAACTATATAATCTTATTATGTAGATAAATTCATTATAAAATTTCATGAATCAAATTTATTTACTAACCCTAAAGGTAATCCTTTTCTTGAGAAAAAAATATCTCATAAAATATCACATTGTTAATAAATCCCTTTACAATCATCATGATTATGTATGTCCTACTATTTAATTAACATAATCTCAAATAATAAATTAAACCGAATATTTATTTAAACTTCAATAAAAAATTCTTCCTAAAAACTAGAAACAATTTCATGTCACCTCAAAAACCCAACACATAAAACCACAAAAGTGGTATATATGAATTTTAATAAATTATCATCCTCAAAAATATAAATAAAATATGGAATTAATAAATATTAAGTTAAACCAACATGAAAACATGTATTCTTCCAAAAAATAACACAATCTTTATTCCCCAAATAAAATCACAAACTATTTCTATAAATATAAATATGCAATAAAATTTCTCAAAGATTACCAAAAGAAAATTTTCATCAAAACACTAACTAACTTTATGGTCACCAAGATTATCCCATTTACTTCATCAATATAAATCATATCATTATCTCATTATAGAAACACTTTAGTCCTTACACTTCAATGACTATCATAGCATAGGTCCTTCCTTGGTCTAAGATTTAATGCATGGATTAGGGAATTGTATTAGATAGTTACCATAATCCCCCCACATAATAAATTGAACTATAAATAGTACATTGGGATGAATTTATTATCCCTCCATAAAAATATTCAATATTACATGAATTTTTTTTGATCAATTTCCTTCTTTTACACATATAAAACAATATCTCATTCCTTTGAGAAATTCTCTGGTATGTAACTTTCCCTATTTTTTGACATGAAGAAAATTGAGATTTCTTTTTTCCATTATCTCCACCACCCAATATCCCATTAATATTTTGGTTTGTTAATCATATATTTTGAAAACTAATTAGTTATAATCACAATATCTTTTACTCTAGTAATCGTACAATTTTTTTCTTATAATCACTACATTCCCCATTATATTCAGTGTTAATATAATTACTCTAGCTTTAAACCATTGACTAAAACAAAAACTAATAGTATGAGAAACAATAGTAATAGTGAGAAATCATATAATCGTGAAAAAAATAGGATGTCTAAAATGTGGCCCCTTATTTTCAATCTATGACACCTTAAGTTTAACCAAGGCCATCCTTGGTTATCGTCTATTCAATTCCTTCATAATAGTTCATAATTAAAATTATAATTATCCCAATCATATACCTAAATAGTGTCAAACTAGGTGTGTAATAAGGGAACACTCACTGTTCACCAGAATGATAGTTGAGATAAACTCAACCAACTCTTTTTGAGGTTAGTACCCTTAAATGGATATGTTATAAAATCATATCCCATTGTAGAATTTAGACGAAATGTTTTTATAAGAAAAACACATAAACACTTCCTTGTCAAAAAATTAATATGTTATATTATATATATAATTATCATCAAATTTAATCATATGTTTATATTATCTAATCTATGTTTTCTAAAATCTATTTCCCAAGGTTTCTACTAAACCTTCTCTAATACCAACTATAAAGAAACTGACTCATGTAGCCTAGATTCTATAGAGAATTTATTAAACTAGTATTAGATACAAGATATTGCATCCCAAATGTCCAAATATTTTAGTATTAATGACAAACTAGATATATAAATTATTCCATTATTAAAATTAAAATATATAAAAAAAATCATTAGAATCATTCTTTCATCCTTGATATCTTTCAAAATATCCTCCTTCGCATCCCTAGGAAAAGAAAACAAATAAAGGGTGATCTCAGATACTCAGAAATGTAATTCATACAATATAATATTTTTTAATTAAATAAGGAATAATAAATATAGAGATTTGTAAGATCCCAAACATCTCTAGAGTAATCTCGGACAGGTTTTCAGGTACTTTTGGCTGTTTTTAAGTTCCTTTGTTCGGAGTTATGTTTTTGGTTGGGGTTTTATGAAAGTTGAAAGAAGTTGGGGATATGAATGGTTTCCAAAAGGTTTTAAAAAAAATCACATAAACCCAGGTAACCGTGCGACCTCAGATAATGAGATTCACACAATTTGTGCACGGTTTCCCTAATTGTGTGCCCCTACCAAGGAAAACTGTGCGTACGGTTTTATTTCTTTTAAAAATTCTTTAAAAATTATCAGAACCCCTAAAACACCCCCATTTTGACCTAGGATCGATCTTTACATATTTTGAATGTTCCCAGATCTTTCTAAAGGGGTTATAAGGCTGTTCAACGTCTTTTCTTCAAGATTCGCAGCCCTAATTGAAGATCCACTCTTATCTTGGTAAGTGGATTTCATCCCAATCATTTCTTCTTATTCTATTGATATTTTAGTCGACATTATACTCTATTTATTAATATATAAATCTATATGGTGAGATATAGATCTAAGATTTTAGATCTAGATGTAGATTTAATAGATCATGATATTTTGATATCTTGATTTAGGGATTTAGATCTAAAATCTCAGAGCTACATCATTATGCTTCTCGGATATCAATGATTTCCATTGAAAAAAAAATTCAACAACAAACTGAGGTAGATTTTCTAAATATAATTCCCAAAGTATTGGATTTGATATGTATATGAAAAATTTTAGAATTTTTTTCATCCTTTAGAAATTTATTTTCATGAATGGGGTTAATAAGATTGACCAATTTATTTATTGAAGTTTTGATTAAATAGGTGATTAATTGGGGAATTGATCTAGAGACTAAGGGGTTTCCCTATTACATAATTAATTTTTGGAAATTTATTATAATAGTTAGTATATAAACCCTATATATATAAGCACAACATTACTTTATTTTAAGCATAATTATACATCAGAGTACAAGCCAAGGATCGCAAAGACTAGTGTCTTGGAAGAATTGGTACATAAAACTGAAAACAAGGAAATAAATAAAAAATTCCTTTATTTAATCATTAAATTGAGATCTTAACTTTCTTTATTCTCAAAAATCTTCATTTGTTACCCTAGGTAACACATGAAAAAAGTTATGAGCTAAATAGCCCTTTAAGGGAATAATCATATGAAAAAATCATTAACACATGGGATAGAAGGCATGACATGATGATATAAAAAGTCATGTAACATATAGAATCACAACACATAATCATGGAATCATATAAAAATGGATCCATAGTAATGTAAGAGAAACATAAAGCATGAATTTATCAGGATTCAAGGATAACCACCAAGATTGTTGCACATGGCAGCACAAGTTATGGTTAACCTCCAAGATCGTCGCACCTGATAGCACAAGCCAATGATAACTGCCAAGACTGTCGCACATAACGTCTCAAGAGACACAACTTTAACCAATGATTTGAAGTGCTATCTGGGTGAACCCATCATAACTTTTCATGAATATTTTTTCCATATAAATAATCATATATAAACATATTGGTTACCCATGAAAAGAACTGGGTACCATAATCATGTCATAAAGTATAAAAAATGGACGTATCATAAAAGTGTACATGAAAGAATGGAACTAGAATATACATGGAAATCGATAAGGTAAAATAGTAATGTATCATTATAAGTTATGTCAAGTAGAAGTTACAACATGTATGAAAATTATTTAAGAAATTTTAGTATTAAAACATTTTTGTGCGGTTTTAAAGAAAATACTTTTGAGATTTTAAATTGGAAAAGGGAATAGTTCTTTATATAAAACCATAATTGAACCTAGAAGTTTTTCATAATAAAAAATACTGATTTTATTAAGAATATGGTGTCTTAATACAGAATATAGAGTGCACTTGAAATAGGGCAATAATTCTGGAAGTTCCATCAAAACAGGTTCGCTTATCAGGAAGTATTGAGGAGGGAATCACTTAGAACATGTATATCCCCAAAAGAAAATTATGAAATGGTATTGATAAATGAAATTTGTAAATGTACAAATAATTTATAATATTCACATAAAAAGATAAGATAACCGAATTTTGGTAAAATAAAGATAAGGCAACCTGAAGGAACAAAGGAGGTTCGGGTGGAATCCCTTATAGATTATCAGCATGGTATCAGGTGTTCTTAAGAGGGATTAATGTTATGACTCATATATTTATAGAATAATACATTTTCATATATATTAATATTTATTAATATGATATTAATTTTATGTTAAAGTGGACACTTTTTCTGGTAGCGTACTAAACATGCAACAATGGGTTTCTTTGAAATTGTATGTTTCACACAACTTTGAGTTATACCGAAAAATATTATTATTATTTTAAATGGTAGATAATGCATAGTCATTGTATTTTTAGGAATGAACATAACTGACTAAATTTTGATTAAAAAATTGTTTAAATGTTTTTACATTTATCTAATAAATTTTAGTGGCTTAAAATAAGAATGAATCATATTTTAAACATGAAATACTTTAATATTCTTTGAAAGGTCGGTGTACCACCTTTTGACGGTGAAGCCTTTTTAATTATATTTTTTCACTTTAATATATTCTATTTTACAAAATAAAATTATTATTTAGAATACGGACATAAAAATTTACTTTGGATGAAATTTTTGTATTTTTCTGATAAAGTTCATTTTTTAATAAATAGTGAAAAATACCCCATTTTTATTCAAAACTACCTTTTAATCTAATTTATTTATATAGTTATATGGTAATTTTAATTTGTTTTAAAGTATAATTGTATTATATTTTTATAATTTAATACAATTTTGTTCATTTTAATTAATTCAAATTGGAAATTAGACATAAACACATGTCAATCTTTTGGTAGTTTTTACTTCTTAAAAATAGGCTTTTTAGTTTTCACAACAGGAATTAATTTTAAATTAATTTCTACAAATTCTATGTTTTTAATTTTAAAAAATTGATTTTATATTTATAATCATGAGTTAATTTTTTTTTAAAATAGATAACTTTTATTTTTAAACATTATGAATAGTAACTTCGATAAATATTTTATTTACCATGGTTAAAGAGTAAATCTGGTAAATAAGGGTAAATAAAAATATTATAATAATATTAAATTACCATAAAATATGTCCTAATCCTATTTTATGATATATTACCTAACATGGTCATCCTTGGGTTGATTTTAGGACCCCATGGAGCCACTTTTGTGTGAAAATGACATTTAATTGCTTTTAATTTAAAGTTAAGGAAAATATATCATAAACATATATCTTTTACTAAAACAATTTCATATGTGGTTATATAAGGTATATTATAGACTATACATAGTAATTATAAAGATAAAAGTATTTTCTACATCATGGTATTTTATTTATAATTTTTAGACATCAAATAAATTTATTTATTTATGACACAATGTTGATGTAGTGATTACCTTATTAATGAATGTTTTAAATAAATGAGATTATAAAAATTAAAAATAAATTTATTTTGAAAGTTTTTATGTCATAAAATAATTTTAAGGATAATTATGAATTTTTATTTTTGAATTAATGAATTTTTTTTCTAAAAAAAGTTATATAGATTTTTTAAAAGTCATGATATTAATAGTATATAAATTGACATAAATGAGTTTTAAAAATTAATAGTATTTTACTAAATGATATAATAGTCTTAAAACTCTAAAATTCGTCCAAATTACTTATTTAAGGTTGAATATTTCATTAATGAACCACTTGAGGATCTATTGTCATTTTAAAGTAACTATATTAACCATATAGTATGAATATACAAGAAGACATGGTAAAAGTTAAACAAGTTAACTAAGGGTTAAATCAAAATGATAAGGTTAAATTTGAAACCAAAAAAATATCTAAAAACTATTGGTCGATATTGTTTAGAAAAATAATCATCTTATATTATAATTAAATGAGTTTTCGACCTTTTTAAAACAGAAATTCAGTTTATAATGAAAAATATTTCAAACTTTCCTAAAGTACCCCTCCTCCCTCTTATAAAAGGCCACCACCTCTAAACCTTACTGACACCTCTCAAATCCCCCTTTTATCCTCAGAAATATGCCCAAATAATCTCAAAAAATACCTCTCTTACTCCTATAATCCTTTCCTTGGGAATAAGGAAATTAAATAAGGCCTTTTAGCTTAAATCAATCGGAGTTACCCGATTTGAGGTAATGTCTTCTCTCAAGATTCTATCATTTTTTTCCTTCTACAACCCCATAATCTATCTTTATTACATTATTTTATAAACAAACCATATATTAAATATAATATGACGTTTTTATGATGTATTATAAATACACTCACACACACCTCCATCTAATGGATTTATAACATACTGTTTCTATGGATGGTGAACTACTACCTCACGAAACGATGATTGTTCAATTATCTCATACCTCCTCTAATCATGACCATTATGATGGAACTATATTTATATATAATATATATTTTATTTATATTTTCTCTATTCTTCTATATTTTTAATTTACATCATACTTTTATGCTTTCCATAACGCGTAAATACGATAATTTTAGTTGAGGAAGTGCGGACTACCACTGCCTCAAAGAGATATGACTCGTTCATGCTATACATGTAACATATAAAGTATGTAATTAATGAGATAACGTAACTTATATAACATATATGTTATAAATTAATTGAAATATACCTTTTTATCATTTATTTTTCATTCCTTTGAATATGAAAATGAAATGAAATTTGCATTCATGCGTACGTACGGTTTTCCATCTCCATGAAAGGGGAATTTCATTTCTTATATCTGAATGTTATAGACTGTTATAAATACATACATACAGGATATAAATACATATATATTGTATATGTATGATATTTAAATCATGAATACAATTCTCAAGATAATGGACTTTTGACCACGTTGACAATTTGTAATTATAACAAGTTCATTTTTGACTCAAGTACAGAACATCGACAAAACAACCGATATGAACTTGAATAATTATATAATTGTAATAGCAAGGTAATAAGTAATATAAAATTAATGATAAACTTTAAAAACATTCTGAATCAATTATAATTAACTTAATTTTATTATTCAGGAAGAATAAGGAACATACGTGATGAGTCGGACACAAGGTAAGGGAATTTTTCACCCTCCTATTTTTGTCAAAGACTTATTTTATGTTATTTTATTTAATTTACATTTTATTATATTGGGATATGTTATTATATATCCTTATTTATATAAATTTTATGTAAAAATGATGAGATACCCTTTTCTCTCTCATAAACTCATTTTCTGAATTTTTAAGTGACGTCGTTAGGCTGCCGAATTTTCGTAAGGGAATTTATAAACTCAATTTCTACTCTTTGGGTTTTACACATACTTCATTGATTATATTATACCAAGATTATGTGTGAAAAAACTTTTTATTTATTTATTTTGTAATTTCCAATTCCCTTTGTGTGGATAACTATTTCTACACATAATCACCCCATTGATAAAATCTTACATCATTTATACGATATTTGTAAGGGATTTCGTCTCAATTTACATTCCATTGAGAATTATTTGTTATTATGAACCAATTCACTTTTATATAGTGTATATACATACCTTTGAAATATTATATCATGGATCTCCTTATTCTCATGATATTATAATATTTTTTTGATGTTATAATTTAATTATTTTTGGCCAAGTGTTTCTCAAGTGTTATGAGACTCTTTAACTAAAACATCATTTTAAAAGCTTTAAAGATATATTCTTCTAAATATTTCTCATTAATTTACATGATTTAAAAATGGTTTTAAGGATTTATTTATATGGAAATTAATTTCTTAATATTTTAATTCCTTTAAAAGTTTCAAAGTGGTATGGGACACTTTGATTCAAAAATATTCCTTTTAAATGTTTTAAATGGTTTTAGAAATGGATTAAATATTTCAATATATTGAATTGCTTTCTTGTGATTGATAAGTTAAATGTTAAGAATTTCAATATTTTATGTGTTATCATTATGTAAATTTACTTGGAAATTTTTTGGGCGGTTACGTGATAAACCAATTACGGGTGGTTCCGTGATAAACGTAGGTCGGGTGAGCCTAATATTTCTCTCAAATTCATTGTGTAACATGATGGAGATAAATGTTAATCTTTCTCCTAAGATATTTAGAAAATATATTGTTATGGGTATTCCAAACTTAACTCCCTATGTATCTATGAAATCTACAATGTAAGTATGTCATGGATTCTACAAGTTAACTTTATGATTTATGATTTATATGAGTTATTAATAAATATTATGATTTCATGAGTTATGCTAAAGAACTTATGTTTTTTGATTGAGAAGTATGATTTCATTAATTTGTATGTATTAATGGACTAATTTTTTCTTTACTTATTTTAGAACCCTTAATGAACTTTTTATGCTCATCCTATGTTTTTGAAATGTTTTTCACAAGGTATAAGGAAGGGTAAGAGAAAGTATGTATTCATGAATATTTATATCAATAAAAGAACTCTTGTTTTATATAAGGAGTTTTCTTATTGTAGAAAAATTTGGATAGGGTTGTAGTATCTACTTTTTTATTTTTTGAGATGCATGTAATAGTTACAGCCTAATTCTCTAAAACTCTAAACCTGAACAGATCCTCAATGTGAATTATTAACTTAATTTGAGATTATTTAAGTTATAAGGCTGGGGCCTTATAGTTGGTATCAGAGGCCAGTTTTGATAAATTTAGAGGTTAGGGTGTTATCTAGGTGTAGGTAAAGGATCCCATATAACCAATAGGGTTATTATCATGTGGTAACTTTTGAAGGGTTATGGTAAAATAGGTTTTTAGATAAAATCCTGAACAATGAAGATATAATGAGGTTGATGGATTAGATTAATATAAAATTGATTATGTTATCTTTAACATAAAGAGGGTTTTTTAAAATTATAATATTTGATTTCATGTTTAAGTGTGGATTAGTTTCAGCAGATTAAGGATCATTTTTTAAGATGGAAAAAAATAGATCTTGCACAACCTTCTTATCCCTCCCCAATGATTTTGTCATCCCTATTAGGTAAAAAGCTTGTTTGAATGATTTTAATGCTTCTTGAGTATTCAAGTCACCTGCCAGAAATTGTTTGATCTATCCAACACCTACTAATTTCTAAAACAATTTTATGGTCTATGGTATCTTTTTTATATGATTTTAAGATCTCAACTTTTCCAATTCTATCGAAAATTGAAATTACATAAGTGGAGCGAACATTTACTTTTTGAAATTATGACATCAAGCCAAAAGGGAAAGGAAACATCCTGAATATCATGATATATGAATTCAAGGTATGATTTATTTTATTATCCATAAATAATGGATGATATTTGGATTGATATTTACAAATGATGAGGATATTCGATCTATAGGAATGATTTATTAAGAATGAATCTAGAAATGCATAGTTAATGGATTATGCAGAGTGCATAATGAGTCAGAAGTCTGCATATAAGTGATTTAAGAGTTATAGTAGGTTGTAGGATAATGAAAATTTTAAAATTATTAATTCTCTTTTGATGATGGAATTACTTTGGGAAGACTTTTTCTAATATGTGTAACCCTGATGTTTGATATGTGAAAATGTTATTCAAGGAAGAATTTCCTTTTCTTTTGTGGACATAATGGATAACCTTAGGGGGTTATATGATCTTTTTTTTGAGGTGATTAATGGTTATTACATTTTGGGATGCAAAATGAAAGGAATTTGATAAACTTTGAGGATAATACAGGTTATGGTAATTTTTGAGGAAATTATATTATTTTTGAAAATGTTAATAAATCGATATGGTTTTAGAAAAAGGACAACTCGTAGGATGGGTGAAAACTCGTCGCATCCAGCAAGGCCTTAAGAATCAAACCCACATCCAAAGTGTGACTAAGATTTATCACCTACCACTGGACTACAAGAAGTCCCTGGTTAGTATGACTAATACTTTTTAGTTAAATGATTTTATAAATTATGAATAAGTTTATTTTGAAACTTATGTTTTATCAAATGGATGTTCGAAGTATAGTAAAATTATTTTTTGATTAAGTGTTAAATGTTATATTGGAAGACGCTATCTCTTTTGGGAAAACTATAGGTCTAAGGAAAATAGAATACTATGAAATTTCATTTAAGGAGTAATGGTGTAATTTTATTTTGTAAGAATCTATGTTTTTAATGTGGACTTATATCGATTTGGGTTATTTATGGAAATGATTAACCTATTATAGAGAATATGTGATTTGTTTAATTACTTTTAAGTATTTGAATTTAAGTGTAGTTGATGTTATTTGAAAATAAATGTTAAGATTTATCATGGAAGACTATATGATCAAATCATTCTAAATTTTGGGTTTCAAACTTAGTTTGGATTATTTTGAATAATTTTAAATACAATTGTTTTTTTAATGGTCTTTGTTGAACTTTTGGTATTGTTTTTTTAATTTTAGAGATTAAGAGTAGTATTTCATTCTATAAAGGATTATCTTTTTTGGGGATCATCTAATCTTGTACTAACCATTTTGGTTTTGTTTATTGTCCAAGGACAATGGAAATATACAGTTTATATTTTTTGTATTATGTGATTATCTAGAAGTTTATTATATCACTTAAGGTGTGATGAAGTCATCTTGAACATTCATCGTTTGGATAAGATATTAGTTTGTGGTAGAAATTTATTAAAGGATGAAAATCTACTTGAAAAGTAATTATATCACCTTATGTTCTTAGTGAATCTCATAAATAAATTCTTTAACATTATAAAACGGATATTAAAATAAAAATTTTGTTATTTTAATTTTCCTACTATGAAATCAAATATTATTTAACCCATCACAATTTTGTGGTTTTCTGGAGGTTAACTTTCTCCCGGTCATGTTTTCTATAACTCTCCATTGGAACTTTACATTTAGTCTCTCTTCCATATCCATGTTTTCCTATATGAAATCCTAGTATGGGTTATCTTGAGTGAAATTTTTAATTTTCTTTATTTCTTTTAATGTGATGTTTTTATTGACTTTTTTATGTGGAGATTTCAATGAAGTTTATGAGCCCGATTTTAAAATTGTGAGGACATAATTTCCAAAAGGGGAGAAGGATGTAATGACCCAGGTATTTATAGAATAATACATTTTCATATCTATTATTATTTATGATTATGATATTAATTTTATGTTAAATAGGATACTTTGTCTGATATTGTACTTAATATGCAACAGTGGGTTTCTTTGAAATCTTATGTCGCACACAACTTTGAGTTATACCAAAAAATACTATTATTGTTTAAAATGGTAGTTAACGCATAGATAATGTATTGTCATAAATGAACATAACTAACTAAATTATGATTAAACATGTTTATTAAATGTTTTTACATGTATCCAATAAATTTTAGAGGCATAAAATAAGAATGAATCTGATTTTAAGAATGAAATACTTTAATATTCTTTAAAATGTCGATTTACCGCCTTTTGATGGTGAACCATTTTCAAATATAGTTTTTTTAACATTTATATGTTATATTTGAAAAAATAAAATTATAATTTTGAAGAGGGACATAAAAATTTACTTTGGATTAAATTTTGGTGTTTTTCCAATAAAGTTCATTTTTAATGAATAGTGAAAAATACTGCATTTTAATTCAAAACTACATTTTAATCTAATTTAATTATATAGTTTGATTGTAATTTTAATTTATTTTAAAGTTTAATTTGATTATATTTTTATAATGTAATCCAATTTTGGTCATTATAAGTAATTTCACTTTTAAATAGTAAATAAACACATGTCAATCTTTTGTTAGTTTTTATTTCTTAAAAACACGCTTTTTGGTTTTGACAACGGGAATTAATTTTAAATTAATTTCTAAAAATTCTATGTTTTGAATTTGGAAAAATAAATTCTATATTTGGAATCCTGAGGTCCAAATTGTGTAAATAGGTAACTTTTATTTTTAGGCATTATGAATAGTAACTTCAGTAAATATTTTATTTACCATGGTTATAGGGTAATTCTGGTAAATAAGGGTAAAAATAATATTATAATAATACTAAATTACACTAACAAATGTCCTAATCCTATTGTATGAGATATTTCATTCTGTTTTCATCCTTGGGTCTATTTTAGGACCTCATGGAGCCACTTGTGTGTGAAAATGACAATTAATTACTTTTAATTTAAAGTTAATGAAAATATGACACAAACATATATCTTTTAATAAAACAATTTTTATATGTGGTTATATAAGTGATATACTTGACTATAGATATTCATTAAAAATATAAAAAAAATTATACATCAGGGTATTTTATTTATAATTTTTAGACATCAAATAAATAAACATATTTATGACACAATGATGATGTAGTGATTACCTTATTAATGAATGTTTTAAATAAATGAGATTATAAAAATTAAAATAATTTTATTTTAAAAAATTTTATACCATACACAAATTTTATGGATTATTAGGACATGTTATATTCTAATTAATTAAGGTTTTTAGAAAAAATCAAGTTGTTATGGATTTTTTAAAAGTCATGATATGAATAATATATAAATTGACATAAATGAGTTTTTTAAAAACGAATGCTATTTTATTAAATGATGTAAAAGTCTTAAAAATATATGATTAGGAAAAATGAATTAGATAAGGATGAAAATTTCATTAATGAACTACTTGAGTTTTGATTGGTATTTTATAGTAACTATATTAACCATATAGTGTGAATATACAAGAAGACATGGTAAGAGTCAAATAAGATAACTAAGGGTTAATGCTAAATGATAAGGTTAAAATTGAGAAAAAACTTGTCTAAAATATATTAGTTGAGAGGATATATAACAATACTCATCTTATCTTGGAATTAAATTTGTTTTGGACCTTTTGAAAATAGAAATTCAGTTTATAATAAAATAATCTTTCAAACTTTCCTAAAGTACCCCTCCCACTTATAAAAGGCCACCACCTCTAACCCTTACGCACACCTATAAAGCCCCCTTGGATCATACAAACTATGCCCAAACAGTATCTCAAAATAAATCTCTTCCTAATAAAATCCTTAACTTGGGAATAAGGCAATTCAAGAAGTCATTTTATCTTAAATCAAAAGGAGTTACCCAATTTGATGTAATGTATTCTCTCAAGCTTCTTTCATTTTTTTTTCTTTCACCAAACCCATTAACTCTATTTATTCCATTATATTATAAAAACAATAGTATATTAAATATACTAGTATTTTTCTGATAATTATTCTAACTAACCTCACACACACTTCTATCTAATGGATTTAGAACATATTGTTTCTGTGGTTGGCGAACTACTGCCTCACGAAACGAAGATTGTTCAATTATATCCTACCACCTCTCATGGTGGCCATTATGATGGAACTATATTTATATATTATATTTATTATATTTATATTTTCTCTATTATTCCTTATTTTTCATTTAAATCATACCTTTATTCTTTCCATAATGCGTAGATACGATAATTTCATTTGAGAAAGTGCGGACTACCGCCCCCTAAAAGTGATATGACTCGTTCATTATATACGTGAAATTTATAATGGATGGAAATAATGAACTTATGTAACATATATAACATATATATTATACTATAATTATAATATACCTATGTATCATGTATTTTTCATTCCATTAAATATGAAAAAGAAATGAAAGTAGTGTTCATGCGTACGTACGACTTATCATCTCCATGAACGGCACATTTCATTTCTTATATCCAAATGTTATGGTCTATTATAAATAAATATATACTATATATAAATAAATATATACTAGATATATATTATATTTATATCATTAATAAAATTATAGAGATAATGGAATTTTGACCACATGGACAATTTGTAATTTTATCAAGGTCATTGTTGACTCAAGTACCGAACATCGACAAAACAACCGATATGAACTCAAATAATTATATAATTATAATAGTAATGTAATAAGTCATATAAAATGAATAGTAAAATCTAAAAAGGTTCTTAATCAATTATATATTAACTTAAGTATATTATTTAGGAAGAACAAGCAACATACGTGACGATTCGGACTCAAGGTAAGGAAACCATTCTCCTCTTCTTTTTGTCAAAGACTTCTTTTATGTTATATCATTTAATTTCCATTATTTTATGTTTGGATATGTTATTTTATAACCTTATTTCTATCCGTTTTATGTAAAAGTTATGATAAACCCTTTTCTCTCTCATCAACTCATTTTATGAATTTTTATCTAACATTGTTAGGCTGCTGAATTTTCATAAGGGGATTTATAAACTCAATTTCTACTCATTTGGTTTTACACATACTTCTTTGATTATATTATACCAAGATTATGTGTGGAATCACTGTTTATTTATTTATGTTTTAATTCCTACATCCCTTTGTTTGTATATACTATTTCTACACATAACAACCCCATTGAAAAAAAATTACATCATTTATATGATCTTTGTAATGGATTTATTCTCAATTTACATTCCACTGTGACTTATTTGTTGTTATGAAAAAATTCACTTTTATATGGTGTATATACTTCCCTTTTAAATATTATATCATGAATCTTATTATTCTCATGATATTATATGTTTTTTTATGTTATTATTTAATTATTTTTAGTCAACTATTTCTCAGGTGTTACGAGACTCTTTAACTAAAACATCATTTTAAAAGATTTAAAGATTTATTCTTATAATTATTTCTAATTAATGTCCATGATTTAAAAATAGTTTTAAGGATTTATTTATATGGACATTAATGTCTTAAAATATTAATTCCTTTAAACATTTCAAAGTGGTATGTGACACTTTGGTTCAAAAATATTCTTTTTGAATGTTTTAATTGGTTTTATAAATGGATTAAATATTTCAATATCTTGAATTGATTTATTGTGATTGATAAGTATAATGTGGAAAATTTCAATATTTTATGTGTTATTATTATGTAATTATACTTGAACATTTGACGGGTGGTTACATGATAAACCAAATACTGGTGGTTCCGTGATAACCCTGGGGTGGGGGAGCTCGAGATAGCCCTCCAAGGCATTGGGTAACGTGAGGGAGGTAAACGTTAATATTTCTAATAAGAGATTTAGGGAATATACTTTTATGGGTATTCCAAATGTAACTCCCTAAGTATCTATGAAAGAGATAATGTAAGTATGTTATGGATGCCACAAGTTACCTTTATGATTTATGATTTCTATGTGTTATTCATAAATCTTATGATTTAATGAGGTATATTAAAGAGATTAAGTTTTATGATTGAGATGTATGATTTCATTGATTTTTATATATTTATGGACTAATTTTTTATTTCCTTGTTTTATAACCCTTACTTCCCTTTTTATGATCATCCCATGTTTTTGAAATGTTTTTCACAGGGTATAAGGAAGGGTAAGGGAAAGGAAGTATTCAATAAGATTTATATCAAGAAAATAGATCTTTTTTTATTTTAGGTGTTTTCTTATTGTGAAAAAACATGGATAGAGTATAAGTGTCTACATTTTATTTTTTGAGATGTAATTTAATAGTTACAACCTAATTCTCTAAGACTCTAAACCTGAAAAGATCCTCAATGTGAATTATTAACTTAATTCAAGATTATGTAATGTTTAATGATGGGGCCTTATACTTAATGAGAGAGAAAAGTTTTTCACATCACTTATACATAATTAGGGAAGTATGGGGGGGTTAGAAATCATACCCCATCATTATAGACTATATATATACGGGCATAACATAGAGGAAATTCTTGAATTAAAGTCAAATACAGGGGATCCCTTACCTTAAGTTTGATGGTGTTCCCTACATGATATTAATGACCTGAATAATAAAAATAGTTTAATTAATTAATATTTATAGAACCTATTATATTTTTAAAAGATTTATTATAACCTTTTTAAGTTCATTCAGGACCTTTTTTATGGCTTAAGTGGTTCAATTTCATTGTTCAGGTCCTTTTGTTTCTTGGTTTTTACAATCAGTTTACATATTTTCATGAATGGATAATCATGTAAAATGAAGATAGTTTACCATAATTTTAGTTATATTTTATTTTTTAACATATTTTAATTTATAAGGTTGTAAATTTAATTTGGTTACTTGAAGTAAATTTGAATCATTATATAAAACATTACTGATAAACTTTTGGATTTATTGGCGGTTTTTTATCACCACGAACTCATTATGAATTATAATTTAATATCATGTGTATAAAAATATTATAGAACCTTACATAGGATATATTAAATAATAATCTATTTCAACCATATTCTGACCATAATTGAATATGGTAAAATAAATTGAAACCCTATCATCCTTGAATGTGGTAAATTAACACATCTCATATCGAGTCTTTATACTAGTATAAAAAAGAGTAAAGGATAGATGATAATAACATATTCCATTTTCATAACAACATTACAATAAAATTATGTCTCTATATTTTTCCTAACATTTGGATGAGGATAGGTAAGGATAGAAAAGAAAACAAATGAACCTAAAAAGAAAGAAAAAGAATTGAAAAGAGGAATTTACCTCTTGAATCAATATTCCTTGAGAGCCTCTTCAGGGGAGAAGATTTGGTATTTTGAATAGTCTAAGGGATATTGGACTTGGGGGGATATTGTTGAGATATTTGGACATAATTTATTCAATTAACAAGTCTTGAGAGGATTGAAGAGAATAGGTAAGGAGGGGTGGTATTTATAGTGGAGGAGAGGAGATTTTCATAATATTTAATTCCTTAGTTTATTAATTTTTCTCAAGACCATAAATAGTGATTATACATGACCAAAAAAAGTTATAATTGCGTGTGAGTTTGAACTAATTGGTCTTAAATTATCATAACATTATCTAGGACCCTATAAATCATTTATTTAACTTAATTTGCAAATTGATGTATTTTACTATTCATCATAAATTCAAATATTTTATAAAAAACCCAAAAATTCACCTTAACCATTTTTTGACTTTAATAATCCAAAAATAAACTCAATTTTTCAAAAATAATTTTATAAATATGATTGATTTAATTTTTAATTAAAATCATAATTTACTTGAAAAATACAGATTTTAAAACTATAACTGATTTTATAATGTTTTTGAAAATTACGTAGGGTCTTAGAATGTTATCTTAAAACCCAAAGACATAAAATTTTTAATTTATGAACACATTTTAGGGAAATAAATTTTCTTTTAAATTAATAAATTTATTGTAATTAAATATTTATGAATTACAAAAATACCAATACTTTTACTATGATCATATTACCTCTTATAAGATGCCTAAATTTTATTTATAAATTCATGGGTTAGGTTAATATTCTTTTCTATGATTTTCTATTCATAATTTTAATATTTATATTCATAAGGGTAGGTCACTATTCACCAATAATTAATTTTGTTCCATCAGACACCAAAAAAACGCCCAGAACGGAACTGTGTATGTCAGATTTCTGAAATTCATGACACAGAAGTGAAAAAATTATGTTTAATGGTCACATAGTATTTAGTATCATGATATGTAATTTCTAATTTTATTATAACATAAGGAAAAAATATAAGAAAGTAATTCCACTAATAAAAAATTACATCGTTACATTATTCCCCCTTATGAAATTTCAAACCTAGAAATTTCGTTTTACAATCTAATCCATAAATCGGTTTGGGTACTTTTCCTTCATTGCCTCCTCTAGTTCCCATGTTTCCTATTCGTACTTATGGTTCCAAAATAGTAATTTGACCAAGTGAGTAGTCTTGTTACATAGATATATATCTCTTCAATCTAAGATCTTCATTGGCTGATCCTCGTAAGAAAGATCATTCTCCAACTATACCACCACTAAAGAGAGTACATGTGAAAGGTCTGGTATGTACTTTCTTGAGAGGGATACATGGAAGACATCGTGTACTTTTGACATCATAGGTGGATGTTCTAGTCGATAGTCCACAAATCTAACAGATCAAGGATCTCAAGTGGATGATGTACCTGGGACTTAGCTTTCCTTTCTTCTCAAATCTCATGACCTTCTTCTATAGAGATATGTAGATAAATAAAATGTCTCCAACTTTGTACTCAAGGTATCAATGATGATTGTCTGTACAAATTTTATATCGACTTTGAGTTGCCTTGATGTACTGCTAAATGGTTTTTACCTTCTCCATAATTTCTTTGACAATTTTAGGTACTAGTATCTTACACTCACTTACTTCATCCCAATACTCTTGTGTTATGCACCTCTTCCCATAAAGGGATTTGTATGGTTCCATTCGGATGCTTGAGTGGAATCTATTTTTGTAATTGAATTCAACCAGTGGAAGATGTTGGTCATATCCTCCTTTGAATCCCATAGAACATGATCTCAACATATATTATTTTGTCTGAATAGTTCGACCAGATTGACATCATTTTGGGGATGATAGGTCGTACTGAAGTTTAGTTTAGTGCATAGAGCATGTTGGAGACTTTTCCAGAACTTCAAGGTGATTCTTAGATATCGATCAGATAAAATAGATAGTTTACTCCATGCAGACTTACCACTTCTTTGATATATATTTGTGTATGTTTATCTGATGAGAAGTCCTCTCAAATTGTGATAAAGTGATCTGTCTTTGTAAGGTGATCCATAATGACCTATATAGCATTGTTTCCTCTAGATGTCCTTTGAAGTCAAATGACAAAGTCCCTAGTGATGTTCTCCAACTTCCATATTGGTTTGGGTAGTATTTACATCATTCCCTTAGACTTTTTTATTTTAGCCTTCACTTGTTGACATACCAGAAACATTGATGTATATTTAGAAATATTTTTGTTCATATTGTCCCAGAAAAAGTTATCTCAGAGATCTCAATACATCTTTGTGTTTCCTGAGTGAATAGAGAAATTTGAGCTATGTTTGTCATTCAGAAGCTCCTTATTTATCTCTTGATTTTATGGTACACATAATCATGACCCAAATCTTAAAACTCATTCTTCCTCAATCATAAAATAAAAGGATTTCCCTTTTCTAAAAGATTCTACCCTTTACTGAATTTTCACATCTTTTCTTTGAGCATCCTTTTTTTCTTCCTGAGGGATGGTTGAGAAACCATTTGAGAAACAATTGATTATAATCCTCCCATAATGATTCCCATGTCAATACTCTAGAAATCTAAGAATATTGGATCCGTTTCAACTCTCATCATTGATAAAGATGAAGGATCCTTTCTACTTAGAGCATATGCCACCTTATTTTCCTTATCATGATGGCAGTGGATTGAGTAGTCATAATCCTTGATGAGCTCTATCCATCTTCATTGGCACTTATTAAGATCATTTTGTGTGAATATATATTTTAGACTCTTTTTATTAGTATATATCTCACACTTCTCCCCATATAGATAATGCCGTTAGATTTTCAATGCAAAGATCACATACGCCAACTCTAGATCATGTGTAGGATAGTTTGGATCATATATTTTTAACTTCCTTGAGGCATAGGTTATCCCTTTATCATTTTTCATTAGTACACAACCTAAGATTTTCTTTTAATCATAGATGTACACCACAAAGAGTTCTCCACTTTATGAGAGTGTGAGTACTAGAGTAGTGATAAGCCTCTTTTTGATCTCCTTAAATCATTCCTCACATTTTTGAGTCCAGAAAAACTTCTCCCCCTTCTATGTCAGCTTGGTCATTGGGTTTTAGAATTGTGAAAAGTTATCCACCAATCATCGATAATACTCGACTAGACCAATAAAGTTGCGGATCTCTGTTAAAGATGTTTTCTTGGGCCACTCTTCAATCTCCTTTGTCTTGGAAGGTTCTATAAATATCCCTTTTTTGGTGATAACATTCCCCAAGAATGATACTTACCCCATCCAAAACTCACATTTACTATACATTTCATACAACTTCTCCCTTTTCAAACTCCTTAGCATAGTATTAAAATGCTCTTCATGTTCCTCCTTGCTCTTGGAGTATATCAGAATATCATCAATAAAGACTACCAAATATTTTTCAAGGTAATATCTAAGGACTCTATACATTAAATCCATGAAAACTGATGGAGCATTTGTGAGTCCTAAGGGGATCACTAGGAAATCAGAGTGTCCATACCTCATTCTAAAGGCATTATTCGTAATATCTTCCTTCCTCACCTTTAATTGGTGATATCCCGACTGAAGGTCCACCTTATAGAAATAACTGGCCCCAAAAAGCTGATAGAATAAGCCATGTATCTATGGGAGGGGATACTTTTTCTTTATCATGATTTTATTGAGCTCACGATAATCAATTCAGAGGAAGATTTGTCCATCCTTCCTCATGATGAAGAGGACTGGTGTACCCCATGGTGAAGCACTCGGGCGTATAAAACCCTTCTCCAGATTCTCCTGTAACTTCTTCTTTAGCTCTTCTAGCTCTACGGTGGAGATTATATGAGGTGTCTTAGATATAGGCAGAGATACAAGAATTAATTAAATTGATAACTCAACCTCTTAATAAGGAGGAAGACTAGGAAACTCTTTGAGGAATACATATTTTTAATCCCTCACAATGGGCATATCTTCAAGTGATATTCTCTCCTTTGTCTTAATTATTTGATCTAGAAATTATTTCTCATAAAAAATTAATATCCACACTTGAGACAATGATTCTAAAGAAGATTCACCTTTCTCATTACACTTGTATAGAATTGGATGATGCTTCGATATGTGAATATTGATCTCCCTTTCTGGACAGTTGAAGTTGTATTTGTATAAATATTTCCAATCCATGGCCAAGATAACATCAAAATCCACTAAAGGAAGTATGAAAAGATTTTATAGGAAGTTACATCCATAATCATTAACCAGAGAGGAGTTATAAACCATGGATGCAATAATTTCTCCATTAGTGGTTCTCATAGATAACTTATCCTACAAATTTTGAGGTGGTGTTTGAATAGTTCTACTAAACTTAAAAGATATGAAAGAATGTGTAGAACCATAATCAAATAGTACATTTTCTATTCTGGAATGAATAAATAGTGTATCTTTCATCACATCATTATCCGGCTCCACTTCAGAAGTAGGGATAGAATAAACCCTTCCTTGTGGCCTTGGAGGACGTTGTTGATTTCCTCTGACAACCATTGTCTTAGGGAAATTGTTCATATAATGCCCATGTTCCATGCAGTTGTAACACTACACCACTGGATAATAATTTATCTGAACCTCCATTTCTTCTTCCACATTAGTGGTATTTTTCATATCCCTTCATAATCTTTTGTCCAAATTTCCCATCTTTCCACATTTGAATCAATTCCTGATTCCTTTAGACAGTTCCCAGCATTCTTCTTCCCAAAATTTTTACACATGGGCTGATCGGGCCTCTTTACATCATGGAATTTATTTTTGGAACCACCCATATTCGATTATATTTTAATCCTTTTTCTATTGGGCCAACGATACCACTGGGAATCTCATATCTTAATTTCAACCTTAAAGGCACAATAGAAAATCTCCTCATAGCAGTCAAAGTCTCTAATCTCGAACGCTTTCCATTGACTCAGATTTAGTCCTCTAAAGATGCGATCCAACTTACTTTTGGTGTTCATCAAAAATCCAAAGGCATACCTTTCAATCCTTGTAAATTTTTCTTCATATGCCCCGATTGAATCATCTTCCTTATGCTTTAGTCTGAGGAACTCCCTTTCCATCTTGAGACAGAGGGTTCAGGGAAATTATTTATTGAAAAAAAAATTATTTTAAATTCCTCCCAATCTATGGAATCAATTTACCTATAGGGATTAGTATTCTTGCTCAGTGTCCACCACTTATCTTCTTACCTAACAAAATTATAGTCCTCCAGTACGACTTTCTCTTCTTTTGAGCACTAGAGGACAGATAATATTTTTTCAATAGAGTTAATCCAATCTTTCGTGACTAGGGGATCGAAAGATCCAATAAACATGGGAGGCCTTTTCTGTATAAATTATTCAATAGAATATTTCTCATCCCTTGGAGGAGGAGGGTGTTCTATATGATTCAAGTTATTATTCATAACTTGAGACAGCTGATCGAGTACTTCTATGATGTTTTGAGCACCTGTTCCCATCATATCGGGCATATGATTAGGGTAATCTTTACATTCTCTATCACATTGATTTTTGGAATGTGTTCTTATATTTCCCACCATTAACTAAGAAAAATAACATACAATTAGAGGGCTTTAATACTTAACTACTGAGCATAAAAATGAAACATTGAACATAAAAGAATAAACTTGTAAAGTGGAGAATAACCTAACTTGTGATTCCCTAGGTTTGAATCTAGGTTATCCTTGATATATTTTTGAACATATATTCTCATGGGATTATTTTTTGTATTCACTTAATAATGGTTCATACTATGCTTATAAATTCACCAAAGAATATCCCCTAGGAGTGTCAAACCAAGAGTGCAGCAAGGCCCATTTTTGTGCACCACTTCACATTCGAGTCTAAATCAAAGAAGTGTTTTCAGGTTTTACCCCTTGATGCATCTATGCCAGATCTACCTCTACCTATTTTTATCTAGATAGGGATGTATTTATTGAGAAACAACTTACTCTATACTTACCAAAATCTAGGGGTGTTTTATTATACTTAGTATCATCTTTAAGGTTCTTACTAAAGTTCTCTATTCCTAATCATCAAAAATTACTAGACCATCCTCTGATACCAACTATAGAGACCCTATCATTTTACACATAACATTAAACAATTTTAAGAATAATTATACAATATATTACAATCCAAGGATTGTAAATTCTAGTGTCCTATAACACTAGGTACATAAAACTGAAAACATGGAACTAAATAAAGCATTTATTTATTTTATATTTAAATTGATCTCCTAACTACCCTTATTCTCAAATATCTCCATAGGGTACCCTGGGGAACACATGAACAAAGATATGAGCTAAATAACCCAGTAATGGAATAACCATAAGAACAAAGCATTAGCACATAATATTGAAGGCATGATAGGATGATTTATAAAGGAATGTAACATACATAATCATAACATATAAACATGGAGTCATAGTAATGTGGTAGAAACATAAAACATGACTTTATAATGAGTCAAGTCTAACCTCCAAGACCATTGAACATGGTATCACAAGACTAAGATATCTACCAAGACCGTCACACATGGTTGCACAAGCCAAGGCTAATCTCCAAGACCGTCACACATAACATCTCATGAGACTCAAAATTACCCAATGATTTAGAGTTCTATCTGTGCACACCCATATTAACTTTTCATTAATATGTTCTCCACATAAATATCCATATATAATCAATAATATATAAACATAAGGGTTACCCATGGAATGAATTAGGCACCATAATCATGTCATAAAGCATAAAAAATGGGTGTATCAAAAAAGTGTCCATGAAAGAAAGGAACTAAAATAAACATGAAAATTCATAAGTTAAAATAGGAATGTATCATGGTAATTGATTTCAAGTATAAGTGACAACATGTAAGAAAATTATTTATGAAATTTTAGCATTAAAACATTTTTGAGCAGTTTTAAGGAAAATACTATAGAGCCTTTAAAATAGAAAAGGGGATAATACTTTATATGAATTATAAGTTAACTGAGAACGTTTTTATAATAAAAAATAATGATTTTATAAATACAATGGTGGCTTAAAACATAATATATAGTTCACTTGAAATCAGGTAAAAATTTGGGAAGTTCCCTCAAAACAGGTTTGCTTATCACGAAGTATTGAGGAGGGAATCACTTTAAACATGTATATCTCTTAAATAGAATGATGAAAGGGTATTGAAAAATTATTTTGGTACATGTACACATAATTTATATGATTCACATAAAATGATAATATAACTTCATTTTGGTAAAATAAAGAAAACGAAACCCTAAGGAATAAAGAAGGTTCAGGTGGAATCCATTATAGATTATCAGAATGGTATCAGGTTTTCTTAAGAGGGATTAATGAGAGAGAAATGGGTTTATAATCAATTAAAAATCATTATAGAATTATGGTTGAGGTGATAAATCATACCCCATAATTAGTTATTACAAATAAAATGGAATAACATAGAGGACATTCTAGAATAAAAGTTAAATAGAGAGGATCACTTACCTTAAGTCTGATGGTGTTCTCCACTTGATATTAATGACCTGAATAATAAAATTATGTAAGTTATTTAATAATTAAATAACCTATTATATATTTAAAATATTTATTATAACCTTTTTAACTTCATTCATTACCTTTTTAATGGGTTAAGTGGTTCATTTTCATTGTTCGGGTCTACTTGTTTTCTTGGTTTTTACGATCGGTTTACTTATTTTCATGAACAGAGAATATTTTAAAATGGGGATAGTTTATAGAATTGGAGTTATATTTTATTATTTAGCATCTATAAGGTTACATGTTTTTGAATTTAATTTTATTACTTGAAGTTAAGTTGAATCATTATATAAAACTTTAGTGATAACCTTTTAGGTTTATTGGTGGTTTTTTATCACTACAAACTCATTTTTCATTATAATTTAATATCATGTGTAAAAAAAGATTATAGAACCTTAAATAGTATATATTACTTATTAATATGGTTCAAACATAAAAAAATGGTTTCATGACCAAAATTGAATAGGGTAAAAGAAATTAAAAACTCATCGTCCTTGAATGTGGTAAATTAACACATCTCGGATGATGTCTTTACTACTAGTATAAAACAATAGTAAAGAAGAGATGATATAACATATTAAATTATCATAAAAAATTAAAATACATGTATTGTACGGTATGTTTTATAACATTTGGATTAGGATATTTAAAGATAGAAAATAAAACAAATGATCATGAAAATAAAGTAAAATAATTTAAAAGAGGAATTTATATATTAATCAATCTTTCTCGAGAGCCTCTTGAGGGGAGAGGATTTGGTATTTTGAAGAGAATGAGGGATATTTTACATGGGGAAGGGTATTAAAGAGAGATGTTTTCATAATTTAGGAAAGTAACAAGTCTTTATATGAGTTAAGAGTATAGGTAAGGAGGGGTGGTATTCATAGTGGTGGAGAGAAGGGTTTTCATAATATTTAATTCCTTTATTTGTTAATTTCCCTCAAGACTCTAAATATTGATGATTAAATGACCCAAAATATTAATAAGTTCATGTTATTTCAAACCAATTGGTATTACATCAATAGAACATCATCCATGACCCTATAAATCATGTATTTAGCATAATTTGCAAATTATTGTATTTTACTATTCATAAAAAATTCGAGTATTTTAGAAAAATCCCAAATATTAACCCTAACCATTTTTTGATGTGTAGAATCCAAAAATTAACTCCATATTTCAAATATAATTTTCTAAATATTATTAATTTAATTTTTAATTAAAATAATAATTTACTTGAAAAATACAGATTGTAAAACTGTAATGAGTTGTATAATGTTTTCAAAATTTTCATAAGGTCTTATAAAATTATCTTAAAACATGAAGACATAAAATTTTTAATTTATGAAATCATTTTAGAAAAATAAATTTTATATTAAATTAGTTAATTATTTTTAATTATTTATTTATGACTTACAAAAATATCAATACTTTTACTATGAACATATTATCACTTATAATTTGCCTAAATTTTATTTATAAATTCATGGATGAGTTTAATATTATTTTGGATGATTTACTATTCATAAGGATCATATTAATATCTATAAGGGTAGGTTAATATTCACCAAAATTTATGTTTGTTTCATCAGACCCCACAAAAACACCCTAAACACAACCGTGTTTGTCAAATTTTCAAAATCCAAGACAGAGAAGTGGAAAAATTATGTTTAATAGTCATGAAGTATTTAGTATCAAGATATATCGTTTCTAATGGGATTATAATAAATGCATAAAAATAAGAATTATATTCCATTGATAAAACATTGGGTCGTTATAGGTAGATTTTGTAATCTATATAATTAATCGAGAGATAAAGTATAAAATATTGAAATGTCTATGTTGAGATAATTAATTTTAGATTAATTATTTTCCTTTGATAATTTTATTTAGATAATTAATTATGATATTAATTATTAAAAGTTTATATTATAATGAGATAATTAATTTTGGAAAATTAATTATAGAATATGAATTGTGATATTGACTCATTAATTGATGAATTAATTAATGGTTTAAAGCACTTAGTTAATTGTTGAGTTAACTAATGGAATGTAAGGGTTTAACTAATTGATGAATTTGTAATGGTATTAGGGTGGATAATTAATTGGTAAATTAATTATATGATAATTAAGGGGAATATGGGAATTCTAAATTGATAAGTACAATTGGTAACATGGTCATCATACTTATAAGTAAAGAGAATGGGAACATTGTCATTCTAAATTGAGAATTATACATGGTAACATGGTCATTATGATTATGAGTAAATAGAATGGAAACATTGTCATTCTATTGAGGAGTAAGAATGGTAACATGGTCATATTACTTATGTTTCTGATTTTGGTAACGTTATTAATGTGGCTTATAAATGCTAAATTAAAGAATCTAAATAATGGAACTCTGAGTTATGGCCTCACACAAGAATATTTGAACTTTGATATGAGTCGAATCTGGTATTGAGATATTATAGCACATTTGAATATTTTGATCTTTTGAAGGAAGTAGCTATTAAGTAATTATATTACCTACGGAACGCTTCAGTGTCTGGTATGAGATGAAGTTAGTATTGGGGTACAGGTCTCCTTGGGAACCCTAGAGTTAATGTAGTTAGATAAGAATAAATGATAATGTAATAATGGGTTATTTGTGAATTTTACTTATTTCTTATAGAACTTCAGGCACTATCTTTTTACTACACTTCTTTTATACACCGTTGGTGGTGGACTACTGAGTTGTACTCACACCCTATTTGGGTTTCCTGGTCGGTACTCGAATAGATTATATTGTTTCAGGACTGGATAAGGGCAAAGGCCCAGGGATATGTGGTTGATTGGGGATGGAGCTTAGGGGAGGTATCAGACATGGTTCAGGACCCATTTGGAGAGTCATAGTGTCTTTACTTTTAGTTTCATTATATACACTTGACACTTGTATTGAAATAACATGTTTTCCCTTTCAATTGAGTATTGTATTTCATGTTTGGTTATCTAGTGACAACAGTATTGTTCTGGTTATATATGCTTACACATTTGTTTATTTATTTTCGTTATTGCATTACTCGGATAAAATGGGGTATAGTATCCCCATGAATGACTTACCATACCCTCTTTTTTAGTAGAAAGCCTCTAGAAAATGGGGAGGCATGCTTCAGTTCATGTGGAGAAATGTCTTGGGGAACTGTCACATGGCACCTGGTTTGGGACATTACAAAGTGGTATCAAATGTCAAGTTTTATTTCTTCTTATTTTTTCTTGCGGTTTTGGGAAAGGTAGAAAAGAGACTAGGAAGAGTCAGGGCTTGGTAATGAGCTCGTGCAAAAGATTTGAAAACCCATGTGTGGGGAAAACCCAAATACTCAAGGTGGGATTGTTGTTATTGTTGTTTTATGTTACAGTTGAATATTATTTCACATTGTGTGATGCACTTGTGGGGTGATGTGATTATTTTTTCTGGGAATTTTTTACTATTGATTTGTGGGCCAGAATCGCATGAGAGTTGAGTCTACATGCATCATTCTAGGAACTCAGAGATATTGTGACATGAATCATTTAGGCACACACAATAAAACGGGTTATTGGTAAGTTCTTAAACTTGAAATGTTTTCTTTTTTTTTTAGATTAAAATGAAAAATGGTGCCTAACATAAATTGATTAGGATTTTAAGAAGATGAAAAATGAGAATAATTGGGTGTCTAAATGAGAAACTTTATTTTGATAGTGTTTGTACACTTGTTAACAAAAACATAGGTGTATGATGGTTAAGGGTAGTGATAGCACCTCGGTTTTGACTATGTGGTGAGATGGGGGAAAAGGCTTGTTGTGATTATTTTCCTCTTATGTAAAAATTATAAGGTTGTAACATGATACCTAAGACGTGTGTTTGGATTTTTCGAGAGTATTCATCCATGACTCTTGTTGCGGGGATAACAGAGGGGCGTGCCTAGGAATGTGTTTTTAGTTAGGGAACTTGAGGCACTAATTTTCATAGTTGAAGATGAAGGGGATCATTTTTTTTGAGCACTTCACTCGCTTCATGAAATTCATGGAAAGATACCCAAGATGGGTTGTGAAAAGTATTTCTGAGTTGACAAGGGAGTTTCAGTTTCAGCACGCTCTGACTTTTACTGGAGATGGCTGACCTGAGGGAGGTGAATTCTGGGTTGAATCCATAAAAATAATACGTGACCATTTGGAGACTCTGGCTTAGAAGAGGGTCAATTTGGCCACTTATATGCTATGGGGATCAGAGAAGTGTTGGTGGGATATTCATTCACGAACTGGTGGGACTAAAGGTATGTTATGGAAGGACCTCATGGAGAGGTTCTTGGATCACTTTTATCCATAGACGCTGAGACATGATAAAGTTGTTGGGTTAATGCATTTGACATAGGGTAGCATGTTGGCAATAGACTATGAAATATGCTACAAAAATCTATAATGTTTTACTCCAACATTGGTAGGATATGAGTCAGCTGCAGTGAAATATTTTAAAGATAGACTTAAGTGTGAAATTATGTCCCATGTGAATATCTTCAAGATGAAGAAGTTTATAGGAGTGGTTGATTAGGATCTCATAGTTGAAGGGAACCTAAGAGAGTTTTCCTGTGCTAGATGGCTAGTTGTTACTGAATGATTAGGAGGTGAAACTTTCGAGATCATGAATCTCCATTATGAAAACTTTATCCAAGGTAGTGGAAAGCAAAGTATGCAAACTATTGGGTCGATTGGATAGGACCTTACTAGAGTATTCATTCATCAATATTGTAGGGTGGGACATTATTTTCAATGCTATCCCCAACCACCAGTTTATTGTTGATCATATGATAATATGGGACGTCTATAGAAATTATGTAGGTCACAACAACAGACTGGTACTAAAGGAGTAGCTAGGTACAGTTATAGTGTGGGAAGAGGATCTTCTACACCAAATTGGCCAGGAAGTTGGAGTTCTATTGGATGAGGTGGTAGAGGAAGTGGATGTGGTGCTTCTAGGCTGGAACACCAGCATCAGCAGAGTGGTTCTACTCAGGGGATTTAGACAGCATCACAGGGAAGATGGGTTGCTCAGTTACATAAAGTACATCCAAAACTTGTGGATAGTGAGGATGGACCACAGATAGTGAGAGGTTCTATTATAGTAGCTTCTACTTTAGCTAGTGCCTTGTTTGATATATGTGCCTCTCATTCCTTTATATCTATAAAACATGATATTGTTTTGAGCCCAGAAGTGGAGTTTTTGAGTGGGGTAATGACTATAGATACACTATTGGGAGTATGGTCTAGAGATATCTCTCTATGTAAGGGATGTTCTCTAGAGATCAGGGAATATTATTTCCTATGGGATATCTATGACCACGATATGAGGGGATTCAACATAATTATTGGTATGGATTGGATAGTCACATACCAAGCCCACAACAATTGTTACCATATGAGGTTTATGTTTATATCTCCCAAGGGTGACCAATATATTCATTGTGGAGAGTGGGATATCTAGGCAGGCCGAGCAGGGCCTATTACTTAGCAATAGGGAGAGATCACAGCCCAAGTCTCTAGTATTATATTGTATAATGAGGGTGTTAGGAAATATTTCCTTCCACCAGTAGTGAAACTATTTCAGGATGTCTTTTTTGAAGACTTATCAAGGCCACCACCTGATTGAGACATGGAATTCACTAATGATCTCATATCAGGGGCTGAGCCAATATCTATTCCATCGTGAAGAATGGAAGCGACTGAGCTTCAAGAGATTAAGACTTATTAAGAGGAGTTTGAGGATAATGGATTTATCCGTCCAAGTACGTCTCCTTAGGGATCACCTATTTTGTTCACAAAGAATAATGATGTGAGTTTTCATATGTGTGTCTATTACCGAAAGTTGAACAAAATGAATATGAAGAATCAATATTCTCTTCTATATATTGATGATCTATTTGACCAATTGAAGGTATCTTGTGTGTTCTCAAATATTTATTTGAGATCAGGGTATCATCAGTTGAGAGTATGGACTTCTGATATACTGAGGACTTCTTTAAGAAGTATGTATGGCCATTATGAGTTTGTCATAATGCCATCTGGGTTGACAAATACACCAGTAGTGTTTATGGGTTTGATGAATAGAATCTTCCATTTGTATCTGGATAAGTTTTTGGTGGTATTTTTAGATGACCTCTTGGTGTACTCTGATACTTGTGATGATCATGCCCAACATCTTAACATCTCCCTAGGTGTATTGAGAGATCATTGGTTATACGCAAAACTATTTAAGTGTTAGTTTTGGATTGAACATGTACAATTCTTGGGGAACATAATATCATAGGAAGGTGTGTTAGTGGACCCAGAAAAGGTTCATGAAGTGGTTTCTAGGTAGCATCCCAAGAATGTTTTATATCTCATATTCTTTCTAGGATTATCTATATTTTATAGGAAATTCCTCCAAGACTTTCCCTGTTTGTCAGAGAAACTTTTGGGCTTGAACTAAAAGAGAGTAAAGTTTGAATGGTCAGATTATTTTGAGAGATATTTTTAGGAGTTGAAGAAGAACTTAACATTGGAACCAATTTTGATCCTACCTAAGTCAGGTGAGGAGTATATGGTTTATTGTGATGCTTTTAGGATTGGAGTTGGAGTTCTGTTGATGCAGGGAGGACGAGTTGGGGTGTATGGGTCTTGAAAGTTGAGGCCTCGTTAGAAGAATTACCCAATGTACGAACTTGAGATGGTAGTAGTGGTTTATGCTCTTAAGTTTTGGTGACACTATCTTTTGGGAGAAACATTTACAGTCTATGCAGATAACAAGAGCTTGAATTCTATATTTTCAAAGTGTGATTTGAATATTTGGAAATATATATTGGTTGAGTATATGCAGTCTTTTAATTTTGAACTATAATATACTTCCAGTAAGTTAAATAGTGTGGTTAATGCATTGAACAGGAAAACTTATACTCATAAGGTTGAGGGGTCTAGTGCAGAGTGGAAGATGATGACCTTGTTGGTTGAAATGCATGCGGGGTTCAGGAGAGTCAGAAGCAGATGATTATGGTTTCAGTTGCAGTGGATCCTATGCTTTTGTGGTGGATCAAGGATAGACAGTATGAGGATCCAAAGTGCTTATCCTTGAGGGAATGTTTTGAAGGTGGGGAGACATCTTCCAAATGGTTGATAGATGAGGATGAGATCATCTATGTGAATAATCTAGTTGTGGTACCTATAAGCATGTGAGTTAAGCTCATATGGTAATTTCATGCCTCAAAGTGGATGGTGAATACATGTGAAACCAAAATATACTATGACCTATGATGATATTTTTTGTGGAAAGATATGAAAAACTAGGTATAAGGGTTTCTAACAAGATTTTTCACCAATCAGTAGGTGAAGGAAGAGAATCAACAACCTAGAGGTTTACTATAGTTGTTGCCTATTCAGAAATGGAAGTGGATGATGTGAACAAGGATATTTTGGTGGGTACTCCAAATAAACTTAGGAATAATGGAGATATTTGGTTCATTGTAGATAAATTGACAAAGGTAGCACATTTCTTGCATGTAATGGAAACCTTCACAATAGAACGGTTGAGAGAACTGTATGTTCAAGAGATATTCCATCTGCATGGAGTTCCATGGAAAATATTTTCAGATTGTGATTCATGCTTTACTAAGAGCTTATGGAAGGTCTGGCCGAAATCATTTGGTACACGGGTGTTTTTCAGTACATATTTCCACCCACAAATAGATGGGAAGTCGGAACATACTATACAGGTCCTTAAGGATATGCTACAGGCATGTGTTCTTGACATCGATAGATCTTGGGAAAAAACATAGTTTTATTGGTGTTCTCCTATAGGAATAGTTATCATGAAACTATATAGATGGCACCATATTATGCTCTTTATGGTAGGCCATATTGATCATCGCTTTTCTGGATGGAGACAGGTGATTTAGAGTTGTTTGGACCAAGTCTTGTATAGGAGACATCAAAGCAGGTATATTTGATTTAGAAATGTATGGCTATAGCTCAAAGTATACTGAAGTCATATGCTGACAGACGGAGGTGAACCCTATAGTTTATATAGGGTGATTGTGTGTTCCTTTAGATTTCTTATAGGTTGGTTCTTCATAGGATATAGAGTTAGGGTAAGTTGGTGCCCAGGTTTGCTGGGTCATTTGATATAGTGGAGAAAATTTGGTTGATGGCGTACTGATTAGCTCTTCCACGGAGATGCAGTACTATGCATGATGCTTTCCATGTATCACAACTTTTGCAGTTTCATCCTGACCATTATCATGTGATCAATGTGGATGAGTTTGACCATGAGATAGATGCATCCTTTGGGGAGCATCTAAAACAAGCGTTAGATCACATTAATGAAGTGTTGTGGGGAGAGACCATTCCAATAGTTCTTGTGTTATGGAAACATGGACATCTACAAGAGGAAACATCGGATAGAGAAGCAAATATGAGGGATCAATGGACTGATCTTTTTGGCTTGGAATATTAAAAAGGATTGGAAGTGCATCTTGAGGATGATATTTTATAAGGTGGGGATATTTTAAGATCTTGACCTTCTCTAGAGTCATCTCAGGAACATTTTCAGGTAATTTTGGTTGTTTTTAAGTACCGTTGTTTGTAGTTATGTTTTATGGTTCATTTGGGTGGGGTTTTAAGAAAGTTTAAGGCAAGGGGATGTGACTATTTTGAAAATGGTTTGATAACCTGTTCACCTAAACCCAGGTAACTATGTTACCTTGGATAGTGAGGTCTATACGATTAGTGCATGGTTTCCCTAACCATGCACCCCTGCCAGGTCAAACTATGAACATGGTTTTATTTCTTTCAAAAATTACCTTAAAAATTCCTTGAACCCCCTAAACACCCCCATTTCAACCTAGGATCAGGATCGACATATTTTGGACAATCCTATAGCTTTTTTTAGGGGTTCCATGGTCATTCAACCTAGGTTATTCAAGATTCAAATCCCAAATTTAAGTTCTGCTCTTCTACCGGTAAGTTCATTTCATCTTAATACTTATCCGGATCATTCCTTATTCTTATCTTGATCTTTTAGTGTAGTTTATCCTCTTTTTATTCATATAAAAATCTACATTATGATATCTATATCTATGATTGTAGATCTAGATCTAGATTGATTAGGTCTGGATATTTTGATATCTTGATTTACGGATTTAGATCCAAAATCTCATATCTATGTCATTGTGCTACTCAAATTTTGGGGATTTTCATTAGGAAAACAACCATTAACAAACCGAAGTAGGTTGTCTAAATATAATTCCTAAATTCAAGGATTTGATATGTATATGAAAAATTTTCTAGTATCCTTTAGCAATTGATTTTCTTGAATTGGATTAATTAGATTGACCAATTGGTTTATTGATGTTTTGATGAAATTGTTGGTTAATTGGGGAATTAATCATGAGACTAAGGGGTTACCATATTAGATAATTAATTTGGGAAAATTTATTATAAGAGGTAGGGGTTATAATCTAGATAATTAATCAGAATATTAATTATGAAATATTTAAATATCTAAGTTAATATAATTAATTTTGGATTAATTATGTTTCATTGATAGTATGATCTAGATAATTAATTGTGGGACTAAATATTGAAAGTTTATATTAGAATAAGATAACTAATTCTGGAAAAATAATTTGGGAATATAAATTGTGATACTGATTCATAAATTGATGAATTAATTAATGGCTTGAATCACTTAGTTAATTGTTGAGTAAACTAATGTAATTGATGTGTTTAACTAATTGTTGAATTAGTAATGTGATTTAGGTGGATAATTAATTAGTAAATTAATTATGAGATAAATAATGGGAACGTGGTCATTATAAATTTAAAATTACAAATGGTAACATGGTAATCATACTTATGAGTAAAGAGAATGGGAAAATGTTCATTCTAAATTGATAAGTATACATGGTAACAGGGTCATTATGCTTATGAGTAAAGAGAATGGGAACATGATCATTCAATTGAAGATTAATCATGGTAAAATTTTTATCTTAATTTCTTTTATGATGTTGGTAACATTGGAAATCTGTCTTCTAAATGTCAAATTAAATAATGGAAATAATGGAACTCCGAGTTATGGCCCTACATGAGAAAATTAGAACTCCGACATTAGTCAAATCTGGTACAGAGATATCATATCACCTTTGAAAACATCGATATTCGGTAGAAATCATGTATTAATAAAAGATATTACCTAGGGAATGCTTCAAGAACTGGTATCATATGAAGTTAGTATTGGGGTATGGGTGTACATGGGAACCCTAGAGTTAATGTAGTTAGATAAGAATAAATGATAATGTAATAACTAGTTATTTATGCATTATACTTATTTCTTATAAAACTACATACACTATCTTTTGACTGGAATTGTTTTAGACACCATTATTGGTAGCCTACTGAGTTTTACTCACACCCTATTTGGGTTTCTTGATCGGTACTTGAATAGATTATATTGTTGCTGGACTGGATAAGGGAAAATTCCCAAGGATATGTGTCTAGTTGGGGATGGATCTTGTAGGAGGGAACTGGGCATTGTTTGGGACCCATTTGGGGGGTCGTAGTGTCTTTACATTCAATTTCATTATAGACACTTGACACTTGTATTGGAATAGAATGTTTTCCCTTTCAGTTGAGTATTGTATTTCATGTTTGGTTATCTTATAAAATGAGTACTTTTCAGGTCATATATTTTTTCATTTGTTTATTTATTTACGTTGGTTCTTTACACTGATAAATGAGGATATATTCTCCCCATGAATGACTTACCGAAACCTCTTTGTTAGTCGGTAGCCTCTAGTGTAAGGGGAGGAGAGATTGAGTTCATGTGGTGAAACGGCTCGGGGAACCATCATGTGGCACCCAGGTTGGGATGATATAAGATATAAATAATGGAAAAAAACATTCCATTTAATTAATAACATTGGCATTAAGAATAATATGAAAGGAATAAATGATGATAAAATAAGTCCATATAAATAATAACATGAGATCAAAACTTATCCATGTATATCATAAAAATTCAAATAATCACATAGACCTCAAGAAATGATTTCATAATTATGGAATGTACAATTTATGACATCATAAACATAACATTGAGGCCTCATTTCAAGACATCTTATATAAATGGGTAAGGTCTCGGACAAATACCAAACATGTTTTATCTCATGTGACCTACTGAGGAATCAAAGGGATTTTAACTTCTAAGCACCACACATAACTTATTAAGTCCAATGAATTCATCATTTTAATATACAATACATCTTAATTTGTATTCCTTATAATCAATAACTATCTATATTTGAAATAACAAATATGGAATGTCAATACATTCCCCAGTAAAACTAATCATAACCCATATTGAGAAAGAATAAGGATGGTATCATTAAATTATATCCCTAGTGTAGAATAAAAAAAATAAACTATTTTTTTATTGAATAATAAAAATAACGTAAAAATATTATTAAAAATGATATTAAGGAAAATAAATTTTTTATATTGAAATTAACTTTCAAAAACTATAAATTTATAGAATATTAGGAAATAATTTTTCATTGAAAATAATAATGGAAACATGTAAAGTAATCTTCATATAATTGGGTGTTCAATATCGGTGGGAAGTTTCATTTAGAAAGAGTATGTTAAAACAATTATTTCTTTTACATTTTTTAGTTATGAGTGAAAAAGTAACTCAATTAGAAAATGAAAACAATATTCCTTTGAATTTTTTTTATAAAAAGTAAAACATGGCTAAAATGTATTTAAAAAATTATAGTACAATGTTAAAAAAATTATTGAAAATATGTTAATGTAAATATGTACATGGACGAAAATGATTCTCATTCAAATAGAAAACCAAGTCAATTTTCCTTAAAAATATAATTTGGTCTCTTCAATACATAAATGAGGAAAGTGAAAGGAAAACATGTAATTTTAATAAATTAATAAAGGATAATAAAATATATTGTTTTTAATATATAATTTTCATATAATTATTCCATTGGAGACTTAGAAATAAACAATACATAATAATAATGAAATTATGAAATAATCACTTAATGCTTTGGTTCGTTTTGAATCATAACCCCATGAAAAAAAGAACATTAAATGAATATTAAAATACCATTAAAATAAATTGAATCATTAAATATCATATAAAATGGGTATTATATACACCAAATTAAATAGATAAGTGGTGAATTTGGAATATGTATCACAGAAACAAAAGTGAGATAAGAAAACCCTTACCTCAGGTTCAACATCCTTCATATGTGTTTGAAAATAGTGTATAATAAATAAATATTTATAATAAATCCATTAAATAACCATAATCATATATATAATTCCATGTATGATTTACTTATAACCTTTTACCACCTATTTATTAACAATTCTTTATTAAAATCATTTTTCTTAGTGATTACAACATCACTTTTCTTGTGTATTTATATTCAATAGTTTTTATCCTTATACTATTATAATGGTTCCATAATATATAATATTATAAAAATGATATAAATATAATATATATTCTTTATATATATAGTTAGAATCATCCATAAAATGTATAGATAGAAAAATGAATTACATCGTTCATGGAGATGGTAGGTCGTGCATACGCATGAACATTGTTTTCACTTTTCGATGGATGGGTTGAAATAAAGGTAAGAAATAATTATCATTTAAATAATAATTATTATATCATATATATCATAAATATTCATTAAATATATCTTTATCACCATTCATGTAAATTGAAAACAAAAAATTAATCACATCATCTCATGGAGGTGGTTGTCCACACATACACACGAGTGACATTATCATTTTCCAACGGATTGGATGGGCATAAGGTATATATTATATTATAATTAAATAATAATAAAAAAATTTCATAAATATATATATATTGAAAATTTCAATCTTAATAACCATCTAAGTAAAATGATGATGAATGACGAATTACACCATTGTGTGAAGACAGTAAGTTGTACATACACACGAGCGATGTTTTCACATTTCATAGGATGGAAAAATAGATAGAAAATGGTTTTTCCATTATCATAATAACATATAAGTATAACTATTATACTATATTTATTATTTTAGGATGGGTAATACAAATCTATAGGAATTATAATGAAAACTAAATTTGAAAGAGTTGGTAAAGATGATTACCTCTTCTTCGGTAGAATTCATTTAAATTCCTTCTTAAGGACCCTAGAAATGGTCTTTTAAGAAGACCAAAAACTATAATTCATGGATATATGAGTTTATAAGATATGTTTCATGTATTATCTATAGTAAATGTCTCAAAGTGTTGTAAATAATGTAAATGAGGGGTTCCCTCTAAAAATTGAAGAGAGGGACACTCTTGGAATTTCTTAAAAGATTAAAAAATATAATAAAATCATTCTATAGAAAAATGATTCCAAATGGAAAGAGATTAAAAATAAGGTATTATGTGATTTACATCACATACAATAAAATAATTTAAATAGGTTTGTGGTTTTTTCTAAACCTTATCTTTTGGTTTAACCCCTCAAATAATTTAAACCATAATCATGATAATGAATTTTTCACACTTAAAGGGTTATAATTTTACATATAAGGTTAAAAAATGGCTCATAAATGGAAAATGTATTATATTATAGACCATTTTTAATCATATATTCCTTATTTAAATATTTTTTTTACTTTTTAAATAATTTAATAAAATACTATGTTTCATAAAATATCATTAATGTCATTTTTTATGTTATTCACAAAATTTGACTTTGAAAAAAACATGAAAGAAATGGAATTAGAATAAAAACCTTTCACACATCTATAATATATTATATTTATCTATAATATTCATGGGACACTAAAACTCACTCAAAATAATAATAATTTTCGAGTTCTTAAAATAATTTACATGATTTTCTCTACAGCTTGCACAAGCACTATGTCGTCGTTGCGTAAGGATTTAAGGTAATTTTTTCATCACTATAAATTAAAAATAAAATAAAATGATAAAAAAATTAACAAATATTTAAAATAAAAAAATTATAACTTAACCTATTCACCTTTTTATTCTTTAGAAAAAAATTTAGAGATATTGAAATCAAGAGAGTGATATTTTGGAATTTTCTTTACTTAAAAAATATAAATATCACTATTAAATGAAAATTACAAAAAAATGTTTTATACTGGAATTTATGATGAATATGCTCTATTTTATCCCATAAAATTATAAAAATTAATGTTTTCAGTTGATTTTGTGACTCTATCTCACAGTTTTAACCCAAATTAACCCATTTTACCTTTACCGTGGTTATAAAAATTTACTATGGTTACTATTCATTTTGACCAAAAATAAAAGGAAATTATTTAAAAAAATTGAACTATTTATTGCAAATATGTAATACATTTTTTAATATTAAATTTATAGAATTGGTGGAAATTAATTTATGATAAAAATGCAAAACACAATGAACAATAATTTTCCAGAAAAATGCCATTTTAAGTATAAAAATATTTTTTACCAAATTCAACCATAAAATTGGTTCAAATTAACCTAAATTGTTTATTAATAATATATTAAAACTAATATGTCATAGAAAAAATTTTAAATTAAAAAATGTTCTTTGAAAATTCTGGAAACAAAAATACAGTTATCAAATGAATCCATACTTTTTAATATTCATCAAAAAAATATCTATTTTTTGAATATTCATAAAGATTCACTATAAGATAATCTTGACATGTTAACTTAGAAAATGAATTTAATTTTATCAAATAAAATTTTAAAAATTTTAAAAAATTAAATATAATGTTTCTCATAAAAGTTAATAAATATCTTGTTCGAAGGAAACATATCTTTGAAGCATAATATGACTTTACTAAAAATTGAATAATTATTTAATAATAATTAATCAATAAATTTTTATTTAGGGTGATCTTTATATATATTTCATAATGTTTTTATTCTTATTCATAACTACAATTTAATGGTTACGTTATAATGGTTGTATCAGTACTTTTAATCCACATGAACATAGGAAAAATAGAAAAATAATATAAGGTGAATAAGTTTCGGAGTTTCTTCAATACACCATGATTTTAGAAATAATTTGCATGCTGCTGAAGAGGGACTCTAGTTTATTAGATATGTGTATGAATACACAGATTCTTCCAAAAATTCCAAACATACTACAAATTGAATCTTAAATATTTGTGCCTTCACTATCCATATTTAGTTCATCCTCTCCATTATTCTATTTTTTTAGGAATTACAAGAACTATTTTTTCATCTTTGATTACCATGTGTTTGAAGTAGTTCTAGAAATTCATTCATATGAACTAAACATCAATGTCAAATCTCAAACACTTTATCATTCATCTAGTTTCACTTTCCACAATCATTACCCACTAAACAAAATATACAAACACATTTGTATTGTGATTTAAGAAATAAACCCATACCTTCTACATGTAATCACCAATGAAAATAAAAATAGTATTGTGATACATCATATGATTTTACTAGGGCAGGTCCCCAAACATCAATATATTTATGTTTTAGTTTCTAGTATTTGTGACTTCTTCCACTTATATTTAAAGACACCTTACATTACTTCTCAAGTGTATAACATTTGAAACTACCAGTGTGTGAGTGCTCAAGATTCAACATCCCTTTATTTACTAAAATATTCATACTATTTTCATTGAGATAACCCAATAAATAGTTTCACAAATCTAAACATATGGAATTTGATTCTCAATATATTTTAACTTCTTCTATTCTTTCGGTAACATAGAGTGTTTCTTCATTTGCTCCATTAGAAATGATAAGAGATCCTTAAGTGATCTTACAAACATGATTAGAAAATATTTTTCCAAGTACAAAATCATCAAAATAATAATCAGAAATGAGATTCATCTAGAGGTCAGGGATAAATAAAACCTCCTTCAACTCAATAAATCCTCTAATATTTAGAAATATTTTCAATTCTCCTTTTCCCATAATCTATAATTCTTTATCATCAAGAAGATTAACTTTATTAAAATTTATTGAAACAAAATTAATAATGTATCATATTTCTCTTGTGGAATGAAAATATTCTCTTACTTTAATAATAGATTATTTCATTGGAACATTAACACTAATTAAGAAAATACTCCCTTATTTAGCTATGGTATTTCTAGATCCTAAACCTCTGCAAATTAATATTTTATTGATATTGCATTCTTGAAAATCTTTTTTCAGGGGCCACCACTTCCTATTATTCCAAAATTCAAGGCTAGGTTTGGTAAATTTCCCTAAACTATTTCCTCTAGTTTTTTCTACAAAACAACTATGTTTCATTCTATGAGGAGGTCATTGTAATAACCAAGGATTTTACTATATAATTTTTCACCCATAAAATAACCATTGTGTTGATAGATTGTTCAAAATTAAACACTGAACTAAAAAAATCCATGACATATTAGATAATAAAATTATAAAAAGAGAAACACATATTGTGGATATAAATATTGTGATCAATTATAAATAAATTCAAAAGAAGATTATGAATAGTTAACATTTTAAATGGTGATTTTCAACAAAAGATTTTTTTCATTATATATTTTATTTTAATTTAAAATATAAATTTATAAATTTTAGAATATTAATATTGTAATATAAACATATTTTTTTGGATTCATAATATCAAAAGTATGTTAGAATGAATTTTTTATAGTTTTATAAAATATTTTTTTAGTGGAATAGATGAAATACTAATTTTACTAAAATCATTCAATTTTATGAAATTATCTTAGCAAAAAAAATCACCCAAATGGTTATGAAAATTATTTTAATATAAATTTAATAAGAAAAATAAATCATTTAAAAAAATTATGTTGAATTTATAAAACACATGTTTAACATTTTTTAGATTAAAGTGATATTTCTCAAGAAACAAAATTCTTATGTAATTACAATAAGAATTAGATTTTATCACCTTTATAAATTAAATATAAATAAATATATATAAAATTTGAGATAAAAATTTCCATATTTTTTGAAAAATTCAATTTCATTTTTGAGCATAAAAATGAGATTACTCTGATTAAAGTAAATGAACATGATAATGGTTAAAAGGGTATTTTTCAAAGAATTGTTTTATTAAGGTTGAGTAATTTATATACAATAAATTAATTTAATATATTTTAAATAATGGTAGTAATATTATTTTAAATATATATATGTATAATTATATTAACACACATTTAATTAATAATTGATGCTAAATAAGATTATGAATGCATAATGGTTAAAACATCATTTTCCAACAAAACAATATTTTTCTACATATACAATTTTTTAATATTAAAGTTAATTTTATATTATTTAAATTATGAATTTGATTAAATGGATAGTAAATTTAGTTTTAGAACACAAAAATTTTGTAAAATATGTTATTTATTTGTTTTTGTAAAACATGTGTTACTTGGGAAAAAATTTGTTACCCCGATAAAATAAACAAATATAAGAGTAAATGAATTAAAAAAGGATTTAAAAAGCTAAGAAATAACTTTTTATGATTTATTGACCCAATATCCCCCAACACTCTATTTATAAATTTTGGAGTCATTTAATCTGGAATATTGTAATTATATCATTGAAAAGTAGAGGGTATTCACAAAAGTTCATTTTTCTTCACTTAAAAAATAGGATAACTTTTACAATTTCAATGATGCACTTTCCAATAAAAATATCCTTAATCCCCTTCCTAATTTTCATCTACTATAATTACCTTTCATGTAATAAATCATATGGTCACTAAAAGTTATACTATACGATTTAATTATAAGGATTTCAACACGAGGAAGTTTAATGTCACGACGTAAGTATTAATTAAACCTCATCCTTTTCCTATTAACATTTCCTTTCGAAATCCACCATATAAATAGTAATATAATGTCCTTAATGTCATTATTATTATAACAAACATGCTATTTATTTCACACTTAAACATAATTTATTACATAAAATCATCACATGATACAAGATAGAAGATTCATAGGTCTAGTGTCTTTGGGGATTAGAAAAATTACATAACAACTTAGAACATAAAACACAACATCTTTATTGAAAAATTCTTTTACATGACCACAACATTCCTTCGTATGTAGCATCTCATGGGATAACCTGATGGAATTCATAAAAAAGGGTGAGCTATAAATCCTAGTAAGGGAGTAAACAAAGCATAACATAAAGATTATAGTACATGTTAGGAAATAAGAATATCAATGGAAATAAGAGAAACATGAACATAAAGGCATGATATAGCATGACTACCATAACATGGAAATGTGGAAATAACATTTAACATGATAATAGCATGAGCCAAGGATCATTGCACAAGGAGAATGAGTAAACCCTAATTTAACATTAATTATAATGTTTAAACCCTCATTTCACTTGACGTATCATGATATTATTCTTTACCCAATGCATTGAATCACTATCAATGTTCACCCTTCTTAATCATTTCATTTCATGCATAATTATGCCACATGGATCATATAACATGGGTTCATTAAACATCATCATTTATTCCACGATGAAGGAATATGGAATTAATACATGAAACTCTATAATCAATAAGTAAATTTGAATAAAGGTGAATACCCTTGATAAATAAATGGGCATGGTATTCACTACACAATGACTTTGGCTTCGAAAATCGCGATGCAATTTCGGCACCGTAACAACGTGGCATAAGAATTCATAAAAATTGTTGATGAGAGTGGAAATGGTGTATCATTAAATTTACATGAAATGGAAAATAAGGGGTTAATATGGATTCATTTCCCAACATAAATAATGGAGTTTATATTCATAAAACAAAATAATATCTTGAATGTAAATGAGGGGATAGAAATCCCTTAAGGAATTTCGGCTTGGTAACAGGTGTACATGGAAGGAATTAATGAGAGATAAAGGGGTATATCATCATTAAAACATTATAAGGTAAGTATAGGGTATATTATAAATCATAACCCAAAATTTATAATTGAAATTAAAAGGGTATAACAACATAATTAAATTTGGACAAAAATGAGAAAAGAAGAAATCCCTTACTTGGAAGTGTGATCCCAAAGGCTTGGGAGGGGCTTGAGAGTGGCTTCATAGGAGCTTGGGGAACCTCAAGATGATTATAGAGAGAGGAATACAGTGTTTTTTAGAGCTCAAAAGGCTTTGAGTGAAGAAGAAGTGGTATCTTGGGTGGGTTTATATAGGAAAAGAGACAGAATTCTTTATTATTTAGGTTTTGGGCACCACACATTAAACTAATCAAAACCACAAACCATCCCATGATTTTTTTCCATGGTTTTTTCCAATGGGGAGTGTAAAAAAATATTTTACATGGAGAATTTCTGAAATTATTTAAATATTAGGCTTTTTTATGTTGAGGTGAGTCACACTCTCAAGGAAATCATTTTAAAAGGTTAAAATATTTTATAAGAATGGGAGGGTCCATGAATGCTTTGTAAAATAAGTCAAAAAAACCTAAAATTACATTATGTTAATGTTAAAACATTTATTTTCCGAACATACCGTTTATAGTATTTTATTACATCGTTGTTAGGTTATTATGATGCCATAAAACACATTATTTAATTAAACGATATTTAATTTTAACCCAAAAATTTGACTGTCTCAGAAAATTATGAAAAATTTACTGTTGGATAATTTTAACATCCTGATACCAAAAATAATATTTATTTTATCAAAATAATTTTATTAATATGTTAATTTTTACTTTTAAAGTAAAAACTGATATTTATCGAAAAGTTGTGGGTTTTGACAAAAACAGCTTTCAACCCTTAATAAAAATTACAATTGTATTGATAAAAATTATATGATCATTTATATTTCATAAAAAGTAAATTTTTAATAATATTTTATAAAAATGTTTTTTAATTCAAAAATCCATTAATTTATCAAAAAAGATTTTTTAATTAAATAATAACCAAAAATACTATTTATGCTTTAAAACCACATTTACAATGTAACAATAATAAAATGAATGTATATTCTTTATTATAAACAAAAATAATGCATGTAATCATGGTGATATGGTATTGTTACATAACTCCTTATAACACCCGCATAAAACCTAAGGGTAAGGAGTGTGATTGTGACAGACTCTTGGAGGGGCTCGGATAACATCGCTCGGGTGGTAATCTCTCTCAACTTCTACTTCTCTCGTAGGCAGTTCCATTCGAGATTAACATACTGAATATCGGCTTGGGCTTGGTCAAGAGCAAATCCTAGTGAAGCCACCTCCTTTCTAAGCTCCAACAAATGGGCTTCGTAGGGAGTAATTCTATAGGATGAGGTCATCGCTTCTTTTGTCGGAGTAAATCATATTTGTTAAAGCCCTATATTTATACTAATCATGTGATCACTATTCAATATCTATATTAGAAATGGTAAAAATTCATAATGGTATTTTGAAATCTAAAAATATAAAACCAATGAAATAAATATTTTATATAGCCCTTTTAAATAATAATACATTTAGAGGAATTTTCATTAGTAAAAGTTTGGGTCATTACAATCTTCTCCCCTTAATAAATTTCTCCTTCAAAATTTTCTTTTCCCACACTAAAATAGATGTGGGTAACTCTACATCATCACTTCCTTTGATTCCCACATTACTTATTCAAACTTTTGGTTTCTCTACAACACATTCATAAAGGTCATTGTCTTATTTTGTAGAAATTTTTCCCTACAATTTAAGGTCTTCATCGGCTTCTCTTCATAGAAGAGTTCATTTCATAGTGGTACCACCTCTGGATCGAGGACATGCGATGGGTCAGGTATGTACTTCCTCAATATTGATACATGGAATACATCATGTACTTGAGATAGATTCGGTGGGAGTGTCAGTCAATAGGCCACTGCTCTAATGAGATCAAGGATCTCAAAAGAGACGATGTACCTTGGAAAAATATTTCCCTTCTTCCCAAATCTCATAACCATATTCCATGGTGATATACGGAGGAATACCATGTCTGCGACATAAAAATATTGGTCTCCTCGACGATTATCATCATAGCACTTTTTTAGACTCTGGGCAGCTTTAATGTGTTGCTGGATGGTCTTAACCTTCTCCACCATTTCTTTAACCATTTCTAGAACTAGGTATTTTCGGTCCCCAACATCATCCCAACTTCTTGGTGTTCTTCAATTCTTCCCATAATGGTCTTCATAAGAATTCATTTGGATACTTGAGTGGAAACTGTTGTTGTGAGAGAACTCAAATAGAGGAATATGTTGATCAAATCCTCCTTTGAAGTCCATTGAGCATGCTCTCAACATGTCCTCAAGTGTTTGGATAGTCCACTTAGATTGGCTATCACTTTGAGTATGATAAGCTATACTGAATTTTAGCACAGTATCCAGAGCATTTTGAAGACTCTTCCAAAACTTAGAGGTGAATATTAGATCTCGATCGGATACAATCGATAGTGTTACTTCGTGCAGCCTTACCACTTCTATGATATATATTTATGCCAGTTGATAAATAATAATTCCTCTTTAATTTAAATGAAGTGTTCAGCCCTTATAAGATGATCCATAACAACCTAAATATCATTGTTTCATTTGGATGTCTTCAGAAATTTGGTGACAAAGTCCATAGTGATGTTCTCCTATTTCCATGTCGGTATGGGTAATGGTTGCATCATTTCTTGGACTTCTGCCTCTCAGCCTTCAATTGCTAACATACCAGGTACTTTGATATATACTCAGTAATATCCTTCTTCATGTTATCCCACAAATAATTCTCTCATAGATCTCGATGAATCTTTGTGTTTCCTAGGTGAATAAAAAAATTTAAACTATGTGAATCATCCAAAATTTCTTTCTTTAACTCTATATTTGATGAAACACATTGTCTTGTCCCAAATCTCACAATTCATTATTTATTAACATTGAACTCTAAGGATTTCCCTTTTCTTATAGTTTCTAATTTATTTTTGAATTTTTGCATCATCCTTTTGATCATCCTTTAACTATTCCAAAAGAGATGGTTGATCAATAATTTTTGAAAGGATTGATGATGTTCCCTTCTTTATGATTCCCATGTCCATCTTCATCAAATCTAATAAGGTTTTATGCTTTTAAATTCTCATCAATGATAGAATTTTTGGGTCCTTTTTACTTAGATCATCCACGACCTTGTTCTCTTTCCAAGGGTTGTAATGGATTGAGCATTCGTAGTCTTTGATCAGCTCTAGCCATCTTAATTGGTGCATATTAAACTCTTTTTATGTGAATATATACTTGAGGATTTTGTGATCCATGTATATTTCACACTTGTCCCCAAAGAGTTAATGTCGCCAAATCTTCAAAGCAAAGATTACTACAGCCAACTCTAGGTCATGTGTTGGATAGTTTTTCTCATGAACTTTCAATTTCCTTGAAGCATAGGTAATGAATTTGTCATTTTGAATCAACAGAAAACCTAGACCATTCATTAAAGCATCACTAAATACCACAAAAAGTTCTACACTTGTGGGTAGTGAGAGAATAGGTGCAGTGATAATACTCCTTTACATCTCCTTGAAGCTCTCTTCACATTCATCACTCAAAGAAAACTTTATTCCCTTCAAAGTTAGCTTGGTAAGAGGGTTTGAAAATTGTGAAAAATTTCTCACAAATCGGTGATAATATCCAGATAAACTCAGGAAGCTATGGATATCTGTTACCGATGTTGGCCTCAGACATCCCTCAATTTTAGTTGTATTGGAGGGATCCACAGATACCCCATTGCTTGTGATCATATGACCCAATAATGAGACCTCCTTCAACCAGAACTCACACTTAATGTAGTTTTCATATAGCTTCGCCTTTCACAAGGTCTCTAGTACAGTTCTTAGATGATCCTCATGATCCTCCTTGGTTTTGAAGTATATTATAATATCATCTATAAAGATTACCACACATTTGTTGAGGTAATATCTGAAGACTCTATTCATCAAGTCCATGAAGATTTATATAGAATTAGTGAGTCTTAAATGCATTACGATGAATTCATAGTGCATGTATCTTGTTTAAAAAGTAGTCTTGGGGATATCACCCTTTTCACCCTTATTTGATAATATCTCAACCAAAAATCAACCTTGGAGAAGTATTATGCACCATTTAGCTGATCGAACAAGTCATTAATTCATGGGAGATGAGACTTGTTCTTTATCATGATTTTTTTGAACTCACAATAATCAATACAAAGGTGCATTAACTCATCCTTCTTCTTGACGAAGAGGACTGGTGTGCCCCATGGTGAAGCACTTGGGCATATAAACCCTTTATCCAAATTCTCCTATAGTTTTTTCCTCATCTCCTCAAGCTCCACAACATCCATTCTATATGGATTCTTAGATATTGTAAACTCCCCAGGTGTAAGATCAATTGATAATTCAACATCTCTTCTAGGAGGAAGACCAGGAAATTCCTTGGGAAACACTTCGGAGAATTCCCTCACAGTAGGCATGTATTCAATGAAGGTTTCTTCCTTGGATTCAATCATCTATGACAGATATGCATGCTCATAGGGTAGTAATATCCACACTTGAGATGATGGTGCTAAAGAAGATTCATCCTCCTTCTTGCACTTATATAGAATCGGTGGGTCAATTAACCATAGGGAGAGTGATTTCCCTCTCACGAAAGTTTATATTGTCTATATATAAGGAAGTCCAATCCATTCCAAGAATTGCATCGAATTCCGCCAAAGATAGTATGACGAGGTTTTTCAGAAAGTTCAATCCACAAATTATGACAGGGGAGGATTTATATTCATGGGATGCAATGACTTCCACATTTTACATTCACACCAACATCTTTACTTTCATAACTTGTGGTGGTATTGGGATTGTTCTACTAAACATTAGGTATATAAAAGAATGTTTAGAACCACAATAAAGAAGTGTGTTCACTATTTTAGAATGAATAACTAGCATACCTGCCACCACTTCATTTTCGGGGTTCACTTTGGTAGTAGTGATGGAAAAAGCTCTCCCTTTATACCTTATAGGTTGTTGGTTGCCTCTGAAAACCCTTTGCTTAGGGCACCAGTTAGAAAAGTACCCCAGTTATTTGTAGTTGAAGTAATGAACAATGATTTGAGCATCGAACAGAGAATTCCACTTCTCTTTTGTAGTTGTGGGTTTTTCTTTTTAGTAGTTAATGGTCAAGTTCCCTTCTCTTCCACACATAAAGCATTTCCTCATCCCCTTTAGGAATTTTTTGGGGTTCTTCTTTCTGATTTTTTGGAAATTGGAGTGCTTGATTTTCTTAACACCATTGGATTTATCCATTGAACTACCAGAATTGAATTCTACCTTATGTTTCTTATCCACATAATACCCATGAGATTGACTGATCTCCATTTAGTCTTTGAGGGAACATCAGACAATTTCCTCATAGCTCTCGAAGTCATAGATCACTAGGGATTTCCATAGGCTTGGTTTTAGCCCACCAAAGAAGTGGTCAACCTTGCATTCTAGGGTAATGACGAAGTTGGAGGCATATCGTGCAAACCTCGTGAAGTTTTCCTCGTATGCTCCGATGGATTGGTCATCTTTTTTCTTGATTTCAAGGAAGTCCCATTCCATATTAAGTCAGACGGTGCACGGAAAATATTTATCAAAAAACATTTTCCAGAAATCATTCCATTCCAATGCCTCAATCTCTTCCTTAGGCTTCATATTTTTTTATCAATGTTCACTATTTATTTGCTTCACCTTCCATACAATAAGAAGCCAAAAGAAGCATCTCTTTTTTGTAACATTGAAGTATAGAGAATATCTTTTCAATTGATTTGATCCATTATTCTGTGATTGAGGGGTTGGAAGATCCATTAAATGTATGAGGCTTTTGTCTCATAAAGATATTGATTATGACTTATTATTTTTTAGGGGGTTGAATGTTAATCTTTCCCCATGTTTCCATTAAAAACATGATTTAAATAGGAGATTATTGTGACAAATTTCACAATTCTTGCTCCCATTGGATTGAGAATCTCATTAGAGCAGTCTTCACATTGATCTTTGTATTGGTTGTTAGCCTAGGTCCTCCTATTACCATCCATTGGATAGAATAAAAGAAAATTTAGGGGTAACACATAAAGGGTAATCCAAATACAAAAAAATATGACATATAAATTACTTTTATTTCTTTAACTTATGAATTTATAGGCTTTAATCTATGTTATCCATGATCTACTTCCCAAAATATATTCCTAGGGGAATTTTTTTATTCCCTTAATAATGGTCCATACTAAGCTTATGAGTTTAACAAAGAATGTCCCTTGGGAGTGTCATAACCAAGAGTGTGGTAAGGCCCGTTGTTGTGCACCGATTCATGTTCGAGTCTAGCTCAAAGTGGTGTTTTCGAGTTTAACCCCAAGATACATCTCTGCTAGAGCCGACTCTACTTACTTGTATCTAGATAGGGATATATTTTCTTGGTAAACCAAATACTCAATACTCACCAAAATTTAGGGATGTTTTTATTATACTTAGTCTTATTCCTAAGGCTTTCACTAGGAGTTTCTAATCCTAAACCCAAAAATAACAAAACTTATACTCTAATACCAACTATAATAACCTTGCACTTTATTTCACACTTAAACATAATTTTTACATAAAATATTCACTTGATAGAAGATATAACATCGAGAGGTCTAGTGTCTTTAGGGATTATGAACATTACATAACAACTTAGAACATAAAATGAAACATCTTTATTCAAAAATTCTTTTACATGACCACAACATTCCTTCATACTTATAATTACATGGGATAACCTGAAAGACATGCATAAGAAAAGGTAGAGATATAAATAATAGTAAGGTATTAAACATGGAATAACATGAATAATATAGTATATGTTAGTCAATAGGCATATCTATGGAGCATAAGAGAAACATGAACATAAATGCATGATATAGCATGACTATCATAACATGGAAATGTGGAAAAAAAACATTTAACATGATATTAGCATTAGGAAAGGCTCATTACAGCTGGAGAATGAGTAAACTCTAATTGCACTTGAATTAGATTGAGTAAACCCTCATTGCACTTGACGTATCATGATATTATTCTTTACCCAATGCATTGGAGTGCTATTAGGGTACACCCTTCTTAATCATTTCATTTCATGCACAATTGTGCCACATGGATCATATAACATGTGTTCATTAAAAGTCATCATTTATTCCACAATGAAGGAATGTGTAAATCATACATGAAACTCCATAACAAATAAGTAAATGTGCATAAAGGTGCAAACCCTTGATAAATAAATGGTTATGGTATTCACTACACAATGACATTGGCTTGGAAAATCCTGGTGCAATTTTCATTAATAAAAGATTGGGTCATTGCAGTTATACTGAATTTTTACTATATTAATTTAATAGCCCATATTTACACCTTCCCATCTAATTATAAAAGTAAAAGAATATCGATCGTGCATTGTGCAGACTACCATATCCACAAAGCAACATCTTCTGTTTTTCTATACTATCTCTCTTCATGATTTAAAAGGATAAAATTGACGAATAAATGTGCCATATATAATATAATTATGAATATTAAGAGGGAAATTTTAATCCACTTTCATTTCCTCTCATTTATAAGGAAATTCAAATATTAACAATATGTTGTGAGGACTACAACCTCTATAAAGTATCTATTTTATATTGATATTCATTATTTATCAAAATAAATTTAAATATGATTAAAAAAATTAAATAAAATTAAATTATATAATAATTATTCTATTATAGTTATCTTATACACTTACATAAGCATTCTATTTTATCTATTTATAGTGTGTTCCTATTTGGGTTGGTTTAACCACCTAAATGGATTATGCTATAAAACTCTAACCTGGATAACTTTAAAAATGTATTTAAGGTAAATAAATGATTTTTATGTCATTGTTAATATTATATATATCTAATATTGGATATTATATTAGTCATATTATAAATAAAAGTTCATCATAAACATCACCACCTAAAATGAACATATCAGAGTACCTTTGTAAATCTGAGTACATTTTATAAAAACCAATAATAGTGTATAAGTTTTTGGATATTATAATAAAAAATTGTATACACCACTATAATTCTATATATTATTAAGTTATTATATAACACCTTTAACCATTTTCAAAATACCAAAATAGTCATACAAAGAATGAATTAACCACAAAAAATAACAAACATATGAATAAAAAATATTATAAATAAATAGAATATTCTCATAAATGGAATGAAGTAAATGAAATATAGATGAATAATGTTTCTAATAACGTTTCTGGAAAACATAATTTTATTGTTTACAAAATTATGTACCTAAAAATTATATTATTCTAAGTTTTATTTTGTTTAACTAATGAATACTTTTTATTTTATTTCATCATTATTTCATATGGTTTTATAATTATTCTTTATAACTTCATTATCAAATGATTCTTACTTCAAATATTATGTTACTTTTAAGTGTTTCTTGTCTCAAATTCAATTTATTAAGTCATATTTCTTATTATACAGCATGTTTTATTTGGGAGGGTTTTTCTAATACCCCTTTCATATTTTAAATCATAATCCTATCATTATTAATGGTATATATTGTTTCAATTTAAGTCATATCCTTCATGGGATTTTCATTAAAAAGTTAATATTTTTTGTAAGGGTTTCATCAACTCAATTTCTGATACATTGGGTCGTATTCTTTCTTACATCAATATAATTTAATATATTTCTTCTACCCATCCATTTAATTTATTTTATATGATATTTAATCTTTTTATCTGGTAAATTACTTCTCATCATTAGTAAACATCTCTTTGATAAAAAAATTTCCCAAATTAATGTATAACATTTGTAAGAATAACTCTCATTATTATGAATGAAAATATCTATAATTCCATTCATTTACATGTTTTAATCTATTTTTTAGGAACTTAAATATGGATTAATCCATTTGATCTTATTTCTTCTCATCACTACTTTACAAATGAAAATCATATCTCTTCTATTTATGATGTGGGTTTTCAATAATGGTGTTTTAAAGTTTTAAAATGTGTTTCATATCATAGATATACTTCTTATATCCCACTCCAAATTTTGTTTATAAAACCTTTATCTCTTTTTAAAGATTCCACGTTTTGATATTTATAAAAATTAATGTTTTAATATATCTAAAAAATTTATTTCCAACTTTTTTTAAATGAATTTTCAAAATGAACTGGTGAATTTGTAGCAAAGGTTTTTTTATAATAGAAAGAAAAGAACTTATTTATAGAAAATTTTCACATGAATGGATTTTCAATCATTTTTAATATTCATTACCATGGTTTATGGTTTTAAAAATTAAATTATTTTACCATGATTAAATTAATTTTATTTAAAAACGTTTTATGGAAAAAGGGTTATTTTAATCATTATTTTGAAAGTAAAATTTTAATATTATCCTAAAAGTATTCTTCATATACTAGTTTATTATTTACATATGTTTTTTTAAAATGAGAAAAATTAAATATATATAAGGTAAATGATCCATCGCGACCATTCTCTTTCCTAATAAATTTTGTTATATGACCATAATTTTTCATCAAATGTATTTCCTCTTTGAATTCTTCATTTCTGATTTATTTTATTGAAGGGTGTTCACTTATGTTCCATACATTGATTAATTTGGGAAGTTATTCAATTAATAGTATACCCTTTATCTATACAATGTAAAAACCATATGCTTTATTATCTTTTTTAAAGGGTATTTTCCTAGAAGTTACTAAACATCTTTGAATAATCATTTATTTTCCATGGGTTTGTCATGATATGAATATTTATGGAATTATAAATTATTTCCTTATGTAAATCCATTTGAAATGGATATAAAACTCATTTTCTTTATATGGGTTCTCTATGATGTGATTAATGAAATTAGTTTTTCTTTAAATTAGTTCTTTATGATATGAGGAGTTATTGATTTCAAGTGGAAATAATATGTGTGGATGATGATAGGTTGGGTCCTATATCACCCTAAAAGGCATTGGGTAAATATTTATATCTCATGAGATAATTATGTGTGGACATACATGGTTTTTTTCACCAAAAAGGGTGGAGATACTTGGATTTTTTCATAATATAAAGGGTGGACATATTTTTATTTTTTTCATAATGTGTTCCTAATATAATGTTTGTTCCATAGTTTTATTCTTATTCTTATGAATATCGTATTCTCTTATGGATCATGCTTATTGATTCATGTTTCCACACTCTATTGATTCATTTATTATGTTATGCCATGTCTTATTCCATGACTCGTGTTTTATGATTTAATCATTTTTGGGTATTAGTTTGTTATATATCTTGATTATATCCATATGATCTTCTTATTACCACCTGTGATATTGATTTTTATCTCTTATTTTTACACATTCTAAGTGTTTGAGCTCATCTAATGATTATATTTTTATTCCACAAGTAATTAATATTAGTGTATCCTGTGATAAGTCTATATGGGAGTCTATCATGGTTCCATTATGGATAAATGTTCATAAGTTTTGTAAAATAAATTTCTTATGTAACCGGTCTCCAAAGATACTAACCCGAAAGGTTTTACAAGTTGTTTGTGATTATTATGAGATATATTACTAATGAGAATTTTTTTCACATTTATCTTTGATTTTATGACTTAATATCAATGTAAATTTTTAAAATTATGTGTTTTTAGCATAGGACCCTAGTGTGTGGGTTTGAGGTGCCTCAATTTCTATCATTGGAGTGCTAAGTTAGATTTGGAGACTAGTTTAGTCATTTTTAGGACAAGAAAACATTAGTGAAAATCCTAAGGATAAATAAAATGAAAAATTCTATGTATAAGATAATATTTTTAAATTTTGGTAAAGTATAGATTGTTCAGTTCTCAAACCAATTACATCTCATTCTGGATAATATAATTGTATGCACACTCCAGCATAGATGTACCTAGTAAAAATAACACTAAAAAAGTAATATTGGGTATTAACTCGATCTTCACATAGTCCGTGATAACAGGGTATAATATCACACCAAGTTTGAAACTTCTGGGGGATATATTATGGTTAACCCACATTCTCTCTGTTGAAACATTATGAATTATTTGAGTATTATTTTAACAAATTAGTTTAGAGAACCTAATAGGAAAATGACCATGTATATATACGGATTTAATAAATATAGACATATGTTTAACCAAAAGTTTTATATGTTAAATATGAATTTTTCATAGGGGAATATATCTTCATATTAATGTTTTCATATTCATATTTTTCATAAAATAATAACCATTTTGGTTTTAGTATTGGGTTAGAATATGAACACATATAAATGAATCTAAGAAAGGTATGTATCTTGAAAATAGTATGTTTTATAATCAAATAATGAACCATACTAAAATTTTTTAGAATCTTATTATATGTCTATTGTGATGGAAAAGGATATTTTACTATTCGTACCTAAGGTAGTGGTGTTGATATCTAAATGGAAATTATTTATTGAAACTTTTAGTTACTTTCATTAGTGAGTGATATTTATCAAATACATTCAAGTTCATTCCAAAAGTTATGAATATTATGTGAAACATATATGGATTTTTCTTAACTGTATTTTCTTTAAAGCTTTAGAAACATATATTAAATGGTATCAACAACATTGAAAATTGATTTTATGAAAATATTATATTTTGGGGGACAATTATTATGGACTAAATGATTGAGGGGTGGATAACCCTTAGTATTAAAAGGATGATTGAATTTGATAAAATTATATTACATAGTATTTATAACCATTGTAATGATTATATGTTTAATGAAGAATTTATCCATGATATTTTGGTGAAGTTTACCAAATTTTTGTATTACGATATATATTGACTAGTGTGTGGCCATATGAACTAGTGGTTAACACCATTTAGGGTTAAAGATAAAGTTGGTTTTTAGAAGAATATATGGATTCAATGTGATTTAATGTCTTTGAGATTTATATGGTTTTGGGAAAGGTATATTTTTGGATAATGTATGATAAGGTTATGTACATACCTAAGTATATGATTTTATGAATGACTAATGTTGTTTTAAGAAAGATAAATCACTTATTATAGACTAAGAGAGTATAGTATATTTTATTTTGGGAGATATATCTAAAATGATAAATATTATAAGAATATTATCACCTACTTTAATTAGTGAATAATAATAAAAATTATGAGGATGTAATTTTTTTAATGGGTAGAATGCAATGACCCAAGATTTTACTATATAATTTTTCCCATTAAAATAAACATTGCGTTGATTGATCAACATGAATCACCAAACTAAAATAATAAATGAAATATTAAATAATAAAATGATAACAAAAATAAAATATATTGTAGATAAAACTATTGTAATGAATTATAAATTTATATAAAATAGGACTGGGAATAATTAATGTTTTAAATAGGAATTTTTCAACAAAATTACATTTTCTTTATATATTTTATTTTCATTTAAAATATAAATTTATTCATTTATTTTTTTTCAAATGAAATTAATTTTTTAATTTTTTATTCCAGAATTATCTTAGGGTGAAATTTTGAGATTTTTCTAAACTAATTTTTTTAGCTGAATAGAAAAAATATGATTTTACTAAAAACATTAACATTTGTTACATTATCATAACCAAATAATGACTTAAAATTATATGAAATTTTTTTTATATTAATAATATATATTTATAAATTAATATTAATCATTTAAAATACTATGTTAATTTTATAAACATATGATTAACATTTTGGAAACTCAGGTAATATTTTACACTAAATTTTTTTTTATGCATTTACATTACGAATTATATTTTATCACTTTTATAAATTAAATATAAAAAATGTATTTCATATTTTGTATCAACATGTAAATATTATTTTATAAATTCATTTTCATTTTGGATCACAAAAAATAGATTACTAAGATTAAAGTAAATAACCATGGTAATGGTGAAAGGGTTATTTTTAAAGATTTGTTTTAATAAAGTTGAGTAATTTTTTTACAATAAATTAAATTGTACTATTTTAAATAAATAATATTATATGATTTTTAATCAAATATAAAATTATATTATCAAATATTTAAATGGTAATTAAGTCCAAATAGTATTAAGAACACATAATTATTAGAACATCATTTTTCTATTAAAAGAAGTTTATATATATATATAATGTTTCAATTTAAAACGTAAATTTATTTTATTTAGAATTTTAATTTTATTAAATATGTAAGAAATTTATTTTAATCACCATAAAATTTGGTAAGATTTTTTATACTATATTTTTAGTAAAACATAATTTACTTAGTTAAAAACAAGTTACCCCAATAAAAACAAAACAAAATGTGAAAGTAAAAAATATAAGATTCAATGGATTAAAACATGTTTAAAACATGTTTCAAAATAATTAATTGATAATTTATCAACCCAATATCAACTAAAAATTCATTATACAAAAATATAGAGCCATTTATCCATAAATAGTGAAATGATATCATTGAAAAGAAAAGGTTCTTTACAAAAAATCCACTTTCTTCACTAATATTAGGGGATCACTTCCCCCTCTAAATACTAAAATTTACCATAAAAATATAATTTAAAAACTAACCAATATTAATTTTCTATAATTGGATTTCATTTAATAAATATATTATTCGTTACAAGTAAGCCTGCATCCTTCAATTATATAGAGTTTGTTAAGAGGAAGTATAGGGTCTTGATGTAAGTATTAATTAATCCTTGTCCTTTTCTTATTAATATTTACCATCCTATCATAACCTATACATAGTAATATAATGAAATAGGTATAATTATTACACTTAATTTATATTATATTAATTCAAAAAAAAATATTTTTTCTCATCCACTTATAAAAACAAAAAAAATGTTGATCGTGTGTTGTGAGGATTATCATCTCCCTAAAGAGAGATCTTTAATTTTTCACTTCCACCTATATTCACTGGATATAAGGATGGAATTGGAGAATAAAAGTGAAATATATAATATAATTATGAATATTAATCAATATATTAGAATCCTATTTTATTTCCTATCATTCGTTGAGAAATGAAAATGTTAACACTGTGTTGTACTAACACAAACTTTCATCTATTGAGTCAAAAACATTATTATTAAAATATATTGTTCTATGTTTTATTTATTCTACCTAATTTATATATTTTAATTTATTTAATCCATATTTTAATTTTTTATAATTATTCATTATAACATCATTATCAAATGATTTTTACCGCAAAGATTATGTCACTGGTAAGGGTTTCATGTCTCAAATTCAATTTATTTAGATATATTTCTTATTGTACACCATTTTTTATTTTGAATGATGTATCAAGTACCCCAATTAATAATTTTTTATAATGATTCCTTCATTATTCATAGAAATTATTTTTTTATTTTAAATCATATACTTTAAGAAAATTTTATTTAAAATTTTCTAAGGTCATAAGGGTTTCATTAACTCAATTTTCGATACATTAGGTCATAGTCTTTCTTACCTGAATGTTATTTTCAAGATTTCCTTGATATTTATATTTCTAATATTTTATATTTTATTTAATATTTTTATTTAGGTAAATTACTTATCATCATAAATAACCACCACTTTGATAAAATGTTTTCTGAAATAATAATATAATTTTCGTAAGAGTAACTCCAACTCTCACCAATGAATATTTTCTTCCATATCCATAATTTCTTTCCCACCAATTTTTTATTTATTTATTGGGAATAAAATATAGATTAATTTATGTGATACAATTTATTCTTAACAAAAAAAATTAAATGAAAATCTTTTCCTTAATTTATGATGTGGTTTTTCAATAATGGTGTTTCAAAATATTAAAATGTTTTACGTATCATGGATATATTTCATACCTTCTACTAAAATTTTTCTTTATAAAACCTATATGTATTTCAAAATACTACATTATTAAAGATATATTAAAAATAATGTATTATTATATCTTAAATTTTTTATTTATATCCTTTCTAAAAATTACTCTTTAAAAGAAACTGGTGACTTTGTCTCTTAGAATTTCTTTATAAAAATACGTAAAGAAACTTTTTTTAAATCATTTTCACATGAATATATCTCCCATAATTTTTTAATATTATTTCTCAGGAAAAAATTTCATTTTACACATGATTTTAAAAGTAAAATTCTATTATTATGATAAATTTATTATTTATCTACTGGTTGATTCTTTAAATTTGTTTTTGAAAAATCAGCAACATTAAATCTATATAAGAGAAATGATTCACTATTTTCTTTTTATTTCCTAATAATATTTAGTGGATAACCATAATTTTTCTTCTCAGGTATTTCATCAGTTAATACCCTATTTTTTATTCCTTTGGTTGACGGGTGTTTACCTAGATTTAATAAATTTATTGATTTGGGAAATTAATGACTTAACAACATACCATTTATCTATACTACGTAAAAGCCATGTGATTTGTTTGCATGATTAAAGAGTATTTACCTAGTAATTCATTGAATATATTTGGTAAACCGTTTATTTTCCATGGGTGTATCATGTTATGATTATTGATGGAATTATAAATGATTTCCTGAAGTGAATCCATTTGAAAAGTATATGAAAACCATTTTCTTTTTATGGGTTCTCTATGACGTAATTAATGAGGCCCATTTTCTTCCCATTGATTCTTTATGATATAATGAATGATTTATTTCAAGTGGAACTCATTTTATGGTATGATGATGGTTGGGGTACTATATTACCCTCCAACGCATTGGGTAAGGATAAATATCTCATGAAAAAAATGATTCATGGAAATAATTGGATTTTTTCAGAACTAAAAGGTTATGTATACAGGGATTTATTCACAATATAAAGGGTGGTCAAATTTGTATTTATTCACAATATTTTCTTAGGATTATGTTTATGGTTATTAATTATTTAAATATATTTTTTATAATTTTATAATTTTTTAAATATATAATTATATATTTATAAATATATGAATAATACTTTTTAAAAAATTATATTTATATAGTTATATATATATATATATATATATTATAAACATAAATATAGTATATTCATTATTTAAATATATTTATTATAATTTTATAATTATAAATATATTATATCATTATATATATTTATATTATTATATATATATTTATAATAAATATATATAAATTTAAATATATTTATTAGTTAAATATTTTTATAATATTTTTATAATTATTTAAATGTATAATTATTTATTTATAAATATATGAATAATACTTTAAAAAAAATAATATATATATATATATAACAAATATAAATATAGTATATACATTATTTAAATATATTTATTATAATTTTATAATTATTTAAATATATATAATTATTTATTTTCAATTTTATAAATGCTTTTACAAAACTATATTTATTTATTTATAATGATTATAAATATATAAATTCATAAACATAGTAAATATAAATTTATAAATATATTTATTTATAAATATTTATTTACAAATATATTTCTAACATTATTAAGGAATATATAATCTTAAATACATTAATTTTAAAAATTAGTGAAATTGAATAATTAAAAATGACTACACTTTAAAAATATTGAAAAAAATAGATAATTTTTAGTCAATAAATATAAATTATTTAAAAAATATGGATATATATATTGATGTAAAGATAAATACATATTGAAAATATCAAAACATAGTAAATATATATATATACACATAATATAGAATGATTAAATTCCAAAATAAAATAAAATAAAAAATAAAAACTAAAAAATATTAAAAATGAATAAATAATACGTAACTGTAAGGATATAAAAATTAAATAAATAAAATTGATAGAGTAAAAACATAATAAATTAAATGTATCACGTTATAATGAAATTCTAAAATATACTAAAATTTGAATAAATTACAAAATATATTAGGTGCATGTGATTCTATATAAGCTTTCATTTATTGTGTAAATATTTGTGTGTGTGTATTTTATATAAAAATGCATTAATTACGTATATATATGTGAAATCATTGTAACATGTGTTTGATATATGTTAAATTGAAAAATAAAACAACCATAAAAATGAATAAGACATTAATATGTTTTTAATTATTACATTTTATTAATTTTCTACATATTTATATTTATTATATATTATTTATTACTTTTTATAATTAATATATATATTATACTTATTCATTTTTATTAATTATTTTTTCATTAATAAATTTTTAAATAATTTTGTAATTTATTCATTTTTTGTTTTTTTGTTTAATTATTACAGTTTATTCATTTTATATATCTATATTTAATATATACTATTTATTAATATTTATAATATATATATATATATTAATTTTAAATTTATTTATTTTAATCAATAACTATTTAATTAATAAAATATTTAATATTTTTTTAATTTACCCATTTTAAATTTTTATTTATTTATTTAATTTTATTCATTTTATATATCTATATATTTAATATGTACAACTTATTAATTTTTATAATTTATATATATGTATATTAAATTTATTCATTTTTATCAATAATTATTTAATTAATAAAATTGTTAAAAAATAATAATATTTATTTGATTTATTATGTCATTTTATTCTCGAAATTTTTCATTGCTAAAAAACACTAATAAAGGGTGCCTTTTTATCAATGCTTTTTTTAGCACTGATTAAAGGTAACCTTTATCAGTGCTCTTTTTAGCACCGAAAAAGGTGACCTTTATCAGTGCTTTTTTCTAGCACTAATAAAGGTCAGCACTATTAATGATCTATTTTGTAGTAGTGAATCCTGAGCCTTGTGGCCTTTTATAGCATCTCGGCTTGAGAGCCGCTCGATTGGTACCTCGAGCCTGTCGGTCACATGGCCTCAAGCGTGCCTCTTTGTACACTATAGCCCACTGATTGTTAGTGATGGTCTAAATGTGGTATTTTGGGGAGACTATACTCTCTAGATCAGAAATAAATATAGTGAAAGGAATCATAAATAATGGAAGAGAAATATAATAACAACTAGAAACTTAAATAATGAATGGATAACCATTCATAGACATCCTGCAATGTGCAAGTAGTAGACATACAACTGGTAATACAATATACAAGACAAAACTAACAATAAAGAATAAATAAATAAAAGATTCCAACTCTAGAAGGGTGGACTAAGTAGATTCACATACACTACTCCCAAGCTCCCATGTCTAGTCCTAGTCCATAAATGAAAGATAGCACCGAGCACAGATCAAGGTCCTAACCTATAGTCAAGAGTTAATCTTTTTGGGTACTAATCGGTGGCCCAAACAGGGTGTGGGATATACTTAGTAGGCCACCAACAATAGTGTCTAATGAAATCTTATCTGTGAATATAAAATAAAGCAGTGTGTATGTATATCAAAAGTAAGGGAGTGCAGTAAATGTAAATAGAATAATGTCATTCTCAAGTTCCTCAAGGACACCTGGCCAACCATAACAGATTCATCCTAAGTTGAAAATGTCTCTTAAAAATTTTTCCCATGTATATAAGTATAAGTATATAGTTATATATATATATGTGTGTGTGTGTGTGAACTATATAAGTACTAAGATATATATATATATATACTTAGTGCTAGTTAGGACCAAAGGCATAATTATGGCATCCATACATAGTCCCTAGAGTCTCATAAAGTAATTAGGGATTCCATGCTTGAGTTCCATAAATATTATAGGATTCCATGTCGAGTTCCTTGAACAATAATAAGAAGTTTCATGTCTAACATCTTAATCGAGGGGTCGTGAAACATCGTCTCCAGCAACCGAAGTGATGTGAAATGCCATGTCTAATATCCCCAACCAAGGGGGCTTGAAACTCCATGTCCACAAACCTAATTGAATTTCCCCTCTAATAATCTAGTATAAGGTAGTATTACTTTCCATATGATCCCTTAGCCAAGAAAATCTACAAAGAGGAACCCGGTATCGCTCAAAGAACAGTGTACCTACATTATCATTATAATATCTTGGGTTCTTCTTAAGGTACATATATTTTGAATTTTAGGTCAATTCCTTGGTTTTTCCCTAATGTGAATTCCTAATGAGGTTGTTGGAGTTTTGGGGGTGTTAGGGGCTTATATAAATACCATATGATCAATTTTTGGAAAAGGTGGTTGGGTCTAATGGTTATTAGCAAAACTAACACTCAGGCCGCATGTTTCCTTCTAAACAAGCAAGGTGGTCCATGGCTCTATCTAGGGCTACATGGTTTAAGGAAATAATAAATCCATGGCCACACACTCGTGCAAGCCATTAGTAGTTTTTAACAGATCCCAAACACAGGGTCAATGCATGGATTATCTAACCATGTTCCATAACCGTGTAAGGGGGTTCATTGGCAGAGAAGGGTGCACAGCTAGTGCATGGTTTGGCCAACCATACAACCAAATCGGGAAACCCATATTTTAAAGGATAAATGACCATTTTTTTCTCTCTTAAAATGATTAAACCCCTTTATCCACTTTTATTTCCATCATATAGGGGGTCTCCCTTTCTCCCATATTAATCCTTATTCAAGACTAAGATAGTATTTGCTTCTTATTTATCATCCTCACCCTGATTTAAGATTCATTCATCTCGTTGGATCTGTTCTATTGAGTTCTCCATTCCCCTTACACCTTTTTTTGTTTTCCCTGATATCAAATAATATATTTTATTGCAAGATAATATACCTTATTTATAGTGTTTTTATCCATTCTTCCTTCTTATCCTGATCCAAATAGAATCAGAGGTCGATACCGGATGAGTTTTCTACCACAAACTTACGTTAGGTGGTATATATCTTTTCCAAAAAAGTCTCAATGTTTTACTACTAGTTGTCAATGTGTTGCGAATCAAACTTTCCATTGTTTCCCCTAAAATTAATTGAATTGTTTTTTTATTTTTTTAGGACCTTTTTAGGTTTCCCATTTAGTTCCATGTGATGGTTGGAGGTTTTCAACCTCAACCTGGACCATCTGTGAGGTGTGTTTCTGTATTTTCCCTATGAGATATCATCCCTTTGGGTGTTTTTGAGATCTATAACTATTTGTGGGTATTGTAATGAATTAAATAAAATTCCATGAGAGGGTCCATGCATCCTTAACATTTGATTACATGTTATTGAAATTGATTAAATGGAGTAAATGGAAGTGATAGAATGAGTTAGAAGAACTCAGGGATAGTGCATGATTATGAAATGAGATAATCGATTAAGTAAATAGTTAATGAATGAATTTTTTTTGCTTATTTAATCACGTTGATAATGGATGGTTTGGTAAAGCATCATATATTATTTTTAATTCTAGGGAAAATTATACTCCATAGATTCAAAACTACAATGAGTGCCATGGAAAATTATACTCCATGGATTCTAAAATTATATTTGATGCCATGGGAATTTAGACTCCATGGATTTAGATTGCATGGGATGCCTTGGACATCACTACTCCATAGATATGGCTATTGGGACTAACACTTAATTACACGACATAGTCCACTGAGGTTTCCTTGGACATTTCAACTCCTTAGATCTGGTCATTTTTCCTGACACTTGATTAAACAACATAGGCAATTGGGGATTCCTTGGTCATTTATACATTGAATCCCAACCATTAGGTTATAACATTGGATTACATGACATAGGCCATAGTGGATTTTTATCATTCTTTACAATTATCCAATGATTATGGATGTTTGTTTAAAGTGAGGATTTTTGGATGGATAGTTTACTCATTATTTATTCATATAACTATCATATATATTACAAAATAATTCTTATTATATAATATAGAATAGACTTGTTATAGACACCATTGGTGGTGGTCTACTGAGTGTTGTCTCACACACTATTCAGGCCACCATTGGGTACCCAGACAGACTTCATGGATGTAGGTAGGGACTAGGAAAAGCACCCACTTTATGATGCTTGACTGGTTATGCATAGGATATTGGAAGAAAATAACTTAGTTGAGGCTCATGATGCTATATAGAGATATTTCATTTTTTGTCTTTTTTTATTTTGATACATGTATTTTATTGGATGATTGTTTCCATGTACTCCCTACCTTTTTTTTATATAAATGTGACATGTTTATCATTTTTTATATGACACCTATTTTGGATTGGTTTGTTATTACTTCCATATAGATGATTTATCTTCTATAACTAATTTATACTAATATTCCTCTATTGACTAATGTGATTGCAACATTTTGACACTCTTGTCATAAGTGTATAGTATCCCCACTATGCCATCTTATATCTGTGTTACTAATCAGCAACATCTAGAATACGGGGAGGCACACTTTAGGCTATGTGACCCACCAACTCAAGGGACCATTTAGTGGCTCCCAGTTCAGAATGATGCAATGTGGTATTAAAAGATTTATTTTCCTTCCTTATTATTTTGAGGAAATATACAAGAGATTAGGAAAGAATAGAAAATTGTTAATGAGTTGTTCCTTGGAGTAGCTGACCCACATATAGGAAAAAGAAAAATTGTCTAGAATGAGGAAATTGTTGTTTGATATTTTTCATTTTACAGTTGATTTGACTCCACCATTGGGTGAATCACATGAGTTGTGTTGTTATTATTTCTATAATTTATAAAATTTAATTTTATCCTTGTCCTTATATGGAATGAAATCATTGACTATGCATCATTTTAATCATCTTACAGGATTCACATGTTATACATATGTTATTCCATATGGGATACATTTCTTGACTACATGAAATTTATTATGTTTGCTTGGTGTTATAGAATTTTTATCATCTACTGTTCTTATAATATATTGAGAAAAATAATTGGTACATAGAGTTCCTACCATAACCTAATTATTGTATTCTTCTAAAGGATATAGTAGACACCTTAAGAAGTAAATTATTGAACATTGAGTCATGGACCATTGGTTTCATGGATTGGAACATGTTATGGTTTGGATTAAATAGATGACACAATTGTATTTATAAGGTGTATGGGCCCTTGTAGGTTGGATGTGGTGATCCATTTAGTCCAAAAATTTAAATATAATTGTAATATAAATACAGATTTAAATGAAATTGAAATTATAAAATGGAAAGGTCACCATTAAATTGAGTTTCTAGTTTCTGTTAATAGTCCATATACCAGGACCTATGTTGTGAAATATAGAGTTTGATACATAACATGATTTAAGAGTATTGTATCAGTATTGTATCAGTATTGTATCTAGTTTTCATTATGGATGTTACTTTTACCCAATCCTGGATTTAGGAGAAGGCAGAGTGGTGTGTCTTGTTTATATGAAGGAGTTGAGTTATCCTATGTTTATATTTTGATCTAGCCCTTGTTAGTATCTTTTATAAGGTGTGTTATTGGAATTTTAGATACATGACACCATGATGGACTATAGTTGTACAATATGAGGGTGGATATTACCATGCTATAGAGGTGGTGGGCCCTAGGACACTAGTAAAACCTCTTGTAGTTCCCCTTGCAGATTCATCTATTGTTCTAGATATGGGTTTTGAGGCCCAGTTCTGAGAGGGTTTCCTATTCTTTATACAGACTACTAAGGGAACCCCATAGCCTACCTCATCTATAGTATAGCTAATACACGTGTTCTAGTAGTAGAATCCACCAAAATTTTCATGGGATGGTGGTCTACAGGCTGTTGAGTTGTGGATTGAGACTACATTGTTGATTATCAATCATTTTGAGACACCACCTAAGAGGAGAGTGGAACTCACTATATATATTCTTCATGGATCATCCTAGAATTTGTGAAGTGATCTTAATGAGGTTGATAGTCTTTGGGAAATGGTTTGGAGGGATTTACAATCCATCTTTTATAACTAATCCTTTCCTAATACTCTGAGAGATAAATGGGCCAGTGAGTTTATGTATCTAGAGCAGGGTGTGATGTCCATTATAGAGTATTCATCTCACTTAATAGAACGTCATTGTTTTACACTTATTTATCTTGTTGATGATACATCTAGGGTGATATTCTTTGATGAAGGTCTCAAGATTTCCATGCGATCATAGGTGAATGTGTTTTGGTTGGGTACTATATCTGGTATACTAAATCAATCACTGATTACTAAATGTAATTTGAGATATATTGGGAGCCTATATAAATGTAGTTTAGCTTCTTAAATCAGTGGTTTAGTGTTAGGTGGAAAGAAGTGACAAATTGAGGTTTCTCATAAGGGGAATACCACCAAGAGTGTGAGTTTTGATAGTTTTGTCTTCTATCATCGGTGTGGAAGGTGGGGGAAAATTAAGATCCAATGTGATAGAGACCCAGTCAAGTGATGAGCTTATAGAAGGATGGGAAATTTATTGTTTTTTAAGGACCATCCCTATAGTGTTTAGTAGTAGGGGTGACTTTGAATCCAGGTTCAGGGGAGGGATTCATAGCTCTGTGTTGTGCTATGATTTGGAGTAGTACCGGTCCGTCAGGCTAGAAGGCAACCTTGGATGAGGTATCCAGACACCAGTTGCATCTCGACAGTAGAGTGGTCCTACTTATGGTAGTCAATCTGTTTCATAAGTCCATATTTTAGGCCATATATATTCAGTAAAACCCATACATGAAGATCATAGCATCGGTCTTTCTACAGTGATAGTTACGATCTTAGTAGTCACTACATTAGAATCTAATATTTTTTATATAGTTTCATCACATTATTTAATATTTGTGTCTATTTTAGAGATCCTTGGGCTTGATGTGTAGTTTTCTAATGGTGTTATGGCACTTGATACTCCATTGGGAATTACATTGGATAGTGTAATCAAGTGAATAGAGTGACCCCTTGAGGTAGGTGGGTGTCACTTCATATAGGGACTATTGTTCCATGAGATGGTCAGGTTTGACATCATTCTCATGATGGAATGGGAAGTTACCTTTAATGATTTTTTTTCTTTCATTATATGGTGACTTTCACTTTACTAGATGGTGGGGTTTTCATTCACAAGGGTGAATGGGATGTTTAGGATGGTATAGTAGACCAGAGAATTGTAGACTGGGTGGTATGATAGCCCAGATTGTTAACCTCTTTATAGAGGATTAGGGAATAAAACTGATTGAATTCCCTTCAGTAGTATATCATTTCTGTTATGTATTCTCGGAAGACATTTCAGGTTTACCTCCTGAGTGAGAGGTGTAGTTATTTATTAATCTAGTTCTAGGAGCTACACCAATATCCATTCCTCCTTATAGGATATGTAATACTGAGCTATAGGAGCTCTAGAGATAGCTATAGGAATTAGAGGAAAAAGGTATATATGAATTAGTACTTCTATGTGGGGTTCGTCAGTTCTTTTTGTGGAAAAAGTGGATGGAAGCCTCAAGAGATGTGCGTATTACGAAAAAATGAACCATTGGATGGTTAAAAAACATTATCCATTGTCAAAGATAAATGATCTCTTCAAACATCTCTGAGGATCTCAATTATTCTAAAAAATTTATTTGAGTTAAGGATATCAGAAGGTTCATGTTAAAAATTCATACATACATCATACAATGTTTTATATCATTTATGGTATATATGAGTATCTGGTAAATTTTTTCGGTTTCACAAATGTGCAATAAATTTTCTTAGAACTGATGAATCATGGTTTCCATCCATATCTAGATTATTTTGTGGTGGTATTCATGGATGATATCTTGGTTTGTTCTCATAATCGATATGAACATTCCAAACATATTTAGATCATTTTTGATACATTAAGAGAGAATCGGTTATATTATAATCTCACAATGAGACACTACTATATGGATAATATTCACTTCCTAGGTCATATTATCTTAGAGACGGGATCATCAGTTGACCCAGAGAAGGTGAGAGATGTAGTTTCTTGGGAGCATCTTAAGAACACCTTTGATATTCAGAGTTTCTTAGTGATATATAGATATTATAGGCATTTAAAATAGGACTTATCACACTTATAAGAACTTTTTATGGGATTTAATAAGAAGGGTGTGAAATTGTTATGTTCATATACCTATGAGACATCCTTTAAATAGCTGAAAGGGAGACTGACTTCATCACCAATCCTAATTCCACCAGATCCGGGTAGAAGCTAAATAGTATATTGTGATATATTAGGTATCGATCTAGTAGTAGTTATGATATAGGGGGAGTGATTCATGGTGTAAAGGTCTCATAAGTTTTGACCACATGAGTGGAATTACCCAACGCATGATCTTGAGTTAGCGATTGTTCATAATTCCTTGCATTGTTGGATGAATTATTTATTGGGAGATCATTTTGTGTTGTACACGGACTAGAAAATCATCAAGTAAATATTTACACCGAGTGAAATGAATTTGGGGAAATGAAGGTTTTTTTAATACCTTCAATCCTTATAATTCAAGCTTACCTCACTACTGGAAATGCATCCTTTAACAAGAGTTCCAAACCATTAGTAAAGGATGGATAACCATTAGTATAATATATACCAACAGTTATCCAAACCGTAGGGAAGTAATCTGAAGGGAAATACGTATGCCAACAATTTTCGAAAAACCATTGGTATATGTTAGGAAATCTACATTATACCAACAGTTATGTCAAACTGTTGGTATAACGTTTCACAAATAGTTTGAAACCATTGGTAAACATACTATTCCAATGGTTTCAAATAGTTGGAATATAGTTTTGCATAGATTTTTACCAACGGTTTGTGTAAATTTTTGGTAAAGGCTGGATATTTAACTATATCCCAACGGTTTGTATACTGTTGGGAAAGTTTTTTTACCGACGGTTCTCATATAACCATTGGTAAAGACCCATTCAGAGTCTTATTCCAACGGTATAAAACTGTTGGCATAGGCTTTGCTATGCAATTCAGGCAGCAGGCTATTGCAAGCTGCCCTTTCTCCATTTCTAGCTTCCCAACTCCAATTACCTGCAATAACCACCTATAACACATACATATACACAATTAAATCATATATATTTAACACATAATTCACCCTAAAACTTTACACATACATAATTAAAACATAATTCATAAGGTAATTATAAACATACATAATTGATTTAGAATTCAAATCAGAATTGAGATGACAATTACATGTGCAATCCGGAATTCAATTCGTAATTGAATACTGAACAGAATACATACATAATTTAATTATTAGTTATGAGTACATTATATAAAAAACTGAAAATTTAATTATATGTGTTATATATAATTAAGAATATATAAAAAACTACATTTTGTATAACACATACAGGATTGAATTCAAAAATTAGAAACAAATAACCCCAAAATAAGGAAATGGATAAATGACTTTAACCAAACAGAAATATAATGTCCCATGGTTTGGGGCGAGTGTCTTTGAACTTAGTGATGATGATAATGGGTGTGTATCAATAAGATTGTGTGACATAGGGAATGTAATTTTGCTTGGAGTATTAAATTTAATGTGTTTTAGAATAGGGTTAGGAGTTCCTCACATGAGAAGTGGATTGTGTGAGGCTGGACCATAGATCCTTGTCTTAATGTATCAACACAATCTGAATATGTTTGGTTAGTTTTTCGTATTCTAGTTGTTTTTACTTAAAATAAGGTCCATTTTTAAAAAAATACAGACACTTCAAGTGATACTGGCCACATCGTGCCTTGGATTGAGGCGGGGTTGACTCCTACACGTCACATATGACCCATATATTGTTTTCCTAAAGTATCAAGACAATATGAATGCATTTGGAGGGTTTTCCGTATGCCAGTTGTTGTTTTCACTTAAAATGTTGTCCATTTCAAATAAAAGTGACACACTTTGATTGGTATTGACCACATCGTGCCTCAGATTGAGGCATGGTTGACTCATACACATCACAAATGATCCATGGATCGTTCTGTGACGGTGGTGACTTTCGAGCCGATTCCTCCCCCTACGGGAGAGGGACCTCCGACATCCTTCAATGGAGCGGAACCCTTCACACCCTTCTCTATTCCCAATCTTTTCCCACTGTTTCCCCAAATTTCATTGTGCCTGAAGGTTCCCGATCTATACGAGGGATGCCCTAATCTCCAGATTTTAGTCGTGGAGTTCAATGAGGCCTCAGTCCTCTTTAACCTGACTTTGATCACTCACTTCTCGCAAAGAAAGCCTTCGGTCGACTACTTTGATAGATTTGTATTAGGTTCTTGGGACTTGAAGGAGAGGGATACGGTAGGTTTTATCAACTCCAAATACATTATGATTCAATTTTCCTCTGAGGAAGACTTAATTAAAGCCTGGTCTAGCTCTCCGCACAACTACAAGGGATTCCATTTCTATCTATTCAGATGGGCCTACAACTTTCATATGAAGTGATACTCACTTTCAGTAGCTATTTGGGTAAGCTTCTCTAATCTCCCTCTTCCATTTCAAAATACTTCTATTATCAGTATTCTTGGAAACCTAGTGGTAAGATACCTATGTTCTGACAACTGAATCAAAGTCGCCTGTCATTTGGTTAATCCTTGAATTTGTGTGGAGGTTGACACTTCAAAAGTTTCTACCGATTTCTTTTGGTTAACAGTTGGTGAAGAATTCTGATGTAGACAGGAATTTGTTTATGAATCGTGGTTTGAATATTGGTTTGCCTACAAGAAAATGGGTCTCTTGATGAAGGTCTATAAGATTGGGTCTATGAAGACAGATAAATCGAAGGGCGTGAGCATGGGTGGTAGTGGAAATCTAGAGAAGAGCATGGTGGATGGCTCGTCTGGTCAGGGGTATGTTGGTATGGAGTCTGTATTGAACTCGACCAAAGTTTTGCAAGGTGGTTCAGGAAATCCAATGGTTTTAGATGTCTTCAATAGTTTGAGAAAGGATCTAGGTAACACTTTTTCATTGGTGAAAATGGGTTTGGAGGTGGAGAAAACTGAGAGTGGCTTGGACCTTCTGCTTGAGGTCTCCCATGGCGGTAGTGGGCACAACCCAGATGGGGTACTGGTAAAGGTGGATAAGGGAGGTCATAAAACTCCATCAGGACCCTCTTATGCTGAGGTGGTTTGATTAAGGAAGGATAGCAGTGATAGTGGCAAGGAAGTGACTCGTAATCCCACTACAGGTTGCAAGGCCTTAGAACAAGATGAAGGGGTGAGACCTTGTGCGGGACAAGTCAGGTGGAAAACCATGTGTTGGGTAATCGTTTTTAGCTTCTGTCCTATGATGATCTAGTCCAGGTCTCTACAGATTTGGTCCAAATATCCATGAATGAGTAGGAGGTGAATGGGTCCAGTGATAAATGTTATAGCTCCTATGCATGTGACACAGAGGATAGGACTCGGGGCAGTAGGAATCCAAGCCCGCAGAGATTCAAAAGCATGAGGGGAAATTGTAAAGTAAGGAAAGACTACTCATTTTTACCTTTACCTATAGAGACCAGATCCATGAAGAAGATGAAGTCCAAGAAGATGGAAAATGTCCCCAACCTCTCCATATTAGTTTTCCAGCATCAAAGGTATGATGCTATGATTGAACACCCTTTGGAACTGCTTTTGAGCTCGGAAGAGGTTGCGGCTAAATCTGTTCTTACAATTAATGTTATTGCTAAAGAGGCTGAAAGAATGATGGAAAGGGTTATAAGGGTGCCTAGAAATAAGTAGAAATGAAACTGTATTGATAAATATTATCTCATCCTAATAGGTGGATTCAACAAAGGTATAATCAGTATAAAGAAGTACATGCAGTCTTGGGATAAGCTGGCTTTTCAGTTCAAAGATCTCCTGATGAGGGAACTAGACACTCAGGTGAACACTATTTCTTGGAAATTATCTAGGGAGACTAAAAATGGCAGGCTGTACTTTTATTTTTATGGCTTGGTAACTTCCTTTTGTGCTTTAACTTCTGGTTTTTCACTTTTTCCTTAAAAGTGTTTGATAATAAAAAAGTAAAGTTGGCCAATTGTTTTTACTTAAAAGGGTGCCCATTTTAAACAAAAGAAAGACACTACGAGTAATATAGGCCACACCATGCCTCATATTGGGGAGGGGTTGAATCATACATGTCACATATGACCCATGGATCGTTTTCCTAAAGTATCAATAGAATCTGAATGCATTTGGTTGGTTTTCCGTATGCCAGTTGTAGTTTCCACTTAAAATGTTGTCCATTTCAAATAAAAGTGAGACACTTTGAGTGGTACCAAACACATTGTGCCTCTGAATAAGGCAAGGTTGACTCATACATGTCAAAAATGAACCATGGATCCTTGTGCTAAAGTATCAATACAATCTGAATACGTTTGGTTGTTTTTCTGTATGCCAGTTGTTGTTTTTCCTTAAAAGGGCGGCCATTTTAAACAAGAGAAAGACACTTCAAGTAATACCAACCACACTGTGCCTCAGATTGAGGCGGGGTTGACTCGTACACATCACATATGACCCATGGATCGTTTTCCAAAAGTATCAACACAATCCGAATGCATTAGGTTGGTTTTCCGTATGCCTGTTGTTGTTTTGACTTAAAATGTTGTCCATTTCAAACAAAAGGAAGACACTTCGAGTGATACCGGACTCACTGTGCCTCAGATTAAGTTGGGGTTGACTCATACACGTCAAATATGACCCATAGATCGTTTTCCTAAAGTATAAATATAATTATAATGCACTTGGTCAGTTTTTTCGTATGCCAGTTTTTGTTTTCACTTAAAATGTTGTCCATTTCAAATAAAAGTGAGACACTTTGAGTGGTACCGGCCACACTGTGCATCGGATTGAGGCGAGGTTGACTTTTACACATCAAAAATGAACCATGGAAACTTTTTCGAAAGTATACACACAATCTGAATACGTTTGGTCGGTTTTCTATATGCTAGTTGTTTTTACTTAAAAGGGTGTCCATTTGAAGGAAAAGAAAGACACTTCGAGTGATACCGGCCACACAGTTCCTCAGATTGAGGAAAGGTTGACTCTTAAATTTTACATATAACCCATGGATAATTTTCCTAAAGTATAAACACAATCCTAATGTGTTAGTTCATTTTTCCGTATGTCAATTGTTGTTTTTACTTAAAATGTTGTCCATTTCAAATAAAGATGAGACACATTGAGTGGTACCGGCCACACTATGCCTCAGATTGAGAAGGGGTTGACTCGTGCATGTCACAAATGACCCATGGATCATTATGATAAAGTATCAACATAATCTGAATGTGTTTGGTCAGTTTTCCGTATGTCAATTGTTGTTTTCACTTAAAATGTTGTCCATTTAAAATAAAAGTGGGACACATTGAGTGGTACCAGCCACACTGTGCCTAGGATTGAGGCGGGGTTGACTCATACATATCAAAAATGACCCATGGATCGTTGTTCTAAAGTATCAACATAATCCAAATACATTTGGTGGTTTTCCATATGCCAGTTGTTTTTACATAAGAGTGTCCATTTTAAAAAAAACAAAGACACTTCAAGTGATACCAGCCACACCATGCCTCGGATTGAGGCGGGGTTAAATTTTACAAGTCACAAATGAGTCATGTATCATTTTCTTAAAGTATAAATAGAATCCAAATGTGTTTTATGGTTTTCTGTATGCCAGTTGTTGTTTTCACTTAAAATGTTGTCCATTTCAAATAAAAGTGAGACACTTTGAGTGGTACCGGCCACACCGTGCCTCGGATTGAGGCAGGGTTGTCTCATAAATGCCAAAAATGACCCATAGATCCTTTTGATAAAGTATCAACCCAATCCAAATATTTTTGGTCAGTTTTATCTATGCCATTTTTTTACATAAAAGGGTGTCCATTTTAATCAAAAAAGAAAGACACTAAGAGTGATATCGGCCAAATTGTGCCTCGGAATGGGGTGGGGTTCACTCGTACAAATCACATATGACTCGTGGATAATTTTCCTAAAGTATCAATAGAATCTGATTGCGTTTGGTTAGCTTTCCGTATTCCAGTTGTTATTTTCACTTAAAATGTTGTCCATTTCCAATAAAAGTGAGACACTTTGAGTGGTACCGGCCACACCGTGCCTCGGATTGAAGAAAGGTTGACTCGTTCATGTCAAAAATGAACCATGGATCCTTTTTACAAAGTATCAATACAATACAAATACGTTTGGTTAGTTTTTCATATGCCAGTTGTTGTTTTCACTTAAAAGGGTGTCCATTTTAAACAAAAGAAGGACCCTTCGAGTGATACCGGTCGCACCGTGCCTCAGATTGAGATAGGGTTGACTCGTACACATCACATATGACCCATGGATCGTTTTCCTAAAGTATCAACACAATATGAATGCGTTAGGTCGGTTTTTCGTATGCCAGTTGTTGTTTTGACTTAAAATGTTGTCTATTTCAAACAAAAGAAAGACACTTAGAGTGATACTGGCCACACCATGCCTCAGATTGAGGCGAGGTTGACTCTTACATGTCACATATGACCCATGGATCGTTTTCCTAAAGTATCAATTGAATCAGAATGCATTTGGTCAGTTTTATCTATGCCAGTTATTGTTTTCACTTAAAATGTTGTCCATTTCAAATAAAAGTGAGACACTTTGAGTGGTACCGGACACACCATGCCTTGGATTGATGCAAGGTTGACTCATACATGTCAAAAATGAACCATGGATCCTTTTTCTAAAGTATCAACACAATCTGAATACGTTTGGTCGGTTTTCCGTATGCCAGTTGTTTTCACTTAAAAGGGTGTCCATTTTAATCAAAAGAAAGACACTTCAAGTGATACCAGCCACACCGTGCCTCATATTGAGGTAGGGTTGACTCGTACATGTCACATATAACCCATGGATTGTTTTCCTAAAGTATCAACACAATCCTAATGCGTTAGGTCCATTTTTCTTATGTCAGTTGTTGTTTTTACTTAAAATGTTGTCCATTTCAAATAATGGTGAGACACTTTGAGTGGTACCGGCCACACGATGCCGCAAATTGAGGTGGGGTTGACTCTTAAACATTAAAAATGACCCATGGATCGTTGTGCTAGAGTATCAACACAATAAGAATATGTTTAGTAGGTTTTCCATATGTCTGTTGTTTTTTCTTAAAACAGTGTCCATTCTAAACAAAAGAGAGACACTTTGAGTGATATCGGCCACACTGTGCCTTGGATTGAGGAGGTTTGACTTTTACACATCACAAATCACCCATGAATCATTGTCCTGGAGTATTAATACAATCAAAAAGTGTTTGGTCAGTTTTTCGTATACCAGTTGTTGTTTTCACTTAAAATGTTGTCCATTTCAAATAAAAGTGAGACACTTTGAGTGGTACTGACCACACCGTGCCTCAGATTGATGCTGGGTTGACTCTTACACATCACAAATGACCCATGAATCCTTTTGATAATGTATCAACACAATACAATGCTCCCAAGAGCTCTTAAGGGTGGATCTCCTTCGATCCTTGGGCGTTTTGAGTGTCGTCAAGTGAGGATTGAAGATCCGGGTGAGTCTAATCATCTCCTTGATTCCTCTTTTCAATTAGGGTTTGAACTCTTCTCTCATCTTCTTCTGAAGATATAAAACCCTCTTTTCCGTTGGGATTTAGGGTAAATCTTGAAGAGATCTTATATTGGGATCCGAGATGCTGAATTAATAGTGTGATTGTCTCCGAAATCAAGGTAGGTGGTACTTATCCTTTCATGAATTGTCGTGATGTTTTATATATTCCAAATCGCCTCTTACCCAATGTTGGGGTGTCGGGTCGGGGGGATGTCCGGGGTCCAGGGAGGAGGGTGGGGGGCTATTTGGGGGGGTTTTCCGAGGTCTAGGAAAGAGGGTGGGGTTGTCTAGGGTCCGGGGGGGTGGGGGGCTGTCCGGGGTCCAAGGAGGGGGGTGGGGGATGTCTAGGGTCCAGGAAGGAGGGGGGTTGTCCGGGGTCCAGGAAAGAGGGTGGGGGGCTATCCGGGGGGCTATCTAGGGGTTGTCTGGGGTCCATGGAGGAGGGTGGGGGGTTGTCCGGTGGCTGTATGGGTGGCTGTCCGGGGGTTGTCCGGGGTCCAGGGAGGAGGGTGGGGTGGCTATCTGGGGGGGCTGTCTGGGGGGGCTGTCGGGGGGGCTGTCCAGGGTCTAGGAAGGAGGTGGGGAGGTTGTCCGGGGAATGTCTGGGGTCCAGGGAGGAGGGTGGGGGGGTTGTCTAGGGGGCTGTCTGAGGTCCAAGAATGAGGGAGGGGAGGCTATTCGGGGGGTGTCAGGGGTGATATCCTGGGTTCATGGGATGGTATTTACATATTTTTTAAGAAAATTATTTCAAGGTTAAAAAAAATAATTTCATTATATTAACTTCTAATCAGACCACCAATTATCTAAATTCCACTAAAAATTTACAATTTCATTAAAATATGGGGATTTCACAGCAAATCACCCAGTCAAGTTTTATTATTTATAGATAAAAAAAGATAATTTAACCTACCAAATCACACATATATTCAGGCATAAAAAATCAATAAACATAAAAGGTCAGTAATATCAGTCAAAAATGTAACTGATCAATCTTTCCCTCATCACCATCATTATCAACACCATCATCTTTACCCTCTCCCTCATCCTCATTTCCATCCCCATCATCGTCCCTACCCTCCTCCTCACCCTCGTACTCAACCTCGACTTCCTCATCACCCTTCTCTTCCACCTCAGCCTCCTCCTCGCCCTCCTCCTCCGCCTCATCCTCCTCCTCGCCCTCCTCCTCCTCCGCATCGGCCTCCTCTTCACCATCGTCTCGACCACCACTAGAACTACCACCTGTTTCACCATATATATAACTCATCGATGACATATATTCATCACAAGCAGTGTTGGCCTCTAGTAGAAGTGTTGGATGTAAAACTTCCATCAGTTTCATAAATTCAGTGTTTTCCCTAGAAGACTGTTCTACCGTCTCTATGGCCCTTTTTCAGCCTTTTATGACTGTGCCCTAACCTACTGCAACTCGGTGGCACTACAACTCATAACTGAGGAGGGCTAGTACCTCTTTGGAACTATACTCTTCCCAGATCGGCAGCGTACTCTACCAAGGTGATCATCTCCCAACACCTAATATAAGTGATCATTTGGCCCAAAATTGTCAGGTTACCGGGCATCAAGGGCCTCTAAAGCAGTCTGTTAAAAATATAAATATATTATTAAGTTACAAAATAGAGATTAAAATTTAAATCTACAAATAAAACTTACAATCTGCTGCTGAGTCGGTTCATTAACCGCACTTCAATCTTTTTTCTTTCTTCTAGAGAAAAACAGTTTTGCTCAAGGCACACGTCCTTATATATTCAATTTATGCCTCTACAAAGACATTGAATGTAGGAAACCATAATTAAAAATAGGATACTAAAAAATAGTAATTTCATAACTAAAATTATATAACAACTTTAGAAATCGAATAAATTATGAAGGAAGCAATAGAAAGTCCAAGTCATAAAGAAAGATTATAAACTATCATACCTGTTGTCTCTCATGATCCGGCATCGTAGTACGTCCCATTGTGTGGATGTATTTATTAACATAAATGTTTTTTTATTTCTTCCAGATGCATCCTAAATAAAATTCAATAATTATTATTAATGAAAAACATGAAAATTTTCATTTAAATACCTCTAATTTTATTAATACCATAAATTGGCTAGTCATCCAATGAGTAATCATCTGTCGATACTATTCTAACAGCCAATCATCCATGACGGGGACCGCCTCTAACTTTTTCCCCACTCTAGCACACCATGAAATGTACAACTCATTATTTTAAGCTCTCCAAAGCTCGCCTAAATCATTTAGATGTGACGGTCGTGCACCCTCACCATCGGGGAAATTAAACCACAACTGACACCAAAGTATTAATTTATATAATTACAAAAATTAATATATTGCATTAAATACAACGGATTTTTGTACCCATATCTCTGCCCAGGCTTTATCCTTTACTTCATTTGGATCGTGTATCCCTGAGAGCGGGCTGACAGGAATGATGTCGGATTATTTGGAAAGCGTCACCAAAAAACTCCGACATTGTTTACCTGATTTTTCAATCATCTGACTATCTTCATTGTTGTCCACCACCAAATGTGTGCGGCAATTCCACACCACACGCATGCGTGTACGCCCCCACCCCCACCTTCTATTAGTAGATATATTTGTTATGAAAGAAAAACAAAAATTTTATCAATACATGTTATAATGAAAATAAATAATGGTGTAACAATTGTTTAGGGTTGTATAAGTATACCTATGGTAGTCTGATCAATGGGCGTCATTGGATCCACAGAAATTGAAGGAACGCCCTGTACAGATGGAGTGAGTTCTAATGTATGCTCCGTAGGGACAGACTCTGGCGAAGCATGAGTCGAAGAAGATGGAATATAAAATCCCAGAGAGAATGAAGTAGAAGTAAAAGAAGATGGCATGGATGGTTGGCCAAATGCTGGATGGGGAGTGGGAATCATCATTGGATATGGTACAGACGGGTGAGGAGGGTCAGTTGTAAAGGGTGGTGAAAACATGGGAGGCCTAAATATCTCATGTGTCCCTAACAGCACATCGGGATCAGAATTTGGGATGGATGGTATGTCAGTGGGAGAGGTAGGGTCTAATCGGGTACGCCAACCAGATCATCTAGCTTCTGTACCACCACCACCCCCCCCCCCTCGTACAAACACCCTAAGAACTGGGACCACTACTAGGCTTCCCATAAAATAATTGTCTCCTAATAGATGGATCCTGAAAAGATGTTTAAAAAAAATTAATCACATGACATTATATATTATTTAAATAAATTTATTTGAAATAAAATACTCACTTTAGGCACTAGTGGTGGAATTCCCAGCTCAGTCATGCGACGATTGTTGTCCATAATCTATTTTTGTCACCTATCTTCAATTGGTTTCATTTCCTACATCTGAAAAAAAATGGAAGTAAATAGAAAAGTATAACTAATGTGTAACCCAAAAAACAAAATAATTGAGAGGGAATAGGGGGATTCAAGGATAATTTAACTAACCATTGTATTAGGTGAGCTTGAAAAAATATATAATGAAGTAAATAAATCGTACAAGATGTAATAAAGAAATTTAATTTTTAGTAGGACGATTATTTACTAAGTGTCATCAGTCTATTAAAATCATTTAACATTGATTCTACTAGATTCATAATTGGTAAATCAATTGTCAAAATTAAGGAAAAATTTAATTTCTTTAGCTCGGGTAGATGATGCAGGTTTCAATACATGTTTTGCAGAAGAATACAAACCTTCATGTTCATTACCTGGTAAAATGTTAAATATTGGTCTAAGAGTCATACAAATTTTATACAAATCACAGTTGAATCATTGAAATGTTCACTAAGTTATAAATTTTGGTTTTGTTTTTTTAAATACAGTTCAATTCCAAATTATAAAATGAAATTCAAATAAAAATTTCAACCAATAGACATTGAAAATTCACATAACAGTCAAGTTTGATACAACATATTTGTAATAAATATTAAACTGATTTGATTAGAACCAACCTTAACAACCCAACTCGAGGTAAACCAAAATAATTGATAACATGAATGGATGGTTTTATATATTTCCCACCACAACTTTAGGTTCACAGTAAACTCTGAAAATTGAGCTATTGGAGTCATCAAAAGAAATAAATAGATTGGTTTCAACGGATGTAGGGATGGTGTCAATTACATTATCACCATTATCAAAAATATGTCTTAGAATTACTTCAACTATGACACCACATTCAAGTCGAAGTTCACCTTTGACATAAAAAACTTGTTTAGTCATTAATGCCAATACATATGGTTCTTCGGTAGCAAGAGTGTGAGTCATATTAATTACTAAAAATCCACAATCATCAATAAATGTTCTCTATCTCGTCATTGAATAAAACCAACGACATTTCATCATCGTGACTCATCCATGAGAGTAATAATCCAATATTATTATTTTTTCAATGACTCCATAATAACCCACAATTTAAAATCATAGTCTACTATCTGATTCACTGGCATAATAATCTATTGTAGCAGTAACCATAACACCATCATGTTTTGTTCTCATGTTCTTTGGTCATTTAGTGACAATAAATTTATACCCATTGATAGAAATTGATTTATAGTCATGAACCACGGTATTAAGACCAAAATCCAAATCTCTTATTTAATCAGAGACAGAGTCATCTGTAAAACTCAATACTTGCAATATAAATGAATATTAAACTTAATTAAATATTTATTTAATTATTTTAAATATAAATATTTTTACCTTCATTTTTAACCAAGTAGAAAACTCTTTACTATGAAAAGTCTCCCTCCTTTTGAAAGATAAAGAATAATGATTTATATTTATAATTGTTTTATGTTCCCTGTAGATAAAAAATATAAATAGTTTAACATATATATATGTAAGCTATACATATTTAATTTATTTACCTGATGTAGTCATCGAACAAATCACAGTTGAACAAAACTGTGTGATGTGCCATCTCCTGCTCTTCAAGGCTTAATGTATTCAATGTATATGATCCAGGAATTAATCCTGTTTGAAGAAGTTATGGAAAACTAGGTTAAATTTTCTCATACTGTTCTTCTTCATTTCTAATTGTTCTGTTCATTCTTGTAGTAACATCAGACAAATACATTGATCAGAAATCCAAACATTCTTGGGCCAAGTAACCGTTCATGATAGAACCTTCAGGATGATTCCTGTTTCAGATATAATACTTTAATTAGTACAAATTTATTTCAGTTAGATACTTCCAATGAAAATAAATAGGTCCTCAGAGAATTATTTTAGTGGTAATATGGACAGTCAGATGCAGTATGCATGTGAAAAATGATGGAGGAAATATTTTCTCCAACTCACAAAAAATTAATGGGGCATCTTTCAACATTTTTTTCAAGAAAGACTTGGAAGAATTCTCATCACAAAGATATATAAACAAATGGCACAACTGAATAACAATCACCCTTACATTATCAGACAATAGATGGCAGATTTCTATTGGAATCAACTCATGCAGAAAAACATGATAATCATGAGTCTTCAAAGATTTTAGCTTCAACTCTCTTCTATTGACCCATTTAGATATGTTTCTTTAATAGCCATCAGGAACTCTAATAGTCTCTAATACTTCAGAAATTGTTTTTTTCGTAGGTTTCATTACCTAATAAGCACATGGAACTTGCTATTTATTTTCACTAATACGCATAGGATGCAATTCTGGTCTGATGCCCCGATCCACCAAGTCACGCCGAGACCGTAAATCATCTTTTGTATTTACCTTAACATTTAAGAGGATCAAAATCCACATTTCACATATATTATTTTAAATTTTCATTACGTCTAAGAAATGAAGTAACAAATTGGTTGACCAATAAGGCAAATCAAAAAAGATACTCCTCTTCCTCCAATTCTAACAAGTTTCAGTGGAAACATTCTTTCTCTTTCCAGATTTCATTTGAACCTTCTTGAATGAAAAACTAAAATCTTTCAATTCATTAATCACATCAATTCTAGACATACGCTGAGGAGGATCATGGGTCTCTATGGTATTATCAAATCTTCGATGATTATTTCTATATGGATGGTCTATTGTAAAGAATCATTGATGTCCCATATAACTGAAACTACAGTGATGTTTCAGTCTTCTAGATCGTGTATTCTTCATAAAAATAATACATGACAGTTTTCCCTTCATGATCCATCCAGACATCATTACATAAGCCGGAAAATCATTGATTGTCTACATAAGTGCAACACGCAACTGAAATATGTCTTTAGAATATGCATCGTATGTGCGCACACCCACATCCCAAAAAAGTTTCAACTATTTTATTAAAGGATGCATATATACGTCAATATCAATGATGGGATCAGAAGGGCCAGATATGAGTATACTCATGAAAGTGAAAGGTTTTTTCATACACAACCATGGGGGTGATTATAAATGTGTATAAAAATGGCCATGTGCTATGCGAAGTCAGCATCTTCCCAAACGGATTAAAATCGTCGCATGAAAGACCCAACCTTACATTATGCACGTCAGCTGAAAAATCAGGATATCGAGCATCAAATCTCTACCATGAAAATCCATCTACAGGGTGAACCAACTCATCGTTAGTCTTCTTTCTCTGGGTATCATGCAATCTCATTTTTATTGATATTTCATCAGACATAAAAAGATTATAGAGTCTGGGGATCAATGTAAAGTTCCACATTACTTTCTGTTGCACGCGGGATGGTGTTCCATCAGATTTTGACTTCCAGTGGGATGTGCCACATTTTATACAATCATTTCATTCAGCGGTTTCCTCCCAGAATAAACTGAAATCGTTCTGGAAAGAATGAATTTTGTTTCTTGAAAATCTATGTTCCTTAACTAAATTCCATGCCATATAGTGGTTTGAGGGAATATCTACATAATCTGGAAGTAAATCCTTCAAGAAGGTAAGAATGTAATCATTTTTTGTATTAGAAATCCCATAAATAGTTTTCCAATGAAACAATCAGATTAAAAATTCTAACTTTTTCATTTTATTGCACTATTGATATACTGGATTCTTGGCAGCATCATTCAATTTTTTCACCCAGACAATATCATCATTTTCATTAGATGCATCATCTGTCCTCATATTGATGTCTTCTTGAGTATAAATCCTTTCTTTTTCATGATGAAGAATAAATGGAAACTGGTCATCTAACAAATTCTCCAGTCTAGTCTTTTCATTTTGATCATCAGCAATTTGAGATTTCATTTTCTCCCCATTATGATACCTCACATAGTAGTTTTCTTGAAAACCATATTTGGTTATGTGGTAGCTGACTTTTTAATGGCTCAACCAAGGTCTACCAACACAATTAGAACCTGGGAAGTGTATGAAACCACTATCTAAATCGTTGTGAAATGAAAAATCTAAAAATCCCTCCAAATTGTTTTTAAAATTACTTGAGATCCGATCGGTTTCATACATCCAGCTTCTATACATTCTGTAAAAATAATTGTTATAATTCATTTTTTTATAATCAATTCAATAATATTTAAGTTTAATCAAAAATATATTTAAGTAAACGATAAAGGAAGGAGTTTCTAGTTGATGTAGTGTACTATTAAAACAATGTAAAGATATAATAATTCAGTTATGTGTGCCTAAATTTGAGGTGAGATGTGTTTTGTAATTTTTTCCTTTATCACATACAAGAAGACACCATAGACCTGATAGATCATTTTTCAAGATATTACAAAGTGAAGGCTTTTCATGAAAGATTCAAAATGTGTAAAGAGATTTTTTTAAATAAGTTATTGATGTTAAAAAATGGAAATATTGTGAAAAGTTAGTACATTTCATAACACCCAAACTAAAGTCCACAGAAAGTACCATACCACCCCACTAAAAAAAATAAAACCACCTACCCCACTACCCCAACCATCACCAATACCTTCACATGGATCATCCTAATATCCATTACTCACCTAAAGAAAATATGACTAAACAAACCATTTACCATCTTTGAGTGGGGATACATCTCACCAGCACCTCCCTTAGTCGATATGATTCACTAACTACATAAAAGGAGTGGCTATGAAGACTTGAAATCAAGTTGATTCATATAATCATGACACTTGAATTGTAAAACAAAAATATAAAACAAATCAAACTACACTTATTGGGTATGTCATCCCACACAAGTCACCACCTATTTTAGGTCAAATCAAAATAGAAACAAAGAATAATAGATGAAAAACATTAAAACTAAGTTAATCATTACATATTTGGAGTGTAGAACTAAAAAATTGATTGACTTCAGATGGATTTATAGGGGGAAGGAGTCTCTAGCCTATATAAAGAGATAGGCCTATAGTTTAGAATTCAGGGGGGACTTCTCCAAGGCTTCCTAAATCATAATCACTTTGAATCCAAGGTATATTTCCCTAAGGTATTCTAAACCAAATCATCATGAATCCAAGGGGGTTTCCAAATGGAATTAAAATCTATGCTTTTAACATGAATCCTTGGTTGGTTTCTTCAAGGAATTCCAAATCATTAATCACAGAACAAGTACTCAAAAATAAAATTAAAATTTATTTATATTCATTTTCAATAGGTCTCATATAATAGGCACATGCCTCAGGTCCCATTATGTGTTATAGGCATCCCAAATCATTCACTCATGTTCAGTAACTCATTCTTGGCACCTATATGGTCATAACTTTCATTACCTAATTAGTTCCCTAAGTCAATCGCACCCCATGGGTGGATAACATTTAGGCTTCTACACTAATAGGTTGTTCATGGATCATAAAGAGGTTTAATTTCATAAAGTATAGACAAAAACATTTACTTTTCAATTTGAGATTTATAATAAAGTATGTCAATGATACTATACATCATAAAGAACACAAAATAGTAATACTTTTAAGGGATATTTTATAAAGCATCTTCAATATACTCACAGACATCTACCAATCAAGTATTAGTCATTGATTTTATATCAAATAGTGTGAATCATAAAATTTTCCAAAATCTCTAGAAATAGGGAGTAATGACATGATCTTTATAAATAGTGAAATAAATGGAGAAAGGTTGAGAATAGAAGGATATCCTTATAACTAGCTCATAGTTGGTATGAACAACACTAGAAACAGATAAGATACCTCAACTCACCATGTTAGGTCACAGAGTTTGGTAGACCACACACCAACCATGTCAATTAATTCAATGAGGGATTCTATGTCTGTATTTGGGAAGAGGTTGAAGGAGTCTATCCTGGATGGGGGAGTTGTAGCCGATCATATGGAAGACCTCGGGTTAGGGTTCACCTGTGTAGGGGCTTCTGGAAATCGGGGGAAATACAGAGTTATATGCTTCTGTGTAATCAGGGGCAGGCTATCCATGTGGGTGGAGGGGATGTCTAGGGGGTACAGGATGTCCAGGGGGTGGGCGGGCTATCCACGGGGGTGGGGGCAGTCCAGGGGGTATGAGGTTTCCAGGGGTGGGGGTGTCCAGGCGGTGGGAAGGAGTGTCCAGGGGGTGGGTGGGCTTTCCAAATGGTTGGGGGTTGTCCAAGTGGTAGGGGGTGGGAGGGATATCCATGGGGGTGAAGGGTTGTCTAGGGGGTAGGGGGTGTCTAGGGGGTGGGCGGGTTGTCCACGAGGGTGTGAATGAGAGCTATGAGATTTAATTGGGTTGTCATTCATGTTATGAAAAACAAATTATGGGTGTTAAGGATTAGAATAGTATTTTTTAGTGAAAATTCAATTTGGTAGGGTTAGTGACTTGATAACATGATGGTATCAAGTTTGAAATTGGGAAAATGTTGGGTCATTGGATTCTAAAAGGCTCCCACAACCTTCCAAGGATATATTATTTCTATAAAAATGTGTTGTGGGAGAAGGAATTCATCCTATATAGTTGATGTCACTTTTAGATCATGTGATGCCTTACTCATAAAGATGAATAGAAAAGAACCAAAACCAAATAGGCCTCAAACCTATCCAAATATCTAGAAGTGGTGACTTCTCAGTGCTTATTGGTGAACTATGGAAGTGATGAATTCCCACCTATACAGCCCCCCCTCCCCACCTCACCCCCAGCAGACTCCCCCTACACAACCCCCTCCCATCCACCGACTGCACAACCCCCCCCCCCCACCTGCACCCCCCCTGCAGAGCCCCCCCTCTCCCACCCCCACCTACATAGCCCCCCTCCCATCCACCCACTGCACAACCCCCCCCCCCCCCCACCTACACATCCCCCCTCTCCCCACCCCCACCTCACCCCCCAACATACTCCCACCTACCTAGCCCACTCCCCAACATACAAACTCTTCTCCCCCCACCCACTAGCACAGCCACCCCACCACCTACACCCCCCCCCCCACTTGCACAACACCCCCCCTCCCCCCACACCCACCTGCACAAGCCCCCTCCCCCCACTGCCACCTGTACACCCCCCCCCCCCACCCACCCACCTCACCCCCAACAGACTCTCACCTGCCCAGCCCATCCCCCCCAACCTACACACTCCCCTCCCCCCATACACCTGCACAGCACCCCACCTCCACCTGCACCCCCACTTGAACATCCCCCTCCCCCCACCCCCACCTGCACAACCCACCCCCAACCTGTAAACCCCCCCCCACCTCACCCCCAACAGACTCCCCCCACTATATACCCCCACCTGTACATATCCCTTAGCTCACTGCACCCCCGCCACCTGAACACCCCCACCAGCACACCCCCCTCCCCCCACCCACTGCACCCCCACCCACTGCACCTCCCACCACTTGCACCCCCTCACTTAAAATAAATTTTATTGACACATGACAGAAGAACAAAAATAGAAAAAAAATAAAATTTCAATTGTTGGGTATAGTATACTGCATGAACCTCGGGTTTAAGCCAAATCAAAATTGAAAAAAATAGATGCAAAACATTAAAACTAAAGTAATACTTACATATTTGAAGTGTAGAACAAAAAAACTTTGTGATTGAAGATGTATCTGCTGGAATGATTTTTTGAGCGAGAGATCTATTAGGTCTTGGCTTTAGGACTTCAATCACATGGATAGGAGATCGGGTTCACTGGTAGTTTAGGGGAAAACTTTCCCAACTATTTTAAAAAACTGTTGGGAAAGGTAATATTTACCAATGGTTTAGACAAACCATTGGTAAATCCTTCTTAAAATTGACATATCCCAATGGTTCTATCAAACTGTTGGGTAAATTCATCTAAAAACTCATATATCCCAACAGTTTGATAAAATTGATGGGTAAAAGTCTCTCCACACCCCTATTCCAACGGTTTATGAAAACCATTGGAAATCTTTCGTTGGTATATCCTCCATTTACAGTTGTTTGTATATTCCTAGGAAGGGAAATGAATTTCTTAATGAATGAGGAAGGAGGACTCAGATACAGGTAGTCCAGAAGGTAAGTGTCATGTGGAAACATATAGTATTGTCTTCAGTGATACACTTGGAAGTATAGGATAATCATGGGTATGAATTTATCTAATCCTTTGTGGTGAATTTCACTATTCTGGATTGGGTGGGGATGAGATAAATGTCATATTATAAGGGTTAAGTCCTATAGGAGAGTGTGGAGTGTGAGGAACCACCTCCTAGTTAGACCATTGGTGAGGATGAGATCCTATCCATACACAGTTAGGTTTGGGTTCCTATATACATACTTGAGGAGATCATATGAAAATTTCATTCCTTTTATTGGGAATTACATCTTGACATCACCAATATGTATTGGTATTTATGCCGCTAGTGTTGGTGGTCAGGTATAAAATGTGAGGTGGTTGGGTTTGTTATGAGGTGATCCACTGGTTAGTAGGTTAAGGTGGAACACCAACGACCAACTAGAATTTTATAATAGTTTTCCACTCTTAAGTGGAAGTGGGATGATTTTGTGATGTATTTCATGTCCACGTTTCTGAGGTTGCCTCAAGGTAGTGATGTCGTATGGGTTTTTATGGACAGGATCATGAAGGTCTTCAATTTCCTATCATTCAGGGAGACCTTCTCAACAGAGGATATTGGGAGTCTTTATATCCATGAGATTGTGTTCCTTCATTGGGTTTATCATAATATTGTATCAAATAGGGATGTATGGTTTACATGTCAATTTTATAAAGTCTTGTATAGGGCTTTGGGTATACAGGTTCTTCTGAGCTCTCCATACCACCCTCTAACTGGTGGTCAATCAGAGTACACTATACAGGTTCTATAGGATAGTCTTAGAGTATGGGTACTTGATTTTTAGGGCTCTTTTGAGAAGAATATACCCCCAGTGGAGTTCACCTACAATAATATATATCACAAGACTATACATATTTCACCTTATGAGTCCTTTTACGGTAGGCTAGGTTGATCACTTATGTGCTGACTAGAGGAAGGGGAGGTAGCACTACTTGGACAATGTCTAATACAAGAGACTACAGAGAAGGTTTGGATAATTTTTAAATGGACGGATACTAATCATTATAGACATAAATCCTATATTGATCACCATCAATGACCTCTAGAGTTTGAATTCAGAGATCATGTATTTTTTGTATCTCTTTGAGGTTGGGGTACAGATGGATTCTGAGAGAGGGAAATATTTCACTACAATATTTCAGGACTTTTGATATTAAAGATAAATTCAGGATGATATCTTATCAGTTTAAGTTACCTTATATATACCATTACATTCATAGTGTCTTCTATGTATTTTAGCTATGTCATTATCACTCATACCCATCTCATACTATTCATCCGAAAGAGGTTGAGTTACAAGTAGATGCATCCTTTGAGGATCATCATATAAATATCGTTGATCAGAGCATGAAGGCTCTCAATTCTAGTGAGTTCCTCCAGTATTGGTGTTATGGAATCATTGTTATATATAGGAAAAGTCTTGGGAGTGAGAGAATAACATACATGCTCAGTGGCTGGAGTTATTCTCAAATGATATTTGTCCACCCTTGGGGGGAAATTCAGGGATGAATTTCTTTAAGGGTAAAGATTGTAAGATACGTGATTTTTTAAGGTATGGGTATTTTTAATTTCAATTTAATTCCTTAGATTTTTCCTGATGTGAATGCCTAATGATTTTGAAAATGTTTCAAGGGTGTTTGGGGCTTGTTTTGAGCCTAGAGGCTCAATTTATGGAAAAGGATGTTGGGATTCACTGTTAGTAGAAACCATGCCACCCAGGAAACATGATTCCTTTAAACCATGTAAGGTAGTCTAGGGATCCTTCCAAGGTTGTACATTTTGAGGAAATCGTGTGATCTACCTTTAATTTCTAACAGATGCCAAATGCACAGTTGACTAATGGTTGTCTTACCGTGTACCATGATCGTGTGAGGGTGTTCTTGGATAGAGAAGGGAAAATGGTTGGAACATTTTTTGGCCAACCATGTAGAAAAAGTGTACGGCCGATTTTTTAAAGTGGAAATGACCATTTTACCCCTAACACTTAAAATTATTTAACCCATTTTTCCTCTTTATTTTATATCATACAGGTGGTCTCCCTTTATCCTGTTTAAATTCTTCTTCATGTCTAAGAAATATTTGGATCCTAATTCATCATCTGAACTCTGATTTAAGATTCGTTCATCTTGTTGGATCTGTACTGGTATGTTCTTCATTCCCCATTTACCTTTCATTGTTTTCCTTGATATCGACTATTTTATTTTTGTGTAAGATAATATTCATTATTTCTAGTATTTTTTCTCTTATTCATTTTTCTCCTAATCTGGACTGATTAATAGCTTGATATTAGATGAGTGTTCTACCATAGAATTATGGTAGGCCGTCAATATATTTTCCTATAAGTCTCACTATTTTTTATCTAGTTGTCTTTGTGCCACATTTCGTACTTTCTATAATTTTCCCTGAAATTAACTGAATTCCTTGTTGAAATTTTTAGAATATATTTTGGTTTACCACTTAGTTCCATGTGATGTATGGAGGTTATCAACCTCAACTCAGACCACCCATGAGGTTTGTTTATGTATCTTCTCTAAGATTTACCTCCCAATTAGGTGTGTGTGTGATCTATCCATCTTAGTGGGAGCTGTAATTATTTAAATGGGAGAATAGGAGAGGTTTTAAGTCTCTTTCCATGTGATTACATGTTATTTAAACTGATTAAATAGAGTAAATTGAAATGTTATAATGAGTTGGATGAACTCATGTCTTGTGTATGACTACGAAATGAATTATGAAATGGGATAATTGATTAAGGTCCTAGTTAATGAATAACCCTTTTTTACTTAAGTGATTGTATTGATGATTGATGTCTTGGTATAAAATCCAATATTATGTTAAATTTCATGGACATTTCCACTCTATGGATTCAAAACTTCAATTAATTACATGGAAATTTCTACTCCATGGATTAAAAAATTATATTGGATGCCACATACATTTCTACTCCATGGATCCATATTACATGGGATGCCTTTGACATTACTACTCCTTGGATCTGGTAATTAGTACTAACACTTGATTATAAGTAATAGGCTATTGAGGACTTTTTGGACATTACTACTCCTTGGATACAGTTGTTTGTCCTGACACTTGATTACATGGCATAGATCATTGAGGATGACTTGGTCATTTGTACCTTGGATCTGGCCCATGAGGTTCTGACATTGGATTACTTGGAATAGTCTACAGTGGATGTTTATCATTCTTTATAGTTATCTCATGGTTATGGATTCTTTTTTACAATGAGCCTTATGGGTTGGACAGTTTACTCTTTTTTATTTCTTCATATAAGTTTCATATATATTGTACACTACTTCTACTTATATTACACAATCTAGACTTTTCATATACACTGTTGGTATTGGACTACTAAATTTTATCTCATTCTTTGTTTGGACTACCATTGGGTACCTAGATAGAGTTAATAAATGTGAGTAGGGACCGGGGAAAGTGACCTATTTATGATTCTTGAATGATTATTCATAAGATTAGTGGAGCAAAGGACCAATATGAGACTTTTAATGCTATCTCTAGATAGTTAATTTTATGTATTTTTGTATTTTGATACATGTGTTATATTGGATGCATGTTTCCATGTACTATATTATTATTTGTACAAAGACATGACGTGTTCATCATAGTATATATAACACCTCTTTTAGCTTTGTTTATTATTTTTTTCATCTAGATTATTTATCTTATTTCACTGATTTATACTATGTTTCTACTATTGATTGATGTGATTATATCATTATGGACCCCTAATCCTGAGGGTATAGTCTCCCAACTATACCATCTTATACCCTTGCTACTAGTCGGTAGCCTCTAGCATATGGCGAGGCATGCTTGAGGCCATGTGACCCACCGGGTCGAGGAACCATTTATTGGATCTCAGGTCAAGACTTTACAATCATGATGTATTTAATATTTAAAAATGTTATATAAGGACATCCATTCCATAATATAAGGTAGAGATAAGGAATAAATTCCATTACATTATCAATTTAACTATACAATTATACCATTTCATTTATAGCATATGGGAAAGCTATGGGAAGCACCCGTGGAATAGTATGATTACCTAATCTACATTTCATTTACCAAAATCCAATTTAATTCATTTAAACAATTCAAACACATTTCAATAATATCTATTTATTAAAATTGATAACACAACATACCTCAAATGTAGTTTTATTATAAAATGGAAGCACGATATTCATAACAATTTATTTAATTCAAATTAGTAATATCTCTCAAGAGGGGATAATGAAACACACATTAAAATGAGTTTTAGGGAGAAAGCAGATCATTATAACATAATAATTTGAAATAATAAATCCTGAGGTGGTTCAGGTTGAAGTCGTTGACCTCCAACCATGCAAGGTGAATCTAAATTCATAAATGTTGTTTTTTAATTTAATTTAAGGGGTTTCATAAATTGAGAGAAATGAAAAGAAATTAAATCATGTATCACACGTAAAAACATTATAAACAAGTGATACTTTTAGGGAAAAGAAAAAGACCACTTACCTTATACCATGGAATATTCACTTTCTCATTACTAAGCCTTAATTTGATTTAGAATGATAGAAATTGATGATTGAGAGAAAAAAACTAAAAATATGGAAAAATAGATTGAATGGATTTAGAATTACATAAAGCGAGATAAATAAAGGAAGGAGGGGAGAGGATCAGAGAGCTTATCAATACGCTTCCAATGAACCAGATGGAATTCAATTCAGACCATGAATGAGGGATATCCATAGAATCCTAGTGGAAGCCAAATAGAGAACCCACTGGAGGTTATTGTGCTTGTGGAGGAGAAGAAAAGAGTGGAGGAAGAGATAAAGGATGAAGGGTAAAATAGTAAATTTTATTAATTTAATGATCTGCATGGTTTGGCCTCATGGTTTTTCTAACTGTTTGCTAACCATATGGTACCACTGCCTGTACATGGTTTTCCAAACCATGCGTAGCTCATGTGCTCCCCTCTGTATTCTTCTACAAACACCTCACACATCCATATAGCATTGGGCACATGATTAAACAAACCGTGTGACACCATCTATCCCCCTGCACCATGAAACATGATTTCACCTAGAGGGTTGAATGGTTTCAACAAACTATGCCCCGATACAAAATAGGCTACATGGTTAGTACTAATCATACACCAACCTTTCTCCCATGTCTGATTCTCCCAAAATTTATTTTTTGGATCCCGATACTCCCAAAACTCAACTAAACACCCAATATAGCTCATGATCCTTTAACCATGTCTAAAAAACACATTTAAGTGTTTTTTCTCTCTAAATTACACTCCATGGATTATTTTTGTATTTGGCCCATACACTAAGAAAAAATTTCATGTTATCCTTAAATTTTCAACTTTTTAAAAACATGGGATGTTACAATCTCCCCACCATAGAAATTATCATCCCTAAGAAGCCTTGTGGAACAATGTGAACTTCACCCAACCTACTTGGGTCATGAATTTCCACTCAAATGGTCGTATTGTGTCTCCCACTCCCAACTCACTTGAAATAAATAATTTAAACACATAGTACTTAATCTGCTAAAACATAAGCAAAATGTCATGTTTAAAATGGAAACAAAAATACGGAACTTACCCAAGACTAGCACACCCAAGACACGAACACATTTTTGTCTCTTTTATCATCTTGTATATGGTTCTTTCCACTATATAATCTATCTTCCCAAGTCCAATTCTAAGTTGTGCTTCCACCACCATTAGAATTTTCTATTTAATAATTCCCTTAGTGTCCTAGAAGAACTTCTCGAATTTTTATCAATTTTAAAGAATGGTTGAATTACAGTCGACCCAACATAGACTTTTCATGTTTGATTTTCCATGAAAATCCCTAGAAAACCTTTAAAATACACTTGTCTCACCCCAATGGTGTGTCTGATGTGGTTCCTCACCAACCACATTCTAATAAAAATAAAAATCAGGTCGGTACATCTTCAGACGAGTATTTTTGAAAGTGATCAGTTTTGTTGTTCGATGAATCATAAAAACCTATAAATATAAGTCTTTATCCCAAGGTGTAATGAGATAACTCAGAGCATTCTCATCGAATATCATACCCGACCTCTAGTGACGTATCTTAGCTGATTCATCTTCTGATCAAAACTGTTGATGTGCTATAACATAGTTTTGAATCTATCTTGATCCAATATCCTTGGATCCTCATTAGTTAATCCAATTTTAATGCCCACATATGTATTTCAACCAAATTTATAATTGAATCCATACCAATAATTTACCAAGGATTCCAATCATACATTTATCCTTTTACTCAATGGAATATGAGAGCCAAAACGATTGTCCAATAACCAACCTCAAGATCCCATGATCTTTCTCACATGAGGATTTCCCTCCAACAACCGATGTTTCACTACCCACCTCAGGAGAATCCTTCTCATCAAACCAATGAAAAGAGGAACTTATTATTACTACCCATTACCTTAACATAGAAATAGCATCACTAGGAACCTTCTCATCTCGAGTGATGACATAAACATCCACCATCACTCATTCATGTTCCCCAAGAATATTTTCTATGACATCCACGGACTTCAAGTTACAATGAGGGACATCTACATTAAAGGGAAAATGGCATACTACACATCATATGGATTATTTTAAACTTCTCCTCAAGCACTACTCCCAAGGAGTTCTTCCGTCAGACCATAAAATCTATTTTATTAGATAGCTCATCATATAGCCAACACTCTCTCATTGTACTCATGATGATGTCAAGATAAGGGGAATGATCACCTCTAGAATAGGAGTACACTAAGATTTTATCAATAAGAGTATATAGGTATTCCTGATCCATGCTCTCATCTCATAGGATACATTTTCCTTATCTAAAACCAAACACCATGTCTCCAAAAACATGTGTTTCAAGTATCAAATATGGTTCAACAATCTCATGTATCTTGGTTATTTCCACTTTATCCCTCATCTTGGGCACTTCTATTCAATTTTCCCAAAGCTTCAGGTCACCCTTCCTGCAAGCGTCATATTCAAAACCATTGATCCTTAACCATTAATCGGTACTCATCAACGTTCAATCCTAAATAATTATTATGCACAATAGGCATGAGCTAATCTTTCCATATGCAATAGGTGTACATCTCATACCACCTGGTTAAAGACCTGACTCACACTACCATAATTCATTCATTATATAGGTCAAGATAAATGTGCTACATGGAATATAATTTTTCACTAGGCTGGAAGTTCCCTAGGAACTCCTCTTTTAAATTAAGAATCCCACATATTCCATGATTTATCGAATAAATTCCCATATCACAATATTTTTCCCAGAAGAAATTTTCAACCATACAACCATTGGTCAATGGGGTCAGGAACCCAAGAAATCCTATCCAATTTAGCTAGTTTTGATAACCATTACACTAGGTTATTCTTAGAAAGGTAATGTCATTATCATGCCTATATCATAGGAAGTTCTTATACAAATTACATCAAAGAAAATTTGTCAATGAATTCCACACAAATCACTTTATTTAACTAATGTCATGTAACATTAGAAATGTTATTTCAAAATTTCACTTTAAATTAATTTCATTTATCTATAAGTTGTCACAAATGGGATCGGCTAAAGAAAATTATAATTTCCATGATATAGATGAGAAAACCCTTTAGGTTGAAGTTGTAATTTTAATGAATAAATTACTTATAATAATAAATCTCAAAAGCAGATAAAGGTATTTATCAATTAAGGGAATTACTCCAGTAATATTTCTTTGTACCTTTAAACATAACATGTATAAGTGGTTTTTAACAATATAAATAACCATCTGATTAATATAATCATACCCCATGGGGTTATTTATTAAGCGCGAAATGAAGTAATGGTGACCTAATTGGGTCCCTTCATTGTAAATAAGATTTTAGAAAATACATAGAGGGGTTATCTCATAAGAAACATGACACAACTAACCTACTTGGGTCCAGTTGTAAATTTAAGAATTCATTCATATGGCTCTTTATTCCCAAATAATATAGGTACAAGCCTTTATATATTTTTATTTACATCATCATTTAATAATAATAATTTTTTATCAAAAGTAAAATTACACATTTATACATATGCAATGGTCTAGTTAGATGAATTACCATTACCTATTTATAAAGGTTTTATACTTTATAAGTTACAATTTTCATTCATGTAACCACAAATAGGTTTTTATATTTGATTTCAGAATATAAAAAGTCCATATATGATGGTTAAATTATATGGGATACCATTATCCAATTTATAAAGGCTCATACACCTTCTAAAATGGACAATTAATTCCCTTTTAATTTCAACCATTAATGTTTCATCCCATGAAACCAATAGTCCATGAATAAAACATGTCATAATTGGTTAATTATGGTGAAACCATCATTTTATATAAGAAAATGATATTTATGTTGATTAAAACACTTTAAGAACCAATCATATTTCATAATTATAACAAAACATGGTAAGAAATATCAGAGAAACAATACTAGTAAACATGGTAAAAATAATCCAAGCAAGGTATATAGATAAACATGGCACATAATCACACAAGAAAGTTATATAAATCATCATGAATCAGTAAATATACAATTCAATATACATGGAATGGAATATGCATGGAATGTGAATCTCTATGTACCTATGATACTGCATGCTCAACACTTCCTTTACATGTCAGGCCAATGGTAAAAATTCATAAATCTGTAATCAGTGGAAATACACCAATCACTCAATGTGAAATATCATTCAACTTTTGTAACAGTCAGTCTGAACATCAGTCCCATCCCGAGAAACATAGTCTTTCCCTCATGTGTGGGTTGGATGAACCCAGACACAGGCTATTTACCAAGTGTTGACACATTCCTAGCCTCATATCTACTATCCCAAAATAGTAATATTAAAGGAAAATAATATCATATACGACTTTTTAATTTCCCAATCCATAATCCACTAGAACAGTGCCTTGAGCTGGTCAGACACATGGCCTCAAGCACTCCTCCTTGTGTTCCAGAGGCTGTCAACTTGCAGTGAGGGTATAAAGGTGGTCCAATTGGGAGACTATAACCTCTAGATCTGAAATATATATAATTAAATAAGTCATAAATAAAGTAATTGTAATATAATAAAAACTAAAAAACAATAAAAATGGATGAATAACCATGCATTGATATTCTAAAATGTGCAAGTAATAGACATACAACCAGTAATACAATATAGAGATCTAAACTAATTAAAAGGAATAAATAAATAAATGACTCTATTTTGGAATGGTAGCCTGAGTACATGCTCAACTTCAACTCCCAAGCTGCCATGTTCAGTCCAAGTCCATAAATGAAACATAGCACAAAGCACAGTATAAGGTCCTGACCTGCAGTCAAGAGATAATTTGTTCAGGTACCAACCAGCAGCCCGAAAAGGGTATGAGATATACTCAGTAGGACACCACCAATGGAATCTAATTCAATAATGTTCGTGAATATAAAATCAAGTAGTGTGTAGGTATATAAAAATTAAGGTAGTGTGGTAAATGAAAATAAAATCAAGTCGGGCTTATGTTCGTCAAGGACACCTGGCCAACCATACATACTTCGGACTAAGCCGTAAATGTATCTGAACAAGTGTCTCCATGGGTAGAAGTATAAGTATATAGATGTATATATATATATATAAGTTTATGTATATATATGAACTATATATGTAGTAACATATATAGTCATATATATATATACTTTGTGTTATATAGGTCTAGAGGGATAACTCTGGCATCCTTGTATAGTCCCAAGAGTCTCAGAGAGTAATAATGGACACCATTCTTGAGTATCATAATTTATATAGGATCAAATTTTTAGTGAAAAGAACAAAACTTTTGAAAAATATTGTTTCATAATTTTGTCTATTATTTTATTTTATACTCAGCAAAATTATATCCTTTAATTAATGAAGTGAGTATAATTAAAATAATACCACTGGGTTTTGACTATTATATGACCGTTGATCAATATGACCATTGGAAACTAAATTATTAATGTTATGATTATTGTTTATAAATACAAGTGATCATGGTTAATTAATACAGAAAGAAGAGTTGATGGCCTCATCCAGTAGACTAGGGCCATACAAAGCCCATCAGTCAGAGCTTGGGAAGGAGGTTGCATCACTGGGCATTGCTCTAGACCAAGCCCAAGCTGAACTCCAACATGTGAAGCTTGAACGAAATCGCATATGGGAGAAGTTCAAGCTCATAGAAACCACCACTCAGGTAATGTTGTTCGATCCGCCCCAAGATTCTATCACCATAGCACATCTTACACTTATGTCCTATGCTAGTGTTATAATGGGCTATGTAACAAGACCTTAGTTGTGTTGTGTAATCCTTTTGTATAAATAAAATTTTTATTTCTTATTATGTTAAAATTGTGAATTTCAAATGTCTGAATAAATGTAGTATGAAGTTTCATATTATTTATGAATTTTGGAAAAAGGGTATTTTAAAATATTTTTTGTATACTTTAAATAATTAATAATGTGAAATGATTTTAAAAAAATGGTCTTCTACAGCTGTGATCAGTAAGAAATTTAGATTCTAATAAGATCAACTTAAATTTTTATGAATAGTGTTGGATGAATAGTTTTTTGATGAATAGTGTTATTTTGATGAATAGTAAAAAATATTCTATTATTAAACAACTTTTTCTATGAAATGATTTTCAAAAATCTATCATACATGGTTATAATTAGGGTGAAAAATGTGGTTAAATAAGATCAAAATAATTTTTTGGTGAATAGTAACATACCCTTATGAATATTAAGGAATAGTAAATTGACCAAAAAAATAGAAACTTCACCCATGAATGTATAAATACAATTTAGACATCTTAAAAGTTAAAAAATGATTATAGTATAAGTTTTGGTATTTTTGTATGACATAAATATTTTATTAACAATTTTATAATAAATTTAATAATTTAAAATGGAAATGTATTTTCATAAAATGTAATCATAAATTGTTACTTTATTTTCTTATAGTTATACGATAATTTTATGGGACCTTGATTACTTTTTCAAGGTGTTACAAAACAAGTTATAGTTTTAGAGTTGTTTTTTTTAATAAATAATGATTTTATTTAAAAAATAAATAAATAATATTTAGAAAATTATTTTCATAAAATAGATTTCATTTTTTAATTCAGAGCATCGATATTAGGTTAGGATGAATTTATGAGATTTTTATAAAATGTTTTTTTTTCAGTGAATAGTAAAAATACAGTTTTGAGTTTTGGTGTGATTAATGGCATCATTAATGATGTAATAATTCTGGTAGACTTTTGATTATTAATATATGTTATGAGTTCTTCCGAGTGTCTAACATCATGGAAAATACCATGGGAAAGCCCATGGTTTTGAAAATACCACAGATGAGGTGTCTCTTGGAAATTAATTAAATATCCCCTCACTTTTGCTATAAATACAAAGTCATTCCCTCATTCCATTAATTCCAAAATCTTCTTCAATGAAGCACTGGTATTTTACCTCCCAAGGAGTCCTCCCAAGGTTCCCTCAATCCCCCTAAGGTCCCAACCATTGATCTTTCGAAGTCACTCTTCAAGGTAAGGGAACATTTCACCTTCATCTTTTAGGCAATGACTTACTTTATGTTATGTCTTCTAGTTTTCATTTCATTATGTGGGTGTATGTTCTTCTATATCATTATATCTGTCCATTTTATGTCCAAATGATGAGAGACCATTTTCTCTCTCATCAACTAATTTTCTGGATTTTTATGTGATGTCGTTAGGCTGCCAAATTTTTTGTAAAAGAAATCGTATTTTCTCTTTTCTTTCAAGTTTCCTTTTCATGTGGTTTGTCATTAAAATATCCACACCATGATCTTATTTCTATTTTATTATGTCCCTATACTTTAAAATTATTCATTTATGGACGGGAGACCCTTGTCTCCTCTTTTTTTATTGTTTTCTAAAACCATGTTATATAATCGTTATGCTGCATAAATTTTGTCTCAAAATTTCTCTCTCTTTATCTCATGAAATTCTCTTATCTTATTTATGTGAATACCTAGAACTATTTTATTTCTATGGGTTTTCATAAAGACATAAAAATTATATTCTTTATTTTGGAATTGACATACATATAACCCTCACTTCTTTTCCATTGGTTATAAATGACATAATGATATTATTTTTAAAAACTTTTTAAACGTCACGATTTTGATGTGAAACCCATTTCTTTTATTCTCTTGGGATTTTTTATAAATTTTTTTATTATGATACATGTGGTTCACATGAAAATAAATACATATTAAGGGTGAACCCAAATATAACTTTAATTCATTGGGTATAGAATTTAATCTCTGGAGATGACAAGTTTCACGATACCTTGGTGAATAACCTCGGTAATTTTTATGACACCTTCGGGATGAACCTTGGAGATATGTTCATGAATGTCAAACTTAAATGTTGTATCCAGATATTCAAGTCATGGTTCAGGTTTTTTTATTATGATATGTCTCTACTTCCATTTTTCATATGTTTTTCATCAAGTTCTTATTGATATCACAAGTAAACTAATTCACTTTCTTTTTTTACTGGGCCTTCTGCTCACCCTTTTCTTTAATGTATGTCTCCAGGTTATGAGATGCAGTAGTTGTACATAGGATGAACTTTTCATAAAGATTTTCAAGGGGATTTAGAAGAGTGTTTTGAGTTTTCATTTATTTTGTTTTGTATTTCCAAGACACTAGACTGTAAATGTCCTCTATTTCTAAAATGTAATGAAAAGTTATGTAATAAAAAGGTGGGAGTCCATAGTTGGTATCAAAGGATATTTTAGTTATTTATATAAATTATGATATGAAAACATTAGGAAGAACCCGATAGAAAATTTTAAATATAGAAAATTTTCCTAGTATTTTGGTGAAATATGAAGTAAGTTGTTTCCAAACAAATAAATCCCTATCTGGATACGAATAAGTGGATGTGGCTATGGCACAGATATACATAGGAGTGAAAACTCTGACATGGAGTTTCGGGCTTGACCTGGGGTATCCTGGTACAAAATAATGGGCCTTACTGCACTCCTGGTTTGACACTCCCAGGGGATATGTTTGGTTAATCATAATCTTTTTATGAATCATTATGAAGGATTTATAGAGAAATGTAATTGTTCAAGCATGAAGTTTTAAGACATAAAATCCTTTATAGTTAAAAGATTCATAAATGAAATAAGCTTCTCACTAAGGTTTTATTATTTCATAAAATGTCGATCAATAGGAAGAACCGTGCAAATTGTGACCGCAATGGACCATGCGCTAACGGCCCTCTGATGGAATCCGGAATGGAAACTTTCATGAGAATGATGAACCAACTGACTGAAGTTAATGGAAATAACATGAATAAAGATGATAGACCAATCTCACTACGAAGGGAAGAACATTTTGTTGAGTCCTTTATGCATCAATGACCACCAACCTTTAGTGGATCTACCGACCCATTGATTGTTGAACAGTAGATCAGCACTATCAATATGATCTTTTCTATGCTCCATTATTCGAAACAAGAGAAGGTCACCCTTGTTGTTTATCTCTTAGAGGGAGAAGTTGATCATTGGTGGGAACTGATTAAAAACACGAGTCCAAGAGAGGAGGTTGAATCTATGGAGTGGGAAGAGTTCGGAGGGATCTTCTTCAGTAAGTATTTCCCTTATTCCATGAGAAAAAGAATGGAGAAGGAGTTTCCCGAGCTGAAGTAGAAGGAGAAAGAATTTGTGGGAAGCTACGAGATGAACTTCACAAGGCTTTCATGTTAAACCTCTAGATTTTTCATGGATCCAAATGGTAAGGTTGATAGATTCTTCAGTGTATTGAGACCTCATCTACGGAAAAATCTTTCCAACCGATACTATGATAGCTATGAGGAGATCTTGCAGAGTGTGATGAAAGTCAAACTGGAGTTTGGTGAGACACAATGATCTCACAAATCCAATGACAAGAAAATATCGATAGAGCCAAGCTTAGGGCGGACTTTTTATCAGGGGAGATGACGAAAGAAAGTACAATGTCCCACATGTAATAAATTTGGGAAGAAGCATTCGGTGAACTGCCTACTCGGGAGCGGGAAGTGAAATAAGTGTGGAAAAGATGGCCATATCGCACGAAATTGTCTTAGTGAGGTGAAGCCTCAACTCCAAAACACTAATAACAAAGGGAAAATGACGCAGGCCCTATCTAATGTCTAATTCTATAAGTGTGGAAAACTTGGTCACTTTTCCAATCACTATCCAAATCTGAGGGAAGTGGAGGAGAATCAACATCAGCCTCAGCATCGTCCAAGGGAAGAAGTTTGTACTTTTTCAATCACTATAACTAACGTTGAAGTGCCAAATGATGTGTTGGAAGGTACTCTTATTGTTCTCTCACATCTAGCAAGTAATTTTTTTGATTTTGGTTCTATGAATTTTTTTATTTCCTCCAAGTTTTCAAATAATTTAGAATCAACTCCTAAATTGCTAAAAGTAGAGTTATTAGTCAAGACTCCTGGTGGGATTATCCAAGCATCATTAGTGTTTAGAAACTCTGGTATTTACTTTAGTGAGCACAATCTTATCGAAAATCTAGTATTCATTCCCATACTGGAATTCAACATTATACTAGGGATGTACTAGATCTCAAAGTATAATGCTAACATCAAATGTAGAAGCAGGGAAATCTTTGTAGTCTTGAATGGGAAACCAATAGTTATCTTCCAAGGAGAGATATCTCAACCTGATTTTTTTCTAGAAAAACCTCCTATATCATTATTTATGGAGTTTATCGGTGAAGAAGAATAAATAAATGAGAGTATAAGGATAAAAAATGTCCCCATCATCTCAGAATACATTGACGTATTTCCTGAGGAGTTACCCAGACCTCCCCCAGAAAGAGGTATAGTTATCCATTGAACTCATACCTGGATCTCATCTGATATCAAAGACCCCATATAAGATGGAAAATGTGGAGTTGGAGGAATTAAAGAAGCAACTCGAGGATCTCTTGGAGAAGGGGTTTATTCGACAAAGTGTGCCTCCTGGGGGAGAACCTATTCTCTTTGTGAAGAATAAGGATGGATCAGGTTCTATCCATTTATTATAGAGAACTAAACAGGTGAAAAACAAATACCCTCTTCCAAGAATTGATGACTTATTTGACCAAATTCGTGAGGAACAATTATTCTTTAAGATTGATCATCATTCTGGTTATCATCAATTGATGGTGAAAAAAAAATATATTGCAAAAACTACCTTTCGATCAAGATATAGGCATTATGAGTTTGTTGGTATGCCCTTCAGTCTGAATAATGAACCTGCTATTTTTTATGAATATGATGAATATAGTCTTTAAGGACTACCATGATAACATTATGGTAGTTTTTATTCATGATATTCTGATATATTCTAAAATTCTTAAGGAGCGTGAGGATCATCTATGGATTATTTTGCAAAATATGCAGAAGGATAGGCTTTTTGGAAAGTTTAGAAAATGTGAATTTTGGATACAACAAGTTTTTTTCTTGGAACACATTGTTACCAACGAAAGAATCACAGTTGACCCTACAAAGAAAAAATTTGTAGAGGAGTGTCCTCAACCTGAAACAATAACTGAGATTTATAGTTTCATTGGATTAACGGGATATTATAGGAGGTTTTTGAAAAACATTCCATGATTTTCTAATCCATTAACCATGTTAACATAAAAAGGGGTCAAGTTCATTTAGACAAAGGAGTGTGAGGAAAGTTTCCAAGAGCTGAAGAAGAGATTGGTTACTACACCTGTGTTAACTATAACCTCAAGTAGAGAAGGATTTTTTATTTTTAGCGATGCATATCTGAAAGGGCTTGGGTACAACCTCATGAAAAATGAAAAATCCATTGCTTATGTATCTCGACAGTTGAAGACTCATGAGCAGAACTATCCTATGCATGATCTGAAGCTAGCTTCAGTAGTTTTTTCTATGAAGATATAAAGACACACTATTTATGGGTAGAAATGTGATATATACACAGACCATCAAAGTTTGAAGTATATTTTCACACAAAAGGAATTGAACATGAGACAGAGGAGATATTTAGAACTTCTTAAAGACTATGATTGTTCAATTCATTATCATCCTGTAAGAGCAAACAGAGTTGTTGATGCATTAAGCAAGAAAGACCCAGTTGTTCTTTCCATGATGTGGATTCAAAGATATCCTTTGATCAATGACCTATTAAAGATGGACATGGAAATTATAAGTGAAGGGACATCATCAACCCTAACCCAAATGATTTCTCAACCGTCATTACTAGAGAAGATCATGAAATATCAGAAATAAGATCCTTTATTATAGAAGAAGTTTGAGGTTGTGAAGGATGAAATGTTTCTCGAGTTCAATATTGATCAAGAAGGTGTAATAAAATTTTGTACAAGACTATGTGTTCCATCTATTTCAGAAATAAAGTAGGAGTTGATGGATGAAGTTACTATCTCTACTTTCTCAATATGTCCAAGAAGCACAAGAAATGAATAGAGACCTACTTGATATTTATTGGTGGGATAATATGAAAAGGGAGATTGCTAACTACACTTCAAGGTGCTTGGTATGTTTGTAAGTGAAGGAAGAGAAAAAAATTCCTAAAGGGGTATTACAACCACTACCCATACCATCATGGAAGTGGGACAATATCACTATGGACTTTGTTACTAGTCTCTCGAGAACATCCAAAGGAAACAATGTGATATGGGTTATTGTGGACCGTCTCACCAAGACTGCCCATTTTATATTCATTCAAGAAGATTTGTCTCTTGATCAACTTTCCGTGATTTACGTAAAGTGGTAAGGCTACATGGAGTCCCACTTTCTATCATATCTGATCATGATCCAAGGTTCACATCAAAATTATTGAGAAGTCTTCAACATGATCTGAGCACTAAATTAAATTTAAGTATAGCATATCACCCCCAAACTAATGGAAAATCTGAAAGGACTATTAAAACACTGTAGGATATGTTGAGAACATGCTCAATGGAATTTAAAGGTGGATGGGATCAACATCTCCCTTTAGTAGAGTTCTCTTAAAAAAACAGCTTCCACTCGAGCATTAAAATAGAATCCTATGAATATCTATATGTTAAGCAATGTATAACTCCTACTTGTTGTCATGAAGTTGGTGATAGAAAGCTTATTGGGCCTAATATTGTGCATGAAATGACAGAAAAAGTCTATGCCATCCAGCAATGCATTAAGGCTGCTCAGAGTCGGTAAAAGAGCTATGCCGACAACCATAGAAGGTAATTGAAGTATGATGTTAGTGACAATTTATTTCTTCAAATTTCACCTTGGAATAGATTCATGAGGTTTGGGAAGAAAGGGAAGCTCAGGCCTAGGTATATTGTCCCCTATGAAATCCTTGATCACGTAGGAGCAGTGGCATATCGGCTTGCACTTCCTCAAAATTTAGCACTAGTTCATGATGTCTTCCACGTATCCCTCTCGAAAGAAGTACATACCTAGCCCTTCACATATACTAAATCTAGAGGTGGTACAGTTGGAAAATGACCTCTCTTAGGAGGAGAAACCGGTAGAGATCTTGGATCATAGAGACAAGGTTCTACGCAACCAGACTACCCACCTTGTTAAGGTGTTCTAGAGGAACCACAAATATGAAGAAGCTACGTGGGAACTAGAGGACTCTATGAGGCAGAAGTACCCACAACTTTTCTCTTCTAAGGGTATGAGTTCAAATTTTGGGGACGAAATTTATTAAGGGGGGAAGAATTTAATGACCCAAACTTTTGAATAATATTTTTCCATAATTTTGTTTATTATTTTAATTTATACTCAACAAAAATATATCCTTTAATTAATGAAGTGAGTATAATTAAAATAATACCACTGGGTTTTGACTGTTATATGATCGTTGGTCAATATGACTATTAGAAACTAAATTCTTAACATTATGATTATTGTTTATAAATACAACTGATCATGGTTAATTAATACAGAAAGAAGATTTGATGGTCTCATCCAGTAGACTTAGGCCATACAAAGTCCATCCATCCGAGCTTTGGAAGGAGGTTGCATCACTATGCTTTGCTATAGACCAAGCCCAAGTCGAACTCCAACATGTGATGCTTGAACTGAATCGCTTATCGGAGAAGTTCAAGCTAATAGAAATCACCACTCAGGCAATGTTGTCCGAGCCGCCCCAAGATTCTATCACCATAGCACATCTTACACTTAGGTCATATGCTAGAGTTATAAGGGGCTATGTAACGAGTCCTTGGTTACGTTGTGTAATACTTTTGAATAAATTAAATTTTTATTTCTTATTATGTTAAATTTGTGAATTTCAAATGTCTGGATAAATATAGGATGAAGTTCCAAATTATTGATGAATTTTGGAAAAAAGGTATTTTAAAATATTTTTTGTATACTTTAAATAATTAATAATGTGAAATAATTTTCAAAAAATGGTCTTTTACAATTGTGATCAATAAGAAATTTAGAGTCTAATAAGATTAACATAATTTTTGATGAATAGTATTGGATGAATAGTGTTTTCTTAATGAATAGTATTTTATGAATAGTGTTATTTTGATGAATAGTGAAAAAATATTTCATTATTAAATAACTTTTTCTGTGAAATTATTTTTAAAAATCCGTCATATATGGTTGTAATCAGGGTGAAAAATGTGTCTAAATAAGATCAAAATAATATTTTGGTGAATAGTAACATACCCATAGGAATAGTAACGAATAGTAAATTGACCAAAAAAATAGAAACTTCACCCATGAATTATAAATACAATTTAGACATCTTAAAAGTGAAAAAATGATCATAGTATATGTTTTGTTATTTTTGTATGTCATAAATATTTTATTTACAATTTTATAATTAATTTAATAATTTAAAATGGAAATGTACTTTCATAAAATGTAATCATAAATTTTTACTTTATTGTCTTATAGTTATACGATAATTTTATGAGACCTTGATTACTTTTTCAAGGTGTTACAAAACAAGTTATAGTTTTAGAGTTGTTTTTCTTAATAAATAATGATTTTATTTAAAAATTAAATTAAAAATACTTAGAAAAATATTTTCATAAAATGGAGTTCATTTTTGAATTCAGAGCATTGATATTATGTTAGGATGAATTGATGAGATTTTTATAAAATGTTTTGTTTTCAGTGAATAGTAAAAATACAGTTTTGAGTTTCGGTGTGATTAATGATGTAACAATTTTGGTCGACTTTTGAATAGTAATATATGTAATATGGCATCCCAAGTGACCAATCCCATGGGAAAATACCATGGTCAAGCCCATGGTTTTTCAAATATCACCGATGAGGTGTATTTTGGAAATTAATTAAATATTCCCTCACGTTTGCTATAAATACCATGTTGTTCACTCATTCCATTCATTCCAAAATCCTCCTCAATGAAGATATAGTCTTTTACCTCCCTAGGAGTCCCCCCAAGGTTCCCTCAAGCCCCCCAAGGTCCCAAAATTTGAGATTTCAAAGTCACTCTTCAATGTAAGGGAACCTTTCACCCTCCTCTTTTAAGTCAGGACTTCCTTTATGTTATGTCTTCTAGTTTCTATTTCATTATGTGAGGGTATGTTATTCTATATCATTATTTCTATACATTTTATGTCCAAATGATGAGAGACCCTTTCCACTCTCATCAAATGGTTTTCTAGATTTTTATGTGACGTCGTTAGGCTACCAAATTTCTTATAAAAGAAATCGCATTTTCTATTTTCTTTCAAGTTACCTTTTCATGTGGTATGTCATTAAAATATCCACACCATGATCTTATTTCTATTTTATTCTATTCCTATACTATAAAATTTTTCATTTATGGATGGGAGACCCTTATCCCCTCTTTTTTTATTTTCTAAAACCATGTTATATAGTCGTTATGCTGCATAAATTTCGTCTCAAAATTTATCTCTCTTTCTCTCATGAAATTCTCTTATCTTATTTATGTGAATACCCAGACCTATTTCGTTTCTATGGGTGTTCATAAAGACATAAAAATTATATTCTTGATTCTGGAATTGACATACATATAACCCTCACATCCTTTCCATGGGTTATAAATGACATAAAGATCTTATTTTCAAGCACTTTTTAAACATCACTATTTTGACATGAAACCCATTTCTTTTATTCTCTTTGAGTTATTTATGAAATGTTTGATTATGATATATGTGTATCCCATGTAAATAAATAAATATTAAGAGTTTTCCCTGATATATCTCCAATGTATTGGGTAAAGAATTTAATCTCTATAGATGACAAGTTTCACAATACCTTGGTGAATAACCTTGGTAATTTTTATGACACCTTGGGGATGAACCTTGGTGACAGGTTCATCAATGTCTAAATTAAATGTTGTATCCAGATATTCAAGTTATGGTTAAATTTCTTTTAATTATGATATTCCTATACTTCCATTGCTCATATTTTTTTATCAAGTTCTTATTGATATCGCAAGTAAACTGATTCCCTGGCTTTTCTTATTAGTCCTTCTACTCACCCTTTTCTTTGATGTATGTCTCTAGGTTATGAGATGTAGTATTTGTACATAGGATGAACTTTCAAGAGGCTTTTAAATGATATTTAAAAGTTTGTTTTATGTTTTCTTTTATTTTTTCTGATTTCCAAGACACTTGACTTTAAATGTCCTCTTTTTGTAAAATGTAATGAAAAGTTATGTAATAAAAAGGTGGGATTCCATATCGAGTGTCATGAACAATAATGATAAGGGTTAGTCCCAACATCCTAATCGAGGGGGCATGTAATTTGATGTCCAATATCCCAAGTGATATAAAATTCCATTTTCAACATCCACAACCAAGGGGGTTTGAAACTCTATGTCCAAAAACCTAAAGGAGTTCCCTCTCTTATAATATATTACAATGTAATCTCACATTTCCTATGATCCCTTATCCAAGTCATTTCATAAATAGGAACACAACATCACTCAAGGAATAATGTTCCTTGATAATAATGATGTATTTAATAATTAAAAATATTTTGTAATGAAAAAAATTCCATAATATAGGGCAGGTCCAAGGAATATATTCGATTCCATTACCAATTCATCTATACAATTAGACAACTTCATTTATAACATAGTGAATGGACATGGGCAGTACCCATTTCATAATATGATTCACCAAGATATATCTCATTTAAAAAATCTAATTTAATTCATTTAAATAAGTCAAATACACTTTATGAATCTCCATTTAGTTAAATTGAAATAAATTTCACCATAAAGGTGGTATTATTATAAAATGGAAGCATGGTTTCCATAAAAATTAATTTAATTAGAATTATTTAACTCTCTGAAAAGGTGATAATTCAACACACCTCAAAAGTTGTTTTATAGAGAAATAAGATCATTATAATATAAACATTTAAAAACATAGATCCTAAGGGGTGGTTTGGGTTGAGGTCCTTGACCTCCAACAATGAAAGGGTAATCTAAATTCATCAAGGTTGTCGTATATTAATTTAATTTAAGGTATTTCATCAATTGAGATCAATGCATGGAAATCCCAGTGTGCGGCACAATATAAAAACTTTATAAACAAGTTATACTTTTTGGGAAAATAAAAAGACCACCCACCTTATACTAAGGGATATCTACTCATCTATTATCTGACCTTTATTTAAGTTTAAATGAGGGAAATTGAAGAAATTGATAAATGCCCGGAAAATAGGGAAATATAGATTTCATGGATTTAGTATTCCATACAATGAGATAAATGAAGGAAGGAAGTGATATGTTTGAATAACATAACAATAAATTTCCAACACACCTGATGGTGTTTAAATTTTACCAATAATGGGGGAGATCCATGGATTCCTAAGGGAGATAAAGGGGAAACCCATAGTTGGCTATTGTGCACATGGTGGAGAAACAAAGTGGGGAGGAACAAATAAAGGAGGCAAGGAAAAATGATAAAATGAAACCCTTAAATAAGTCACAAATTTTGGATTACCATGCCCCAAAATTATGGTAATAATTCATAAGTGGCACTAAGGGTGCAATCTGGGTTCATAGTTTTCCAAACTATGTGTTTCCCTTGCACACCCCTCTATAGTATTTTGTAGACACCTCTTATGGTGGAAAAGCCTGTAGAACATGGTTAAATAAATCATGTGACACCCTATTCACTCTTACACCAAGCCGCATGTCTTACCCCAAAGGTCCACACAATTTCATAAAACCATAACCCAATACAAAACAAGGTGCATGGTTTGGGCTACATAGTTTGTACTAATAGTGCGCCAACCATGTTCCCCAGTCTGATTCTCCTAAAACTAATTTTTCATATCCCGATGCTCTCAAAACTCAATCAAACACCCAATATACCTCTCTTAACATTAATCCCATATAAAATAAATTAATTATTCCAACTCTCGTAATTATTTTTTGAAGATCAGTTTGATATTTGGCCCATCCTCAAAATGAAAATATCAAATTCTCTAGAAATTTTTAATTGGTTCAAAACACGAGACATAACACCTTTATCTCTACACTTGTAGATGACTCACATCCCCATAAATCATGTTCCATGGTGTTTCTTTATATATTTATTATAGGTTTTAAATTATACACTTTCTTTCTTCGATTTTATCATATTTCCTTTTTCTAGATCATCTAGTATAATAACCCAGAACCCACAATTCTATATCTGGTGCTATAATTGTAAAATTTATATTTCCTGCTTTGATGGAAATAATTATGGCCCATTTTTTTCATCCAAACCTTAAAAAATCCAAAGGTAAAATTGGATCACGTAAGTTTTTGAGGACATTTTAGGTCTATAGTTTTAGATAATTAGGAAAAACTCCTATATAAACAATACCCATGTTCTGAAAATAGAATTCCACCCACGTAAAACAACTTTCCTTTTTTCATGTTAGGTAATCATTATCATCCATATGAAATCCATTCAAGATAAAATTCTTTCAACCTCATTATTTATGACCTAGGTAAAAGGAAACATAATAAGGGTGGGATAAAATTCTTAGCAAGGGTAAAAATAATCATTAATAATTGAATTTTATCAACAACCATAAGAATTTCATAAGGGTGTGATGACATAATCAGAGTGCATGAGAGAATCATAAAAGAAATAATTCCCATAAATACATGAATCATTAAGTATGAAAACATGGAAAATTAAATACTTGTTAGAATCAATAATAATTATCCATTTCATATAAATCTTGAACATAAGAAACATTATAAACCCATAGAAAGACTAACAAAACCAATTGTTATCTTAGAACATCGTCTTTATAAAACATGTATAAAACCCTTATAATTAGAATAACTATACAGATGACTTCCATTACAATTCTACATAGAAATTATCATTACCTAATAAATTAGAGCACAATTTGGGTGCACCCATCATATATAATGTCCAATAACTAAAACATGAATAAATTGTATAGATATTTCAGCATAAAACCCATAGAAATAGTCATTATTGTTCTATTACCCAATTAACTGATGTAAAATAAATGTTTTTTATTTTAATCTCTTTGAAACATGATTAACCCATGGAAAAGAAATTGGTTCCATAAAAATATATTTGAAATGTGATTAACCCATGAAAAAATGGGTTCTATAAAAATCTATTTGTAAAAATATTAATCCTCCCAAATAAAGTATGGGGATAGTATCAATAACAAAGATCCCCAGTGGAAGATAAGTAACAACAAGGGTTTTTGATGTTAATAAATGGAAGTACCATTAATATATCATTAAAAAAATTATTTAGGAATCAGTATGGATTTTTATACTATTGTTTGTAGCTTTATTTACAAGGTACTTTAGAGCTTTTCTTTCAACGATCTTTTTATTCATAGGATTAAAACACTTTTCAACATTCCCATGTCTCCATTCTAATAAATGGATCCCCTAAAGTCTATTTTAAATTCTCAAAAGGGGTTATATAGGGCGATACCCTATCTTCCATCCTCTTCTCTATTGTTGAAGATTAGTTTGGCAGGCTTCCCATGCACTTGGTGGATCAATGTAAAATTAAGACCATTATTTCTTCATTAAATTTTGTTTTCCCTTCTCATATTTTTTATGTAGATGATATTATCCTATTTTTAAAAGGGGTAATTAAGAATATTCATAATCTTAAGGAAGCTCTATAACATTATGAAAGTGTATTAGGTCAATCTATAAACTAGAATAAATATCTTATTTTATTTGGTAAAAGGTTTATAGTTGCTAGAAAAAATGGTATCATGAATGATTCGAACATCAAAGAAGGGACCCTTCATTTCAAATACCTTAGTGTAACTATCTATTGGGGAAGGAATAAAAGTACCAACATTACCAAAAATAATGGATCGAATAAGGAATCAACTCTCTTCTTGGAAAGGAAAATATATTTCTATTACTGGTAGAATCTGTATGTTAAACCCACCATTGTTTCTAAAATGTTTTATTACTTGATGGTTTATAAATGGAATATTGGTTTTCTTAAAAACATCAATTTCACCATAACAAATGGATTGGTAGTACTCTTGAAATAAAACTAATTATTATCCCTTAGAATAAATTCTTCAATCCTCTTGCTAATGGTGGAATTATAATAAAAAATATAAAACTTTTTAATGATTATCTTTAGGATAGATTTACTTGGAACCTCTTAAAGAATAACCACATAGATATTAACATTATTAGAGCTAGATTTATTTACAGATTTAAGAAAGAAAATTTGAACTACTTAGAGTCATCCATCTGGCCAGCAATCAAACATTCCTTTTCTAACATCATGGCACACTCTAGATTTGCTATTAACAGGGAGTCCTCTCTCAACTTATGGATGGAAAACTATACTGGACTGCCCCTTATTTCTACTATTGATCCCATGAATACACCTATCAATACTAATATCTTTATAATATATTTTTTAATTCCCCTAGAATGGATATGTCTGATGTTATTAATAACTTGGTCAAAAAATATTATTTTTCTCCTTCTAATGATTTTTTGATCTGGGAACCTTAAAATAATGGTATTCTCAATTAAAATCATTTTTATAGACATAATCTCAATGATGCTAATGATGATTCTTTCTGGTTGAAATGTTTTAACAAACCCTATATTTGGCCTTCATGTTTTACTTTACTCAGTAGGCTTTCTCATAACTGAATACCTACTAAAACTTATTTAAAATCTTTTGGTATTCAATTATGTTTTAAGTGTCAAGTATGTGACCAATATAGAGAAGACGATGTCCATCTATTATTATATTGTGCTACTGCTACTTCATTATGGAAATATGTATTTGATATTTTTGAAATGATATATTTGGAGGATGGATTCATTCATATACAGCTTCAACGATGTACAGTAGTTGATGCCTCCCCTCAAATTATAAACTTGTTTTTGGTGGAAGTGGCTGAATTGGATTATCTAATATTGTATAAAATAAAATCATTTATTCATTACAATATTTATTTCGTGTTACATAAAGAAAAAGTGAAAATCTATACTACTAAAATGGAGTCCTCCACACTGTAGGCCGAGACATGTTGCAATACCATTCGGGACTTCAATGTTCAACATCTTTTGGGTGTGGCTAGAAATTACAGCCAACCTAAAGGCACATTTTAAGTATTTTGTAAATCTCCTCTTCTAGGATGGATTAAATCAACGTTTATGGTGCCTCAAAAGGAAACCCAGGGCCTTTAGGATATATAGTAGTTTATAGATATCACAATGGTAAGATCCTTGGTTGTTTTTATGGATCTTTTGGCACTGAAATTTCTTTGGAAGCTGAAATTTATAGTGTCGTCTCTATATTTTTCTTTTCTAGACAAAAAGGATAGACCAACATATGGATTGAAAACAACTCTACCACAATTTTACAAGTGATCTGGAATGGCACAATTCACATTACATAGCCACTCGTTGGTAAATAGATGGACTGCCTAAACATACATTTAGATATCAAATATATCATCACCCATAATTTTCTAGAAGTGAACTCAGTGGTGGATGGACTTTCTGAAAAGGGAATCAATACAGACATCACATTGTTGGATAAACATCCCCCAGAGTTATTTTCATTATATGAAACATATTGTAATAAAGTTCCCTTATTTAGACTCTTATAACTCCTTTTTTATTCTAATAAATGTTCTTTCAGTCTCTCTAACCAAGGCTTGACCTTTTCAAAAACAATCTTGAGTAAAATATCATTTTCATTTTGAAAATAATTTTCTAAAATATAATATATTTTAAAAATAATTTTCATTGAGAATACTTTTAAAAAAACAATAATTTTCAGAATATTAAGAAACTTTTTTCATTAAAAATAACCTTGTCAACTTTCAAACCGCACTTCAAATAAATCACATTCATGTCATTGGAAGATTTCATACATTTCGTAAAGAACATACCATTTTCATGGTAAAAAGGTTAGAAAAGTTCCTTGTTAGGAAAGTGATAAGGGTATTACATTGAAATAATTTTTTAAAAAGATAAAATGGATAAAAATGTATTTAATTAATCTTTTTTTAAGGGGGTTAAACATTTTTGAAAATATTGTTATAAAACCTTTTTATGGGATAAAATAGATTTTTAACTAAAAAGAGAATTGAAGTCAGGCTTTCTTGAAAACATTTTCCTCAACAGTTTTAAGTACCAAATAGTGGTAAAATTATATTATAACATTTAAATCTCATTAATAACCATAGGATAAGAAAAATCATGAGTTTCTTTAGATATGGATCATAACATCTCATCAATATAATCATAGTCATGAACAATCCTAGTAAATGATGAAATTATAACATAAAAGTATTCCTACTTAGGTAACATTGAATTGTAAGCCCCGTGAATGGATTAAATTAAATGAAACTTAATATTACATGATAATAAATAAATTGGTGATATTATATGTCAAAGGGAATGTGTATAAACCTCATAAATGATGATAGTTGAATAACATAACATAAGTTTTATAAATGGAAAATTGATAAAACAATCCATCACTTATTTTGTAACTTTGAAACCATAAACCCAATTAAATAGAGATCCTAAAATAGATATGTAAATCCTAATATATTTAATTATAATAATCATAAAATACATATATGGGAATTATATCCACCACATAACAAAAATAATTGGTGAATATATCTTATATATCATGGAGATAAAAGTGAGATGAGAAAAATCATTACCTTGAGTAGGATTCAACATGTGTGAATTTATCTTCTTGAATAATGAACTTATGTTAATTACTTACTTTATTGAGAAAATTATTCAATTTTATTTTTACTTTTATTTCACTTATTAAATTTTTTTATACAATTACTTAATCAATTAAGCTTACATTGGATGTTTTGACCATATTTGGCATATGTGTCAAAATGTACTTTGGTTGGTTAACTATGGTCAAAAAGGTCATTATTTAAACACATATAGAATAATAATCATGAAATAATTAAAATATTTATACATTAATTATAATTTTAAAAAAAATCATTAAATATGGTTATGAAAAATTAATTAACATTGTGATCGTGGATATGGTAGGTCGTACGTACGCATGAGTAACATTTCCATTTTTCGGTGATCATTATGGAATGAAAGTAAGTAAAATTTAATCTTCCATAATGATAATAATATAATAAATAATATATTATTTAATTATATATACTTTTATATATCATTCTTGTGATGTGGTTATGAAAAAATGAATTGCATCGCTTTGAGGAGGTGGTAGTCCACACATCCCCGAACGACATTATCACATTTTCAGTGAGTGAAAAGATAAGAAAGAAAATGATATATTATATTAATATAATTATAAATATGTCATTAATATAATAAATATATCATTTATATCAGATATATTAATTATCATTACCCTTATTACCTTCTTATGTAATGCATTAGTGAAAAATGAATCACATCACTTCACGAGGTGGTAGTCTGTCGTACACACAAGCAGCATTATCGTATCCCATACAGAATGGAAAGTAAAAATGTATATGTGATATAATGACTCAAAAGGTATAATTATGTTTTAAATATCATATATAAACTTTGTATTTATAATCATACCCAACTATGAGAGGTGCTAATGGAAAAACGAATGGCATCATTTCACAAGGTGGTAGTCAATTGTATACACGAATAATGATTTTGTAACCCATTTGATAGAAGTGTTTATGATTTTCATTTCAACCCTTAAAATAAAAACATATAGGTATATTTAATATACTAAGTTTATTATATTATAATGGAATTATAATAATTGAAGTGTGTGTATAAAGAAATAAAATAAAAACGCTCATCGAAGAACGTTACCTCTTCTACGTGTATCCTCTTTAGTTTTCCACCAAAGGCCTTCCTAGTTTAGATTTATGCCTATAATAAGTATTATACGATTATTTTAGGGAAGTTTTAAAGATATTTTGGTAGGTATTATCCAAGAAAAAATGCTTTATAAGTGTGAATAAGTGAGGGGAGTGAGTTTCCTTTTATAGTTGAGGATGAGTGTCATTCTTGTAAATACTCAAAAGTATTCACTATTGGGAGGTCAATATTACCTAAAGTGGCTCAAGAATTGATAATTAAAGGTATTTAAGGATTATATAGTCTATAAATACCAACACTACACAACTAAAAACGTTTTTTTAAACATTTTTCTCCTTCACTTCTAAGTTTCCTTATTTTTTTCATTTTAGTTTTTCATTATGGTAACTAGTTTTCTAAACTATGTAAATTATACATTAAGACTAAATTAAAGTGGGATTTATTAGATAATTTGGAAAAAATAATTATTATTATTAAATAAAATTCCTCAAATAAAAATCCAATGTGTTTTTAAAATTAATTTTAACATAAACGCATGTAACATGCAAAAAGACCCTTTTAAACTTAACCACACTAACAGAGTTTTTTTTCTATTTAGCGGTCAATATAGTCATTATAAACAAATAAGTAGTATATTAATAGAAAATATTTTATATTTTTTATAATTTAAAAACAACTTGGTAAATTTTAGTATTTCTAATAATTTTAAGTAATTTAATAAATTCTCATTTATTACAAAATAACATTAATGACAATTTTAACATTATTAATTTAATTTTAATTTAAAAAATATCATGAAATTTATGGAATTAGGATATATTATTATCACATATATTAAAAATTATATATTAATATAAAAAATTAATGTAAGACAATAATTATTTCAATTTATTAACCTATAATATGTTTAGTGTCATTTATTTTAATTAATTATTAACTAAATAATTACAGTGGAGTTCCTTATGTATTTAAAGTAATTAATTCATATCTAAAAAATTAAAATAAATTACCATGATAGAAATAAATCATGTATATTTTAAAATAATATTGATAAATGAACCTATATTTTGTTTCCCCATATCCCAAAGCTTTATAGATATTAAAAGGAATAAAAATTCTTTTTGGTCTTTTTCTTTACATAACTTATTATATGGGTCACTTTCATGGAAACAAGTCCCCAAAAATGAAAACAATATATAATAATGTCATAAGTGTATAAATATATCCATGAAATGGGTGTTGAAAAATTTTCTAGGCCATTGTTTCCCTTAAGATTAAAGTTTAATCCCTTGGTAAACTCATTTTTACCTTAATCGCTATGACTAATTATAATTATTTTTACTAATAATTATTGTAAAATATTAAATTTTCCATATTAGAAATAACAAATTATTCTAATTAAAAATATGGAATTAATATTTACAGATTCAATTCACATAATTATAAAAAATTAATTTAATATTAATATGACAGATGTGATGAGAAAGAGGATTTTTAAAGTGAAAAATGATCAAACATTTACAAAGTTTTTATATTCAATTTCAGCATTTAGTTGATTAAAAAAGATAAATTTGATTAATATATCTATAATCGAACAAATTATACTTTAAAAATAATTTAAAATATATTTTAAATATATAACTAAATTAAACAAAAATGAAATTTACAAATAAAATTTAGTATTTTTCACTATTCATCAAAAAATGAAACTTTTCAGAAAAATTACAAAAAAATCACCCTAATATAATTTTGGTTTTATGATTTAACAAATTAATTTTATTTTTTAAAATAAATTTTATAAAAGTGGTAAAAATTAATTTTGAATTATGTACACAAAGTGCAATTATATCGTCTTTTCGAGAAAAAAACTATTTTTTAGAAAACATTTTATTTTGTTTTTTATGATTATTTCTTTTATAATAAATAGATATAATTTTTATTTATTTATAAAACATATAATTATTATAATTTATTTAGTACTATTAATAACTTCAAATTTAATAGTAACACCCAGAAATTTTAAAATATGAACATCATATTCAATTATGTTTATGACACACAACACCAAGCATAGAATGGAATATAACATCACGATACTTTATAATATATTTATATTTAGATAAATTAAATATCTCTAATATATAATATTACATAAAAATTTGATATTATATTTTATTACACACAACACAGATTTTATCTTTCTCTTCATGGATCATCAAGTTTAGCTTTTGTTACATGCAATAGCAAGTTCTTTCGAAAGCTTATGTTACATGTAAGATCAGGTTTTACTGAAAAACAATATACATATAATATTATTATTTAATATGATAGTTATTGTATATCCATTATAATTTGAGGAATTAATAGGATTAAATAACTTAGGAAAATATATGGTTGAATTCATTTTCTGAAAATTAATTAGAAATTAAAATAAATACCAATTGAATATAAAGGAAATGTTTTTATAAAAACAATTTTTATGCACCAAAGGTTTTTTATAATAATAAATTCAATTAATTACTATTATTTAATTATATTAATTAACTTTTTATATTCTATATTCAATCAAATATTTATATATTCATTCAACATATTTGATAGGAATAAGATAAGAACAAATCCAATTTTATGTAAAAAAATAGTATTTTTCTAAAGATAGTTTTGCTGCCTTTTAATGATGTTCTTATTTTAAAACTAAATTTTATAAATTTTATAAATTTTATTTTATAAAATAAAATTATTTTTTAAAATATTAATTTCAAAATTATCTTAGGGTGAGTTTTTTTCATTTCTCTAAGAAGTTTCATTTTTTGACGAATAGTGAAAAAATGGATTTTAATTGAAAACTACTATTTCATCTAAATAATTTATAATGTTAAATTATATTTTGAATTAGTTTTAAAGTAAAAAATATATCAATTATACATATATTAGTCCAATTTAGGTCATTTTAATCATTTTTATATTGAATTTAGATATAAAATACTTACTAAACTTTTTAACATTTTCACATTAAAACCTTGCTTTCTCATCCCATCTACAGGATTAATTTTAAATTAATTTCTTCCTATTATATGGTTTGAATTTGAGAAAATGGATTCCATTTTTTTAATCATAATAATTTATATTTTATAATAATTTTTACATAATTTTTGACCAAAATGATTAGTGAAAGAAGTTAAAATTAATTATAGCAATTAAGAGAAAAATGAGTTTACTAAGGAACTAAAATTTAAACTTGATGATTCAAATGATATAGAAACATTTAAAACACCCATTGTATGGATATATTTCGACCACATGACTTATAATATTAATATTTTTTCATTATTTGATCCACTTTACAGGGAATAAATATGGGTATAATATCCCTTTTTAAAACATACAAGAGTGTCACTCAACCCACCTATAAAAGGCCACCCACTTTCCTCCTCTCTTCACACATTAAAACCACTTTGGTTCTAACAATACCTAACCAAATCACTTCCCGAATTCACTCACCTCAACCTATTATCATTATACTTGGTAGAAATACAACTTAGGAAGGCATTAGTTCAAACCTAAGGAGTATACCTGAAGAAGAGGTAATGTTCTTCTAAAAACATTTTTATTTTATTTTCTTCTTTTCCATCTTCAATTATTATTATACCATGATTATATAATAAATTAATTATAATAATATAATAATATGTTGTTATTTCATGGTTACAATCTTAAAATTAATATACTTCCATAAAATGGGTTATGAAATCATCGTACTTGTGTACGGCAGACTACCACCTCGTGAACTGATGTCGTTCGGGTTTCCACTACCACCTTTAAATTTTTTGGAATAATGAAGGATTTATATTTTATATATAATATATATGATATTTATGATTTTATTATTATTATTTAATTATTATATCACACATAACTTCATGTTTTTCCTTTTTGGGAATATGATAACGTCGCTTATGTGTACAGCAGACTACCGCCTCACGAAGCGATATGATTTGTTCATACTTTACATGGAATGTATTAAGGATGGGTTTAATAAAAATATGTAATATATATGAAATAAAAATTATACTATAATGATAAAAAATATATATATATATAATTTAATTTTCCTTTTTTCAATATGATAAGAAAATGTAAATAGCGTTCTTGTGTACGTACAGCCTACCATCTTCATGAATGGTGTATTTAATTTCCTATCACTAAATTTTATAGTTTACTAGAGATAAATATATAATAAATATATATTATATTTAAATCATGGTTTAAATTATTTATATAATTAAATCATGACCGAATTAATAGGAACAAAAAAATAACAAGTCAAAACAAACTCAAAAAACATGGAAATTAACACCCAAAATAATGAAAATAATGAAATGTTATTAGAAAACGGGTGATAAGTTATCATAAAAGAATAATATAAGATGTTATAAATATTTATATTGTTATAGTATAAGTTAATAGCATTATTAAAACCATTATACTAGGGTTTAAAGAACGTTCAACTAAAAAGGAAGTGTAAGGTAAGGGGTTTCATCCCAATTTCATTCATTGAGGCATATTGTAAATTTATGAACCTAGTTTATTTTATATGGAATATATACTTCCCATTTTACATGTAATATCATGAATAATTAATTATTAATTATATTTTAAGTTTCAATTGTAATTATTTTTTCTAAGGGTATTTTAATTGAAAGTTACTAAGTGGTAAGATATTTATCAACTCAATATCTGCTCATTGGGTTAAACTTATACTTCATTGATTATGTCATGTTAATAAAATGTGTGTAATTACTTTTGATTATATTATGTTTTAATTCCACTTTTTTAGGCATATTTATAGTGGATACACATAATCAATTCATTTATTAATTCTCACTTCAATTTTATGATCATTTTAAGGGTTTAGTTAATAATCTCATTCTAATTGTGGTTGTTTATTCTTGAATATCAGTTAATTTAAATTACTTAACCATTTACAAATAAAACCTTCCATTTTTTCTCCTCTATTTAATAGTGAACTATTTCATGTAATAGTATTATCTTCCACTCTTTGGTACGTATAATTTTTTGGAAAAAAATCAATAAAATCTGACTCCATTTCTCTTTTTAGTCATAAATATGTTTTCATCCAAAACCATGTTTTCAAAAAAATCATAAATGTTTTAACCATTTTAAAATGATTTAATAAAATAATTTTCACCCATATTTATTCTTTAATAATAAAATTAATTTTATGTCAATTTCAAAACAAAACTCATTTTTCTTTTATAGAAAATGTGAAAGAAAACAATGTTTTAACATGTATGGAATGAAATAAATTTACAGAAAACATGACCACTCAAATGTTTTAAATATTCCTTAATAATTTTCAAAAATTAATTTCAAAGAAAATTATTTTCAAAATGTTTTGTGAACTTTTAGTGTTTATAAAAGTTATTTTAAAAGAAATTTTTTTTTAAAAAGAAAAGGATATTATTCTTAAAAAGGCTATTAAATATATTTTTATTTTATTCATCAATGGAAAAAAACTTTATTCTTACACCAATGGGTATATGTTGTATTGATGCAATCATTATTCTTCTTCTGGATGGTTTATGATCATTTTAAAAATGGGAATTATTGATATTCACTTCCTTGATTCATTTTTGTAGTCATTAGATTTTCCTTGAATTATTCACCTTCTGGTGAGCATTAAATTTCCCCTAAATTACAATATCATTTATCATGGATATTTTTTTAATAAAATTTAAACCATTTTTCCATACAGTTTTTACTTTGAAAATTATTCAATTAATAATGGAAATATTAATAAATATATCTCCTTTACTCAATGCATATATTTGATAAGGAACATTGTATGAATTAAATCGATTATTCGATATATGAGGAATGCTTTGTATATGTATGATACTGGTTGGGGACCATTTAAATTAAGCCTCGTGATGCATCAGTAATCTCATGAGATGAAATCAATTGGATAAACTATACATGTTTGGAACCATTTTGTTTTGATAAATCTTGTGAAAAGTCTTGACAGTACAAAGTTTCAAACCGTCTTGTGAAAGGTATTAATGGTAAATATTTCATGTACCTGGGAAACATGGAATCCAATAATTAATAATTTTCTACATTTATAATTTAGTTATTATTATCCATGATATTTACATAATAACATAATTTATGGATTCATTTGATTTTCAATTCCTTGATTAAATAGAATTCATTTTCAATTATTTACCTTTCCATATTGATTATTTTATATCTAATTATGTAAATAGAATGTGTGCTCAGTTATTTATCTTTCTATGTTGATTATTATTATTGATTCATTTTTTATTCTATTGTATTTAACCCTTACAGATAATTTGATCACACTCTTATTTTTTTCCTTTCACCAGGATTCCATGAAGTTTACCATGACTAATATGTAGGGATACTATAGATAGAATAAAGTTTTTTTCAAAAAAAAATGTTGCGATTTTTGTATTCCAAATGTAATATAAGACTCATGTATGTATCTATTTTACCAAGATTACTAAACTGATCGGTCCTTCAGGATGTGTTTCTTTGTATCTTATGCCAATTTAATGGTAGTAGGCACCGACTCTAGGATTTTGGGGTTGGGTAGATACAGTTGGTATCAAAGGATGTTTAGTAGAAACCTTGGAAACTGGATTTTGGAAAACATAGGTCAGGTAACATAACCCTATTAAAGACTATGATTATAAGTATAGAAGGGCATCATAAATTTTTGGTAAGGTAGAGATTATGTGGTTTTTCCTTGCAATACATACTTGTATGGATACTACAAGTGGATTTTGTTCTGGAATAGATGTATCTAGGGTTAATAACTATGAAAATTGTATATCAGTCTTGACTAGAGCATAACCAGGTACATGAAAATGGGACTTACAGTGCACTTGTTTTGACACTCCTATGGGATATTATTAGGATAATTAACATTTTATTTATAAAGCATTATGAAATATTTTAATAGATAATGACAATGAATGACCAAGGTTAAACCCTAGACCAAGGAAGGACCTATGTTGAAATAAAACAGAAGAAGTATTTATGTGTTGGGATTCAAAAGTTAAATTGATGAAGTATTTTACAAATTATATTTTGGTTATAGGAACTATGAAACACCTAAGGAATGTATTAAATATGATAAGAATTTTTGTATTCATTAAAATAAGAGTTATGGACACCATCATGGGTTAATGGGTTTAATATTGATCATAAGTTCGAATTCTTAAAAACCTCTTTTTCAGTCTTATGTTGTCGTAATTTCACAAGATTAAATAAATTTTAGAGAAACTTATTTCAAGTGCATGTTTTAGTAAAAAGATTATTTGAGTAATAATCCCTTTACATTTTATGGACATAAGTTTATAGGTATTGATAACCATTAGGGTTTATATGATTGTTAAATACATTGTAATAATCAAATATATTAATTAGAATTTGTAAAAAAAATGCTGTAGAAACCATTAGTAAAAATGTTATTTAATTATTAACTTTATTTTAATGATGTTCATCATATTTGATTCAGGAATAATATAGGAATTATATTAATATAGATTAGAAAAAGTAAAACCTGCATGCAGAGTGAAAACTCATCACATCTAGAAAGGTGATGGGGCCTGAACCCATGAACAAAGTATTATAAGAGTTTCGCACCTACCACTGGCTGACGTGATATCCTCATTAATATGTCATTTTTTCGTTATAAAATTTTATGAATAAATATTAATAATGAACCAGTAGTATGACTTGTGAGGTTTAGAGATTAATGTATTAACTATATTGGTTTTGGAAAATAGTTAGAGATAGATGAAATGAATTTTCACTCTTTTATAGATCTTACGATAAGTTAAAAGTGAATTTTAGTGCTTCAGGCATAAAAAATCATTTTTGGATATTCATTTCTTGAAGTAAGGGGAAGAACTATAAATTGATTAAAGAACAACCAAATGATGAAATTAATATTATGAAATATAAACATATCAAGAAAGTGTATTTACCTATATTATTAGATACTAAAATAATTAATCAACTTTATAAAATAGATCTTGAAATAAAATTCTATCATATCACTATTTTTACTGATGATATCAATAACCTTTTCACAACTATCATATTTACATTTTTGATCCCCTTAACTTTCCATTGAGAATTCACTTGCTTGTGATCAATGAAATAAATCACTCTCCAGAATTATTTATTCTTTTCTTCCATTTATATATCATCACCCTCCACCAATTTTAACCAACTTAGAAACCTAGTTATATGTTATTCTATGTGAACTTTTTACTTACCTTTCCATCTTACAAAGGGGAGATTTTATTAACTCTTTTATGATGTGGGTTTTTCAACAATAGTATTTCCAAATATCATAACCTTTATTACCAAGATCATGTTTAGATTGAAATAATGAAATTTTTTTAAGGTGGGGATAATTTAAAACCCCAAAAATTTAAAATATGAACATCATTTTCAATTATGAATGTGACACGTAGCACCAAGCACATAAGTGAATATAAAACCCTAAGAATTTATGATATATTTATAATTAGATAAATTCTATCTATATAATATAATATATTACATGAAAAAATAATCTTATATTATGTTACATGTAAAAAAAATTTATTTTTATCTACAATGAACACTGATTTTATCTTGTGTTACATGCAACAACAAGTTCATTCAAAATCTTATGTTACACGCAAGACTGGGTTTTACTGAAAAACAATATACTATTGATATTATTATTAAATATGATGGTTATTTACTAGATATTGGAATGTATATAATTAATAGTATTAAATATATTATGAAAATAAATTTTTGAATTCATTGGATGAAAATAAATTAGAAATGAAAATAAAAACCAATTGAATATAAAGGAAATGATTTTATAAAAACAATTATTATGCACCAAAATCATTTTATCTGAATAAATTAACTTAATTAATGTTTTTTAATGGTATCAAAAAAATTTATATATTATATATTCAATCAAATTCTTTTACATTCACCAAATATATTTTAAAGGCATAAGATAAGAGCAAATTAAATTTTATACATTAAAAAGCTGTATTTTTCTAAAGAGGATTTTTCTTCCTTTTTAACGGTGAACTTGATTTAAAAATAATTTTTTACACATTTATAAAAAAAATTGAAAAAATACCATTATTGAATGTTGGATTTTAAAATTATTTTTTGGTTATTTTTTGGTATTTTTCAGAGAAGTTTCATTTTTTGATGAATAGTTAAAAAATATTTGATTTTAATTGAAAACTATATCTTCGTCTAAATAATTTGTAATGTTAAATTATATTTTTAATTGGTTTTAAATTTAATATATATTAGTTATAAATATATTAATAAAATTTAATTCATTTTTATCATTTTTATATTTAATTTATATATAAAAACATAGTTAACTTTCAAACATTTTAAGTTTACAACCCTGTGTTCTCGTCCTATCTATGGGATTAATTTTAAATTAATTTTTTCCATTTCTATGTTTTGAATTTTAGAAAAGTGGAATTATATATTTGGAATCATAATAATTTTTAATTTTTAATAAGTTTAACATATTTTTTTACTAAAATGATTAGTGAAAGTGGTTAAAATTAATTACAATGGTTAATAGAAAAACGAGTTTATCAAGGGACTAAACTTTAAACTCAAGGGGCCAAATGACCTATAAAATTTTCCAACGACTATTTTATGGTCATTTTTTAAAATTAAACATTATATTATTCAGATTTTATCATTAATTTATACATTTTACATGGATAAAATTTGGGTGTAATTCTCTCTTTTCAAAAATTATAAGAGTGTTACTCACCCCACTTATAGAAGGACACCCCCTCTTCTCCTCTCTTCACAGATTCAAACCACTTTGGTTTAGAAAATTCATAACAAAATCACTTAAAAAATTCCATCAAATTATCCTAGAATATTTATCTGGGAAATAAATCCAATATAATAATGCATTAGTGCAAACCTAAGGTGGATACCTGAAGAAGATGTAATGTTTTTCTAAAATATTTTTTTTTATTTTCTTATACACCTCTTTAAATTATAATTATACCATTATTATATAATAACATCAATATATTAAATATACTTATGTGTTTTTATTTTAATTTTTTGTCAAAAATTTACACACTTCTGTCAAATGGGTTAAAAAATCATCATTCATGTGTATAGCGGACTACCAACTCCCGAACCGATGTCGTTCGTTTTTCCATTACCACCTATCAAGGTCAGGAATAATGGTGTATTTTTAATTTATATATTATATATATTATATTTATTATGTTATAATTATTTTTTAATTATTATATCACACATACTTTCATGATTTCTATTTTGTGGGAATACGATAATGTCGCTCGTGTGTACGGTGGACTACCACCTCACGAAGCAATGTGATTCATTCACGCTTTACATGAAATGTATTAAAGATGGGTTTAATAAAAATATATGATATATGTGATGTAAAAATGACACTATAATGATAATATATATATATATAATTAATTTTACTTCTTTCAATATGATAAGAAAATATAAATAGCGTTCATGTGTATGTATGACCTACCGTCTCCATGAATAGTGTATTTCATTTCCTATCACCAAATTTTTTATGGATAAAAAAAATTTATACTGAATATATATGATATTTAAATCATGTTTTAAATTCATAAAATTATTAAATCATGATAAAATTAATAGTAACAAAAAAATAACAAGTCAAAACATACTTGAAAAACAAGGAAATTAACACCAGAAATGTAACGCCCCAACCCCAGCTACCCAGAGTCGGTGCATTACTTCGTAACATTGGCATGATCACAAGAAAGATCAAATCTCAAAAGACCGATTGGTTTAGTAGCCTTGGAAACACTAGATATATTCATAAGTTTTACATTACATCATTAAACGAAAAACTACTACAACAACATATTTTCTCCATAATCCACACTCATATCCCCACATAATATCCCTGTAGGTCATTCATAACTTACTTCTTCACTTCCTGGGAAAAATAAAACATAGAAAAGGGGTGAGCTCAAATGCCCAGTAAGGATAACAATATAGCGGAAACTTTCATAAATAAGAATAAACATTTAAGGCAATGCATTACTAAAACAAAAGCCTTTTAAACTTTAACTTCAACATAGTATGGCAAAAGTAAAATGAAATAATTCCATTTACTTAATCACATGGATATTCTACTAATCGAATAATCACATGCAAAAATCAATAACCACTTTCATAATGTTGGAATGCATAATGCCAGACTATCATAACCACATAGTCAAGGCCTCGTGCCAAGACTACAAATAAGATTTTGTCAAGGCCTTGTGCCAAGACACTAGTTTGTCTCATGAGACCTACCGATGCATCGAGGAGCTATAGCGGGCTCCACCCGTCACATATTAAGTCCAATGCATTCCCATATGAAAAGCTTTAAACATAACATAAACATTCATATTAAAACTAGCATATGAAATGTCAATACTTTCACCATAAACTATGAATGGTATAAAAATAGCACATCCACAGTCAAACATATCACAAAACCTTCAAAACAATATAGAAGTTTTGTATCATAATAAATCAACTTCAAATAATCTTAAAATCCATCAAAGGATGTTGACATAGATGAAATCAAAATTCTTTTTAAAGAAATATCTCCTTTTATTTTGAAATAATTTAAGATCCATATAAAATAAAACATTTTCTTTGAAAATATTCTTATAAGATTGTAAGGTAAGCTTTGAAGATTTTATAACGGCGGAAAATAGCCGCACCCGCCGTATAAGTTAAAAAAAACATTCTTACCTTAATTCTGTCGAAAAGGTTAAAAAGGACCTTGTTTTGAAAACGACCGAAAGATTCCTTTATAAACCACTTATAAAAGTCAAAAAGGGTATAAATGACTTTAACTCATATTCTAGTAAATAGTAAAAATGTTTTGAAATGAATTTTTAAGAAACATGGATGTGGATGATAAAGAGATCCCAGTAGATTATTACGTATAAACAACCTTGGATAATGAAGAGGTTGTAAAGTAAACCCTTACCTTGTACTTTTCCTTTGTTGGGGTAGGTTAACCTCCTGTATAATGGTGAGATAATTGTTATTAAATTATACAAGAATCATATATATTAATATGATATCATATATGATCTTTTAACATTGATTTGTTAATAATATCTTAGAATTATCGTCGTTTTGGGTGTTAACTTACTCATTTTATTTATATGTTTTGTTACATAATCCATGGTTGTTGTATCTTCTTCTTATCCAGAATGATATCTAGTCCTTAAAAATCATTTTTAAATCATCAAATGATAATTATACTTGAATGGTTACGATGGAGAATGAATCTCATCGCGTTTGTGGAGACGGTAGTCCGTACGTACGCACGAGCGACAATGTCATTCTTTTGATATTAAAATAATATATAAATGAATGGTATATCATATATACAGAATCATTAACATGTTATATTTATTATTTACATGAGTTACACATCATTATTATACCCATCCAAATAATATTATATTGAATAACAATTACACCACGACGTGGAGACGGTAAGCCGTACGTACGCACGTATGGTGACATGTTATTCAAAGGGTGGATAGAATACTGAATATGGTTGTACCATACTTATAATAACATCACAGTATATGTGAGATACTGGAGTTATTATTTTAGAATGGTAAGAACAAAGGAAGAAGAAGTGAAAGAAGAAATGAACTTAGAAAAGGGTGGTGAAATCATTACCTCTTCTTCGGGTCCTTCCTTTTGATTTGATCAAAAGGGCTCCTTAGGTTGGCTTTCTGATCAAAATAAGGCCTCTAGGTTGTAGTGAGGGATGTTGGGAGAGTATTTGGGCAGAGTTTGGCCGAACCAAAAGGCTTTGAAGGTGTGAAGGAATGAGAAGGAGGAGTGCCCTTTTATAAGAGGGGTGAGGGGCACCTTTGGAAAAGCTAGAAATATTAATTTATAATAAATTCATATTCGGTTTCTAATGGCTCCAAAGTTGATTATTAAAAGGTTAAGGTGTGGATAGGTCGGAAACCACTCAACCAATAGAATTTAGACAGGTTTGGGTACTTATATTAACCTTATCTTTAAGTATTAACTCTAAGTTAATTAGTTTCACTTTTACAATGTCTCTTGGTATTTTTATATAATATGGTTAATAAACATACTATATACATCCAAGCGACCCCCAAGTGGTACATTAATGATGAACCTATCATGATATAAGTCTCTTGGCCGAACATTAGATTTTTAGGAATTTAATATCAATTAATAATATAATATTTGTTTTAAGAACTCTTTTATGTCAATTTTGACACTATTCAATAGTTGATTTTTGTGAAACTCATAACAGATTGATTACTTCGAAAAAATTCAATTAAATCAATCCTAATATATCATATTATCCTATAAAATTAGTTTAATTCATTATAAGTTTCATATTATATTTATTTGGGTATTTATAATATCAATTATTTTAATTTTTCACTATTCTAGTAGTTACTGCATCATCATTGTGTCATATATAAAATAAATTATTTAATGTCTAAAAATTATAAATAAAATATCATTATGTAGGAAATCTTTTTAGATTTCTAATGAATATTTATAATCTAAAATCCAACATATATAACCCTATGTAACAATTGTTGTTCTAAAAGATATATGCTTGTGTCATTTTTGTATTCATTTTAACTAAATTAAAATAAAGTGTCATTTTCACTTACAAGTGGATCCATGGGGTCCCAAAATAGACCCAAAGATTCCCATGGTCGACCATGTATCAACCAATATGTATAATACACGTTTTAGGGTAATTTAGTATTATTATAATATTATTTTTTAACCCTTATTTACCGGATTTACCCTTAACCATGGTAAATAAAATATTTACCGCAGTAATTATTCAAAATGTCTAAAAATAAAAGTTACCTTTTTACACAATTTGAACATCCTGATTCCAAATATGGAATCCATTTTCCTAAATTCAAAACACAGAAGTGGCAGAAATTAATTTAAAATTAATTCCCGCTGTCAAAACAAAAAGCGTGTTTTTAAGAGATAATAACTATCAAAAGATTGACACTTGTTTATGTTCGGTTTAATTGTAAAATTATGTCCAATGACCAAAATTATATTAAATGGTAAAAATATATTCTAAATATACTTTAAAACCACTCAAATTCATAATTTATCACTATTAATTATTTTGATTAAAAAAGTTGTTTTTAATTAAAATTTAGTAATTTTCACTATTCATCAAAATATGAAAGTTATCCGAAATGTACCAAAATTTCACCTTAGGCTAAATTAGATATTCCAAATCCAAAAATGAAGTCCATTTTCAAATATAATATATATATAATTTCAAAAAGTAGGTATTACTATTCATAGCGGCTAGTTTGATTGGTTACGGTGTGTTAGAACTCGGTGTTGCGTACAACACACGCTAGCGTACCGTGGAAGCTTGGGATGTTTCATTTTAAATTTTTGATGTCCCCATTTATTCAAAAAGTTTAAAATATAGTATCTAAAAAGGTTTCACTATTAAAATTTGGTAAAAGTGCAATACTGAAAATGAATTTGTTCTCACATTATGTCTAAGAAACTCATAATATGGATTCTAAAATTATAAGGATTATATATAGTTTAAAATTTAGTTAACACTATTCATAACCTCTTTTTAACAGCTTGTTTGGTAAGTCATGGTGTGATTGAACTTGGTGTTGCGTGTAGTGAAAGTTATTGAATTATTTTGAAGAAATAACACACTATAAAATCTTGGGGTGTTACATTCTCCCCTCCTTCAATAAATTGCGTCCTCGCAATTTGAAATTGTTCTTCAAAAATAAAAGGTTGAAAATAGAAAATATATTTGTGGGAAAACCCACATCGGAAATTGGGTTACTAAAATTTAGTCTTAATATGAGGAAAAGAGAAATCAAAGGGTCACCACCAAATTATGATCTCGATTAGGAGAACATTGGTGGCAATTAGAGACATATAATTGGATGAAAACGTAAATATTTATAGGTGGTGATTGAGGTCATCAATCACAAAAAGTATAAAATTGAGGTCCTTAAAATCATCAATCTATGATGATTTGAAATACCATCGGTTCAACAAAACATAGGGTATTGGGATAACACATTTTTGACGTTTCAAAATATCTTAGTTGAAATCCCACATCGAAAAATGAATTAATGAGGCCTCTATTTTAAATAAAGAGTGGAAAGTATGAAGATTAACGAAAATAACACATACTAGGGTTCCATGTAGGAAAATATGGATATGGAAGAAAAATATAACCATCAATTATCTGATGGAGAGTGGTAGAGAACATGGCTATGAAAAGGCCAACAATCCCAAAGCCGTAAATTAGTGATGATTTAAGGTACCATCTAGGACAACATTTTTGTTCTAAGTTCCTTTTCTTAATGATGAGGAATTTATTTATGAGATTGGCTAAGATCATAAGGAGATATACTTACTTTATAATTAGTGTTTTATCCATTAATAAATTTCTACCACAAACTCATCTTTCACTCTAAAAGATAATAGAATGTAAAAAAAATTATATTTACACTATTCGTATAGGGTTCCAAAATAAACGAATTTATAATTCATCTACAAGATCTTTTTATAAAAACTACATTATTTAATCCAGGACTTTTAGTGGGCCAGTGGTAGGTGATACACCCTTGTCGCCCTTCGGTTGCGGGTTCAAGTCTCGCAGCCTTGCCGGACGCGACGGGTTGCCGCCCGACCTCTGGGTTGCCCTTTTATGGCAATCCAAAATAATCCAAACTAGAACTATCCAAAATAATTCTGTCCAAACTCACAGTCCAACATTTATAAGGAAGGTAAACATTATGTAGATCCTTTTTACCCCGTAATAGCTTATGAATACCTTCATCATGTATTATTTTAATACATTGAAACATCTTGAATTACCATAATCTTTATTGATTACATTCATGCTCCCTTATTCCATATAGAATGCTGGATATACTTCATCAATCCAAAAATGTTTTAAACCCCAACAATGATGGAATATACAAATCATTAATCAGTTCCAAGGTAGTCAAGAATATCCAATATAATTTATCCAAAACAATCACATATTATTCCAAAATCACTACCTCAGTATCAGAACTATATTATGATGTATCATTCTCTCAACCATATATTTTCCAAAAATTTATCCTGCTATTGAGTCACTTTTCTTTGTTCCACACAATCTCAAGTCCTTAATGAAATAGTACTGCAGTACAATCCTTATATACTCCATAATTATTATAACAAGTACATTGTTGATACAACACTCAATTGACATAATCAACATAAGAACTCTAATCATTCCTCTTCATCTGTGGTAGTATCATAACTTGATTATTATCCAATAGCATCATTTGCGGCATAGTCTGATGACTGGGACATAGGTTCGCGTAGTGTCCAAAATCCTTGCAAATGAAGCATTGTACATTTGAAACCATTTTCTTACCCTTGCAGTCACGTACTTTGTGCCCTTTTCCTCCACACTTATAACAAACTACCATTCCTTGCAGGCAAGTTCCAGGGTGTTTCATTCCACAGTTACCACATATGGGAAAATTCTTCTTTTCCCTCTTCCCTTTATCCATCTTTCTCTCTTCCATCCTTTTCTTCTCTTGCTTCCCTTCAAAGCCATAGGACTCAGTAAACTCTTTACTTATCTTATCAACACATGATATAATTTCTTCATATGATGATAATACATGCGAGACTATTTCTCTTATAAATTCTGGCTTAAGACCATGAAATATATGATCCTTCTTTCTCTTTGTATCATATGCATTGCTGGAGTTCTCATTCCTTCTACTAGGTTTCATTTCTAAACAATGGCATAAACTAGATCAGTTTATGAATCAAAATACATAATCCCATACTTATAAAACACTTAACATAAATTGAACTATTTATGGATATAATCCATAATCATAAAAATGTCTCCTTTGAGGATGTATATACTCATAAACCCTTCATAATGGTTTGTAGAGAAAATGAGAATTATCCTAAGCATATCCCCCGAGAGTGTCGTAACCAAGAGTGCAGCAAGGCCCGTTGTCGTGCACCAGTTCCCGTTCGAGTCTAGCTCAAAGCGGTGTTTTCGGTTTTTACCCCTAGGTACATCTGTGCCAGAGCCGCCTCTACCTGCTCGTATCCACACAGGGATGTATTGCTCGGAAAACTCACAAAATCTCTACAATACCAAAATTCTAGGAAGTTCTTCTATACTAATCCTCAAAGTTCATCTTAGGTCTACGTGCTCTAATCAGAGTTTATCTAAATCTAGTTTCCAAGGTTTGTACTAAACTTCCTCTGATACCAACTGTAACGCCCCGACCCCAGCTACCCAGAGTCGGTGCATTACTTCGTAACATTGGCATGATCACAAGAAAGATCAAATCTCGAAAGACCGATTGGTTTAGTAGCCTTGGAAACACTAGATATATTCATAAGTTTTACATTACATCATTAAACGAAAAACTACTACAACAACATATTTTCTCCATAATCCACACTCATATCCCCACATAATATCCCTGTAGGTCATTCATAACTTACTTCTTCACTTCCTGGGAAAAATAAAACATAGAAAAGGGGTGATCTCAAATGCCCAGTAAGGATAACAATATAGCGGAAACTTTCATAAATAAGAATAAACATTTAAGGCAATGCATTACTAAAACAAAAGCCTTTTAAACTTTAACTTCAACATAGTATGGCAAAAGTAAAATGAAATAATGCCATTTACTTAATCACATGGATATTCTACTAATCGAATAATCACATGAAAAAATCAATAACCACTTTCATAATGTTGGAATGCATAATGCCAGACTATCATAACCACATAGTCAAGGCCTCGTGCCAAGACTACAAATAAGATTTTGTCAAGGCCTTGTGCCAAGACACTAGTTTGTCTCATGAGACCTACCGATGCATCGAGGAGCTATAGCGGGCTCCACCCGTCACATATTAAGTCCAATGCATTCCCATATGAAAAGGTTTAAACATAACATAAACATTCATATTAAAACTAGCATATGAAATGTCAATACTTTCACCATAAACTATGAATGGTATAAAAATAGCACATCCACAGTCAAACATATCACAAAACCTTCAAAACAATATAGAAGTTTTGTATCATAATAAATCAACTTCAAATAATCTTAAAATCCATCAAAGGATGTTGACATAGATGAAATCAAAATTCTTTTTAAAGAAATATCTCCTTTTATTTTGAAATAATTTAAGATCCATATAAAATAAAACATTTTCTTTGAAAATATTCTTATAAGATTGTAAGGTAAGCTTTGAAGATTTTATAACGGCGGAAAATAGCCGCACCCGCCGTATAAGTTAAAAAAAACATTCTTACCTTAATTCTGTCGAAAAGGTTAAAAAGGACCTTGTTTTGAAAAAGACCGAAAGATTCCTTTATAAACCACTTATAAAAGTCAAAAAGGGTATAAATGACTTTAACTCATATTCTAGTAAATAGTAAAAATGTTTTGAAATGAATTTTTAAGAAACATGGATGTGGATGATAAAGAGATCCCAGTAGATTATTACGTATAAACAACCTTGGATAATGAAGAGGTTGTAAAGTAAACCCTTACCTTGTACTTTTCCTTTGTTGGGGTAGGTTAACCTCCTGTATAATGGTGAGATAATTGTTATTAAATTATACAAGAATCATATATATTAATATGATATCATATATGATCTTTTAACATTGATTTGTTAATAATATCTTAGAATTATCGTCGTTTTGGGTGTTAACTTACTCATTTTATTTATATGTTTTGTTACATAATCCATGGTTGTTGTATCTTATTCTTATCCAGAATGATATCTAGTCCTTAAAAATCATTTTTAAATCATCAAATGATAATTATACTTGAATGGTTACGATGGAGAATGAATCTCATCGCGTTTGTGGAGACGGTAGTCCGTACGTACGCACGAGCGACAATATCATTCTTTTGATATTAAAATAATATATAAATGAATGGTATATCATATATACAGAATCATTAACATGATATATTTATTATTTACATGAGTTACACATCATTATTATACCCATCCAAATAATATTATATTGAATAACAATTACACCACGACGTGGAGACGGTAAGCCGTACGTACGCACGTATGGTGACATGTTATTCAAAGGGTGGATAGAATACTGAATATGGTTGTACCATACTTATAATAACATCACAGTATATGTGAGATACAGGAGTTATTATTTTAGAATGGTAATAACAAAGGAAGAAGAAGTGAAAGAAGAAATGAACTTAGAAAAGGGTGGTGAAATCATTACCTCTTCTTCGGGTTCTTCCTTTTGATTTGATCAAAAGGGCTCCTTAGGTTGGCTTTCTGATCAAACTAAGGCCTCTAGGTTGTAGTGAGGGATGTTGGGAGAGTATTTGGGCAGAGTTTGGCCGAACCAAAAGGCTTTGAAGGTGTGAAGAAATGAGAAGGAGGAGTGCCCTTTTTTAAGAGGGGTGAGGGGCACCTTTGGAAAAGCTAGAAATATTAATTTATAATAAATTCATATTCGGTTTCTAATGGCTCCAAAGTTGATTATTCAAAGGTTAAGGTGGGGATAGGTCGGAAACCACTCAACCAATAGAATTTAGACAGGTTTGGGTACTTATATTAACCTTATCTTTAAGTATTAACTCTAAGTTAATTAGTTTCACTTTTACAATGTCTCTTGGTATTTTTATATAATATGGTTAATAAACATACTATATACATCCAAGCGACCCCCAAGTGGTACATTAATAATGAACCTATCATGATATAAGTCTCTTGGGCGAACATTAGATTTTTAGGAATTTAATATCAATTAATAATATAATATTTGTTTTAAGAACTCTTTTATGTCAATTTTGACACTATTCAATAGTTGATTTTTGTGAAACTCATAACAGATTGATTACTTCGAAAAAATTCAATTAAATCAATCCTAATATATCATATTATCCTATAAAATTAGTTTAATTCATTATAAGTTTCATATTATATTTATTTGGGTATTTATAATATCAATTATTTTAATTTTTCACTATTATAGTAGTTACTGCATCATCATTGTGTCATATATAAAATAAATTATTTAATGTCTAAAAATTATAAATAAAATATCATTATGTAGGAAATATTTTTAGATTTCTAATGAATATTTATAATCTAAAATCCAACATATATAACTCTATGTAACAATTGTTGTTCTAAAAGATATATGCTTGTGTCATTTTTGTATTCATTTTAACTAAATTAAAATAAAGTGTCATTTTCACTTACAAGTGGATCCATGGGGTCCCAAAATAGACCCAAAGATTCCCATGGTCGACCATGTATCAACCAATATGTATAAGACACGTTTTAGGGTAATTTAGTATTATTATAATATTATTTTTTAACCCTTATTTACCGGATTTACCCTTAACCATGGTAAATAAAATATTTACCGCAGTAATTATTCAAAATGTCTAAAAATAAAAGTTACCTATTTACACAATTTGAACATCCTGATTCCAAATATGGAATCCATTTTCCTAAATTCAAAACACAGAATTGGCAGAAATTAATTTAAAATTAATTCCCGCTGTCAAAACAAAAAGCGTGTTTTTAAGAGATAATAACTATCAAAAGATTGACACTTGTTTATGTTCGGTTTAATTGTAAAATTATGTCCAATGACCAAAATTATATTAAATGGTAAAAATATATTCTAAATATACTTTAAAACCACTCAAATTCATAATTTATCACTATTAATTATTTTGATTAAAAAAGTTGTTTTTAATTAAAATTTAGTAATTTTCACTATTCATCAAAATATGAAAGTTATCTGAAATGTACCAAAATTTCACCTTAGGCTAAATTCGATATTCCAAATCCAAAAATGAAGTCCATTTTCAAATATAATATATATATAATTTCAAAAAGTAGGTATTACTATTCATAGCGGCTAGTTTGATTGGTTACGGTGTGTTAGAACTCGGTGTTGCGTACAACACACGCTAACGTACCGTGGAAGCTTGGGATGTTTCATTTTAAATTTTTGATGTCCCCATTTAGTCAAAAAGTTTAAAATATAGTATCTAAAAAGGTTTCACTATTAAAATTTGGTAAAAGTGCAATACTGAAAATGAATTTGTTCTCACATTATGTCTAAGAAACTCATAATATGGATTCTAAAATTATAAGGATTATATATAGTTTAAAATTTAGTTAACACTATTCATAACCTCTTTTTAACAGCTTGTTTGGTAAGTCATGGTGTGATTGAACTTGGTGTTGCGTGTAGTGAAAGTTATTGAATTATTTTGAAGAAATAACACACTATAAAATCTTGGGGTGTTACAAGAAACAATGAAAATAATGAAAGATTATTAACAAAGGGGTGATAAGCTATCATAAAATAATAAAATATGATATTATAAATATAAATTTGGTTATGGTATAAGTTAATAAAATTATTAAAACTATTATATAGTATTTTAATGAAAGTTCAATCAAAAAGGAAGCATAAGGTAAGGGATTTTGCCTCAGTTTCATTCATTAAGGCATATTGTATTGTTACACACCTAGTTTCTTTTATATGGTGTATATACATCCCCTTTGACATGTAATATCATGAATAATTTATTATTCATGATATTTTTATTTTAAATTTGAATAATCTCATCTAAGGGGATTTAAATTAAAATTTACCCAAGTGGTAAGGGATTTCTTACCTCAATTACCACTCATTGGGTTAAACTTATACTCTATTGATTTTTCCATGATATGATTATGTGTGTAATGAATTTTGATTATATTATGTTCTAATTAAACTTTTTTTAAATTTTAATCAGATACACATAATTGATTCATTTATTAATTCTCACTTCAATGTTATGATCATTTTAAGGGTTTATTTCACATTCACATTCTAATCGAGACTGTTTGTTCTTTAATATCAGTTAAAGGAAATTACTTGAACATTTTCCAATAAACCCTTAAATTTTCTTATTATATAGTTATTTATGTACTATTTAATGTATTATTACCATTTCTCCACTCTTTGGTATTTAAAATGTTTCAGAAAATGTTTTCAATAAAATCTGACTTCATTTCTCTCTTCAGTCGAGAATATTCTTTCTTCCAAAACCCGATTTTCTGAATATGTTTTAAAAAAATGTAACCACTTAAAAATTATTTACTAAATCAATTTTCACACATTATTACTCTTTAAAAAAAAATCAGAATAATCTTATTTCATTTTAAAAATAATGACTGTTTGGATTTTATCAAAAAAATTGAAATAAAAATTTGTTTTAATTCATACTAAATGAATATAATTTCCATACATAATAAACACTCAAATGTTTTAAATATTAATTTATAATTTTGAAAAATTAATTTCAAAGAATATTATTTTCAAAAAAAAATTACCTTTTAGTGTTTTTAAAATTTATTTACAAAGAAAAGAATTTTCAAAATGTTTTTAAAAATTAAAAGGATGTTTTCCTCATGAAGGTTATTAAGGATCTTTTTATTCTATTAATAAATTAAAAGAATCCCATTATTCTTACTTCAATGGCTATATTTTTTATCGATATCATCCTTAGTCTTCTTATAGATGTTTCAAGGTCATTTTAACCAAGGAAAGTATTTAAATTCACTTCCTTGGTTAATTTTTGTAGTAATTAGATTTTCCTTACATTATTCACCTTCTGGAGAACATTAAATTTCCCCTAAATGTTGATATCATTTATCATGGATATATTTGATTCCTAAAACATATACCATTTTTACATATTATTTTTACTTTGACAATTATTTGATTAACTAGGGAAATATTGATAAATCTATATCCTTTACTCAATATGGATATTTGATAAGGATCATTGTTATTAATTAAATCGATTATTCAATATATGACTAATGATTTGTACAGGTATGACATGGGTTGAGGATCATTTAAATTAAAACCTTTAATTCATATAACCTTTATTTCTGATGAACCGATATACTTTTAGATCATCAGAAATTTATGGTTTTGAGACCCTTAATATTCCATTAATCATTTAATTTCTTGTGATCAATAACCAAAATCTATCTCTTTGATTATTTACACTTTTCCACCATATCTAAATATTCACTTCTCAATAATTTTCTTATATTTGGAAACCTTATTCTATATTAATCAATATAACCTTTGTACATCCCTTTCACTATTATTAAGTTGATGTTTTATTAACCCTTTTTATAATGTGGGTTTAAAACAAAAGTATTTTAAAATTTCCAACCTTTGATTATCGAGAAAAAGTTCAAATTGTGAGGATTCAATTTATTAAGGGTGCGGGGATGTAATACCATGATATTTTAAAAGAATAAAATTATTTTTGTTAGCTTAAAGGATACACAACATTTAGTTTATATTTCATTACATTCAACAACTAGTTTAGAAACCACTATATTTTTATGTTTGATAGAGTATTCAATATGCAACACATAACTTAAACGACCCATGATATATATAACTATTATGACCAAGTAATTAATTTATAATCCTGACCCTAGAAGCTTGAATACATTGCTTATTACCATTACATTAGCATATAATACAAGTAAATTCATCCTGAAGGACTGATCCATTTAGTATTATTGGTAAACTAGGTACATAAACAAGTCTTATATTACTTTTTGAATACACAAATTACAATGTGTTTTTTTGAAATAAAAATTATTCCATCTAGTGTATACCTACATATCATTCATAGTAGACTTTGTGGAATCCTGTGGAAATGAAACAAAATAAGGGTGAGATCAAATTCTTACCAAGGGTTAAATACAGGGGAATCAATACGAAATCAATAAGAATAATAAATATGGAAAGGTATATAACTAAGCACACATTCCATTTAAATAATTAGATAAAGAATAATCAATATGGAAAGGTAAATAACTAAACACACATAAAATTTAACCATAAAAGGGGTAGTAAATCAACTCCACCTATCATTATACATTAACCAAAACCAAAATGGTTATCTAATGGTAATATTATTCCCAAAATGATTAAACCATAAAATAATACACTAATATTCAAAATTCAATAGTAATACCCAAATTTCAAACTAAATCCTTACATAAATAACTATCCTTTAAATTCTTCAAACACTTCCTCACTATGTTCAAACCCCCGAAGAAGAGAAGAAGTTGATGATATATTAGTATAAGATAAATAAACCATTATTACTCAAATAAAATCCCATATATTTTTAAAATAAAAATAAAATTTAATTGTAAAAAATTTCATACTAACCAGGAAATCACATAGTCTACTGGTAGGCGTGAAATTATTATCAACCTTTGATCATGGGTTCAAGACCCACTGCCTTTCTAGATGCGATAGGTTGTCACCCAACACATGGGTTGTCTTTTTTCCCTTTAAACATGAAAAAAATTTATCCCTAAATAACACTTCATGTTGATCCTAGAAGTTACAAATACTTTAACCCAATAAAATTTCTCCAAAAATATCATTAATAAAATCAAAAAAATTACTAATTCCAACCCTCAATGGGGCGTCTAAAACATTTAACTTATGATCATACTTAATATTATAGACATATGATGGTATCTATAAATCTTAAGATATTGACATATAGAAACATACTAATATCTAAATTTATCTAAACCGATCTATGATACCAACTACAATAGTCCAGAACCTACACTCCCATATATGATGCTAAAAATGTAAACTTTACATTTTTGTCTTTGATGTCGATAATTGTGACCCATTTTTTTAATCCAAACTGTACAAAATAAAAAGGAAAATTTTGATCACTTAAATTATTGATTAAATTTTAGGTTTATAGTTTTATATAATTAAGAAAAACTCCTACATAAATAATACCCATGTTGTCAAAGGAGGATTTCTCCCACTTAACCCGAATTTTCTTATTTCACATTAGGGCATCATCATCATCCGTATAAAATACCTTCTAGATATAATTCATTCAACCTAATTATTTGTAACATAAGTAAAAGGAAACATAAGAAGTATCAGCTCAAATAATCTATAAGGGTAGACAAAATCATTAGCAATTAAATTTCATCAATCATCATAATATGTGTATAAGGGTATGAAGACATAATCAGAGTGCATAATTGAATCATAAAAGAACCCATACCCATCAATACCTAGGTCATAAAATATGAAAACATGGAAAAGGAAGGAGTCGTCAAAATTAATAATCATGAGCCATGTGATATCAATATTGAACATAAGAAACATTATAAACCCATAGAAAGCATAACAAAACGTATCGGTATCTTGGAACATCATCTTTATAGAATACCTACTAAACCCTTATAAAACTGTTACAATTGGAATAAATATACTTCCAAATTCCAATATAATTCTCTAGAAAACATAATCATTAGCTAATTCATTAGAGACCTATTTGGGTGCACCCATAGTATATGCTATAATAGGCTCACCCATTACTTTCTAGGCACACCCACCATATATAATGTCTAAGAATCACAACATGAATAAAGTATATATAAATTTCATCATAAAAATCATAGAAAAAATCATTATTCTTATATAACCCAATTAACCCTTGTAAAATAAATGTGTTTTATTTCAATATATTTGAAACATGATTTTCCTATATAAAATAAATGGGTTCCATAACAATCTATTTGAAATATGTTTAACCCATGGAAAAGAAACAGGTTCTATAAAAACCCATTTGAAACAATATTAATCCATCTAGAGAAATAATGAGGATAATATCAATACCAAATATACCTAGTGGAGGATAATTAACAACAAGGTTTTTCGATGTTGAGTAATATAATTACCATTAAAATATCATTAAAAACATTTTTGAAGAAAATATTATTTTTATTTTGAAAGTCACTTATTAAAAAATAAATAATTTCTAAAATCCTTTTAAATGAAAATAGTATTTAAAAAACAAGAATTTCAAAAATATTAAGAAAAAAAATCTTTAAAAATAACCTTGTAAACTTTTAAATTTATCTTTAAATAAATGATAGTCATGTCGGCAGCTAATTCTATAAATTTTGCAAAGAACATTCATTTTTCATGTTAAAAAGGTTACAAAAGTGCCTTGTTCATAAAGTGGAAAGAAGATTCCATTAAAATAATTTTATAGAAAGATAACATAGGTAGATATATAATTAAATAATCATTTTTAAAAGTTTTAAAACATTTTTTAAAACAAATTTAAAAAAAATGTTGGAAGAAAATAGATTTTCGACTGAAGAGAGAAATAAAGTATGAATTTCTTAAAAACATTTTTCTCGACAATTTTAAGTACCAAAGAGTGTAAAAATGGTAATATAACTTGTAAACATCATGAATAAACATAGTAGAAGAAAATTAAGGAGTATATTGAGACATGTATTGTAATATCTCATCATTGGAATCATAATCATAAATAATCCTACTAAACGATGAGCTTGTAACATAAAACTCTTAGCACTTTGGTATCTTTGAATCGTAAGCCCCGTGAATATATTTCATTAAATGAAAATTAAAATTACATAAGAATAAATAAAATAATTATATTACATATAAAACCAGATGTATATATACCTCATAAAATAAGATAAGTTCATAACATGACATAAGTCTCAAACAAGGAAAAGTGTGACAAAAAAACCATTTTCTCTTTGGTAAATTTGAAACTGTAAAACCAATGAAATAGTGATAATAAAATGGATATGTAAATACCCATAAATATAAGGATAATAATAATAAAATAAATCCATGTTTATTATATACACCATACAACAAAATTAATTGGTGAATATGGCATATATCTCATAGAAATAATAGTGAGATGAGAAAAACCATTACCTTGAGTCTGATTCATCACATGTGTCTTTATATTCATGAATAATAAATTTATGTTAATTATTTAATATATTTAGAAACTTTTGAAATTATAATATTACTTTTATTTAAATTATTACTACATTTTATATAATTACCTAATCAATTCAGTTTACGTCGGATGTTTTGACCATATTTGGCTTTGGTGTCAAAATTGACTTTGGTAGGTTGACCAAGGTCAAAGTGGTAATTATTTAAATTTATAAAAAATAATTGTCATTAAATAATTTTCATATTTAAACATAAAATATAATTTTAAAACCAATCTTGAAAAATGGTTATGAAAAATGAACTAATGTTACGATCATGGAGATGGCAGGTCGTATGTACACATTAGCAACGTTTCCATTTTTCAATGATCACTATGGAAAGAAATTAAGTAACATTCATATTTCCATAGTGATAATAATATTATAAATACTATATTATTAAATTATATATACTTTTATATATCATTCTTATGATGTTGTGATGAAAAAATGAATCATATTGCTTCGAGGATGTGGTTGTCCACATATCCTTGAACAACGTTTATCACTTTTTTAGTGAGTGAAAACAAAAAAAAAGATATATTATATTTAAAAAATTATAAATATTTCATTAATATAATATTTATTTCATTAATATAAAATATATTTGTTATATTTACCCTTATTATCTTCCATGTAACGTGTTAGTTAAAAACGAATCACATCGCTTCATGAAGAGGTAGTCTATTGTACACACGAGTGGCATATCATATCCCTTACGGAATGAAAAGTAAGAAATATATATATTATATAATCAGTTAATAGGTATAAATATGTTATAAATATCATATTTAAAATTTATATCCATCGTCATATCCAGTCTTTAGAGGTTGTAATGGAAAAATGAATGACATCGTTTTGCATAGTGATGGTCTATTATACACAAGAATGATGATTTCATAACCCATTTTATGGAAGTGTGTGTGATTTTAGGCTTTAACCTTAATATAAAAAAATATTATTATATGTAAGATAATTATTTTATTATATCATCATTTTATAATAATTATTTAAGGAGGTGGAGAAATAAATAAAATAAAAACACTCGTTGAAGAACGTTAACAACTCTTCGGGTATCCTTTTAATGTTTCCATAAAAGGCCTTCCAAAGATGGATTTATACAAAAAAATAAGGATTATAATATTATGGGATGAAATTCTGGAAGTTATTTATTTAGTTATTGGCTGATCTAAATGGATTTAGATGTGTGAAAAATTGAGAGGAGTAAGTTCCCATTTATAGTTAAGGAGGAGTGGAATTCTTGTGAATATTCAAAATTATTAACTATTGGGTGGTAAATATAACTTAATGGGGCTCGAAAATTTATAAATAATTGTGTGAATAAATGATATGGTCTAGAAACACATCCAAAACTCAATTAAACTAATGTTTTAAACATTCTCTTCCTTAACTCTTAAGTTTCCTTATTTTTTCATTTTAGTTTTTCATTACGCTAACTAATTTTTAAACCTATGTAATTTGTCCATTAATACTAAATTAAATTGATACATATTAGATAAATTTTACCCACTTATTATAATTATTAAATACAATTTATGAAATAAAAATCCTATATTTTTTAAAAAATAATTTTGACACAAGTGCAAGTAACATGAAAAAACACACTTTTAACTTTAACCACATTAATAGAGTTTTTTACTATTAAGCGGTCAATATATTCAATATAAAATAATAATTGGTCCATTAATAGAAAATAATATATATATATTAAAATTTAAAAATCACTTTTCATAAGATATAATTTTTAGTAATTTTATATCATTTAATAAAATATCATTAATTATAAAATAACATTAATGTCAATTTTGATATTATTAATTTAATTTGAATTTAAAAAAATTCAAGACAATTATGGGATTATAATATATTATTCTCACACAATTTAAAAATTATATATTCATTTAAAAAATTGTTTTATAACAATAATTCATTCAATTTACTTACCTTTTAATATTTTTAGTATCATTTATTTTCGTTGATTATTAACTAAATATTTACTACGTCAGCATTTCTTAAGTATTTGAAGTAATTAATTAATATTTTCAAAAAATAAAATAAATTATCATGATAAAATAAACTAATTTATATTTCAAAATAATATTTATAACTAGACCTATATAATTTTTACCCTATCCCGAATCTTTATAGAAATTAAAAAGAAAAAAAGTTTCTTTTTTTCTTTTTCTTTACTTGACTTATTATATAGGTCACCTTTATGGATATGTGCCAAAAAAACTCATAAAAACCAATCCTAAAGTCATAAGTGTATAAATATATCCATAAAATGTGTTTTGGACAAGTTTCTAGGTCATGTTTTCCCTTAAGTTTAAATTTTAATCCCTTGGTAAACTCATTTTTATCTTAATCGCTGTGATTAATTTTAACTATTTTCACTAATAATTATGGTAAAAATTAATTTTTACTTATAAATTATAAATTATTATTATTACAAATATATAATACATTTTTAAAAATTAAATTCATAAAAGTATACAAAAATTAATTTAATATCAATCTCACATATGTGATGAGAAAACGGGTTTTTAAAGCAAAAAATGATCAAAAATTTACATAGTTTTTATAACCAATTTCAATATGAAATTAATTACAATGAACTAAATAGTATTAATATATGTATAGTTAAAAAATTATTCTTTAAAACCAATTTTAAATCTAATTTAAATTTATCATTAAATTAAACAAAAATGCGATTTTCAATTAAAATTCAGTATTTTCACTATTCATCAAAAAATAAAACTTTTCAGAAAAATAAAAAAATCACTTTAAGATAATTTTGGTATTATTATTTCAAAAATATAATTTTTTTTAAATATATTTTATAAAATTAGTAAATATTAATTTTAAATTATGTCTTTAAAGTGCGATTAAACATTCATTTAGAAAAATATTGTTTTTTATAAAAAGTTTCTTTTTCTTTTTTTTTAATTATTATTTTATTTTTAATAAATATATATTCATTTTATTTATGTATAAACCATATAATTTTCATAATTTTTTTATTATAATTCATACCCACTAACTTAATGGATAGGTTATAATGGTTATATATATCGTGGGTCGTTTAAGTACAGTGTTGCGTGTTGAATATGATATCGAATATAAAAATAAAAGGGTTACTAAACTGAGTATTTTTGTAATGAAGAATAAACTCAGAATTGTGTGTCTCTTATGCTAGAAAAAATAATTTTCTTCTTTTAAAACATCTAGGTGATACATCTCGTATCTCGTTTCTTATCATTCTTTCATTCAAATCCATACGACTTGGAGAACTATTTCTTTTTCTTATTAGCACATGATACTATATAGTCATATAAAGAGAAGGTTTGGGAGAGTAGTTACATTCAAAGGATTGTATTTATTCCATAAAATAAATGGTTAATAATACTCTTTAGACTACATGCATTGTCTTCAACATGCTTTTCTAGCCTTGTAAAGTTAGCTTCATACTTAGAAACATTTTCTACTTCCTTTTGTCTCAAAATCAAGAACTATCTCTCCATATCCACTCATTGTTCATGAGGAAAATATTTTTCAAAGAAAATTTCCTTAAAATACTTCCATTCCATACTTATTATTTCCTTCTCATAATATTTGTTTTAAATCAGTAACCACCATTGATCTGTATCTCATGGGAGATGATAAAATGTCATGAAAACTATCTACCTTTCATTACTTCCCATAGAGAGAAATAAATTTTCTAAGGAACTTATCCACTAATAAAATACAAAATGGATTTGTAGACTCGTTGAATGATGGAGTTTTGTGACACCTAAATTGTTATAACATTATTACATTGTATTATGGATAAATAGGCCACTCTATACGGGCAAGATTATTGGTCATTACTTGAGTCAGCTAGCCCAATATAGTTATAATTTTTTTATCTCTTACTGTTTCTCCCGCTCTAGCTTCATTATCATACCCATGAGGGAAATACCTACATATATTATGTGCTTTGGTACAATTTCCATTCATTCTACTGTGTTCCATTTATAAAAAATAGAATACACTAGATTAGATCATAACATTATGAGTCATAATGTATAATTTTAAAATTAGTGAAACACTTAAAATAAATTAAAAAATTTAGGCATGGATAATATTTTAATCATAAACATGGTATATTAAGGGTTATTCTTAGGTTATAAAAATATTTACAAATCTTTCACAATGGTTTGTAAAAAAATTGGAATAAACCCAATCATTTCCTATAATAAACCTTCTCTTTATTACACATTAATACATGATGTAATTATATAAAATTACACTTAATAAAACTCTAAATATTGATAAATCTAGTGTCTTTGAGAATTAGGTACATTGACTTACCACTTTAAATATGGATTACAACATCTTTATTGAAAACTTCTTTAACATATTTTAGCTTTAAAATGCATTGGATAACCTGGGGAAATACAAAATAAAGGGGTGAGAAATAAATCATAGTAAGGGAATAAACATGTCATAACATAAATAAAATAATACACATTAGACAAGGCATATCAATGAGGTATAAAAGAACATTAATAATAAGGCATGATAATCATAACATGGGAAATGTGACAACAACTCAAAATTCTCCATCATAAACATAGGTCAAGGATAAACTTCCAATAATTTAGGGTGGAAAATGTCCCATAAAGTAATTAGGTACAGACTTGTCCCAACATGATGTATCATTATACTTAACATTACCTAATTTATTCGAGCGGTATATAATTCTAGATGCACCCGTCACTTTCATTTTATTCCCATGCTTAAGTGTGATACGTAGATCATAAAACATGGATTCCTTCATCATCATAATTTATTACATGATCAAGTATAGTGGAATAAATACATTTAATTACCCAATAAAATTGATATATTCATAAAATTGAACACCCTTTATTGGAAATGGGTAAGACATTCACTACATAAATGGTTTTTCATGAAAATTGAGGTGAAAATTCGGCAGCATAACAGTGTCACTTAAAAATTCATAAAATCATTTTATAAGAGATAAATGGGTCTGTAATTTTCTTAGATGAAGTGGAAAGTAGTTGGGGCATGGTAGGATATTTCCACAAATTTATAATTAGAAAAATATGGCATATGATAATAAATAATCTTGAATAAAATTAGAAAATAAAAGATTCTTATGAAAGTTTGGCATGGTGATGGGTGTACATGGGAGGGATTAATGAGAGATAAAGGGGTATCCCATAATTTATAAATAATAAGGGTAGTATGTTGGATTTTTTAGAATATACCTTGTAATTATTAATTGTAAATAAATGGGCATAACAATATAATGAAACTTGGATAAAGAGGCGAAAGGAAAGTACCCTTATGAAATTTTAGCATGGTAACGGGTATTCTTAAGAGGGATTAATGAGATATAAAGGGGTATATCATCATTTATAAATAATAAGGGTAGTATTAGGAGGTACTAAATCATACCCCATCATCAATAATAAATAAAAGGGTATAACATAGAGAATATTCTTGAATAAAAGTGAGAAAGAGAGGATCCCTTACCTTAAAAGTATGACACCAAAAGAATGAAAGGGGATTACTGAGAGATTGGGGTGACTTGGGAGGATTATAGAGAGATATTGGTAGATTAATTTTGTGATCCAAGTATTTTTAGTGAAGATAAGTGGTATATTGTGTGGTTTATATAGGACAAGAGAGGGATTTCTTTAATATTTAGGTTTTGGACACTATAAAATAAAATATTTTAAACAATAAACTTTACCATGGTTTTTGGACATGGTATTTTCCAAAGTGGAGAGGTTTTAATTATTTTATTAGTAAAAGGGAAAAAAATATTAAAATATTACCCTTTCTTATGTGGAGGTGATTCACGCTTTTAAAGACACGAATTTAAAATCATAAAATATATTATATGTTTTGGAGGATTCATAACGGCTTAATAAAATTAACAAAGTAAAATCAAAATCACTTTATTTTAACGTGAAAACATATATTTGGTATATTATACCCATTATAGTATTTATTATGTCATTTTTGGGTCATTATGATGTCATAAAACACAACATATATTTATACAGTATTTAATTTTTACCTGAAAATTTGACTTTCTTAAAAAATTATGTAAAATTTACCATTGGATAATTTTGACATTATAATTCCAAAAATAATATTCATTTTATCTAAATAATTTTCTAAATATTTTCATTTTCAATTTTAAAATAAGATTCTACATTTATTAAAAAACATTGGGTTTTTTAACATTAACAGATTTTGAACCCTTATAAAAAGTATATTTCACATAATAAAAATTATATGAAAATTTATAATTAATAAACTCTCTTTAATAGTAAAATTGTATTAAAATACTATTTGTTTCAAAAATACATTAATTCATAAAAATAAATCCCTTAATTGAATTTGAATATTACCCAAAAATACAATTTGTGTTTAATTAAATCAAAATCAAGATCATTTATAAAGTAATAATAAAAAATGAAATTAAATTCATTATTCTATACAATATAAATATTCATATTATTAATTTCTTGATACATATTCCTTTATTATACTAGCTTAAACCCTAAAATTAAGGTGTGTGACTATGAGACATTCATGGGGTCGTTCGGCGAACATGGTTTGAGCTGTGATCTTGATGAGCTTGAACTTCTTCTATAAACAGTTTCTATCATGCATAAATTGTTGGATCTCAGCTTGGGATTAGTAAAGGGAAAATAACATTTAAGATATCTCCTTTTGAACCTCTGATAAATGGGCTTCATATGGTATAATCCTATTAGATGAGTCAATAACTTCCTTTTTTTGTGTCAATTGGATTTTTTAAAACCCTATATTTATATTAATCATGTGATCACTATTTAGAGGCTATATTAACAATGTTAATATTCATAATGTTCTTTTAAATCCAAATATATTACTAAGGAAGTGCATGTGTTTTCTATAACCATGTTACATAATAATACTTTTAATTAAATCACAAAGGGAAATTTCATTTATAACAGTTCAGGTTGTTACAATATCCCCCCTTGAGAAATTCCACCCTTGAAATTTTCATTTCACCCCCCCCCCCACCAGAAACAGATGAGGGTAATTCTATCTCATCACTTACTCTGGTTCCCACATTACTTCCTAAAACTTTTGGTTTTTCCACAACACTTTTCAAAGGTGAATTTTCTTATTTCGTAGAACTTTGTCTCTACAATCTAAGATCATCACTAGTTTATCCTCATAGGAATGATCATTCTTCAATGGTAACACATCTGGATTGAGTAAATTTGAGGGGTCAGGTATGCAATTCCTCAATAGTGATACATTTAATATATCATGAACTCAAGATAGGTTAGGTGGTAGTGAAAGTCTATAGGCCACTGCTTCGATGCGATCAAGGATCTCAAAGGGACCGATGTCACTGGGACTAATCTTTACCTTATTGACAAATATCATCACTTTCTTCTATAGAGATATGCGGAGGATTACCATGTCTCTAACATCAAAGTCTAGGTATCATCGATGATTGTCATCATAGCTATTTTGTTGACTCTGATTAGCCTTAATGTGCTCCTGAATGGTCTTAACATTTTCCACTATTTCCTCGACCATTTTAGGACCTTTCAGTTTTCATTCCCAAAATTTTCCAAGTATGCAGGTGTCCCACACATCTTTCCATAAAGGGCTTCATAGGGAGCCAATTGGATTCTCGTGTGGAAACTGTTGTTGTAAGAGAACTCAACCATAGTAATACGTTGGTCTCATCCTCATTTAAATTCTATTGCGCATGCTCTCAACATTTCTTCAAGATTATAGTTATTATACTCAGATTGCACATCATTTTGAGGGTGATAGGTCATGCTAAAGTTAAACATAGTATTTAGAGCATGTTGGATACTCTTCCAAAACATATAGGTGAATCTTGGAATGCAGTCAGATACAATTGATAGTGGTACTCTATGTATCCTGACTACTTCCCCAATGTATATCTGTTCAAGTAGATCTAGTGAGAATTCCTCTTGTATTGCAATTAAGTGTGCAGTATTTGTAAGATGATCCACCACAACCCGTATAGTATTATTCCCACTTTATATCTTTATAATATCAGTGAAAAATTCCATCATGATTTTTTATCATTTCCATGTAGGTTTGGGTAATGGTTTCCTCCTCCCCTTGGATTTTTACCTTTCCTCTTTCACTTGCTGACATACAAGACATCTTGATTAATATTATGTGATCTCCTTCTTCATATTGTCCCACTAATAGTGTTCTCGGAGATCTCAATACATCTTTGTGCTTCCTTGGTGGATGGAGAAGGTTAAGCTATGTGCATCATCCAATAGATCCTTCTTTAACTCGAGATTTGATGGTACACATAGCCTTTCCCCAAATCTCACAACACCTTCATCATTAACATTGAACTTTGGGGATTTAATGTTCTTTATAGCTTCCAATTTCTTCTGAATTCCCATATCTACTCTTTAAGCATCTTTTACACTATCTAGAATAGATAGTTGAGTAACCATTTGTTAAAGGATTAATGATGTTCCTTCCTTTATGATTCCCATGTCCATCCTTTCCAAATATAAAAAGTTCAAATCCTTCTCAATTATCATCAATGATAGAATTGATGGATCCTTTTTACTTATAGAATCTTCCACTTTATTATATTTCCTAGGATGGTAGTTAATTGAGTATTCATAGTCTTTGATCAGCTCTGACCATCTTATTTTGTACATTTTCAACACTTTCTATGTGAATATATACTTGAGACTTTTTTGATCCTTATATATTTCACACTTCTCCCCAAAGAGATAATTTCACTGTATTTTTAAAGAAAAAATGACTTCACCAACTCTAGATCATGGTTTGGGTATTTCTATTCATGAACTTTCAACTTCCTTGAAGCATTGATAATGACTTCTTCATTTTTCATCAACACAGAGCCCAATCCCATCTTCAAAGAATCACTGAATACCATGAAAATATCTCCACTTTTGGTAGTGTGAGCATAGGTGTGGTGACAAGCCTCCTTTTCAACTCCATGAATATTTCCTGACAGTCATCATTCCAGACAAACTTGACTCCTTTTTTAGTTAGTTTAGTGAGATGTTTTCACAATTGTGATAAATTTCTCATGAATTGCAGATAATATCCAGTTAACCTAAAAAACTATGGATATATTTCATCGATGTTGGCCTCATCCATCCTTTAATTTCTTCTATTTTCAAAAGGTCTACATATATCTCTTTTCTTGTGATGATATTCCCCAAGAAAGATACTTCCTTCAACCAAAACTCACATTTTTCTACTTTTCAAAGAGATTTTCCTTTCGTAAGGTCCTTAGAACAATACTCAAATGCTCTGCATGCTCCTCCTTACTTTTTGATTATATTATAATATCATCTATAAAGACTAACATAAATTTGTAGATTTAATCCCTAAAGACTCTATTTATCATGTCCATGAATATTTCTGGAGAATTAGTGAGTCTGAATGGAATTACTATGAATTCATAGTACCCATGCCTTCTATGAAAAGTATTATTGGGGATATCCTCCTTCTTCACCCTAACTTGATAATATCATAACTGCAGATCCACCTTGGAAAATAATTATACTGCATGTAGCTTATCAAAATAGTCATCAATCTGAGGTAGAGGATACTTTTTCTTTATTGCGAGCTTGTTGAGATCATTATAATCAATGAAAAGCCGCATTGACCCATATTTATTCTTGATGAAGAGGACTGGTGCACCCTATGGTGAAACACTTGGGTGTATAAAACCTTTATCCAGATTCTCCTATAGTTTTTTCTTCAACTCCTCAAGTTCCACAACAAAAAATATATACAAAATCTGGGATAATGGTAACACCCCAAGTATAAGATCGATTGAAAATTCAACATCTCAGAAAGGAGGAAGGCCAGGCAAATCCTCGAGAAACACATTAGTGTATTCCCTCAAAATGGGCATGTCTTCAAGGGTGATTCTTTCCTTAGACTCAATCATTTGATCTAGATACGTGTGCTCATAGGGAAATAATATCCATGTTTTATATGATGAGGTTAAATAAGATTCATCCTTCTCCTTGCATTTGTATAGAATCTAAGGTTGATTTAAAATATGAAGAGTGATTTACTTATCATGTAAATTTATGTTTCCTCTATATAGGGAAAGCCAATCCATGCCTAGAATTTCATCAAATTCCACCAAAGAGAGTATGAAAAAGATTTTTGGGAAATTCATCCCATAGACTTTGATATGGTAAGAGATATATACTTTGTATGTAACAATTTCCCCATTTGGTGTTATCACCTACATCTCTACTTTTATGATTTTTGGTGGTGTTTGAATAGTTCTACTAAACATTCATGATATAAAGGAATGCGTAGAATCATAATCAAAAATTATGTTCATTATTCTTGAATTAATAACTTGTGTACTTATCACCAATTCATTTTCTAGATTCACTTCAGTGGTAGTGATGGAAAAATATCACCCTTGCTACCTTGTAGGTTGTTGGTTGTCTCCAAAAACCATTGGCTTAGTGCATTGGTTTGAAAAATAACATGGTTCCTTGAAGTTGTAGCAATAAACAATATGTTAAGGGTTGAATGAAGAAATTAATTACATCATCACAGTAGCAGGTTTCTCCTACTGATAATCACTGGCTAGGTTCCCTTTCTTCCCACACTTAAAGAATTTCCTCACCCCCTCAAGAAATTTCCAGGGTACTTCTTTCCACACCTTTGACTATTGGGTGTTAGAATTTCTTAGCACCATTAGATCTCTCTATCGTACTACCAGAATTGATATCCACTTTCCACTTCTTATCCCCATGATACCCCTAAGATTCACTAATCTCTATTTTAACTTTGAGGTCACATCGGACAATTTTATCACAGTTATCAAACTCATGGATCATCATGGATTTCTATAGGCTAGGGTTTATCCCACCAAATAAGTGTTCAACCTTGCAATCAGGGGTAATGAAAAAGTTTTAGGCATATCTTGTAAGACTTGTGAAGTTGTCCTCATATATCCTGATATATTCTTCATCCTTTTTCTTGAGGTTAAGAAAATACCTTTCGATTTTATGTCTGAGGGTTTGGGGAAAATATTTATCAAAAAACAGTTTTGGAAAACGTTTCTATCACATCGCTTCGATCTCTTCCTCAAGCTTCTTATTTTTTATCAATTTTTAACATTGATCTGATTCACCCTCTATACAATAAATATCCAAAAGAACTTTGTCTTGTTCAGAGCAATAAAGGATGGAGAAGATCTCATCAATAGAGTCAATCCATTGTTCCATGATTAAGGGATCAGATGACCCATTAAAAGTAGGAGGCGTTTGATGCATGATGCTCTCAATTGTGGCTTGTTATCTATTATGGGGGGATTGGATGATCCTCCTGATCTAGGTATTTATTTAGAACCTGATTCAGCTGAGAGAGTATCATCATGAAGTGTCTGGTTCCTACTCTCATTGGGTTGGGCGTCTCATTGGGATAGTCATCACATTGCTCTTCATATTGATTTTTTACCGTATTCCTCCTATTTCCAGTCATTTTCAAGAATAAATGGAAAAATTAGGGATTATTATTTTTAAACTATTAAACACATAAAGAATAATTTTATGACATTAAAGGTAATGCTTAGAAATTACATGTGTTCCCTCAACTTATGAATTACTAGGCTTCAATATATGTTATCCATGATCTATTTCATAACATATATTTTTATGGGAATTTTTTACTCCATTAATAATGTTTTGTAATGAGCTTATGAATTACCAAATCATATCCCCTAGGAGTTTCAAACCAGGTGCACATTATGGCCCATTGTCGTGTACCATGTTACCTTGAGTTGGGCCTGCAATACCTTGTCAGAGTTATTGCACCTAGGTATATATGTTCCAAAACCATGTCCACTTGTAGTATCCAGACATGGATGTGTTTTCTTGATAAACCACTTACTCTATAATAAATAAAATTTAGGTGTGTTTTCTTATACTTAGTCTCATCCATAAGTCTTTCTCTAGATTTTTCTAACCCTAATCCCAAAAATGACTAAACTTTGCCTCTGATACCAACTATAACAACCCTTATATTTATTACACATTAATACATGATGTTATTACATAAAATTAAACATAATAAAACATAAAATATTTAGAATTATAGTGTATTTTGAAATTAATTACGTTGAATTATAACTTTATACATGAATTACAACATATTTATTGAAGTTTCTTTAACGTGCTTGAGCTTAAAACTACATTGTATAACCTGGGGATATACATAAGAAATGGGTAAGCTATAAATCCAAGTAAGGGAATAAAAGTGGCATAAAATGAGGATAATAATATATTTTATACAAGTAATATCAATGATTCATAAATAAACATGAGTAATAAGGTATGATATAGCATGATAATCATAACATGGGAATGTGGCAACTACATAAAAAATTGCATCATAAACATAGGTCAAGGATAAAACACCAAGAATTAATGGTATAAAAGTCCCATAAAGGAATAAATTACACTAATATCCCCACATGATGTATCATTTATTGGAGCTCTATATAATTTTGGGCGCACCTGTTACTTTCATTTTCTTTTCATGCTTAAGTGTACCACAGAGATTATAAAACATGGATTCCTTCATCATCATAATTTATTCCTAGATAAATGAGAGAGTAATAAATACATGTAAGTCTTCTATAAAAAGGTATATATTCATAAAGGTGAACACCCTTGATAGTAAATGGGTATGACACTCACTGTCTAAATGGTTTGGCATGAAAATCATGATGAAAATTCAGCAGCATAATAGTGTCACTTAAAAATTCATAAAATGGGTTTATGAGAGATAAATGGGTCTATAATCATTTTAAAATTAAGTTTAAAGTAGTACTAACGTGTAAGGAAATGTCTACACATTTATAATTATAAAAATAAATCATATGATAATAAATAAGCTTGAATAAAAATAGAAAAGAAAGAATGCTTATGAAATTTCAGCTTGGTGGCGAGTGTACATGGGAGGGATTAATTAGATATAAATGGGTATATAATCATTTAGAAATGATAAGGGTAGTATGGGGGAGGTTAAAAAACATACCCCTATCATTATTAATTGAAAATAAAATAGAATAAAAAGATAAAGAAACTTGGATAATGAGGCGAAAGGAAAGAACCCATACAAAATTTCAGCATGGTAACGGGTGTTCTTATGAGTGATTAATAAGAGAAAAAGAGGTATCTAATAATTTATATATAATAATTGAATTATGGTGGAGGTGATAAATTATACCCTATAATTAGGAAAAAATAATAGGGAATAACATAGAGAAGATTCTTGAATAAAAGTGAGAAAGAGAGGATCCCTTACCATAAGAGTATGACACCAAAATATTGAAAGGGGATTCTTGAGAGCTTGGAGGAACCTTGGGATTATTATAGAGGGAGGAGGGAAAATTAAGTTCATTATATAAGTATATTTAGTTAAGATAAGTTGGATAATGGATGGATTTATATTGGAAAAGATAGGTATTTCTTTAATATTTAGGTTTTGGACTCTACAAAATAAAATATTTCAAACCATAAACCATACCATGTTTTTTGCCCATGGTATTTTAAAAATTGGATAGGTTATCATTATTTTATTATTAAAAGGGAATAATTTATTAAAATATTACCCTTTCTTAGGTGGAGGTGTGTCACACTTTTAAAGAAATGAATTTAAAATCATAAAATGTATTATATGTTTTGGAGGATTCATAAAGGCTTAATAAAGTTAATAAAGTAAAATAAAAATAAAATTATTTTAAGGATAAAACATATATTTGGATGAGGATACCCATTATAGTATTTATTACATAATTTTTGGGTTATTATGATCTCATAAAACACACAGTATATTTATATAGTATTTAATTTTTACCCAAAAAATATATTGTCTTAAAAATTTATGAGAAATTCACTATTGGATAATTTCAACATTCTGATTCCAAAAAATTATATTCATTTTATCTAAATAATTTTCTAAATAAATTAATTTCCACTTTTAAAATAATATTTTACATTTATTGAAAAATGTTGGGTTTTTTTACAATAATAGTTTTTGAACCATTACAAATATTATATTTCACTTCATAAAAATTACACGACTATTTATAATTAATAAAAATTATTTAATAATAACATTTTATTAAAATACTATTTATTTCAAAAATCCATTAATTTATCAAAATAAATCCCTTAATTGAATTAAAATATTACAGGAAAATTCAATTCATGCTTAATTGAACCAAAATCAAAATCATGAATAAAGTAAAAATAAAAAATGAAAATAAATTCATTATTATATGCAATATAAATATTCATATTATTAAGGTATTGATACATATCCCTTTATTACACCAACATATACCCTAAGAGTAAGGTGTACGATGGTGAAACTTTCATGGGGATGTTTGGAAAACATGGTTTGGGTCGTGATCTCGCTGAGCTTAAACTTCTACCATAAACGTTTTTGATGATTCTTAAGTTGTTGGATATCATCTTAGTTTTGGTCAAGGTTAAATCCCCTTCATTCTATCTCCCTCTAAAGCTCTGATAAATGGGCTTCATAGGGTAAAATCCTACTAGATGAGGCAATCACTTCCTTTGAATGTGTCAATTGTATTTGTTAAAGCCCTATATTTATATTAATCATGTGATCATAGTTTAACAACTATATTAACAATAGTAATATTATTAACATATTTTTAAATCCAAAGATATAACCAAATAAGTGCATGTGGTTTCTATAATGATATTACATAATAATACATTTAATTAAATAACAAATGAAAAATTCATTTATAATAGATTAGGTCATTACATGTCCCCTGGGAGTGTCAATATAGGTCTGTAAGAAGGCATGTTATTATACACCAGGTGAAAATCAATTCAATGACCAATTCAACCTTTTCATAGTTATTTCCACTAGGTATAACTATGAAAGAACCATATAAACTTGTAGTTCCCAGAAAGGTATGTATTACTATAAAGTCCATATAATCTCTACCTTACCAAAACATTAGAATTTTATCTTATACATATACATATTCTAAAATTTAGTTATAGGGTTATGTTCTCTAAACTATGTTTTTCTAAATATAGTTTTGAAGGTTTCTAGGAAACTTACTATGATACCAACTATAAATACCTCAATCCTAGTAGTCTAGAGTGGGTGGTTACTTACTACTTGGTAAAAGTAATCACACCTCAACGGACTAAATAGTTTTATATTATTGGAAAAAATATATACATACATGAATTTAACATTACATTTGAAAACATAAAATACATCACATAATTTTCTTTAAGAACACCATTATTCACTTTAAAATATCCTTGTATATCAATCATAATACATTATATGTCATCCTAGGGTAAAGAAACATAAGGAGTGATATTATATGCTCAATAAGGGTATGTGTATATCATAATAAATCATGAATAAATAAGAAATAATCAATATGGAAATGTAAATATTTGAAAACATGTTCCATTTAATTAATAACTTGAGCATGAAGAATAATATGGTAGGAATAAATGATTATCAATTAATTCCATATAAATAATCACATAAGCTTGAAACTAATCCATAAATATCATAACAAATAAAATAATCACATAAACATCAATAACTAAATTCATAATGATATAATTCATAATATTGGAAATCATAAACATGTTTTCAAGGCCTTGTCCAAATACCCAATGTAGTTTGTCTCATGAGACCTATTTATACATCAAGTGACTATAGTAGACCCCAACCATCATATAATAATCCCATTTCATTCCTCATATGAAAGTGGAGAAACATAATCAATATAAACATTCATAATTAAAAAACAACATACAAAATTTTAATAATTTCCCCAATAAATAAACATAATCATAAACCATCTGGAGTAATATGGAAAATGGTACCAAAATAGTACATACCCAATCAAACAGATCATAAACCATATAGATAAATAATAAGTATGGTATAATTACAATATATCCTTCGTGGATAATAAGTGAAATAGGGGTTGTTGTCATTGATAAATATAAATGAAATAAAAATGTCATTAAAACATTCGTGGAAAAATATCATTTTCACATTGAAAATCACTTTAAAAAACTGAAAATTTACAAAATATTATGAAAATAATCATAGAAATGAATCATGGAAAATATAAAATAAAGCTTCAAATAGATTATTATTCATGATGGTGGGTAATTTCATATACGTCATTCAAAAAAACACCCTTTTATCGCTATTTTAAAAAGAGAAAAAAGTGCCTCTTTTGGAAAATGAAAAAAAGATTACTTTTCAAACATTTTATAAAAAAGTAAAACACGGGTGAAAATTTCTTTAATAAATCATTTTCAAAATGTAGAAATAATTATTGAAAATATTTTTTGGAAAACAATGATTTAGATGAAAAAGGATTTTTGACTGAAGGGATAAATAAAGCCAGCTTTTCTTAAAAACATTTTCTCAATCATTTTAAGTACCAAGAGAGGAAAATAATATTATTTATTTATAATTTCATGAATAACCAGAAGATAATAAAATTCATTGGTTTATTCAGAGATATATCATAATATTTTATCATTGAAAACTTAATCTTAAACAATATTAGTAAACGATGAGATTGAAATCGTAAAGCCCTTACCACTTTGGTAACTCTTAAATCATAATCCCCATGAAATAAATAACTCAAAATAAAACATTACATACCATTAAGATTGAGATATTCATGATATAAAATTTAAAAGGGGTAGAATATACACCACAAAAAATGGATAAGTGGTGAATGTGGAATATTTCTCACATAAGTAAAAGTGAGACGGGAAACCCTTACCCCAGGTATGATTTCCATAATACGTGTTAAAAACTCCTATATAACAAATATGTATTTATTATAAATCTATAAAATATCCATAATAATTTATATAATACTATATATTATTTATCTATACCTTTCTATCACCATTTTATTAACAATTCTTCGTTAAAAAACAATGTTTCGGGTAATAACTGCTTCATTTTCATGTATATTTTGGTTTGATATTTTTTATCATTGTAATTAGATCAGGGAGTCATAATATTCATAATTTTATTCATGATAAAAATATCTTACATATTCATTATAATTTTATTTATATTAATCCATAAATGTTAGATATATAAAAAGTAATTACACCATTCACGGAGACGGAAGGTCGTACATACCCATGAACATTGTTTTCATTTTTTGATGGATGGAAAAAAATAAAGGTAAATAATATTTAAACTTTATATATTCATTATTATGTCATATAAATCATATGTATTCATTAAATCTATCCTAATTACTATCCTTGTCAAAATAAAATGAAAAAAATCTCACATCGCTGCGTAGAGGAGGTAGTCCAAACATGCGTATGAGTGACATTATCATTTTCCAAAGAATTGAATGGTAAGAAGTTAGATGTGATATTATAATTTAAGAATTATACTTGTTTCATAAATATCATATATATATATATATATATTAAATTCATCATTATATCCAAATTTGAGAGGTGGTGATGGAAAAGGAATTGCATCGGTTCATAAGGTGGTAGTCTGTTGTACTCAAGATCGGTATTTTCACATCCTATATGATAGACGATGAGATATATATAGGTCATTACATTAAACTTATAAATTATAATTATATTTTATGTACTAGTGTAGTTGTTTCATAATATTTGGATGATATTTTAAATAGTTAGAGGAAGAAATAAAACGAAGATGCATGGTTAAGAACTATACCTCTTATCTATAGAAACATAGGTATGGGATGAGATGGAACAAGTGAAATTAGATCTTAAAGAGGACTTTTAATCTGGAAAGAATCATGATTGAGATCCTAGAAATTCTATAGGACAATGTTCACTGGGTGGTTGGGTGCCATGAGATCAGTTACTGGAGAGATAATTGGAGTGGTAACCTTCTATTTTACCCTAGTTTCCCTAGACTGGATATTACCTCCAAAGAGTCTTTACAATACCCGACCTGTAACACCCCAAGCTTCCACGGTACGTTTCCCTTTGAATAATTTAATGGCGTGCATTGTACGCAACTTCGAGATTTTAACACACCACAACCAATCAAACTAGTCGTTATGAATAGTAATAACTACTTTTTGAAATTTTATAAATTCTATCTCTCAAAATGGAATTCATTTTTGGATTCTTAATATCAAAATTATCCTAGGGTGAAATTTTGGAACTTTTCGGATAACACTTATATTTTGATGAATAGTGAAAATTACTAAATTTTAATTAAAAACAACTTTTTTAATCGAAATAATTTATATTGATAAATTATGAATTTGAGTGATTTTAAAGTATATTTAGAATATATTTTTACCATTTAATATAATGTTTGTCATTGTACATAATTTTACAATTAAACCGGACATAAACAAGTGTCAATATTTTGATAGTTATTATCTCTTGAAAACACGCTTTTTGTTTTAACAACGGGAATTAATTTTAAATTAATTTATGCCACTTCTGTGTTTTGAATTTGGAAAAATGGATTCCATATTTGGAATCAGTATGTTCATATTGTGTGAATAGGTAACTTTTATTTTTAGACATTTTGAATAATTACTGCGGTAAATATTTTATTTATCATGGTTAAGGGTAAATCCGGTAAATAAGGGTTAAAAAATAATATTATAATAATACTAAATTACCCTAAAACGTGTCCTAGCCTTATTTCTTGATACATCTTCGACCATAGGCATCTTTGAGTCGATTTTGGGACCCCATGGAGCCACTTGTAGGTGATAGGGACACTTTATTTTAATTAAGTTAAAATAAGTACAAAAATGACATAAGCATATATCTTTTTGAGAAACAATTTTTACATAGGTTTATATATGTTGTATATTCAACTATAAATATTCATTAGAAAGCTAAAACGATTTCCTAAATAATTATATTTTAATTATAATTTTTAGACATTAAATAATTTAATTTATTTATGACACAATGTTGATGCAGTAATTACCATAATAGTGAAAAGTTAGAATAATTGATATTATAAATACCCAAATAAATATAATTTGAGAATTTTTATGAATTACACTAATTTTATAGGATATTATGACATATTAGGATTTATTTAATTTAATTTTTTTGAAGTAATCATTCTGTTATGAGTTTCACAAAAATCAACTATTGAATAGTGTCAAAATTGACATAAAAGAGTTTTTAAAACAAATATTATATTATTAATTGATATTAAATTCTTAAAAATCTAAGGTTCGGCCAAGAGACTTATATACTTATAGGTGTATCATTAATGGACCACTTGAGGTTATCTTGGATGTATATAGTAAGTTTATTAACTATATAATATAAAAATACAAAGTGACATGGTAAATGTCAAACTAATTAACTAAGAGTTAAAACTAAAAGATAAGGTTAATATAATAACACAAACCTGTCTAAATTCTATTGGTTGAATGGTTTTAGACCTATACCCCCCTTCAAATTTAAATAATACACTTTTGAGCCATTATAAACCGATTATGAATTTATTATAAATTAATATTTCTAGCTTTTCCAAAGGTGCCCCTCACCCCTCTTATAAAAGGGCACTCCTCCTTCTCATTTCTTCACACCTTCAAAGCCTTTTGGATCGGCCAAACTCTGCCCAAATACTCTCCCAAATTCCCTCACTACAACCTAGTGGCCTTATTTTTATCATAAAGCCAGCCTAAGGATCCCTTTTGATCAAATCAAAAGGAAGAACCCGAAGAAGAGTTAATGATTTCACCACCCTTTTCCAAGTTCCTTTCTTCTTCCACTTCTTCTTCCTTTGTTATTACCATTATAAAATAATAACTCCAGTATCTTATATATACTGTGATGTTATTATAAATATTGTACAACTATATTCAGTATTCTATCCACCCTTTGAATAACATGTCACCATACGTGCGTACGTACGGCTTACCGTCTCCACGTCGTGGTGTAATTGTTATTCAATATATTATTATTTGGGTGGGTATAATAATGATGTGTAACTCATTAAAATAATAAATATTACATGACAATGATTCTTTATATATGATATACCATCCAATTATATATTATTTTAATATCAAAAGAATGATATTGTCGCTTGTGTGTACGTACGGACTACCGTCTCCACGAATGCAATGAGATTCATTCTCTATCATATCCATTCAAGTATAATTATCATTTGATGATTTAAAAATAATGTTTAAGGAATTGATATCATTCTGGATATGAATAATATACAACCTATCCATTACAAACATGTCTTACGTAACAAAACATATAAAAGAAAAGGAGTAAGTTAACACCTGAAACGACGATAATTCTAAGATATTATTAACAAAGCAATGTTAAAAGATCATATATGATATCATATTAATGTATATGATTCATGAATAATTTAATAACAATTATTTCAACATTATACATGAGTTTAACCTACCCCCAACCAAGGAAAAGTACAAGGTAAGGGGTTTCTTATCTCACTTTTAATTCTTTGAGAATTCCATTTTTCACCACTTATTTATTACATGTGGTGTGTGTACTTCCCATGTTTGTATTCATTGTGTAATATACTTTAATTCATGTATATTTACATCATCATTTTATGATCCTTCTTTCATGGGTGAATGTTTTGTATGTTACCAAATCAATAAGGGAATTTGAAATTTCAATTTCCACTCATTCGGCTTTACGCATACTTCATTGATTATTTTACTCCAAGATTATGTGTAGAATCACTATTAATTTTCTTATGTCATAATTTCCACTCCCCTTTTCTGTGTATATACTTTGGATACACATACTCACTCCATTGATAATTTCTCAAGTCATCGATATGAATTTGATAAGAGTAATTTTAACTCATTCTCCATTTGTTGAGTTAAACATCCAATTCATTGGCGTTGTTTTTATAAGATTATGTGTGAATGTCATTTGATTGTTTTATACTAAATATCCAATCATATTTAGTGTATTTATATTTGTCACACATAACTATATCGTTGATTTATCCTTAACCTGAGGATACGGCCTTTATGAGAGATTTCATCTCAATTTACATTCCATTGAGACTTCTTTGTTGTTATACACCAAATCACTTTTATGTGGTGTATATAATGTACTTTTACATAGTATATCATGAATACCATTATTCTCATGATATTACAAAGTTTTTATTACCTCAATTATTTGTATTCAAGTGTCTCTCTTTTGGTTAGAATCTCCAACTAAAATACCTCTTTTAAATGTTTTAAAGACTTATTCATCTAAATCTTTCTCATTAATGTCCATGTTTTAAAAATGGTTTTAAGGATATATTTATATGGACATTAATGTTTTAAAATTAAAACTCCTTTTAAAAATTTTCAAAGTGGTATGGGACACTTTGATTCAAAAATCTATTTTTAAATGGCTTCTTGACAAATAGTGACTTTTAAATGATTTCAAGAAAAAGGGGGATATTTCTCTCAAATAGTTTTAATGATTATTTTTATCTATGTCAACATCCTTCATTATTCTTGATTGAGGTTAATTTGATACAATACAATTTTCCATATTGTATCGAATGAGTTATGCTTGACTGTGGATGTGCTATTTTTATACCATTCATGGTTTGTGGTTAAAGTATTGACATTTTGTATGCTAGTTTTAATATGAATGTTTATGTTACGTTTAAACCTATTCATATGAGGAATGCATTGGACTTAATAAGTTACGGGTGGAGCTCGCTATAGCTCCTCGATGCATCGGTAGGTCTCATGAGACAAACTAGTGTCTTGGCATAAGGCCTTGTCAAAATCTTATTTTTAGTCTTGGCACAAGGCCTTGGCTATGTGGTTATGATAGTTTGGCATTATGCATTCCATTATATGAAAGTGGTTATTGATATTGCATGTGATCATTCGACTAGTAGAATATCCATGTGAGTAGTAAATGGAATTATTTTATTTTATCTTTGCCATATTATGCTGAAGTTCAAGTTTAAAAGGCTTTTGTTTTAATTATAAATTGCCTTAAGTGTTTATGCTTATCTATGAAAGTTTCTGCTATAATGTTATCCTTACTGAGCATCTGATCTCACCCCTTTCAATGTTTTGTTTTTTCCCAGGATGAGAAGAAGTAATTTATGAATGACCTGAAAGGATAGTATAAGGGGATATGAAGACATGATGTTGTTTTAGTATTTTTACCTTATAATTTAATGTAAGACTTATGAATATATCTAGTGTTTCCAAGACTATTAAACTAATCAGTCTTTCGAGACTTGATCCTTTGTGATCATGCCAATGTTATGTAATAATGCACTGACTCTGGGTAACTGGGGTTGGGGCGTTACAGTTGGTATCAGAGGAAGTTTAGTACAAACCTTGGAAGCTAGATTTAGATAAACTTTGATTAGATCACGTAGACCTAAGATTAACTTTGAGTATTAGTATCGAATAACTTCCTAGAATTTTTATTTTTTTAGAGATTTTGTGAGTTTTCCGAGCAATACATCCCTGTCTGGATACGAGCAGGTAGAGGCAGCTCTGGCACAGATATACCTAGGGGTAAAACCCGAAAACACCGCTTTAAGCTAGACTGGAACGGGAACTGGTGCACGACAACGGGCCTTGCTGCACTCTTGGTTACGACACTCCCAGGGGATATGCTTAGGATAATTTACATTTTCTTTACAAACCGATTTAAAGTAATATATATATAAAATGAGAGTAAATGAACTTGGTTAATCCTAATGTGTTTCAAATTGAGAATATGGTGAAATGTTAATCTCTAAATGATTTTATGACTACTGTTACTCACACAATGCTTTCTAGTTTTAGTCAATGGCTAGATTCCAAGGAAGTCATAGTGACTTTGAGAATGATGTACAAGGTGGGAATGGTGGTGGAAATGAGCAAAAAATGGAATGTTGATAAGCGTAAAAGATATCGTCTTTATGCCAAATCAGTTTTCTAAAAATATGATCAACAACATATATGTTAACCAACTCCCGGACTCAACAAGGAAGAGAAAGGTGATGAATGATAAGAGCTCCAGCAATGGAGACCATAGAGAAAAGAACCCTCAATTTCCATCATGCATGAAATGTGGTAGGAGACACCCGGGAAAGTGTCTCAATGGGACTAAGAAATTCTTTACGTGTGGGAAGGAAGGACATAAAGTGAATAATTGCTGAAGAAAAATGAAGAGTACTATGGAAGAAGATAAAAATGGTCCCAATAGTCCATTTACAGTCATTTTCCATAAATGTAGGGGACCTGGACATTACCCGAGTAAATGCCCTATTCTATATGATATTTTCTTGGTCAAAGAAGAAGCTATGTGGAAATAAATGGTTGGAGAAATGTTTAAAAAGTATTAGTGCTCCTTGTTGATGGGTTTACTTTGGAATAATTTTCTCTTGTATTTGTAACCCCGCAGTTTGCCATGTGAGAATGATATTTGAGGAAGAATTATCTCTTCTCTTGTGGATATAGGTATAAATATCCATTTGGTTTTATATGATCATTGGGGTTTGAGAGAATTATAAATTATTATAATTTGGGATGAAAATGCAAGGTATGAGATAAGATTTGTGGTTAAATTTTGTTATGGTTATTTTGAGGAATTTATCTCATTTTGGTAATGTAATACAACTTAGTTTTTGAAAAGGACAACACGCAGACCGCGTGACAACCCGTCGCGTCGGAAAAATCTGTGGGAATCGAACCCACAACCAAAGTGCGATTGGGATTTATCACCTACCACTGGACTACATGAAGTCCCTGGATAGTGTGACTAATTATTTTTAGTTAAATGATTTTATTGATCAATAATAAGTTGATTTGGGTTCTTATGTCTTATCAAATGAATACCCTTGGTATAGGAAAATGATTTGGTGATTAAGTGATAAATGTTATTTTGGAAGATGTTCGCTTTTTTGGGAACACTATATGCCCAAGGAAAATAGAATACTATGGGGTTTAATTTGTGGAGTAATAGTAGATTTTTATCTACCTTTTTATTGTGGATTTATAGTGATTTGGGTTATTTATGGAAATGATTAACCTATAATAGAGAATATGTGATGAGTTTAATTACTTTTAAGTATGTGACTTTAAGAGAATTTGATGTCATTTGGAGATACAATTTAACATGGGAGACTACATAATCAAATTCTTCTATGTTTTGGGTTTCAATATTAGTTTGGGTTATATTGAAGGATTTTAAGGACAATTGATTATTGAATGGTATTTATTTAACTTTGGGGTATTGTTGGTTTAATTTTAGAAATTAAGATTAGGGTTTATTTCTCTCAAGGAATATCCTTTTGGGGGATCATTAGATCTTGTACTAACCATTTTGGTTTTGATTAATCTCTAAAGAAAATGTAAATATATAGTTTATCCTGCATGGATCATGTGATTCTATAGAACTTTATTCTAGCTCTTCCAGTGTGACCAAGTCTTCTTGAATACTCATCGTTTAAAAAAATGAGTTAGTGGTGGAAATTTATTAAAGAATGAAACTCTACTTAAAAAGTAAGTATATATCTTTATATTCTTAGTCAATATCATAAATGAATTCCTTATCCTTATGTGATGTAACTTAAAACAAAAAAATGTTGTCTGTTTACTTTTCCTACTGGGTGACTAAGGACCATTTGTCCCAACACAAGTTTGTGATTTTCTTATTGTTAACTTTCTCCTGATCATGTTTTCTATCCCTCTTCATCATAACTAAACACTTAGTTTATCATCCATATCCATGTTTTCCTACATGGAATCCTAGTATGGGTTATCTTGGGTGACCTTTATACCTCTCTTCCTTTCTTTTAAAGTGATAGTTTTATTGACTTTCTTTCCGATGTGGGACTTTCCATTATATTCTCAAGCCCAATTTTAAAAAAATTGTGAGGATGCAATTTATTGAAGGAGGGTAGAATGTAACACCCCAAGCTTCCACGGTACGTTTCCCTTTGAATAATTTAATGTCATGCATTGTACGCAACTTCGAGATTTTAACACACCACAACCAATCAAACTAGCCGTCATGAATAGTAATACCTACTTTTTGAAATTTTATAAATTCTATCTCTCAAAATGGACTTCATTTTTGGATTTGGAATATCGAAATTATCCTAGGGTGAAATTTTGGAACTTTTCGAATAACACTTATATTTTGATGAATAGTGAAAATTACTAAATTTTAATTAAAAACAACTTTTTAAATCAAAATAATTTATATTGATAAATTATGAATTTGAGTGGTTTTAAATTATATTTAGAATATATTTTTACCATTTAATATAATGTTTGTCATTTTACATAATTTTACAATTAAACTGGACATAAACAAGTGTCAATGTTTTGATAGTTATTATCTCTTAAAAACACGCTTTTTGTTTTAACAACGGGAATTAATTTTAAATTAATTTCTGCCACTTCTGTGTTTTGAATTTGGAAAAATGGATTCCATATTTGGAATCAGGATGTTCATATTGTATGAATAGGTAACTTTTATTTTTAGACATTTTGAATAATTACTTCGGTAAATATTTTATTTACCATGGTTAAGGGTAAATCCGGTAAATAAGGGTTAAAAAATAATATTATAATAATACTAAATTACCCTAAAACGTGTCCTAGCCTTATTGGTTGATACATGTTCGACCATAGTCATCTTTGGGTCAATTTTTGGATCCCATGGAGCCACTTGTAGGTGATAGGAACACTTTATTTTAATTAAGTTAAAATAACTACAAAAATGACATAAGCATATGTCTTTTTGAGAAACAATTTTTACATAGGTTTATATATGTTGTATATTCAACTATAAATATTCATTAGAAATCTAAAACGATTTCCTAAATAATGATATTTTAATTATAATTTTTAGACATTAAATAATTTAATTTATTTATGACACAATGTTGATGCAGTAATTACCATAATAGTGAAAAATTAGAATAATTGATATTATAAATACCCAAATAAATATAATTTGAGACTTTTTATGAATTACACTAATTTTATAGGATATTATTACATATTAGTATTTATTTAATTTACTTTGTTCGAAGTAATCATTCTGTTATGAGTTTCACAAAAATCAACTATTGAATAGTGTCAAAATTGACAAAAAAGAGTTTTTAAGACAAATATTATATTATTAATTGATATAAAATTGTTAAAAATCTAAGGTTCGTCCAAGAGACTTATATAATTATAGGTGTATCATTAATGGACCACTTGAGGTTATCTTGGATGTATATAGTAAGTTTATTAACTATATAATATAAAAATACAAAGTGACATGGTAAATGTCAAACTAATTACCTAAGAGTTAAAACTAAAAGATAAGGTTAATATAATGACACAAACCTGTATAAATTCTATTGGTTGAATGGTTTTAGACCTATCCCCACCTTAAAATTTAAATAATACACTTTTGAGCCATTAGAAACCGATTATGAATTTATTATAAATTAATATTTCTAGCTTTTCCAAAGGTGCCCCTCACCCCTCTTATAAAAGGGCACTCCTCCTTCTCATTTCTTCACACCTTCAAAGCCTTTTGGTTCGGCCAAACTCTGCCCAAATACTCTCCCAAATTCCGTCACTACAACCTAGTGGACTTAGTTTTATCATAAAGCCAGCCTAAGGATCCCTTTTGATCAAATCAAAAGGAAGAACCCGAAGAAGAGGTAATGATTTCACCACCCTTTTCCAAGTTCCTTTCTTCTTCCACTTCTTCTTCCTTTGTTATTACCATTATAAAATAATAACTCCAGTATCTTATATATATTGTGATTTTATTATAAATATTGTACAACTATATTCAGTATTCTATCCACCCTTTGAATAACATGTCACCATACGTGCGTACGTACTGTTTACCGTCTCCACGTCGTGGTGTAATTGTTATTCAATATATTATTATTTGGGTGGGTATAATAATGATGTGTAACTCATTAAAATAATAAATATTACATGACAATTATTCTGTATATATGATATACCATCCAATTATATATTATTTTAATATCAAAATAATGATATTGTCGCTTGTGTGTACGTACGGACTACCGTCTCCACGAATGCAATGAGATTCATTCTCTATCATATCCATTCAAGTATAATTATCATTTGATGATTTAAAAATAATGTTTAAGGAATTGATATCATTCTGGATATGAATAAGATACAACCTATCCATGAAAAACATGGCTTACGTAACAAAACATATAAAAGAAAAGGAGTAAGTTAACACCTGAAACGACGATAATTCTAAGATATTATTAACAAAGCAATGTTAAAAGATCATATATGATATCATATTAATGTATATGATTCATGAATAATTTAATAACAATTATTTCAACATTATACAGGAGTTTAGCCTACCCCCAACCAAGGAAAAGTACAAGGTAAGGGGTTTCTTATCTCACTTTTAATTCCGTGAGAATTCCATTTTTCACCACTTATTTATTACATGTGGTGTGTGTACTGCCCATGTTTTTATTCATTGTGTAATATACTTTAATTCATGTATATTTACATCATCATTGTATGATCCTTCTTTCATGGGTGAATGTTTTGTATGTTACCAAATCAATAAGGTAATTTGAAATTTCAATTTCCACTCATTCGGCTTTACGCATACTTCATTGATTATTTTACTCCAAGATTATGTGTAGAATCACTATTAATTTGCTTATGTCATAATTTCCACTCCCCTTTTCTGTGTATATACTTTGGATACACATACTCACTCCATTGATAATTTCTCAAGTCATCGCTATGAATTTGATAAGAGTAATTTTAACTCATTCTCCATTTGTTGAGTTAAACATCCAATTCAATGGTGTTGTTTTTATAAGATTATGTGTGAATGTCATTTGATTGTTTTACACTAAATATCCAATCATATTTAGTGTATTTATATTTGTCACACATAACTATATCGTTGATTTATCCTTAACCTAAGGATACGGCCTTTATGAGAGATTTCATCTCAATTTACATTCCATTGAGACTTCTTTGTTGTTATACACCAAATCACTTTTATGTGGTGTATATAATGTACTTTTACATAGTATATCATGAATACCATTATTCTGATGATATTACAAAGTTTTGATTACCTCAATTATTTGTATTCAAGTGTCTCTCTTTTGGTTAGAATCTCCAACTAAAATACCTTTTTTAAATGTTTTAAAGACTTATTCATCTAAATCTTTCTCATTAATGTCCATGTTTTAAAAATAGTTTTAAGGATATATTTGTATGGACATTAAAGTTTTAAAATTAAAACTCCTTTTAAAAATTTTCAAAGTGGTATGGGACACTTTGATTCAAAAATCTATTTTTAAATGGCTTCTTGACAAATAGTGACTTTTAAATGATTTCAAGAAAAAGGGGGATATTTCTCTCAAATAGTTTTGATGATTATTTTTATCTATGTCAACATCCTTCATTATTCTTGATTGAGGTTAATGTGATACAATACAATCTTCCATATTGTATCGAATGAGTTATATTTTACTGTGGATGGGCTATTTTTATACCATTCATGGTTTGTGGTTAAAGTATTGAGATTTTGTATGCTAGTTTTAATACGAATGTTTATGTTACGTTTAAACCTATTCATATGAGGAATGCATTGGACTTAATAAGTGACGGGTGGAGCTCGCTATAGCTCCTCGATGCATCGGTATGTCTCATGAGACAAACTAGTGTCTTGGCACAAGGCCTTGGCAAAATCTTATTTTTAGTCTTGGCACGAGGCCTTGGCTATGTGGTTATGATAGTTTGGCATTATGCATTCCATTATATGAAAGTGGTTATTGATATTGCATGTGATCATTATACTAGTAGAATATCCATGTGAGTAAGTAAATGGCATTATTTTATTTTATCTTTTCCATACTATGATGAAGTTCAATTTTAAAAGGCTTTTGTTTTAATTATAAATTGCCTTAAGTGTTTATGCTTATCTATGAAAGTTTCTGCTATAATGTTATCCTTACTGAGCATCTGAGCTCACCCCTTTCAATGTTTTATTTTTTCCCAGGATGAGAAGAAGTAATTTATGAATGACCTGCAAGGATAGTATGAGGGGATATGAAGACATGATTTTGTTTTAGTTTGTTTACCTTATGATGTAATGTAAGACTTATTAATATATATAGTGTTTCCAAGACTAATAAACTAATCGGTATTTCGAGACTTGATCCTTTGTGATCATGCCAATGTTATGTAATAATGCACCGAATCTGGGTAACTGGGGTTGGGGCGTTACAGTTGGTATCAGAGGAAGTTTAGTACAAACCTTGGAAGCTAGATTTAGATAAACTTTGATTAGATCACGTAGACCTAAGATGAACTTTGAGGATTAGTATAGAATAACTTCCTAGAATTTTGATTTTTTTAGAGATTTTGTGATTTTTCCGAGCAATACATCCTCGTCTGAATACGAGCAGGTAGAGGCAGCTCTGGCACAGATGTACCTAGGGGTAAAATCCGAAAACACCGCTTTAAGCTAGACTCGAACGGGAACTGGTGCACGACAACGGGCCTTGCTGCAATCTTGGTTACGACACTCCCGAGGGATATGCTTAGGATAATTTACATTTTCTTTACAAACCGATTTAAAGTAATATATATATAAAATGAGAGTAAATGACCTTGGTTAATCCTAATGTGTTTCAAATTGAGAATATGGTGACATGTTAATCTCTAAATGATTTTATGACTACTGTTACTCACACAATGATTTCTAATTTTAGTTAATGGCTAGATTCCAAGGAAGTCATAGTGACTTTGAGAATGATGTACAAGGTGGGAATGGTGGTGGAAATGAGCAAAAAATGGAATGTTGATAAGCGTAAAAGATATCGTCTTTATGCCAAATCAGTTTTCTAAAAATATGATCAACAACATATATGTTAACCAACTCCCGGACTCAACAAGGAAGAGAAAGGTGATGAATGATAAGAGCTCCAGCAATGGAGACCATAGAGAAAAGAACCCTCAATTTCCATCATGCATGAAATGTGGTAGGAGACACCAGGGAAAGTGTCTCAATGGGACTAAGAAATTATTTACGTGTGGGAAGGAAGGACATAAAGTGAAGAATTGCTGAAGAAAAATGAAGAGTACTATAGAAGAAGATAAAAATGGTCCCGAGAGTCCATTTACAGTCATTTTCCATAAATGTAGGGGACCTGGCCATTACCCGAGTAAATGCCCTATTCTATAGGATATTTTCTTGGTCAAAGAAGAAGCTACGTGGAAATAAATGGTTGGAGAAATGTTTAAAAAGTATTAGTTCTCCTTGTTGATGGATTTACTTTGGAATAATTTTCTCTTGTATTTGTAACCCCACAGTTTTCCATGTGAGAATGATATTTGAGGAAGAATTATCTCTTCTCTTGTGGATATAGGTATAAATATCCATTTGGTTTTATATGATCATTGGGGTTTGAGAGAATTATAAGTTATTATAATTTGGGATGAAAATGAAAGGTATGAGATAAGATTTGTGGTTAAATTATGTTATGGTTATTTTGAGGAATTTATCTCATTTTGGTAATGTTATAAAACATAGTTTTTGAAAAGGACAACATGCAGACCGCGTGACAACCCGTCGTGTCGGAAAAATCTGTGGGAATCGAACCCACAACCAAAGTGCGATTTGGATTTATCGCCTACCACTGGACTACGTGAAGTCCCTGGATAGTGTGACTAATTATTTTTAGTTAAATGATTTTATTGATCAATAATAAGTTGATTTGGGTTCTTATGTCTTATCAAATGAATACCCTTGGTATAGGAAAATGATTTGGTGATTAAGTGATAAATGTTATTTTGGAAGATGTTCGCTTTGTTGGGAACACTATATGCCCAAGGAAAATAGAATACTATGGGGTTTCATTTGTGGAGTAATGGTAGATTTTTATCTACGTTTTTATTGTGGATTTATAGTGATTTGGGTTATTTATGGAAATGATTAACCTATAATAGAGAATATGTGATGAGGTTAATTAATTTTAAGTGTGTGACTTTAAGAGAATTTGATGTCATTTGGAGATACAATTTAACATGGGAGACTACATAATCAAATTCTTCTATGTTTTGGGTTTCAATATTAGTTTGGGTATATTGAAGGATTTTAAGGACAATTGATTATTGAATGGTATTTATTTAACTTTGGGGTATTGTTGGTTTAATTTTAGAAATTAAGATTAGTGTTAATTTCACTCAAGGAATATCCTTTTGGGGGATCATTAGATCTTGTACTAACCATTTTGGTTTTGATTAATCTCTAAAGACAATGTAAATATATAGTTTATCCTGCATGGATCATGTGATTCTATAGAACTTTATTCTAACTCTTCCAGTGTGACCAAGTCTTCTTGAATACTCATCGTTTAAAAAAATGAGTTAGTGGTGGAAATTTATTAAAGAATGAAACTCTACTTAAAAAGTAAGTATATATCTTTATATTCTTAGTCAATATCATAAATTAATTCCTTATCCTTATGTAATGTAACTTAAAACAAAAAAATGTTGTCTGTTTACTTTTCCTCCTGGGAGACTAAGTACCATTTGTCCCAACACAAGTTTGTGATTTTCTTATTGTTAACTTTCTCCTGATCATGTTTTCTATCCCTCTTCATCAGAACTGAACACTTAGTTTATTGTCCATATCCATGTTTTCCTACATGGAATCCTAGTATGGGTTATCTTGGGTGACCTTTATACCACTCTTCCTTTCTTTTAAAGTGATAGTTTTATTGACTTTCTTTCCGATGTGGGACTTTCCATTATATTCTCAAGCCCAATTTTAAAAAAATTGTGAGGACGCAATTTATTGAAGGAGGGAAGAATGTAACACCCCAAGCTTCCACGGTACGTTTCCCTTTGAATAATGTAATGGTGTGCATTGTACGCAACTTCGAGATTTTAACACACCACAACCAATCAAACTAGCCGTTATGAATAGTAATACCTAATTTTTGAAATTTTATAAATTCTATCTCTCAAAATGGACTTCATTTTTGGATTCGTAATATCGAAATTATCCTAGGGTGAAATTTTGGATCTTTTCGGATAACACTTATATTTTGATGAATAGTGAAAATTACTAAATTTTAATTAAAAACAACTTTTTTAATCGAAATAATTTATATTGATAAATTATGAATTTGAGTGGTTTTAAAGTATATTTAGAATATATTTTTACCATTTAATATAATGTTTGTCATTGTACATAATTTTATAATTAAACCGGACATAAACAAGTGTCAATCTTTTGATAGTTATTATCTCTTAAAAACATGTTTTTTGTTTTAACAACGGGAATTAATTTTAAATTAATTTCTGCCACCTCTGTGTTTTGAATTTGGAAAAATGGATTCCATATTTGTAATCAGGATGTTCATATTGTGTGAATAGGTAACTTTTATTTTTAGACATTTTGAATAATTACTTCCGTAAATATTTTATTTACCATGGTTTAGGGTAAATCTGGTAAATAAGGGTTAAAAATAATATTATAATAATACTAAATTACCCTAAAACGTGTCCTAGCCTTATTGGTTGATACATGTTCGACCATAGTCATCTTTGGGTCAATTTTGGGACCCCATGGAGCCACTTGTAGGTGATAGGGACACTTTATTTTAATTAAGTTAAAATAACTACAAAAATGACATAAGCATATATCTTTTTGAGAAACAATTTTTACATAGGTTTATATATGTTGGATATTCGACTATAAATATTCATCAGAAATCTAAAACGATTTCCTACATAATTATATTTTAATTATAATTTTTAGACATTAAATACTTTAATTTATTTATGACACAATGGTGATGCAGTAATTACCATAATAGTGGCAAATTAGAATAATTGATATTATAAATACCCAAATAAATATAATTTGAGACTTTTTATGAATTACACTAATTTTATAGGATATTATGACATATTAGAATTGATTTAATCTACTTTTTTCGAAGTAATCATTCTGTTATGAGTTTCAAAAAAATCAACTATTGAATAGTGTCAAAATTGACATAAAAGAGTTTTTAAAACAAATATTATATTATTAATTTATATTAAATTCTTAAAAATCTAAGCTTCGGCCAAGAGACTTATATAATGATATTTGTATCATTAATGGACCACTTTAGGGTCTCTTGGATGTATATAGTAAGTTTATTAACTATATATTATAAAAATACAAAGTGACATGGTAAATGTCAAACTAATTAACTAAGAGTTAAAACTAAAAGATAATGTTAATATAATGACACAAACCTGTCTAAATTCTATTGATTGAATGTTTTTAGACCTATCCCCACCTTAAAATTTAAATAATCCACTTTGGAGCCATTAGAAACCGAATATGAATTTATTATAAATTAATATTTCTAGCTTTTCCAAAGGTGCCCCTCACCCCTCTTATAAAAGGGCACTCCTCCTTCTCATTTCTTCACACCTTCAAAGCCTTTTGGTTTGGACAAACTCTGCCCAAATACTCTCCAAACTTCCCTAAAGACAACCTAGTGGCCTTATTTTGATCATAAATCCAACCTAAGGAGCCCTTTTGATCAAATCAAAAGGAAGAACCCGAAGAAGAGGTAATGATTTCACCACCCTTTTCCAAGTTCCTTTCTTCTTCCACTTCTTCTTCCTTTGTTATTACCATTCTAAAATAATAACTCCAGTATCTTATATATACTGTGATGTTATTATAAATATGGTACAACCATATTCAGTATTTTATCCACCCTTTGAATAACATGTCACCATACGTGCGTACGTATGGCTTACCGTCTCCACGTCGTGGTGTAATTGTTATTCAATATATTATTATTTGGGTGGGTATAATAATTATGTGTAACTCATGAAAATAATAAATATTACATTATAATGATTCTGTATATATGATATACCATCCAATTATATATTATTTTAATATCAAAAGAATGATATTGTCGCTCGTGTGTACGTACAGACTACAGTCTCCACGAATGCAATGAGATTCATTCTCTATCATATCCATTCAAGTATAATTATCATTTGATGATTTAAAAATAATGTTTAAGGAATTTATATCATTCAGGATATGAATAAAATACAACCTATCCATTACAAACATTTATTACGTAACAAAACATATAAAAGAAAAGGAGTAAGTTAACACCTGAAACGACGATAATTCTAAGATATTATTAACAAAGCAATGTTAAAAGATCATATATGATATCATATTAATGTATATGATTCATGAATAATTTAATAACAATTATTTAAACATTATACAGGAGGTTAACCAACCCCCAACCAAGGAAAAGTACAAGGTAAGGGGTTTCTTATCTCACTTTTAATTCCGTGAGAATTCCATTGTTCGCCACTTATTTATTACATGTGGTGTGTGTACTGCCCATGTTTGTATTCATTATGTAATATAATTTAATTCATGTATATTTACATCATCATTGTATGATCCTTATTTCATGGGTGTATGTTTTTTATGTTACCAAATCAATAAGGGAATTTGAAATTTCAATTTCCACTCATTCGGCTTTACACATACTTCATTGATTATTTTACTCCAAGATTATGTGTAGAATCACTATTCATTTGCTTATGTCATAATTTCCACTCCCCTTTTCTGTGGATATACTTTGGATACACATAATCACTCCATTGATAATTTCTCAAGTCATCGATATGAATTTGATAAGAGTAATTTTAACTCATTCACCATTTGTTGAGTTAAACATCCAATTCATTGGTGTTGTTTTTATAAGATTATGTGTGAATGTAATTTGATTGTTTTACACTAAATATCCAATCATATTTAGTGTATTTATATTTGTCACACATAACTATGTCGTTGATTTATCCTTAACCTAAGGATATGGCCTTTATGAGAGATTTCATCTCAATTTACATTCCATTGAGACTTCTTTGTTCTTATACACCAAATCACTTTTATGTGGTGTATATAATGTACTTTGACATAGTATATCATGAATCCCTTTATTCTCATGATATTACAAAGTTTTGATTACCTCAATTATTTTTATTCAAGTGTCTCTCTTTTGGTTATAATCTCTAACTAAAATACCATTTTTAAATCTTTTAAAGACTTATTCATCTAAATCTTTCTCATTAATGTCCATGTTTTAAAAATGGTTTTAAGGATATATTTATATGGACATTAAAGTTTTAAAATTAAAACTCCTTTTAAAAAGTTTCAAAGTGGTATGGTACACTTTGATTCAAAAATCTATTTTTAAATGGCATCTTGACAAATAGTGTGACTTTTAAATGATTTCAAGAAAAAGGGGGATATTTCTCTCAAATAGTTTTGATGATTATTTTTATCTATGTCAACGTCCTTCATTATTCTTGATTGGGGTTAATGTGATACAATACAATCTTCCATATTGTATCGAATGAGTTATGTTTGACTGTGGATGTGCTATTTTTATACCATTCATGGTTTGTGGTTAAATTATTGACATTTTGTATGCTAGTTTTAATACGAATGTTTATGTTATGTTTGAACCTGTTCATATGAGGAATGCATTGGAATTAATAAGTGACAGGTGGAGCCCGCTATAGCTCCTCGATGCATCGGTAGGTCTCATGAGACAAACTAGTGTCTTGGCACAAGGCCTTGGCAAAATCTTATTTGTAGTCTTGGCACGAGGCCTTGGATATGTGGTTATGATAGTCTGGCATTATGCATTCCATCATTATGAAAGTGGTTATTGATATTGCATGTGATCATTAGACTAGTAGAATATCCATGTGAGTAAGTAAATGGCATTATTTTATTTTATCTTTGCCATATTATGCTGAATTTCAAGTTTAAAATTCTTTTGTTTTAATTATAAATTGCCTTAAGTGTTTATGCTTATCTATGAAAGTTTCTGCTATAATGTTATCCTTACTGAGCATCTGAGCTCACCCCTTTCAATGTTTTATTTTTTCCCAGGATGAGAAGAAGTAATTTATGAATGACCTGCAAGTATAGTATGAGGGGATATGAAGACAAGATTTTGTTTTAGTTTTTTTACCTTATGATGTAATGTAAGACTTATGAATATATCTAGTGTTTCCAAGACTACTAAACTAATCGGTCTTTCGAGACTTGATCATTTGTGATCATGCTAATGTTATGTAATAAGGCACCGACTCTGGGTAACTGGGGTCTGGGCGTTACACAACCCTTACCTAAACAATGCTTGAACCTCAATAGTGGGAGGTGTTTGATAGCATTACTTTGACCAAAGAACCAGATATATGTGTTCTGACCTTTTCGAAATCGAGGTGTTTCAACAGTAAGGATATTCAGGATTTCCTGCATATTTGATCTCATACCAATGTCTGGGATCCAATCCTCTGGTGCAAATGGATCCTGGTGAAATTGAACTTCCTTGTTTAGTGTTTTCGGAACAATTAACTTGCGATGGAGGAGAATATCCACACCAAAGGGGTATCGCTTCCATCCAGGTGATAGTTTTGTGACGTGCCAAGTCCAAAATCAGGTTGGCATCTATTCTTCTAGAGCGATATCTCTAAATGGACCGAAGGACTTATTTTTTTATTTTATTATAGATAATCCCCCTTTTAAGGGTTGAAGGGGAACCCATACATGAACCTTAGGCCCAAGGTACAAGGCCCAACATGACTGGAAAATACATGACCTGAAGGACTAGAGGCATACCATGCCCAATACATGACCCGTAGGCCCAACCCACTAGAACTGCCCCTCCCCAGCTACTACATCATTGATCGCCTAGCTCCCCACCTTGCATTTCTGATCATCTAGAATTACCTCATACAAAGTAGCACAGTTCCTGGTCCTAATGGCAGTTGTCATACCCTCTCATTCTTCCAATCTAGTTAGATCTACATATATTGATTGTTATTCTTGTTTCTCTGATACTCTTCTAGGGCCTGATCTGTGTGAATTGGGATACTCCATGGTATCAACGGCCTGAAGGACCTATGGACCAAATGGAAGATAATCATAGATCCAATATGGGGACATGGGTGTGCTGGTCCCCTCCTACTTTTGGGCTAAAACTCAATGTGTATTATTTGTGTGTTGTTGGATCCATGTGATGTGGAGGGTTGGTTAGGGATGGGATAGGCTTGGTCATTTTGGGTTTCAATACTTACTATGGACTAGGTAACTCCCTTGGAGAGAAGGAGAGGGTGATAATTAGTGGACTCCAACTTTGAAAATTATAAAACATTGGTATCTAGAAAGGGCAATATGATTCTAAAATTCTAATTGGTATGATGCATGGAAGGGAATAGGTCCCATTGGAGTTGGTTTATATGATTAAGAAGGGGAGGGGATTCCTAGATCATAGAGAAAAAACGCATGCATACCTAGAGGGAATAAAACTTTGCGGCTGATGCCTTAGCTAGTAAATCTGGTCCCAATAATGCCCTCAAAAAAATTCTATTACTGGTTCCTTCCCAAAGGATTGTAATCTTATTGTTCAGGGTGATTCCCTAGGCCTTCACCATTTTCAACCAACCTGAATTATTTTCCTTTTTCTCTCAATAATACAAAATTCCAATTTCAAGTCATAAGTTAATAGAAAAACTAAGGGTATCTTTATGTGTGAATATAAGAGGATAGGGGGTGTCCTTTTATAAGTTGGGGGAGGACACAATTGGAATTTTTAAAAGGAATAAATTATACCCGAATTTTACTCACCCAAAATGGCTCAAAAATAGACCATTAAAAACCCATAGATGATATAAGTACGATTATTTCTATCCAATATAAGTTATAAAAGTTTATAGGTCATTGTAACCCTAATTATTTCAATTTAACCCCTAGTAAACATGTTTTAACCTTATCCATGATAATTAATTTTTACTACTTTTAATATTCATTATGACCAAAAAATAAGATGAAATTATTAAATAATATTAATTAATATGATTAAAAATATACAACATATTTTTACAATTTTAAATCAAAAATTTTTCAAAACTTAATTTAAAATTAAACCTAAGAGTGTGATGAAAAAACTGTTTTCCAAGAATATATTTTCTTAAGTATAAAAAGTTTTTATGTAAAAAATCAACATAAAATGGATTCAAATTACCTAAATTTGATTTATTATAATATAATTAAACTAATTTTACTTATAAAATAAAATTTAACTTTGTAAATTCTTTAAATAAATAATTTTTCGATAAAAAGCATCATTTTTAACTATTCATTGAAAAATTAATATTTTCATAAAATTAAATAAATCACTCTAAGATAACTTTTTCTTGATAATTTAAAAAAATTAATTTCATTTTTTCAATTATATTTTCTAAAATAGATAAAAATATTTTTAAAATAAGTGCGTAGAATACGACAAAATCACTTTTTAGAAAAATCGAGTTTTTAAGAATAAAATTGGGTTTATTCTTATCACATTCTTATAAAATAATTTTTTTGAATGATAATATAATTGAATGAATATATAATATAAAAATTTCATAAAAATCATTAAAAAATAGTTATTAATTTATTTCTTTAATAAAAAACTCATTATGATTAGAAAAATGGTTTTTCATAAAAGCATTTCTTTTACATTCAAATGATTTTTATTTTTATTTATAATCAATTTATATCCAATTGAGTTATTTTATACATATTTAAATCATATAATTTTCATAATTTAGTTATTATTATTAATACCTACCAATTTTAATGGCTATGTGATAACGATATACCATATTACTATTCATTTAGACTCAGGGTTTACATTATCTCAAGTTATTGAGGATATTATATTTAAAAAATAAATATATTATAAACTATCAGGGTGTTACAAAACACATCAATTTTTCTCTTGAATTAGTTAACTTAAATACTATATTTAAACTTGAATCTCTTAACAAAATAATAGATATATTCCTCTTGATTCAAAAGTTCCTAAAAAATAATTGAATTAAAAAAATATTCTTTTAATTATCTCATATTGCATCAATGATTGAAATTCTAAGACACTATTATATGGATGTTGGATGTTTAAAAACTAAAAACATGTTCAACTTATACTTTTCTTATAATATCATTAACATGTGTCTTCCTTTGTCACATAAATTAATGTTAATCCTACATCCAATAATGTATGTTGATATATTATGGGTACTTCTCTAACTTCCTCCTTGTCCATCACCAAAAGGTCTATAGGTAAGATTAAATTCCCAATCCTAACCAAAACATATTCAATTTAATGAACTTTTATGTAGTTTATATGAAACATTATTAGTTCTTTACACTCTAATTCCCAATTAGATAAACACTTATTATAGAATAAGGTTGATACTTTCTCCCATGTTAGTAATTCATGTGCACCTATTCTTTCCTTTAGAGTCATAAATGATTTTGAAACTTTCATAATATTTTAAATTTTTAGAATTTTTTATTTATAAGGACACATTCCATTCCCTGTTGAGTAAAAAATTTGTATTATCCCCAATACCCTTCTTATTTTAGATGATTTTCATCAAACACTTATTGTAAATAGGCATATTTTAATGGATTCAAAAAAAATTATAGTTATATTATTCTTAAGGAAAATATATAAATTCTTTTTTAAATACTTATCTTAATTCTTTTCTATCTTTGATTTTCTTTGTGGGAATGGAAAAGGATTTCTATAATTATCCAAATCTTCATTATTAAATGTTTCCTTTATCCATCCTCTCCTTTACTTAGAATTAAAATGTGACTCTTCCAAAACTATGTTTCCTATAGTCCTTTGATCTTTAATTTGAATATTATATTTATTTTCATTTATAAATTTATCTTCAAATTCTTATAATTTGATTAATTTAATAATCATTAACTCATTGTTATAATAGTTATCACTCTTTTTATATGATTAATTTCTATAGTGTTATGTAATTTCACTTTATCTCCCATGCTATTTTTTTGTCTAACTATCCCACTTACATTTCAAAATATTTTAAACTTTCTTGGGTGACTTGTACTAATTGATGAATCCTTGAAAAATAATTTTTTTTAATATCATCAATTTTCATTTAAAGTACTTCAATTTTATAAAACTTCAATTAAATATTTTCCTTTACCTTATAAAATTAATTTAAACATGAAGTGTGTTTTTGATCGTACCATGATTCACTGTGTAATTTTCACCTTTACACCACTTGCTAAACTTGTTTTATATGAAAATTATAAAAATAATGAGAAGTTTGATTCCATGTTTGAATAATTTATTTTGTGTTTATCACTGTTAAAAATGAAAATGTTACTTGTTTTGATAATTCCATTACAGGAGGAGGTGATTTGGAGGGCCCGTGATGATGTCCAAGAAAAATGGGCCAAACTGCGCAAGATCCATGCACACCAGTGGAGTCATCCGCACATGGCTCCTGAACCGTGGATCCAAATGGGCTGCAATTTTGTGGGATGCTCTAAAATTTATTGGGATACATTTCATATGAAGAAACCCAATATTCATTTGACCCTATGGTTTCCTAACTGACCTGATCTTTCCAGAACACTACATCTGCACGAAGTCAAAATTGGTGTGTTGTGATCTATCCATATATCGGGATATAGGTGTTCAAATTGTGCCAAAATTTTGGTGGACACGTCCAAGAGGTGGTTATACAACTATTTTATTTTCTCCAAATCTATATAAGGTTGTATGGAGGTCAAAACTCATGTGAAAAGTGGTTCTAAGAAATCTGTGTGCTCAAAACCACCATCCAATTTTCCTATAAAATAGAACCTTGGGATAGCCATTTGTAAGTTTTGCCAAGAGGCAAAGATCTGGTATTTTGGAGACCCAAATAATTCCTTTCATCATACAATGAGTTCTAGAGGCCCCTATCCCTGTAGGGGAATCGAGGATGAATAGGTAGTTCCACTTGAGTCTCCTCCTCTCGATGGTGAGCTAAACGATGGACGATCATTTCGAGGGAGATACACAAAGTTGGGAGGGAGTTCCAGCACATGTTCTTATATTGGTTTGGTATAATTTGTGTGTTAAATATTTTACTTATTTTTTTTCTTGACATGCTTCTCCCTGATTACATTTCATTTGATATAATTAAGTGGAACTCTTTTTATTTCAACACCGATTGGGTATAGATTTCAAGTGGGAATCTTGGGTTGTTTCGATTAGACAACACAATAGTCTTATTTATCTCACACATACATAATATTTAAGTATGCATTGGTGTACCTATTATACTATGTTTGATAACCAAATCTTGGAAACGTGATTTTTGTGCCACGGGGTGGCTCTTTAAGCATCATTTTAAGAGTCAAGAGGGGAATCAAGATCTTGACAACCTTCAACCAAGGAATTAAAAAAACCATGTTAAATTTTCAGAACAATGAACTATACAAGATGTGTAGTGAACTTGAAATGATCTTCTTCTCTCATAATTATTAATACACCGCCTTTATTTATCAACTATCTAACTCTTTAATTAAGTAATTTACTTAAATTTGTTTTCAAAACCTCCCCCCTCTTTTAGTAATTCTTATTAAAAATACATACTCAAAACCTATCAACGCTCCTCAAGAGAGACCTAGGTTCTTCCCTATACTATAAATAAATCTTAAAATCATAATCAATTTTAAGTGTCACGATAGAATGGTCAAATTTTGGCGCCGTTTCCAGGGAGAGCTATGGTTTTAGTGCATGTTTTTGATAATTTTCTTTGTAAATTTTGTGAATAATTATTTGTTTTATCTTCTAACTTTACATTTATTTTTTTGTTCTAATTTATTTCTTGTGTAGGTTCTATGTATGATGCGTTCTACACTAGGGGACTTATAACCTTTTGAACCAGAACCAGATAGGATCCTATATCAGCGACCCTGAGATATACAATAGGATCCTTCGAAGGAGGACGCACAAAACATCAACACTCATATCGATCCTTCTTTTTATTATTTGGAAACCCACATTAAAACAGAAATTAATCTGAATAACATGGCTGAAAAAATGGAACACTAAAAGAACTTACCTCACCTGATGTTGATATACAACCCACCTATATTCAATTACAAGGTGAGGCACTCAATTTTGAACTAAAATTTGGTTTAATTCATCTATTACCAAGATTCCATGGACTTCTTGAAGAGGATCCACACAATCATTTAAAAGAATTTCACACTGTGTGTTCTAAATTAAAACCTGCAAATGTGGATGAAGAATAATTAAACTTATGGGAATTCCCTTTATAATTAGAAGACACATCAAAAGATTGGTTATATTATGTTAATTCCCCAATAAGAGGTTGGGCGGTCAGGAAACGCCTTTTTCATGAAAAATATTTCCCAGCCTCTCAAATTGAAACAATATGGAAATAAATTTGTGGGATAATATAATCTCAAGGGGAAACATTACATGAAAATTGGTAATGCTTTAAAAGTTTATGTTCAAGTTTCCCATGCTACTAAATAAGTGATTAACTTTTAATTCAATATTTTTATGAAGGATTAAACCCTATTGATCGAAATATGATCGATGTTGTTGTAGGTGGTGCGCTAGTTGATAAGACCCCAATTTCTACAAGAACCTTGTTTGAGAACATAGTACAAAACACGCAACAATTTGGTTCAAGGTCTAATTTACCGATTCGAGGTTTCTATGAGGTCCAAAGTACTTAATTCGAGAAGAAGGTGGACACAAAGTTCGAAGAGGTAAGTACCCTTCTTCGACAACTTACTCTTTCCCAAGGGAAATCCCAATATCCTCCTCCCATCCATTGTAGTATATATACTTCTGACACCCACTACTCTGGCCAATGACCTCAATTGAGGAAAACATTCAAGAGTTGTGAGGCAATATTTTAAGTTCGCCCTTATAACCAACCCTTTAGGTAAGAACCTTACTATCCATCTAACCCTAGGTGGATGGAGAACCAAGACTATTAGTAAGGGGTTATTCAAACCAACCTCAACAACAATGGGACCAACAGGGGTAGAGTAGTCATCCACCACCACACCCAGAAATCCTCAACCGCCCAAAGGCCTTTCCAACAAACCCCTCCAAAACCCGAGCCTAGCCTAGAATATATGATGAAAAAAATGGCTACCAACAATATTCAATTCCAACAAACCACTCAGGTAGCTATACAAGACCACAAACCCCAATTAGGATAACTAGATAACTCAGTGGGTGAAATTCAATGTCACGGATCAGGTAAACTTTCCTCTCAATTAGTAGTTAACCCTAGGGATAAAGGAAATGTTAGTTCCATCACCCTTAGGAGTGTAAAACAACTAGAAAGTAAAATTAATCCTCCATTAGATTCATCCCATCCTAATAAAACCTCCATCCCAACCATTAAAAATGTTCCAAATATTGAAGAACCTTGTCCTAATAGAATCCCTTCCAAAGGAAAGAGTGTGTACATTTATGAGTCTCCTAGACCAACCATTCCTCTTCCATTTCCTCAAAGGGACACCCAACCAATAAAAAAATGAAACTAAACTTGATAAGGAAATATTGGATATTTTCATGAAAGTGGAGGTTAACATCCCATTGATTGATGTTGTGAAGAAAATTCCATGGTACACCAAGTTTTTAAAGGAGATGTGTACACACCGAAGGTGACTTCGAGGTGATGAGAAATTGATCTTGGGGAGGAATGTTTTAGCATTGATAGAGCCATCACTTCCTACCAAGTGCATTGATCCTGGAACATTCTCAATTCTGTGAACCATAGCAGAGTATTCTTTTTCTAATGATCTTCTTGATTTAGGTGCTTCTATAATTGTGGTGCCTCACTCTATTTACTCTACATTGTAGGTCGGGGAACTGAAGCCCGCTGAAATTATTGTTCAGATGGATAATCGGAGTACTGCACACCCCTTTGATGTGTTAGAGGATGTTCTTGGGAGGGTTCAAAATTTAATTTTTCCTATATACTTTTATGTGATTAAAATGGAGGATGATAAGATGAATGGACATGCCCCGATTATATTAGAGATACCCTTCGTAAAAACTACCAAAACCATAAATAATGTCCATAATGGTACATTATCTATAGAATTTGGTGGTGACATAGTCCATTTCAACATCCTTGATTCCATGAATCACCCCTCGGAAGAATATTCCTCTCTCTGTGTTAATTCAATTGATGTACTCCCTACCCATGAAAAAATAACTTTTCTTTCCCCCGATCCCCTTTCTGAATTTTCTTCATTGATTGAAATTCTAGAAAATGATTCATTCAATGATTGTTGTAGTGGATTAGAAAAATTCCATGCATGTTTATTAATTGATGATTTCATCAACACTAAGGATCCACTGACCATCGATGATACTGCTAATCTTATAAAAGCTCATTCCTCTATTAAGGATGATACCATTGAGTAGTTAGATGAGATCAGTGATCTCTCACTTTCACACACACACCCATTAATCCAAAATCCACCCTAATTGGAACTGAAACAATTTCCTCAATATTTAAAATATTCATATCCTGAGAATGGAAAAAAGTTTCCCATAATCATTGCTAGTTCACTCCCTCGTGATCATGAATTGTGACTACTTGAACTTTTGAGGGAGTATAAACAAGATTTGGGATGTAAACTTGATGAAATTCCTGGTATTAGCCCATAAATTTGTACACAACATATTTATTTAAATGATGATGCTAAACCAGTGAGGTAGCCACGACGTCGACTGAACCCAAACCTCATGGAAGTTGTGAAAAACGAGGTAACAAAATTATTGGTTGCTGGAATCATTTTCCCCATATCTAAAATCCAATGGGTCAGTCCTATTCAAGTAGTTCCTAAAAAGACCAGCCTTATAGTAATCAAAAATGAAAACAATGAATTGGTTCCAACTCGTGTGCAGAATAGTTGGTGTGTCTATATAGACTATCCCCGACTAAACCAACACGCTAGGAAGGACCATTTCCCTTTCCCATTCATTAACCAAATGCAAGAGAGGCTAGTGGGTAAGTCCCACTACTATTTCCTTGATGGGTATTCTAGATAATTTCAGATCTATATTTCCCTGGAGGATCAGGAAAAGACAACCTTCACTTGCCCCTTTGGCAAATTTTCCTATAGAATGATGCCATTTGGTCTGTGAAATGCTCCAGGTACTTTCCAACATTGCATGATTAGTATTTTTCCGGATTACTTGGAGAATTTTATGTAAGTATTCATGGATGATTTCACTGTTTATGGATACTCTTTTGATGAATGTTTATGTAGTCTTGGTTCAGTACTACATCGCTGTATTGAAAAGAGTCTTGTATTAAATTATGAGAAATGTCATTTCATGGTGCGACAAGGTATAGTTTTGGGGCATGTCATTTTTGGGTATGGTATTGAAGTGGATAAATCAAAATTGGATGACATTTCTTCCTTACCATTCCCCAAAAATGTAAGAGATGTGCGGTCTTTCCTAGGTCATGCTGGATTTTACCATCGTTTCATTTGTTACTTTAGTAAAATTGCACTCCCCCTCTCCTGGTTACTCCAACAAAGAAAAGAATTTATTTTTGATAAATAATGTGAAGAATATTTTAATAAGTTAAAATGGAGTCTCTCGTCACCCCAGGTAATCCAACCACCTCAGTGGTATTTACCATTTGAGATCATGTGTGACGCCTCTAACTATGTAGTTGGGGTAGTCTTGTCACAAAGGGTCGATCGAGCTCCACATGTCATTGCCTATGCCTCACGTACTTTGGACCCTGCCCAAGAAAACTACACCACAACTTAAAAATATTTCCTTGCCATTGTATTTTCCTTGGAAAAATTCAGGTCATACCTTTTAGGGTCCAAAGTCACTATGTTCTCATACGATGAAGCCCTTCGGTATCTCCTTAAGAAACCAAAAGAAAAACCACATCTCATTCGCTGGATGCCCCTCCTTTAGGAATTTAATCTAGAAATTAGAGATACAAAAGGATTAGAGAATATGGTGGCTGATCATATCATTAGGATTCCCCCATCCTCGTACATTGACTCATCCCCTTGTATTCCTATAAATGATATATTTCCTGATGAGAAATTGTACCAAGTGAAAGATGTTATTCCTTGGTATGATGAAATTGTAAATTATTTAGTTGCATTTCATTCCTACCAATTTCAATAAAAACCAAGCCAGTCATCTAAAACATGAGTCTTGTTGGTACATTTGGGATGACCCCTACCTCTGCTGCATGTGTAGTGATCAGGTCCTTAGGAGTTGTGTTCCTGATAGGGAGTTTTAGTCTGTCCTTAGATTCTATCACGCTCTTGATTGGGGGCACTTTGGTCCCGAATGTACTACTCGCAAGGTCCTTGATTCTGGTCTCTTTTGGCCAACACTTTTTCGGGATGCCCGTGATTTTTTTTCAAATCTTGTCTTCATTGTCAAAGAATGGGGAATGTATCTAAAATAAATGAAAATCCACATCAATCGTTTCTCTTTCATGACATTTTTTATGTTTGTGGAATTGAATTTATGGGTCCCTTTCCCAATTCCTTTGAAAACTTGTACACTCTTCTGGCAGTCGATTATGTGTCAAAATGGGTAGAGGCTCGAGCCACAAGGACAGATGAATCCAAAATAGTTGTGGAATTTTTGAGAACTCATATATTTTTTAGGTTTAGATTACCTAGGTTCATCATTAGTGATGAGGGTTCTCATTTCTGCAACCGAACAATGGAATCACTTTTGCGTCGGGATGGGGTTGGTCATAGAGTGTCTACTACATATCACCCACAAACCAATGGTAAATCCAAGGTGTCAAATAGAGAGGTAAAATAGATTCTTGAAAAAACGGTTCATCCCAATAGAAAATATTGGAGTCTTCGACTTAATGTTTCATTATGGTTCAATTGTACTGCTTTAAAAACTCCCATTGGAATTTCACCCTATCGTCTTGTGCTTGGAAAGAGTTGTCACCTCCCTATTGAGATTGATCATCGGGCCTAATGGGCCATCAAATAATGAAATTCTAATCATTCTGGTACAGGTGCTCAAAGAAAGTTGTAGATTTGTGAGCTAGAATAAATGAGAAGAGATTCATATGAGAACTCTAGGATTTATAAGGAGCGTACCAAGGCTTCCCACGACCGTCTCATCCTTCATCTTCAGTTTCACATTGGGCAGAAGGTCCTCCTTTATAATGAAAGGCTTAAGTTGTATCTAGGAAATCTTCATTCCATCTGGTTTGGCCAATAAACTGTTATTTATGTATCTCTATTTGGTGTTGTTCAGGTTCAAAATAAATAAACCAAGCAAACCTTCACTGTCAATGGGTAGCTGCAGAATCACTTCAATGAAGCCCTTCCAGAGTTCCAGATGGAGGAACTCCATGTTCAAGAAGTAACATACTAGTGAAACACACCAGGTTTTATTCTTTCTTCTCACATTCTCAATTATTACAGTGAGGACACTGCACATTCTAGGTGTGGGGGGGGGGGGTTGGTACATTCCTAGGTTAGTTAGAAATTTTCATCGGTTTTTTTCTCTCTTTCTTTCTTCTGTTTTTCGCCTTCATTATGATATTTTCATTTTTCCCCATCAAAAATTTCAATTTTCTATGATTCAGTGACCATAAAATGGGGAAAGTACAATTACCATAATGAAGATGAAAAATAATTTCTGTATAAATTTAACATCAGGCGGTGATTTTTAGTGAATTGATTTTTTTTCAATGATATAAATGGTTGTATCACTGTGAAACAATTGAGATGATTGATGCCCCTTGTGTGAGTAGTTTTTGGGAAAATTATGTCACTAATATCTTCACACATATTTACACCAAACCATAATGTGTGAATATTTATTACTTAATATAAGGTAAATATATTTTAGGTTAATACTTTTAAGCGTGAAATGATATTTCCATACGTTCGTTCCTTATCTGATCTGTTTCATTACTGTACCAGATTGAACTATGCATGTGTACCTAATGTCCGACTATTGTACGCCCTCAAAAAAATTGATTGGGTTGTGTCTTGGGTAGTTTAAAAACCACTCCTTCTCAACCTTTGATCTTGTTATAACTATTTCAATTAGTTTCATGAGGAGATCAAACAAGGATTGAGATATGAGTGTGAGATTTGTTCCAAATTCCACTTCTAAAAAATAATAATAACAAAAAAATTAGGGGAGTGATGAAATGTGAAACATATGGGGATATCTAGGTCAGGAGCTTAGGTTTTTACTTCTAGTAATGCTTAAGTGAGTGGGTCTTGAAATATTATTGCAAATGATGTAGGAAAAGTTCGGAGAAAAAAATCATTTAAAGCTAAATAATGTTAAAATAACCTATATTTGTTGGATAGAAAGTGGAAAGAATAACATAGAATGGTTTTCAAACACACACATGGAGAGTTAGTGGAATAGTTGAATTTTGAATTCCTTTCTCATGTTGGTATCATGAATCTCTATGAATTTCATTGTGATATGATTTATGAGACATCCTTTTTCATTTTCACTAGGAAAAACTCCTTGGTGTGGTTCATGCATTGATCACATTACTTTGATGAATTAAAATTTATTAAAATGTTAAATATTCATGATGTTGGGAATATATATATGAATCATTTTATTTGGATATGTGACTTTTCCCAAGAGTGCAAATTTTTAGGTGTGGGGGTGTGATCGTACCAGGATTCACTGTGTAATTTTTACCTTTACAGCACTGTGCTAAAAAAATTTTAAATTGAAAATTATAAAAATAATGACAAGTTTCATTCCATTTTTGAATAATTTATTTTTATCATCACTTTTAAAAAGGTAAATGTTACTTGTTTTTATGATTCCATTGCAAGAGGAGGTTATTTGGAAGGCCCATGATGATGTCCAAGAAAAATGGGCAAAATGCGCAAGATCCATGCACACCAATGGACTCATCCGCGCACTAATCCAGAACTATGCATCCAAATAGGCTGAAATTTTGTGGTCTGGTCCAAAATTCACTGGGATACATTTCCTATGAAGAAATGTAAGAATCATTCGGCCATCTGTTTTCCTAACTGACCAGATCTGTCCAGCACACCGCATCTGTACGAAGTCAAAAGTTGTGTGCTTTGATCTGTCTATATCTCAGGTTATAGGTGTCAAAATTGTATCAAAATTTCATTTAAGATATCCAAGATGTGGGGATACAACTTTTTTATTTTCTTCAAATCAATATAAGGTTGTATAGAGGTTGAAACTCATCTGACAACTGATTTTAAGAAATTTGTGTGCTCAAAACCACCTTCCCATTTTCCTATAAAATGGCACCTTGGGCTCCCCATTTGTAAGTTCGGCTAAGAGGCAGAGCTATGGTATTTTGGAGACCCAAATAAGTCCTCTCATCATCCAATGAGTTCTAGAATCCTGGATTCTCATAGGGGAATCAAGGATGAAGAGGGAGTTCCACCCGAGTCTCCTCCTCCTCTCGATGGCGAGGTAAACGGTGGATGATCATTTCGAGGGAGCTACACAAACTTGGGAGGGAGTTCCAGCACATGTTCTTCTACTGGTTTTGTATAATTTGTGTGTTAAATATTTCACTTATTTTTTTTCTAAACATTTTTCCCCATTATTACATTTCATTTTATATAATTGAGTGGAATGCTTTTTATTTCAACACCGATTGGGTTGAGATTTCAAGTGGGAATCTTGGGTTGTTCTGATTGGAAAACACAATAATCCTATTTATCTCACACATACATAAGATTTAAGTATTCTTTGGTAGACCTCTTATTCTATGTTTTATAACCAAATCTTGGAAACATGATTATTGTGCCAAGGGGTGGTTCTTTAATCATCATTTGAAGAGGCAAGAGGGGAATCAAGATCTTGACAACCATAAACCAAAGAATTAAACAAAACCATGCTAAAGTTTCTGAACAATGAACTATCCAAGATGTGTAGTGAACTTGAAATGATTTTATTCTCTCATAATTATTAATACAAAACCTTTATTTATCAACTATTTAACTCTTTAATTAAGTAATTTACTTAAATCTATTTTCAAAACCACCCCCTATTTTAGTAATTATTATTAAAAATACATACTCAAAACCTATCAACGCTCCTCAAGAGATGACCTAGGGTCTTCCCTAAACTATAAATAAATATAAAAATTATAATCAATTTGACGTGTCATGATAGTGCGGTAAGTTTTCCATAATTGTTTTATTGAATTTTCCATTGATATAAAAAAAATCACCTAAAACTTAGAAGGTATGTCATACTTAAAACTTACTTTATCATTCAAAGAAAGATTAAAACTATTTTAACATCATGGATTTTAGGTAATAGTTAATGGGACACTTCTAATAGGATACTACTCATAATTTTGAACAAAATTAATCATGTCTACATATGATAATGGTGTATCTATTTTAATAACAAATTTCATACACTAAAAATCAATTTAACCAAACATACAACAATAATTTCACTATTATTTGTCTCCTTGAATTTTTTACCCCAAATTTTTATCTACTTTTAAGAATCAAGAATTGTGAAAATGAAAATCATCTATGGTATAAATTTAATTCATCATATCCATTCTCTCCATCACTACTTTTTTATATAAATTCATAGAATTCATATTAACAATTTTATTCACCTCCTCAACTTTTATATCCCTATATTTTCCACCTATAGCTGAATTAAAAATATTTACCCTAGGATTTTCAAATAATATTAAAAAAATACACTAAAAATTGTGGTGGGAATTAGTGGTGGGGATATTATAGATAATAAGTCATAATTCACTCCTAAAATTAATTTAAGGATTCATTAACCTCTTGTAAAATGGTAAAAATTATTTCCAAAAAAAAATTAGTTCTTTGATTGGAATAAAACATCCTAATGTGAAAATTATAGATATCATCCCATGGTAAAAATGAATTCTCCTCTTATTAAATTATATAATTTCTATTTTATCCCTTCATAAAATAATAGAAATACTTCACTATTATTTCATCATATTAATCACAATGTAAGGGTATATATTGAACTATTCACATGAAGTCCTTAATAAAATTTAATAGATTCTTTGTTGTATTCCCATTAAATGTTGGTATATACTATAAATAGTGATGTTTAAATTCATAATTATAATAATTTAGGGATAATGTGATATATTATAGAATATCTAACACCATTGGTGCTTGAAAATACCTCAAACCTGGTAAAACCTATCAATTCATCCATAAATAATTAGGATAGTATGAATCTCTATTCTGATGTTCTTTTAAATTTGATGATGATCTACCATATTTATGTTTTTAATATAAAAATATTAATAAAATAATGTATCAATTTTATATTTTAATGGTAGTATATTATCAGTAAGTTATTTCATTATATTAATTCACTAAACATGAAATTCCTAAATAAAAAAATAAAAAACATGATATGAAAATCTATAGTCTGAAAAATTCAGTAACAAGTGTAATTATGATTTTTTATATTTGAATTATAATAAATTTGTTTTAGTGGTTCAAATGTTTCTACCCCTATCAAAATAAAAAAAAATTCTTGATTAAGATTATATTTTTTGATCTATGCAATAATCCAACCATATAACTATATAATTATAGTAGATGACTCAGAGGATTCTAGCTCATCTCTATTAGGATAATCAAAGAGGTAGTTCCACTGATCAATTATATATAATGAATTAGAATATAATGAATATTGGTGTGTGAATATAGCATTATATAAATATAGATATTTTGGTATTCTTCTATAATTGAGTGAGTGAGTTTTAATGCAGTTGTAACTATTTCTGATGCTATTATGCCAAGGTTCCATGTTGGCCTTCCACCTAGTGGTGACATGATTTCTCATTGAAACACATTTATAATTTCTAAATGTGGATAAATTACATCACTTTTATTATAGATGTAATCTACTTGATCAAAATAGGATGATGGGATTTTAGTTCCTCCTTCCATGTAATCATCCTTGGAGCTCATCTCCTAGTTTGGGTCTCCCTCGTAGATTTAATTCATGTTCATGAAACTTGTTCCTGATACAATCTTGATATGAACACTAGTTAATCACACTAATTTTGACTTGATAGGGAAGCACCCTCTGGTTGGGGTAGATAGTATTGTTGATCATGTATAGGAATTTATGGATTTTTGGAAGGCTAGAAATCTGTAAAAGATTCCCATTTGTAGTCATAGGCATCTCATATGAGGCATCTTAGGTGCAGAACCTAAGGCATCCCATGTCAGCCACAAAATAGTTGACTCCATGGGTGTAAATATTTCAAGGCTTTTTACCTCAAGTATCCCATTTTTATTATATGGGGTAGTTATTCTAGATCAGGTCACAAGTTTAACATCTTTTGGAGATGCTTTAGACACAAATTTATTGTCTTATAGATATAGTTTGGTGGTAAAGTGTGTCTTTGGGGGAATATTTCACACTTTATATTTGGTTTAAGTGTGTCCCCATGGGGGATATTTCAAACTTGGGATTTGGTGGAGTGTGTCCCCAGGGGGAATTTCACACTTCAGATTTGGTGGAGTGTATCCCTAGGGGGAAAGATTTCACACTCAGGGGTTTGGTGGAGTTTGTCCCTAGGGGAGAAGATTTCAAAATCTGGATTTGGTGGCAATGTTGGGGTGTTGGGATTGAACCTCAAGGATTTTTCTTTTGTACCCTACTTAAGATATAGGGATAAAAACCCATGTAGTTTGATTTTACAGTTTGAATTCATGTGAAAGGATTAGTCCATTTAGTTTAACATCATAAAATAAGGACACTCATGTTGCGAAAGGAGTGTCAATAAGGGATGGTGTGGAGATTATGAATATAGGCTGCTCGGTATAGGAGTTTCATCCCATGATAGTGGAGGTGGTGGAATCCCATGATTATCTTACATGGGGAATCTTTTATTCATCATAGAGATTAATACTATAGCTTAACGTCATGTTCAAAGTATGTTTTCATGTATTTTAACATTATATGAATAGGATGTGGAGCTAGGTAGTTTTAAATCATGCAACTTGGATGTGGATGGGGATTACACCCTGAGGGGGGAATGTCAAGGTGAGAGGAATATCAGGAAAAAGGAACCTATATCAATTCAGAAAACCCATTTCCATTGATAATGCCATATTTAGGTCTTACATGTCAATTGCTCATGAACCTTTGAGTGGAGAATGGAGTAAACACTATTTTGGATGAGTGTAAATCAGGAGGCTCAGTGTTATGGTTACTATGCTTAGAAGACAAAGGAATTGGGGTTCTTATTATTAAGATAAAGAGGTAGGGTAATGGCTCAAGATGAACTTGAATCAAATTGGGTGAATACAAGGGTTGGTGGTACCTATCGCATGGAGATTTAGGGTGTGGTTGAACTAGTTTTGGATTGGTATATGAGCCTTAGGCAGTCGAATTTTGAAAAAGATAATCGGCTGAAAGGAGGAACCATGGAGAGTCATGGGGGTGGGTTTTTTGAAATTTGGGGTTTCATGAATGTTGGGGGCTTCATAAATTATAGGGTTTTAATGGAGGATAAGATTTCATGAAGGTCAGGGGTTTTTCAAAAGAATATGTTTTTTGAAACTGGGTGAACATTTAGTGGAGTGAATTCTTGGTTCTCATAGGGTTAGTTTCATAAAGGATAATTATCTCATGAAACCCTAGGAATAATGAAAGGATTTCTTCTTACATGAAGGCCATTTTTCTTCTTGAAAGGAATATCTACCATGGGTTGAGGTTCTCAAAAACCCATGGGATGTAGCTTTGAGAAAAATGACTACCTTTGGTAATTCATCACCTCTCTTGCTCATGAATCTTTTGAGTTTTGTGAATTCAGAACTTTTCATGGATTCTAAAAGTTGGTATCTCCTTAAAATTCAAACATAAGGTATATTTATTATCCCAACAGAGGAATGGGATTTGGTTTCTCTATATATGAAGGCTTTCACATAAGATAATGAGCTTCGTTAATTGATGGGGTTCCACGAACCAAAGTTACATTTTGTGAATTTTACCACCTAAGATCCACATGGTTGATGAGTTATGTGAAATGGATTTCCATGAACTAGACTTATGTTGTGTGAAGGTTACCACCTAATCTTTACGTGGTTGGGGACTTCTGTGAATCAGAGCTATTTGTGATGATTTTTTACCTTCATGAACTAGACCCTTGAGTAGATTTTTGAGTCATTTTGGATTGAATTTTTTTTTGAACCAATCATGCCTTCCTCTACCTCTATTTTTACATGTTTATTTTTTTTCAATAAATTCCCCCCTTGGAATTGGATTTGAGGAGGGAGAGGACGGTCAAATTCTTATGGAAAACCGCCAAAAATTGGTGAATGAAAATCCATATTCATGAAACTCAGTCTGACCATATGCCTATAAATAGGGGTGGGGTCCCTTAGGGGACCATGAGATTTTTGATAAAGATAGTCCAGTTCCCTCTTTGCGAAAAAATCATGACCTTCATGAGTATTTTGTGATTTTGATCCTCACCACTCATTAAACACACCTCTTCTGTGAACTTTTGTTCCGCGAATAGATATTCACAAGCCGTTAACTTTCACAAACTCAACCTTTCTGAAACTACATTCATGAACAATCCTCCACAAACTAGATTCTAAAACAATTAAATTCTTGAACAATTTACAATGAGGGTTCACTGATCAGTGAAGGGAGATTGCTCGCAACCACATGATCAGAGAGAGCTTCCATATCAAGTCAAATCATGACACACTCACCACATTACCAATGAAATATCAACAAGAATAACCACTATTCAAGAGGATATTTCTCTATAGTTTTGGGCTGAGGTGTGATTTTTTTATTCTTAGTTCTAATCGGGATGATCCTGCCTGCTGGATTAGAAAAATTATTGAGTAGTACCATTGGTAGGGATGTCGTAGGTCACATCATGAAGGACCATGTGTCTCTTACTATGCACACGCTTTGGAATCATATGAAAAATGTTAATGGGGAGGAATTGGAAGAAGATTTGTCCCCTACTCAGTATGAGACAATTATCATAGTAGGCTTGGGGCCATCTTAAAAGGTGGACAGAAGGTTGGGACCTATTCCAGGGTGGAAACTTCATGGAAGAATGGCCTGGGAATACTGGACAGGTGAGTCATTTCATAAGTTTGAGGTAAATCTAAAGTGGGTTGGTAATTATGAGGTGACATGGTCAACACAGTTTTATATATAATGTTATCAGGACATCATGGTAGATATTTTAATAAGTTATTAACTAAGGACCAACATATTTCATCTTCACCATGGGGAAGTCAACATCAACTTGTCGGATCACTATAATATTTTTAGGATCCCAATCCAAGGGTCTATGTATGATTAATTTCTCCCTGCAGAGGATGTTTTGGAGGAAGAGGATAAGATTTAATCCTATAGTATTTTTCTAGGCTTGGTGCATGGGGTATTGACCACAAGTCAGGGGTGAAGGATATCCCCTTCAAGAAGTGGTTTATATACATCCTGAATTAGATTGTGGTCAATATACTGAGGATACCACACCAATGCACTAAAGCATTCTAGTGAAGAAAAGAGCACTCATACTGGAGGATCTTATAGGTGAGCCACTAGAAGTTGTGGGGATACATTGTAAAGCCTAAGGATCCCATGTTTAGGATATTATGATTCACTGTCACGCTGATCTGTTTGTGGATGATTCTAGTTTTGTACGTGCATATGGGGTTGAGGATGATAACCTTAATCATAGAGGAAGTTCTGGATAAGGGGTAATGCATCAACCTAGTAGTGTCAATGCTAGAAATATTGTATAAGGTATTGATTCACATTATTCATGGACCCCCCCCCCCCCCTTGTGTGTGTGAGAGAGACCTTATCTTTCCAATATGGTTGGTTTGCTGCACACATGAATGGATATGAGTATCTTAATCTTGTATCCCTTATTGATTAAAATTCATGACTGTCAATCCTCAATATCATGGGGAATTTTCCTCTCAACTTGGGATCAGTTTATGTGTTGTAAAGGATCGGGCTAGAAACCCACTTTGTTTTCCACCCATTCCTCCATCTCATTGGAAAGGGTACTGATAATGACATGGTTACCATTGAGAAATGTTCATACCTCTTTGACTTTTGAGGCAGGGTATTGATGGAAAGAGTCGAATTAAAGGTGATTTGTGATCCATACGCCCCACATAGTTTTTTGAGGAATTTCTAATGCCTTCAAAAGCTCACTTTGAATTTATACACAAGGGTACATAGCAAACACCAACCTTCAATCCTCATATAAATATGGCGCATGTTTGTGTATGAATATGGTATGGGCCAAAATGAGCTTCCATTGCCCACTATTGTTTATGGTCTCACTCAATATTGTGTGATGATTTGGGAGATGACATACCCAAGGGATATGTTGAGGTGGAAAACCACTTGGATCGATGATTAAGGAGGTTCCTCACAACCATGGCATTGAGGGAGAGTGGTAGACAGGGAACACCTCAGAGTCATAGTTAGTCTAATGGGTGGAGCAGTGGCTATAGAGATGACGATTCTTAGTCCTATATAGGTGAAAACTATAGGTAGGGGAGCATAAATAGGTTCGATGCTCCTAGGTAATTGTATTTGGGAAGAATGTGGAACCTCTAAAGTAATTCTGAGGGAACATGTCCAAGATCTAGGGAAACAACCGAATCACTCAGATTTCTCCAATGATGCTGGTTTTTCCAATTCCTATAAGAGTTGAGGGATCTAAAAATAGATCACCTCTATTCATGGGATAGGGAATCATATTCACTCCAAGGAGATATTACTCTCCATATTAGTCCATGTGAGGGACGGATTCCATGTTTTTTGTACTGAGGCATTATAATACATGGCAGGACTGGAATACTTGATCTACTCTCACTGCATCACGCATCCCTTGACCAACCAAGTAAAGGTAATTTTGGGCATTTCATATTATTTGGGTCTTTCCGTAGACCAATTGATTGTTTTTCCTACCAAGGGAGAAGGGTCATATGTGTCTTGGGAAGAAATTCCAATTGGGACTCCCCTAAGGATGGAGATCCTACCATTGATCGGGTAAATCACCTGATATTTTATATATTGGATACTACAAAACCTCTAAGATTACTACTTAACTCCTTTTCCACTTGTATAGGAATAAAAGAGCACAGAGTAAGGAGAGGTTTGTGATAAACCTTAGGTTTAGGTCAAGGGAACCCCAGCCCTTTAAGGGGAGGGAGTGGGGTCTCCACCCGACACTATAATCATAGGTGTCCCTCAATATTGGCACCCAAAAATAAGGTGATGGATTAACTTCAGACAATTAGGGTATTAACCATGGATCTTTATATTATTCTCATTAGGTTATACCATTATTATAATCCCTTTCCCATTTTCACATTTTCCTTTATTTTTTACCTCTCATAAGTCACTCTCAGGTAAACATGTGCTTTAAATGTTAGTTTAAACCATGTTTGGAGTTCATCCAACTGTGGCGATTCTCGACCTTGTAGAAGTGATGGTGGACAAGGCTAAAAATTTGAAAAAGGTGGTTGAGGAGGCCATGGATATTGATACATACATATAATTTTCACAAGAGGTTGTTAATGAAGTCAAATCTTTAATAGAGGAGGCTAAAATCATATCGGCAGCCGAGATGATTAGGGAGGCTACAATGACCATGCCTATCTTGAAAGTTTCATTAATGGAGTTTTCTATATCTGAGACCTTAATGAAGGTATTCCAGATCATTCCATCAAAAGAGGCAATTGAGGGGGATATGGTGTTTGAACCTACCTCAGAGGTGACACAGGGGGTAGCGGGGGCCTTGGATATACATGAGGCGTCTAACAAGGGTGTGTTTCTTCTAGGCCTAGGGCATAACCCGCCTAAGGAATTTCCTACAAATGACTTGGACACTGATGTGGTAGTGTTCATCCCCCAGTATAATCTTGTTCCACCAAAGAACTTTGAGGGTGTTGTCTCAGACATTGTCAAGGAGAATTGAGTTTTACGATGCAAGGAATAGAGGAGTGTGTGAAATTTCATCACCATCACTCCACTAGTTGATATTCCAACTGGATGGGATTCCTCCACTATTGTTTAGTCATCCTAGTGACCGGATGGGTCGATTCTAGCACTCTCCATACACTAGCTTGAGAATTTCTCATCAATAAGGTGCATGCTGAGTAGGATGAGTTTTAAGATTCCTAGCACAAGAATAAGGTTTTGGGAACCCAGGCTCTTCAAGTGACTGAGGAGAAGATTGCACTCCTCGAAGGGTATGAATAAGAGAATGCATCTATCATCGATACTCAAGAAGAGATCATTGGATAACTAATGGAATAGTTGGTGGAAACTAAAGAAATGGTAGTGGAAGTTTCATCCTTGGTGGATGAGTACCAAGATGAGAATAATCATGTGTGAATAAGTTCTGAAAAAGTTTATCTAGATGCATAATAGGTGGAAGATGATCTTTCAGAGTGACAACGGACTCTCGTGGCTACTCAATAGAGGTCGGATGAGATTTATCACATAGTCTCTAGGGATGAACCATAGGGAAATTTATCATATCCTAAAATAAAGTAGAGTCTCTAACATGTAGATAACTCTCTCAAATGTTGGATGGTTTGTTTTAATTTTTTTATTCTTTAAAAAGAATGATTTTTTTTGCATCTCGATCACATTGATAGGACAACCATTAATGAATCTCTAATCCCACATGATTCATGCTCGGTGTGGGAAATAAGGGACAAATAAAGATTTATTGTTTATATGAGAGTGATAGACAAGGTTCAAACTCTCAAGGTCAGAACTTATTTATTGACCATCGAGAGAATCCTGACCAGAAAGGCTATGGTTAGAGTATGGGGTTCTCTGAACAGCCAAATTTATTTCTCAATGTTTTCTAGTAAATTAATGGGGTAATTTCATAGGTGTTGAATTCTACCCAAAAAAATGGGTGTTGAAGAGCATGAATCTAGATGCCCGATATTTGGAACATAAAAGGGGGTGTCATGATGATGAAGGATAACTATTGACCATGTCTAAAACAAAGAATCCATTTTCATTTTTCCAAGGATGGGGACAAGAAAATGAGAGTAAACTATTCACCATGTTTTAAATATGGATCCTATCTCAAAATGTCATCAAAAGTATTTTGGGGAATGTGCCTAGGACAGTATGTGAGCCAGCGTGGCCAAGAACCATTGATTTTGGTGGGACATTTAGACATGAAAGGCTGATGAGGATCCAAGTCAAGGGAAATGAAAATAATGGGGATGAACTAATTGAATGTTTTAATGGCGTTAAATACTCTCATAATTATGCCACTATGGATTTTGAGCATAATGGGTAGGCATATCATAATGAACAAAGTTTGGACTCATCTTCTAAGGGATCATCATCCCAGATGTCGAGCGACAATCAAGGAACATGAATTATGTTTTAGGTGACTGGTGTTAATGGGGGAAAGGGGATTCTTAGGAGAGTTCATAATATCCTTTCCAGTTTTATGTCATGTAATGAGGATGATGGAAACAGAGTTTAACATCATGCGGTGAGGATGATGTACACAAAGTTTAACATCATACGGTGAGGATGATTTATACATATTTTAACATCATACAGTGAGGATTATGTATACACAATGTAATTTCATACGATGAGGATGATGTATATAGAGTTTACCATCATGTGATCTGGGCCTTCATAGAATAGTATAGAATATTATATACTAGACATGTGAACCAACGTGAATAACACCCTGCTAGACAAGGTGATAGAGGGTGTAAGAGAGTAACATAATGGGGTACCTCCTAGAGGATCTCATGATGAAAAAGGAGATTAATGTTTGGATATAATTTTTTTTGAACTGATGGGATCATCTTGCACAACCCATATTTTTTCTTGGATCCATAGTGGGTCCCTGGTAGCTTTGTACCTCTTTATTTTTATCCCCTTATTTTTTCCAAGTGATGGGAGCAACTTGGGGGGGTGGATTCTGACTCTTGATAAGGTTTCCCCTATGTTTTTTCAACCAAAAAGACATTTTTTATTCTTGAATTCGATATTTTATGGTCATACTAATCAGAACAATAAGATTAAAATAGTTTAAGTTCAGAATGCTTGGACCATAGTGTTGAAAATATTTTAAGGTCATAATTCTCATACCAAGAGGTTGAAAATATTTGAAGGTCATGATACTTAGAACAAGACTCTAAGTTTATGTTCATAGATCTTAGAACATGGTGTTGAAATATTTTAATGTAATAATTCTTGGAAATAAGGTGGATCACTTCCAAAAAAATATTATGATGTTAAAGGGTTCAAGAGAAATGGGAATGGCATTATTAGGAGGCTCAACACCAATAAAAATAATTTGGGGTGAGTCGTATGTAGTTTAAGGTCATGATGCTTGGACCCTAGGTTGTGTGACACAAATGAATTTTTTTGGCATATGGGATGGGTAAACCAACATGAATGAGGAGCCTTGGAGGTCCTAACACACATAACATCTATGAGACAAATTTCATAGAGTTTAAGTTCATGATGATTGGACATGAGATCCTAGTTTAAAGTTATAGATTTTAGACCAAAGGTTTGGTTTCCCAAAATAACGTGTATATCATGTAAGATTGGAAATCTAATTAGAAAATAGGGCCATGGAGGTCTGACACCACATGACACATTCACAGGGTGATTTTCACAAAGTTTAAAGTCTTGATGTTTGGAATTGGTCCCCTAGTTTAAGGTCATAGATTTCAGATCAAAAGGGGGGACCTATGCATCTCAACCTTGCTTGAAGAAAACTCTTTCCAAATTTTTAATCATGTGTGATCCATTCTTGATGCAAGAAACAAGGATTGGTATGGAGTTCTCATTATTTTTAGAGGAGAACACAATAAGGGGAATAAGTGACCAAAATAAGGGAGTCATGTGAGGGGAAATCATGAATTTCAAGACCTGGATAGAAAAAGTGAAATGACCAATTTGGTGAGAACAAATATTGGCCATGTTTGAAACACTATTTATAAACCTGGATCGATCTAGTATGGGGAGAACAAATTGAAGATCAACCATTGAATTATTTCGAAATGCAGGAGCCACTATCTGTTACTAAGGATACATGAAGGCATGAACCCAGTACAGTAGGTGATCCAGTGTTCCTAGGAACCATTTCCATTAGGGATCCCAATCAAATTTGAAGTTTGATGATTATTAAAATCAAAGAAATCAGGAAACAAAAAATTGGAAGTGGAGATTTTTTCAGAGTGAATGCTGAGTTCCCTAGGATATATTCTAGAATACACTCAAATGCACTTGATAAACATGCTGGTAGTTGAGGATCAAGCCTGGATCAAAAGGGGGGGCCCAAAAATGAGTTTATTGTAGGGATGGAACCAAGATATGAGATCTAGTAATCCCTACATATCCCATGGTAATGGGAATCAAGTTGTACGTAGTTATAGAATATGGAAAGGTAGGAAACTGATGTTGTAGGGGAAGTTTCCTCTATAGTGAAGACATCGAATCATCTCGTATTGGTCATATAAAGCATCCTATGTTCATTACATAGGGTAAGGCTATGGTTTAATTTCATTCACTAAGGACATTGGATCTGGTCATCCCATACTTATCATATGAGGAATCCCAATTTTATAAGGGGTAAGAATGTAATTTAATGATATGTTTTGAGTATTTTTCTTTGGATCATCTGATATTTATCATATGAGGCATCATAGTTTTTTATGGGATAAGGATATAGTTTAACATCATGTGCTGAGGATTTTCACTTTCTTCATCTCATATTTATCATATGAGGCATCCAGGTTTTTCATGGGGTAAGGCTATAGATTAACATCATTTGTTGAGGATGTTTGGATTTTTAGTTTAAATACATAAAACTCAAACTATGTATGTAACTATTTTAAGGTCATAAAGCTCATAACATAGAAGAAGATAATAGTTTAAGGTGGTAGATTTTGGACCAAAGGGTGTGGTTGTCCTACAGAGGCTTGTGTGGAATGAAAGAGTAATAGTTTGACATGAAGAGAGGACCAAAGAGACCATATTCCACACAAAACATGACAAACCATACCCAATATGACATCATGATTATGAGGGATAAAATACCCTACAATGATTTGATAATGGGAATGGACCCAGGACATGAGATCTGAGAATTTCTATGTATCCCATGGGAATGGGAATTTATCTATACATAGTTTTGGAATGAGGAAAGGTAGAAAACCAAGGATGGTAAGGGGAGATCCTCTCAATTGAAGATGCAATGAAATAGGTAAGGGGTCATTGGCTTGATAAAACACCAGGTATGGAGAAAACTATATGAATATGGGGCCATAATAATGTCAGACACACATATATCAAGGTCGTAATGCTTGGATCGAGAGTAGGTTCTTGGAGGATGTTTGGGTGGTTCAAAGCAATTAAAACCCGTTGTGAAGGAGCCTTGGAGGCTCTTCACCACAAAAATCAATCCTAAAACTAGTTTTAAATAGTTTAATTCCATAAGGTTTATACTATGGGGAGGCCCCAAAATAGATTTGGAATTATGTTGGGCCTGGGGAATTAGATCTAGGTGTCCCTAGATATCCCATCAGGCATGGTATTCAATCTATACATAGTTATGGAAAATAATGCGGTAGGATACAAATGTCGATAAGGGGAAGTCCTCTTGAGTGAGGACACTGAATCATATCATATTTTTTTTGAGGAATCTCATGTTTGATACATAGGGTAATTCTACAGTTTAACATCATGTGATGAGTACATTTGTGGGCCTTATTCATTGAGCTGATCATTCCTTTCTTCCTCATATCAGGTCATGAGGGAAAAAAGATCCACTGGTGAGTTAGTGAATATGATTGGTAGTTATACAAAAATAGGATTCCCATAAAGGAATTTGAGGATGATATTACCATATGGAATGTGTATTTTTGTAATGAAATTATGGCTAGGCCTAAATACAAGAGGTTGAGGCATCACTACGTATCCCTTGAAATTAGGAATCAAGCCACATGTAGTTATATAATGTGGTGTGGTAGGAGACTAATTTCGATAAGGAATAAAAGGTATCCTCTTCAATGAGTATGGGACATATATTCTATAGAATCATATAAAAGGATATATGCTACACATTTTACATTCATGCATCAAAGACCAATGGTAATTTGAAAATTATTTTAAAGTCGTGATTCTTGGGATATAGTAGTATTTAATTCAAGGATTTTTGTGTGGTATAAAAGAGGTAAAACCTTATTTGAAAAGAGGGTGATGCAAGCCCACATTTCACATAAATATCCTAAAACAAACATTGCATTGTTTAAGGTCATAATTCTTGGACCGTCAGTGGGGTAGAGGGTCCAAATGTAGATGAACATAATTTCTCTCCCCCCCTCAGGGGAGAAGGTTTTTTGATATACCAATGGTTGGGCCCAAATATAGGTGGTCTAGGCATCACTATGTATCCCATAAAATTTGGAATCAATCCACACATAGTTCTGGAACTTATCATGGCAGGAGACTGATGCAGGAAGTTGGGGATATCCTCTCTGACAAAGGAATTGAGAGATCCCATAGTTTTATTAGGGAATACTATGTTTATGAAATGGGGTAAGGCTATAGTTTATCATTTTTTGTGGAGGACATTATTTTTTTTTTCATCCCAAACTTGGTATATTAATAATCCTATGCTTATTATATAGGTTAAGACTGTAGTTTAATTTCACTTATTGATGACATTTGGCTTTGTACTTTAAAGTCATATAACATGGAATTTGGGGACTAAAAATAGTTTAAGGTCATAATGCTTAGACAAAAGGGGCTGATGTTAACTTAAGGTCACAAATCTTAGACCTCAGTTGATTAATTTTAAGGTTTCATAGATTTGACCATTATTTTAACATGAATTACTACTTGAGAAACTTTCCATTGGTAAGAGGTTTGATATGATCTTCATCCATTATGATTAAAGATTATACTCCATTATAATAAAACTTATGGATAATGTAAGGTCATTCCTATTTGGGCTCTAATTTTAGATTTTTTTTAGGTATCATCAGTATTCTGAGATCCAGTACTGTGTCACCCTAGAGGAAGGAGCGGAGGTGAACCTTCTTGTTGAATGCTCTTACTATCCTGTTCTAGTGCCTCTTTAGTTTATGAAAGGCCTAAATCCTATTTTCCTCAGGCACTTTTATCCCATCTAGATAGACTTCTTCTATTTTTTTGGGAATGTACTAGTCATAAATATCCATTCATATTGACATAAACTAAATCTAAATGGGTAATAATACCTCTATTCAATATACTAGGGAGTATGGGTTTTCCTGGGTGGAATTTTGACTTGTCATTTGAGAGGCTCAAAGGGCATTAGAGAGATTATAAGGACAAATTTTTTTGTTATGTACCACTATTTTCTGCAAGATTTTAAAAAGTGTCTTTTAAAATGCCTCAATCTTCCCATTTTATTATGAATGGTAGTAAGAATTATGGTTGGACCAGATGTTGTACATATAGTATAGTTTCTTCAGCTTAGTGTCCCAAAAGTTGGGGTTGTTGTCTATGAGAATAGAGTGAGGCACCCCAAATCAATGGATGATGTGGGAGCTCACAAACTTAATCGCAGAATGGGTTTTGACTTCCTTGAGGGAAACTTATTTTTTCCATTTAGAAAAAAAATTTATTGTAGTCTCAATGAACCTTCACTATTAATTTATTGTTGGTGGGTATGTCCCTACAATTCCAAGTCCCAATACTACTAATGGAAAAGAATAATTGGTAGTGTAGAGAATTTATGGTAGTTTATGCAAAAAAAATTCATGGATATGACACGTATTACACCTCTTAAAGAACTCAATGTAGTTGTGAACCATTTTAATCTTGAAGTACCCCAACCTATGAATTTGGTGGAAGAGTTTTCGTCCCTCTTGATGGGCACCACAGGATCTGGCATGAACCTCCTACCTTAACTGAGGTACCTCACCTCATTGGATGAAACAAAGGATAATTTCATGGAAACCACACTTGTATAGATTTTTCTCAATGTTTTGTTCACTATGGAGGGTAAAATTTTCTACACACTGGTGGATTCATTCACACTCAACTCAGTCTGGTAAGATAATGCCATGAAAGAGATAATTAACAAAGGGAGTCGTCTAATCAAGTGCTTCCTCAATTTTAGGGGTATTTGAGGTCCCTAGAATAGACATACTAGTATCTAACGAACATAATTATTAGTTCCATTCATCTGAGGCGGAGGGGGATACTCCCCTTCAGTGTGCCACATGAATGACTAGGTAATTCTGGTTGAGTTATACAAGAGATGCATCCAGGATTTCTAATGCATCGGCTTGACCAATCTATGACCAAGGAACATGGTTCACCTTCAGATTGTAAGGGAACTAATCCATCAGTTGATGGTTATGTTCCAAAAGGGTCACAAGATCTTTCTTTCTGATGATGTAGTCACCCTTGATCTTTTTTATGACTAGCTCGAAGTCTCCCTTCATGTGTAAATAGGGTACATCAATCTCAAAGGTCAACTCAAGACCAGTAATGAGATATAAATAATAAGACTCATTTTTAGTGAAAACTTCCGAAAAATATTATTATTGAAAAATGTCATATTTCAGGGTGATGAAAATGATTACCATTCCTACCATATTGAGATTAGGTTCATTAATCCTTCTACTAACCAGGATCTATTAAGTTCCATCTAAGTGCGTCTACTAACATGGTACATCATTATCCACTGAGAGAATAGAATTATCCAAAAAATCAACATCCAGGGACAGTAGTTAAGGGGCTGGGAATTCATCTAATAATTATACCAATTCTTATCCTTTAATGACCTTCTATAAGAAAAACCTAATGTAAAATTGTTGAGGTATTATCTTCTATGTCACCAATAATCCTATCATCAAGGGGAAATTGAGGATGTACGTTATCATATCTACATGGGAAAAAGGATGTATAACAACTCTACTCTTTATTTCAAACTTAAACATGATTTATTACATAAAATCTTCACATGATACAACATGGAAGATCAATATTTCTAGTGTCTTTGGGGCTTATGATAATTACATAACAACTTAAAACATGAAATACAACATCTTTATTGAAAACTTCCTTTACATGACCACAATATTCTTTCATACTTAACATTTCATGGGATAACCTGAGGACATACATAAGAAAGGGGTGAGATATAAAGCCCAGTAAGGGAATAAACATGTAATAACATGAGGAATACAATACATGTTATACAATAGGCATATCAATGGAGAAAAAGATAAACATGAACATAAAGGCATGATAAATCATGATAATCATAACATGGAGATGTGGAAACAACATTTAACATGACATTAGCATGAGTCAAGGCTCATTGCACATGGAGCATGAGTAAACCCTTATTGCACATGAAGCATGAGTAAACCCTAGTTTCACATGAATTATCATGTGTCAACACCCATTGCACATGACATATAATTATACTATACTTTACCCAATGAATTGGAGTGCTATTAGGGTGCACCCTTCATAATCATTTCATTTCATGCATAAGTGTGCCACTTAGATCATACAACATGGATTCATTAACATCATAATTCATTACATGAAAAAGAGATGTGGAATAAATAAATTTAAGTCATCAATAAACAAGAACATGTGCATAAAGGTGAATAACCTTGATAGAAGAGTGGGTATGGTATTCACTACACAGTTATTTTGGCATGGAAATTTTGGTGTAATTTCAGCGGCATAACAACGTCAAATAGAAATTTGTAAAAAGAGTTGATGAGAGTGAAACGGGTATATCATCATTTATACATTAAATGTAAAGTAATGGGATCAAAGGAAATAATATACCAACATATTGAATGGAATTTATATACGTAATATAAAATAATTGCTTCAATGTAAATGAGGAGAGAGAAATTCCTTACGGAATTTTGGCATGGTAACAGGTGTACATGGGAGGAATTAATAAGAGAGATAAGGGATATTTAATCATTAAAAAAGTAAGAGGGCGGTATGGGGGAGGTGAAAAATTATACCCCAACATTTTTAATTTAAAATAAAAAGGTCATAACAACATAATGGAATTTGGAAAAAAATGAGAAAGGAAGAAATCACTTACTTGGAAGTGTGATCCCAAAGGCTTGGGAGAGGCTTGAGAGAGACTTATTAGGAGCTTGGGGTGCCTTGGGAGGATTATAGATAGAGGAGGGAATAGGTTAGAGAAACTCCAAGGGAATTTATGGAAGAGGAATTTGGAGCTTGGGTGGGTTTATATAGGAAAGGTGAGGGATTTCTTTATTATTTTGGTTTGGGTCACCACACATTAAACTAATCCAAACCACAAACTAGTCCATGGTTTTTTGCCCATGGTTTTTTACAAAGGGGGGTGTAAAACAATATTTTATAATACCAATGGTTATACTTCTTAAAATAATATGTTTTCTTATGTCGAGGTGAGTCGCACTCTCAAGGATATCAATTTAAAAATCTAAAATGTTTATAAGTCTTGGAGGGTTCACTAAGGCTTTGTAAAATAAATCCAAAAATCCTAAAATCACATTATTTTAATTTTAAAAGATATATTGTCCTAAAACAATGTTTATAGTATTTTATTACATCACTATTGGGTCATAATTATGTCATAAAACACATTATATAATTAAATGGTGTTTAATTTCTTACCCAAAAATTCAACTATCTCAGAAAATTATGAAAAATCCACCATTGGATAATTTTGACATCCTAATTCTAAAAATAATATTCATTTTATATAAAAAAATTTTAAAATATGTGAATTTTCACTTTTAAAATAAAAACCAACATTTATTGAAAAATCATGGGTTTTGACAAAAACAACTTTCAAACCTTAATAAAAATTACAACTGTATTCATAAAAATTATACGATCATTTATACTTAATAAAAATTAATCTAATAATAATTAGATTTTATTAAAATATTATTTAATTAAAAAATCCATTAATTTATCAAAATGGATTTTTTAGTTGAATATTTACTAAAAATACTATTTGTGCTTTAAAAACTATTTACAAAGTAACAATAATAAAATTAATGTATGAACATAATCATAGTGCTATGGTCTTGTTACATAACCCCTTATAACACATGCATAAGATCGAGGGGTAAGGTGTGTGATGATGACAGACTCCTAGGGTGGCTTGGATAATATTGTTCGGGTGGTAATCTCTATCAACTTCCACTTCTCCCATAAGTGGTTCCGTTTGAGCTTAACATGTTGAAGCTCAGTATGGGATTGTTCAAGAGTGAAGCCCAATGATGCCACCTCCTTTCTGAGCTCCAACAAACGGTCTTCGTATGGGGAAAGTCTACTGGATGCGGTCATCACTTACTTTGTCTGAGTAAATTGGATTTGTTAAAGCCCTATATTTATACTAATCATATGATCATTGTTCAATGGATATATTAGCAACAGTAACAATTATTAATGGTATTTTAAAATAAAAAAACATAAAACCAAGGAAGTTCATACATTATATAACCATCTTACATAAAAAGACATTTAATTAGATCAATAGGAATTTTAATTAATAAAAGTTTAGGTCGTTAGAATCTTCCCGCCTTAAGAAATTACGCCATCAAAATTTATTTTTCCTACACTAAAAAAGATGTGGTTAACTCTTCTTCATCACTTCATCTGATTCCAATGTTGCCTCTTCAAACTTGTGGTTGCGCCACAACAACTTGACGAGGGGCATTGTCTTATTTCGTAGAAATTTTTCTCTACGATCTAAGATCTTCACTGGTTTCTCCTCATAAGAAAGATCATCCTCTAACTGTACAACTTTTGAAGAGAGTACATGTGAAGGGTCTGTTATGTACTTCCTTAATAGGGATACATGAAAGACATCATGTAATTTAGCTATGGTAGGTGGAAGTGCTAGCTGATAGGCCACAGCCCCGACACGATTAAGAATATCGAAGGGTCTGATGTACCTAGGACTTAACTTCCCTTTCTTTCCAAAACTCCTGACCTTCTTCCACAGAGATATGCGTAGAAATACCATGTCTCTAACTTTCAACTCCAGGTCTCATCGATAGTTATATGCATAACTATTCTGTCGACTTTGGGTTGCCTTGATATGCTTCTGAATGGTTTTCACCTTCTCCACCATTTCTTAGACCATTTCAGGTCCTAGCTTCTTACACTCACTGACTCTATCCCAGCACACCAGTGTTCTTCACCTTTTCCCATAAAAGGATTCATATGGTTCTATTCGGATGCTCGAGTGGAAACTCTTATTATAATAGAATTCAACCAATGGAAGATGTTAGTCCCATCCTCCTTTGAAGTCCATAGAACATGATCTTAACATATCTTACAGTGTATAAATATTTTGCTCAGATTGGCCATCAGTTTGAGGATGATTAGTCATACTGAAGTTCAGTTCACTGATTAGATCATCTTGCAGACTTTTCCAGAACTTCGAGGTGAATCTAGGATCACAATCGGATATAATAGATAGTGGTACTCTATGCAGCCTTACCACTTCTTTTATGTAAAACAGTGCAAGTTGATTCAATGAGAAGTCCTCTAGAATCGAGATAAAGTGAGTTGTCTTCGTAAGATGATCCACAACAACCCATATAGCACTGCTTACACTGGATGTCCTTCAAAGTCCAGTGACAAAGTCCATGGTAATTTTGTCTCACTTCCATGTTGGTATGGGTAATGGTTGCATCATCCCCTTAGACTTTTTCCTCTCAACCTTCACTTTCTGACATACCAGGCACTTTGATGTATATTCAGAAATCTCCCTTTTCATATTTTCCCACCAAAAGTTTTCTTAGAGATCTCGATACATTTTAGTGATCCCTGAGTGAATAGAGAAGGTTAATCTATGTGCGTCATTCATAAGCTCCTTATTTATCTCTGGATTGTATGGTACATATAATCGTGACCCAAATATCACAATTACATCCTTGTCAACCATGAAATTTGAGTATTTCCCATTTCTGATAGCTTCCACCCATTTCATAATTTCCACATCCTTTCTTAGAGCATCCTTAACCTTTCCAAAAGTGATAGTTGAGCAATCATTTGTGAAAGGATTTATTATGTTCCCTTCTTTATGATTCCCATGTCTATCTTCATCCAATCTAAGAAGATTGGATCCTTCTCAATTCTCATTAACGACAGAATCGCTAGATCCTTTCTATATAGAACAACTACCACCTTGTTTGATTTCCCCGGGTGGTAAAGGATTGAGCATTCATAATCTTTTATCATCTCTAACCACCTTGGTTGGTTAATATTCAACACTTTCTGTGTGAATATATACTTGAGGATTTTTTTATCCGTGTATATTTCACACTTCTCCCCAAAGAGGTAATGCCGCCAAATTTTTAAAGAGAAGATCACCATAGACAAATCCAGATCATGTGTTGGATAATTCTGCTCATGAACTTTCAATTTCCTTGAAGCATAAGCAATGACTTTGTCATTCTGCATCAACACACAACCCAGACCCTTCTTCGAAGCATCACTGAATCCCACAAAAAGTTCTCCACTTGTGGGTAACATGAGCACGAGTGCAGTGATAAGTCTCTTTTTCAACTCCTTACAGAATTCTTTGCATTCATCACTCCAAGAAAACTTTACTCCCTTCCAAGTTAGCTTGGTAAGAGGGTTGGAAAATCATGATAAATTTCTCACAAATCATCAATAATGTCCATCTAACCCCAAGATGCTATGGATATCTGTTACCGATATTGGCATCGATCATCCCTCAATTGAAAATATCTTGGAGGGATCCATAGATATCTCATTGATTGTGATGATATGACCCAAGAATGAGAACTCCTTCAACCAGAACTCACACTTTTTTTACTTTTCATAGATCTTCTCCTTCCACATGGTCTCTAGTACAATTCTTAGATTCTCCTCATGATTCTCCTTCATTTTGGAGTATATTAGAATATCATCTATAAAGACTACCACAAATTTTTCGAGTTAATCTCTAAATACTCTATTCATCAAGTCCATGAAGATTTTTAGAGAATTAGTGAGTCCAAAAGGCATTATTGTGAATTCATAGTGCCCGTATTATGTACGAAAGGAAGTCTTGGGGATATCTCCCTTCTTCACCCTTACTTGATAATAACCCGACCGAAAATCTACCATAGAGAAGTATTGTGCTCCACACAGTTGATCAAACAAGTCATCAATTCATGGAAAAGGATACTTGTTCTTTATCGTGATTTTTTTAAGCTCACGATAATCGATGCAAAGCTACATTGACACATCCTTCTTCTTGATGAAGAGGACTGGTGCACCCCATAGTAAAGCACTTGGGCGTATAAACCCTTTATCCAGATTCTCCTGTAGTTGTTTCTTCAACTCCTTAAGCTCCACAATAGCCATTCTATACAGATTATTGGCTATTGTCAATGCCTCAGTTGTAAGGTCAATTGAGAATTCAACATCTATCTTAGAGGAAGACCAGAAAATTCCTTAGGAAACACTTCAGCGAATTCCTTCACAATAGGCATGTCATCAAGGATGGTTGCCTCCTCAGACTCAATCATTTGAGACAGATATGCCTACTCATAGGATATTAATATCCATGCTTGAGATGATGGTGCTAAAGAAGATTCATCTTCCTCCGTTCACTTGTATATAATCAGGGGTCAATTCTCCATATGGAGAGTGATTTCCCTCTCATGGAAATTTATTTTTGCTCTATATAGGGAAAGTCAATCCATGACAAGAATTGTATAAAATTCCACCAGATAGAGTATGAAAAGGTTCTTCTGAAAGTTGAATCCACAAATTATGATAGGGGAGGAGTTATATTCATGGGATTCAATGATTTATCCATTTTTTGTACTCACTGAAATTTTTTCTTCCATGATTTTTGGTGGTGTTGGGATTGTTCTACTAATGTTTAGAGATATAAAAGAATATGTAGAACCATGAATGATAACCCAACCTTTCACTTTTTGATTCTAGTTCTACTCATTTTCATCATCCAAAACAGGCTTAGGGAAGATATTCTTAAACTATTAGGCTCGTAAAGGGGAATCCAAAGACAAAAAGGGATTAATTTTATTTACTTAACATATGAATCTATAGGCTTCAATCTATGTTATCCATGATCTACTTCCCAAAATTTATTCTTAGGAGATTTTTTTATTCCCCTAACAATGGTTCATACTAAGCTTGTGAATTTACCAAAGCATATCCCCTGTGAGTGTCATAACCAATAGTGCATCAATGCACGTAGTTGTGTACTAGGATACCCCAGGTCAAGATTGAAACTCCTTATTGGAGTTTTCACTTCTTGGTACATTTGTGCCAGAGCCGCCTCTACCAGCTCATATCTAGACAGGGATATATTTCTTTGATAAACCAATTACTCAATAATCACCAAAACTTAGGGATATTTTTATTATACTTAGTCTTATCCCTAAGGCTTTCACTAGGGCTTTCTAATCCGAATCCCAAAAATAACTAAACCAATCCTTTGATACTAACTATAACAACCCTGCTCTTTATTTCAAACTTAAACATGATTTATTACATAAACTCTTCACTTGATAAAACTTGGAAGATCGAGCGGTCTAGTGTCTTCAGGTATTAGGATCATTACATAACAACTTAAAACATGAAATACAACGTCTTTATTGAAAACTTCCTTTATATGACCACAAAATTCCTTCATACTTAACATTGCATGGGATAACCTGAGGACATACATAAGAAAGGGGTGAGCTATAAATCCCAGTAAAGGAATAAATATGGAATAACATGAGGAATCCAATACATGTTATACAATAGTAATATAAATGTATCACAATATAAACATGAACATAAAGGCATGATAATCATAACATAGAGATTCGGAAACAACATTTTACATGATATTAGCATGAGCCAAGGCTCATTGCACATGGAGCATGAGTAAACCCTCATTAAACATGAAGCATGATAAAACCCTTGTTTAACTTGAATTATAATGAGTCAATATCCATTTCACATGACGTATCATGATACTATACTTTACCCAATTCATTGGAGCGCTATTAGGGCGCACCCTTCATAATCATTTCATTTCATGCATAAGTGTGCCACATAGATCTTACAACATGGATTCATTAACATCATAATTTATTCCATGAAAAAGATATGTAGAATAAATAATTGTAATTATTCAATCAATAAGTACATGTGCATAAAGTTGAATACCCTTGATAGAGTATTGGGTATCGTATTCACTGTACAATGATTTTGGCATGGATATTTTTGTGTAATTCTGACAGCATAACGACGTCAAATAGAAATTCGTAAAATGGGTTGATGAGAGTGAAAGGGCTCTATAATCATTTATACATTAAATGGACTATAATTATATCATGGGACATAATATACCAACATATGTAATGTAATTTAGATGCATAATATAAATAAATTTCTTGAATGTAAATGAGGAGATAGAAATTCTTTATGGAATTTCGGCATGGTAAAGAGTGTACATGAGAGGTATTAATAAGAGTGAAAAGGGGTCTATAATAATTAAAACATTAATAGGTAAGTATGGGGAGGTTTAAAATCATACCCCAGCATTTTTAATTGAAAATAAAAAAGTCATAACAACATAATGGAATTTCGACAGAAATGAAAAAGGTAGAAATTCCTTACTTGGAAGTGTGATCCCAAAGGCTTGGGAGAGGCTTGAGAGAGACTTCTTAGGAGCTTGGGGTGCCATGGAAGGATTCCAGGGAAAGGAGGGCATAGGTTGGACGAACTCAAAGGGATTTTAGTGAAGAATAAGTGGGAGCTTGGGTGGGTTTATATAGGAAATGAGAGGGAATTTTTTATTATTTAGTTTTGGGTCACCACACATTAAACTAATCCAAACCACTAACCATCCCATGGTTTTTGCCCATGGTTTTTTCCAAAGGGGAGTTTAAAACAATATTTTATAATCCCAATGCCCTAACTTCTTAAAATAATAGTTTTTATTATGTGGAGGTGAGTCACACTCTCAAGGAAAACAATTTAAAAAGCTAAAATGTTTTATAAGTCTTGAAAGGGTCCACTGAGGCTTTGTAAAATAAATCAAACAAACCTAAAATCACATTATTTTAATGGTAAAAGATATATTCTCCGAAGATAATGTTTATTGTATTTTATTAAATCACTATTGGGTCATTATGATCTCATAAAACACATTATATAATTAAATGATATTTAATTTTTTACCCAAAAAATCGACTATCTCAGAAAATTATGAAAAATTCACCGTTGGATAATTTTGACATCCTGATTTCAAAAATAATATTCATTTTATCTAAAAAAATTTATAAATATGTAAATTTTTACTTTTAAACTAAAAACTGACATTTATCAAAAAATCAAGGGTTTTGACAAAAACAGCTTTCAAACCTTAATAAAAATTACAATTGCATTCATAAAAATTATACAATCATTTATACTTAATAAAAATTAATTTAGTAAAAATATTATTTAATTAAAATATTATTTAATTAAAAAGTCCATTAATTTATCACAATATATTTCTTAGTTGAATATTAACTAAAAACATTATTTGTGCATTAAAAACTATTTACAAAGTAACAATAATAAAATGAATGTATGCACATAATCATAGTGTTATGTTATTGTTACATAACCCCTTATAACACCCACATATGACTGAAGGGTAAGGTGTGTGATGATTATAGACTCCTGGGGTGGCTTCGATAACATTGCTCGGGTGGCAATCTCTATCAACTTCCACCTCCCTCATAGGCGGTTCTAGTCAAACTTAACATGTTGAAGCTTGGCTTGGTCTTGGTCAAGAGAGAAGCCCAATGGTGCCACCTCCTTTCCAAGCTCTGACAAATGGTCTTCATATGGGGAAATTCTATTGGATGAGGCCATCACTTCCTTTGTCTAAGTAAATTGGATTTGTTAAAGCCCTATATATATACTAATCATAAGATCACATTTCAACGACTATATTAGCAATGGTCACAATTATTAATGGTATTTTAAAATCCAAAAACATAAAACCAAGGAATTTCATACATTATATAACCATATTTCATAATAAGACATTTAATTAGATCAATAGTGATTTTCATTAATAAAATTTTGGGTCATTATAATCTTCCCCCATTTTTAAATTTCACCCTCGAAATTTCCTTTTCCTACCCTAAAATAGATGTAGGTAACTCTGGTTCATCACTTCCTCAGATTCCCACATTGCCTCTTCAAACTTGTGGTTGTGCCATAACACCTTCACAAGGGAAATTGTCCTATTTCATAGAAAGTTTTCTCTGTGATCTAATATCTTCACTGGTTTATCCTCATAAGAAAGATCATACTCTAACTATACAACTCCTAAAGAGAGTACATGTGAAGGTTCTGTTATGTACTTACTTAAGAGGGATACATGAAATACATTATATAATTTTGCCATCGTAGGTGGAAGTACTAGTCTATAGGCCACAGCCCCGACACGATCAAGAATATCAAAGGGGTTGATGTACCTAGGACTTAACTTCCCTTTCTTTCAAAACCTCCTAACCTTATTCCATGAAGATATGCGTAGAAATACCATGTCTCCAACTTTGAACTCAAGGTCTCGTCGATGGTTATCTGCATAACTCTTCTGTCGACTTTGGGCTTCCTTGATATGCTACTGAATGGTTTTCACCTTCTCCACCATTTATTTGACCATTTCAGGTCCTAGCAGCTTACGCTCTCTGAATTAATCCCAACACACTGGTGTTCTTCACTTTTCCCCATGAAGGTCTTCATATGGTGCCATTCGGATTCTCGAGTGGAAACTCTTATTATAGGAGAATTCAACCAGTGGAAGATGCTGGTCCCAAACTCCTTTTAAGTCCATAGAAAATGATCTTAAAATATCTTCCAGTGTCTAAATAGTTTTCTCATATTGGACATCATTTTGAGGATGATGGGTCATACTGAAGTTCAGTTCCGTGCTTAGAGCATGCTGGAGACTTTTCCATAACATCGAGGTGAATCCCGAATCACAATCAGATACAATAGATAGTAGTACTCCATGTAGCCTTACCACTTATTTGATGTAATATTTTCATGTTGATTCAATGATAGGTCCTCTCGAATCGTGATAAAGTGAGCTGTCATTGTAAGACAATCCACAAATACCCATATAGCATTGTTTCCTATGGATGTCCTTGGAGGTCCAGTGACAAAGTCCATGGTAATGTTGTCCCACTTCCATGTTGGTAAGGGTAGTGGTTTCATCATCCCCTTATAATTTTCCATCTTATCCTTCACTTGCTGACATATCAGGCACTTTGATTTATATTCCGAAATCTCCCTTTTTATATTGTCCCACAAAACGTTTTCTCATAGATATCGATACATCTTAGTGCTCCTTGGGTGAATAGAGAAGGTTGATTCATGTTCATCATTCATAATCTCCTTCTTTATCTCTAGATCAGATGGTACACATAATCATAACCCAAATCTCACAATTTCATCCTTGTCAACCATGAACTCTGAGGATTTCCCATTTCTAAAAGCTTCCACCCTTTTCAGAATTTCCATATCTTTTCTTTGATAATCCTTTAACTTTTCAAAAAGTGACGGAAGAGAAATCATTTTTGAAAGGATTGATGATTTTCCTTTCTTTATGATTCCCATGTCTATCTTCATCAAATCTAAGAATATTGGATCCTTCTCAATTATCATTAATGATAGAATCTCTGTATCCTTTCTACTTAGAGCATCTGCAACCATGTTCACTTTCCCAAGGTGGTAATGGATTGAGAAGTCATAATATTTGATCAACTCTAACCACCTTTGTTAGCACATATTAAACTCTTTCTATGTGAATATATAATTGAGGCTTTTGTGATCCTTGTATATTTCACACTTCTCCCCCAAAGAGTTAATGCCGCCAAATATTTAAAGCGAAGATCATTGTAGCCAACTCCAAATCATGTGTTGGATAATTCTACTCATGAAATTTCAATTTCCTTGAAGCATATGCAATGACTTTGTCATTCTCCATCAACACACAACCTAGACCATTTTTCTAAGCATCATTGAATACCACAAAAAGTTCTCCACTTATGGGTAATGTGATCACGGGAAAAGTGATAAGCCTTATTTTCAACTCCTTGAAGGTTTATTTTCATTCATCACTCCAAGAAAACTTTAATCCCTTCCGAGTTAGCTTGGTAAGAGGGTTGGACAATTGTGAGAAATTTCTCACAAATCATCGATAATATCCAGTTAACCCCATGAAGCTACAGATATCAATTACTGATGTTGGCCTCGGCCATCCCTCAATTGTTGTTGTCTTGGAGGGATCCACAGATATCCCATTGCTTGTGATGATATGACCCAAGAATGAGATCTCATTCAACCAGAACTCACACTTGATATACTTTGCAAAAATATTCTCCTTCCGCAATGTCTCTAGCATAGTTCTTAGATACTCCTCATGATCTTCCCTGGTTTTGGAGTATATTAGAATATTATCTATAAAGACTACCAAAAATTTGTCGAGGTAATCTCTAAAGACTCTATTCAACAAGTCCATGAATATTTTTGGAGCATTAGTGAGTCCAAAAGGCATTACTATGAATTCATAGTGCCCGTATCTTGTACAAAAAGCAATCTTGGGGATATCTTCCTTCTTCACCCTTACTTGATAATATCTGGACAGCAAATATACCTTGGAGAAGTATTGTGCTCCACATAGCATATCAAAAAAGTCATAAATTTGTGGCAGAGGATACTTGTTCTTTATCGTGATTTTGTTAAGCTCGTGATAATTGATGCAAATCTGCATTGACCCATCCTTCTTCTTAACGAAGAGGACTGGTGCACCCCATGGTGAAGCACTTGGGTGTATAAACCCTTTAAAAAAATTCTCCGGTAGTTGTTTCTTCAGCTCCTCAAGCTTCACAATAGCCATTCTATATAGATTATTGGATATTAGAAATTCCCCAGGTATAATGTCAACTGAGAATTCAACATCTCTTCTAGGATGAAGACCAGGAAATTCCTCAAGAAACACTTTATCAAATTCCCTCACAATAGGCATTTCTTCAAGGATGGTTTCCTCCTCTAACTCAATCATATAATCTAGATATGCATGCTCATAGGGCAGTAATACCCATGCTTGAGATGATGGTTTAAAATAAGATTCATCTTCCTCCTTGCACTTGTATAGAATCAGGGGGCTGATTCTCTATATGGAGATTGATTTCCCTCTCACAACAATTTATCTGGGCTCTATGTAGGGAAAGCCAATCCATGCTAAGAATTTCATAAAATTACACCAGAGGGAGAATGAAAAGGTTCACCAGGAAGTTCAATACACAAATTGTGATAGGAGAGGATATATATTCATGGGATGCAATGATTTCCCCATTTACCATACTCACTGACATCTTTACTTCCATGATTTGTGGTGGTGTTGGGATTGTTCTACTAAAATTTTAGGATATAAAAGAATGCGCAGAACCTTTCACTTTTTGATTCTGGTTCTACTCATTTTTATCATCCAAAACAGGATTAGGGAAGATATTATTAAACTATTAGGCTCATAAAGGGGAATCCAAAGATAAAAAGTGATTAATTTTATTTCCTTAACTTATGAATATATAGGCTTTCTATCTATGTTATCCATGATCTACTTCCCAACATTTATTCTTAGGGGATTTTTTTCCCCTAAAAATGGTTCATATTAAGCTTTTGAATTTTCCAAAGCATATTTCCCGGGAGTGTCATAACCAAGAGTGTAGAAAGGCCCGTTGTCATGTACCAGGATACCTTAGGTCAATCCCGAAACTCCTTGTCGGAGTTTTCACTCCTAGGTACATTTGTACTTGAGCTACCTCTACCTGCTTGTATCCATAAAAGGATCTATTTCCTTGATAAACCACTTAATTAATACTCACCAAAACTTAGGGATGTTTTATTATTCTTATTCTTATCCCTAATTCTTTAACTAGGGCTTTCTAATCCTAATCCCAAAAATAACTAAACCTATCCTTTGATACCAACTACAATAACCCTCCTCTTTATTTCACACTTAAACATGATTTATTACATAAACTCTTCACTTGATACAACATAGAAGATTGATAGGTCTAGTGTATTTGGGGCTTAGGATCATTAAATAACAACTTAAAACATGAAATACAACATCTTTATTGAAAACTTCCTTTACATGACCACAAAATTCCATCATACTTAACATTGCATGGGATAACCTGAGGACATACATAAAAAATGGGTGATCTATAAAGCCCTGTAAGTGAATAAACATAGAATAACATGAGGAATACAATACATGTTATAAAATAGGAATATAAATGGAGAACAAGATAAACATGAACATAAATTCATGATAAATCATGATAATCATAACATGGAGATTTGGCAACAACATTTAACATGATATTAGTATGAGCCAAGGCTCATTGCACATGGAGCATGAGTAAACCCTCATTGAACATGAAGCATGAGTAAACCCTCACTTTAATTGAATTATAATGACTTAATACCCATTTCACATGACATATCATGATACTATACTTTACCTAATGCATTGGAGCGCTATTAGGGTGCACCCTTCATAATCATTTCATTTCATGCATAAGTGTGCCACATAGATCATACAACATGGATTCATTAACATCATAATTAATTCCACAAATAAAATATATGGAATACATAAATGTAAGTACTCAATCAAAAATTACATGTGCATAAATTTGAATAACCTTGATACAGGAGTGAGTATGGTATTCACTACATAATGATTTTGGCATGGAAATTTTGGTGTAATTTTGGCAGCATAACGACGTCAAATAGAAATTATTAAAATGGGTTTATGTGAGAGAAAGGTTTCTCTCATCATTTTTACATTAAATGGACATTAAGGGGATCTTGGTAAATAATATACCAACAAATGTAATAGAATTTAGATGCAAAATATAAAATAACAGTTTGAATGTAAATGAGGAGAGAGAAATTCCTTATGGAATTTCGGCATGGTAACAGGTGTACATGGGAGGAATTAATGAGAGATAAAAGGGGTCTATCATCATTAAAACTTTAAGAGGGCAGTATGGGGTAATTTATAAATCGTACCCCAACATTTTTAATTGAAAATAAAAAGGGAATAACAACATAATGGAATTTGGAAAAAAATGAGAAAGGAAGAAATCTCTTACTTGGAAGTGTGATCCCAAAGTCTTGGGAGAAGCTTGAGAGAGACTTATTGGGAGCTTGGGTCACCTTGGGAGGATTCTAGAGAGAGGAGGGAAGAGGTTGGACTAACTCCAAGGGCTTTTAGTGAAGAGGAAGTGGGATCTTGGGTGGGTTTATATAGGAAAGGAGAGGTAATTCTTTATTATTTAGGTTTGGGTCACCACACATTAAACTAATCCGACCCACAAACTGGACCATGGTTTTTTCACATTTTGTTTGCCAAAGGAGAGTGTAAAAAAATATTTTATAATTCCAATGGCCAAACTTCTTAAAATAATAGGGTTTCTTATGTGTAGGTGAGTCACACTCTCAGGGAAAACAATTTAGAAAGCTAAAATATTTTATATGTCTTGGAGGGTCCACTAAGGCTTTGTAAAATAAATCAAACAAACCTAAAATAAAATTATTTTAATTGTAAAAGATATATTGTCCGAACATAATGTTTATAGTATTTTATTTCATCACTATTGGGTCATTATGATGTCATAAATCACATTATATAATTAAATGGTATTTAATTTTTTACCCAAAAATTTGACTGTCTCCAAAAATTACAAAAAAATCCACCGTTGGATAATTTCGAAGTCCTGATTCCAAAAATAATATTCATTTTATCTAAAAAAATTTCTAAATATGTGAATTTTTACTTTTAAAATAAAAACTGACATTTATCTAGAAATCATGGGTTTTGACAAAAATAGCTTTCAAACCTTAACAAAATTTACAATTGTATTCATAAAAATTAAATGATAAGTTATACTTAATAAAAAGTAATTTTAGAATAATAATATTTTATTAAAAAATTATTTAATTAAAAAATCCATTAATTTATCAAAATATATTTTTTAGTTGAATATTAACTAAAAATGCTATTTGTGCTTTAAAAACTATTTATAAAATTTAAAATAATGAAATGAATGTGTGAACATAATAATAGTTCTATGGTCTTATTACATAACACCTTATAACACCTGCATAAGACTTAAGGGTAAGGTTTGTGATGTTGACAGACTCCTGGGGTGGCTCGGATAACATCGCTCGGGTGGTAATCTCTATCAACTTCCACTTCTCCCATAGGCGATTCCATTCGAGCTTAACATGTTGAAACTCTACTTGGGCTTGGTAAAGAGCAAATCCCAATGACACAACCTCCTTTATGAGCTCTAAAATATGGTCTTAATAGGGGGTAAGTCTACTAGATGAGGCCATCTCTTCTTTTGTCTTAGTAAATTAGATTTTTTAAAGCCTTATATTTATACTAATAATATGATCATTGTTCAACGGCTATATTAGAAATGGTCAAAATTCTTAACAGTATTTTAAAATCCAAAAACATAAAACCAATTAACATCATACATTATATAACTATATTACATAATAATACATTTAATATGATCAAGAGGAATTTTTATTAATAAAAGTTTGGGTCGTTACAAGATGTATCTCATGGTGCTACAAATAATGTCACAAATTTTTCACTAGAAAAAGTAGTGGAGGAAACTCTTCTCGATTTGGGAGTATCTATTATCCATGTCAAGGATCATGCAGCTAAGATAGTATAAATTGTTTTCCCTAAACTCATTGTTTTTCTAGGATAGAATGGTGTCGAGGGACCATTCTAGAGAAGTCACATAAAGTACCAAGATATTTCTTGAGATAGGTAGAATCAAAATTGTAGGTTGTAGAAGGTATAGCTCAATATGCTCAAAAAAAGTCTAACAGTCTTCACCCCACTGATAAACAACACCTTTTTCATGATCCTTGAAAAGGGATTACACTTTTTGGACATATTTTCAATAAATTAGTTTGTGTAGGCTAAGTTTCCTTAGAGTACTTGAAACATTCAAATATTTCTTGGGTGAGGCATTTGATTGGTATCCTTGATTTTATCTAGGTTAACCTTAATATCTCTATATCTTATGACTAATCCAATAAATATTCCATAGGTAACCCAAAATGTGCACTTTAGGGGTTTTTATTTAAGTGTATGGATCGGAGGAAGTTGAACACTTTCTCAAGATCCTTGATATGGTCCTAATGTTATTGGGATTTGATCACCAGATCATCCACGTAACACTCCACCAATGTTCTGATAATTTTCTTAAATATGTGGTATAGGGCCCATTGATAAGTGTCTCTAACATTCTTCAAATCTAAAGACATCACTTGATAAAATAAAGCACCTTGGGATTACCTCAAGTAATTGGACTCCTCGTCCTAGGGTTCCATCTAGATCTAATTATACCCAAAGTATTCATCTATAAAGGAAAGGGTTTGGAAACCATCTGTAGCAACAATAAAAATCTCTATCATTGGAAGGGGAAAATAATCCTTCATACAATGGTGATTAAGCTCTTGTAAGTTGATTAAAACTCTAAACTACTCAATCCTCCTTCTAACTGGGGTGATGTTGGCTAGAAACCTATAGTACAAGACCTCCCTGAAAATGTTGTCTTTAATAATCTCATCAACATTATCCTCAACCATAGCACTGTGAGATAGATGCATCTTCCTAGGATGTTGTTTGAACCCATGATAACCCATTGGGATTCCAAGGTGATGAAAAGAAACCTGAGGTTGTATCCCTGAAATACTTTCATAGCTTCAAGTGAATATGTCGTGATGTTATTTCAGGAAGACAACATAATGCTATTGTTCATATAGGGACATGGATGGACCGATTAGTGTTGTCCTTGGATCTTCCTTGGTACCAAGGTTCACAAGTGTTATCTCATCAACAATGGTGGAGACACCTATTAAAATTCAATAGGTGCATCTTCCAAATCATCTTTTTTATCTAAGATTAGGGGATCATAGGTAGGAGGTAACTCTCCGGGGCTAAATGACATGAGGGGAGCACTAGTTTCTACTCTAGAAAATACAGAATCTTCAATGAGGGGTTCTTGTTCTGCTGAGACTATCATTATAGAATATATTGATCAAGTTCCATTAATTTTTTGGTTTCAAGGTCCACTCTTGATATCAAATAAATGGTGATGATTCAACCATTGACGAGTCATCCCTACTTTGTGAAACATGTTGGAATGTTTTGGATTGGTGTAAATGGGGACAAGTTCTCGATAATTCATAGGATTAGGGTATTCTGGTACCATCTAGGGCTATCCGGTATGAGATTATGAGGTAATATATGAGCTCTACTTTTTCTTATAGATGATAAAACAGCCCCCAACTCTAGTGTCATGGGATCTAACATATGAATCAAGAGAACAAAATCTATCTTTTGATTCTACCCATGGACCAGATTTAGGGGCCATTAGATTTTTAGGGGCATTAATGCACTCAAACCCATCAGTTTGGACCTAATTTCCTTTCCTTTGCTAGTAACCAGCATCTAGATAGTGGGCCTCAAAGGAGTCAAAGGGGGACACATCTCTCTTGAGTGTCACTACATGAACATACAGTGAGTATTTGAAAAATTTATGGTACTAAGAGGGGAACACTACATGAAAATTAAGTCAGGGACTTCCCAATAATGAATTGTAGGCAATATCCCACGAGACTACCAAAAATTCAGTTCTTGATACCAGGACATCGAATTGAGTCTTCAGCCAAATTTTTTCATGTAGTTTATACTCACTCTTATCATACCCATTAATTTTTGGGTTGGTGGGAGTTGTATTTTTTAAAAAAATTCCTAACTTATAGAGCATATGTGTTGTCATGAGGTTGATCCTAGAGCCAGTATCCACTTGGTAGTAGTGAATTTTCATTCCATTGAACTGGTATGTGATATATAGCAGGCATATGTGACCCTGAATAGTGACACCCTCATCTTATTTGAAAAAAAAAAGAATGATGTCCTGACATTCATCTTACTCGACCTCTTCTACATAGTAGGACTTAGTAATAGTTACTTTATCCTAAAAATGAAGTGTTGTTTTCAAAGCATTGATCAGGGACTCACACTTTTTTTTGGACACGTGGAGTGCCTTGAGAATAAAAATTCTTATGGGTATTCCATCAAGGTGACTAATTAAATCATAATTTCCTAACAAGGGCATATTTGTTTCTATGTAAGGTTGCTCCTTAGTAGGGAAACAATATGTGTTGTTGGCTAAACCACTAGGGATTGACTAGTACTAGTGATATTCTACTACTGGGTTGTTTTCCTAATTTGAACAACTAATTTCTGGGTGTCGATCAGCTGAGGTCGAGCCCTAGAGAGATGTGGATGATCGTGGCTCACTCATGGATGAGTCACGTAGTCAACCAAATATAGTCGTTTTTTAGGGCATTCTAGATGGAGCATATTGAGATGGATGTTATTACTAAGCTATGCACAAGGCTTACCACCTAGTTTCAATAGCATGAATACCCTAGTTCAAAGTGTTAGTATAATAATTCTAATGGATTTCATGTCCCCTTACCTTCATTTATCAACGTCGACCAAAGATGACTGAGGGGTTCACATGGAATTCCTCATTGTCATGAATTGTAAAGTGATCCACTAGTTTTATAGCATTCATGGAGGTGTATTCATTCTCCTCGTAAGTGAAATAGTCCAATCCTGGGAAAAATCTGGGTGCATCTCCAAATTCTAGAGGCATGAAGTCCCCAAGGGTGTGAGAAGGTTTTGGAATTAGTATAGGACATTGATTTCGCTTGAGCCATCAAATTTTTTTCTTCTAAGACTTAGTAGGCTATGACACTAATGTGGAGGAAATGGTCAGAGGAGTCGTAACAACCATAGGATATTCTGGCATGCTCAAGTGGGATAATACCATGGGTGAAAATTAATATCTTACAAGTCAACCAGTCATTTTGATTCTACATCCCATAGCTGGGAACTTGTTACCACTCACCAAAGTCTTCATTATCACTATCATGATTAGCGGATACATGTTACACCTTTTCTAGAACATCTCCCAACTTGAATAATTCAAAATCTACCTAGTCCTAAAGCCAATATTTGTATACAAATCATTCTTTGAGAGTGTGTATGAGGATTCATTAATAAGGGTAATGATTGGCATAGATAGTGATTTTCACCTCTTGGGGTCCCTTTAATTCCAGAAACATCAAGATTCCCTTTTACATGGTGCAAATGAAATATCCTAGGACTGAAACAACCCTGAATTAATAAGTAATGTCACATTTTTTTTGAATGTCACCCTGGGATCCTAGCCCTAGTAGGGGGATAGATCCATATTCTCTCTTCATGGTGGTTGTTCTTGGTGAGGTTGTACCTGGTGGGGATGTACCAGGAGAGGTTATGACTGGTGGGACTGCACTCTATGATGCTCATCTAGAAAAGGGTTATGTAGGTGTACTAGCTAAGGATCCTCTTCATGAACGGTGGTAGAAATATATTCTTTTACAGGCCTTTTCACGATATATGGAATATGAAATGGGCATGACCATTGTTTAGTTCGCTTCAAGGATTCTTCCAGATGTGGATATTTTTTAGAGAACTCTTAAAATATGCTTGAGTAATTAAAATAGATTGGGGGTAGGGACAAAATCATATCTGACATTCTCCATACACATTGTAATTAGTTTTTCATGGGAAGTGTGATCCTGGGGTAGCTAATTATACTAGATGAACACAAGTCCTTCAAAATTTTGGACAAAGCATCAAAGCATGGAAGCTTCCTACTATTATGGAGTCTCCAACATTGAACCACATATTGAAGAAAAATGTTCCAAATTCTATAAAGGATCTCACATCCCATAAAATTGTATGAAGTTGGGATTACCAAACTCTAGTGGCACTAAAAATTGGTCCACCCTTGTTGGGTATGTCTTCCCTTCAAGTGGAATTGAAACCTGTCATGTTTCCAGAGCTTTCAGACAGTCGACGAGAGCCTCCAAATATATTTTTTTGATATTTTTTAAAAACCAATTTATGGTTAAGTGGTAACCTTAAATTATACATATTCAAACTAAACTATCCAAATTTCAAAATTTAAACATCAAAAAAATAATTCCAAATATGAAAATAAAATGTATCCATCCATCACCTTTGAACCACATCAGGAAACTAAACATCAATCAGTGTGCCTCCTCGAGCTTCGCCCCCTAACATGTGTGTTAAAAAACATCATACCATAATGTCGGAAAGACCCTCCAACTATCATCCACTGCCGTAATAAAAAAATCACCTCATCATAAGAAAACATCATCATCACAGAACTGTCTTAAACAGCCTTCAACAACCACCATAACCAGAAATAAACAAAAAATTTCCTAAAAAGCATAAAAATCTCAAATTCTTGAAGATAAAACCAACAAACCTTCACTAAAAACATTGAGTAAGAAAAAATAAGAAAAAATCCACTCAACTAAAAACAACTCCACGTTCATTATCATTTCCACCGCTGGAAATCACCATCCACAAAAAAATGAACCAGAACCATCATTAAGGAGAAATCTGATGTGTAATATGTAAGTAACGTCACCAGCCACTAAAAACCACATCCCAAAAACCCAGTGTAACCACCACCCTAGGTCCAACTGGAAAGGAATAGAGGTACATGAGGTCATATCAGGAAATCGAGCGGTCGAGGGCTCTGAAGGACGGCATCATTGAGAAGGAAGAAACTAGTAACCAAAAACTAGAGCCAACCAACTCTGGGAGAGCCTAGAAGACTGAATATTGTCAAACCACATATCCCAAAATTGTATTGCTTCCACTACTCTAGATTGGATAAGGATAGGTGCATAGGAACTTGAAGTCAGAGTAGGATTTGATTTGCCAGTCCATCCAAAGTAAGTAACCTTCATCGGGGACATCAAAACCACCCTATGAAACTTCAACTAATAAAACCATTACCACCATGAAATATTACCAATGATAAAGTGGAACCGAAGAGAGTATTAGGGGAGGAGATATAAATAATTGAGGGAGGAGGAGGAGGAGGAGGAAGGCACCAAAGAGTCCCTGAAATCCTCCCCCCTCTTGAACGCTGCTAAGGAAACCCCTAGGGTGCAAGGGAAGAATACCAACGCCACTTAGATGCCTTTATATAGTCTACGAGAGCATCTATCATGTCTTACTGGTGAGGATTGGTGACCACCAATGTGTTGACAGGAACATTGAATCAGGTATTAGCATGACCTTTATCCTAAGGAAGATAATCATGTTTCTCATGTGGGGTGGTTGAATCATACCTCATTCATTTTCCATATCCCACAGCTTCTTCCCTGACTAGGTGCACGGGCCCCCCAAGTTTAAATAAGGGAATTTTATCAAGGAGGACTAGGTACCCCATTATATGAGATAAAAGGACCATTATAACATTTTTAGGTTCTAGGTGTTACATGGAAAATAGGATTTCCAATGAGATTTTTATATTCCTTGAGTTCCTGAAGTAAGAAGGTTATCCTTGGGTCTGACTAAACTTTTATTGTAAACTCAGATGGACAGATAAGCTCGTAATTACCTTTTCCTTTTTCTACATATCCATATATAGGTATTAATGTCTCATTGGGGGGACTCCCAAGACCTATTTCCTATCTCTACTACTGAGTGTGGGAGCCTGTCAGGGGGTAATCTTGGTACTGTATCGCCCTTTGAGGTGATTTTTCCCTATGATGACCTGTATCAAAGGTCATGTTTCTCAGATCCTCTTGAGGTTTGATGGTGACCACATTCAATGTGGTATCAGTCAGGGAGAAACCTTCATTGTTATTAGGCTGGATGGATTAGAGGTCTTATAGTTTCTATATGATAGGGATGAAATAGAGGGTATCATACTATTCCTAGACTCTTATCTGCACATGTGGAGAAACCTATTTTATAACTCGGTGGATAATAAAGAGGATCATAATGTAGGTTTACTAAAGCACCTGATGGTATCCATAAGATTTAAGATGTTGGGGTACTAGGAGTACTGTGATCTCAACCCTCTTTCATTGTTGGTGAATGGCATCGAGGTTCTCGTGGATCTTTGGGTAAGTCAACTTACAGTCTCAAAGGTGGTGGATTGTTTTCCAGAAACTCTAGTGAAAAAAAACTACATGTTCCTTGGTGAGGGACTCTAGGGTGAAAAAATATAGAGTTTCAAGTGGCTAAAACAAAACTAATAGCTGGTCAATGGCCAAGATTTCCCAAAATTCTTCCTGTTCGCTACCTGAGGGATGTTCCTACTCTTGTTCAGCCCAATACTTGATTAGAACAGGTCGGTTTAAGGGAGGAAGTAATAATGTAGACCGATATTGTTTCCAATTTACTAGGAGAGGGGGCACCACATGGGTTAGATATCTAATTCATGATGGAATGTGTCTCAAAGGAAGAGCCATCTTCAAGATCATATCCATGTAATATGGGGTTTTTACCACTTCCTCATGCATGAGGGAAGTAACATCCCTTTTAGGTTATGCAGATTCCTCACCATCACCCGAGAGCATCAACCAGATCCTAACAACTCTCCAACTTCTAGTGTGGAGGTGGAGAGGAGGGAAACCGATGGTGATAGAGATTGTTCCATTATGATTCCTCAAAAGGGGGCATAATTTCCTCCAATTGTAGGTATATGTATAGGGATCTATGGATCTTTTAAATATTGGATTATAGGATTATAATACTCAATCAATGGGATTCTAACATGGACTCTGGTAGCTGAGGTGAAGGTTCCCTCATCAATTAATCCATAAATTTTGAGTCTGAGTGGTTGATGGTGATATGAAACTTCACAGGTTCCTACCACTAATGGTATAGGACTTCTCTATGTGTGAGTTTTTTAGTGTCACTTGGGTTCCCCCCGTGTGATTTACGACCTGTGTCATGGTAAAATATCGCATGACTGGTGTTCTCCCTCTTACCCTAGGATGGTTATTCTGAGTAGGGCATGTTTTCATCATGGCTAAGAACTCTGAGCTAGTTGGTGGTGGTTAGGGGAGGACCTCTACACTATTTAGTGGTGGTGTGGGGGGGACCTCCACACTAGTTGTTGGTGGTGTGGAGAGGATCTCTACACTGGTTATGTTGGTGGTAGTGTAGAGATAACCTATGCACTGGTTGGTAGTGGTGTAGAGAGGACATATTCCCTGGTTAGTGGTGGTGTAGGGAGGACCTCCGCACTGGTATTCCTCATTATGAGATGGACCATAATTGTTTTCAATGGCACCAGTGATAGAGAGAGTCGACCCAACCTACCTAATAGGATGTTTGGGTCTTGATCTGAGGTCGGCGAATATGGGTCCATGTTGAGAAGTTGTAGGGATCTTGTGGGATATGTAGACGGTGGAAGAGGTCACTGGAGCTGCAAAAGGTTCCTCTTGTTTGGAAATGTTATGAGTAATCCCTAGATATTTGTGTTCAGTTTTCTTAACTAAGGATGTAAGAGTGTGGATGGGTTCAATCTTTTCATCAACTTATGGGACCGATTAGTGTGGACACTAAAGCGACCTGGTGGGAGCCCTCCTAGGAGTCTCCTTAGTAGTGGTCACAATGGGTACAACTCGAAAATCCCCTACCTTCTCAATATAGTGGAGTGAGATGTCAGAGTGTTTTGAGGAGAGGCTCTCGAAGTGGTTCTCCATTGGAACGGGGGTGGTTTCTCCCTATGAAACCCTCGGGGGAAGCGGTGTTGGTGAGGCGTTGATGCATCAATATCTTAGTAGGCTATATCCTTGGTGGGAATGACGCATTCATATATTAATTAGAGAACAATGGTGTTAATAACCTTCCTCTAAATGATCTTAGAGGGTGATAATGGGTTTGGGAGCCTAGTAACTGAAGGTTTAGTGGTTGTTGTGGTAGAAGTATAGTCAGGTGGGATTTTCATGCTAACATTTCACCTTCCCTTGCACCTATTGGTGTTAGGTATCCAATTTACTATATATTGAGTACTATAAGGAATGTGGATTCAACTATTATTATAGATATTTCGAAGGAAATTACTAATGGCCCAACATCATCCATTCTTCATAAAATAGATGAGGGATCCATGCTGACGATGTCACAGACCGAGGATTCTTGACATTATCTTACCCAAGTCAAAGTAGAGTTCCATGGTTGGAGCACTAATTTTTTGGTGGGATCTAGAACTTGATATCTTGATCCAATGAAATGAAAATTTTTTGGTGTCCAAAACACTACTAGTCCCCATAATTTAAGGAGAATTTTTTTATGTTGGATTCACCATTTTTGTTTCTGATTCTTTTACTTCGGGGTTTCGCATTGTCCTTCTACCAAGTAGAGATGTTATTTATCATTGTTTTTCATTCCCATATTCCAAATTTGGTCAACTTCTATCAATTTTATTAGTAATTTTATCTCCTTGATCAAAATGGGATAATGGGATACCGATTTCTCCTTCAAGCTTGTCACCTAGTCTGGGTCACCGTCATAGATTTAAGTAATGTTCATGAAACTCATTCTTGGTTCCATATCTAGGTGGATTCCAGTTAATTAAACTTATTCAATCTCTATAGGGTAGAAACATTTTGTTAGGGTATATAGTACCATTGGGAATATCTAGTCATTTTTATATATTGGATACGTTGGGAATCAGTAAAAGCTTCACCTTTGAAGTTGGAGGCATCTTAGGCATGGAACCTAAAAAGTCTCGTTTCAACCATGACGTAGTTGATGATAGGGGTATAAATATTATGAGGTAGGGATTATAGATTAGGTCACAAGTTTAATTTTTTCTTGAGATAGTTTGGTCATAGATTTAATGTCTTATAGAGACAGTTGATTGGTTAAGTGTCTCCCTAGGGGGAGATTTCACAGTTGATATTTGGTTAAGTGTGTCCCTAGGGGTGGTGGAGTGTGTCTATAGTGGGGGAGATTTCACACTAGGAATTTGGTGGAGTTTTTCCCTAGGGGGAGATTTCACACTTGGGTGTTTGGTGGAGTGTGTCCCTATAGGGTAAGATTTCACACTTGGGATTTGATGGTGATGTTGGGATTTCAGGATTCAACCTTAGAGAGGTGTCCTACATGCATTTTTTAAGAGATATGGATCAAAACCCACATAGTTTGATGTTATAGTTTAAGGTTGTGTGATAGTACCAGTCCATGTAGTTTAACATCATTCAGTAAGGATTCTCTTGTTATAGAAGTTGAGTCAACAAGGGATGGTGTGGGGCTTACGCATATGGGTTTCCCGACATAGGAGATTCATCGCATGGTATGGGAGGATGTGGAATCCCATGATGATCTTACATGGTTCATCCTATGTTCATTTCATAATGTAATTCTATAGTTCAATACTATGTTATGAGGGAATTTTTGTTCTGTTTAACATCACACGAATAGGATATAGAGCTTGGTAGTTTTACATCATGAAACTCATATATGGATGCAGAATACAACCTAAGGGGGACCATGTCAAGGTGAGATGAAGATATAGAAAAAGTACCCTCTAACGAGACAGTTAAGTTGTTTCCCTTGATGAATCCACCTTTAGAACTTATGTGTCCACTCCTCATGAACCTTTGGGTGGGGTGTGGAAAAAACTATATAGTGGATGAGTGGAAATCAGGAGGCCAGATGTTAGGGTTCATATGATTAAAATAAAAATGAATTAGGGTTCCTATGATGAGGAGAAAAAAGGAAAGGTAATGGCCTAGGATGCACTTGAATCAAAGTGGGAAAACACAAGCATTGGTGGTAGAAATCAAAAAGATATTTGGAGTGTAGTTGAATCGTTTTTTGGATTGGTATAGAAACCCTGGTTACTCGACTTCCTCAAAAGGGTATTGGATGAAAGGAGGTGCCATGGAGAGGCATGGGGGTGAGTTTTGTAAGATTTTGGGTTTTGTGAAAGTTGGGGGTTTCTCAAAGGAAAGGGATTTTGAATAGGCTAAGATTTTCCTGAATTTCATGGGTTTTGTGAAAAATATCTTTCACAAAATAGGGTGACCCCACCTCAGAGTAAAATCTTGGTTCCCATGCAGTTGGTTTCACAAATGATAATTATTTCATGAAACCCCAAGATCCACAAAGAGATTTATTCTTATGTGAAGTACATAGACCTTCAAGAAATGTATCTCCACCATGGGTTGAGGTTCTCAAAAACCCATGCGAGGTGGTTTCGAGAAATATAGAAAACTTTGGGAATCCATTTCCTCTATTTCTCATGAAGATTCTAAGTTTTATGAATTCAAATATTTTCTTGGAATCTAAAAGGTTATGTCTCCTTAAAAGTTGTACATAGGGGGTATTAATAGTTCCATTAGAGGAAAGGGCATCATATTTGTGAAATATAGAGGGTCTTTCAGAATATTATAAGCTTCATGAACTGACAGAGCTCCATGAACTAGAGTTACATTAGGCTAAGGTTTCCACCTAAGCATCATGCGGCTGGTGAGTTATGTGAAATGGAGGTTTGTTAACCAAACTTATATTGTGTGAAGGTTACCACATAATATTTATGTGGCTGAAAACTCTCGTGAACCGAGGCTATTAAAAAATCTTTTGACCTTCATGAACGAGAACCATAAGTGGATTTTTGATCCACTTTGGACCAAATTTTCTTCAAACTAGCAATTCCTTACTCAACCTCTCCCATGAAACATGTATTTCAGTGTCAATAGTAACATTGAAAAGTGAGTTAAAATAATAATACAAGATAGTGGGTAGATCTATGTAGTAATAATACTTTATAAAACACATAATTTTAATTTTTAATAGAAACTTTTTAATTACATCACCAATTCCAAATATGATCATCTCAAATAATGATATGCAATTAATTTTACATTGAGATCCTTGATATGGTCTTCCATTATAAATAAATTTCCAACACTCCAGTGCACATTTTGGGTTTCTACATTCACTCCATTAACAGAAACCTACATTCATCTAACTATTGATTAAATAGTGAAAACATTATCTAAAATAGTTAAAATATCACAAATATAGGAATCATATAAGTGTAACACTCAATAATATTACATCCAATTCAATCATACAACGTGTACTTAACAATAATGATAAATGGAGAAAATAGTAAGAGTAAAGAATCATATCTAGTCATATAGATCAATATCCAACCTCTTCTACAAGTTGTATCTCCTATAGTGATGAAATCCACCTAATAATATTAAACCATTTCCATTAGTATATCCACTTACTTATAGTTGTATCAATTGTGATCGACTATCTTCATCCCTATGATGATGCCACATGTATATACCTTGGTAGATTCCTTCCATGTACAGTCATATTCTTATCTATCATTCCACTTAGTAAATGTCATTATTAGTTATAAGGTCCACAATACATGGAAAACTAACTACCCCTATCTTATATTTATTTTTACAAGTATAGTTTACTAAGGGTTTAATTTATTTTTCTAATAAGATTATAAGGGAATATTATTTATGTTTCATGCAGTATATGTTTCCTTCTTTTTTCATCAATAGATTCCCAAAATTCTTCTTCGGTTTTATATCTTATAAATCATTCCTTCATGTACTTTTGAATTTTTCTAGAGTTCTTGGAATAACCAAGAAAGGAAATTATGTTATAGATGTTATTTTTAGTGATAAATGAAAACCATTATGATATAGAGTATCATATGAAGATCTATATTTTCTATCCCATATCATTGTTAATAACGACAAAATATTTTAAGTGGAAACATCCCCTCATGAATATGATATATACTAATCACATGGAGTGAAATTATCTAGTTCACTAAATACACTTTTTTATTTATCATCTAATACTAATAATTTTATATAATATTCAATGGAATCCTCTTCTCCACTATCATGGCATGCAGTATCCTCCAATCATATCCAACAATATAGTAAAAACACTTCATTGCCTCTATTGATATCTGGATATCATAAAATATGAATGAAAGTATACAAAATCTCTAAATATATAAAATTTTGGTCCTATCATGATATATACATGTCATAATTTATGATTATATCATATTTTCATCATCCCTTAGTCGGAATGAACCAATATTTCATCCTATAACATATTTTTTCCATAACAAGCATCTCCATCACATGAAATTATGTTTTCATGTATTTTTTGATGATTTTTTAATGTGAAGCAAAAAATCAATGTTTCTATTATATATGTATGCTTTTAGTGGTTTAATAAAAAAAATTCATAGTATGGGCATGTCATATCCAAACCATTACATGATTTCAATTATAAATCATTATTGTAAAATGATATGGATATACCATAAGAGAAAACTTCCATCATAAATGGTTATATAAATCTACTTCCCTTTTAACATATATCATGGAAATTGATTTCCAATTTCACTATCAACAATATCAATTTCCTTAATCTTTTTACATGATCGCAGATTGAGATATAAAATTATCTCTGAATATGATATCTTTATGACATTGATTTCCATGTAATTTTAAATTTTTCCTATGATTGAATCATTTTCTATTATGATTTCATGCATCACAAAATTCCAAAATAAAATTTTATAAAATAAAATAAGTTAAAAAAACTCTTGAAATGACTTAATCAACCTTTTCAGTCGATTAACCATTTTATTCCACTTTAACAAAAAAAATTACAATAATTTTAATTATAAATGAGATAGCCTAAAACTAAAAAATATAATGGAAAAATATATTAATTTCAGTTAAAATTCATACTCAATTACTCAGTAATCATTGGAAAATATATAGGTAAAGATAATAAATATTAACTATAAATTCAAAAATATGTGGATGATCCATTTTCATTCCAACTATAATGACTATGGGAAGTAAAATCATAGAATTTTTTGACACACCTTGAAAACAAAAGTCTATATTTCCAATGTTAGTTATTTACCTATAATATTTAATGTTCAAAATAAAATAAACAAATTGTTAATAAAATTATAATTCTATATTGTATTTTTTAAATTAAAAACATTTATCAAAAAAAATTCTTCAATTATCGAAATTTATAGTAGATCATTTTTAAATAATAATTCTCTTATATTGATATCTGTGTTTTTAACACTCAAAAGTATAAAAAACATTCATAAAAAAAATATACTCCCCCTTTCTCTAGGTGTTTTTCATTATAGTCAGTATACAAAATAAAATGAAAGTTTATAATTTATAATTAATAATTGCCATATTTTATTTAATGCACTCAAATCTTTTAATATGTAAAGGCCTCCAAAAAATATAAGCAATATGATTTTATGTTTTGATAAATTGAAGATACATATCTTCCTTTTGTTTAGGATCATGAATTAAATAGTGTATTATATCTATATTTTTCTCTCATGAGTGAGGTGTAAATTTTATAAAAGTAGATATGGAACTAGTGTAATCACATATAATAAAATATTGTGTAACTCTCATACTAAAATTAGTGATTATATATTTTATCTACAATAATTTTTTAAAATTAATTCTATATGTTACATAATCATCTTCATAAAAAGAATTTGAAATAAATTATTTCTTCTAAATATTCCAAGATTTTAAATACCCTCTTATGAAATGAAACATTCTTGATGTACTAATTTTATCTATCATATATCCTATGAATTTCGGATCTGAATAAATTTTTAGTTAAAAGATAGATCTAAAAGGATAAAATAAAAAAAAATTACAAAGATCATATTAAATAATAAAAATTTCATTTATCAACTTTGAAATTTTATTTTTTTTTAGATTTACAAGAAATCCTATAAAAAGAAAAATGGATAATATAATATCCATGAAATGAGAAATTTATAAAATTTAACTTTTAATCATACAATTGTAGTTCGTTTCATTTATCAGTTTTTATAATTCACCATGGCTCTGAATATATGATATAACTACCATAGTAATAATACTTGTTAAGTTTTCAAAAAAAAATAATTTTTCTAAATCCATAGTATATTTATGATAAGATATTATTATTCCTTCCAAATTCTGATAAATTTTGAAACCCATAAAGAATGTAATTTCACTCAACATACTCATTTCAAATTCTTTTTTCATTAGTTTTATAAATCTTTATGAAATTAATTTTTAGGTGGTTTAAAAAATAATATCATCAATTTATATTTTTAAGATTACTATATATTTAGAAACATTCATGATAAAAAAATTTGGATCTACCCTTTCTTATATGAATTTTTCAGGAATAAAAAATCCAGATGACCTATCAGACCAGTCTCTTATAGATTATTTTAGATCACAAGGTTCATTTGGGAGTTTATAAACATGATTCCAAAATTATGAATTTTTAAAATAAAAATGGTGTTCAATATAAAAAATCCCTTTAATATATCTATTTAGTAAGGCACTTGTTGGGAAAAAATACCTCAAAGTATCCTCTCGGTATATTTTTGGTGTAATTGTGTTTGTTGACAAAGCCAGATGACCGAGAATGAATATGAATGGTGTTTTTTGAAGACATATTTTTAAGGTGACGTAGTTTCCCAGTATTTTTCAAATTTTTGGGCCTCAAAATTAAAATTTTTTGTTTGAAAATGTAAGTTTTTATTCATAAGACTAAACGGTGTGAAGAATAGTGAACAAGTCATGACCCGTCCCCTGGGTCCAATGTCGTGACTCCCCTAAGCCCACCTCCCGAAGGCCATGGGTTGGCGACTAGCACCGAAGGCGTCAACCTGCATGTGGGAGGCATTTTCCTGAATACCTATATGTATGCACACACAACCACTTCCCAAAAACTAGAAAGGTAAACATGCATGCCACTGAACAAACACTGGGTAAAGGTACAAATTGTAGGTTAACTGGGCCAGAATACAAACCCAAAAAAAGACAATCGAAAATAGGAAAGTACAAAAATATCTCTATAATCCATCTGATGAAAACCCCATAGGATGGGTAAGTGTATAGTGGGTGTTGGAAGCCATAGAAGTATGCCCCCACCTACCTGATATCACAGGGCACCATCGAGTCCTAGGCCACCAAGTCCTCTATCAAGGAATCATTCATCTGCACCAGACACAACATGTGCGGGTGAAGCCTGTGCAGGGGTGAGTAACAAAATACTCAATAGGTACCCCAAACCATAAAGGTAAAACCAAAAAGTAATCCACAAAGAAAACCACAAAGTATGATCATAAAGCAAGACATCTCACACATGTATAATCTAAAATACGGGAATCAAGACTATCAGTCATAACACAGAACACCTTGGACTGTTGATGTACTCATCCCTAATGAGTGTTGTGGGTCTTCTGGGTTACACAGAGCCACTTCCCACTTAGGCCATCATGGTTGGTCCACATAGGGCCACTTGTAGCTTATCTACATATGGTCTCTTGGATATAATCCACACAAGGTCTCTTGTAGCTGATCCACACATGGTTACTTGTAGATGATCCACATAGGGTCACTTGTAGCTGATCCACATAGGGTTTCTTATATCTCATCCACATAGGTTCACCTGTAGTTGATCCACACAAAGTCTCTTGGAGCTGATCCACATAGGATTTCTTGTCTACTAGTCTTACATGGTCACTTGGGACCATTTGTTACCAGTCTTTAGGTCTCAGCCAGCTGTAGGATTCCCACACATAGCATGCTTGACTCAGGGATAATCCTCTCCTCAAGTCATGCGTCATATTTCAACATCCATGAAAGCCTCCTTAGATCACTCCAAAATAACTGCCTTGTCATGAGGGTTCCAACTCCACAAAAGGATTGTCAATCGGACGCCTGGTCTAAAGGATATTGGTGTTTTAGTAAATAGAGGCCAGTTTTGTCCGGGTCTAGCCTGACTATTGCGCTAGGCCCATTGGGCCTTGTTAGACCCAGCCTGGTTTGGTCATGGGTCCAGTCTACTGGGTCACCCAGCAACCTAGATTTATCTAGCCCAGCCCACAGTAGTGGGTCGGTTTTATTACCCAACCCGAACTATAAAGGTACACCGGCTTTACTCCATCTTGGGTCGCTCTGTGGCCTGGTTCACGTCCCCCGGCCCGACCCACATAGCGGGAAGATCTTCTCCAACCTGGATGCTCGTTGGGCATATGGTTCGACTACACGCAGCCAAAAAGAGCTGACTGCCCCCCTTTTCCCACACACAGCCCCTATTGGACTGCATGCCAGTGCAAAGTCATGGCCCGCACAGTGGGATGCTCCACTAATGTGGTCAGTTGGCTGCATCCAGCCTACGCCAGCCATCGGGCTACTTCTGAAGGATCATACCGCACCATCTCGGTCCGCCTCAGCCTGTCATCATGGAATGTCACCACCCACCCGCGGCCACCGTTGTGGGCTGCCAGTCACCGGTGCACTGGAGAGATATTCCATGGACTATTAGGTCCACTCCAATTGTTTTTTCTTTGTACCGTCTTTGCCTCTGGCCTCCATGGGGTTCCATCTTCCCTAATAAAACCTCTAAAATTCCTTTTCGTTAATCCAAAGTTGCGTCTATGAAGAACACACAAGAACGCACAATGGGGAAGGGGATTGGGCCACGTTCATATCGTCCCACACCCTCCACATTATAGTTTCTTTAAAACATGGTGGGATAGGATTAATACTCTATAAAAATTAATATTGATGCAAAACCCCGAGAATAAGATCCCTCCATCAAGAAAAAGTGATCCTTAGATTAACTTGTTCATGGGTTGATACGTCTTCATTGTTTTAGTATAAATAACATGGAATTCATATTTAAAAAAGTATCCCCTTACTGGGATAGATTCAATGGTCAGAGAAGAGAAGTGTTGTGAACCTTTGTTCTACATTTTTGATCTGCTGTCCACGTTTCTAGCAATCCTTAGAAGGGTGGAAAGAGAATTCGTTCATCGTTCATCAGTCTTGTTCTTTGAGGGGCGTCGTTGTCGCTAACAATTTTTCGGCATTCTTAATTGGTGAGAATCTCCTTGCTGTTCGTCATAGAAATTCTACCTCCGATTCTCCAACCCATTATCTCATTAAAAGAGAAATGTGTCGCAACATTTCTTTTATGCTGCATTGTCACGTCGTTATGTTGTTTCATTAATGAAACATCGTATCTATTACACTTCAAATAATAAGTCCTTACACTGCACATTTAAGAGCCTCATTAATGGGCTTCATTTAATGCGACTCATTGTCGCCTCATCATCGCTGCATTGCTGATGTGCCACCACTCAATGGTGGAGAGAAACAAATAAAATAACTTTTTAAGTTATTTTATTTTTTCTTTTGAAAATTCCAAAAATTAACATTTCTGGTTGACCTTCTCCTTTCAAAGCTAGGTATTATTCTAGACAAATCTCATTATTCAGAGTTCAATGGTACCTTTTGATTTTTAATCTGAGCACCAGTTTAAAAGTTATAAAAACCTTCTCTCACATTTATTTAAATGAACTAAAAACGTTCAAAATTCTATTTTTGGAACACCAGGCCTCGAAATCAAGTTTCGTCTTAGAATTTGGTCTCGAAATAATCCCATATAATTTTAAAAAAAATTACATGGAATTTCTGAGACATTACATTACCCCCACCTTTAAGGTTTCACATCCCTGTGAGCTAAAATAAGGATAAATAAACAAATGGGGGTACTGAGCATGAATCTGAGCCTCCCGCTCCCATGTGCTCCCCTGGAGATTCCCATGCTACCACCGAACATGCGCCAAAGGAATCGACCATCCATTAATTACCCTATATTGTCAATCTTATATCTCCATTAGGAACTCCACAAATGTCGCCCCATCATCAATATACAGCTCTCCCAAGTCGATGACATGTGATGGATCATGCACGGACCTCCTCAACTAAGAAATTTGGAAAACATCATGCACTTGGTCAATCTTTGGAGGGAGAGCTACATAGTAAGCGAACTCTCCAACTATGCTCATAATATGGAAGGTTCTGATGAACCTCTAAGATAACTTGCCGCCTTGTCCAAATCTCTATAATCCCTACCAGTGTGAGACCCGAATGAATACATGGTCTCCATACTTGAACTCCAAGGGCCTCTGTATCCTATCAACATAAGTTTTTTTCCTACTATTTGAAGTCCTCATCTTCTCCTGGATGATCTGCACCTTCTCAGTGGTAGCCCATACTAACTATAGACCCATAATTGTTGACTCCCCTAGGTCTGTCCAGTATAGAGGTAATCTGCAAGGCCACCTATACAAAGCCTCAAATGGAATCATGCCAATGGTGGATTGATAGTTTTTATTGTATGAAAACTCTACTAGTGGAAGTTGGTGCTCTCAACTATGACCAAAATAAATAATGCATGTACGAATCATGTCCTCTAAGTTCTATATGGTCCTCTCTGTCTAACCATTAGTCTATGGGTGAAAGTTTTTTCTTAATCGTAGCTGGGTCCAAAACACCTCCTGTAATCCATTCCATAGTTGGGATGTTGAGAGAGCATTACAGTCTAAGAGGACTATTGAGGGAACCCCATGAAGCCACACTATCTCTTGGATGTAGAGGTGTCACAATCCCTCTAATGATCCCTACTCTTGGATGGGTAGGAAGTGATCTGACTTGGTGATTTGTTCAAAGATCACCCATATAAAATCATGGTCCTTGGACATGCACGGCAATCCCATCATAAATTCCATCGAGATACCATCCCACTTCCACTTTGGTACCTCAAGTGGTTGTTCCAAGCCTGCTGAAACTTGATGTCTAGCCTTCACTTGTTGACAAGTGAGGCACCGTGAAATGAACTCGGCCATCAATTTCTTAATCCCTAGACACCAGTACTGACGTCATAGATCCTGGTACATATTCTCCACTCCAAGATATACCTCCAAAGGGGAGGTATAAAAATCCCTCAAAATCTCCTCTCGCAATTCCACTAGTACTACTGTGCACCCTCTGAAAAGGATGACATGATCCCCACCTATCAAAAATCAATTAGGAGCCTGTCCTGAGGATAACTGAGCATGTCACGCCTCTTAGTCAACATCCATAAGTTGTGCCTCTCTAAATCATTGTAAGTTTTTGGGAGTGATAGTCATCAAATTAAGGTAAGTTTCTCCATCATTATCCACAAAGGATATCTACATTGCGGCTAGCTGCTTTGTTGCCTCACTCAGTAGCTGCAAATCGGACCTCCTACTGAGTGCATCTACCACCATGTTTCCAATCCTAGGAGTGTAGACTATCTCAAACTCATAGTCCTAGAGTAACTCTATCCATCACTATTGCCTCAAGTTCAGTTCCTTCTGGGAGAAGATATATCTGAGACTCTTGTGGTCGGAGTAGACGGTAAATCGTTCACCCATAAAGTAGTGCCACCACATCTTCAGAGAATAGAACACAACTACTAACTCTATATCATGGGTTGCATAGTTATAATCATGCTAATTCAACTTCCATGAATCATAGTCGATTAGTACTTACTCCTGCATCAGGACATAACCCAGTTCAATCCCTAATGATTTCTAGAAAACTACATACCCAATTTCCTCCTCTGGTATTCTCAAGATGGGGGCACTTGTCAGTCACTATCTCAGCTCTTGAAAACTATTTTGGGACTTCTCTATCCACAAAAAGGGTTTTACCTTCCATGTTAGAGCTGATAAGGGTGATTCTACTCTAGAAAAGTCAGGAACAAACATCTGGTAGTATCAAGCCAACCCCAAGAATCTATGCACCTCAGTCCGGCTCCTAGGTGGCTCCCAAGAAAGCATTGTATTTATATTCATTGGATCCGCTAAAACTCAAACCTATTATATTATGTGTCCTAGAAATTGGAACTCCCGAATCTAGAAATGGAACTTCGAGAGCTTCCCATAAATACGGTGCTCTTGGGGTGTCCCTAGGACTATCTACAGGTGTGTTTCATGCTCCACTTCTGACATTGAGTACACCAAGATTTCATCAATGAATACCACCATAAAATTATCTAGGTAAGGCTGGAAGATCCTATTCATGAGCCACATGAACACTACTGGGGCACTGGTCACACCTAAGGTCATCAACAAGAACTTTTAGTGGCCATACCAGCATCTGAAGGCTATCTTCAGTATATCCTCATCCTGTACCCGAAGCTAGTGATATCCTAATCTGAGTTCTATCATTGATAACCACTTCGCTCCCTTCATCTAATCTAAGAGGTAATAGATCCTCTACATTGGATACTTATTCTTCATGGCCACCTGCTTCAGGCACCGGAATTCCACGCATAGCCTCAATCTTTCATCTTCCTTCTTGGAAAATCACATTGGGGTTGCCCATGGTGAAACATTGGGCCTCATTAAGCCCTTCTCTTGCAAGTCCTACAAATGTACCCTCAACTCATGAAGCTCTTTAGGAGCCATAAAATATGCCAGTGTGGATATCAGTATCTTCCTGGGGTAAAATTCGATGCATAATTCTACCTTCATGCAAGGAGGTAACCCCGGAACATCCTTAGGAAAGACATCTTTGTACACATCCACCACTATAGGAAAGTGGGGAATCCTCTCACCCACTGCACCAAGGGTGAGGCAATCCAACTGGTGAGTGATCGGTTGCACCCTCCTATGATAAATTTCATCATGTACTGTAAGATTTCTCTTATCACCGATGAAGGAAAACCTGGTCCCATCCTTGCGGACACACCACACTCTACGTTTAAGATAGCCGATCTGAGCATGAACTATGGATAACCAGTCCATGCCCAAGATGAAATCGTAAGGCCTCGATTCCACTACTAAGAGATCTTAGCCAAATATCTCACCTCTAAGAGTAATCTCACACTGTCGGTACCAGTGTGTAATAATCTAATCCCATCCTATTAAATTCTCTAATTGTAAGTATCAAGCCAACAGCTCTGTCGGAATCTTCGATCCTTGAATGAGGACTGTGGCAAGGAAATAGTTACCGGAACCTGTGTCTATAAGAACTGCAGCTAGGGTGAAGGATACATAGATTGTACCTCTAATCATCTCTGAAGCACCATGGTCATAGGACTCCACTGCCCAAATCTGAGATTGCCCCTATCCACCTACTCCCTGAGGTCGTGGTGGACCACCTGGTGGTGGTGGTAGTAGTACCTCAAACTATCACTCACTGCCTATTTCTCGGCCCGATACTCTACCACATCTGCCACCCTATGGACCTCCTTGATTGAACCTCTATATCTACCTTTTTGGTCCCTCGACTATCTTCCGATCATCTTTGTGGCGGGTCGGTCAGTCACGAGCCATGTGTCCCTACCCGCCACAGGACTAGTATGTCCTACTCCTCTACTGACCTTTGCTACCACAGTGGCCTCGTACCACCGATCATGTGTCCTAGGGTTTCCCTCTGGATGGTCTAGCCTACTTGGACCTCTACTTCCTCTGTTGACTACCTATCATAGATTACTCATCCACCTATCACCTGGTGGTAGCTCCCACTATCGGTACCTGCTCTGTGAGGAAGCTATCTACTAGTAGATCTTGCTCTAGCACTCTAGTATGATTGGTGATGTTGTGGGAAGTCATCAACACCCTGATCTCCCATTGGAGTCCCTAATGAAAGCTCTCTTCCCTGAAGAAAGGATCTCATACCATATCTGTAGAGTAGCGGGAGAGGTCTGTAAACCTCGCAGAGTACTGAGCCACAAACATGTTTCCCTATTGTGGGTGAAGTAGATCTTGTATGCACACTAAATTCAAGGTCACTAGGAATAACTCCTCTAATAAAATCCGGTTGAAGTCATAACAAGATAGGGTCACCAAATCATGAGTCTGAATCATCAAGATCCACCATCTCCCTACTGAGCCCTGAAGAAGGCTTGTGGCTAAGATTATCATCTGGTCAACTGGCATCCTCACTAAGAGGAAGACCCCAGTCACAGCCTCTATCCAGTCCTTAGCAACCTAAGGATCTGTCTCTCCCCTGAACCTGGTAGGTCTCTATCTTATAAACTCATGCAAGACATTGAGTTTGTGTGTGTCTCCCACTAGTAGAGCCGATAGTAAATGTTGATCAACGAGTGGTGGTAACACTGGCGCACTACCCAGCGAGGCCATCCCTAGCACTGGTCCCTGAACTGACACCTCATCACTAGGAGGGTTGTCCTCACATTCATGTATTGGAATCCTAGCTGGATGTCTACACAGAGGCATCCTAAAATAGGTCAAGATGTACCACAGTCAGTAGATTATATCTAGTGAGTTGACTATGATTCAAGAATAATTTGATGAAACACTAAATTCCTATATGATGCATGCAACCAATGTTTTTATGTATAGAGATGAAAATAAGAATTCAAGGTCCTGGTGTATAAATACATTGGTCTTCTCACCAACACTAGACTCCTCAAATATGAAAGTCGAACTCGAAACATTTAACATTGTTTCCCAAAAACAAAACAAAAGACTTCCTGTCTTTGAGGTAGAACTGAACATCTTTGATACCACTTTTTCACAACCCATCCCTCGAGGCCCGTGTCGTGACTCCCCCAAGCCAACCTCCCAAAGGCCAAGGGTTGGAGACTAGTGCCGAAGGAATCAACATGCAAGTGAGAGGAATTTTCATGAGTACCTGTACCCACACACACACAACCACATCCCAAAAACTAGAAAGGTCAACATGCATGCCACTAAACAACCACTGAGTAAAGGTAAAAGTTGTAGGTCAAATGATCCAGAATACAAACCCAACATAAGTAAACCAAAAACAAGAAAGTACAAAAATATCTCTATAATCCATCCACTGAAAACCTCACCAGATGGGTAAGTGTAGAGTATCTCCTAGAAGCTATATAAGTATGCCACACCTGCCTGATCTCACTGGGCACCACCAAGTCCTAGGCCTCCAAGTCCTCTATCAAGGTGTCGGTCATCTGCACTAGACACAACATGTGTAGGAAAATCCTATGTAGGTGTGAGCAACAAAATACTCAGCAAGGACCCCAAATCACAAAAAAGACCAAAAATCAATCCAAAAATCAAACCAAGAAGTATGATCACAAATAAAGATAGCTCACACAGGTATAATCTAATATACGGAAAGTAATACTTTCAGTTGTAACACTAAACACTTTGGACTACTAAGGTACTCTTCCTTGATGAGTATTGTGGGTCTGTTGGGTCACACAAAGCCACTTTCCACTTAGGCCATCATAGCTGGTCCACACAAGGCCACTTGTAGCTAATCCCCATAGAGTCGCTTAGAGTTGATCCAAATAGGGTTTCTTGAAGATGATCTGCACAGGGTCATTTATAGTTGATCCACATAGGGTCTCTTGTAGCTGATCCATACTGGTTTTCTTAGAGATGATCCAAATAGGGTCTCTTGTCTTCTAGGCCTACAGGGTCACTTAGGCACGCTTGTTAAAAACCTTTGGGTCTCAGCCAGTCGCAGGATTCTCATATGTAGCACGCTTGATTTTGGGAGAATCCCCTCCTCAATCCCTTCATCGTATTTCAACTTCCATTAAAGCCTCCTTAGATCATTTCAAAAGCACCACCTCATCGTAATGTTTCTAATGCCTCAAATGTCTCGTCAATTGGAAGCCCAGTCAGAAAGATATTGGTGTTTTAGTAAACAAGGGTCGTTTGTGTCTAGGCCCAGTCTGACCCGGTCGGACCAACCCGACCAACCCGGCCCGGGGGTCTCACATGACCCAATACAGTTTGGCCAACCGACTTGACCTAGTTGGGTCTGGTTCGGCCCAGTCTGGCCTGGCCACTGGGCCAGGTCCATTTGGCATTACTGGACCTGGCCTAGTTCGGCCATGGGTCCAGTTTTCCAGGTCGCCCAGTGACCCGGATTTATCTGGCCCGGCCCACACTGGTTGGCATGTTTTCTTACCTAGCTCGGGCTGACCAGTGGCCTAGATTTATCCCGCCATCTTTACTCCATCTCAGGCTTCTCTGCGGCATGGTTCAAGTCCCCTATCTCGTCCCGCATGGCGGGTCGGTCTTCTCCAGCCCAGATTCCCACTGGGCATTCGGTACGGATGCACGCGGCTGGAAGGAGCCTTCCACCCCTTGGTCCTACACGCAATCCCTGCTAGACCATGTGCTAGTGTAAAGTCATAGCCCACACAGCGGGCCGTATCCCTCCTCTTCCAGTCGTCGGCCCGCTACCGGCAGCTTCTGCCACACCACCATATCCCACCGGCAGTATGTTCCACAGACCACCGGGTCCATTCCGATGGTCCATTATTTGGATTCGTCTTCTCCTCTGACCTCCATGGGGTTCCATCTTCCCTACTGCAGCCTCAAAAATTCCTTTTTTTCAATCTCAAGTTGCGGCTACGAAGAACACACAAGAACACACAAAGGAAGAGGAGCTCAGGCCTTGTTCATTTCGACCCGGACCCTCCATGTTAGGGATTCTTTAAAACATGGGGGTATATGATTACGACTCTATCAAAATTAATCCTGATGAAAAACCCTGAAAATAATCTCTCTCCCGCAAGAACAAGTGATCATCAGATCAGCATGTTCGTGGGTTGATCTATTTTTGTTGTTTTAGTATGAAGAATAGTGAATTCATATTTCAAAAATTAACCCCTACCTAGGATAGATTTGATGGTTGGGAAAGATAGGCATCAGACACCGTCATTCTCCATTCTTAATCTGTTGCCCACGTTTTTAGCGATCGTTCAAAGGGTGAAAGGAGAATGCATTTGGCATTCATTGGTCTTGTTCTTTGAGGTGCATCATTATATCTAGTGATTCGCCACCATTCTTAATTGGAGATAATTTCCTCTCTGTCCTTTAGAGAAATTTGAGCTCTAATTATCCAACTCGTTATCTCATTAAAATAGAAACATGTTGCAGTGTTTCTGTTACGTTGCGTCATCGCGTCATTATGATGTTTCATTAATGAAACATTGTATCTATTAAACTTCAAACAATGAGTCGTTATGCTTCACATTTGATATCCTCATTAATGGGATTCATTTAATGTGACTCGTTATCACCTATTATTTGTCATAGTGTTAATTTTTCACCACTCAATGGTGGAGAGAAACAAATAAAATAACTTTCTATGTTATTTTATTTTTTCTTCTGAAAAGTCCAAAAATTATCATTTCCAGTCGACCCTTGCCGGTTGAAGTTAGGTCCTTTTTAGGTGAATCCCATTGTTTTGATTTCAATGGTGGCATCATATTTTGATCCAAGTATTGGTTTAAAAGTTATAGAAACCCACTCACATGTTTATTTAAATGAACTAAAAAAAGTTAAATTCTATTCTGGGCTACCGAGCCTCAGAATCAAGTGTCGTCTGAGTGTATGGTCTCGAAATAATCCCATATAATTTTTAAAAAAATTAAATGGAATTTCTGGGACATTACAGAATGAAATTGAAAAATGAATAGAAATGTGGAGCCCGGTACATGGACCACATACCATGTCCGGTAATGGTCCGCGACTGCTTACTAGGTAACAGGAATGGTACGCGGAGCGGCGAAAATGGTTCACATTGATGGTTTACATCGAAGGGTGTGTGGTATGTGGAAGTCATTATGGTTCATAGGATATTAGTGGATAATGACACCGCATAGGATCAAAGGTAGTATGCAGACCATTGTGGAAAAATGGTTCGCGGAATGGGAGAGGTTCAGCGCAGAAGGATCGATAGGCAGTTGAGGCTATACCGAATCAAAGATTTGGTAAATCATGGATTAGAGGATTTTTTTTGATATATTTTCCTATATAAGGAGTGATAATAAAACTAATTAAAAGAGATATAAAATATAATTATATAACATCGCTTTTCTTCAGGATTTCAGTGAAGTCTGAAAGTGGTTTGCGGGAAGCGATTCCACAAAGGCTGAAGAAGATCATGGAATAGTTCATGAAAGTTTTTTTGTGGTAAATTGTAGTTCATGATGGAAGGAATGTATGCTGAAGAAGAATTTGGTATGTGGAGGGGGAGCTCTAGTACGTGGGAGCGAAGACAATCCATGAATAGAGAATAGTTCACAGATATAGGGTGGTTCGCATAGGAGGTTTGCGGAGTCGGTATGCAGAGGCAGTACGTGATAGCAAAGGAGGAGGCAGTCCAAAAATGGAGGGTAGTTCATGAAAGTAACAGCAGTACATAGAGGAGTTGTTTTGTGTACCATACCTGGTACACAGTACATGGGAGGAACAGGTGGTTTTCGAACACTCAAGGAAGCTTGAAAAATCTTCAATTCAATTTGAAAAATTATTTTCTGGTATCTAATAATACCCAGGAAGGTGAACTGCATCACAAGGTAAAAAGGAACTTCAACAGAGAATTTACCTAAAGTTGATGATACAAGAATTCATGAAAATTAAGGGACCTACATGTCCATAAACTATGTTCGACCTAAAATTCTATAAACTATGAGTGGATTCCTTTCCAAGAGTAGTGATTGAAGGAAGAGGAAGATGGTGACCCTTTCCACCGGAAGTGAGAAAGATAAAGAGGCATAGGGAGTGACCCTTGAGAATGTAGTGAGTAGACCCTAAATCTTGTAATTGAAATGATCCTAGGCATAGAAGATCTAGCCCTAACATTGTAATAATTATTGTTAGTGGGCCTTAGTTAATTTGGTACATTAGCACACCGTCGTTGTCTGCTCCTTGGATTTAGCCCAGTGAGGGTGAACCAAGTAAAAATTGTTGTGTCTTGTTCATGATTTAAATTTTTTTATACTTTTCAATGATAACGAGAGAGAAGAGAGTTTTGTTTAACAACAAAACAATATCTGAAGGGGAAGAAATTTTAATTTTTTATACCCTGATTCACCCCCACCCCCCTTAGGGTATTCAATCTAGTAGACCTAACATAACTCTTCATCTCTATTTGAAATTATATAAAATATAAATGAGTAATATAGTCTATTAACATCTAGATTTACTCTAGTCTTAAAAATAGATTAAATATATATTCATAAATTATTCCCTCTTCTTGATTTAATCCTTTAGGAAATAGTCTTTTTTTATTTTTAACTTTTGTTCCATTGTTATCATAATTATTTTAGAAGGACCATTTATTTTCAATGAGGACATGATTAATAATAAATTTAACCAAATTCTATAAATTGTTTTATTCAAACTAATTGAGTTCTTTATGCATAAACATTATAAAACATTTATTACCTAATGCATCATTTTCTATTTTAAGTTAAAATTGGGCTATAAAAGAAAGATATTGACATTAATTATATAATAAACTTTAGGTTATAATTAGATAATAATCATCACCAATAACATTGTTAATAGGATGATTATTTTAAAATCCCTAGTTTTTAATCAAAGAGGATGGTTGATCTATATCAATCAGATTATCATCTTCCAAAATTATTTTATTTGATTCAATAACATATTATATTTAAAATTTGAATACTATATTTTTTTAAATAATTTGGTTTTAAAAAATATTTTATGAATCACATACAAAATCAGAATGTTTATAAATAGATTTTAAAAAAGGATAGGTTCCATTAAACTATATATGTAACATTCCTTCAATAGTATGTAGTCACTTATTCAATACCCAATAATCCTTAATTTTCATATAGTAACCAAAAAATGATATAATTATATATTAAATAATATTTAGTGAGATTATATTTTTTATTAAAAATAAATACTTTTCATTTTAAAACTCTAAAGTGTCTAAATATATATTTCATTAAATTCTATAATTTCTATGGAGTTTTCATTAAAACCAGAAAAACATAGATAAAATTGATAGTTTACTAAAAATTATTGAAAGATTCATATCAATAATATTTAGAAACTTGATAATTATAAAATATAGAACTTTAAATCTATTGAATTTTTTTATTTATTCATTCAAAAACTTTAATTTTTTATGTTATTCTTGGTTCTCAAAAGTTATACTTAATTTCTTTCTCACTAAAAATATTTCAATCTCAAGATTCTCAAATCCACCACCATGATAACTCTAAATTATGATTATATAATGGTATCTCTCTTTTTGAAAAATAAGGGAACACTTTTTAAATAAATTTAGTTCTTTTGATCTATGTTATATAAATAAAACCCGAGTATTATAAGTAATATAATCAATAAGGATATACATGTTGTGTTTACCTTTGATTCTTGTAGTTTGAGCAGATTAGAACTGATCTAAATACCCCAACTATAGATACCATGATCCCCCCCCCTCCACTGGTTCCCCTCTGGGGTTGGCAATGATGATGGGAATGACCCCCTGTTGCCCACCTCAAATAGACTATGGGTTGGAAACTAGCATCGAGTGTATATATTGCATAAGAATGGGAGGCATTTCCTTCAATATAAAATCCAATAAAAGAGATGAGACCCACTAATAAACTCTATCACATAAATAAATAAACAATATCAACACTTAAACAAAATACAATTCAATGTAGAAATAATTAGAACATTGTAAACAACCCCTATGTAGTTTCTATGAACTCCAAATGGTCTAGAAAAACTTCTTGATCTGGTAACATCCAGTGCAATCACCAACCAAATCCTATAGACCTAAAAATATATTTATATATATGTGGGTTGGTTATATAGGTATACTTGGTAGGATCCCCCCTGAAACCTCTCATGTAAATGTGGAATAAGCATACTAAAACTCAATGGATAAAATAAAGTAATCAACTCATTATTGAAGAAGGTAAAACTATATCCCATACTCACTAAGGCTGACTTATAAAGTAACACATATAAGTAAGAAAATTATATCAAAATCATATACATAAAAAGTTATTATTCATCCACTTCCCCTATTGGTTTATTTCTCTCACACCCCAACACCAAATTTCATGTGCTACCATCTCCTCTATAAGTCACCATGATCATATAGGAAAACATATCAAAGTTGCATCATCCTCTCATCTTACCCTCTTGAACACATATCTTAGCCACATCCACATTCCCATATCATCACATATATAAAAAATTAGTAAGTTCTGATTCCATCATAGCATGAATATCATCATTGTACCTCACTCTACTACATTCTTTGAAAGTACACCAATAGTAACCACATTCACTACAGTTGGGATACATATATATGTTATAACCTCAATTAATTATAACTTGCACATGCATCTATGGTAAAACTAAGAGTCTCCGCATACCATGTAGGTACATACCCTATACCTTAAGCCATTATAGCCCAAATACACCTACACACCATGATATATTTAAAGGAAGATAATGGAAGAGGGGGTAGCCATCCATTTATTCCCTCGCCAACTTGGATGTTGGAGAAAATACTTAGAACCAAAAAATAATTAGGCATTAGTTTAAATACTCATCTTGAGTGGGGTGCGTATGAAATCATAAAACAAAAATGATATAATATCACATAACCATTATAAGGGAAACAATCCTACCCTAAACCTAAATTATAGCTAACATCCCTTACAAAAACATCGTAATCAACTCTTGAACTATAATTTCAATGATCAACTAAGCACAGAAGTAGAAATGTTCAACATATTTATTCATTTAGTGATTAAAAAATTATCATTTCACATCATAAACTTAACTCATTAATTTTAGTTCAACTGTTTACATTAGAAATCAAATACAAGGTTCGTTTGAGTTTAATATTATAATTTCTTTATTTACAAACCATTATCTTAAAATATTCATCCCAACCTAATCGAGGGTTTCTTTTCATTTATCCACTACATACATAAACACCAAATCTCATAAGTTCTTTATAATTAATTTACCATTCCAAAATCTTTAGTATTATAAAATTTATCCAAACCCATCTCATGGAGAGACAATTACTGAAGGAATAGGAAAACTACATCAAGTAGAAATAATCACAATGATAGTTCAATAGAAAAAATAGGAAAGCCCAGCTCTCAACCTGTACCAACCTACAAAATTGGTAACCCAAAGATAATGATTTATTGAATGGAAAATCCAAAATATCAACAAGTTTTATCCATATCATCCCATAATTACTAACACCAAACCACTACCATAATAAGGGAAAATTGTCCCATCCCTCTCTTATTTATCCAACCATACTTGGTTTCATAATAGTACATAGACACAAATTCTCCATCCAAAGGAATATAAATGGAAGTGAAATAAATTTTCAATACAAATCATTCATGGGACTACCAAATCCATAGCATAAAGCATATTGCATTATCACAAAAGGTTAGGCTTTTATTAGTTTAAAATTGTAATTTCAAAAAAATAAAATTTTAATTTAATCTATTTTAATTAATTGATTCATTATGATTTGTTTTTTAATGGCTATAAAATTCATGAACATTAACTACATTGGCTAAAAATAGCCCATAGAAATAAATCCTTTAATATTTATTAGTTTGTTAAATAATAATAACTCAATTCATATGGATAATTCATAATCTACTTTATCTTATCGGTATTATGTTTTTTAAATAATTTTAACAAACCAATAATCTAAGGAAACAAATCATTCACAACAAGTATAAATCACACTATCTATAAAATATCAAAATGTGCCATCAAAACATAGCATAAATACATGTGAGTCACCACACCCATTTCATAATTCATCCATTATAAATTTTCTAATTATTATTTTTTCTGGGTTGATTATATAAAATCATGTTACCTTGATTAGTTAATTTTCCACCTTTTTCTAAGTTCCCTTTTAGTTAAAAATCCTTTTATGTGATTTTTTTGGGTTTACTACAGACTATATAATAGGTACACGCCATGTACTTGGTGATTGTTTCAGGTCGTGAATGGGGAGGTCGTGTCATGAGATAGTACACATCGTGTACCTGAAGTACACGTCGTCTAGGATTTAAATATTATCTTTTCAACTCAAAGAAATGGGTTTTTTTGGCATACTTATCCAGTGTGGCCTACACGTTATGACCCCACCGCACTCATCCTTAAGTAATGAATTTGGAAGAACCGATCAGTCTATTATTCCCAAACCTCTTGGATATCAAACATAGACTCTCCCTAGGAGGTTTTCAGAGGCACCCCACCTTTCAGTTCGATCCAATCGGCTTCATATCTTCATTGCATCTGTAGTGTGATTCTCGGGTAAGCGTTCTCCCTTTTTCTTCAAATTCATTTCCTTATCTTCTCTTGGTTTTTCAATGGATCATATAGTGATTGATATATCTATTCCATGTTGTGTTGTATATTTTTTTTATTTTGAGTTTTAAGATCTCCTTCACCTTTTTTCTCATTGATGGGTGATGTTGCGAGTGTCATTCTTCGGGAAAGATGTAGGTGGTTTCGTTCTGATTTTCTAGATTGATTACGATTGTGTTGATCAATTTATTTCAATTATTTATTTAAATTAAATTGATTAAATTGATTTTAATTGATTTAACAAAACCTAATTCAAAAGAATTTGGAGATTTTAAATGGTTTTGGAATGGAAAACATCGAAAACCCACAATTCCATTGAATTTGGGTGGGTTTATAGAAATTGTATGATTTAAATTGTTAAATTTAAATTGTGAATTTGATGGAAATGTTTTAAATTAAATTTTTTACTTTAATAGTGTATATTAATTGTAAAAATGATGGAATTAGTTTTTAATGGATTTCAAACTCATGAAAATGGCTTAAAATGATTTGATAGAAACCCAGTGGTTTTATCTTGTGAAAAAAAACATGTTTTTTAATAAAACCTGATTTGGTTTTAAATGGAAATGAATTGTAATTTTTGAAAATAAATAATGGGATTAATCTTATTTTAAGTAGTCTTTAAATAGTTCTCCCATCATGTAAGAGTGCATGAAAGCCTTAGGTAGTTAGTGAGTTATTTGGATACACTCTACACTACGATAACATTATAAAACATACATGCAGTGGGTCACATCCCCGACAGGTTGGTGACGAGTATCCTTCATCCAGTGTCATAGGGACATGTGTATACACATTTTTCTGATTTCTCATAGAGAGTTCATAATCCTATAACTAGTTAATATTATCATATCATTTTTCAGATGACCATGTTGATCTCTTGTTTATTTATAATTGAGATATAAATGTATTTCAATGTTTTTTTTGAACTGATTTACATGACTAATGAATTTATAGAAACTATTTTATACAAATGTTTACTTAATCTATCATTTTAGAAGTATTCCATATCTTATAAAGTGAATCTTGTGCTTTGAGTGAATTTTTCATCGATTTGAAACTGTTTAGCATGTTTTTTTAAATATATTTTTGAATTTCCAAACCTATTTATTTTAAAAATTGAAATATTTTATTTGGATAATATATATTTGGAATATGTTATGGAATATTTGGTGGTATCCTATTGGGATTAGGCTCACACCCTACTTTTTCCTTCGGGTGTTTGTATACTTTCTCCTTTTAGGTTCAAGCAAAATGAAGGGATCTCTTAGAGGTGGATCGAGCTATTGAGATTTGGATTTGGTGAGTTGTGTCCTTAGGAAATTTGGGGGTGTTTTTCTATTTTAGTAATTGTATTTTAGTACTTTGGATTTATGCCTTTTGTATTATGGTACCTTATTCCTAGTGGAGTTTCCATTTGATATGCATATTGTTTTTCTTTGATCTTTTTCTTTAGTATTCTTGTAGAAAAAATCATCCCCACTTGTATGTCGTAAAATGCCAGGTGCTAGTCGTCGGCCTATGGGGATCGAGAACACTTTTAGGGTTATGTTGGGACTAGCTCAGTTATCGGGTTACCTAGGTATCCAGGCTAGTTTGTAAAAAAATGGTATCAAAGGAGGTTATTGATCCTTTTTCGTGAAGTTAGTATGCATTTCTGATATCTTATCGGGACTTAAGAGGTATTTGCAATAGATTTTGTATCTATATCTCACCACAATGAACCTTAATTCACCAGGGGTGGTTAGGGGAAGACATCTTGTGAATTAGTTATAGCCCTTTCCCTATTGATATTTAGATATAGAGAAATTCAAATCTTGTTTGTCCCTTTTTTTGAGAATATGTTTCTCTTTCTACTCAGTTTGAGTGTTAATATAATGTTATCCTTTTATTTGTTGATTTCATGTAGCATCATTCCTTTAGTAAGACATGTGAATCAGATATAGGAAAGGGATGTTGTTAAACCTCAGTAAGAAAATATTTTTATTGATCCAAATCTGGTTGAGGTGATTGTGCACACTATCCAAGCTCTGGGATAGGCACAATCTCCAGTTCCCGCTCAAGATCTAGTTGTGGATCCTCAGGGGGATTTTATTTGGAATCATTATCAAGAGTTCCTTCTCTAGAAGCCATCAGTATTCAAAGGATCCACTGATCCTCAACATGCTGATGAATGGTTGAGCAATATAGAATGTCTATTTGAGTTCTTGGAGACACCAGAAGTGATCCGGGTGAAGTGTTCCACCTTCATACTGGAGGGACCTATCAATAGATGGTGGGACATGATGGTCATAAAAGGTAAACATGAGGGCTTAAAGTGTAAGTAATTCAAGTTTCTTTTCACCAATCAGTTTTATCTAGAGTTGATGGTGTTGGCTTAGGCTATGGAGTGTTTCAAGCTTGAGCAGGCTCAGAAAACTGTGACTGAGTATTCAAATCACTTTTTTGATCCGGTGCAATTTTCTCCTAAGATTGTATCTAATGATATGATGAAGGCTTTATGGTTTGATTTTGGAATTTGATTATATATCTGTTATCAGGTTTTCTTACTGAAGCTAAACACTTATTATGATGTGCTCGATAGGGCGATGATGGTTGAGATGGACTTGGCTGGAAAGTTAGGGTTAATGGGAGTTCCTTTGTCTCCCAGTGGTATCATTGGTTCCATCAAATGAAAATAGAAGTTTGATGATACTCGTGGTAGTTCTTTATGGAAGAGTCATTCCAGACCTCCTACAGCTCCAGGAGGAAGTTTTTTGACATGCTATTAGTGTGAAAATCTAGGACATTATAGGGGGGTTTTCACTTAGGCACCCAAGAACTGTAGCTCTTGTGGGAGTTCAGGGAACTTGCAGAGGTTCTACCATCACTTCTCTACTCCACGTACTGGGATAGGATCATCATCTCCTCTAAAAACTATAGGTAAATCAAATTATTCAATGATAAAAGGGTTCTAGCCATAGGCATCTGGAAAGAAGATTCTTCACACAGTGGAAGGGTATCTGGAGGAAGAAGACACGGGTCCAGCGACTGTGAGAGGTACCATTACCATTTTTTCATCATTAGTGATCGTTCTTTTTTATACCAGTACATCTCACTCTTTTATTTCATCTCGTATTGTTAATATAATTAATCTCTCTATGAAGAAACTATCTTGTTCAATGTATATTAATACACCCCTTGCTATGAAGAGAGAGCAGGGCCTTTGTAGTCCTACATGTGTCTTCTCTCTATCTAATGTTGAGGTAGCCTGGAGTTTTCTAGTTCTTTATATGAAATATCTTGACATCATATTCTATATAGATTGTCTCATTGATAATAAATCTTGTATTTATTATTATCTACGATGGGTCTACTTTACTACACCCAGTGGTGTGCCACTTGTTTTTCAAGGAGATTGGGACCCAAGGTCGAGTAGAGCCAGACCTTCTTATCTAGAGTTGGGGAAAGTGATATCAGTGTTTTCTTTTGACCTAGATTGAGATTCAATGGGTGGTGATATTCCTCCAATTGTCACTGAGTTTTCTGATGTGTTCTCTTCATATTTCTCTAGTCTACCACTGATGAGAGAGGATGAGTTTTCTATTGAATTAATTCTTGGTATTAAACCAGTATATATCCCCTATTACCACATGGAACCAGCTGAGATGAAATATTTGAAGTCTCAGTTGGATTATCTTCTTGAGAAAGGATTTATTTATCTAAGTGTGTCACCTTGGGCAGTGTTGGTTCTCTTTGCTAAGAAGGGTTATGGTTCTCTTCACCTATGTGTTGATTATCGGAAGCTCAATCATGTTACGATAAAGAAAAAATATATGTTTCATGGATTGATGATATGTTTAATCGAATAAAAGGGGTGAAGTGGTTTTAAAATATCTACCTTCAATCTGGTTATCATCAGTTGAGGGTAAAAGAATCTGACATTCAGAAGAATGTCTTTCAGAGCTGGTACGGGCACTTTGAGTACCATGTTATTCCCTTTGTCTTGACAAATTCTCCTACAATTTTCATGGCTTTAATGAACAATATTTTCCATGAGTATTTGGATACCTTTGTGGTTGTCTTTGTGGATGACATTGTTTTTTACTCCATGTATGAGGAGGATCATGTGAAACGTCTGAGAATAGTTATGAATCTGCTAAGAAATCACCACCTTTATGACAAGTTTTCAAAGTGTGATTGTTGGATTCATGAAGTGAAATTATTAGGACACGTAGTATCCTAATTAGGTGTATCAATTGATCCTAAAAAGGTTAAGGTTGTTATGATGTGGTGAAACCACAAAATGTCTTCATGATCCATAGCTTCTTGGTCTTAGCCAGATATTACTGCAGGTTTGTGAAGGACTTCTCAAAGATGGCTTCTCTAATGATTGTTCTAACTTAGAAGGTTTTGGGACCAAGTTGAATGGAGAAGGAAGTTTGAAGAGTTAGCCTTTATAGAGTGTTGTATTTTGTTTTCAAAGAAGATAAATCAATTCACTTTGTAGAAGGATCAAAAATCAGACGATGCTTTGCATATTTGTATTTCACAAATATCATAAGTTAGTAGAACTTGTGATGCAAGACTTATAAAGGAAAGGGGGAGAAATGTTGATTCCAATCATATACTGTTTTGATTGGAAGGAATGATGCTACGGGAAGACGGGATGTTTCAGTACTTCCCATTATAACTCTGAAGATGCTAAAGTTGATCTATCAAAAGATAAATATCGCGATAGTGGAATTCATGATAAAAGCAGAAGAATGGTTATAGGAAGCAGTGAAGAGAGAAAATGACAAAGCAATGGACAATCTGGAGGTGGCAAAAAAGCACAGTTTAAGGTGGCGCTGTTTTCCAGTGTTTTCCAAATTTTAGGGCCAGAAAATCGGGAGATGAAGATGTGTTTTTGGCAATGGATGGAGCGTTCAAGATTGAAGATGGTTTAGATTTTTTTCATGCAAGGCATGATTCAAGGTCAGAACATTGAAAAATGACAAATGCATGGAGTGCGCGGAAATTTTGGCAAGTTACGCGCAAAAATAAAGTGGTGCGCACAATATATGCGGGTTGCACGAAATATTTTCGGGAGGCGAAAAATTTCAGCGGGTTGCGTGGAAAAATGAAGGTCGTGTAAAATAGTAGAGGAATGTGCAAAATATCGGATCGTTGCGCGAAATACGATGTCGCGCGAAATGTTGGATTTGCATGCAATATGGAACGCGGTGTGGAATTTTGCGCACAATTGGTGCTTCATGCTTAGAAGGATGAAAAATGGAAAAGGCATGAGGTGCGCGAAATATTGAAGCATGGTGAAAAATATGAAGTTGCATAAAAGAGTTTTTATGTGCATGAAAGAGGTTTTATACGCGGATTAGAGTTTTTTGCGCAGGGTCAAAAATGCCTATAAATATGAGGCTAACCCTTCTCATTTGTTAATTCTTGACACTTTGAAGAAATTCCGAGCTCTGGTGTGCGTAAAATCTTACGTTAAGTAAGTTGCGTGAAAATAAAGAGGTTTTCGTGAAATAAAGAAAGTTGCGTGAAAAATTGGGAAGCTGCGCGAAAAGTGAAACGTTGCGCGGAAAAAGGGAAGTTGCAAGAAAAATATTTTTCGCGCCAAAAGTGAATTTTACGCGCAAGCCATTTGAATTGCACGCAAGGCACCCTAAAGGCTGCACGAAATATTTGGGGTCTTCGCACATATTCGGTAGTGCGTAAGATAGTTCTTACCAGCTTCTGGGTAAGAAAGTGAAGATTTGTACTTCAGAGAATACATCTGTTCAATTGTAAAGAAGAACTGAAACATTGTGTTACCCTATTTGCGCTAAGAGGGAGCACACGCACTATTGGATTGTTTTCAAATTGTTTCACGAGTGTAAGAGTATATCCTAATCGTTGTATTCCGCATCAAAGGATTATTTTCTAGTGGATTATGTGGTACTGGATTGTTTTCATACCATACCAAGGACGTAGCTACTCTTGTTGAGTAGTGAACCTTGTAAATCTTGTGTTCCTATGGTTGTGTGTGTTCAGCAAGGAAGAAACTCTTTAACAGGAGGTGAAGGTTGTTTCAAAAAGGGGAAACTTAAAAAGAAAAAGATATCACTGATTCACCCCCTCCCCCTCTCAATGATGCTTGGATCCTGATTGGGAACTTCAGAAGGGGGTGAATTTTGTGTGGGATGATAAATGTCCGAGATATTTTGCTGAGTTAAAGTGTCTATTGACTATTGTGTCGGTGTTAACTCTTCCAGAAGCCGAGAAAGTCTATGTGGTATTTTTTGATGCATCAGGTTCAGTATTGGGTTGAGTTCTTATGTATGGTGATCATGTAGTAGCATATGGATCTTGTCATATTAGGACACATGAGAAGAATTTTTCTACCCATGACCTGGAACTTTTAGTTGTGATGCACGTGCTTCTGTTTCTGCTTCAGGGGTTGTTCCAGATGAGGTTTAGAGATTGAGTTTTCATCAGAACATGGCTATTTGGAATCAGACGTTTGAGAGGGTATGGATTTTTCCATCGGTACTAGGCCCATGCGTCATTGCATGGGACATCTAGCAGAATAGCGATGAGAAGGTGGAAGCTGGACTGATTGTTTTATGATGGGGAGGGTCTACCCTTATTGTTTTGATTTGGTTTTATAGATTTTGATCCTTTAGGGAACAGTTTAATGTCTTATGTCGTTGAAGTCATGTTAGGTTCCTCTTCATCCTTAAAAGGGGTTTATGATATAATAAAAATAATAATTTTCCAAGATGGCTCTCTTTTCACAGTTGCATATTGGAGTTCAGAAGGAAGGGGATGATGTTTCTTTAGCCATTGTGCAGTTTATGTATACTCTTCTTAAGTTTATTCATCAAGATCAATAGCTTGATGATGAGTTCTATATCATTAGATAATCCCTTTATGGTGGGGAGATAGTTTCCCACTGGTTGTTCTCTAAATAGGGTGCTCTATGCTATCAGAACTACTTCATTGTGATGTTAGCAGTAAGAAAGGAAGTGATGGGGGATTTCTATAATTCTCAGTGGGTTGTGTACCCAGGAACCACATAAATTTTCTATGACATGAGGTGGCAGTTCCGGTGGCCAGGTATGAGGCAGGATATTGTTGATTTTGTCTCTCATTAATATACGTTCCAACAAGTGAAAGTCGGGCACCAAAAACCTTCAGGTTTACTTCAGACACTTTCAGTCCCTACTTGGAAGTGGGATGAGATATCTATGGAATTTGTGGTTGGGTTTCCTCATACCTAGAGAAAGAATAATTTTATATGGGTTGTGATCGACAGGCTGACCAAGTTGACTCACTTTATACCCATTCGAGATATATCCAAAGTTGAGGAGTAGGGAAATCTCTACGTGAAAGATGTTTTTTGTTTGTACAGAGTTCCATATGCTATAGTCTCTGATAGGGATCCTTAGTTCACTTCTCGCTTTTGGAGAGGCCTTTAGGAGGCACTGGAATCTCATGTTCGTTTGAGCATGACCTACCATTTGCAGTCGAATGGCCAGAAAGAAATAGCTATATAGATTCTTGAGGATATTCTTTGCTCTTATGTCCTCAACTTTGTTGGGGCTTGGGATGATCACTTGGGTCTGGTTGAGTTATCATATAACAATAGTTACCAGTCCGCAATCAGAATGGAACCTTTCGAGGCCTTGTATGGCTGGCCTTGTAAATATCCATTATGTTGGTCGAAGGTTGGTGAAAGTTCTTTGGTTGGACCAAGCTTGGTGTAGAAGATGATAGAAAAGATTTAGCTTATTTGTCATAGGATGTTGACAGCACAGATCTGATATAAGTCTTATTCTGATCGACAATGTAGAACTTTGGAGTTCTTAGTTGGTGACTAGGTGTTCTTGAAAGTTTCACCCTGGTTAGGTCATCAGCGGCTTGGGAGGCAAGGGAATCTTGATCCTCATTTTGTTGGACCTTTTGAGGTTTTTGAGAAGGTGGTGAGATTTTCTTACTGGTTAGTACTACCACTACAGATGACATTGATACATAACATGTTCCATGTATCGTAGTTGGGAAATTATCTATTTGATCCATCTCACGTTTTGAGTTGGTTTAATCATGAGATCGAGGTTGATTTATCTTTTACTAAGTGACTAGTTAGGATAGTTGATTTTGAAGCCAAATTTAATAGTGGTAGGATAATACCTTTGGTTTGTGTGCTATGGAATCATGGTGTTAATAGTCATGAGATGTGGGAATGTGAGGCACTAATGAAAGAGTAGTGGCACCATATCTTTAGCATGGAATCTTCTTTATAGGCTTTTTAGGGGCAAGAAAATTTTTGTGGTGGGGAGGTTGTAAAATCCTATTACCTTGATTAGGTAATTTTCTCCCTTTTCTAAGTACCCTTTTAGTTAAAAACCCATTTATGTGATTTTTCTGGGTTTACTGCAAACTGCATAATAGGTACACACCATGTACCTAAAGTACACATCATGTACTTAGTGTTGGTTTCAGTTCGTGAATGGGGAGGTCATTCCATGAGCTGGTACACACCATTTACCTAAAGTACATATAGTGTAGGGTTTAAATAGAAGTTTTTCAACCCAAGGTGAAGGGTTTTCGGTGTACTTATCCAGCGTGGCCTACACACCGTGACCCCAAGGTACATGTCGTGACTTGGCCCGCACCCAGCCTTAAGTAATGTGTTTGGAAGAACCGGTTAGTCTATTATTCCAAGACCTCTTGGATCTTGACCCTAGACTCTCCCTATGCAGTTTTTAGAGATTCCCCGCCTTTTCGTTTGATCCAATCGGCTTTGGATCTCTGTTGCATCTACAGTGTGATTCTAGGGTAAGGGTTCTCCCTTGTTCTTCAAGTTTCTCTTGTTCTCTTCTATTTGTTTTTAAATGGATCATCTATGGATGGATGGATCTATTCCATGTGTTGTTGCATCTGGTTTCTAGGTTGATTTTCAAGATCTCATTTACCTTCGTTCTCATTGACGGGTTCCGTTACAAGTTTCGTTCATCAGAAAAGAGGTAGGTGGTTCTGATCCGATTTTCCAGATTGATTACCATTGTATTGCTCAATTTATTTCAATTTTTTATTTAAATTAAATTAATTAAATTGATTTAAATTAATGTAATAAAACAGAATTAAAATTAATTGGGACATTTTAAATGGTTTTGGAATTGAAAACCCCCTATTCCATTGAATTGGGGTGGGTTTATGGAAATTGTCTGATTTAAATTGTTAAATTTAAATTGGGAATTCGATGGAAATGTTTTCAATTAAATTTTTTAATTTAATGGTGGATATTAATTTCTAAAGGGATGGAATTAGTTTTTAGTGGATTTAAAACTCATGAAAATGGATTAAATGATTTTATAGAAACCCATTGGTTTTATCTTGTGAAAAAAGAATATTTTTGAATAAATCCTAATTTGGTTTTAAATAGAAAGGAACTGGAATATTTGAAATAGAAGAATGGTATTGATCATATTTTAAGCAGTCTTAAAATAGTTCTAAAATAACGTAAGAGATTATGCAAGCCTTAGGTAGTTAATGATTTATTTGTATGCACTATATGCTACAACAATGTTCTAAAACATACATGCAGCGAGTCACATTCCTAATGGGTTAGTGAATAGTATCCTTTGGACAGTGTCATAGGGACATGTGTATACACATTTTTTTGAGTTCACATAGAGTGTGGAATATTTTAACTAGTTAATACTATCATATCTATTGGCATATGACCATGTTGCTCACTTGTTTATTTATATTTGATATATAAATGTATGCCAATGTTTGTTTGAACTGCATTACATGCCTTCTGAATTTATATAAAATTTTTTATATAAATTTTTACTTAATCCATTGTTTTAGAAATATTCCATCTCTTGTAAAGTAAATAATGTTCTTTGAGTAAATTTTACATCGATTTGAAACTGTTTAGCATGTGTTTTTTAAATATGTCTTTGTATTTACAAACCTATTTATTGTAAAAATTGAAATATTTTCCTTGTATAATCTATATTTTTCATTTGTTATGGAATCTTTGGTGGTATCCTATTGAGCTTAGGCTCACACCCTAATTTTTCCTTCAGGTGTTTGTAAACTTTATTCATCTAGGTTTGAGCAAAGGGAAGGGATCTCTTGGAGGAGGATCCAGCTGTTGAGCTTTGGATTTGGTGAGATGTGTCCTTGGGGACTTTGGGGATGTTTTCCAGTTTTAGTACTTGGGTTTCATTACTTTGGCTTTATGCCTTTTTTTATTCTGGTACCTTACTCCTAGTGGAGTTTTCTTTTGATATGAATACTATTTTTCTTTTATCTTTTGCTTCTGCATTTTTTTGGCCAAAATCGTTCCCACTTATATGTCATACGATGCCAGTTGCTAGTCGTTGGCCCATGGGGATCGGGAACACCCTTCAGGTTATGTCAGGATCGGCTCAATTATTGAGTTACCAAGGTATCTGGGCTAGTTCATGACAGATTCCATCATTTAACCAAAGAATAATAGGCATGATACTCCTTTATAGACACATAGAATAAGGAGAAGTTTCAAATCTCATACCTTGATATTAAGCTTCCATTCTTTCCTAAACAATAATAAAAAATTGACATAGAACTCCAATCACCCCTTCTATGAAAACCCAAAACTTCTAAGGATGGAATCCTGACAAGAATAATTCATAACTAATATATAGAAACCACAAGATCCTAATGAAAATAAAGCTATCATACCATGGAATGAGAGAACATGAGAGTGAAAGGAGTAATGTGGAATAATGAAACTCATCTCGAATCACCCATGAATCAATATTTAGAAGTCAGAATCTAGAGCCAATGGAAGTGGAATAAGAGTATAAACAAGTGATCCTCTTTTTCTTGAGGGTTTTAAGGAAGAGAGGGAAATAATAGGAATTATAAGAGACATCTGAATTATAAATGATGGAGTTTTTATGACACCATAGTGAAACAAGGGTGTCTATGATATAATTTTTATAATTTTCAAAAAAACAATGGTGCGGAATGGTCGGTTAAACCATATTGCCTCAGAATCAAGTAAAGGTTCATAAACCCTCTAGAAATCATGGTTTAAATCCCCCCATATTCACCCATTAATTATTACTCAAACCTTTGATCTGATAATCCCAATTAAGGGATACAAAAAATATAAGCACAACACTATAGTGATCCCCAAAACCAAAAAGAAAAAGAATTTGATCTCTAAGATATCATGATGCTAATCATTCCACATACCATAGTTACCCTTAATAAGGAAGAGACAATTAACTTGACCCCTAATATCCATGATGTGGGTTAGGTAACACATTATAGGGTTCTCCAAAATGGTATAACTATCAAACCATCCACACAGGGATCCATTCCACATTCAAACTATCCACATTGCAACCAATGTAATATGAAAGGTTCTACACCTCCAAAAACCTCATATGATCCTACCATGGCACATCACTCAAGGACACACTACTACATCTTCTCTTCTACTAAAATTATAACTCCAACAACTTTTCTACTTCTCCATATTTTACTTCACACCCAAAATCACCCAAAAAAAACAAAGTAAGGTCATAGGAATAATCGATCCCTTACATTAGAAACCTCTCAAATGACTTTTATCCTCGAGAATCAAAACCAACCTGGGAAGAAAATGAAGTGAAAGGTCAGGTACAACCACCCAGTGAGATACCTATCAAGGATATCACCATAAAATAAACACAACCAACTCATCACATGGAATATCACATAATCACACAACATCATCCATCTTATAAATCAAAAAAGTGTATACATATAATTCCAAAAAAAATAAAACTAAAAACAACTTGGTATATTAGGAATGCATCTATGACTAATTCTACCAAGTAATATTATTTAATTCACCATGGATCCATATGACACGAACCAAAGGAATGTCATTCCCACAAATCATATTATCCAAATGGTCCTAGGTCATAATAGATCATTCCACAATTATCACAACTTCCTCAATATAAAGATCACTTAGGTCAATGACATGGAAATCATCGTTAAGATACTGATGAAGTTTTTATTCATGTATTACATCATGTATTTGATCTATATTAATAGGAAGTGATAAATGATATGAAACATTTCCAATATGTTTCAACACCTCAAAAGGCCTAACAAATCAAGGAGAAAACATAATCCCATAATCGAAGCTATAATGCCTGTGATGAAGAGACACCTCCAAGAAGACAAGATAACTAATGTCAAAATCTAGTGGATTTATCTTATGATAAATATAGTAATTATATTGATCTTTATTAACCTTGAATTATTTTTAATAAATTGTGCATTATCTATCATTATTTACACCAATTATTTCATATAGTAGCTAGATCTCCAACCTTTGTCCAACAAAATAGAGATCTGAAAAGAAAACCATACAGTGCATTAAATGATTTTATACCAATGGTAAAGTGATAAATATTATTATAGATAATAATTTTTGTTAATGAATAATTGAGATTTGAAACCATGATGGAGACCTTACCACACGTGAGAGGTGAAACATTATTCATGATCATAAATGATCATTTTCGCAACCCCATGAAGCCTCACCACATTTTCTAGATATTAACACACCAAGGAATCCATGGTGCTAGAATCTTTAATCATAAATAAGTGATCTGAATTCATAAAATAGTCTAAAATCCCCCAAATAATATCATATCCACCTATGTCCTTCCACTTTCACTGGGGAGTATCTAGAGATTGAAGAAAAATACTAGGAACATGATGCACATCCTTTAGCTTCTAGTGGACTAAATATTAATATAAAACTATGTAAATGATCTCTTCATCTTATACCACCAAAAATAGACCTCTAAAGGCATAAAACATCTTAAACACATCATGATGTACCACCTATGGTGAATGATGGAACTCTCATAGTAGCACCTTAGATGTCATTTATGCAATGAAGATCCTACCTTAAAACAACACCTGATGCCAGTCATCCTCGGTTCATCCCTCATGGGAATCATTAGAAACAACATGATCTCACCAAAACATCACCTCAAAATCCCCATACTAGGACTCCTAAACTCTCTACACCAAACATGATTGAAAAATAATCTAATAAAGACACCCTTTTCCATCAACTTCTATCATATCATGTTAAAACACTACAAGATCCTCCATCACCCTCCAAGAGTCTCCAAACTCATTCACAACATCACCACATGACTTACTACTATGAATCATCCAAAAAATTCCATTTCCCTAATTTATAATAAATTTTTAATTTATAATCCTAGAATAATTATATCTACCTCTATTATGTAGAATTCAAATCATGCTTAAAGATGATATACCTCAAACTCTTGATATTTTTGAATACCACAAAGCATTCACTAATGAGGTAATATCACCAAAACTTAAAATAAAACTCAACCTCTACTGACTCAATTTTAGGGGTAATTTAGTTATTATCATGAGTCCATAACTGGTGAGACTTTTAAAAGGTATCCACTCTATGATGAATTATAATGTGGCCCACTCTATGATGAATACGGATGGATCCCTGGTAAGGGGGGAGATCTGTGGAGGCGGTGTCATCAGGAACCCAAATGGGTCAGTGATAGCGGCTTTCTCTACTTCCTATGGTAGGGCGATTTTTTAAAAGCGGTAGTGTATGAGATGCTCATAGGTTTGGATCTTTGTGGCCAGTGATGCATCGATCTGAAGGTGGTGGAGACAGATTCTCTCATACTCTTCAAAGCACTCTCTGGTTCTAACCGATTTCCTTGGAATGTCTCATACCTCATTAGAAAGTGAAAACAACTTTTGGGCACTCAAGTGGAGATCACTCATACCTATAGGGAGGGGAATCAAGTTGCAGACTTCCTGGCGTCTCTGGCACATCTGGCTGAAAGTTTTTCTCTCTTCCTTAACGTCATCTCATTCCCTAAGGAGGGAGTGAGGTTTGTTATTAATGATGCTCTGGGTTTGCATTTTTTTCGGCCCCCATGATTCTCTTTCTCCATTTTTTGTTTCTGTTTTATGATTTTATGTCTTTTTGTACTCTCTTTTATTCAATAAAAATGTTAGCTTTCAGTCAGTAAATAAAACTTTTTACCACGATAAAGTTCTTAAAATCCACTTGAGAAAAAATATCTGAATCTTTGAAGGGTCCATAGCCACTCCCCACTAAGACAAAAAAATATCCTAAAGAATATAATAGTTTGGGTGAGTGTATATCCCCTAAATCAAACAAAACCACACAACCAATTATAATATAAATAGATAATATCTCACAAATCATCTCATTTTATTGGAATATGAAACTGTAAAGTGTGCATCTAACCACATCCTGGTTCATGAACCCTCTATCCTTGATGAAGACTGCCTCTATGGACACACTTTTATCTTTTTACTATAAGATAAGGAGTATCCCAAGGCTATAGTATTCCTTACCTATCCCCACTCTACTAATAAAAATCTATATTAACCTACTACTACTATATTAGAGGATATTTTTACAATAGATGAGAAAAAAGTAGGTCATCATCCTCATGTTGGTCGCTAAGTACAGTTAGGCACTCAAGATTCCAATGTTTATAACCTATACATGAAAAAAACCATGCATAATCTCTCAACAGGGTACCGATCCAGCCCCAGTGAAAAAAAATTAAGAATGTTGAAATCAGATCCCCACTGATTGAATCTTTTTCTGACCAGATAACAACAAACTTCTAGACATAACTCTACTTTGTGGAGAATATAGGATCCTCTACTCTGCTAATGATATAGTATTGTATATAACCCTCTCAATAACCAATGAATTTTCCATCACCTCAAGATATTTTGGAAACATGAAAAGGTTGACCAAGTGTGGGATCTCTAGAAAAAAATCTTCCTCAAAATGTGTCATGATACCTTCCTCATTTGGGAAAAGGTATTAATCATAACAGAGAAGGTTCCTATACTGAACACTAAACTCTTTTGTATTGTAACTTACCATGTGAAGAGTAATAATATCCTGGTAAAAAGTCACCTTCAGGGCTAATGAAAGGAAATCATATTAAAACTAATCATGGGACTTCTCCCACAAGACAATAGACTCCTCGGGACAACCCAAAAAAAGAAACCACCACTATAGAGCAGCTCTACGCAACATGTTGAAAGGAAAAAAGAACTCGGTGCTTCCTCCGAACATGGATCAAGATAAAGGTAATATCTACCTCATTGAATCAATTATAACTCTCTCAATCTAAAATTAATCCCTCATACATTTTTAATCTTTAGCACTAAAATGCTTGAAGTATCTTTCTCTCTATTTCATCATCATATTCTTCAACCGTGTGGTGATCTGCTAGAACATCCTACTAAACATCTTCAACACAGAACTAATGAAGAAATCAAATTGGATCCATACCTATAAAATAAAAACTATCATGGACTCACAAAATAATTATGTCAAACATTTTGTATTAATTAATTAATTTTCACCTTGATTATTATTATATACCCAATTTTAACATAATAATAGACAATCATGATTCATGATCCTTACCTCAGTGTCTACCGTAAAACAATTTCTTCACTTTACAATCCTTGTAAACTTAATGTAATTTTATTAAATAAAAGGGGGGCTTAAAATCCCATATCATAGTCGGTACCGATTTCTTATATCATTTACTTAGTTCAACTGATAATATTTCCCTACCAACCCATGAAATCTTCACAAGTACTTATCACTAATTTCCATATTATGTATTAACCAAAATATTTGATACCACTCTATCATGAACCCCACCCCATCCCACCCCACTGGAAGCCCTCTTGATCTGATAGTGAAGATGAGGATGGCCCCCAAGGCCTACCTCTAATAAGCCATTAGTGATAGATAAGAACTGAGGGTATATAATGCATAAAAATGAGAGACATTACCCTCAATATATAATCTGATAAAAGAGAAAAAATCAACCAATCAAATACATCACATAAATAAATAAATAATACTAATACATGAATATAATTTCATACAATATTGAAATAATAAAAATACTATAGAAAAAACTTAGGAAGTGACCACAAATGTTATTATCTCCTGAATAAATCCTTGATATAGTAATGTCCATCTTGATCACCAACCAACTACTAATATCCTAAAAACTTTTATATATATATATATATGTGTGTGTGTGTGTGTGTATTTGTGGGATGGGAATTCATGTAATATCTATAGGTTACTCACCTAAACCTCTTGAAAAAATGTAAAAGAAGCATATTAAAACCCAATAAATAAATATAAGTAATAAAATTATCCCTTAAAAAGGTAAAACTATATCTTATAATCACCAATTTTTGTTCACCAAGTAATTAATAGAATTAATAAATCCACATCAAAAACATATACATAATAAAGGTACCCCATATCCACTTCCTCGCTAGTTTTTCACTCTCACACTCCAATGAAAAAATTCACATTCTCCCATCTCTTCTATAAGTCACCCTTCCCATCCAAGAAACCATATCATAGTCACATTACCAAATCATCTTATACCTCATGAATATATCTCTTATCCACATCCACAATCCCATATCATTACATCCATAACCAAGTAGTAAGTTTAGAATCCAACATAGCTTGTATATCATGAAATTCACCTCAATCTACTACATCCCATGAAAGTTCACCTATAGTGACCACATTCACTACAGTTGGGATAAATGTGCATGTTATAACCTCAACCCACTAAAACATTTACATACATGTATGGTAAAATAAAGATCCATCACATCTCATGTAGGTACATATCATATACCTTAATCCGAAACTTTCTAAATATTTTTACACACCATGTTACATATACAAGGGGATAAGGGAATAGGGAACAGTTAAATTTTTGTTCCTTCACTAACCTGGATATTGAGGAAAACACCCAAAACCTAAAACATTTGGGAATCGGTTGGAATAATAAACTCAGTGGGCTGAGTATAAAATCATAAAACAATATGATAGTATATAAAACAACCAGTATAAGGGAATTTATCATACCCTATAACATAATTATAGCTAACATTCCTCTAGATAAACCAGCTTCCATATCTTATAATATAAATCTAATGCTAAATTAAGAACATGAGAATTAATGTTCATCATCTTTATTAATTTATTGATTCAAAAATTACAATTTCAGATTATAAACTCCACTCATGAATTCTAGATTAATAATTTATATTAACTATCAAATCCAAGATGATTTTGAGTTCAATATTATAATTTCTAAATTTTTAACCCTTTCTCCGAGAGAATTAATTCCATATGAATCTAGGTTTTTATTTCATTTAGTCATTAATAGTGTTAACACCTATTACCACAAGTTCTTTATAATTAGTTGACCATTCCAAAATCCTAGTTATTATATGATGCAACCAAACCCATTATATAGAGAGATAATTTATATAGGAAAGTACAAATTGCATAAAGTAGAAGCAATCACAACATCCATTCAATAATAAAAATGTGAAATCTTAGATCTCAACCCATAAAAACCTATCAAAACAATAACTCAAACACAATGATCTGGGGAATAGGAAATCTCATCTCCCAACCTAAAATATCCATCTCATCCCACCATTACAAGAACCAGACCATTTCAATTTCCAAGGTCAATCAACCCCTCCCTCTATAATTAATCTAACCATACTAAGTTTCACAATAATATATATAAATGGTTCTACTATTCTAAGGTATATAAAAGATAGAAAAACATATTTTTAGCATAAAAATTTAGGGGGAAACAAAGGTCATAACATCAATCATATGAAACATCATTGGTCATATAACAATCCAAACATTTAATTTCAAGAAATAATATTTTCCTTTTTCTAACTTAAATTAACTAATATGTTATGATCAGGTTTTTGATGACCATGAAATCCATAAAAATTTTCTAAAACAATTATAATATTCCAATAAAAATAGATCCTTTAATATTTAATAGTTTGAGAAGAATAATAACTCAATTCATATGCCAAATTCACCATACACATCATCTTATCATCTTTACATTGTTTAAACAAAATTATAGTTCAATAAACCATGGAGAAAAATTTTAATGACCCGAACTATTATAAATAAAACTCCCTTTTTATTAAATGTTTTATTATGTAATATGGTTATAGAAAACACATAAACTTAATTTTTTATATCAAATTGTATTAAAAATATCATTAGGAATATTTACCATTTATAATATTGAGGTTAAACAATGATCACATAATTAGTATAAATATAGGGATTTAACAAATCCAATTGACTCAGAAAAAGGAAGTGATGGCCTCATATAGTAAGATTGTACCCTATGAAACCCATTTATCAAAGATTTTGAAGGAGATAGAATCTCTGGGAATTTACCTCAACCAAGCCCAAGCTGAGATCCAATAGCTTAAGCATGATCGAAACTATTTATGTGAGAAGTTCAAACTCATTGAGATCACAGCCCAAACCATATTTTTCAAACGACCTCGTGAAAGTATCATTATCATGAACCTTACTCTTAGGGTGTACACTGGTGTATTAAAGGGATATGTATCAAGACCATATCAAATTGATTATATACATTATTGTTTTATGGATAATGAATATATTTTAATTTTTATACTATAAAATAAGAATAATATTTTTATTCAATTCAATTTAAGAACTTATTTTGATGACTTTTTTAAAGAAATAATATTTTAATTAAATATTACTATTAAATGATGTTTTTTTAAATATAAATGATCATATACTTTTTATGATGTCAAATGCGATTTTTTAAGGGTTTGAAAACTATTATTGTTAGAAACGCAACATTTCTCAATAAATGTCGATTATTATATTAAAAGTGAAAATGAAAATATTTATAAAATTATATAGATAAAATGAATATTATTTTTGGAATCATAATTTTGAAATTATCCAATGATGAGTTTTTCATAATTTTCTAAGACAGTCGAATTTTCGGGTAAAAATTAAATACCGTATAAATATATGGTGTGTTTTATGTCATCATAATGACCCAAAAATGATGTAATAAAAACTATAATTGGTATCCTCAGACAAATATATGTTTTTAACTTAAAATAGTGTGATTTTATTTTTATTTTATTAATTTTATAAATCCTTTATGAATCCTCCAAAACATATAATATATTTTATGATTTTAAATTCATTTATTTAAAAGTGTGACTAACCTACACATAAGAAAGGGTAATATTTTAATAAGTTTAACCCTTTTCATAATGAAATATTTAAAAACAATACCTTATGATAGAAACCTTGGAAAATATTAGGAAGGTTTGTGGTTTTTAATATTTTATTATATAGAGTCTAAAACCTATATTTGTGAAATAATAAAGAATTTCCCTCTCATTTCCTATATAAATCCATCCATGATCCAATTTATATTCACTAAAAATACTTTTAAAATGGTTCCAAATGGAACAAGTGATTAGAGTTTTTCATGGGACAAGTTATTAGAGTTTTTCATCCATTCTCTGTTCATGTTTGAGAAATTTTGGAATCTTTGAGGTAGAGGGATTCATAACATCTCTGTATCCTATTTTTTTGTGGCAGTATCATGCATAAGAATATTTTGTGAAGTGGTGTAATATTACAAAAAAAATATAATAATCATAAAATTAAGAAAGAAAGAAATATTAAGGAGGTTGTATTATTCACATGTGGTTATACTTTATTATTATGGTTCCATATGATTGTTTCTAGATAGTGTGATTTAGCCTTGCTGTGGATGATGTTTATAACCACCCTTCCCTTTATTACACTTTAACACTTGATTTATTACATAAAATTACACTTAATTAAACCCAAGATATCACAAATTCTAGTGTATTTAGGAATTAAGTATATTACATTATAACTTAAAACATGTAATACAACATCCTTATTGAAAAATTCTTTAACATGATCTCACTTAAAACTATATGGGATAACTTAAAGAAATACATAAGAAAGGGGTGAGCTATAAATCCTAGTAAGGGAATAAACCTGGAATAAGGTAAAACATGTTATAAAATATGCATATTAAGGGGAATAAAAAGATCAAAAATCATAAGCATAAATTATAAGACATGATATAACATGATAACATAAAGGAAATATGGAAAATGTGGAAACAACTTAAAACACTGCATCATAAACATAGGTCAAGGCTAAATTCCATGACATCATAATGGAAAAAGTACCATAAAGGAATCAGGTTCACTCCCTATCCCAACATGATTTATAATGATACTAAGCTTTACCCAATTAATTGGATTTATATATAATTTCGGGCACACCCATCACTTTCATTTAATTCTCATACTTAAGTGTTCCACATAGATCATAAAACATGGATTCATTCATTATAATAACTTATTCCACAATAATGGAGTTTGGAATAAATACATGTAAGTCCCAATTAAAAATAATAATAAGTTTATAAAGGTGAACACCATTGATAGTAAATGGGTATGGTATTCACTACACAATTTCTTTGGAATGGAAAATCGTGGTGAAATTTCGGCAACATAACGACTTAACAGAAAAATTCATAAAATAGATTGATGAGAGTGAAAGGGGTTTATAATAATTTTAATATAAATTATAAAGTAATAGGGACATGAAAATACATTTCCCAATATAAGTAATTGGAAATATAATGTGTAACATAATAAGGAAACTTGAATAATAAAAAGGAAGAAAATAACCCTTAAGAAATTCTGGCATGGTAACAAATGTACTTGGGAGGGATTAATGAGAGAGAAAGGGTTATATCATCATTTATACATCATAAAAGAAGTATGGGGTATATCATCACTTGTCCCATGATCTACAAATTTATCTCTAGAAGTATGGTGATAGAGAAAAGTGAAGGGGATTGAGAGTTTCTAAAATGGTTCTTATGGGATTTTAGTGTTCTAAGGAAGAGGATGGAAATAATTCCCACGGGGCATGGGTGAGTTGGTTCAAGGCAGTGGCGTCTTGTCGTCGAGGTTCCGGGTTCGAGTCCTCGCAAAGGCAACGCGCACTATATGCCATAGAATTACTCATGGGCCCCTCTACCCCGTGTGGAACTGGCCTGAAAGCCTGGGTGCCGTTACACCTGGGCCTGTGGCTGGGGGAATACATAGAGGTGCTCGGTGGTGGGTGACGACCCACCTATACCGTGTAACCCCTTGGGACTGAAAACCCAGTGTAATTTAGCCAACGAGCATGTACCCTAGTGGTACAGGCTCCTGCTTGGCATCCAAAAGACCCAGGATCAAATCCGGGCAGGGGCGAATTTCCCAGGTACGGTAGCAGTATTGTAGCAGTACTGTTGCAGCGGAGGAACTATAGTAGTGGCAGCATTGTAGTGGCGGAGGGACTGTAGCAGATACTGTAGCGGTGGCGGTACTATTGCAGCGCGGGTACTGTAGCAGTACTATTCACCGAGGGGTCCTTTGGGCCAAAAAAATGGGCTTTCAAGCCTTGTATTCAGGCCACTTGGACTTGGGCCTTCGGGCTATGTAATGGGTCTCCCTCTACCCAGTCTAAAGAGGTCTTTGCTTTCAAATAATAAATTGAGGCTTCGGCCCCAACCTTTAAAAAAATGTAAATAACAAAAATTTTATGGGACTTCTGATATTAAATAGAATTGAATTTGTATAACACCATATCCCAATAAAGTTAGATATGATACAGTGGTTTAATTTCTACAAAACCATGGAACATAATGGTCGTCCATGCCATAGTGGGTATGAGTCAATCCAAGTTTAAGAAACCCTCCAAAAATTATGTGGAAAATATCTCTCTATCTACTCCATTAATTCATGGTTAAACCCTAGATCTGATAAATATGATGAAGGTCTATGGTGAATCCTAAGAACCATGTTGTATTCATCCTCAAAACAAAAAATCCAAGGAATTTAATCTATAAGAATCAATGGAACAACTCATTCACCACACCATAATGACCCTTTTAAAGGCATAGACATGGAACTTGGACAATGATCTCTATAGAACAACTTAGGAAACACATTGTATGGGTCTTCCAAATGGAAGAACCACCAAAACTACCACCAGAGGCTCCACACCATTTACAAAATAACCATGATACAACAAAGGTAATATGTTAGGTTCTACACATTACCAAAAACCATATTTGATCCCACCATAATTGTGGCAGTCATAAGGTTACTAGTACATTTTAAAATACCTAGATGAGGAATGTACTTATATTTTTTGTGTATTTGAGATTTTTCTTGATTGGGATTATTCTTTGAAAGTTTATGGGTGGTTTTGGTGAGGTTTGGGAATTTTTGAGAGGTTTCATGGTTAGTGAACAGTTAAAGGAAATTATGCAAATTCTCTAAGTAACTATGAGAAATGTAGAGGGAGTCTAGAATGAGTCACATTTATGGTGCACGGTTAGGGTAACCATGTGGATTTCCCTAGAAATCATACGACGTGGGGAAAAGGTATTTCACACAGTTGGAATATAATTTATTAAACCATGCAACCAAACCATAGGGGTTTTGTGACTATGGTGCCAGCACGATTGGATTATGGTTTAGTAAACCATGTGTCCTAACCATGTGACTTAATTTATTAAATCCAAAAAAAATTACTTTAAACCTAATACTCTCCCCAAAACTCTCATTCTTTCTTCCTTGTCCCAAGCTCTCAACTCCCATTTTTTCGTTATGTGTTTTTGGAGACTCTCATCCCTCTGGAGCCTAATTTCAATGGACTGAAGTGTGTTGAATCTATAAAATTGAAGGTAAAATTCATATCCTCTTCTTATCATTGTTTCCCTTCTATATATGATAATTTTCCTTTGAAAGGAACCTTATATTAGGGTTTTTATGCCCAGATCTATTAAATCATTCATGTTTTGACATTTTTTTGGGATTTGTTGATGGAATAGTAAAGGGAGGCCAAATCAGCTGAATGATAACTTTATTATCATATTGAAAGAGTTTCATTATGAAGAAGGTTTATTATCTATTTTCTTCAATCATTATATAAATTATTTACTTAGATTTATAAATAGTTTCTTATTATTTCCAAGTAAAACCTATTATGGTTTCTTATTAGAAAACCCTATTTGTTTATGATTCTGAGAACACTGATTTTTTTATGGTTTTTGGAAAAACCCTTTGTTTTAATGATTTAATTTGCATACCTTGAATTAACACATGTAACATGTTGTATAAAATTACTAAAATAACTATTGTCCTTAAAAAGTGATTTTCGGAATTAGAACATAACATATACAGAATGGAATGTGTTTATTTACATTAGATGGGGCCTTATTGATTCGGAATTGGAACCTGGTTCCACTGGGGGAACATAGAGGATTATCACTAATGGAAAACATGGTGGATGGATGAGTTACCACTCATGGGTATTGGGACTTTCATGGAATGTATGTGTGTGTGTGTGAACCAAGAATGGGTATACTAAGTTGAATTAATGAATACGATGTTTTTTCTATATAAATTTTATTGAATTAATTTGGTAAAATGATTTGTTTTTCCTCTTTTTTGTTTTATTTATATTTTGAAATCTGATGTAATTTGTTCCTTTCATAGTGGAATGAGTTGGGGAGTCTATTTTGGATTTCATACTAGGTTGTATACTCACCCCCTCTAAATGCACCATGGTGTGTATGTAGAATTTTTTTATCATGAAAGAGGTAAAGTAAATAGTCTATTAATTTTTTTAGTGGATATCCTAAATTAAATATTATCATAATAGTGGTTGGAGCTTAATGATGTTCATGTGGAGTGTTTGGAGTGATACCACATCAGTGTTGCTACATCAGGATGTATTTTAGTTTTCTGTTGGGTGTATTATTTCACTTTTTGAAACTACTTTGATATAGTTTATTTTTTTTTTGGATTTTAATTTGTCTTGTTTACATTTCATGCATAATATAGTATTGGTTTGGTTGTTTTTATAATTTTCTTGATAGGTTGTGTATGTTTAAAGGGAAAAAACTCCCCTAATGATTTGTAATAACTTGGAATTTATTTCTAGACTTTGAGGTATGAGGTATGTCACCTATGGTCCTCAATTATTTCCAATACAATGGTTAGGTTTAGAATGTTACATACATCTTATTTTAAGATTTATTTATTTATTTATTTTTTGAGTTCTCAGTAGATTATGTTTGAAAATTTAAATTTTTAAATAAGCTGGCATGGCACACAATTAGTGCATGTTTTAGAGTAACCATGTGACTAATCATGTGAGAGAGGTGTTTGGGTGATAGTGCAGTTTTGAATGATCATTATATGGTGTGAAACCATTTTTTGTAGAGGTAGTATCACCCTCATTTTTAATTTATGGTTTACCAAATAATGTAGAAAAATTGTGTGGGATGTCTAACTCATTAATGTTTTTTGATTTTCCTAACATACCTCTGATGGATTTTAACCCAAATACACCCTTTTTCTTACCCTATCACATGCACAACCTCACCCTTGGATTGGATCTATCCTTCATTACATTACATGTTTATCCTTGGATACTAGTAGTTTATCTTGATGTATTCATGTTTCATCCACCCTAATTATTCCTTTATTATTATATTTTTGTGGAGTTATGTGTAGAAACTTCAGTTTTTCCCTATGAGAATTTGGAATATTCTTAAGAATATTTCTAGATCTAGACATTGAGGTGGCATGTGATTATAAGGCCCAATGTTCCTAGAATTAATTTTATAAAAATATTAGGTATTTTTATACATTACACATGGAGAAAATGGGTTATCTCTTAAATGGTAGCTCAGATCAGAAATATGATCCTAGGGTTGCATCAAGAGTACACCATTTACCCTAGGTGGGGTATAAGTTTTATGGGTGCAGGGATTCTATGGAAAACGCTATTGAGGGTGTTTTTATAAATAAGTTAATTTATTTATTTTGGACATCAAATCAAATAACTTCTAAAATGAGACTTAAATCAAATTTCTGAGACCACAATTGAGTTCATACTTCTGTGTTTACCCAAGGTGCGACATAAACTTTGGCGGCGTCAGGTGTCGAGTCGGAGGTGTTCAGGATCCGGGCTGTTAAGCAGAGATAATTTAATTAAAACAAAATTAAATCCCCTACCCCTTATTCCCTTGGTGGTGTGCATGCAGGAGGTCCTCTCCCTATTCCTCCTTACGAACGAATGGCCGATCGAGAAAACAGAGCACCATCAACCTCTGATCTTGATGGCGATCACTCCTGGATCGTGCAGCAGTAGCTTCAGAGTGTGGATATGGACATGAAGTGTCGGCGTTTCTCCCCGAGGTAGGTGAATTTGAGTTTTAATCCCAATCCCCTTGTTTTTTCTGAAATTTTGTTCAAATCTTTACCGCGTATGTGTAAATCAGGATCTGAGGATCCCATATTTGGTCTCATATTGATTTTTGGAGCACTAGGGTGATCTCAGTGGTCTGTGGAAGCTCCAATGGCGCTTTGGCGATGGTCCGGTGGAAGAAAGAGGTGGTGTAGTGGATTCTGGAGGTGGAACTGAATTTCTGGTGGCGAAGGAGGTTTCTAGTGATGGAAACAGGTTCCATCGGTGGTGTGATGCGTTCCAGCGGTGGTACAGTGCATTTCAGCGGAAGTGCGGTCGGATGTGGTGGCTTGGTCGGGTGTGGCGGTGTGGTCGGGTGTGGCGGTGCGGAGACCGAGTGAGGTGAGGTAGCACAGAGGCTAGGAGCCAGAGAGGCATGATGCAACATAGGCTACGGTTCGGTGGGCCACAGTTCAGCGTGCCGCAGGCATGGGCCAGATGTGGTTGGGTTGCGGACCGCGTGGTTGGGCTATGGGATAGTGAAGCAGACCGGGCTGGCCGGAGCGGGTCGACCCAGGTGGTGTGGACCAACCGGAGTGGGTTGGTCCATCCAAATTGGGTCAAGGTGTTTTAAACCCCTATAACTCTCAAACTGAGTGTCCAATTTACATTTTGTCTATAGAAATGTGATCGTTGGGTCGAGGCGGACCTTTTAAGGTTAGTTTGAGAACTTTATGTCTTAGACTCAAGGCTCGGTGATAGAAAACATCTAATTTTAATAATAATAATATAATTATTATTATTTAGAAAATCTTGTATTAGATGTATCTCCTGCGTCCGATGTCCAATTGATGTGTTGTCAGCATCATTGTGACCCTCAAGTTAATGAGGATGTTTGAAGACTAATTTCAATTGATTAACCTAAAATGGAGGTGTAGTCCCCATGAGGTATGGTTTGGTTGTTTTTTAGTGAAATGAGAATTTTTCATCGGGTGTCCATTGTGGATGAATAAATAGTTAATCCATTTTTTTTACATAGAACATGATGGTGTCCATAGTTTGGGCCTTGGAGGCATGGTGTGCAGGCAATGTTGTGTGGGTATCTTGGGCCTGTGATGCCTTGACCGGCGGGTTTGAGTGAGTCCCCATGGTCTTTACTCTATGAGTGTTTTGGTATTTAAATCCTATGTATAGGATTGAGATCCCCTTGATAGGATGATCTCAGATAGAGTTGCAGCATCCCTTCGGTGCACTAAGGTCATGATCCTCTAGATTATTATTTCTCTAGACTGGGTTCTTATTATTGTTGTGACTAACTCTACATGAGCGGTGATCCCCTATCTAGCAAGAAATCCTTGTAGGGTTTTGTGGAATCTTTGGGTATATGATCCCCTATGCAGTGGGCGATGCTATTCGGGTTGCGGTATAGTTAGTTATATGATCCTCTACTTAGCGCGTGGTTTTGATAGGGTTGTGGTATCTCTGGTAAAATCCCCTACTTCACGAGTTATACTAGATGGGGTTTTCAGCATTGTCGTGACCACCTATACACAGGAGACGATCCTCTATCTGAGGGATGTGATCTGTAGAACATCATATCAGGTTTTGGTATTCCCCAGTATATCCTGGGAGTGATCCCCTATCTGATAGATATTCAAGTTACCAGATTCGGTTCTCATATACCCTAGTGGTTCAAAGTATTGATCCCCTATCTGAAGAGTTTTTTGTTTCCACTGAGTTTCAGCATGACATTCCTAGAGGTGATATCTGATGAACAGGTTCTCTCGGTTGGGCCATCTGGGATGGTGGTGTGAGACCTGTTGGAGTGTGTGTTCTCCTAGTTATGTGTTTACTTAGAGCCTCAAGTTTAATATCTATCTGGAGATGAGGTCGAAACCACCTGTTTCTTGGTTCCTAATACGAGTAAACCTGGTGTTCTTTCTAGTTTTTTCTTGTGTTGTTGTCACATATCAGATGACACGCCCTATTTTTTGAGCTAACTAGTTGTGTTTAGTTGAGGATAGTCTCAATATAGATTTTATTTCTCATTTGGGTTCCCTCTAGATGGGATGAGAAGAATGATGACTTTTAGTTTCTCTTTTCTTTTGGGGTTTTTGGGGGTCCTACTGAGTATCTTTATACTCACCCCTGCACAGGATTTTACCGCACATGTCTTGTGTCTTGTGTAGACAATAGGATTTTCGAAGGAGTCCCATGAGGACCCAAAGCAGGCAGATCATAATGATCTAAACTAACCAAGGTGTTCATTGGATCTTGGATGAGGAGATTACTGGTGGGTATTTTACAGTGATCCCCTCCTTCAGAGCAAGTTGGATGCTTTTTTAGTTTTTCTTTTGGTGGGCCCTTTATTTTCCCCCTTTTGTACTTCTATTGTACTATGGTTTGTGTTAGAGGTATGAATGAATTTATTTTCAGTTTTTATATATCTATTTACTATTTCATGGAGGTGTATGTGGGTGTATGTGTATCGGTATAATAGGCTAAGGCCTCCCATGTGTGTGACAGCCTACTCGGCGCTAGTCACCAACCCCTGGCCTATTGGAGGTGGGCTTAGGGAGTCGTAGCTCGAGCCCCATCGGGTCAGGTCATGATAGAGTGGTATCAAAGTGGGTTCCACTTTGGGACTTTAGTCATGATCTTGGTTTGGGTTATATATCTATAGTGTTAGAGTGTTTCGATTTCAGCTTTCAGGCTAAGGACTCCAGTGTTGGTGTGGTGGCCGACGTATCCATTCACCAGGACTCTGATAACCTTCCTTTCGACACGGTACATTAGGACATTGGTCGCATGGAAATAATTGTACATGAATCATATAGGACTAGGTTTTGGGTTTTCTTTGTCCTTCTTGAGTCAACTCCTTATATACACTCTTTGATCATGGTGCATCTTGATATTATTTCAGGATGCCTCCACGATGACAGCCCGCCAGGGTTCTGTGGCAGGATTATGGTGATGATTTGCTCTGAGTAGAGGCTTTAGAGAAGGGTATCGGTTCTAAGGTGGGACCTCTAGGTGGCTCACCAGTTAAGACACCACAAATTGAGAAGAAGGTTGTTCCGATAGTGTAGGATGAGAATGTGCACAGGCTAAGCATGCTGCACGAGTTATATAGGTAGCGTCCTGTGAGGTTCTGGAGTGACCCAGACTACCAGGTAGTTGATGACTAGATTTCAGTATTCATTCACATTTTTCCATGTGAGGAAACCTCTATATCATATGGTGTTCCTAGCGGTAATCCTTTTTTATAGTTCAGACGGGCACTGGTGGAGACTTGTGATGCAAACCCGCAATGAGGAGATTCTCTCTTAGGTAGAGTTTGAGTGGATCTTCAGGGATGAGTTTTATCCATCCATGTTGAGGTAGGTGTTTATCCTAGAGCTTCTGTATCTTCAATAGGAGATAAGGAATGTGGAGGAGTATTCAGCAAGGTTTACAGACCTATCGTGTTACTCTTTGGATATGGTTCGGGATTCGTTCTTCCAAGCATGGACCTTGGAGTAGGGCCTACGTCAGGAGATCAGGGTGTTAGTGGTTCCTCATTGCATTTACACCTATTATGGAGTGTTGGAGTGTGCCTTGGTGGTGGATAGATTTCTGGATGATTAGAATCTGACCGTTTGTTCTAGGAATGTAGAAGCTAAGACCTCAGTATCTGGTTCGGTAGCTGGTAGCTAACAGTAGGCTCAGGGGTTTGGGAATGCATGGAATTTCAGAAGGAAACCCTAGGACAGAGTATCTGAAGATTAGGTCTCTCATTCTGGTTTTGGTCATCCGTAGGAGAGGCGGTGTTATGCTTGTGAAGGCTGGGGACATCTTGCTAGATATTTTTTCACCCATCGTGATGCTGATAGGGATACGTTCGATGGAACACCTTGCCAGAGATAGTATTTAATGTACGGAGGTCTGTAGGGTGGCAGATGTGTTGGAGGATTGGTTGTAGCAGTGGGATGTGGAAGGCAGTAAGAATTTCCACCACCACCACCCTTAGGTGGCCCACGCTAGTCTCAGAGAGCTGGAGGACGGGGGTGGGGACAACTGCAGGCCATAGAGGTAGTTGACCCAAAGGCTCTGCAAATGGATAGAGGTATTCTCTATGACTTTTCTACTCTCTGTAGTAGTTTTGATAGACACTCTTATGTGGTACTCTTTCCTTTCTATTTATTTCTCGATGTTTTTTATGGCATCGGTAAGACCATGTGTTGGTGTTGTCTGACATAACTTCGAATACACGAGGAATAGGGATCCTTCCCCCACCGAGATGCATTTTTGTTACACGACTAAAACCATTAAGGTGAGTTAGTGCTACCCAACGAGGATAGTGTCGAGGTGTGGTGGATTATTTACTCTGACTTGTGTGTTTGGGGGTGGGGTTGTGTGTTGGGAAGTTTGCACGAAGGTCCTAAGAATACCCAGAGAGTGTTCTTGGGTAGCCCTATTTCCATCATTTTTACCCTCATGTGTTCGGCATTATCTTGGTACACGACTCACTTGAGGAGTTCGTGGTATGGTTTGACATGGCTTCAGATTCACAAGAATGAGGGTTGTTATCCCCAATAATACACATTTTTCATATGTGATGCAAAATTGTGTGGGCAGGTCAGTGCTGCCCAAAACGGATAGTATCAATGTGTGGTGGATGAGTCTCTTTGAATTTTGTGTTTGAATTAGGTTTGTTGGACTCTATGCCAGGTTAGCGAGGTGGCATATTACTAGACCCTATGACTACAAGATACTAGGTTCTTGTTGTTTCTCACCTATCACATCTGAGGAGACATGTTCCTATCTGCATGATGTCAACCTGGTTGAGGTGGAACTGGGTGAGTTAGCTCTTGTGTGTTCGTTGAGTGTGTTCTTATGGGCAGCACGGGAACACTTGGTGCCATTTTTGATGGCTAGGGTGAGCTTACTAGTGTGGGAGTCCCAATAAAGAGCTCCAATTTTTCCCTTAAATCTAACCTTTTTCTTTTCGGGGAAAAAAAGTCTAAAGGTGGGGAGTGTGTAGTGACTAAGATTTTTCCTTATCAGACTTTTGTATATTCCTAAGAATTTTTTCAGAGTTAGGCACTGAGGCAGCATGCGATTCTGAGCCCTGATGTGACCATAATTAATTTTATAAAAATATTAAGTATTTTTATATTATGTAGGTGGTAGAAATGGGTTATCTCTTAAACGGTAGTTCAAATTAGAAGTGTGATAATACATTTTCATCTAGAGAACATCGTTTACCCAAGGCGAGGTATAAGTTTTATGGGTTCAGGCCTTCTATGGAAAAATTTATCGAGAGCATTTTTGTAAATAAATTAATTTATATATTTTGGTCGTTAGATCGAATAACTTCTGAATGGAGTCTTGGATCGAATTTCGAAGAACATGGCGGAGTTTGGAATTTTTTGTTTACCCTAGGCACGACATAAACTTTGGCGGTGGCGGGTGTCAGGTCTGAGGTGTTCGAAAGCGAGGAAGTTAAGCGGTGGCGATTTAATTAAAATAAAATTAAATCCCCTCCCCCTTCTTCTTATGGTGGTACACACGTAGGAGGTCTTTTTCCTCTTCCTCATTGCGGAAGAATGACTAATTGAGCAAACTGAGCACTGTGAACCTCCGATCTTGCCGATGATCCCTCCTGGATCGTGTAGTAGTGGATTTTGAGCACAGATCTCACCTTGAAGTGTCAGTGTTTTTCCCTGAGGTAGGAGGATTTGAGTTTTAATCCTGATCCCCTTATTTTTGGTACAATTTTTTTAATCGCCACTGCGTCTGTGTAGATCACAATTCGAGGATCCCAGATCTATTCATAGATTGATTTCTGGAGCACTGGGGTGATTTCGGTGATCCATAAAAGCTCCAGTGGCACTCCGGCAATGGTATATCCACATAAAGAGGTGGAGTGGTGGTTTCTAGAGGTGTTGTGGTGGTTTCTGATAGCGAAGGATTTTTTCAACCGTGGTGGCAGGTTTTGATGGTGGTGTGGTTAAGTGTGGAGGCACAGAGGCCGGGTGTGGCGAGGCGGCATAGAGGTCGAGAGCTAGAGAGGTGTAGAGTGGTGCGGGCCATGATTCAGTGAGCCATTGGAATGCGCTAGTGAAACGCACTAGTCCAGCCGGAGCGGCCTAGCCTAGGTAGTGCAGACCGACCGGAGTGGGCCAGTCCAGCCAGATCGGGTCGGGGTGTTTTAAACACCTCTAACTCTCAACCCGTATATATGATTTACATGTCGTCTGTGGAAACATGATCATTAGGTCGAGGCAGACCGTTTATGGTTAGTTTGAGAACTTTATGTACCTGGATCGAGTCTTGCTGACTTGAAACATCCAATTTTAATAATAATAATAATAATAATAATAATAATAATAATAATATAATTATTATTATTATTTGGCGAATCTTGTATCAGGCGTATCTCTTGTATCTAATGTCTGATTGATGTGTCGTCAATAGAATTTGGACCCTGAAGTTAATGTGGATATTTAAACATTGATTTTGAGTGTTTATCCTAAAATTGAGGAATGGGACCCATGAGGCATGGTTTGGGCACTTTCAGTAAAATGCGATGTTTTCACCGAGTGTTCGTTTTGGACAAATGAATAGTTGATCCCATGTGTTTTTCTACATAGAACACGATGGTGTCCAAGGTTTGGTCCTAGGAGGCGCGGTGTGTAGGCAATGTTGTGTGGGTCTCTTGGGTCAATGATGCCTTCACTATAAGGGTTGAGTGACTCCCCCTAGTCCTTACACTATGAGGGTTTTTGGTATTTATGTCCTCAGTATAGGATTGAGATCCACTCGATAGAATGAGCTCGGATAAAGTTGTAGCATCCCTCTGGTGTGGCTGGGGTGGGATCATCTAGATTATTGTTTCCCTAGATCCGGTTCTTGGTATCGTTGTGACCAACTATATATGGGTGGCGATCCCCTATCTAGTAGGACAACCCTGTAGGTTTTTGTGGCATCTTTGGGTATATGATCCCCTGCACAGCAAGAGATGCTAGTAGGGTTTTAGTATCATCAGTTATACGATCCCCTACTCATTGTGTGGTTTTGGTAGGGTTATGGTATCATCGGTACGATCCCCTACTTCATGAGTTATACTATATGTGGTTTTCAGCATCATCGTGACCACCTATACATGGGTGACGATCCTCTATTTGAGTGATGTGATTTGTAGAACATAAAATCATGTTTTGGTATCCTCTAGTGGATCCTAGGAATGATCCTATATCTGAGAGATCTTTGAGTTACTGGATTGGGCTCTTGTATCCCATAATGAACCCTAAGAGTGATCCCCTATCTGAGGAGTTTTTTGTTTCCGCTGAGTTTCAGCATATTGTTCCTAGTGGTGATAACCAATGAGCGGGTTCTCTCGGCTGGGCCATCTAGGATAGTGGTGTGAGACCTGTTGGAGTGTGTGTTCTCTTGGTTATGTGTTGCCTTAGAGATTCTATTAGAGTCTTTTTCTAACTATGAGGTCGAAACCTCATATGGATTGGTTCCTGAGACGAGTATACTTGGTGTTTTTTGGGTTTCCTTGTGGTGTTGTCACGTCTCAAATGACACACCCTATGGTTTGAGACGACTAGTTATTTTTAGTTGACAATTTTCTTGAGATGTAGTATCTCTCTCATTTGGGTTCCCTCTGGCTAGGATGAGAGGACTGATGCCTTTCAATTTCTCATTTTCTTTTGACGTTTTTGGAGTGCCTACTGAGTATCTTTATACTCAGCTCTGTATGGGCTTTTCCCACATATGTCTTGTGACTTTTTTAGACCACGGGCCTTTCGACGGAGTCCCAAGAGGACCCGAAGTAGGTGGATCTTAGTGAGATGGACTAATGAGGGTTTTCACCAGATCTTGGCTGAGGAGATTACTGGTGGGTGTCTTACACCGATCCCCTCCTAAAATTAGGTTGGGCGTTTTTGTATTTTTTATTTTGGTGGGCACTATATTTTCCCATTTTGTACTTATGATTCACTCTGGTTTGGGTTAGATGTATGCATCCATTTCTTTTCAATTTTTATATATCTCTGCACTGTTTCATGGAGGTGTATGTGGGTGCCTGTTTATAAATGCGATAGGCTAATGCCTCCCATGTGTGTGACAGCCTAATCGGTGCTAGTCTCCAGCCCCTATCCTATTGGAGGTGGGCTTTGGGAGTTGCGGATCGAGCCCCGTCGGGTCAGTTCAGGACCTTATGAAACCCTAGCATTCCATGTGGTTGAATCTAAGCTTTTGGATGGGGTTTTATGTTATTTCTTTGCAGTTTAGATGTGTGAGGACTTCTATACTTTGGTCTTAGTGATATTTTGTGATGGAATCACATTTAAACATTCATTCAAGGTGGGTGTATCTATATAAGGGTGTATTTTCATGGAGTAAATCTGGTTCTTTATTTACTTTGATTTTTTAAATCAATTTTCCCTCAAATTGTTTTGAAAATGTTTATTTAACAATTATCATTATGATTTATGGAGTGTAGTAGAAATATAATGGTTTAATGTGTCTTTTTTGACTGGAAGTGGTTTGAATGTATGCAATGTGTTTGAAAAAATTCCTCAAAGAGGATTTATTATTTCAAATAAATTTAAAAATGGGTTTTGGAAAGAGTTTTACCATGTTTATGAAATTTGGTTGATTATGGGCATGTATGGTTAATGAAATGGAGATTTATATTGATTTATATGATTATAAATGTGTCTCACATGGGAGACCTTGGGTGTGTGAGTGACATAATAACTTGAAGCCTTAGATTATGTCATGTAATAACTAGGGAAGTGTTACCAATGAGATCAAAGAAACCCATAGAAATGATGTTATCTAAAGGACCGAGTGATCTCACAAAAAGAATGTTTCCCATGTGGACAGAGATCACCCATTAAAAATAGATCCCAAGGAAGACTGAGAGAGATTCTAAACTTTTGGTACTCGTTTATCCGAAAATAAAACCATCTCTTATAATAAGTCATAATTTTTCCCATTGGTTAGATCCCATGATGCATTTATAATTGTTACTTGTTTATTTTAGATTCACTTTTATTTTTTCTTAAAACCCTTATTGGATATATTATTTTGTTTATGTATATACTTATTCCATGTTTGTATGAGTTGGGAATGTTTATATCATGTATCCTTACTTCCTTTTATTTGAGCCTTGCTCACTCATGTTTTAGAAACATGGTTTTTTTTTAAACCCAAATAAATTTTTAATAAATGTTTTCAAATTGAAATTGTTTTAAATGTGGATTTCAAACTATAGGTATTTATTTTCATAGATAAAGAACTTTTATAAATTTATGGTTATATCCTACTATAATTTTAGATTACGCATTGTATATGGATTTGGGAATATGCAGGCCTTGTTTTATAGGACACACGTAAAGGCAAGAGAACCATGTCTATGGTGGATCTTCTTGATTATTGTCATATATGGTTGGTTTAGGATTATGGGTACAATGGTCTTATAGAGTTTATCTCAGGCAGTGAATTTTTGGGATTTTGGTTTGGTTTCTATTTTATGTATTGGCCTATTTGGTCATGATCCCTATTTTGATATTTTGTATGATTTTGTATTACTGTATAACATATATATGTGTTTTTTATATATTTTAAAATGATGTTGGTTATGATATCTTCTTTTAGTCATTTCTCTATATACTCTATTTGGTTATTTGTATTTGTTAATTATTTTTATTTTTTAACATGGATATCAAATTCATGGATGGGGCATATTAAATTTTCAAGGGAAAACCCTTTCCCATATGGTTAAGTGTGATTATTAGATGATTGATGCCAGCCCATGACAATCAAGAATGCACTTTTGGCCTTATGTTAGAGTGGTTTGGGTGATGTGGTAGGTAAACCCGGGCTGGTTCGGTATAACAGCACAACACCCATGGACACACCGCAATTCCTCCCCTCTAAATTAAATCCTTACTCTAGTAGCATGTCTAATACTCCATCTTTTCATAGACATCCCCAATCACCAAAAAACACAAAGTGATCGAGAAGAACCAGGACACTAATATAGTGGTAAAATTTTTGAAAAATCACTTATTAGTTTAAAGTTGACTTTTAGATTCTTTGTATAATGGAGAGTATAATATACATCAGATGAATTAAACATAATTTATAGATGATATTTTAAAAGTTCATCCATAGAGATTTTATTCAGGTTTTGAACATTATAGTGTCCTAATATTTGATTCTAATTCCATGTATTATCCTCTATTTTAATATGGAAATTAATTTTTTGGTATTTAAATTCCATTAAGTCTATAGTATAATCATTATCATATTGATATATAAGTATAATGTGAAATCCTTGTGAACTTATTATTATATATTTATCATTTCCAAAGATCAAAAATTAACATTTATCAAAAAACTAACTTATATTTATGAGGATATACTTAAGTAATAAAATATAAATAATATTAGAAATTAATTTTTTATCTCATATAGATACATAATTTAAACCCATAATCCAAATATATAAAAAATATTCAAATATAATAGATCTTCCTAAAAAATATTAAAGTATCAGAGGTTATAATTTTCTCCAATAATGTGTATAGAGAAATATTGATCCATATACCATACATTATTTTTATTGGTAAATGGGTTTTTATCTTGTTATATTAAACTTTAAATATTTCAATACCCAAACATTCATCGGTATGGAAACAATGTAAAAAATATCTTTCTAAACCCATATCTTCCTAACACGTCTATGTTGAAGAGAAGCAAGCTCCATAGAAATATAAGATTTAGCAGTTTTGAAAAAATTTGGACTCCATAAAGAACAACTACTTCTATAGTATCCACTAGCTTGATAGTAAGTAAAAAAGTTTACACTTTTTAAAGTGAAGTAATTAGAAATATTTTTTTCTCATGATGAAGAGAGTCCCACTCTAAACATTACATTAAAAGATTTTTGTAAACATAGAATCTTTTCTTTATTTTATCTTCCTATCATAAATTTTGATTGAACATTATTAAAAATTTCAATTTCAAATTTAATTTTAATAAATATATTCTAATTTTTTATTTTCATAAAGTATAAATAGTATATACAGAATTTAGTTTTGATGATAAAAAATTGAATATTTTCATTTTTCTTAGCATGAGAATGTTTGTATTTCTTGGATAATGGTTTATAGGATCTTTCTAAGTCTTCCACATATTCATTCAATTATTACACTAATAAAAAACAATTTTATTCTTCTTTAAATGAATCAAAAGAATTTTAGGAATCATTAGTTAAAGTATAACTAAAATTTTATAGAAATCATTTTTCATCATTTGAAATATCATTATAAATAAATCAATAAATCATGCATTTATCAATTTGATTCGAATTAATTTGGAATGAAGAATATTAAATTTTACTAATGGTGTATGTATCTTTAAGAAATTCTTTTCCCGTGCATTTATTTTTTCTTATTGAATCTTTATTTAAATTATTAAACCTTTGAAAATTAAACATTTTAATGCCCCAGCTTCTTTCATTCAAAACAAATAACATCATTTGAATGTTTTCTTTCTTCTATTCTACTAAATATTTCATATATTTTATTTCTCTCCTTCTTCTTATTTTTGTTCCTAGGTTCTCTCATATGAAATATATTAACCATAAACTTAATAAATTGAGAAAACTCTTCTTCAGTAAGTTATATGTCACCACCGTCCAAATGATATTTTTTAATGGTAGTGAAAAAATTATTTTATTCTTATTTTTCTCCCTTTTGTCATCTATTTTAATATGATTTTCTTACAACATCAACATTTTCTTATGTTTATCTAAATTGAGATTTATTATATACTTTTAATCCTTAAAAATTTATTCTTTTAGACTCCAAATTTTTTTAAAAAATGTATACAATATTTTCAACCACTTGTTATATTTTTTTCTCACATGGATTAAAAACTATTCAGAATAGTCAGTAATTATTAATATATATGAACTAAATGAACCCTTGTTAAGAAATTAGATGCATGATACTTTACTCTAATAATTTCTATTCTTATTTATAATACAGTAGATGATCTAAAATATGTAACTTTATTTATATTTTATATAACATTATCTATTTAATAAGATTAAATATAACAATATACTTCATATAACAAAGTATTCAAAATATTTAATCTAATTGAAATTGATCCTTTTCATCTAGAGTAAAATATATAACAACCTTATCTAGAATCCTTTAATCTATAATAATAATTAGTTGGTAATAAACTCTAGTGTTTATAATTTAATTCTTCTTTTTTTATTTACATTATTCATAATTTATATCATCAAATAGAAGTAATCGGTTCAGATATAAACTTTCTGGAGTTCTAACTAGAATATTTTATGTCATAAAGAACTTATCCATATTATACATTAGTATAAGGAAAACCTAGATGAATTATCTAATAGAATTTATACAATAAGTTAAAAATAAAGTGGGGATATGAATTGATTGATTAAAATACTTAAATGAACGAAAACTACTATTTGTGTAATGTATCATATTTTTCATGTATTATTTTTAAATATTATATGGAATTATTACAAAACTAGGATTTATAACGGCATGCGATTCCAAGACCCGGAGTGCACAGAATAAATGTTTGAAATAAATTAAACTTTTCAATAGTGTGTGCGAGTGGTTTTTCTAAAAAAGTGGAATAACTTTTAAATGGGTACCCAGATCAGAAATCTGAGGGCATCATTGCATTCAGAGCAACACTTTACCTTACATGGGGCCTATCATCGACCGGTGTTGGTCAACTAAAAATTAGTTTTTAGAGGTTTTAAATAAATAAAATAAAATAAAAATTTATTTTATTTTAAATGTTTCCATAACGCAACGATGCTTATTTTTTAAAAATTCCAAGATCCTAGGGTTAGTCTCATAACCCGGAAAAAACTCCCTAGAATCTTCTAGAGCTTTAAAGAGGATCCACCCTTAGAGAATCCTTGATGAACACTGATGAACGATGATGCGTAGATCATGCGCAGTGAGATCAAATCCCAACTGATGACTGATCTCCCTCTTCGTTGACAATCAAGGTAGGGATATGTTATTTTGATTTAGTTCCTCCTCGTTCTAGAATTAAATAATGAACATGGATTAACCAATAAATATGTTGATCCACGGATTGTGCATTCTTGTGGGAGGGTTTTGTTTTCCATTTATCTTGGGGTTTTGATTCGGGAATTGGTTTTGTGATAATTGTGAATTTTCATTTTGGTTCGCATATTAAACCTATTAATGGGAGAGGATCGACGCCATGATGAACGACGATGGAGGTGCATTCCTCCTTTGTTTCTTGAATTTCTTCTCACCTTTTTAACCTTGTGTTCTTCACGTTCTTCATAGGTTTATGAACAATGGATCTTTTTTCATCTATTTCATAACACAAAAATCCCAAATTGGATATTTGACTCTATGACAACCTAATGGAGGTGCGACGATGACGGTGGTGGACGAATTGACGTGGTTCGAGAGAAATCTACCTTTGAGCGTTCTTCATGTTGATGGATCGATAGGTGTGTTTGGGGCCAATCAGACACCCGAAAATTATCAAATCAGCTTTTTCACAATGGTCCAACCATGAAACATGAGTTTCGAAGTGATCGGGTGGCTAGATCAAAGATCGAAGGATCACCCGAGGTGCGGTGATGAAGAATAGTGATTCTGGAAAATTGAGATAAACATGGAGTGTATCCCAAAAAACACACCGTGTGGGGTCATCATGGCGGTTTCCAAGTCTTGCGCACTGCACACGGTGAAGGACACAGCATGCACATGGTGGATACACGGTGTGTGGGCCCCACCCAGTGGCAGATGGAGTTTCGGGTGACAAGAAGCGTAGACACGGCATGTGACCACTGTCGCATGGTGTTTAGGTCCTTACATGGAACTCGTCATGTATCTCAGATGATACAAAAACATAGGGTGGAGTACATGCCATGTACTCCACCACATGGCCAGACGAGGCCGGTTGCATGGGTCACCCCGTGTACCCGTTATACGGGTTTACATACAGGGGTTGGCGCCGTGTATGGGCACATGACCAGCATACACGGATCGGACCCCGAATACCTTGACAGAGCCTGTGACCCTTCCTAATTTCCATGTATATATGTTTTTACACAGCATGTCCTCCAAACCTAGGCCATTGTACACAGGAAATACCCGGAGTCAAGGGACATGACGTGTGACCACTCCTACGCATCGTGTACTCTCTTCTACATGGCTTGATCCTCTTTTACACCATTCCTTGGATAGGTTTAATTTGGGTGAATTCCTCCTTTATCATTCCCCTGAAGTTCAGGTATCATTTCCTTCCATAGGAGTATGATCCCTTCAGTAATACTTTCTGAGATAGAGTTAGGTATCCCTCCAAGAGGCCCGGAGCGAGATCCTCTATCCATTCTTGACCCTATGTAGACTGAGGTATCAACATGACTAATCCTACAATATGTCGATGCTCAACATAGTAGGTGAGTCTGGATGAGTCGCGGTATCCACCAAGGCCCAATTAGTGATCCTCATATGTGTATCGTGATCTTTTTTCACTCAAGAGTGTATTCTCTTGGAATGAGTGTATATTTTCTCTCTTCAGATCTATCATTGCATCTCTCTCTCTCATGGAATTTCCTAGTGAACAGCACTTCTCAGACAGATGTCATCGAAGCTATCAGACTCATGGAGTGATTTCTCCCAGGAGAGTGCTTTGTGTAATCCTAGAACTGAATCCCTAGCATGGGTATTCAGTCATTGTAGACTACAGGTTTGGGTTCCGAGTATATTTGGATATGTTTATCTTGATATATATTCAGTAGACATATGTTGTGTAGAGCATAATATACCTTTACTTTGTGTATTTCTTTGTGGTTTTTTAGGTTCCTCTACTGAGTATTGTTATACTCACCCCTGCATGGGATTTTCCTGCACATGTCGTGTCTTGTACAGGCAATCACCCTTTTGACAGAGTCCATGGAGGACTAGGACAAGACTGAGCTTTCTGAGTTCCTTATAGGACAAGGTGTTCCTATGACTATGAGCAGCAGTCCCAGTACCTCTTTGTGCTTACAGGTTGTACTTTGTAGTTTGAAGACTATTGTTTTTTGTGGGCTTGTATTCTGGCCCAGTTTACTTTACACACTTTACTTTTCATTGTACTCTGTTGGTTGAGTTTAGTTGTATGCATTCATTTGTTCCTTAGTGGTTTTTACTTTTAGCATTTGTGGGCTTGGAGATGCGTGCATGTGTACAGGTACCTAGGAAATGTCTCCCATGTTATTGAAATGCCTACTCAGTGCTACTCACCAGCCCCAGGCCTATTGGAGGAAGTCTTGGGGATTCGCAGCATGGTTCTCACTGGGATGGGTCATAACAAAGTGGTATCAGAGGTCGTCAGATCTACATTAAGACCAAGAGTCTATGAGATTTTTTTGTGAAACAGTGTTAAGTGTTTCGAGCTCAGATTTTGGGCCAAGGACTCCAGTGTTGGTGTGGGCGGTCAACGTATCCATACACCAGGACATTGATAACCTGCTTTTTGACTCTGTACATAAAAGAAATAGTTGCGAGTGAATAAAATAATGGTACATGCATCATATAGGAATGGGTTATTTCTTTCATGTACTTTAAATTTCAGTGATCTTGATATACTCTTAACCATGGTACTTCTTGTTTCTTTAAAGGATGCCTCTGTGACACATACCTACTAGGATTCAGCATCTCGATCATGAGGATGACCCCCTTAGTGATGAGGCTTCTATTCAAGGACTAGTTCCCCAGGCGTTACCTCTAGGTGGTGCTCCTGCTATACCACCACAAGTGGAGCATCCCGTGGTACCTGTAGTTATGAAAGACGAGGGGTGTAGGCCGAGCGCACTCCATGAGTTTAAAAGACAGATCCCCCTTAGGTTTTGAGGTGATCCTGACCCTCAGGCGGCTGGCTTGAGTCAATTACCAGAGTTTTCCACCTAGTTAGGACACTAGTAGACCATATGGTAGTCCTAAGAGTGATCCTTCTTTAGGGTTCAGCAGGGCGATGGTGGAGTTTGACCACGCAGACTCTCAACGAGGAGACTCTTTCGTGGATGGAGTTCGAGTGAATTTTTATAGATGAGTTCCCTTCAGTTTCGCTGAGAGAAGTGTGTATCCAAGAGCTTCTTCAGCTCCAGTAGGGAATTTTGATAGTGGATGACTATTCATCAAGGTTCACCAACCTCGCTAGGTACTCGATGGATATGGTCAGGGATCAATACTTCAGATCTCGGACCTTAAAGAAAGGTCTATGATGATAAATTCGAGTTAGTTTAGTGACTCTATGAATTTCAACTTATGTTGGAGTGCTCGAGCAAGATTTGGTAGTTGAGAGATTCTTGGAGGAGAAAAGGCATCCAATGATAGTCAACAGCAGGTAGACAGGTGCGGAGACCTCAACAGCAGGGAGATGATGCTAGGAATAGGGTTCGGGACATGGGAGACGTCACAGGAGGACCCAAGATAGGGGATCGATAGTCCATGACTCTCAGGATGGATCGAATCAGACTAGGGAGAGGCAATACTACTCGTACGACAATAGAGGACATCTCACTAGAGTCTTTCCAACCCGTCTAACTGCTGATAGGGAGGAAATTTATGGAAAACTGAGGTAGAGGCAGAGAGTGGAGCAGATAAACTCACCAGGCTGTAGACGTGGCAGAGGATTGGGGAGAGCTGTAGGTGGTGGAAGATGCTTTGATCTACTTCCACCGCCACCCCCAAGAGGTCCACACGAGGCTTAGGGATCTAGGGTACAAGGGCGGGGACAGATTCATGCAGTCGAGGCATATAACCCAGGGACTCCAGGGATGATCTAAGGTACGATATGTGTCTTTTCTACCTTATCTTCCATACTCATAGACATAGGTTCCAATCATTCCTTCCTCGCCACATGTCTTATGAAAAACCTTGAGATTCTGGTATATTTTTTGACTCGACCCATACAATTGGAGACACCTACGGGAGGATACTTGATGATCATGAATCTTTTCAAACAGTGTGATATTTACCTTGTAGGTGAGAGTTTTAGTTGGAACCTCTTGGTGGAAGAGTTGAGGCCATGTGACATCATTCTCGATATGTATTGGTTATCTTCATTCAATTACTAGATTGACTGCTTTAGGTAAAGAGTGTGGTGTGTCCACAGCGATGGGAAGAGGTTTTCCTTTGTTGGTGAAAAGGATACCCAAGAAGCATAGGATGGGATCATGCATAAGAGGGTTCATCTAATCACTCATGAGTTGGCTAGCCTTACCCTCAGAGCAGTAGATGTTGTGAGCTTCCAGTTCCTAGAAATAGTGATGGAATACAAGTATGTCTTCCCTGAAGATGTTTTGGGACTACCTCTCCATTGGGAGATCGAATTTTGTATCAACTTACACCCCGAGATGGCACTGATTTACTCACTAGTATATCGGATGTCTCTCACAGAGCTACACAATTTGAGGGTGAAGTTGGAGGATTTGTAGTGTAAGGGCTTCGTAAGACCCATTGTTTCACCATAGGTGGCCCCAGTTTTGTTTTCCAAGAAGGAAGATGGGATTTTTTGGTTGTGCGTGGATTACCGAGACCTAGACTAGGTGATGGTGAATAAAAATTATCCATTGCTAAGGATCGATGACCTCTTCGATCAGTTGGGAGAGGTACGTTGGTTCTCAAAGGTTGAACTTGTGTCAGGTTATCACCAGCTTCGAGTATGGGATGAGGATATACTGAAGATAGATTTTATATGCCGCTGTGGTCACTATGAGTACTTGGTGATGCCTTTCAGCATGACTAATTCCCTTGTAGTGTTCATGGGACTAATGAACCATATATTCCAGCCATACATAGATCGATTCATAGTGGTCTTCATCGATGACATCCTTGTATAATCAGCTTCATATGAGGAGAATGTGAGACACCTAAAAATGGTTCTAGATGTACTCTAAGATCACCAACCTTATGGGAAGCTCTCGAAGTTCCAATTCAAGATACATGAGGTCCACTTTCTGGGACATGTTATCTTAGCAGATGGAGTAGCAATAGACCCATCCAAGTTCGAGGCTGTTTTAGCATGGGAGCCACCTCGGAGTGTGATAGAGGTGTGGAGCTTCCTTGGGATGGTAGGATACTACCATAGATTTATCTCTGATTTCTCTTAGATATCAGCACAAATCATATCCTTGACCCAAAAGGGGAAACCTTTCTTTTGGACAAAGAAGTTCCAGTAGGATTTCTAGTAGCTGAGGCAGAGTTTGACGAGTGAACCGATCAGGAGATTTCTAGATGAGGGTGTTAGGTACGTAGTTTTCTGTGATGCAATAGGGACCAGGACTGGTTGTGTTCTTATGTAGAGATAAGCAGTGATTACTTATGGTTCACATCAGCTCGGGCTACATGACTACAACTACCCCACCCATGATCTCGAGTTTTAAGTGGTATTCTTTGCATTGAAGATGTGGTGACACTACCTGATGGGAGAATGGTTTATCATCTACTCTGACCAAAAGAGCCTCAAGTACATATTCTCGCAGAAGGATCTGAATCTGAGCTAGAGACAATGTCTAGAGTTACAACAATATTATTAATTCAAGATTTTCTATACTCCTAGGAAGTGGAACATTGTGGCAGATGCTCTCAGCAGGAGATTGAGTTCGTAGCTGCTAAGTGAGGCGACGGAGCAGTTGGCCTTCCTACAGTTATCCTTCATGGATGGAGATGAAGCATATTATCTCCAGTCGATGGTTGTCATCCTTTCACTCTTACAGTGAGTTAGGGAGGCACAGCTAGGGGATGTCAACTGCGAGACTTTACATGCTTAGCTATCCAAAGGACATGCTTATGATGGATATTCTCAAGGTGGGGACCATGTCGTCCTTTTAAGAGGACACACAATTGTGCTAGTGGCATTGCAATAGGAGGTTCTAAGGAAGTTTCATACATCCACCTTGGCGGTACATCTTAGAGTGGAGAAAATGTACCAGGACCTCCAGTATTAGTTCTGGTAGACAAGTATGAAGAAGGAAGTGGAAGAGTTAGTTTCTCGATGCCTTATGTGCCAGCAGGTAAAGGCTGAGCACCAAGTTCCGGTAGGATTAGCTCACCCCTGGAAGTGCCAGAGTGGAAGTGGAATAAAATATCTATGGACTTCGTGATGGGCTTACCACAGACGTCCAAGAGACATGATTCCATCTGGGTGATCTTCGACCAACTCACCATGTTGTCCCACTTCCTAGCTATCAGGGAGCATAGTTCCATAGAGATCTTGGGAAGACTCTATGTGCATAAGATAGTTCGACTTTATGGAGTCCCTTTGACGATAGTCTCAGATCGAGACACACGATTCACATCCCGGTTATGGAAGGGATTGCAAGAGGCCTTTGGGACTCATCTACATTTGAGCACAATGTTCCATTCCTAAACAGATGGTCAGATGGAGAGGACCATTCAGGTTCTGGAGGATATTCTATGAGCCTATATCTTGGATTTTGGTTTCAGTTGGTAGGACCACCAACCACTGGTGGAGTTCGCATATAACAACAGCTACCACTCCACCATCGGTATGACATCGTTCAAGGATTTATATGGGCAACCCTACCAGTCATCACTCTATTGGACCGACCCCAAAGATTCAGCACTCATTGGTCCAGAGTTAGTGTAAGATACCACCAAGAAGGTGTAGATCATCCATGAGTGGATGAAGTCTGCACAGATCCAAAAGAAGTCTTATACTGACAAACGATGGAGACCTCTAGAGTTCGAGGAGGGATACCATGTATTCCTTCGGGTCTCACCTCGATGAGGGTTGTAGAGATTTGGTCGGGATAGAAATCTATCTTCAAGTTTCATTAGCCCTTTTCAGATATTGCACAGAGTTGGTGAGGTGGCATACTGCCTAGCTCTATCGCCGCAGTTGCATCGGGTGCATAATGTCTTCCATGTGTCGCAACTGAGGAGGTATGTGCATGACCCATCACACATCATCACATGGGGTGCGCTAGACATTGAGGATGCAGTGACCATCGCAGAGTACCCAGTGGAGATTGAGGATTGATAGGAGAGTATCCTTCGTGGGTGATTGATTCCCCTAGTGCATGTCTGTTTCCATCGCGAGAATCTTCAAGGGATTATATGGAAGCGGGAGGCTCATATTCATGTGCAGTACCCACATTTGTTTTTGTAGAATTTTGTTTTGGATTTTCAGAGATGAAAGACCAAATGTGGGGAGAATGTAATGTCTCAGTTTTTCTATTTATTATTTTTAAATATTATATGAAATTATTATGAGACTAGGATTTGTGACGGCGTGCGATTCTGAGACCCAGAGTTCCCAGAATAAATTTTTGAAATAAATTAAACTTTTAAATAACACGTGCAAGCATTTTTTATAAAAAGTGGAATAAATTTTAAATGGGTTCTTGGATCAGAAATTTGAGGGCACCATTGAATTCATATAAACGACTTTACCTTAGGCGGGGCCTAACATCGACTGGCATTGGCCGACTGAAAAAGTTAGTTTTTGGATGTTTTAAATGAAATAAAATAAAATTAATAATTTATTTTATTTTAAATGTTTCCATAATGCAACAATTCTTATTTTTTTTAAATTATCAGGAGTTCAGGATTAGGCTCATAACCCTAGAAAAACCTCCTATAATCCTTTAGATCTTTAGAGAGGATCCACCCTCAGAGAATCCTTGATGAAAGTCAATGAATGAAGACATGTGAATCATGCGCAGCGAGATCGAATATCAACTGATGACCGATCTCCCTTGTAATCAACAATAAAGGTAGGGTTTTTTTATTTTGATTTAGTTCTTCCCCATTCTTCTATTAAACGACAAACGCAGATCAACCTATAAACAGGTTGATACACGGAACGTGCGTTCTTGTAGGTGGATGTTGTTTTTTGTTTCTCTTGGGGTTTTGATTTGGGAATAGGTTTTCTGATAACTGTGAATTGTCATTTTTATTATCCTGTTAAACCTATTAATGGGAGTGGGTAGATGCCATGATGAATGATGGTGGAGGTGTGTTCCTCTGTTTCTTTAATTTCTTCTCCCCTTTTTAAGCCTACGTTCTTTGCGTTCTTTGTGGTGTTATGAACAATGGATCATTACACATCTCTTTTTCAATGAAAAGATTCCAAATTCTATATTTGTCACCCTGAAGACCTAAGGGATGTGTGATGATGACAGCGGAAGATGAATCAACATGGTTCGGGAGAAAGCATCCTTTTAGATTCCTTCATGCGAGTGGATAGATACGTGTGTTTGGGGCCGATCGGACACCCAAAACTTACTAAATCAGCTTTTCCATGATGGTTCGACCTTAAACCATGAGTTTTGAAGTAATTGGGAGGCCGGATCAAATATCAGAGGATCACCCAAGGTGCGGTGATGAAGAACAGTGATTCTGGAAAATCACGATAGACACAGTGTGTATCTTGAAGAACACACGATGTGGGTCAGCATGGTGGTGGCCAATTCTTGCACACTGCACATGGTGAAGGACACGGCATGCACATAGTGGAGACATGGTGTTTGGGCCCCACCCAATGATGAATGGAGTTCCGGATGATACTTAGCGTAGATACGGCGTGTGACCACTGTCACACGATGTGTGGGTCCTTACATGGGACTCAGCATGTATCTCAGATGATACATGGACATGGGGTGGAGTACACACCATGTACTCCACCACACGATCAGATGAGGCTAGTAACATGGGTCACCCCGGGTACTAGTTACACGGGTTGACATACACGAGCAGACCCTAGATACCTTGACACAGTGTTTGATCCTTCCCACATGCTACGTATATACATTTTTACACAGCATGTTCTCCAGACTCAGACCTTTGTACAAGGGCAGTACCCAGAGTCAAGGGACACAACAGGTGACCACTCCTGCACGTCGTGTACTCTCTTCTACATGGATTTATCCTATTTTACACCATTCCTTAGATAGGTTTCATTTCGGTTAGTTCCCCCTTTATCGTTCCCCTTAAGGTTATGTATCATTTCCATCCATAGGAGTATGATCCCTTCAGCAGGACTTTCCAAGATAGAGTCAGGTATCCCTATGAGAGGCCTAGAGAGAGATCCTATATCCATTCTTGACCCTAGGTAGAGTCAGGTATTGATGTGATTAATCCTACAAGACGTCAATGCTCTACTTAGTACATGAATCCAGATGAGTTACGGTATCCGCAAAGGCCCTGCTAGTGATCCTCATCTATGTATCATGATATTTTCCCACTCAGGAGCGTGTTCTCCTGGAATGAGTGTATATTTTCTCTCTTCAGATCTATCAGTGCATCTCTCTCTTGTAATTTCCCAATGAATAGTACTTCTTAGACAGACGTCATCAGAGCTATCAGACTCGTGGAGTGAGTTCTCTCGTACAAGTGCTTTGTGTAATCCTCGAACTGAATTCGTAGCGTGGGTATGCGGTCATTGTAGAATATGGGTCTGGGTTTCGAGTATATCTAGATTTTTTTCTCTTGGTATATGTTCAGTAGACATATACTGCCTAGATATTACTGTACCTTTACTTTGTGTACTACTTTGTGATTTTTCAGGGTTCTCTACTGAGTATTTTTATACTCACCCCTACACGATATTTTTCCACACCTGTCGTGTCTTGTGCAGATGAGCACCCATTTGAGGGAGCCCAGGGCGGACTAGGATTGGACCAAGATTTCTGAGTTCCTTATAGGACAAGGTGTTCCTATAGCTACAAGCAGCAGTCCCAATACCTCTTTGTGCTTACAGGTTGGACTTCTTAGTTTGCAGACTCTTATTTTTTGCGGGCCTGTATTCTGGCCCAGTTTACTTTATGCACTTTACTTTCTATTGTACTCTGTTGGTTGAGTTTGGTTGTATGCAAGCATTTTTTCCATATTGATTTTTACTTTTATCATTTTTGGGCTTGGAGATGTGTGCATGTGTACAGGTGCCTAATAAATGTCTCACATGTTAGTGATATGACTACTTGGTGCTAGTCACTATCCCCTGGCCTATTGAAGTTAGGCTTAGGGAGTGGTGGCATGGACCCCACTGGGATGGGTCCTGACAATTTGGAAGTAGTTTATATGATCTATGTTGTAGGTACTATGAGCTATTATGATATAATACAATAGTAATGAAACTGAAATCTAAATATTAGTTGTACACTTTAGATACTCTGATATAATACTATATGAATAGAAATAATAATTAATAAAAAAATAAAAACCTATAGAATAAATTTAGTAAGTAATTTTATCCATGTTATTATCCTTGGAACTTATTCACTTTTATCTAAAGTTCCTATATGAAAAATTCATTAATTTTAATATAATAGGTTCTAATAAAGAACCAATTTTAAAAGAGATTAGATATATCATACTATTATCCTTGTATCTTCTTTGATCCATATGATTGGTAGTATCGAGTCCTTACCCAAATATATCTTCAATAAAAGAGATATCAGTAAAATGTAAAATGGTTACAATATGAAATTTTTTTATCCTTTAAAATAATTATTCATACAATGAAGTTATGAAACAAAAATATAAAAAAGAGAATAAAAACTCACCCTAACTAAATCATAGATAATGTGTTCAATCATTCGGTTTTATTTTTTCAACACTTGCTTCGATCATTATTTATTGGTAATTAGAAAATTAACTTTTCTAAAAGATTCATCAAAAGTATTAGATTACATATATATTTCAATGGATATCCAATAATTTTGGATCATTTTATGATGGTTTTTATATTTATATTATATTTTCATAACATTTGAGTCATAAAAATATTTTTTATTATATAGGTGGTTTAATAGATATGGTGATCAAAGTGAGGCTAGTTTGAATAATCAATTTATTCATAAGGTATTTTAAAATTTAAAAGATATCAAGTAAACATTAGTGAAATAAATTTATTTTATTATGATTTATGAAAACAAGGATCCATAATATTTCTTTTAGAGAAATGAATTAACAATATATACCTTTTTAGTAATCAAAATATATGGTTAATAAATAGTTTTACAAAAGTATAAAAAGATAAGAAATATGTTATTAAATTTTTATTACCCCATGAATATATTCTCCTAGTGATAACTTTTCCATCCTTGTAAAGAAAAAACATATCATTAGGAACCTTCACCACCTTTATTATTCTCAAATATAAAATAACAAATTAATCATAATAAAAATATAAGTTTGATAAAAAAATTAGTGATGGTTAATTTCTTTTATTGATTTTAAAAGGAATATAATACAATAGGAAACCAATATTTTTTTATCTCCCAATTTCCCCAATATATTTTCCTATATTGCTATTTTTTATTATAGGAATCCATTTCTATTTTTAATCGCATCAAACTTCTCTTGAAACTTGTTATTTTTCTTCAATATCTAAATAAAACTAATTTTTTGGTTTCTCATGAATCCTATCATCTTATTAATAAGTAAGAAGTTATAATGACAATATTACTTAAAGTTAAATAGGTATTCCTTGATATATATCCCCAATTAAATCATTTATTATTAAGTTTATAAATAATTGAAAGACTAAGATAAATCATTTTATTATTTTATAATTATTACATAGGTATATATTTCTTCAAGTAAAAAAATAGATCATACTAATATATTGATCTTTTATATTATATAGTTAAATACTTCTATGAATATTTTAATATAGATAAAGAACCAAATTTTACAAACTCTTCTTATTTAATCTAGTTAAAATTTTATTGAGGTTTTTTTGAAATGATTTACATTACATAGTTCGTCAATTTCTTCAAATACCTACTCAGGGGAAGTAATATTAATAACATATTCTTCCCCATGATCTTCATCCTTATTTATAAATATAATTTATTAACTTCAATAACTTAATTATTATTATTAGATTCATATTCATCATGTTTCATTTAATAATTCCTTAGAACATTCTTAAAAGTAAAATTAAAAACTACTTTATATGGAGATTTTGTTGAATTGATGAGAATTTTACAAGAAATGTCTATATTTTTCAAATCCTATTTAGATTAATTTGATGTTTTCCTAAATAATTCATAGAGAATGATGATTTCTTTTCAAGGTATGTATAATAGTTGATGAAATTCCTTCATTAATATAAGAATAAACATCTAGGTGTTGTGAAATATCTATAAAGGATGTATTCCTTCCATATTTTATCTTATATGGTGGAGAAATTCCATTTAATGAATCAAATTATTCTATGATATTGACATCTATAACCTATAATTTTCCATTTAATTGGGGGTAATGGTGAAATAAAATCACTTTATTATAATTTATTTCTCCTAGATTATTGATCCTTGGATAGTAACTATAGGGGGAATAACTATAACATCATAGATCCAGTTCACCTGTGCCATGACTAAACTGGGTACTACTAAACTCATGAAACTCCTTATATTCTAGAGGCTACTAGAAGTTAGGGTCAACATATTATATATGGGGATATTATACACAATTTAATCAATATTAAGTAGTATTCATTAAATAATAAAATAGAAATATAAAAACAACATGTTATAGTTAAATTCCATCCAAAAGTAAATAAAAACATCATGTTGTAATAAAATGAAACGCTATTCATGTCATAAAATTAATTTAAGTACCGGAAGGATTTCCCATGGTAAAATCATATACAAATTAGATCAATAGAAAACAAAAGTTAGGATACATCAAAAAAAATAGTCTTAAGTCATGTCCTAGTCCCATCTCTCAACACCGACTATGCATCTCTACTCAACCATCCAATATAGTAGATCCCTTTACCTTACCTAATTCATGAAAGATAAATTTTTTATAGTTACCTAAACACCCATGAAAGTTTTTAGTACATGTCAGTGAGCTACCATCAGTGATGTCCTTAAAAATTCCAGTAAATACACATTCATGCTTGATATATAACATAATGAAGAAAATAAATAAATAACTAGACACATCATAGACTACTCAAAATCCAAACCACATGTGAAAATACCTACTTTATACAATTATAGAATGGATCGATATACCCATGTTCTGAATGCACATCGAGGATAAATGATGTATCAATCCCTATATAATTGTAAGAGTAAACACTCTATCACCATTGATCATCACTAGGTGAATAATATATCTCCATCACAATCCATATAGAATAACTATCCATCACCAATCCAATTTCAATAGAAAACAAGACATAACCTAGTGAATTAGGAATCACCAAACCCATGTGGATGATTTACAACCACAACACATCCTTATGTGGAAGATATACCACTTTTATAAAATTAAATTGGTTGATACACCACCAATATACAACTCTATTGGTGGATGATGAATTGCTACTAACCAACTCTAGGTGGAGGTGGTACCACCAACACATCAACCAAAAGGCAAAAAATATATCACTAGATTAACTTATTTGGATGAGATAAAACTAATATTACTAATATGTTTGAAAATATACTACCAACACACTAAGAAATCAACATTAAATCAATTCATCACTTAAAATCATTTATACATCATTTTAAATCATTTTAAAAAATAAGATTCATACACTTGATCCACTAACCCACACAAAGTCTTGTTCCTAAGATATTCCACTACTAGATTATCACATTCTCTAGACATTACCTACTAATTAATAGCCTAGGTTATATCATGATGTTCTTAAATTAAAGTATTAAGTATAATAACTTATTCTAGGTCTAAATCTATCATTTAGCACTTCAATTCACATGGAAAATTTTCATCAGTGACCATAGTGTTGATGTACACTTATAAAGATACCTCTCATGGGTTTAACAAGTTTAATATATGCCATAAGTTGTGATCAATTAAATTTAAATTAATTTCTAGGGAATGTTCAGAAATGGGTGCTTTACATATTTTGTACAGAACATGCTACAAGAGTAATACCAATGGGAAAATAAATTTACCACCTACCTAGGTCTTATAGGGTACTCCTCATCTAAAATCACCTACTTATTTGGTTTCAATCAGTTGAAATTGAGAAATATGGAAAATCATTAGAATTATGGATAACCAATGATATATGGTGAAACTATTATAAATTGGAATATTTATTGAATGAGAATCATTATCTTTACTTGATGAAACATCCAATGATATATGACTAACAATTTCGAGATAAGGGAAATATATACACCTATTTATGAAGAGAAAATTGAGATAAAAGGAAAGGGGGTTGTGAATATTCTTGGGATGAATAAAGAGGGAAGGGGTGATGGATTCATCTAATAAATTTTTTATGAATTAATTAGTTAATTAATTAATTAATTTAAAATAAACTATCTAGGAATCCACCAGGTACCCCCATCAATTCATTGGGTATCTAATGGGCATTAGGTACTCGCTTCAGGGTTACTAGCCACTCAGTAGACCACCTAATGCTCCTGACTCCCCTACCACCTCTACTAGGTACCCGGTAGTAATCCATTGGGTACCTGGTAATATCTATCAATGGACAGATGTATTAGAACCCAGTTTTTTCACTTGAAACACAACCCTAATATTCCACCATCACCTCCAATACTCATAATTCATAGAAATGAAAATGGTTTGGATGAAATTAGTTTTAAATAATATCTCGTATGGATACTGGTTGATACAACCTCTCTATCTTATAGTATTCCATTCCTGAGTTGCACCATCGAGTATCACGGATCCTTATTAGTGAAAACGTCTAGCCACTACTCCAACATATTTTACTTTCACTCCCACTTATCCTTATAGATATGTATGTTCTACTATTACACACATACCAAAGGACTTGTCTTTATACATAGTGTCTTCTATCATTGATCCTCTATACAATCTCATCACTCCTGAAAGGATGAGTCTAGATCTAATTCAAACTCATCAATGATAATCACATGAGAGGGGTCAAGATAGAATCTATAAAGTTTAAATACATGGAATACATCATGTATAAAACTATATATTTGAGATAGTGATAACCTATATTCCATATTATCAATCCTCTTAACAGCCTCAAATAGACCCATAAAACTAGTCGTCAACATTCATTGCCTCTTATTAAAGTTGATGCCCTAGAACCAACTACTTTATATATTATATTGATAAAATATTCATGATCTTAAATATTACTTAATATCATATCACATGATGATCATTATTTGGTGTGACATCAGTGAAATAATTTCCTAATGGTACTTTTCACAATGAAATTTTATAGAAGTTCATCATTATGAAGAGAACCTAAAAGTTACATGAATGTATTATTAAATACATGTTCTATGTTCAGATGATATCATCTAATGAGACACATATGATACTATATATCAAGTATAGTATGTCCATTATATATTAATACTTCTTCTCGTGATGTTCACCCTTGGTGATCTCTAAGAGAATAAAGTTATGAGAACTTGTCCCACCAGTAAGAAATCCACATTCATATGTTTCATTGGATATTTCATTCTACAGATGTGTGTAATGGTCCTTATACTTTAATATTATTATTATTTCATATAAATTAGTGGTTTACTTTGATGTATTGATGAAAACCATGAATAAATATGATCATGGTGATGTGGGATACTTTGGGTGTGTCACGAATGGTATTATATTAATGAATAAATTAGGGAAGGTTTTTTCCCTTTTATACATTAATAGAAGTTTATATCTCTATCCCTTTGATGGGAATATAACTACATGATTAATTCTATGTCCATAGTGATTTTATGTAAAGTTAATTTTTGGAATGTCAATGAAAGAGACATAAATAACATATGTCAATGACACCAATATACAACCTACATGATTCAATATATCAAGACAAAGGGATTATACTAAAAAGTTTATATTCATAAGAGGATTTCATTAATATTTTAACTTCCTTATCTATGGATTCCTAGGTATGTTTCTATATGTCAACCTTTAACTTTAATAGACTCTTCCTAATTCCACTAATAAAGGGTCCTAGAGGGTCACACATTAAATTTATTTGGAACCTCAGTTGAATTATATATGAATTTAAAATGTTGAATAAATATTATTCCTATGTGTGGTTTAATAATTATTCATGCATGGTTGGTCAAAAACATTAAATCATAAATTATTTAGGAGAATATTTGTGAGTTAAATATTTATAAATATTTATTCACTATTTTAGTAAATATAATGTTTATTTATTTATCAGAATATTATATAGTGATATTTATTTTTCAAAATAAATATTTCTTATTAAAATTTTGATAAATACTAAGGAGAAATAATAGGCTAAGTCAATGGTCCTGTGAGAAATTTTATATTAAATATTAGTAGAATAAATATTAATTTTTTTATCAAGAAATGGTATTTAATTATCTATGAGTTTAGTTCCTATAAAGTAAATAATAATATTATTATTATTATTTAGAAAAGGGGTTCTCCCGAGATTTAGAGAATATTAAGGGATTATTTTCAATTATTTATTCTCTGAAACTAGCTCCATATAAATGTAAATTGTATCATTATTAACCCTAATTTCAATTGTGGACAATGAAATACTAAAAATAATTATCTCAATCCTTAGAGAGATCATCATATAGACCACTCCCAATAATATAGAGTGATTATCCTCCTCCTCCCTATCTAATATAGAGAGAAAAAATAATAATTGTTTCACCTTGAATTAATTATTGTGGATATCAATAACAAACAATGTAACCATTAAATTATTCCATTCTAGAACTCAGGGGGTTTTTTGTAATGTTTGGAGGTTCATGGTGCATGTGTAGATCACTATTAAAGGGATTATACCCTTTAATCATCTAATATAATGATGGTATAATAAAAAATCTCAACGGAATTATCAACGAAGAATGAATTCTAATACAAGCTAATTTTTAATTTATAAAATTTATTTATAAATTATATATGATGATCATGTATCATGGATTCTAGTGTTAATATTTTTCTAGTTATGAGGAGAAATCCAAATAAATTGATAAATTTCCATTGTTTGTAATAGGACCAATCACTTATATTTCACCATAAAACCTTCAAGTGGTGTCAAAGTGGTCATATATAAATTTATAATTATTTATTGATCTCTGATCAATTATACACAGTTTTTCTTAGTTTTTTTATTTCTTGTTTATTCATTCTATAATATTAATGTCAATTAAAATGATTTGAAAATTAAATATTATTTTTCTAGTTGCATGTAATCTTAAACAAGTTATGAACATGTGAAGAATGATTGGATAATCCATCAGGAGGCTCTGGTGTTTCTATCTAGTCAACACTACAGCACATCGTGTAACTAAATATAACATGTTATGTACCAAAGATCACAACATTAAGATAGTATGAAGTATTCACAACTTTCCTAATGGAAATTAATACACATTATTAAATTACATACCATGAGTTGACAATCTAAATTTCCACACAATTTTTTGAATAACATGGCATGTAGATAGTGTAAAAGAAGTTTATTATACATGTTTTCATAGTGAATTTTATGGAATCAATAAGGTAAAATGTGTGTCATGTATCAATACATAACATTTGGGATGGAAATTTAGGAAATTTGTCAATTACACAATGTGTATATGGTGTTCACTGCCTATATCCCATAAGTTTATGTGGATGATATACTTTTCAAGTCCCTAAATGTCTATCATAGACACATTCTAAGTGACATACATGTTGTTTAGATAATTAGTATACATCACTTATCTGGACAAGATGCACAACATGTCCATAAAAATATATCACAAAAACATGGAAAGTGATATACATGTATTATAGATCATTAGTACATGTCTTATAGTCACCCATTAATTAACCAAATTTAATTTCATGAAAAATAATTAATTACAGCATTAAAACCGAATTACATAGCTAGTAGGTAATGTGATTATTATGTAACAAGGTTTTAGGGTTAATAATTTCTCAATTAATTCCTTGTAATTATCTATAAATACTGGTTATTTAGGTTAATTCCCATTTTTCCATAGAATATGAGAATTTCTAGTACTTTTTGTATGGATATTAAGATTAATTAATTAATTAATTGAATTAATTAAATCATATTTATCTTAATAATAAATAATTAATTGGAATTAATTCTATACAGTTTATTTTGTTGTATTTATTACATGTGTGTATGATTATAAGATTAGACTAACCTATGTATGTGATTGGTTTCTTTCAATTTATAATTATTAAATTAAAATTATTTTTTATGTGTTATCCCTGCCTCTATACTACATTGGACCTACGTTTCCATGTTTTTTTTTGTAAAAACTATTAAATATTTCATTGGTTCCCATCACCTGTGTGTGAGTAAAATCATGTGTACAAGATGAAGCTCACAAGTGAGTGGAGATAGTCCAAGTTCGAATATGAGATGAATAAAACCTAGGTAGTACATAGTAGTATGGGTGGAATATTAAAACTTGGACCAGTTGTGGCTCCATGAGTTATTTACCTTGGTTCAATGGTTGGTTTATAATATACTGATAAAGAAACCATCAGAATATCTCATGATCATTCCATTTTATTTCTGATATTTTCTTGGTTAATTATTTATATATACTTTATCAATAAATAAATGAATTAACAAGAAATAATGATATTTATAAAATAAAATTGAATTATGTGTAAATTTTATTTGTACATAGTTAATTGGTTAAGTAAAATCCAATTAATATTAACAATAATGTAACATGATAAAATGATAAATTTATACATAAATATAAAAATCCCTCAAATCAAATATTATGTCATAAAATAATTCCATTACTCGAATTAAGATACAAATATTTTTCAAATTTCTTAAACAGCCTCTGTTGGGATTATTTTAATTATTAGGGATTTTTAAATTGAGTTTTGGGCCAAATTATCCAAGTTCACATTGAGGGTTGATCACCTATGTGGGACTTAGTGAAACTAGTAGTAAATTTTTAAGGAATTCCATTTCTAGGATTTCTATATTAGAAATTCCACTCAACATATCAAGAAGTAGTGAGTAAATGTAGAAGTAATGTTACTCCTACCTAAATACCTTTTGTAGCTTATCAAGCCCCCAACTGGGTTATGATAAGTTCAATATGGATCCTTTACATTATAATATCCATGTAATAGGATATTTTAAAAATTATGGTGAAGTATATTTTTTTATTAAAACATATTAATACACTAGTAAATAAAATTTATTACATCACTTATTTTGTTAATCAAGAAAAAACTAAAAATTTCTTTTAATTAATGTGGAGTATAGAAAGATAAATCATTATAACACTATGATATTTAAGTTCATAGATCATGTCCTTAACAGCATATATTTCTAAGGGTAGTACATTTGTTTTATACATTAAAATACTATAAAAAAATTACACAATGTGATGGAATTCCCTATACCTATTCATCCACCTTATAGAGAAAGTGAAGGTGAGAATGATTCCTACAATAGATACATGGGGATTCTCTAACTGTCCATTACAATGGGATATTAGTTAAATTTAGAGAAATGATAATGAAATATAAGAACATGGATTTCTATACCATGACATATCATCTCCAATCTTAGCATCAATATATTGAAGTACATTGATCAGTTAGTGAAGTTGGGCTTCCATATGGATAAAAAATTATCCAAGTATCTCATATTATCACCCTTACCTTCTGGGTTATTCTTATTTATCTAAAATAATGATATGAATAGTATAGGTGAATAGATTAGGGGTCTTTTGACTAAGATTCACTGGTATAAAAGTATTTATGGAGAACTTAGTTCTATAACCCTTATAATGAACAAGATGAAAAATGAAATATTGAAAAGTTTGTGAATAACTTAAAGTTAACGATTCCTTTACAATATATTTTCCAGAGAAAAAAGATGTATAGGTACTATAGTGAATACGATTTCATTTTATTACATGTTTATAGAAAAATAATTTGAAAAGAAACAACAGTGAATTGAGGAATAATCAATCAGTTTCATCTACTTTAGGAATATATTTGTCATAGTATATAATGTTTATATTTCACCTTATGGGTATTTAATGAATTATTATTTTAATAAAATAATAAAAAAAGTAAGGTGTGTTCTCCTAATTTCTGATAAGGGGTGATTCCTATATTATCAATGAAAATCACACAAAATCATTACAATAAGTAAGGTGTGTTCCCTTAATCATTGATAAAGGATTATTCCTATGTCAGAAGTGAGAAATACATGACTTTATTAGTAATTTGTTTTCTTATATCTTTTGAAAAAGGGTGATTTTTATGTCAATAATGATAAAAACATGACTTCTAATTTCTCAGTGGATTGATTCTATTTGAATTATTATTATTTTTAAGTGTTACCAAAAATTTATATTATTTTTCTATTTGACACAATAATACATTATTTATTTTTAAATTAATGTTTTTATGGTACACTACACTTAATTAACAGTTCAGTAAAACTTGATTCATAAATATCCAACACTCTAAATAGATGATGAATATATAGTTATAAGACTCCAACCAAGTTGTGAAAATATAGTTCTTAGTCAAGTAAAGATATAAGTTTTCATGTATATACCCATTATGATGTTTATAATCTTTGGATTTAAAAATCTAATGTCTATTAAATAATTATGTTTTAGAGTATGAATCCTTTATATATAAAGGTAATTCACAAAGATTTTAGAGTATGTTCAAGCTTGGTCACATGAACTATTCTGATTAATATACTCCATATGGTTTTTTTTTCAATTTTTAATAATGTTTAGTGTACTAATGAATGGGCCTGTTAAATGATATAGAATCATTCAGGGGGGTTCCAGAGAATATATTAACCCAATTATTCATGGATCATTTAATGTAGATTGAGATTTTTTCTAAGATCACACATCCTTATTCACATCTTATAGATAGTGATAGTATATGGTAGATCAATAAGGAGTCTTATATATATTATTATATTTAATGACTCCTTTCAAGTTATGTTTTGAAAATAATAGTTTAACTATTAACCTTTCCAATTGAATTAACTTATGGATATCATATAAGTTATGTTATAAAGGAAGTCAATTATATCACGAACTCAGGTATTTGATGGGTTTAATAAAATGTACATCATGAAAAACACAAGGCACGTCTCAGTTAATGATCCTAGTACTTCTAAGGATATTAAAAACCCTAATATAGAAAAGGTATTAATCATACCATCTATATTTATATTAGGGAATTACATCACCTATGAGATAGTGGGAGAAGGAAAGGATTTACTTGAATTTTGTATCTCAATTTACATGTTGTCATAAGAACATTAAACTCCATAATTTTTAGTGGGAGGAATTGTTCCAAAGACACATACTAGATAGGATGGTTAAAACCATAATAGTGGTTTTATATTCACTATGGTTGGTGATATATAATTCAATAAGAATTATAATATAACAACCCTTCTCTTTATTCCACACTTAAACATAATTTATTACATAAACTTGCACTTAAGACAACTCTGAGGATCGAGAGGTCTAATGTCTTGGGAAATTAGGAATAATACATAATAACTTATAACACAACATCTTTATTGAAAACTTCTTTTACATGACCACATCATTCCTTCGTACTTAGCATTGCATGGGATAACTTGAGGATAAGTATAAGAAAAGGGTGAGATATAAAACCTAGTAAGGGATTAAACAAGGCATAACATGAATAATATAGTACATTTTAGTAAATAGGAATATCAATGAAGCATAAGAGAAACATGAACATAAAGGCATGATGTAGCATGATTAGCATAACATGGAAATGTGGAAACAACATTTAACATGATATTAGCATGATCCAAGGCCCATTGTGCATAGATAATGAGTAAACCCTCATTTAACTTGAATTATCATGAGTAAACCCTCATTGCACTTGATGTATCATGATACTATTCTTTACCCAATGCATTAGAGAGCTAGCAGGGTGCACCCTTCTTAATCATTTCATTTCATGCATAAGTGTGCCACATGGATCATATAGCATGGATTCATTAAACATCATAATTTATTCCATGATAAAGTAATGTGGAATTAATACATGAAACTCTATAATCAATAAGTAAATGTGCATAAAGGTGAATTCCCTTGATAGAGAAATGGTCATGGTATTCACTATACAATGACTTCATCTTGGAAAATTGTTGTGCAATTTCGGCAGCATAACGACATGACATAAGAATTTATAAAAATGTTTAATGAGAGATAAAGGGGTGTATCATCATATTTAAATAAAATGTACATTAAGGGGTCATATAGATACATATCCCAACATATTTAATGGAATTTAGATTTATAATACAAAAGACTTTCTTGAATATAATTGAAGAGAGAGAAATCCCTTACGGAATTTCGGCATAGTAATGGGTGTACATGGGAGGCATTAGTGAGAGATAAATGGGTCTATCATCATTCACCCATAAGTATAGAAGTATAGGAAAAGTTATAAGTCATACCCCAACATTTGTAACTAAAATTAAAAGGGTATAACAACATGATGAAATTTGGACAAAAAAAGGAGAAAGGAAAAAATCCCTTGCGAAATTTCAGCATGGTAATGGGTATACATGGGAGGAATTAATGAGAGATAAAGGGGTATATCATCATTAAAAAATAAGGAGGGAAGTATGGTGAGTTAAAAAACCATACCCCAACATTTGTAATTGAAAATAAAAGGGTATAGAAACATAATGAAACTTGGACAAAAATGAGAGAAGAAAAAATCCCTTACTTGGAAGTGTGATCCCAAAGGCTTGGAGGGGCTTGAGAGAGACTTATTGCGAGCTTAGGGCACCTTGGGAGGATTTTAGAGAGATACAGTCAGGTTTTTTTAGAGCTAAAAAAGATTTTAGTGAAGAGAAAGTGGGATCTTGGGTGGGTTTATATAAGAAAAGAGAGGGAATTCTTTATTATTTAGGTTTTCTCCACCACACATTAAACTAATCAAAACCACAAACCAACCCATATTTTTTTACCAAAGTTTTTTCCAAAGTGGAGTGGAAAAAATTATTTTATAAATAAAATTTTATAACTTCTTAAAATATCAGGATTGCTTATGTTGAGGTGAGTCACACTCTCAAGGAAAACAATTTTAAAAGATAAAATTTTTTATAAGTCTTGGAGGGTCCACTAAGGTACCATAACCTTAATAAAACAAATACAAAATCATATTATTTTAAATATAAAACATATATTGTCCGAACATCTCATTTATAGTATTTTATTACATCACTATTGGGTCATTATGATGTCATAAAACACATTATATATTTAAACGGTATTAAATTTTTACCCAAAAATTCGATTGTCTCAGAAAATTATGAAACATTTACCATTGGAAAATTTCAACATCTTGATTCCTAAAATAATATTAATTTTATATAAATAATTTTCTAAATATGTGAATTTTTACTTTTAAAATAAAAACTAACATTTATCAAAAATTCATGGCTTTTAACAAAAACAGCTTTCAAACCTTAATAAAAATTACAATTGTATTCATAAAAATTATTTGATCATTTATAATTAATAAAATTTAATTTAGTAATAATATTTCATTAAAATATTATTTTATTCAAATTTCCATCAATTCATAAAAATATATTTCTTAATTGAATATTAACTAAAAATACTATTTTATCTTTTAAAAACTATTTACAAAGTAACAATAATAAAATGAATATATATTCTTTATTCTATAAAAAAATAATGCACATAATCATAGTGCTAGGGTATTATTATATAACCCCTTATAACACTCGCATAAGACCAAAGGGTAAGGTGTGCGATGGTGATAGACTCTTGGGGTGGCTCGGATAACATCGCTTGGGTGGTAATCTCTATAAACTGCCAGTTCTCCTGTAGACGGTTATGTTCAAGCTTAACATGTTGAAGCTCAGCTTAGGATTGGTTAAGATTGAATCCCAATGACTCCACCTCCTTTCCAAGATCTGAAAATGGGCTTTGTATGGAGAAATTCTACTGGATGAGGACATCTCTTCCTTTGTCTGAGTAAATTGGATTTGTTAAAGCCCTGTATTTATACTAATCATGTGATCATTGTTCAATGCATATTTTAGCAATGGCCACAATTCTTAATGGTATTTTCAAAAACATAAAACCAAAGAAGTTCATATGTTATAAAACCATTTTACATAATAATACATTTAATTATATCAAGAGTAATTTTCATTATTAAGAGTTTGGGTCAATAAAATCTTCCCCCCTTATAGAATCTCTCCCTTGAAATTTCCTTTTCCCACACCAAAATAGATGAGGGTAACTCTGCTTCATCACTTCCTCTGATTCCCACATTTCTTCTTAAAACTTGTGGTTTTCCACAACACCTTGACGAGGGGAATTATCTTATTTCGTAGAACTTTTTCCCTATGATCTAAGATCTTCACCGACTTCTCTTCGTAGGAGAGGTCATTATCCAATGGTACCACCTTTAAATTGAGTACATGAAATGGATCAGGTATGTACTTCCTTAAGAGTGATACATATAATACATCATATACTTGAGATAGGTTCAGTGGGAGTGCTAGTCGAAGGCCACTACTCCAATGTGATAAAGGATCTCAAGTAGGCTGATTTACCTTGGACTAAGCTTTATCTTCTTCCCAAATCTCATAACTCTCTTCCACGATGATATGTAGAGGAATATCATGTCTCTGACATCAAACTCTAGGTCTCATCGATTATTATCATCATAGATATTTTTTCAAATATGAGAATCTTTAATGTGTTGTTGGATGGTCTTAACCTTCTCCACCATTTCTTTGACTATTTCTGGACCTGGGATTTTTCGCTCCCCAACTTCATCCCAACATGCCAGTGTTTTTCACATATTCCCATAAAGGGATTCATAAGGATCCATTTGGATGCTTGAGTGGAAACTGTTATTGTAAGAGAACTCAACCAGAGTAAGATGTTGATCCCATCCTCCTTTGAAGTAAATTGGGAATGATCTCAACATGTCCTCAAGTGTTTAGATAGTCCACTTAGATTGTCCATTAGTTTGAGGATGATAAACTGTACTGAAGTTCATCTCAGTATTCAAAGAATGTTGAAGACTCTTCCAAAACTTAGAGGTGAATCTTGGATCTCGATCGAATACAATAGATAGTGGTACTCTATGCAGCCTTACCACATCTCTGATGTATATCTATGCCAGTTGATCCAATGATAAATCCTCCCGAATTGCAATAAAGTGTGAATTCTTTGTAAGATGATCCAAAACAACACAGATATCATTGTTTCCTTTGGATGTCTTCAAAAGTCTGGTGACGAAGTCATGGGTGATGTTCTCCCATTTCCATGATGTTATGGGTAATGGTTTCATCATCCCCTTAGACTTATACCTCCTAGCCTTCACTTGCTGACATACCAGGCACTTTGATGTATACTCAGTAATCTCCTTCTTCATGTTATCCCACCAATAATTCTCTCGGAGATCTCGATACATTTTTTGTTTTTTTGGGTGAATGGAGAAATTCAAACTATTTGCATCATCTAAAAGTTCTTTCTTTAACTCAGGATTTGATGGAACATATAGTCATGACCCAAATCTCATAGTTCCTTATTCATTATCAATGAACTCCGAGGATTTCCCTTTTCTGATATTTTCCACTTTCTTCTGAATTCTCACATCATTCTTTTGATAATCCTTTAACCTTTCAAAAAGATATATTTGAGCAATATTTTGTGAAAGAATTGATGATGTTCCCTTATTTATGATTCCCATTTCCATCTTCATCAAATCTAAAAAAGATTGTATCCTTTTAAATTATCATCAATGATAGATTTTCTAGTTCATTTCTACTTAGATCATCTGCCACCTTGATCGCTTTCCCAAGGTGGGGATGGATTGAGCAGTTATAGTCTTTGACCAGATCTAGTCATCTTCATTGGTGCATATTCAACTCTTTCTGTGTGAATATAAACTTGAGGCTTTTTTGATCTGTTTATATTCCATACTTCTCCCCAAATAGGTAATGTCGCCAAATTTTCAAAGAGAATATTACTGCATCCATCTCTAGATCAAATGTTGGATAGTTTTTCTCATGAACTTTTAATTGACTTGAAGCATAGGCAATGACTTTGTCATTTTTCATTAACACAAAACCCAGGAGATTCTTTGAAGCGTCACTAAATAAAACAAAAAGTTCTCCACTTGTGGGTAGTGTGAGCATGAGTGCAGTGATAAGCCTCCTTTTCAACTCCTTAAATCTATCTTCACATTCATCACTCCAAGAAAACTTTACCACCTTCTGAGTTAACTTGGTAAAAGGGTTATACAATCATGATAAATTTCTCACAAATCGGCAATAATATCCAGCTAACCCTAGGAATCTACGGATATCCATTACCTATGTTGTCCTTGACCATCCCTCAATTATAGTTGTCATAAAGGGATCCACAGATATCCCATTTCTTGTAATGATATAACCCAATAATGATAACTCCTTCAACCAAAACTCACAATCCTTTTTCAAGGTCTCTAGTATAGTTCTTAGATGTTCCTCATGCTCCTCCTTGGTTTTGGAGTATGTTTCGCGCGGAATCCGGGGATGACCTCCTGGACGGGAGATTCAAACGTTCCGATCGGTTTCTAACGGGTTTGTTCGTAGAACCGGAAACATCCAATGATTCCACATCCGTTTGGACCTACTTTCCAAAGGCAGGCGCTCATTAGCTTGTGGGCTAATGAGGCTTAGGAATTTGCATTGGTCGAGAGGATGGGAGGTCGGACTCATCACACCTTTTTGAGGGGAATTATTGTCTACTCCGGGACTCTCTTTATAGATTTAAGTTAAGTTCGTGAATCCTTATTACATTACCAAGTATAAAATGAGCTTTCCTTTAGTTTTAACAATCAATGATTAAATATGCAAGAAATTTAGAGAATCTTTTATATGTATTCGAGGTTCTTCATCAATATAGAATCATCTATATTTGTTTAGAGATTCTTGGTCAATGGTATCCTTCAAAACATTTATATAAAAGTCTCTTGGTCATTTTGATGACCAGGCTGGTTTTAAAGCCACTCAGTGGGGCATTTGAAGTTTATCGTCATTCAGAAGGACAGAGATTATTTCAATGTTGGGATCGAACCCATAAATGGGCTACCTACGTATCCTTTGTTTTAAAAAAGGAATCAGAACCCACGTAGTTCGAGGAATGGGATATGATGTTTTATGATTGATGGCTCAAAGATGAATGTCATAATTACTTTTACACTCTATGCTCACGTGAGTCATGCTCGGTGTGAGAAACAAGAGGTATTGGTAAAATTTAGACAATTGTGCCATAAAAGATGCAATCATAAGAATTTGTTTTGGGGCTTATGTATAGATGACTGCCCAGATAGGTGAAGGTTTAGGATTTACTTTTAGGAAGAAAAATCCATGAACAGGGTCCACAAAGTTATATGTGCTTCATGGAGATTTGAATACTCTAATCTTGGGGCTTACTCCTAAGGAGGATGCCCAAATTAGGAGGGGACTTATGATTGGGTTTTATTCCTAAAAAGGAAACCAAAATCAAAGGGAAGTTTATGACTGGTTAAGAGAAATTTTAAGAGACTTGGGGCTTACTCTTAAGAAGGATGCCCAAGGTTATGACTGAGTCTTATTCCTGAAAAGGAGACCCAGGTTAGGGGACTTGGGGCTTACTCCTGAAGAGGAAGCCCAAGGTTATGACTGAGTCTTTATTCCTGAAAAGGAGACCCAGGTTAGGGATTAAGGTTTGGGGCTTACTCCTGAGGAGGATGCCCAAGATTGAAGGATTTGATTGGGGCTTATTCTTAAGAAAGATGCCCAAGATTTATGACTGAGTCTTTATTCTTGAAAAGGAGACCCAGGTTAGGATTCTCTCATTTTAAAGGATGAGGTTGAATGAATGAACTCTCAATCTTTGGTGATATAAAGATGTTTAAATCATTAGGTTTTGAGAGATATTTCACATAATTCCTTTCAGATAAGGATGTCAAATCAAGAAATCATGCCATAAATGGCTTTGAAAAGTATCTTGAAGACTGAATCTTGAATAGGAAGGGTGAAAATGGCTTAAGAGGGGTGAAAAAGGGCAAGATGGGCACCCAAAAAGATAGGGGCGCGCAAGTATTGAAGGTCGCGCAAGTCCTACGGCGGCGCGCAAGTATTGGTCGCGCAAGTATACTTGCGCGACATAAGGGATACTTGCGCGATTTTCAACCAGGGTTGAATTACTTGAGCGACTCTTTATTAAACCCTTTCCCATCCTCTTGAGGTTTTTCCAGAAGAGGGACGCGCAAGTTATATTGAAGGAATTAAGTCGGCGCGCAAGTGTTTGATAAGTTTCAACACTTAGGCCTTCCTTCTTCCCTTTAGATCTTCCATTCTAGGTAAGAAATTACCTTAGAAGTGTTCTGGAAGCTTTGAGAAGAGACTTGGGCGTCGGGAGCTTTGATCCGAGTTTCTGGGAAGAGATCCTCTCGAATGGGGGGCCCACAGGGTCTATTTATAGGAAAAAGAAGACCCCGGGCGGTTACTGGGCGGTTACCAGATATGTCGCGCAAGTCCCTTGCACGATCATGAGGTGTCGCGCAAGTGTTGAGGCGGCGCGCAAGTGTACTTGCGCGACCAAGAGGGAACTTGCGCGACCTATGGGCAATGTTCTCTTTTCCATCCCTTTGTCGATTTTTGATGTTTCTTCAAAGGATTAATCACTTTGAGCTCAGATATTCCCTTTTCCGATCTTTAGATTCTGTGACGAAAGGAGCGTCAACAAAAGTCCCCCCTCAGAGTTGGATCCGGAGAAAAAATGAGGATTTGACTCTGAGGAAATCGAATCCCTCTAAAGGAAAAGGGCGGCGCGCAAGTCTCCAGTCGGTGCAGAGGGAGGCGCGCAAGTCTGCGTCGCGCAGGCCTTAAACCCTATGGTATGGCGCGCAGGTAGGCCTCCTGGCCTATAAATATGCTGCTTCCGGCCGTAAATGGTATCCGACCCCGAATTCTCTCGAGCTCTCGCCGCGCAAGTCTTTGTCGCCGCGCAAGTCTCTTATTTTGGCTGTTTCCTCGCTGCCGCGCTACTCTCAAGGTAATAAGGCTTGCGCGGCAAACACTTGCGCGACAAATACTTGCGCGACATATGTACCACTTGCGCGACATCTCCATACTTGCGCGCCTTAATGCCTTAGCCATTTTTTTCAGATTTTCTCACAAATTTTATGAAAAATTAAAACCCATTTAAGAGTTTAATTTATTCAACTCCTGTGCAGATTCAATGGCTCTTAGACCTGGATTCCTTGATGAACTGGCTAGCAAGCGGATAGATGATATGATGAATATCATTGGCCCTGATTACTATACTGTCAAAAACAGCACTCTTCCAGATTTGGCTAAGTATCTGAAGAAATATCATCACGACTTTCCTCACTGCACTTATCTACCTTTGTATGGTCATGGTCATCTGCAAGAAGTCATTATTCCAGAAGTAAAGAATTATCTTCCATTTTCTTGGTTTCAGAATTATACCAATTTTGCTTCAGCAAATATCTCAGGCGGAGGAGTATTTCAAACTGCTGGAACAGTAGAGAAGGCGTATGTGATGCATCATAGCCCTTGCACACCAGATCTGAAAAAACATACACCTGAGCTTCAACCACATTGCCATCCTTCAATCTTCCGAGATGCTCAGATGGATCAGTCCAAAGGCTGGAAGAAAAGTTGGGATTTCCGCCCTGGGGGAGGTGTGAAGCCAACTTGGATGTGGGCATACTGGGTGCGACAGACTTGCGCAGAGTTTATTGAGGATCTGAAGAGAGCTGCAATATATGAAGCTGTTTGGGTTGGGCAGACATATATTTACAGACATGATATCTTCGTGCCAGAGATACTCAGTCACTGGAGTCCAGCGACTAATTCTTTCCACTTGACTCATGGAGAAGTAGGTATCAGTTTGTGGGATGTCCACAAGATTTCAGGAGCTCCAATCTTGGGCGATATGTATGATGAATTCATTCCTCCCAAGGTGACTTGGAATGATCCAGAGAAGACTCCTGTTTTGGCTCGAGAATTATTCAAAATCTTTCATAAGCTCAAGAGTTCAGAGACCTCATTAACTCATTTCAGAAAAGATATCCATCCGGAAGAATGGATGAAGGTGTTTCTTACTGAGAAGAAAGGGATGGAGCCAAAGGAAAAAGGATCCAAGAAAAAGAAATCCAAGGATACCCGGCCCAGACGTCCTACCACTTGCCCAAAACCTGAGAAGAGAGGAGCTCCTGGCACATTCTGGCCAACTCTAGAAGCAGGAGAGTTTGAAAAATGGGGCTATGAAGTGAATCAAAGAATTCCAAAGAAAACTCGTCTGGCGGGTTTCTTGGCAATGTGGCTCAGTATTTACCTCTTGCCGGTCAGAGATTCGAAGGGAGGCGTTAGGCCAGGGACCTTCGTCATTGCGGCTAAGTTAGCTGAGGGAAAAATGGTTGGGTTAGCTACCCCCATTTTAGCAAAGATTCACAGGAGTTTACTTCATGTCTTCCAGGGTAAATCTCCTTTAAGAATAGTGGGACCATTCCAGGTTTTGTGGGGATGGATTGCCACTCACTTCAGGACTTACAATGTACAGAATGGGTTACAAATTCCTGGAAGCTCCTTCAGACCGTCAGTGCAAGCATTCTCTGGAATTGCTCCATTAGATGTCAATGGTTATGACATAAAAGTAAGACTAAGCATGTATAAGGAATTCAACTTCTTTCCTTATGGAAGTCCGCCATCTGGGCGGTTTGTTGATGATGGGAAAGCCCCTTTGGATTTGAGGGCATACATGCTAGCTTGCAGGGATGGCGTATTAGTAGCCAGGGTTGATGGAGAAATCATATGCGAGGCCTATGCTCCATATAGATTTGCACGCCAATTCAAATGTTTACAACAGATTGTTGTATCCCCTCCAGTACACGTCAGGTTAGAGCAACATCCGATGGTTGCTCGACAACTATGGTTGCTGACGTCAAGAGAGAAGACTGGAGCAGTATTTGATCTACCAGTTGAAAAAGCGGCACATTATCTGACTACTTTTTATGCCGAACACTGGATAGCATCATACCCTAAAGGGATATTGAATCACCCTGTATATCAAGTGGGAAAGAGGAAGAGGACTGTAGAGAAAGAAACTCTTCCTCATGAAGGTGCTGCTTCTCCTCCTGAAATAGGTTCAACAGACTCCTCCTCTAGAACTGATTCCTCGGATTATCATGATGGGGATGATGAGGCACAACCGGCAACAAAGCGGTTTCGTGCCCGATATAATCCTCCGGCCAGAGTCAAAAGACCCACTCCATCAGCTCCTGGTGAGTTATTTGATTGTAATAACTTCAATCACTGATACTTTATAAAGTAATAAGTCTCACTTTCTTATTCTCTATCTGTAGTTGCAGGAGTTGGGAAGAAATTAAAATCAAAAATTGTAGGACCTTCCTCACAGCCTTTATATCTAAGACCAGAGGCTGTTCAGCTATGGCAGAGCTTATACTGTGATACTGAAACCGCCTGGCTGGATTTGTCTGAGGGTCTACAACTTCCTGGGATAGGATATCTTCTAGCCTCAAAAGACCTTCAATACGGAGATAACCCCAATGAAGTGCGGGCTTACATCAGAGAGCTGGAAATGCTCATATATGCCACCGATAATTCAACTCCTATCACCAGGCGGGTGAAGGAAATGATTGATCGTGGCACCACTAAGGGGGCTGGTGGTTCTGGAGATGAGGAGTGGCAAGAGTACGTGGCTCCTGAAGATGTAAGTTTTCTTTCCTTATTTGCAACTTGATTTCAGTTGAAGCTTTGTTTCTTAAGAAAGTTATTTTCTTCATCTTGCAGCTTGCAAAGAAAGGGACCGGGGTTCCTTCGCCACAATATAGCCCTGGTGGTACCGCTGTTGGGGCTGCTGCTGATTCTCCTCGCGAACCAGGCGAGATATCTCCAGGCCAGCAGGCCATGAATGAGGCACTGGACATAGCCTTTCATTCGCCAATCCAAGTGCCAATAAAGGAGACAGCTGAAACTCCAAAAAAGCAAAAGAAGCCAAGGCAACGAAGGAGGAAATCCTTAGCTAAACGTTTCATTAGCAGTGGTAAGTCCTTCGAACAATCATGAGTTTATACCCATAATCATATGGTTACTCATATTTCTGAGGATTGCAGGGGCTTCTTCAATTTCCCCCTTGAGGGAAGGGACTGATCCTTCTTCAAAGGCCGTGGAGGGTGCTGTAGAACAACCACAAACTCAAGCTGACTTGGTAGCTCCTGGAGAAGAGCTGCCATCCATTCCCAGTATCCCTCCTACTACTGAAGATGATGTCCAGGGTCAGGGGTTGCAGGACATAAGTCAGCAAGAAGACATAGCAAATGCTCCCACTGGTGAGACTAACCAAGATTCTGAAGTATCATTGGATGAAATGATGAATCAAGGAATGACTTTTGAAGAATTTTATGATCATGCTAGATTGTCATGTGATTTAGAAGACCTTGGGCGTGAGTGTTACCCTTCGCCCAAATTTTTCTTTTAAAAGAAAAAAAATTTCTAATCATGATGTAAAATAATATGCAGTTTCTTCCGTAGAAGCTGCTGAACTGCCAATGCCTGAAGAGGGTGTGGACACTGATGTCAACCCTATCATTGCAGAAACATTAGCTCAAGTGGAGCTAAATCCAATAAACTCTCCTGAGACCCATTTTGAAAATCCTGTTGAAACCGGGAAAGATGGGGAGAAGTCTTCTCATGTTGCTGAACCACCATTGGGTAAGGGATAACAATATTTGTGATTGTACTTTATTTGCAAGACAATCCATTCTTTTGTTATTCTTTAAGATTCAACTAAAATCTTTCAATTGATCATGTAGGGTCATCAACTGTAATGGCTAGATCCGGAGATGAGGCTTCAGCCTCTGCCCCAATGGGATTTGAAAGTGAAGAAGCCCAAGTCAGAGGGGAAAGAGCAGAACGAGGCACTTCTTTAAGCATGTTAATTCCAGATTACATACCCCCTTCTGACGAAGATGTTGAATCAGATCCAGAGATGCTCAAAGCGTTCAGCTTTTCACGACGTAAGGCGTGGAACAATATATGGAACATCATATCGGGGGTGCCCTTAGAAGAGCTACCATCAAAAATTTCCCGATTGTCATCCCAATTTGTTATAATGGGACTTGGTGGTTTTGGGTATGAAAAGATCCATGCTACAGTGAAACAGATTATCTTCAGGAGGGAGCAAATGCAGACAAGTCGCGAAGATTTGACCAGAGTGAAATCGTCAGTCAACTTAGGCGAATTTGAGGCTGCGATATCCCAGGCTGAAGCTGATTATGTTGTCAAGATGAAGGATCTGAAACAAAAAATCAAAGAAAAGGTCGTCCAGCAGGTGCAACTCCAGCAACAGTTAGATGCTGTTACTGGGGAACTTGATCAGCTTAATGAATCATTGGATGAAACTCATGTAAATTGCATGAAAGCCATTGCAGATGCTAAGAAGGCACTTCAGCAAGCTGAAAAGAGTGAAGCTGGTCAAGTGCACGAGCTTCAAGCAACTGTTGATAAGGCTCAGGATGCTATACATCAAATGAAGACTTTTGTTGACAATCTCCTGTAATTTCTTAAAAAAGAGAAGAGATTCCAATCTGTGGATGTCCTTCTAACTCTTGTGTATCAATGAAAAACACTTTCGTCTTCAATCATTTGTGCTTGCATTCTTCTATTACCTGCTTCAAATTTACTTAAGCCAAATGGGCTTAGTAAGCATAGTTTGATTTTTACTAGGATTATTACAAATAACCCTACAAAACTTTGAATCTTTTAACTGCTCAATATTACCTAAATCATACAAAAAAATGTATATTTAGTGAGCTGGAACTTGACTTTTATTCAGAGTTCCTCTGTCTTTTGTGCGGGCAGTTTAAAGTCATGCAAGCCGGACATAAAGGGGCTAATGTTTAAGGTCGAAATAGCTTTGACCGAAAAATGGATTAAAATGGATTCAATTCCTTGATAATTTATCTGAAAACAAATTACCATACTCAAGTATGAGAGAAAATATGTAAACTATGACTTAAGAATATTTGAATCTGAGGAATGATATGAAAAAGAGCTAAATAGCATTAGAAGAAGTAGTTTCCAAGAATGAAGTTACTATTATTTAACAAAACCCGTTAGGGGGTTGAAATATGCAGGGCCACCTATGGGCATTGGCTGCATAGTCAAATAAAATAGCATCTTTTGGCTGACAAGTCTGTTATGTGGACTGTTTATGCAAGGCCACCTATGGGCACGTGCTGCATAGTTAGGCAAAAGAACTCTCAGAAATTTACTTTCCTAGTGCTAAAAGCCAGTGAAAGTTTATGGAGATTCAAATTTTCTAAAGCATAGAGTTTGTTATATGGAAAGAGGTACTTGAATATGGAGAAGATATTTTCAAACAAGAATATCGAAGAACTGGATGAATATCACTCCTACGAAGGTCTGACCCAAACGTAGGGAAGAAGAATAAACCATAGACTTGAATACTTTCAGATCATGAAAAAGGATATGGGACAAATACGTTAAGGATGGCTATTTTTTGCGGATCCCTACATACTGTCGTTTAAGACAAATAAGGACAAAAGAGGCATTCTTCCCAAGAATGAAGTTACTATTATTTAACAAACCCGTTAGGGGGTTGAAAACATGCAGGGCCACCTATGGGCATTGGCTGCATGGTCAAATAAATAGCATCTCTTGGATGACAAGTCTGTTATGTGGACTGTTTATGCAAGGCCACCTATGGGCACGTGCTGCATAGTCAGGCAAAAGAATTCTCAGAAGTTTGACATTTTTGTGATCATAAGTCATGAAAAGGGTTATGAAGATCTGAAAATATTTAAGGTTAGGATTATAATACATAAAGATGGGTATTTTCCAATGTATATAGAGATACATAGGTCAATGAAAACCATAATCATGTTGTGGCTGGGTCCTGAATTGAAACTTGGACTTCACTACGTATCTCATAAGAATGAGAATCAAGCCATACGTAGTTCTTGAAATGCAGTTTAACGTCGTGCAGGACGAAAGGATGAGTGATCTTAGTTTTTGGGGTCATAGAATTCGGACCATAATAATGAATGCACAGTGTGTGTTTTCATGAGGACTTTTCAGCCAAGGGACTGAAAGTGAAATTTGGGGTTAGGCCCAAAAGACTTGGGACTGGATTCGAGGGACACTCGAATGTTCCTACGTATCCCATAAAGATGGGAATCAAGTCCACGTAGTTCTAGAAACTACCCTTTGTACAAATTTGGTTCGTACATGTGAAGGGTGAAAAGGGACTTTAGTGCAATGATGGTTTTAACCTAAGATAAAAAGTTTAGGCATTACCATGTATGTACGTAGTCTTTTTGAAAATGAAAACCATGATTGAAAAAGAATCAATGTTTAATAATGGTTCCTTCTCAAATGAGGAAATCAAAGAATATTGTAGTTTATTGTCGTACTGGACAAAAGTGTTGTATAGTTTAACGTCATATAACAAGGACGAAAGTGAATCAATGTAAAGATATTGATTCCAAGGGTGGTTTCACAAATCATCATCATATGAGATTGTGGTGAACCAATGTGAAGAGATTGTTTTTGGGCTTGAACCTTTGGGAGGTTGCCTACATACCCAGCCTGGAGGGCAAGGATCAAAGTCTGTGTAGTTCAATTAAAGAATGAATTAATGATCAAATTGTTCTTGTGGATAATGATCTAATAAAAAAAAAAATGTTGTTGGGACTTACACATGGTTAGTGGCCCAAAGGGAGTGTTATGGTTGATGTTTGCTCTAAGCTCACGTGAGTCATACTCGGTGTGAGAAACAAGAGGTAATAACAACCTTAACGATGCACAGTTTAATGTCATGTAGGACATATCAAGGATTTTCTGTACAGTTTAGCGTCATGTAGTTAGGACGATGGGGACAATACAGTTTAACGTCATATTGGACGAAAGGGGGATTGTGCAGTTTTAATGTCATGCTGGACTTTTGATGATTATATAGTTTAACGTCTTTCCGGACGTGAGGGACTTTTATACAGTTTAGCGTCATGTAGTTAGGACGTCACAGTTTAACGTCTTGCTGGACATATTTGCAAATAGTTTATGGTCGTATACATGGACCAGGAATGATGCAGTTTTAAGGTCATGCTGGACTGTTTATGGAACTTTTTCACAGTTTAATGTCGTGTGGGACGAAGTTGCAGTTTAAAGTCATACTGGACCATTGCTGTATAGTTTTAGCGTCATATAGAAAGGACGAACTGATGCTGTACAGTTTAAAGTCATGTAGCTAAGACTAAGGTGAATCAATATGAGGATATCAGTTCTGATCTTTTTACAGTTTATCGTCATGCTGGACGTTGGAAGTGCCACACAGTTTAATGTCATGTTGTTAGGACACAATATAGTTTAATGTCATCTCGGACAGAATACAGTTTAGTGTCATGTAGGACAATAAGGGACTTAACACAGTTTAACGTCATGCTGGACGATGAAAGTGCCACACAGTTTAATGTCATGTCGCTAGGACAAAATATAGTTTAATGTCATCTCGGACAAAATATAGGAACTTCTATACGGTTTATTGTCATGTAGGACAAAATCAGGGACTATGCAGTTTAAAGTCTTGCAGTTAGGACTATTGGTGCTGCACAGTTTAGTGTCATGTTGCAGGGACATAAGTGCGAATAGTTTAAGGTCATATGCACGGACCATACAGTTTATCGTCATGCTGGACGTAGTTGTAGTTTAAGGTCATACTGGACCATTGCTGTATAAACCAAATGTAAGAGTCTTGGTTTTGGGAACAATATTTTGTGTTTATACAAAATACTTCTTCAGAAATCTGGCATTAGTTGGAGTCGTGATGTGTTCTCCATCCATTGAAATCAGAGAATACGCTCCATTGGAGTAGACCTTATGTACTGAATAAGGTCCTTCCCATTTTGGTTCAAGCTTGGGAGGTTTCTTTCCTGGTATCATTGGTGTTCTGAGAACCAATACCAATTCTCCCTGAATGAATGAACGAAGACGAACCTTTTTGTTAAAAGCTCGTGCTATTCGATTCTGATAGATTTCCAAGTGGTGCAAAGTGCACAATCTTTTCTCATCTAACTGTTCCAATTCATTCATCCGCTTTTGGGATTGCTCATCTGTTGATAACTGATCACAAATGGCTATTCTGAGTGAGGGCAATTGGACTTCAATTGGCAAGACTGCTTCTGTTCCATATACCAATGAATATGGAGTAGACCGCGTTGCATTGCGAGTGGTAGTCCGATAAGCCCATAAAGCATGATAGAGTTTATCAGGCCATGACCTCTTATCTTTATCCACCATCTTTTGCAGTATATTTGAAAGAGTCTTGTTGAAGGCCTCTATCTGGCCATTAGCCGCTGCATGATATCGAGATGAATGGTTGGACTTAATGTTGTATTCTTGATACAATCTCTTTACCTCAGAAGAGCAGAAGTTGGTGCCGTTGTCTGTCAATATGGTATGAGGGACACCAAATCTAGTAATGATGTTAGACTTGATGAAGCTAACAATGCATTTAGAACTGACTTCTTTGAGAGGTACTGCCTCTGCCCATTTGGAAAAGAAATCAGTAGCAGTAAGAATGTACTTAAACTGCTTGGCCGTAGCTGAAGGGTAAGGTCCCACCACATCCATTCCCCATGTGGAAAATGGCCATGAGTATTTAGCTGTATGAAGCAACTCTGGAGGTTGATGAATGAAATTGGCATATACTTGGCATGAATGACACTTCTTTGTGAAATTAACACAATCTTGTATCATTGAAGGCCAGAAGTATCCAAGTCTTCGAATTTGATCAGACAATCTATGTCCAGACTGGTGGGCACCACAGACTCCTGCATGCACTTCTTTTATGACAGCCATTGTCTCTTCACCATCAATACATCTGAAGAGAACTCCATCAAAACCACGTTTGTAGAGAATTTTCTCGAGGTGGTTTGGACCATCATAAAGAGTAAAATTGACCACACGTCGCCGAATTTGTTCTCTCTTGGCTCTATCAGGTGGAAGTGTTCCATTTTGAAGGTATTCCCTGATAGGTGACATCCATCCTGTAGTATGACCATATGGTTCAGGAATGGGACTAATTTCATTAATTTCCTCTGTTCTGACTTGAACATAAGGTGAAATTGCACGACGGTGGGCAATACCGATGGTTGTCTCGTCCCGATTTGGATCTGCTAAAGCTGTGGCTATATTAGCCAGTGCATCAGCTTGAGCATTTTGTGATCTTGGGACATAAGAAAATGTCGGTTCTGAAGGGAATTCCGACATTAACTCTCTGACGTAATCATACAAAGGGATTAATTCTTCTTTTCTGATGGCATAATCCCCATTGATTTGTTTGATTACCAGGTCTGAATCACCTTTTACCTTTAAGTGATTCACTTGTGCTTGAAGCGCTAACTCCAAGCCTGCAATGAGAGCTTGGTATTCAGCTTCATTATTGGTACCACCTTCCCACAACAAAAAGGAATAAGGTAACACTGCCTTATCTGGAGAAATGAGCACAATTCCTAAACCAACTTTGTTGAATTTAGGATTTTCCATTTTCTTCCCTGTTGGACTTCTAGAAGCACCATCAAAATACATTTCCCATGTTTGAGGATTCTCTTGAATAGAAAAAACTTCCTCATCAGGGAGTTCGATATCTGAATATGTGTCTTCCACTGAAGGGTGTTCAGCCAGGAAATCAGCCAGAGCTTGGCCCTTAATTGCCTTTTGAGACACATATTGAATGTCGAACTGCTGTAGAATAACCGCCCACCTTGCCAGACGTCCTGTAAGCATTGGACGACTAAGGATGAATTTGAGTGGATTATTACGAGATACCAATTGGACCTCGTGATGTTGCAGGTAGTGTCTCAGTTTCTGAACTGCAAAGATTAATGCTAGGCAGCATTTTTCAATACTTGAATACCGGGTTTCTGCTTCAAGCATAGTTCTACTGAGATAGTAGAGACTATTTTCATTCCCAGCATCATTCTTTTGAGCGAGAAAGGCACCCAATGATCGCTCTAAAGCTGTCACATAGAGGATAAGAGGTCTACCCTCAACAGGTGGCATGAGTACTGGTGGACTTAAGAGGTATTTCTTGAGAATATCAAATGCTTCTTGACATTCTTTAGTCCACTGGTAAGTGACTCCTTTCTTCAATAATTTGGTAAAAGGTAAACTTTTGCCTGCCAAATTGGCGATGAAACGCCGAATATAGGCTAAGTGTCCTTGAAGTCCTCTTAATTCTTTCAAATTCTGAGGAGGTGACATACCAAGGATTGATTTGGTCTTCTCAGGATCGACTTCAATACCACGATGGCGTACAACAAAGCCGAGGAATTTTCCTGAGGTTACCCCAAAAGCACATTTTAAGGGGTTCATCTTCAAATTATGTTGTCGAAGCTTGTGGAATATGATTTTCAAATCAGCCAAGTGATCAAAACGTTGTTTGGATTTAACCACCAAATCATCTACATAGCATTCAACAAATTTCCCTAGAAAAGGTTTGAAGATACGATGCATGGCGCGTTGATATGTTGCACCTGCATTCTTTAAACCAAAGGGCATCACCCGGTAACAAAACACACCTTGAGGAGCTCTGAAGGCTGTATATTCCTCATCTTCTGGGGCCATTCGGATCTGATTATATCCAGAATATCCATCCATGAAAGAAAGTACTTCATAGCCAGCCGTCGCATCAATTAAGAGTTCTGTAATCGGAACTGGAAAATCATCTTTGGGACAATACCGATTAAGATCTCTGAAATCGATGCAAACCCTAATTTGTCCGTTCTTTTTCTTTACTGGGACAATATTAGCCAACCACTTGGGATATTGAACTTCTCTGACGAAGTTAGCTTTGATAAGCTTATCCACTTCAGCCTCGATTTTGGAAGCATAGGTTGGGTGTGTTCTTCTCGCGGCTTGCTTGAATCCTCGATGTTCTTTTGGCAAACCCAAATGATGGGTGGCAACATCAGGATCAAGGCCAGGCATCTCTGTATAATTCCAAGCAAAGATATCTTTATTTTGCTTTAGAAAAGAAATATACATCTCTTGTTCTTCAAGGGTCATGGCCGCACTAATTAAAGTGGGGCGTGGATCTTTCTCTGTACCCAGATTTACTTCTCTGAGTTCATCCACAGTGGTAGAGATACCCTCTTCAAATGCTGGAGGAGCATCTCTAAGATCTTCCTCTTCCTCTTCATCATGTGTTATATCTTCCGTTTCTACTTGCAAAGTAGATGAAAAAACGAAATTCTCATGATCATAAGAGATGTCAAAATTTTCACATTTTGAAGAAGAAGCTTCCATTTCCGTCCCTATTGATGAACAAGGGTCTTCTTTGGGAAATAAAGAGGAGATGATGGATTGAGAATCGACATCAACATTCACCTCTGGTGTTGCTATAACTTCTTCTGGCCTGATTAGCGAAGTATAGACTTGTTGGATTTCAGCAGACGAAATGAAAACGTCACCACTTATGCTTTCATCATTGCTTGGTAAGTTACCAATTTCTCCCATGTTGTCTGGCTCGATTGCCGTAATTGACATTATGGATCTTTCCATAAGAGTATTTTGATTTGGGCCTATTTTGTCAATTTGACTGATAGGTAACACATAATCTGTACTCACATGTGAAAATGGATTTATTGGAATTTTTTCCAAACCATATGGAGCATTAACTTTGGTAATTTCCTTCATTGTAGATTTTTCTCTTCCCTTCATGTGATAAAATTCCGCCTCAATGTATTGAGACTCACATGTTTTGAACGGGGTCTTATCACCATATAATGTTCCAACTTGACCATCGAAACAGTATTTGAGACATTGATGGTATGATGACGGAATAGCTGCATGCTGATGTAACCAGGGTCTTCCAAGCAAGATATTGAAAGCTGAGTCTTGATCAACAATCATGAAATCTGAATTGGAAACAAGATCTCCAAACTGAGTTCTGAGCGTAACTTCTCCCAGTGGTTCTTGTTCATTTTTATCATATCCTTGCAACATCATGGTAGAAGGAGATAAATCAGATTCTGTGAGGCCCAATCGACGAAGTGTGCGAATGGGCATGAGGTTGACTCCTGAACCATTGTCAATGAAAGCTCTTCGAACATCTATACCATTGACTTTGCCAGATAAGTACAAAGGTTTTATGTGCCCATGCACAACATCATCCTCATCTTTATCAGTAAAAGATATCACTGCATGGCATTCTGCAGGATTATTCTCTATGTGATAAATTTCAGCTGCAGCAATCTCAGCTTCAAACTCTTGAGGACTTGACAAAGCTTCGATGAGTGCTTCCCGAAGATCTCTTGATAGATTCAAAGCATCCAAAATTGATAATTTGGCTGGTACTTGGGCCAAGTGTTTCAATATATCATACTTTTGATCTAGAGGCCTGCGTTTCCCAATAGGAATATGTGGTTTAGCAGGTATCTTGGAAGCAGATGCTTTGGAAGCTGATGCATCTTGTATTGAAGTTGGCAACATCTTTGGTTTTGGAAATTTAGACTGATTAGATCCATTTGCTTGCTGAGATAAAGAAGATGGAACCTTTAATCGGTCTTCCAAAATAATTGTGCCGAAGCTGAGTTGGCCATTAGCAGAAGAACTTGCTTGTTCATTTTGAGCTCGATGAAGGGCTCTACCACGAGTTTCTGCTGCATATACAGTGCTAGCAGGGGTAGAATTAGAGTAGTGGCTTCGGAAAGATCCACGTCTTCCCCTATATCCTGAACCTCTAAAACTTCCTCGGGTTCCTTTATTTGATACAGGGAATTCAGGCTCATCAAGACTGGAATATGAATCTGTTAATTGAATCATATTAACAGAACCAAAGATCAATTCTTCGTCTGATAAAGACTCTGCCTGGTTGGCCTGTTTAGGCTGTGCCGTTTGGTGGGACGGTGCCCGTGACTTTGAAGTAGATGGCATGAAATCTGCCAGAGTCAAAGACAATTTAGGCTTTGATGCATACTCATCTTCTTCTGATTCCTCTTTCTTCTTTGAATTACGCTGCCCTTTTGAGGATTTGTCCTTTGATGGAGGCTTTACTGCAGCTTTTGTAGGAGACACAATTGGCTTCTTCAATTGTGTTCGCAAAATGGAATGGGTCCGATTGATTGTCTTTCTGACCATCCAATCATCATATTTTTTCGCAGTTTTGCTTTTGACTTCCTGCCACTCGCCTCCTTCCTCTGGATCTGTAGCGGTAATACACGCTACATGAGCTGAAGAACCCTTCAATTTGACTTGTCCCAAGTCAACCATCTTTTGTAGGAGGTCTTTAAAGACAAAACACTCCTGGATGGGATGTCCCAACATTTGATGAAAGGGACAATAATTGGGACGGTCTTCATCTCCTTCCTTGTTTGGTCTCTTCGGCACTGGTAATTGAACCAAATTATTTTCCAGAGCTGAAATGAAGTAACCAGGAACTTGCTCACTTCGGAAAGAGTATGTTTTACTCTTCATATCCTCAAATTGTTTTCGTCGTTGATCTTTTTGATCATTTGGACGAAACAGCCTTTGTTGTTGGCGTTCAGGAGGTGGAGCCCTTCGAGAAGATGAAGGTTTTGAAGTAGAAATAGGTACAGGTGCCTGTTTAAGCATAACTGTAGCAGTTTCTGCTTTACCCATTCTTCTTCCTGGAGCTGATGGAATTACACGAGATTTAACCTTAGCCTGTATAAGGGAATCTTCAATCTGTTGAGCGATTGAAGTAAGGTCTCGAAACCCTCCTGTGTATTTCACAGGGATCAATGGCGTGCGTAATTCGTCACGCAAATTTGCCACACAGATTGGCAATAATTCCTCCTGAGGGAGTGATAAACTCAAGGAATACGTTAATCCCTTCCAACGAGCAATGAAATCAGAGACTCTTTCATTCTCCCTTTGCTTGCAGTTTGTAAGATCGAAAACTGTCGTTTTTGGCAAAGTTGAGCTGAACTGAAGAAGGAATTTTTGACGAAGATCCTCCCATCCGATGACTGACCGGGATTTCAAGCTTGTATACCAGACAAAAGCTGGTCCTTGCAAGGTTCGCACGAAGCATCTGAGTTTCACTGCTTCTTGTTGTTCTGGAGTTCCCATCATAGGATCACAACAAGACACGTAATGCGTCAAATGTTGTTCAGGGTCGCCTGATCCATTGAAAGTAGGGAAAATAGGGTTTCCAAAACTGGATGGAGGAGAAATTGAATCTACCCATTCAGGGTAAACTTTCTTTTCAGGTTGAACTTGCGCCCGTTTCCCTTCCATAGTTTCTAACCGAGCTGTTAATGACTCAATAGTAGTTATTAACTTTTGAGAAACGTCAGGTTGAACTTGGTTTTGGGTAGGTGCAATGAATGGAGCTTGGACAGCCGTGGAGGTTGGTGCTGCAACTAATGGTAGTGCTGCCAACCGTTGTTGCGTTTGACCCGTAGGATTAGACCTCTGTGGGTGTACTGATAAAGGAGGATATTCCTGATCCATCTCAGTAGTTACAACAAATTCCTTCGGCTGTCGGACTTCAGCATTCTTAAGAAGAAGACTACTCTGAAGTAGTTCTGCATTCAACCTTCTTAACTCTTTCATTTCTTCCTCCTGTTGTGCAAGCCTTTGCTCTAATGAGAGCGATTGACCTCCTTCAGAGGAAGGGTGAGAAGTAACCTGATTCTTTCCTTTCCCCTTATTGGATCCTTTTCGGAGAGGGGGAAGTGGGTTACTTGAAGGAATACCCAAATTTTGGGTAAGCCTTTGATTACGTGTGCGCACACCTTCTTCATTTAGGTCTGTGTGCGCAACTTCTTGAGCAGGAACCTCTTCATCTGATCCCTCTGATTGAGCCTCATCTGGTGAATCAGCAGCAACGGCAGTGATGACATTAATGGATGCATATTTCATGAAATCCTTTCTATCAGCATTTCTATGATATTGTCTCCTTTTATGTCCATGATAAGACATGGCATTCCGTTGACTTGACCCCTCAGGAATTTCTTTGTGAACCGTCACTTGGAGAGAATCTCCTGACATCTTGGCTCTTCGTTCCTCTTGAGGCTTATTCCCTAATCGAGAGAATACTGACTTTCTCTGAGAGAGGGATTGAAGATTTGAAAAAGTCCCCAGTCCGGTGGACTGGGGGTGTTCCTGTTGCTTCTGCTCAACTCCTCGAATCCCATTCGTTGATTCTGAGGGTTGGGTTAGAGAAGTCCCCAGTCTGGCAAGCTGGGGTGTCTCTTGACATGCTATGTCTGAGATCTTCTTGAAATCTCTCTTGATCTTGCGGATCTTAGTTCGGAAATTAGCTGGATGCATTAACCTGTATCCACTTTTATCACCTGGTTCAACAGACCGTTGGATGATTTCCGAAACTTCTGTCATTTGATGACGTGTTTGCTCCAGACGAGAGGCTTGCGCAATATTCTCGCCTGCTTGATGTAGGAGCAATTCAACAACCTGTTCTCTATATACTTGATTTTGAGAGGAACTAGTTGAAGCTTGATCTCGAGCAAGATTTTGATTATGAACAAAGCCCATTGACTGTGGCCGGCCATGGGCAATAACATTGCATGAGACCATTTTCGGCGGGTTTTGCTGACCGGAAAGCACTGTGAAATGTAGTGCTCCGTGAATACCCCATCCTCTGATATGAACATTAGATGGAGCATTGGAAATTAACTGACGCAATTTTCTCAGCGCGCCAAGGCATGAACGTTGAAGGGTTCTCTGTTGCTTTTCGGCCTTCGGATACCGAGAGACTGATAGAGATGCCAAATCAATCTGGCGTTGTAACCCTTCTATTATCTTAAGATGATTTTCATATTCATCGTAAGATAATACCTTCTTCTTTAATTGACAAAGAGTTTTCCATATGTTAAGACGAATATCATGGATTCCATCATCCGTCAACATCTTTGGAATGTCATACTGTGAATCAGCCAAAGGCCAAAACATGACTGGTACTTCACCTTTTGCCAGTTTTTTCCTCATGTTCAGCATTTCCTCTTTATCATTAAATGAAGATTCTTCTACCTGTTTGGACCAGAGTTGGTGTTTCCTTGTTGCTTCATCGGATTCAACAAGATTGGTAGAGGAATCACTATTCATGCTGGAAGATGAATGACCTAGGGAAGGTTCGGAGAATAACCTGAACCCCAAGCTATCTTCTGATGGAGAAAGAGTTTCACCTGCCGATAGTAAAACTTCAGACATGACTGGTTTTACGTTTGCAAGTGCCTCGAGATAGGAGGGCTTTCTCGTCACTACATTGCCTTCTGAAGAATTTTCGAGACAATGTGAATCACTACTGCGGAGAGGACTTTCGCAGCGAAGTTCATCACCATGAGGAGGACCTTCATGATGGGTTACAGCAAAAGATGATATCTTTTGCTCCTTGGTCTTCTGACCACACAGAGGGTTCCTGTGGTTCTCATCTGAAGAAGAAACTTCAAGATTGACCGAATTTTCATGAAGCAAGTCTTCATGAGGAAGTGTCTGTTGAAGACCTTCGGGATTAATGTTCCTGTTATTGGGAACTGAGGGAGTAGAATCTTGAATTCCGACAGATAAATGTCTGAGGGCTTCAAGAACTCCAGCATCGAGCAAGGCCTTGTTACAGATTGGCCTTTGATCTCCTGACTGTGCTGGGCGGATCTTTTTCTTAGATGCCTTCTTACTCGCTTTAGAAATCACTTGATGACGAAAGTGATTGCTCTGAGCAGGTGTATGTGCCTGATCAGGAAAGATGGTCAGGTTAGGCTGACGATCATCGCTCAAATCAGATGTATGTGCCTGACTTGGTTGTCCATATGATATGGGGGAGTAGGCCCCACAACCCTCTTGGACTGGAACAGATGTGTGTGTCTGTTCCGGAGTGAATTGTTGATGTGTCACTCCACTGCTAGGGATAGATTTATGTGTCTGTCCCTGAGATGAAGCTGAAGCTGTTATGATATCTTGGCAAGCATCCAGAATATGAGCAGGAATTTGCTTCTGCTCTTTCACCATTGACAAAATATGTTTGGTGACTTCAGCTGCCGGAACAGGGATATACGTCCATTCCGGGCTTGGAGTAGGTGTATGTGCCTGCTCCTGTCCTCCTTTTCCTGTCAGTGAATCCTGACAGTACTCAAGTGTGGAGGTAGAGAGTTTAGTCTGCCTCCTGTTTGTCGTCGGGACTTTCCGACTGACTTCTCCGGGTGCTACCAAGCGAGACTGTTGGTAGACTTGATTAGTATCAGCAGGTGTATGTGCCTGCTGATTACACTTCGCCAAACGCGGTTGACGAGATCCATCATATGTAGTCAGACGAGCCTGCTGACTAACTGCTGATGTATAAGCAGGTGTATGTTCCTGCCTATGGTACTCCGCCGGAATTGCCTGGCGGGATCGGCTTGATGCTGCCAGACGAGTCTGCTGGACAGCGGGATTAAAACGAACAGGTGTGTATGCCTGCTCGTTATTTGCCACCAAGTTAGGTTGGTGGACTTCTCCGGAGATGGCAGGGATGACAACCTGCCTATTATTAACCGGATTCCGTCTCTGGTGATTCATCTTGCCTGCTCGGGTTCGAGGAACCTGAGCTGAATGCCTGGAGCCGGTACCCTCATCATGTTGAGGGTGCACTACCGCACGAGTCTGGCGGCGATTGTTGATGGGAGCCCTTGAGAAGGACTCCTGTCTCTTTGAATTAAGGTCCCGCGGGACCTGCTCATTCACTTCCTCAGAATAAGGGAGTGAATGGAAATTGCGTTCCGGGGATAACGACCCGAAACGGTTGGAGACGGTAGTCAGCACCGCCTGCTTCTTGATTGCTGGTCGCCGTTGTCCGGACGACCAGGTAGAATTGTTAACTTGGAGGGCTTGACGAGCGGCCTCCAGAGTTGGGATAGTACCGTTACGACGGTACTCCTTAACCAGTGCATTTGAAACACAGCGTTGAAGACGCCGAGTTGGTGATGTCATCCTCAGAGCGGATGACGTTCCAGCAGGAGTAGCAGCATTGGTTTTCATGGCAGCAGACCTCACAGTAGAGGTGTTCTCAGCAGCAGTATTCACAGGGGTGAATTTAAGGAAAGCCATTTTTTGTAGAAGATCTTGAAAAAAGAGTGCCTGTTCCATATAACAGACATAATCAAGATGAATCCGGCTACTGCATCTTTTGGATGATCATATGTCAATGATTGCCTTGTTGGCCCAAGGGGCCTAACATCTAAGAAGAACATCACTTTAACTTGGTTAAGGATTCACGTCGGGTTCACCATTTTTTGTTTCGCGCGGAATCCGGGGATGACCTCCTGGACGGGAGATTCAAACGTTCCGATCGGTTTCTAACGGGTTTGTTCGTAGAACCGGAAACATCCAATGATTCCACATCCGTTTGGACCTACTTTCCAAAGGCAGGCGCTCATTAGCTTGTGGGCTAATGAGGCTTAGGAATTTGCATTGGTCGAGAGGATGGGAGGTCGGACTCATCACACCTTTTTGAGGGGAATTATTGTCTACTCCGGGACTCTCTTTATAGATTTAAGTTAAGTTCGTGAATCCTTATTACATTACCAAGTATAAAATGAGCTTTCCTTTAGTTTTAACAATCAATGATTAAATATGCAAGAAATTTAGAGAATCTTTTATATGTATTCGAGGTTCTTCATCAATATAGAATCATCTATATTTGTTTAGAGATTCTTGGTCAATGGTATCCTTCAAAACATTTATATAAAAGTCTCTTGGTCATTTTGATGACCAGGCTGGTTTTAAAGCCACTCAGTGGGGCATTTGAAGTTTATCGTCATTCAGAAGGACAGAGATTATTTCAATGTTGGGATCGAACCCATAAATGGGCTACCTACGTATCCTTTGTTTTAAAAAAGGAATCAGAACCCACGTAGTTCGAGGAATGGGATATGATGTTTTATGATTGATGGCTCAAAGATGAATGTCATAATTACTTTTACACTCTATGCTCACGTGAGTCATGCTCGGTGTGAGAAACAAGAGGTATTGGTAAAATTTAGACAATTGTGCCATAAAAGATGCAATCATAAGAATTTGTTTTGGGGCTTATGTATAGATGACTGCCCAGATAGGTGAAGGTTTAGGATTTACTTTTAGGAAGAAAAATCCATGAACAGGGTCCACAAAGTTATATGTGCTTCATGGAGATTTGAATACTCTAATCTTGGGGCTTACTCCTAAGGAGGATGCCCAAATTAGGAGGGGACTTATGATTGGGTTTTATTCCTAAAAAGGAAACCAAAATCAAAGGGAAGTTTATGACTGGTTAAGAGAAATTTTAAGAGACTTGGGGCTTACTCTTAAGAAGGATGCCCAAGGTTATGACTGAGTCTTATTCCTGAAAAGGAGACCCAGGTTAGGGGACTTGGGGCTTACTCCTGAAGAGGAAGCCCAAGGTTATGACTGAGTCTTTATTCCTGAAAAGGAGACCCAGGTTAGGGATTAAGGTTTGGGGCTTACTCCTGAGGAGGATGCCCAAGATTGAAGGATTTGATTGGGGCTTATTCTTAAGAAAGATGCCCAAGATTTATGACTGAGTCTTTATTCTTGAAAAGGAGACCCAGGTTAGGATTCTCTCATTTTAAAGGATGAGGTTGAATGAATGAACTCTCAATCTTTGGTGATATAAAGATGTTTAAATCATTAGGTTTTGAGAGATATTTCACATAATTCCTTTCAGATAAGGATGTCAAATCAAGAAATCATGCCATAAATGGCTTTGAAAAGTATCTTGAAGACTGAATCTTGAATAGGAAGGGTGAAAATGGCTTAAGAGGGGTGAAAAAGGGCAAGATGGGCACCCAAAAAGATAGGGGCGCGCAAGTATTGAAGGTCGCGCAAGTCCTACGGCGGCGCGCAAGTATTGGTCGCGCAAGTATACTTGCGCGACATAAGGGATACTTGCGCGATTTTCAACCAGGGTTGAATTACTTGAGCGACTCTTTATTAAACCCTTTCCCATCCTCTTGAGGTTTTTCCAGAAGAGGGACGCGCAAGTTATATTGAAGGAATTAAGTCGGCGCGCAAGTGTTTGATAAGTTTCAACACTTAGGCCTTCCTTCTTCCCTTTAGATCTTCCATTCTAGGTAAGAAATTACCTTAGAAGTGTTCTGGAAGCTTTGAGAAGAGACTTGGGCGTCGGGAGCTTTGATCCGAGTTTCTGGGAAGAGATCCTCTCGAATGGGGGGCCCACAGGGTCTATTTATAGGAAAAAGAAGACCCCGGGCGGTTACTGGGCGGTTACCAGATATGTCGCGCAAGTCCCTTGCACGATCATGAGGTGTCGCGCAAGTGTTGAGGCGGCGCGCAAGTGTACTTGCGCGACCAAGAGGGAACTTGCGCGACCTATGGGCAATGTTCTCTTTTCCATCCCTTTGTCGATTTTTGATGTTTCTTCAAAGGATTAATCACTTTGAGCTCAGATATTCCCTTTTCCGATCTTTAGATTCTGTGACGAAAGGAGCGTCAACAGAGTATATTAGAATATCATCTATAAAGACTACCAAAAATTTGTCAAGGTGATCTCTAAAGACTCTATTCACTAAGTCCATGAAGATTATAGGATCATTAGTGAGTCCTAAAGGCATTACTATGAATTCATAGTGCTCATATCTTGTATGAAAAGTAGTCTTGGGGATATCTTCCTTATTTACCCTTACTTGATAATATCCCGACCACAAATCCACCTTGGAGAAGTATTGTGCTCCACGTAGATGATTGAACAAGTCATTAATTAGTGGTAGAGGATACTTGTTATTTGTCATGATTTTTTTGATCTCACGATAATCAATGGAAAGGCGCATTGATCCATCCATCTTCTTGAAGAAGAGGACTGGTCCACCCCATGGTGAATCACTTGAGCGTATAAACCCTTTATCCAGATTCTTTTGTAGTTGTTTCTTCATCTCCTCAAGCTCCAAAACAGACATTATATATAGAGTATTGGATATTGGAAACTCCCCACATATAATATTAATTGAGAATTCAACATCTCTTTTAGGAGGATGACCAAGAAATTCCTTAGGAAACACATTAGCGAACTCCCTCACAATAGGCATATCCTCAATGATGGTTGCTTCATTAGACTCAATCATCTGAGCTAGATATGTGTTCTCATAGGGTATTAATATCCATACTTGAGATGATGGTTCTACAAAAGATTCATCCTCCTCCTTGTACTTGTATAGAATTGGGGGTCGATTCACCATATGGAGAGTGATTTCCCTCTCACGGAAATTTATGTTGGATCTATATAATGAAATCTAATTCATGCCAAGAATTGCATCAAATTCCACCAGAGGGATTTTGATGAGGTTCTTCAGGAATTTCAATCCACAAATTATGATAGGGGAGGAATTATATTCATGGGATGCAATGATTTCCCCATTTGTCATTCTCACTGACGTCTTTACTTATATGATTTTTGGTGGTGTTGGGATTATTATACTAAAATTTTGGGATATAAAATAATGTGTAGAACCAGAATCAAAAAGTATGTTTGCTATTCTTGAATGAATAACTAGCGTACCTGTCACCACTTCGTTGTCTGGTTTCACTTTGGCGGTAGTGATGGTAAAATATCACCCTTACTGCCTTGGAAGTTGTTGGTTGTCTTCGAAAACCCTTGTCTAAGGTAAATGGTTTGAAAAGTTACCTGGTTATTTTCTGTTGAAGAAATGAACAACAAGTTGAGGGTCGAATGGAGTGTTCATATCTTCTGTCATAGCCGCAGGTTTTTCTTTTTGATAGTTAATAGCTAGGAGCCCTTCTCTTCCACACCTAAAGCATTTCCTAATCCCTTTCAGAAAATTTCTAGGGTGCTTCTTTTCACACCTTTGGAAAGTGGAGTGATGGATTTTCTTAGCACCATTGGATTTATCCATCGGACCACCAGAATTTAAGTTTACCTTATGCTTCATATCCCCATGATACCCCTGAGATTCTCCGGTCTCCATTTCAACATTGAGGGCACATTGAACAATTTCCTCATAACTCTCAAAGTCATGGATCTCTAGGGATTTATGTAGGCTAGGTTTTATCCCACCAAATAAGTGTTCAACCATGCATTTGAGGGTAACGAAAAATATGGAGGCATATCATGCAAGCCTTTTGAATTTTTCCTCATACTCTCTTATAGATTCATCATTTTTTTATTGAGGGAAAAGAAGTCCCTTTCCATCTTAAGTCAAAGGGTGCGTAGAAAATATTTATCAAAAAACATTTTTTGGAAATAATTCCATTCCAACACTTTGATATCTTCCTCAGGATTCATATTTTTGATCAATTTCCACCATTGATCAGCTTCACCCTTCATACGATAAGCAGCCATAAGAACCTTCTCTTGTTTGGAACATTAAAGGATGGAGAATATCTTTTAGATGGAGTTGATCCATTTTTCGGCGATTAGGGGATCAGATGATCCATTAAAAGTAAGAGGCCATTGTCTCATGAAACTCTCAGTTGTGACTTGTTCTTTCTTAGGGGGGGTTGAACGTTCCTCTTGACCCATGTTTCTATTCAAAACTTGAGTTAACTGAGAGAGTATTGTGACAAATTTTGTGATTCCTACTCCCATTAGATTGGGCATCTCATTAGAACAGTCGTTACATTGATCTTCACAGTAGTTGTTAACCCGAGTCTTCCTATTACCATCCATTGGATGGAATTAAATTAAATTTAGGGGTAAAACATAAAGGGTAAACCAAAGAAAAAAATGGGTGACTTATAAATTACTTTTATTTCCTTAACTTATAAATTTATAGGATTCAATCTATGTTATCCATGATCTACTTCCCAACATATATTCTTAGGGGAATTTTCTTATTCCATTAATAATAGTTCATACTAATCTCATGAATTTACCAAATCATATCCCTTGGGAGTGTCATAACCAAGAGTGTATCAAGGCCCATTTTCATGCATCAGTTCCCGTTTTAGTCTAGCACAAAGCGGTGTTTTCGGGTTTTACCCCTAGATACATATGTACCAGAGCCACCTCTACCTACTCGTATCCATATAGGGATGTATTTTCTTGATAAACCACTTACTCCATACTCACCAAAAATTAGGGATTTTTTTATTATACTTATTCTTATCCCTAAGGCTTTCACTAGTGTTTTCTAATCCTAATGCCAAAAATAACTAAGCCTATCCTATGATACCAACTATAACAACCATACTCTTTATTCCAAAATTAAACATAATTTATTACATAAACTTGAACTTAATATAACTCTAAGGATCCATAGGTATAGTGTCTTGGGAAATTAGGAACATTACATAACAACTTAGAACACAACATCTTTATTGAAAACTTCTTTTATATGACCACAACATTCCTTCATACTTAGCATTGCATGGGATAACCTGAAGACATTCATAAGAAAAGGTTGATCTATAAAGACCATTAAGGGAGTAAAAAAGTCATAACATGAAAAATATATTACATGTTAGGCAATAGGCATATCAATGGAGCATAAGAGAAACATGAACATAAAGGCATGATGTAGCATGATTATCATAACATGGAAATGTGGTAACAACATTTAACATGATATTAGTATGATCCAGGGCCCATTGCACATGGATAATGAGTAAAACCTCATTTCACTTGAATTAGAATGATTAAAACCTCATTGAACTTGAAGTATCATGATACTATTCTTTACCCAATTCATTGGATCACTATCAGGGTGCACCCTTCTTAATCATTTCATTTCATGCATAACAGTGCCACATGGATCATATAACATGGATTCATTAGACATAATCATTTATTCCATGATAAAATAATTTGTAATTCATACATGAAACTCTATAATCAATAATTAAATGTGAATAAAGGTGAATACCCTTGATAGAGAAATGGGCATGGTATTCACTACATAATGACTTTGTCTTGGAAAATTGTGGTGTAATTTTGGCAACATAACGGCGTGACATAAGAATTCATAAAAATGGTTGATGAGAGATAAATGGGTGTATCATAATATTTACATAAAATTGGAAGTAATGGGGTCATATAGATACATGTACCAACATATGTAATGGAATTTAGATTCATGGTACAAAATAATTTCTTGAATGTAAATAAGGAGAGTGAAATACCTTACAGAATTTCGGCATAGTAACGGGTGTAAATAGGAGGCATTAATAAGGGATAAATGTTTATATTGTCATTAAAACATAATGAGGGAAGTATAGGGGAGTTTATAAATCATACCCCAAAATTGTTAACTAAAATTAAACGGTTATAACAACATAATAAAATTTGGACAAAAAAAGAGAAAGGAAGAAATCCCTTACAAAATTTCGGCATGGTAACAGGTGTACATGGGAGGAATTAATGAGAGATAAAGGGGTATCTCATCATTAAAACATAAGTAGGAAAGTATGGGGGAGGTAAAAAATCATACCCCAATATTTTTAATTGAAAATACAAGGGTATAGCAAGATAAAGAAACTTGGACAAAATGAGAGAGGAAGAAATTCCTTACTTGGAAGTGTGATCCCAAAGGCTTAGGAGGGGATTGAGAGAGGATTATTGGGATATTGGGGCACCTTGGAAGTATTATAGAGATATTAGGGAAGTTTTTGGTCAAGATCCAAAGGATTTGAGTGAGGATAAAGTGGTATCTTGGGTGGGTTTATATAGGAAAAGTGAGGGAATTCTTTATTATTTATGTTTTTCCCACCACACATTGAACTAATTAAAACCACAAACCAACCCATGGTTTTTTCCAAATGGGAGTGAAAAACATTATTTTATAATACCAATTTCATAACTTCTTAAAATATTAGGCTTGCTTATGTGGAGGTGAGTCACACTCTCAAGGAAAACAATTTAAAAAGATAAAATGTTTTATAAGTCTTAGAGGGTCCACTAAGGCACCATAAAATTAATAAAAAAAATATAAAATCATATTATTTTAAATATAAAACATATATTATCCGAAAATATCATTTATATTATTTTATTACATCACTATTGGGTCATTATGATTTCATAAAACACATTATATATTTAAACATTATTTAATTTTTACCCCAAAATTCGACCATCTCAGAGAATTATGAAAAATTCACCATTGGATAATTTCAACATCCTAATTCCAAAAATAATATTCATTTTATCTAATTAATTTTCTACTTATGTGTATTTTTACTTTTAAAATAAAAAATGATATTTATTGAAAATTTATGGGTTTTGACAAAAGAAGCTTTCAAACCTTAATAAAAATTACAATTGTATTTACAAAAATTATTCGATTATTTATAATTAAAAAATGTAATTTAGTAATAATATTTCATTAAAATATTATTTAATTAAAATATCCATTAATTAATCAAAATATATTTCTTAATTGAATATTAACTAAAAATACTATTTTTTTCTTTAAAAAACTATTTACAAAGTAACAATAATAAAATAAATATATATTCTTTTTTTATACAAAAATAATGCACATAATCATAGTGCTAGGGTATTTTTACATAATCCCTTATAAAATACACATAAGACTGAAGGGTAAGGTGTGCGATGGTGACAGACTCTTAGGGTGGCTCGGATAACATCGCTCGGGTGGTAATCTCTGTCAACTTCAATTTCTCTCGTAAGCGGTTCTAATCAAGCTTAATGTGTTGAAGATCGGATTGGGATTAGTCAAGAGTGAAGACTAATGACAGCACCTCATTTTTGATCTTTGATAAATGGGATTTGTATGGAGAAATTATACTGGATGATTCCCTCGCTTCCTTTGTCTGAGTAAATTGAATATGTTAAAACCCTATATTTATACTAATCATGTGATCATTGATCAACAGCTATGTTATAAACGGTCACAATTCTTTACAGTATTTTGAAAAAAATAAAACCAAATAATTTAATTTTTTATATAACCATTTTACATAATAATACATTTAATTAGATCAAGATGAATTTTCATTAGTAAAAGTTTGGGTGGTTACATATAAATCCTACAGGGAGTAGTAAGTTTCAACTAGCTATTATTGAAAAGTTCATATAAATTAAATATAGATTCCATACATCATGATTAATTATATATTTGGGTGTTGGATGTAAATTTTTTTGTTGGGTATTCAATAGAAAATATACATGGATGGTAAAAGATAGGTCTATAGTTTTCAAGATAAATATGTTTGAAAAAAATATGAAAAATAGGTAATTAGTCATATGTTAATTAAGGTTAAGATTAATTTATCTAAAATGACTTAAGTAACAACCCAATTTATCTGGAATGTGATCTATTATATTATATAAAGGGTTTCATAATCCAAGTCATGGTACACAATTTACATTGTATTGAAAAATACAATATAGAATAATTTACTTGAATTCCTTCTAATGTCACAAGGTATTATTGTGATGAATGGACTATGTGTACATAAGAGTATATTAGAAATGTAACGACCCAAAATTTTATAAATGGAATTTCCCTTATAAATATGTTATATAGTATAAATCACATGAAACCACAAAGAGAACATAATACAGACTTTATAAATGAATAATGAATTAAATAAGAGGTATTTATAGAAGTTAAGGAACCTATACCAATAGAATAGTAAGTTGAACTTTGGAATAGTAATGTGAACCTTAGGAATAGTAAACCAAACAATGGAATAGTAACATCACCTATGAAATTATAAATAAAATTTCAGTATTTTGTAAATAAAAATATGATATATCTATATCTTGGAATGAGTAAATTAACATTTTTAAAATGATAAATCATGTGTTGGAATTTTTTAAGTTATAAATATTTAATTACAGTTTAATAATTAATATAATGATTTAAAATAAAATTTATTTTCATAAAATATATTCATAAATTAATATTTTGTTTTATTATGATTATAGGATAATTTTATGAGGCCTTAATTAATTTTCCAAAGTGTTATAAAATTAGCTATAATTTTAAAATCGGTATATTACAAATAAATGATGATTTTATTTAAAAATTAAATTTATCATAATTAGAAAATTATTTTCATAAAATGGATTTCATTTTTTTTTCTATACATAAAAAATGGTTAGGATGAATTTTTGTGATTTTTCTAAAATAGTTGAATTTTTGTGAATAGTGAAATAAGAAAATTTATGATATTTAACAAATACATGAATTATTGGGTCATAGATGATGTATGGATGATGTAAGCCCATAATATTGAACTATACTTAATTATTTTAATATATTTAGTGATAATTCTCAAACTATTCACAGTCTTGATCCAAAATAATAAACAGATGAATAAAATATTCTAAAAACACCTCTATCCTCCACTATAAATACCACCCCTCACCACCTCTTCTCTTTACACCTCTTAACACTTGAAGATTGTCCAATTTCTACCCAATACACTTTAAAATCCTTTTCTCGACATTCAAGATTTTCTTGTATCAACAAAATACCAAAACAAATTTCCCTAAGGAGGATCTCAATGAGAATAATTCACGAGGTAAAATCCTCTTTCTCTTTATTTATTTTCTTTTTAATTTATTTTATTTTCTTATAATCTCCTCACCACCTCTATAAAAACATGAATGATAGCTCTAATATCTTATATATATTAGAATTTTATTATGTTAATGTAAAATCCACCATTATTACTTTTCCCATCTTCCTTTTATTCTAAAAATGAAAATGTCATCTGTGAGGAGCTGATTTACCACCTTCGTTAAAGATGAATTTTCATTTCTAAATTCCGCCTACAAGGATGGTCATAAAACCATTATTATGTTTAAAAAAGACTACAATATATTTATTAAAACTTTTTAATGTTCTTTAATCACTATATATACATGATAATAATCCATAAGACAAAACTAGTTTGTAATGATCGAAAAACTGCCAAAATAATATAAAAAGTTATCACTAATGTCTTATAAAATAATTCATCCTCACCCTATATAACCAAATTAATTATATAACCATTTTATATTCCATATTTTCATTAATAAATTTTAATATTAATTCTATACAACTATTACCATTTTAAATGTTCTTTTATACATATATACAAATGAACCAATCATGAAAACTAAGGAAACAAACACTCTCGAATGACAGAATTCAATCTTATAACTCATCAAAAATGTCATAAATGAACTTAATAAAATTATAATAAATCAAATACATGTTAAAGAGGTACTTAATTAATTTATTAATGAATCTAATTTCATATTCCCGGACATTAAGTGCAAGTTCATAATACGTTTATACATAAGGTAAGGGATTATCCCCAAACCTCAATTTTTCATTCGAGTTACACTTTCTCTCTCTTTACACAAATTTAATTCTTAATTATTCTTATGTACTACTCCTAAATTATTTTTTAATGTTCCATATATATTTATCTATAATAATACTTCTTTATTTGATGTGGAGTTACATGTTTTATAAGGATATTTTCTCTATTCTTCCCGATAAGCAAGCCCGATTAAAGGGAAGTTCCCAGTTTCATACCAATTTTCAAGTGCACTCCATAATATGTTTTAATCCAGAATTATTTTTCTATTATAACTAATTTTATTATTAAAAACTATATTTTTTCATTTTTTTTTTATAAAAAATTAAAACTTAGTCTATTTTAAATACTCTTTAGTATTTCCCCTTAAACCACACCTAAGCAACTCATTTATAAAGCTTCTTAAATGCTCTTTTTAGATTTTTTTAATTTAATTGGAAATAATTTATGTCTAAAATATAATTTAATTCTCTCTAAAACTTATTTTATATGAAATACATGTTATAATATGATTTTATGAAAAATATAAATTATTTTCCAAATGAGATCTTCTTTCTGAAGTAAAAAAAGGGTATTTCTCTCAAGAATTATTCAATGATTTTATTAGATTATTTTCATAAATTTCAAAACCCTCTATTTAATATTATGATTTATTGAAATTTACCTCTTATGTTACCATCTACTATATTTTATTGAATGGTTTATGATTATTTGTGGGGATGCACTATCTTGATACCATTCTCCATATTACTCTGAATGGTTTATAATTATGTTTATTGTTTGGGGAAAATTATTAACATTTCATATTATAGTTTTAATATGAATGTATATGTTTATTATGTTTCACCCCTTTCATATGAGTAATAAATTTTAATTATTAAGTGGTGGTTGGGGCCTACTATATCCCCTCAATGCATCAGTAGGTCTCATGAGACAAACTCGACTAGGTTTTTACCCTTTTATGTATGGTGTCTTGGAAAAAGCCTTGACGGTATGCTTATGATGTCCAAAACTATGAATTCCTTTATTATTATATTAATAATTGATAATCCATGTGATTATTTTACTAGTATAATATTCATGGTTAAGTTTCATTCTCATGTGATTATTTATGGTATTATTTAGTCATCTTTTATTCCTATTATATTATCCTCAAGATTATGTTTTAATGGTGTGTGTTTTTAGTTATTCATAGTGCCTTATTTTTTATGTTTATTTATGATAGCTTCCTCTATATTTATTACCCTTACTAAGCATCTAATATCACCCCTTTCTTATGTTTTATTTTTCCTAGGGATGTGAAGATTTATATTACAAATGACATGTAGGGATAATCTAGGAGTTTATGGGTGTTTTTATTGGAGTTTCAATGTTATTTTTCTTTTCAAATTGTAATGTAAAAATCATGTATGTAATCTGGTTTCCAAAAATACTAAAATGGTTAGTCCTTTGGGATTTGAGTATTGTATCTATGTCAATGTAATAAAGTGATGCATCAGCTCCGGGTCACTATGGTCGGGGTCTCTACAGTTGGTATCAGAGTAAGGTTTAGTAGAAACTAGATTTATAAAACATAGATTAGGGAGCATAACCCTAAGATGGAATTTGGGGATAAGAATATAAGAACACCGTAGAATTTTGTTAAGGATTCACTACAGGGAAATTGCAATTTAACGACTTTTTTTTGCTATGGCGGCGGTTTTAACCGCCGCCATATGCTCCTGCAACAGTTTCCAAAAACCGCTGATAAATTGCGTGTCAGGAAACTATTTTTGGTGGTTAAAGTGGTTTAGTGGCGTTTTATGGGAACCGTCATAGTTGGCGCATTTTCACGGTGGTCATATTTTTTTTCGCAGTGCTTTCTCCGGGCAGGGAATTACTTTTTTTAGTGGCGGTTAAAACCGCCGCGACAAATAATATAACCGCCATGAAAATGCGCGGAAGATGGGATAATATAGTGGAGGTTAAAACCTCCACTAATAGAAAAATATCTACATTTAATGGTGTTTAAAACTGCCACTAAATGTACCTCTTACAGTTAGCGGCGGTTAAAACCACCGCTAAAGAGCAGATTTAGAAAAAAAAGAACCAGTTTTTGGAGCCCCTATACCAGTGCCCTGAAAAAAAAACCATTCCTAAAATACCAAAACACCAACATAATACATACTAAAGTCAATAATAAAATATATACTTAACTAAGCATAACCAAATTCATTGTTCAGTGAGTAAAAGAATGAAAATAAACATATCAAATGGCATAATCCTAGTATCACAAAAATGTTAATATATAAGTATTGTGATTTACTCACCACATTGCATGACTAGAATTTTGACCCGATGGTGCACTCAACATCCCATGTGTTGTTTCATGGCATCTCTCACTCTATTGGGATATAGGGAATGTACCCAATTACATGAGTACATAGGCTCGTTAGACTGGTTAGGGATTTTTGAGTTATTCCATGGTCTATTCATCAATATTATTATAAGTATATGGCCACATACATCTTCACAAACCTTGAAAATATAGGTGGATGAAATATATATAAACAATCTATATTACTACTATATATATAGTAACTATTTATATTTTTATTCCATCTATGTGTCGATAAATTTAAACCCTCCTACAATCCTTTAGGAACATGATTGGGTGGTTATTTATTTACTCCTTAGTTACTCAAAAAATGTGGGGTGTATTATGTTGGTGGTAGACCCTTTATCATGGGAATAATGATTTGGTAATATTTTCTTGGGATTAATTTATGTTGGTGTTCTATGTGGAATTATTATAAATGAAACATAACATAGGAATTAGGTAAAATCATCTCTCACTTGGGTTATTCCATGTGGAATTATTATACTTGACACTAAAGATAGAAAAAATGTAAAATCATCTCTCCCATGGATAAGGGTTCCTAATTTTTTAAGAGTGATGGATCAGGTTCAAGTATCATATTTATTCACTCATGTGATTTCTTTGTAAAATGAGTCTTTAGTGTGTTTTCCTTAGAAGGAATGGAATTTGGCTCCTAATATATTGTAACTCCCATTATGCATCCTAGTTATTCTGATGTGTAGAATATAATAGAAGTGATCAGGCACATTCCTTCAAAGGGAAGAGTGTCTTGTGAAGGGGGTTGATATATTCTATCAAGGAATATAGATGCTTATAATAAATTATGTGTGATAGGGTAGTTGATGTTGTGAATGGCAAGTAACTGATCATGTAGTCTATTTAACATTTTTCTAGGGAAGGAGGTTCTACAGAATCTACTGGGAGTTTCCCATCGGCATTTCATGCCTACTAAGATAATGGACACTATCATTCACACTGCCTGACTGTTCTTGGAGGCCACTTTGGAAATGGTGGGAAAACCCCATTTAAGATAGTGTAGCAAAATTTCCTCTAATCTCGTATCAGTATCTATGGATTCCAACTATTTGTTTAAATTTTAGATACTATTATTATGACACACTAAAGGATGATCTATCTTAAACATTTTAGTGATACACACATTCTCATCCCTAGGGATTTATACAAGATCATAACTAAGAAGTACTTCTTAGAAATAGAAATGTAGTGGTAAATGCATTGGGCTAGAAATGTAGGATAAGTTATTATAATGAAAAAATAAATTTAGGAAAAATGAGTCATAAAAAATGAATCATCACAACAAAGTGTCGATATATATGGTTTATACCACACTCAATAAATCAAGACATAAAAGGAAACATCAGAAATCAATAAAATACATAAAAGGAAACAAGAGAAATCAAGAAAATGTTAGGTCCTGAAAATGTTTGGAGGCAACTATGTGCCACACATGATACATATACAAACTGGCTGTCAATATTTTTCCACATATCAACAATACTACTAATCATTATCTGATGATGAATAGATATCGTCACCCTCTCCACCTCCATCTCCACTTCGTGCTACCACCTGTAAGAACATTATATTGAAAATTAAATATTGTTGCATATTTATATTTAAACTTAAAACCAATAAAAGTTTGAAAACTAAATGATTTTTAATTTTTGTGATTTACCTACTCACCACTAGTCGATAAAATACCACTAGGGGGATATCTTCTCATCTTCTGACATATATCAGTCAATGCTTTCTGCAAAGCGGATATCTAAGCCCCCTGGTCTTGAACTGTGTTTCGTAGGGAAAAAATATATCTCTGATCTGGGTATGGACTGACTACAACCAGGAGTAGATGCAGCTACAATCCTCGATGTCTAGCCAAAGACCTTATATGGTACGGGTCCCAAACCCATCCCGTGCATTCTACCAGGATGCTCCTTCCCAAGAACTTTAGCAACTGGATCATCCTGGGAGACTGAGTAAGACTGCCCAGGATTGGCATCCCATATTTCTTTAATTTTTACCTATAAATCAAATATCAATATATAATAACATATTTAAAACTGATAATAAGTTATTATAATTAAAAACGATTTCATACACCAACTTCTTTGGCAGGCTCATTAACAAAACTTCCATCAGATTTTTTGTGAACATCCAACCACACTTCAGTTCAGGATGCTTCATGCCCTAAACTTTGTGACTGCATTAAAAAATGATAAATCAATAGTTTAATATATTAAACATATAATATTATCTTATAAATATTTAAACTAATAAAAAGATTACCAGAGTCGATCGGCTTCTAGAAAATCTTTTTGACCCCGTAGTGTGAGGGATAACTTGTTTAGCCCGACTTGAAGCATTATTTCCTGAGAGATACTAAAATAAATAAAATGAAATTTAATAGTAATGTATTCAATTTCATCTCCTCTTCATATACATGTATAAATGTAAAATGAAGTTAATATAATAAAGTAGTTTTAAATACCATCTGTTTCTCATCATGATGACTGCTAACAAAAACTTTCCACTGTTCTTTGAGTACCCCATTGGGTAGCTTCTCATACATTTGTTGGACGGTCAAAGAAGATCATTGACATCACTCCACAGTCTCCATTTGAATTCTTTCCATTTCTTACCAAGATTTTTCAACATCCACTTTCGTGCTATCACATCAGCAACTGTAAAGTGGAAGAACATCTGTATATAGAAATTCATTTTGAACATATTAATAACATGGAATTCAATTACACCATAATGTATTAAAATTAACTTTATTTGGGAATCAAAAACATCATTTTTCCAACTTGGAGGCATATGTCTTCAATCATCATAAGAAATAGTAAGGGAAATGGGCTCCGCTTCCAGCTGGCCTAGAATTTGGCCAAGTAATCTTGTGGTGTCATCTGTAGGGACCCCATATGAATCAAATGGGACAACTATATTATCTCCATTCATATTCCACACATCTGAAATTTTTATATTTTTATCCACAGTTGCATTTTTTCATCTTTAATGAACAAAAAATTAGTATAAAAAGGTGCAATAAATTTATTTATATTAAGATTTGTACCTATAACAGTGACCCTCCAGTACGCTCGTGATGAACTAGAAGTGGCGCGCCGCCGCCTCATTGTTGAGGCTACTGAAGGGGGATTCGATGACTAAGATTCTAAAGGGATGCTCATAGAGGGTGTGAGAGATGGTTTATGGGGAGATGGTTCAGGGGGTAGGTAGCTGGTGGATCAGATGATGTAGGGAGGGAGACAGATGGATCGTCATCTGTCGCAGTAGTGAATGAAATAGTGTATCGCTTATTCCTTGGAATTCCTATCATTTAATCCAATAAAATTAAGTTCAGAACATATATTTCAAAAAAAATATGAAGAAAAAAATTTTTAAAAATGATAATAGATGCACAGTACTAACATAAAAAATATACATAACAATGATAATGAATGACTTCACAAATGAAATAAGTGGTTGTTGAATGAATAAATAATTGTACATATAATAATTTTCCCCTTAAATCATGTCGGTATCCTGGTCCATTACTTCATCCACTTCATTCATCCATGCTAGACTAATATTTTCAATATCATGATGGACAAATAATTCTTCTTCTTATTGTTGATGAGATTCAATATTAGAGGTCAAATCTTCCACTTCATCACCCATATCATACAAATCTCTTTGTATTACATGAGAAACTACACTCTGTCCTTCATCCAAAACATCTGAAGTGCCCAGATCAGTGTGAATCACTGAGAGGGGGAGGGGGTGAATCAGTGATCCCTTAAAACTTTTTACTAATTGATTCTTAATCAATTAAACCTCTATGGCTGGTTAAAGCCTCGATCCACTCTTCTTGTATCTCTCAACCTTTCCCGGATAATGCAGTAATGAAAAGGCACAGGACACAAGGATTTTACAAGGTTCGGCACCAAAGGCCTACATCCTTGCCATGCTCTCCAAGCATGGATTCTCCCATTATAACTTATTAGAATTACAATGGTCGATACAGAGTCCCACTGTATCTCTCCTGAGTCCCACAGGAGGGTCTTTATACTGCGTCCCACAGTGTTACCAGAGTCCCACTGGCCTGCTCCAGAATCCCACTGAAGACTTCTTCTCCCTGAGTCCCACAGGGTCTTCTCTTGGCTCCTCGAGTCACACGAGTAGCTCTTCTTCTCTTTAAGTTCTTCAAGTAACTTCAGCAGCCTGGGATAAAGGCTGCTAGCCTTGCTCTTCTTCTGATCACTTGTGGTGATCAGGGTCTTCTCGTCTAGCTCGGGCTTTATCACCTTCTTCTAAGGATGACCCGGCTTCTCTCTTCAATTACTGAATGCTCAGACAACTGATGTCTTTATCTTCGGTCTGGTCCAGTCTCAGTTCACTTCAACATCATGCACTGAGTGCATGGCAACTCTTCAAGATCTTCAAGTCTTGGACTCCTCAGATGCACACCACTGATTTAGCACTGTTCACGTGTGCACGTGCATGCATGCAAGCATGCACTCTTCCTTTCCTCTTCTTGGTGCAGTAGACCCACAAAGGGTGTAATCACTTTTGAGCACACACCTACTTCTCAAACTTCACACTCTTTATGCAATTTGTTCACACACTTAAAAGTGTGTTATACTTTGGTGTGAGTCTTCTTCTTCTTCTAAGTGTGTCCACTCCTCTTAGAGCACACACATAGGTTCGGCCACTTCACTTTGTTGTTTTGCACACACAAATTTGTTCTTTGCTTTGCACACACACAATGAGTGTGTATTTGGCCTCCACTATTTTTGCACACCCCAAGCTATGCCTCGGCCTTCTTGCTTGCCAAGCACCCACAACCCGTAGGGTGTGGTCTTCACTTCTCCCACACAAGGTTCGGGTCTTCCTTCTCACTTGGCACACACACTGCCAAGTGTGTTCTTTTATTCTTCTTTGCACCCACCCAAGCCTCGGCTTACTTCTTCAGTTTAGCACTTAAGGGGTGCAAGGGCTCGGGTCTTCCTGTTTAACACATAAGCACTAAGGCCCTCGGCCTTCCCTTGCTCACAGCCGAACACCAGCTTCAAAGGAGGCGCGCAAGGGTGCGGCTTCTCCTCTTCAACACTGCCGCGCAAGCCACAACAACTTTGAGCACGCAAGAGGATGCGGCTCGGGTTGTGCAGGCCTCAAGAGTGCAAGAGCACCTTGGGTGTGCAAGCTTCTCCTGCCGCGCAAGTATGCGGGCAGGGAGAGCTCTTCCTGTCGCGCAAGTGATGCGCGCAGGGGACTTCCTCCTCCTCCTTCTTCTTGTCGCGCAAGGGAGCAGCGCGCAAGGAACTTCACGAAGCCAAAATATGGCTCCGGGCTTCTCTGCCGCGCAAGGGGCGCGCAGGCTGTTCTTCGCGAGGCAGAGCTCTCGCGGGACTCCCAAAATTTTCAGCAGCGTTCCAGCAATCTTCTCGAGGGCTCGGCCTCTCTTTATATAGGCAGAGGAATACCCCATATCTTCCGCGTGATTTAACTTCAAGATCCCGAAGTTTTCGGTTCTTTAAAATCTTCCAAATATTTATATTTATCCTCTGTTTCACGCGGGATCTTTCTTCTTCGATTTCCTCCACATGCATGCGATTTATAACGCATGCATGGCCTTCGTTAAACCTTATCCATGCAAAGGCACGAACACCGAATGGCCTCGCACCTCCGGTTGCTTCGGCCTTGCTCGAAATCCTCCACTAGTTGCATGCATGCCTTTTTTATTGCATGAATGTGATCAGTAGGCTCAGACGATCCCAATGGACGTCTTGGTTTCGAAAATGGTGGCCGGATGCTCGAAAACGGGTGCTCGGGAGGCCTCTGGTTCAGCGGCGTCGCGGGAGATGCCTCGGCCGAGCTCGAGGTTGAGGACGAAGCGGGAGCCGTCGGATCGGGCATTTGAATATCCTCGGACGGCCGCGATCAGGAGATCTCGCGCGGGATGCGATGAGCGGCTGTGATCAGCCGCGCGATGAGTCGGACGGCCTGGATGCGCTCCGGGTGAAAAATGCGCGTCCCACATCGAATCCGCGGCCGGTTTTTCCGCGCTATATAAGCCTGGCGCTCCCTCAACCCGCCAGTTGAATCTCCTCCCCTCTCGGTGCCGCCCCGCACCGAGTTCTTCCTGCGGGCGCGCTCTGCGCCCACTCTGCTCCTCGCGGGCGCGCTCCTAGCGCCCACTATGCACACACCGGGTGCGCGGGCTTCACCACCGCGTGCCCTGCGCTCCTCCGGGCGTGCCCCAGGCGCCCATGCGGTGTCCTGCGGGTGCGCTCCTGCCTCAAGGGATGCTGCCCTGGCCTTGAGGGTTCCCCATGGGCGTGGTGACCTTGAGTCCCACATGTGCCTTGGGTGATGACCCTCGGCTGGCCTCCTTGGTGGCCCAATTTTTTGGCAAAGTAAAGAATAATACTTTGTCAAATACAAAGTTCTTCCATAAGTTCAAGCCAAATGCCACATTCCAAGCCATCTTCTTCCCATCTCTCTTCTTCTTCTTCTTAGAATTCCTCCATACTTCTTAAACAAATGTTCATCACTTAGAATTCCTCCATACTTCTTAAACAAATGTTCATCACTTAGAAATGGAAATTCTAAAGGTTCACCATCAACCGATGCTCCTGAATCAAAGATTTCTTCAATGTGCTTCATTGATCCAATTAGAGATCAATTGGAACTTCTTCACATTTACATGCACTAAGTGATAGTGCATGGTCTTCTTCAGCTCACTTCATCCACTTAGGACTTGTGGATGGATCTTCTTCAACTCCCCATGCATTGTTACTACAATGCATGGTCTTCTAATCATGTTGTGACATTGTATCCACTTGATACAAGTTCTTGGAACTTTAAGAGCAGCTCAACAATCGTCAGATTTACTTAGAGAATGTTTCAAACCATCATCTCCTATGTCACTTAGTGAATCTCCTAAGTGACATGCATCTTAGTACTATGGTCATTCTCCATTCCTCACCATCACTATCACATCCTTTGACATTCACATCTTGACTCTTTGACATCCATTCATTCCAAGACAACTTTATGCCTCATTGACAACAAATGCAACACAATGCACTTCAACATCATTCACATATATATCATTTTTTCTTGTGATGAAAAGATATATGGATCATGCAGTTCATGATCACCAAAATCCATCAAGCGAGAGAATTTCACAGAAGTAAATTACAAGGAATCTCTTTTAACACCTTTGATAATATCAATCCAATTAAATTTGAATAAAACAACTGAAAAATGTCTGTGGTAGTTTAATTCAATAATATCAGTCAGATTTCCATATTATCCCACTTCAGAAAATGTAAATATACCACTATTCTGTGTTTTTAAACCTCTTTCTCAATCGACTGCATGAAATCTAAAGTCATTCACGTTGTAAGCGTCGAATTTTATAACTTGTTTTAGAGGACCTCGAGCACGAAACTTCAAATATTCTGAAAAATATTTTCAAGTATCAGTATTCATGATCTAAAAAAGAAATATAATTTATTATATTGATAAAATATATGTGTCAAACTAATATTCATATTAATTTAAATATTTATGAACTTACACGTCGTGAAAACCATTCCACAAGCTCTTTATTAACAGATTTCATTATATCTTTCTCATTTCATGTTCGGCCTCTCATTTGTCTCTTTGTTTGTATCTTCAACTCTTCAATAAATGGATCTGAAATTTCACTATTCAGCAACACATATCTATGTGCCTGTAATAATTCCAATTCTATCAGTGTCACATTTGAGGTCCTCCCAACTGATCAACCAATAGTAGGAAATATTTTTTATTTTTGGTGTATTTGAGATTGATTCAATGTGTCGTTAACATGTAAAACTCGATTAAATATTGTCTCAATATCATCCAAGTATCTAGAACAAAAGATAAGACACTCCTCAACCAAATAGCCTTCAGTAGTAGAGCCTTCTGGTTGAGCTTTATTTCTCACGTATGATTTCAAATGGCCAAGATATCTGTGAAATAAAAAAACATAATTATGCATTTAATTAAGTGTAAAAAATTGTTTACTTAACTGGAAAAAAAATATAAATAAAGTACCTCTCAATTGGATACATCCATCGATAATGAATGGGGCCTCCTAATTTAGCTTCCTCAACCAAATGCGCAGTTAAATGCATCATGACAGTAAAAAATGACGGAGGAAAGATCATCTTCATTGAAAAAAAGGTTCAATAAAAACCTCTCATAGAGGTTGTCAATCTGAAATAGATATAGAGATTTCTCACATAGTTGTCTAAAAAATGTGCATAATTGGAGTACAATAGCAGTAAGTTTTTCAGGTAATAATGTACGCAATGCCAATGGTAGTAACTGTTGTAACAAAATATGTGAATCGTGACTTCTCAATCCATGTAATTTATGATTCTTCAAGTCAACACACCTAGAGATATTACTTGAATACCCATTAGATACCTTCACATTATTTAAAAATTAAAGGAATGTATCTTTATCCCTATTTTTCATTGAAAAAAAATTGTCAGAGCATACTTTTCATCCTCATATGGCCAGAGATCACGTTTTATGTTCATTACTTGTAAGTCTTTGAGATCATTGAGATGATACTTAAACTTTCAATTCTCATTAAGCAATTTAAAAATCAAATTTTCACAGACATTCTTCTCAATATTCATCACATTAAGATTATGCCGCAACAAATTAATTTCCCAACACGGAAGTTTGAAAAATATACTTTTTTTCTTCCATTGTTGTGTTCTTATTCCACTTGACGATGCACTTCAAACTCGTTTCCCTCTATCATTCAAATGATAAACCACCCAAAACTTTTTTTCAACATTTTCAAGTTGTCTCAATATTTTATAACCAGTTAACAACTTTGGAGGTGGTCTCTGATCAATGAAACTGTTAAATTTTGATATGTTCAGCCGAAATCTATGAGATGCATTGAGAAATATTCGATGGCACAAGAAGCACCATTTTATACTGTGAGGTAGCAGTTTGGGCTCAAAATAAAATTTACAAACAGGATAAGCCAAACCCATGTAAATGTTTTAACCAGATAAATTCCCAAGCCCAGGGAAGTCACTAATGGTCCATATTAAAGCAGCATGCATTTTGAATATTATTTTAGAAGAATCATCAAATGTCTCAACACCGTTTCTCCATAAATCCTTTAATTCTTTAATAAAAGGCTGAAAGTATACATCAATATCATTTCCAGGCATTTTTTTTTCAGGAATAATCATCGAAATGATAAAAGATGTTTTTTTCATACACATCCATGGAGTCAGATTCTAAAGGATCAAAACAACTTGCCAAATGCTATAACTAGTACTCAAAGTCCCAAATGGGTTGAATCCATTGGAATCCAATCCCAATCGAACATTCCTAGGATCAGCTGAGAAATCTAGATGTAATGAATCATATTTCTTCTACAATTGGTAATCTCATGGATGTCTCATTAACCCATCATTGTTATTATCTATAAAATGTCTCTTCATGTGTTCGGCGGTTTTTGATGACATGAATAATATTTTCAATCGATGCTTTAAAGGAAAGTAATGTAAAACCTTTGTAGGTGTGTTCTCTTTCTTCTTCTTCATGAAAGTATATTGATTCAGACTTCCAACATCACCCATTGACTGCCATCTAGAAGAAGAACATTTTTTGCAATTCTGTCTACTTGAATCCTCTTGCCAATAAATCATACAATCATTGGGACATGAATGTATTTTTGTATAATTTAGACCAAAATTGTTAAAAACTTTTTCATATCATAAAAAGACTCGGGGATTTTTGCTTAAGGAAATTTATCATGCAACAATTCCAATATCATGGACATTTCCTTATTTGTAATTCCACATAGATATTTGATATGGTACAACTTCATCAGAAAATAAAGCTTTGAATATTTCAAACATCCACTATACAACTCTAGATTTCCATCATCGACTAAATCATGAAACATATTTTCCTCAGTGAAGTTTTCTCTTACATTTGTCTCCACTAAATCAAGAGTAGGATCCAATGATATGTTACAATATTCATCTGGTTGTGTTACAGTCTCAAAAACATCACTTTTCACGTTGCAATTTGTAGCACCCTCATCTGGTTGTTCTGTTATGTTTTGATGTTGATAGTGGTGTCTTACAGTGCCAAATGCATCATTTATGCGGTTTTAAATTTCATTTTCCATTATTGATGAAGTTGGGAGCTCATTATGTGGATTAACATCAGTGCTCAACCTTTCTGTAACTTTTGATTCTTCATTCCAAATCCAACACAAATATTAATCAGGGAATTGCTTCAGTATTAAATGTTCATAAAATTTATCTCTCTTCAACCATCTTCTAAATTTACATTTAGGACATGGACATATTATTCTCGCTTCAATGGATCGATTAGAAATTGCAAAATATAAAAACCCTTTCAAACCCTTAACATATTGAGGTGTGTTCCTCGATAATGTTATCCAACTTTTATCCATGTATATCACAATGTGACTACGCAATATTAAAAAAAATTAAAACACATAGTTACTACTAAATAGGGAAAGAGATTCATATATACTAGTTGAAAAAATATATAAATATGTTACATAAGTTTTTCCTATGTAAATAAATATGGTAAATCACCCACTAGAAAACCAAAGCATGCAAATTAAAAGGATCCATAAAAGAAGACGAGAACAAGGATCCTATCCTTGTAGTTTTTTGTATGTCGTGCTCCACCAAAATAGATGGACAAACTAATGATGCTATAACTTTGATATCACTAAGGTAAGGACATGATAAATCATATAATAATTGAATAGAAGTTAGGAATATGAAATAGAAACAAAATCTTACCTTAAAGTGGAACTTTATTTAAGTAGATAGGTAAGTATACATTGTATATTTGACCCATTGGTGGGTAGGTATAAGTGGAATAACAAGGACATGAAAAATACATGTCTTATTTGAAATATAGAGGTTGGGTTGTCTTATTTGTTTCTCTTGGTCCTAGTGTGGACTGTCTCGGCATGGTAGTGAAGACAATAATGATATATTTTGGGTGATGAAATTGTTGTTAATGTTATAATACAAGTTAGAGATACACCCTTCTCATTGCATCCATCATGGTGATTCTAGTGGATCATATAGTCTTAGGTGATTCTGGATCATGACAAGGGTTAAATTATCAATTTGGGTGGTGAAAATTATATATCAAGTGTCTTTTTCTATTTTGTTTACATAGTGTGTGTGAGTTAAGTAGTGATTTTTCTCACTCTAAAAGGTAAATTTGGTTTATTTTGCAAGAAATAATAAAAAGAGAAATGAATTATTATTCACTGGTTCAAACACATCTCACTTAAACAAATCTATACCCGGGTCCATCACATGATGGTCTTGAGCATATTTTATTCACTCATAGAACAACTACACCTTCTTTATCATTATCTTCCCCAAATTTGGTCTAAGGTTAATTAACTCTCTAATCTCATTCCAACACAATAGAGATATGTAAGAACACTCATACGATTCTTTAAATGGAGTTTTACCAATGGTTAATCAATAGTTATTATCATATTAAAACTCAACCAAAGATAAATGATTCACCTAAGAACCTATAAAATCAAGAATAAATATCTTCCATACATCCATTAGAATTTTGATCATTCTCTCTATCTGACCTTCCATATGAGGATAAAAAGTACTGCTTAGAAAAAATAATGAAAAAAATAATGCTACAAAATCTTCTACAATTGGGAGGTAAATTAAGATCTTGATCATAGATGACCATTATTGAAACCACATGAATCTTCACCACAATGAGAACCTATAAATGGAAGAACATACCACAAAAATCAATATTGAAAATAAAAAAGTAAGATTCAACCAACTTTAAGGTTCCATAATGAGGTGTCTGAGGATAAAGTTTTATGGAGTTACAATGATTAATCTAGTTGATTGTTATTAAAATAGATCATAATAAGATAATTATATTGATAGAATTATTCTTTATATATAATTTCATATTGTTGTTTTTTTCATTATATGGAGTTGAATTAATCGAATTTCTCATCAAGAAGATGATATCATCTGGCCTTGAAGAAGAATTGCACAAAAACATTGAGATTGACACCACATAAAACTTGGGATTAAATAATTACAAAAAATTAGCTTTCTATACTAATCTGTAAGAGAAATACAATTGTATAAACCAATTTTTCCCTTGAAGTAGTGTGTGTATAATGAAGCAAAGTGAGTTTCACTTAGGTGACCATTTATCAAAAAACAAATAATTATAAAGGAAATGTTCCTTGAAATGTAGTGGACACAACTAAAATATTTATATCTAATAGAAAATTATTTGATAGGGAATATTTTTATATTAAAACTTCATCATGTGTGTTCCATTTAGATGAAACCTAGTTCATGTGAAAGAAGTAAATAAATCCTTATGTTTTTTTGTGAATTAAGGTCCATATTTGTTTTTTGAAATTCAATGTCAATGACAAAAAAGTGCTAGATTAATCATTATCTGGCTCACACAACCCATCATTACTTTATTAGTGACTTTGAACTATGTAAACAACATTCATTATAAAACCCATTTCATTTAGAAAGAAATCTTATTTAATACTTCCAACCCATTAGTTTATTTTTAAACATTAAATAGTTAAACAACACAACACATCGTTAATTTCCTCATTAAACATACCCATTTGAAATTATTAACATAAAGTATTAATTCCATTGAAACTTTGGTAGATAAAACATAACTAAACACACAACATAAACACAACACCACAACCCAACATCCATATCTGCATCACTTTAAATCCACATACAGTTTCGCAGCCCAGCTGCATGACCATACCACACCCATCATAGCCCCACTTTACAACCACATGTCATCCACTTCCCCCAAACACATATCAATATATCAACTCCACATTAGATTATCCCCACACACAAAAACCAGAAAAATTCCTCACATTACATCATATATCACAATAAAACACATTCAAGTTTAGAAAAGGGGGCTCTTATTCAATTTCACTTCTTCTTTTAAGGGTGTTATCATAGAATCCATACGTTCCTTGGGAATCTATTTAATTAACAGAATTTATGTGGCTAATCATTTATTTATTTATTAAGATACCATTAAATCAAAAAAAATATAGGATTTAAAAAAGAAGTTATTACAACATAATCGTGCCACGAAAAATCGTAGTTTTTTATCAAGACATTACACCCATACAATAGCAATATCAAATCCGATCAAATTAAATCAAAAAAGGTTGTAACATCATAATCCACATTCCCTAGCCCCTTTAAATTTTATTTAAACAAATTAATTATCTTGATTAATCTAATTAAAACCATTTTCACAAGAGTTAACAATAATAAAACCATCCCTCATGATACACATAAAGAGAAATTAAGGAAAAACCTACATGGAATGAAGAATAATTTCACAAACCATACCTGTAGGGCATCGGTGGGTTGGCGGCGACGGGTGGCGAGGCGTACGAATGGAGGGCGGGGTGTACTTATGGGAGGAGAGGTCACCGACAGCATGTGAGGAGCCGATATAGGGTTCTAGTCAGAGGAGAAATGGCATCGCGGGGGTAGAAATGGCGTCAAGGGTATAAGGGGGGTCAGGGTCGGGTGTAGGGGGGAAGCATCGCTGCTATAAAAAAATGGTGGGTTTAGTGGAGTTTTACAAAACTGACGCTAAAAGACAACCGCTAAAGGAAATTTATGTTGTAGTGAATATATTATGTGGTTCTTCCTAGAAATAAAACATTATCTGGATACTACAAGTGGGCGTGGTTCTAGAAAAGATGTACCTAGGGGTAAAACTTCGACAAGGTCTGTCATACCTAACTCAGTGTAACCTGGTACATGATAACGGGACTTACTATGCACCTGGTTTGACACTCTCGGGGGATATTCTTAAGATAATTCATATTTTCTTTACAAACCATTATTAAGGATTTAAAAGTAAATATGTCCCCAAAGAAACTGTTTTTATGATTATGAGATTAGATATACATAAATTTCCATTTTATGTCAAGTGTTTTTCTAATTCAAAATTATGAATTATTATTTATAACCTAATTTAGTGTATTTAATTTTTTAGAAATTGAACCTAGTGGGGGCGTCCAGACCCGACCCAACCCAATGGGTTTGACCCGACCAGACTGAGTTAGGTCAGGTTAGGTCGGGTTGTGGAAAAAATGTTCAGGTCAGGTTTGTATTGGGTTGACCCGTGGATGGGTTGGGTTGGGTCTCGGGTTGGCTACATATTGACCCAACCCAACCTTTTGACCTGAGGCTGTATGAAAAAAAACTCTACCTGGCATCGCGACCCGGCCTGGCCACCATAATTCCCTCCCTCCCTCACGCTCGCCTGCCTCTTCCTCCCTCCTCTCCTTCTTCCCCTCCCTGACTTTACCTCATGCATGAATGGATGGCCTCCCTTCACCTCATCCTTTCCTTGCTCGTCTCCTCTCCTCCCTAGATAGATTCTCCTCCTCCTCTCCTCCTCCTCCCCCTGACCCTGACCTTCCCTCACACGTGGCCAAACCCTAATCCCCTTCCTTAATCCTTCCCTCTCTACTAGTGATTGGAATCCTTCCTCCTACTCTACTCCCTTCCTCCTCCTATCCTCACTCGCCTCCTCCCTGGATGGAAAGATTCCCTCACAAGTGATCAGGAAAAATCCCTCCTACCGGCTCACTCCTCCCTGGCCTATCATGCATTTTGTCTGGTGGCACTGGTGGTAAGGTAAGTATATTTTTTTAATCATGTTATTCAAATTATCATTATTATGTAATTTATTTATGCACTTATGTGAGTCAGATCAGAGTACATGTGTTCACATTTCAAGTAGGTAGTGAAAGTTTCTCATTTCAGTTGTATGAATAGTAGGCATACTTGGGTGATTTTATTTGATTTCCATTTAACCTAAAAATTATTTGTAACTCTATTTAAGGTTTAATCCTCCTACTTAGTACTTATCAAATATATGAAGGATATGTTCTTTTCTTCCTGCTTGTCCACCTATCTTATATTTTTACATAGTCATTTCTGTATACTGATTTTGTTAAACATTTAACCAAGAATATGAGTAATACAAACTTATCCTTGTGGTTTGACCTGGTTACTCACCAAATTATTTGTTTTGGTGACTCTGAACACTTGTAGGGGAATGTTTTTTTTCACTACAACACATTTACACAATAAAATTTAGTTCCATTTCCATGAACATTATAAGGAATGTGGGATAGTTGGGGTTGTGTAAGGGGGTATTTACTGTTAGGGTGGAGTATAGTAATTATGTATTTGGTATATTCTAGCCAGCTATAGTAGATAGTGGCTATGCAGGTCAAGTAGAGTAATAAATGGGGGATGGCTGGTGTAGTGGTGTAGGCTGGTGCACCAGGGGGGAGGGGGAGGGACTGGTGCAGTGTAGGGAAGGGGGTACAGGGAGGGGCAGTGCAAGGTCAAGGGGAGGGGGAGGGGTTGGTGGAAGGGCAGGGGGTGGGGTAGGGGTTGGTTGGTGCAGGGAAAGGGGTAGGGGGAGAGGCTGGTGTAGTGAAGGTGGAGAAGGGTTGGTGTAAGGGTAGGGGGTAGGGGTTGGGGTTGGTGTAGTAGGGGGGAGGAGGAGGGAAGGTGCAGCAGGGCAAGTGGGAGGGGGCTAGTGGTGGGGCTGGGGAATCATGGGGTAGGGGGATGGTGGGGGTGTAGTGGGGGGGAGGGGGAGGGGTTGGTGCAAGGGAAGGGGGGAGGGGCTAGCTGGTGTATTGTAGGGAAGGGGGTAGGGGGAGTAGCCGATTTAGTGCAGGGGGTGGGGCTGGTGAAAAAGGGGGAGGGGGAGGGGCTGGTGTAACAGGTGGGTAGGGGCTGGTGGTGGGGCTGGTGTAGTAGGGGGGTAGGGGGATGGTGGGGGAGGGTGATGGGATGGTGCAGAGTAGGGGGAGGGTCTGGTGGAGTTGAGGGAGAGGTAGGGGCTGGGCAGTAGGGGGAGGGGGAGGGGCTAGTGTAGGGAAGGGGGAGGGGCTGGAACAGTAGGGGGTTAAGGGAGGGGTTGGTGCAAGGGAAAGGGGAGGGGGAGGGGCTGGTGCAGTAGGGGGGAGGGGGAGGGGTTGTGCATGGTAGAGGGATGGTGTAGCAGGGCAGGGGTGCAGGGGGAGGGGGGTGGTGGGGGTGTAGTGTAGGGGGGAGGGGAGGGGCTGGTGCAGCAGGGGGTAGGGGCTGGTGGTGTTGCAGTGTAAGGGAGAGGGGGCTGGTGGTGGGGTTGGTGCAGCAGGGAGGATAGGGTTCTGGTGGGGGTGCAGTGCAGGGGGGAGGGGGAGGGGCTGGTGGTGGGGTTGGTGCAGTAGGGGGGATAGGGGGCTGGTGGGGGTGCAGTGCAGGGGGGAGGGGGGGCTGGTCCAGGGGGGCTAGTGTAGAGGGTAGGGGGCTGGTGGGGGGATCCTAGTCTAGGGGGCAGGGGGCTGGTGCAGGGGGGAGGGGTAGGGTTATTCTGGGTGGGTGGGGGCTAGGTCCGGGTCCATTGGGTTAGGTTGGGTTGGGTCGGGGTTGGGGTCGGGGTCGGGGTCGGGTCGGGTTGGGTCAGGTTTACGCGTAAAACCAAACCCGAACGGATCCGAACCATAGCTGGTTGGGTTGGGTTGGGTCCTTCGGCCATATATTGGGTAACCCAACCCCAAGGGGTTGGGTTGGGTTGGGTCAGCTGCTCATGAAGCATATGACCCGACCCGACCCGACCTGAGCTTTTTTTGTTGATTCAGGTCCTGAAATATCCTTGACCCGACCCAACCTGACCCATGGACACCCCTAGAACCTAGTGTAAGGAATGGAAACTATATCAACGCACGTGTTCTATGTAGGTATTTCCCTCCTGTTCAATATAATAATGTTGGATATGGAGTTGAGAAACTTATTACTATATTGGGACAATTGACTCCAGTTATAAGTAATTACCTTACTCACATAGAGAATCCTGATCCAAATCTCAATGTAATAATGTTAAACCACATTGTGTGACATCAACCTCCATCATTCAATGGGACTATAAACCCATTTTTAGCTGACCAATGGATAATTTCCTTAGAGAATATATTTATAGCTCTAGGAAGTAACAAAAGGTATAATATTTCCATGGAAATGTATCATCTCTCTGAATATGCGGATCAATGGTGGTCATTTACTCAAAACATGAAGAAGAGGTAAGAAATATAAAATATGTAATGGAAGGATTTTAATGAACTTTTTATGGAAAAATAGTTCCCTCACAAATAGAAAGTGGATGTGGAGATACAATTCTTGAATCTGAGGCAAAAGGAAGATGAGAATGTTACTAAGTATGAATCCAACTTTACAAGGTCATAAAGGCATGTTTCTGATTACATACACAATCCAAAGAGCAAGATTGATCGATTATTTGATGGTTTAAAACCATTCCTCTGAGGGTAAATATTCTCCCAAAAATTTCTCATCATATAAAGATATAGTCTCACATTATATCAAGAAAGAAAAATAATTCTCTAAGTATTATGACTCTAAAGTAAATTAAGAGAAGAAGATGGTAGTTGAACACTCTGGAAAAGGAAATAAGTAAAAGTCCAATAAAGTAAGATTTAAACTTCTATCCTATGATAAGTTTGTTACAAGATATAGTCTCACATTCTAATTAATTATTTGATTCTGGATCATCACATTCTTTTATATCTTCTCAATTTTCTAAGAAAATTAGACATTTCCCTTTGAATTTAATAAATAAATTTTTAGTAAAAACTCTTAAGGTAAGTCTCTTTACAACAAATATGTGTCGGTCAATCCCCTTTATAAAACATATATGTGCTTTAGTTTATGAACTTCTCATTATACCTATTATTGACTTTTATATAGTCCTTGGTATGGACTGGATTTCAAAATATGATGTGAAAATATATTGTAAGAATAATAAAATTATAATGGGTGAGGAAGATGCAGAATCCCTTATCTTTAGAGAAGAAACTTCATCATCTGATTCTTATGTAGATCCACCCCTAGTAGTTCTAATCAATGAAATTCTTAGAGAGGAATAGAAAACATCATCTATAGATAAAAAATATATTTCAAACTGTGGATGTGTCTATTGTACAAGAATACATTATTTTATTTCTAGTGGATTTACCTAGACATCCTTTATATTGGGAATTTTATTTTTATATTAATTTAATCCCTGAATCAAGGCCAATATCAAATACTCCTTATAGAATGGACACCATGTAATTATTAGAGATGAATAAATAACTATAGGAGTTGAGTAGTAATGGATTTATTCTCCCTATTGTTTCTCCTTAGGGATCCTATGTTCTCTTTGTTAAAAAATATGGATCCATGAGGTTCATCAAATATAGAGAAATCAATGCTATTAAAATAAAAAACAAATATTATACGCCTCGCATTGATGATTTATTTGATCAACTTCATGGAGCTCAATATTTTTTTAATATTAACCTTTAATATGGATTTCATTAATTACATGTGAGGAAGGAAGATATTTCTAAGATAGAATTTCAAACCAGGTATGTAAATTATGAGTATATAGTAATTCCATTTGGACTTAATAATGAACCCTCTATTTTTATGGACCTAATTAATAGAGTCTTCAAGGAATATCTTGATGATTTTTTTTGGTATTTATTGATGATATCTTGATATAATCCAAAATCTATTAGGACCATGAGAACCGCTTGAAGATTGTTCTAGAGACTCTTCAAAAAAAGAGTTATATGGGAAGTTTAGAAAGTGTGAATTTTGGATTCAAACAATTTCTTTTCTTGGCCATATTGTCTCTAAGGATGGAATCTCGGTTGACCATGTAAAGAAAAATGTGGTTCAGTAATGGCCTATACCAATAAACATAACTTAGGTATATAGTTTCATTGTTTTGGTAGGTTATTATCGGCATTTCATTCAGAACTTTTCCTGATTAGATAACCCATTAACCAAGATTACTCATAAAGGGGTTAATTTTATTTGGAAAAATAAATGTGAAGAAAGATTTGAATAATTGAATAAAAGATTAGTGAATTCTATGATCTTGACTCTACCATCAGGAAATTGTGCATTATTTATTTATAGTGATGCATCAAAGAAAGGACTCAATTATGTCCTTATACATAATTATAGAGTTATTGCCTATGAATCAAGGCTATTAAAAACTCATGAACAAAATTATCCAATTCATTATCTTTAATTAGAATCTATAATCTTTTCTTTGAAGATATGAAGACACTATCTCTATAGTGAAAGATGTGAAATATATATAGATCACAAGATATTGAAATATATATTCTCACATATAGAACTCAACATGAGGAAAAGGTGATGGCTCGAGCTACTCAAGGATTATGATTGTTCAATGCACCACCAACTAGGGAAGGAGAATAAAGTAGCATATGCATTGAGCAGGTTGGATCATGGAGTTCTAAACAAAATGAGGATTGAAAAGGATCTTGTGTGCATGGATCTATAAAAGATGGATATGTGAATTATCAAGGAAGGAAAAACATCATTACTCTTTCAATTGGTTTCCCATCCATATTTATTATAAATGATTAAAATTTCTCAGTTTGAAGCTGTGAATGATGGGAAGTTGGAAGACTTCATGTTTGAGGATGGAATTCTAAAATTTGGGAAGAGGCTTTGTGTTCCCTTTATACCCAATCTAAAAATAAAGTTATTATATGATGCCCATAGCTCAAATTTATATATACACCCCGGTAGCACTAAGATGTATAGAGATTTGAAGGAACATTTCTGGTGGGATAATATGAAGTGGGAAATTTTTGATTATGTATCAAGGTGTTTGTTTTGTCAATAGGTGAAGGATGAAAGACAATATCCAAGAGGAGTCATTCATCCTCTTCATATTCCTACATGGAAATGGGATAACATCACTATAGATTTTTTCACTGAGTGCCTTGAAAGACTCTATATTAATGAAGTTTTAAGACTTCATGGACCACCTATTTCAATTGTTTTTAATCGTGATCCATGATTTACATCGAAATTTGGGAAATATCTTCAGAAAGATTTGGATACTGATCTTCATTTTAGTATTGCTTATCACCCTCAAGCTGGAGGGCAGTCTAAAAGGACCATTCAAACATTATAAGACATGTTGAGATCATTATCACTTGACTTTCAAGGTATGCGGCATCAGTATTTACGTTTGGTAGATTTTACCTATAATAATATTTTTCATTCAAGTATTCAAATGGAACCATATAAAGCATTGTATGAAAAGAGATATTGTACACAAACTTGTTGGGATGAAGTTGGTAAAAGGAATCTTGTAGGTCTAGAACCTGTAGAGGAAACAAAAACAAAGGTAAACACTATTCAAACCCAGATCAAAGAAGCTCTAAGTAAGAAAAATAATCATGATAATAATTGAAGGAAGGGTTTGGAATTTCAAGTAGGAGATTATTTTTTTTAAGTATCTCCATGGAAGGGTGCTATAATATTTGGGAAGAAAGAAAAATTGATCCCCAAGTACATTGGACCTTTTAAAATCCTAGAGAGATTTGGAGTTGTGTATTATCATTTGGTGATGCCTTCTAGCCTTTTTAAAGTGAAAAATGTGTTCCACATATCTTTTTTAAGTAATTACATGCAAGAACCAATACATGTCCTCACTTCTGAGGGAATATAATTAGAACTTGATTTATCTTACTGTGGATAGCCTATACAGATTCTAGACACTAGAGAATCGGTGTTGAGGAATTATATGACTCTCTTGGTAAAATTATATTAGAAAAATAATAAAATTGAATAGGTAGTGTGGGAACTAGAGGAAGTTATGAAGAAGAACTACCCAAATCTTTTTATGAGGTGACATTCTGGATATTTCAAGGATGAAATTTTTATAGGAAGGGAGAATATAACGACCCAAAATTTTATCAATGTAATTTACCTTATTATAAATATGTTATATAGTATATGTAACATCTCATTACTTTTTTATGTGTTTTGACCCATTTATTTGATTATCCAATTATTAGGTATCTTCGTAGGTCCTTTTGGGGTCTTTCCAAACTTTTTTGAAGGTTTCTAGTCCTACGCATAGTTTATGCATGGTTTGATCATGGTTTGACAAAGTATGTAGCCTAGAAAGTAGGGGTCACATTTTTGGTTCACGGTTTGACAAAGTGTGAAGCCAACCCATGAAACACTTCTTGTGGATCTGTTCTGGGAGCACAATTTTCACATGGTTAGTACTAGTAATTCAACTTGGCCCAGGAAACCATGTGAATGGAAATTAAAGTTCCTAAAATTTTAATTGAAGACCCAAAACCCCCTAATAAACCCTAAAATCGTCCCACTTGATCATAATCTGATCCTTAGTCTTTTAGGAGCCCTCCGGAGGCATTTTGGCTCCCCAAACCCCATCTCTAGGTGGATCAAAATTCCAATCGAAGCAGTGATCATCTTTTGGTGAGTTCTTTTATTTTTGATCTTTGATATCTCTTATTCTCTTGATTTATTCTTTCCAAAGGTTTTGAAATCCTTGAGTTATGTTGGATCTTAGTTGATTGATGTGGAATTGTAGATCTTGGATTTCATCTCTCCTCTTTCAAGATCTATCTTCTTAGATCTAGTTATTTCCATTAAAGATGAAACATCTCGGATTTGTTCTGGTTGGACTCCTTAATTTATAAGTAGGTGTTTCTATGTTTTTCCAAAAAAAAATTGATTCATTATTTCTAGATAATTCATAGATACATGTTTCCTAATTTCCATCACATGTTCTATGTTTTTTGTCTATTTAATTCCTCATAAAAGCTTCTTTGAACAATTTACCTTAGAATTGAATATAGAATGAATTAAATGGATTTTAATTTGATTTCTCTCACCTTTTTATGAATTTATAAATTCCATGATTATTTTGATTTATTTTTTAGGATATTTTAAAGGATTTTTTGGAGAAATTGAGGTCTTTGGCCCTGGTTTTGATTTATTAAATGATCTTCTCTAACTTTAATTAAATGAGTTGAAGTATTTAATTATTTCTAAATAGTTTTAAATGCTTGAATTTATTAAATAACCAAGAACCTCCTTTAAATTATTTTACCCTTGTTTTGGAATTGGTGTTCTTGGGTTATTTGAAATAAATGATTTATCCACATGAAAAGAGGGTGTAAACCCATGTTTTAAAATGTATTCAATCATTTTTAAAATTTTAATACTTCATTTAAATGCTTTATGGATTCTTTGAAATAAATGATTATCTTAAAGGCCCATTTGTAATTTTTATGATGAATTGTGAAAGGAAGTTTGTATTATTACCCTTTTGAATATTGAATTATATAAATGGTTTTAAATGGAAATTGATGATGGTTGACGGCCTAGTTGGCACTTTATGATAATTCTATCATGTGATAATCCCTTAATTATAACTTTTTTATTCTTATACTTCCCATTATTATCAGTGGTTGAAAAAAGATTATTTACTTTGAGCTAGTTTGGGGGTGAGAGTGAGATGTTTTTTATAAGGATCCTCATGTGATCCTCGTAACTTGTTTATCTCACCCCCTCTTTTGACTAGTCATGGGAACATATATAGTTATATGGGATAACCTAGATATATGTTTCACAAGAGGAATCACACCCTTCTAACGGATCCATAAAGAATGTGAAAGCTCCGCGCTATGGACTTGCAGCCAGGAAAGTGGGTATTCATGTAACTAGTTTTCTTTAAAACTGTCAGACTAGACATAATCCTAGAAATTAGTCATGTATTTTGATTAGCTATTCTAAGGTGGAATCAATATCATACCTAAGTTGTACCCATGACATCCATATACTTGATCTCGATACATGATAGCATTTATTGTCACTATTTGTCACTAGAGTTTCCTTACTTACTTCATTTATTATTATTATGCACCTTGAATCTATTGTATTGAATATTGTTCATCTTTCCATATCAGGTGTATATTCTCATATTTTCTTGATTACTTGACTTTATCTTGTGAAATGGTTTTCAAATATTTTCAACAAAATATTTTTTTAAATGGTGAAATGGCATGTTTTAAAGGTTTAGTTTGATAAATTATTTTTAAATGTTTAAAACTATGTTTTTAAACATATCCTATTACTCTAATATGTTTACTCCTCTTTTAGAATATTTAAATTTCCTTAAGAAGTAATTCCATAGAATATTTGGTGGAATCCTACTAGGCTCTTTATCTCACACCCTACTTTTACCTTTTTGTTGTTTTCAGCCCTTTATGATCTTACAGAAAGTGTTTGTGATTTATTTTTCCTTTTTATGATCATTCTTGGGTGACCAAGGGTGGGTGACTTGGGACTTGGTTGGTGGTTGTGGACCACCAAAAGATGGGTTTTAGTGGTTATGTTATTTTCTCAGTTTTCTTAGTGTCCCTTTGTAATTTTATATGTATGTATTGATTGATATGAATATGATTATTTTTCCACATTACAATAAATTATTGTAATATTTTGAAGTAAAAATCATAACCAACGGTTATTGTCGATTCCCATATGCTTTTCTCCAATTTTTGGAGATCGAGAATGCTCTTCGGGTTAGTGGCGAATCGGTTCGGATATCAGTTTAGATAGTATTCCAGTTCGGTTCATTACAAATGGTATCAGAGAAGGTCTTTCCTTAAAGGTACATACTTGAATTTGAAATCCTTATGTTTTTTGGGAGATTCTTGGTAGAAAAGAGATTAAGAATGTGTCGGGACTCCAAAGGTAGTTCGTGAGAAGGTTCTTGATCACCACCCCTTCATGGAAAGACTTGAGTTATCAGGGATGTTGGGACTTGAGTCTTTCATTTGAGTTATTGGTTTTCTAATGACAAATTATATTTATATTCCCAGTGAGACTATCATTGATTTGGGTAATCTCTTATGAGTTTTTGAATCAGAATGGAAAGATGTCCAAAGTGGAACCATGTTTTCACAGTCTAGTAAACTATGAAGAATCAGTGTGACTGATTTGGAAATCCATCCATGAAAAATTGTAAGGATGGTGTGTGGTTTACCATACCATAATAACAAGCCTCTTATAGTTCTAACATGGTTCTAAAATTGAAACCTTGTCCATTTTCTTACAAGTTACTTCACTTGTGTGAGGTTGATTATGTGGGTTATAGATGTGGGTTGTAAGATCCTGAACTTCGTGAAGGTACATACTTGTATAAATTTTGGTTTCAATATCTTTTTTTGTGAATGAAATTATTCTTGGGTGTATAAGGGGCCTTAGGCATGTCCTGGGGGTTTGGTACATGAATTATAAGGAAAAAATAATATTTTTGGTCATGTTGCATAGTTTGTGCACTGTTAGTACAAATCGTGTGAGGGGAGCGCCAAATCGTGAAACTTGAGATAGTGTAATATTGCATAGTTGGTTCATGGTTTATAAACTTCATGGAGTTCCCCAAGTAACCACGTGATAGAGTTTCCCCTCAGATAGTTTCTTGCACATGGTTTTCACATGGTTTGGAAAACTCTGTACCCCTATAAAAGTTAGAAAAATTACAAAATTACCATTATGGGATTTTAAGTCTTCACCCGAGTTTCTCCCCTCATTTTTTTCCTATAACCCCAGTGACAAACCAAGACCTCTGGGAGATTCCATGGATCAATATCTCTCATTTCTAGTCCATTTGGGATGTCATTGGTTGTGAATCAAATATCTAGGTGAGTCTAATCTTCTCCTTTGTTTTCTTTTCTAGGCTAGGTCTTGTATCTCTAGCGATCTTCTTCCAAATCCCTAAAAACTTCTTCATCTAGTGGAATCTAGGTTAAAGATTCAAATGTTTTTTGAATCTGGATCTATGTCTATGGTAAAGGTTGCATTCATCTTCAGATTTTAGGTAGGTGGTCTACAAGTTATATCCCAAAGTTTTTATAAGTATTTGTGTATGTGATCTTGTGTTCTTGATTTTACCTTGTCATGATTTTGGTGTTGTTATTGAGTTTTGGTAAAATGGGAGTCTAAATAATGAATTCAACCCATCATTATCCCCATGGGATGCATTGAGGGCAATTCAACTAATTTTGGGGCCACTAATTGGGTGTGTCGACCCTCCCGATCATAGATAACGAAAATGTTAAGTATAAAATTGACTTATGGTAATAAGAACCATAGATGGACATGATGATTGGGTAATTTGATGATTAATGTGGAATATGGATAGTTTTTTCTAGGGTTTATAATGACTTAAGTGGTTGTTTAGCATGGCATGAAAAAAAGTTAAATGGGTTAACTGAGATTTTATCGAATAACTTATGAATTGTGTTGAATTTCCAAAAAGGATTAGTATAAATTAAATGGTGAACATGTTAAATTGGAAACAACTTGTGAATTTAAGAACATGTAAATTGGGTTGCATAATGGAATTGATGAACATGTTTAATGGGTAACTACATAGGAATTATGAGATGCACCTAATGGGTTGGATAAAATAAAATGGTTGTGCTAAGTGAGTTATGAATTATTCTTGACATGCATAAGTGGGAAAATACTTGTGAAATGATAAATGGGCTAAATCGGATAATGAATGGTAATTGAAGAACATTGGATAATGTATAGGAATTATGGAATATAATTATTAGGTTAAATAATGAGAATTGGAATTGATCTAAATGGTTATGTAATGTAAATTGTAAATATGTTAATGGTTTATGGCATGAAATGAATTCCCATGTTGATTGTTATGAATTGTGATTTCTATTGGTATTGGTTATGTTTAACTATGATATGGTGAATATGTGGTTAATGGATGAATAATCATGTGAACATAGCTTGTTATAGTGTGGTATTTACCTGAGGATATACGCACATGGGTCAAGTTAGACTGAGGCTCTAAACTCCACCCCAAAATGCACGGGTTAGGGAAGGGGATGGAGGATTTATTCCCCTAACAGTTGCATTCCACCCAGACTAAGGCTTAGAGGTGAGCATAATGTGTTGGTGTGATTTTTTTATCCCTGGTGATATAGGGACTTGACTTATTCCCTCGTGTATAGTGATTAACTTCCTTAAACCCATGTGTAGATGATGTTTTTTTCTAACCCATGGGACACATGATAAAAAGGGACTAGGTAATAAAGATGGTTTGAATGGTGAAAATGTTAATAAATATATAAATGGTGTAAGTGTACATGGTTATCTAATGGAACCTAAGTTTTCCTTTTGTTTATCTTATTAATTACTTCATTTTCATGCACTATCTGTTAAACTGGATATTTTATAAACACTGTTGGTGGTGGATTACTAATTTTTACTCACACCCTACTTGGTCCACCACTGGATACTTGAGCAGACTGCATTTTTGTAGGTTTGGGTAAAGGAAAGGGTTGGTTCTAGGGATTTTAATTAGGCTTGGGATGTGTATGGATGAGGATCCAGACTTGGAGTTAGGACCATTTTGGGATTTATCTAGTCGTCTTTATTTTAGTTTCCTTTACTTTTATCACTATTAGCATGACATGACATAGTTATTGTTGGTTTGTGGTTTGTACCCAGTCTTGGGAGAGGTATGGTTATGCATGTTTATTGGTTATTAAATATTTTTTCCACTATTTTCATGGTTCACTATTGTGGCCTACTTGTTCTAAGAGGGTATAGTCATATTACATGGCTTATTCGCCTCTAGTCGACAATCTCTGGCATACAGGGATGTGTTCTTGAGGTCATGTGATGAACCAACTCGAGGCACCAGTTTAGTGGATTCTGGGATGGGGATATTAAAAATTATTATCAGAGTAGTTCTTTTCTAGGGTTTTTTATTTGGGATGGTATATAAGAGGTTAGGATGTATCGGGCCTTGGTAATGATCTTGTGATTGGGAGTGGCTAACCCATGTATGAGGGAAAACCTAAGTCACCCCGGATGGGAATTGATGTTCCCGGTATGTGTTTCTACAGTTGAATGACATTTCACCATTGGGTGATACACATGTTGTGTGATGTGACTATTTTATAATATTTTTCTCATGGTCAGAATGGCATGATGTTGTGAATTTATACATAATTTTAGGCACCTATGGATATAGGAGTCATGCATCATGACAAGAACACACGGGATGGATGTGTGAGGCATTGAGAGTAGAATGAATTTTATTTTCTTGGGAAATTTGAAGAAAATTGTATCTAATAATGGTAACGCAATTGGGTAGATGAAAATAATGTAAATGAATAGTTAAGTAATAGTGTATATTAAGAGACGTTATGACCGAGTTAAAATTTTGGGTTGTTATAAATTGTAAATATTGAATGGTGTCTAAAAGAGAGATATTTTCATAGTGATGGTAAAATGGTTAATGAATTTTTCCTAAGTAAAGGTCTATATGAGTTAAAATGATTATTGTAATGATTTATGAAATGGATATTTTAAAACTTGAATGTTTGGGTTTAAAAATGGTCAAGTTAATTATAAAAGGATGTGTAATGGTGGACTTTTGTATGAACCGGGTAGTTGGTATTCATTATATTGTCAATTTTACTCTTTGCATAGGTGGTTTGGGGAAGTTATATTTCCCTAGTTTGAGACCTTGGGTTTGAGTTGTGAGGCCTTTTGGTTATGATATGACATAGGAGATGTTCTTAGGGAACCCTCAGTAGGGTTGTGGCCTTTGGGTCATGAGGCGTTGTTCGGTAATGTGAGTGTAGAAACCATCATTGGTCATGACCATACATAGTGTATGCTAGACCTTAAGAATGGTTCTTGGGTTTTGGTAACCTTATGATTAGGGACCTCACGAGTTGTGTTTTGGATCTTGGAGAGGCACTACTATATATAAGGCCATTAGCGACCGCCATTGGCGGTCGCTAAAGGGCTTTAGCGGCCGCGCAGCGACCGCCAATGGCGGTCGCTGTTGCCTCGTCGCTAGAGGCCTATAGCGACCGCCAATGGCGGTCGCTATTCTAAAAAAAAAAAAATTTAAATTTTTTTTATTGAATTGAATATAAATATATATATATATATATATAATATATTTTAAATGTTTTAATATATATTTAATATATATATAATATCAAATCATTGTGCTATAATATATATATACTATTAAATACAATATTTTAAATACAAATCATTGTGCCATAAATATATATATATATATACTATTAAATACAATATTTTAAATATATATATATATACTATTAAATACAATATTTTAAATATATATATATATATATATAATATATTTTAAATGTTTTAATATATATTTAATATATATTTAATATATATATAATATCAAATCATTGTGCTATAATAATTTAAAAACTTCGATTCAAGAAATAATCTCATTTCAGGTCGTTCGGAGCACGTTTGCTCCGAATCGGACCGTCGCACGCCGTTTTGGTGTTTAACGGCGCCGGAAACGCGTTTCCGGCCGCCGCGGTCACACGGCACCTCCGAATGAGGTGCCTTCTGGCCGACCATTTCACAATTGACGCCCCGGATGTTGTCGTACGGTTTCGTGGCATTCGGAGGTCGTTCGGGTGGTTTTGACCCCCCAACGCGCCATTTCAGCGCGCGCCGCGCTGCTGAAAACGACACAATCGGGCGTGCCGCGCGCACCGCACATCCGATGGTCGTTCGGCCTCCTCCTGCATCTCAGGAATAATATTCCTATCGTTCCCGTGCGGTTTTAGGTCGTTCGGAGCACGTTTGCTCCGAATCGGACCGCCGCAGACCGTTTTGGTGTTTAACGGTGCCGGAAACGCGTTTCCGGCCGCCGCGGTCACACGGCACCTCCGAATGAGGTGCCGTCTGGCCGAGCATTTCACAATTGACGCCCCGGATGTTGTCGTACGGTTTCGTGGCATTCGGAGGTCGTTCGGGTGGTTTTGACCCCCCAACGCGCCATTTCAGCGCGCGCCGCGCTGCTGAAAACGACACAATCGGACGTGCCGCGCGCACCGCACGCCCGATGGTCGTGCGGCCTCCTCCTGCATCTCAGGAATAATATTCCTATCGTTCTCGTGCGGTTTCAGGTCGTTCGGAGCACGTTTGCTCCGAATCGGACCGCCGCACGCCGTTTTGGTGTTTAACGGCGCCGGAAACTCGTTTCCGGCCGCCGCGGTCACACGGCACCTCCGAATGAGGTGCCGTCTGGCCGACCATTTCACAATTGACGCCCCGGATGTTGTCGTACGGTTTCGTGGCATTCGGAGATCGTTCGGGTGGTTTTGACCCCCCAACGCGCCATTTCAGCGCGCGCCGCGCTGCTGAAAACGACACAATCGGGCGTGCCGTGCACACCGCACGTCCGATGGACGTGCGGCCTCCTCCTGCATCTCAGGAATAATATTCCTATCGTTCCCGTGCGGTTTCAGGTCGTTCGGAGCACGTTTGCTCCGAATCGGACCGCCGCACGCCGTTTTGGTGTTTAACGGCGCCGGAAACGCGTTTCCGGCCGCCGCAGTCACATGGCACCTCCGAATGAGGTGCCGTCTGGCCGACCATTTCACAATTGACGCCCCGGATGTTTTCGTACGGTTTCGTGACATTCGGAGGTCGTTCGGGTGGTTTTGACCCCCCAACGCGCCATTTCAGCGCGCGCCGCGCTGCTGAAAACGACACAATCGGGCGTGCCGCGCGCACCGCACGTCCGATGGTCGTGCGGCCTCCTCCTGCATCTCAGGAATAATATTCCTATCGTTCCCGTGCGGTTTCAGGTCGTTCGGAGCACGTTTGCTCCGAATCGGACCGCCGCACGCCGTTTTGGTGTTTAACGGCGCCGGAAACGCGTTTCCGGCCGCCGCGGTCACACGGCACCTCCGAATGAGGTGCCGTCTGGCCGAGCATTTCACAATTGACGCCCCGGATGTTTTCGTACGGTTTCGTGGCATTCGGAGGTCGTTCGGGTGGTTTTGACCCCCCAACGCGCCATTTCAGCGCGCGCCGCGCTGCTGAAAACGACACAATCGAGCGTGCCGCGCGCACCGCACGTCCGATGGTCGTGCGGCCTCCTCCTGCATCTCAGGAATAATATTCCTATCGTTCCCGTACGGTTTCAGGTCGTTCGGAGCACGTTTGCTCCGAATCGGACCGCCGCACGCCGTTTTGGTGTTTAACGGCGCCGGAAACGCGTTTCCGGCCGCCGCGGTCACACGGCACCTCCGAATGAGGTGCCGTCTGGCCGAGCATTTCACAATTGACGCCCCGGATGTTGTCGTACGGTTTCGTGGCATTCGGAGGTCGTTCGGGTGGTTTTGACCCCCCAACGCGCCATTTCAGCGCGCGCCGCGCTGCTGAAAACGACACAATCGGACGTGCCGCGCGCACCGCACGTCCGATGGTCGTGCGGCCTCCTCCTGCATCTCAGGAATAATATTCCTATCGTTCCCGTGCGGTTTCAGGTCGTTCAGAGCACGTTTGCTCCGAATCGGACCGCCGCACGCCGTTTTGGTGTTTAACGGCGCCGGAAACTCGTTTCCGGCCGCCGCGGTCACACGGAACCTCCGAATGAGGTGCTGTCTGGCCGACCATTTCACAATTGACGCCCCGGATGTTGTCGTACGGTTTCGTGGCATTCGGAGGTCGTTCGGGTGGTTTTGACCCCCCAACGCGCCATTTCAGCGCGCGCCGCGCTGCTGAAAACGACACAATCGGGCGTGCCGCGCGCACCGCACGTCCGATGGACGTGCGGCCTCCTCCTGCATCTCAGGAATAATATTCCTATCGTTCCCGTGCGGTTTCAGGTCGTTCGGAGCATGTTTGCTCCGAATCGGACCGCCGCACGCCGTTTTGGTGTTTAACGGCGCCGGAAACGCGTTTCCGGCCGCCGCGGTCACACGGCACCTCCGAATGAGGTGCCGTCTGGCCGACCATTTCACAATTGACGCCCCGGATTTTGTCGTACGGTTTCGTGGCATTCGGAGGTCGTTCGGGTGGTTTTGACCCCCCAACGCGCCATTTCAGCGCGCGCCGCGCTGCTGAAAACGACACAATCGGACGTGCCGCGCGCACCGCACGTCCGATGGTCGTGCGGCCTCCTCCTGCATCTCAGGAATAATATTCCTATCGTTCCCGTGCGGTTTCAGGTCGTTCGGAGCACGTTTGCTCCGAATCGGACCGCCGCACGCCGTTTTGGTGTTTAACGGCGCCGGAAACGCGTTTCCGGCCGCCGCGGTCACACGGCACCTCCGAATGAGGTGCCGTCTGGCCGACCATTTCACAATTGACGCCCCGGATGTTGTCGTACGGTTTCGTGGCATTCGGAGGTCGTTCGGGGTGGCGGGGGGTTGTACGGGGGGGGCGGGGGGCTGTACGGGGGTTCGGGGGGCTGTACGGGGGTGCGGGGGGGGCTGTACAGGGTTGCGGGGGGCTGTACGGGGGTGCGGGGGGGGGGGGGGCTGTACGGGGGTACGGGGGGCTGTACGGGGGTGGCGGGGGGCTGTACGGGGGTTCGGGGGGCTGTACGGGGTTGCGGGGGGCAGTACGGGGGTGCGGGGGGGTTGTACGGGGGTGCGGGGGTGCGGGGGGCTCTCCGGGGGTGCGGGGGGCTGTACGGGGGTTCGGGGGGCTGTACGGGGGTGCGGGGGGGGCTGTACGGGGGGTGGCGGGGGGCTGTACGGGGGTGCGGGGGGCTGTACGGGGGGTGGCGGGGGGCTGTACGGGGGTGCGGGGGGCTGTACGGGGGTGGCGGGGGGCTGTACGGGGGTTCAGGGGGCTGTAGGGGGGTTCGGGGGGCTGTACGGGGGTGCGGGGGGGGGGGGGGCTGTACGGGGGTGCGGGGGGCTGTACGTGGGTGGCGGGGGGCTGTACGGGGGTTCGGGGGGCTGTACGGGGGTGCGGGGGGGGGGGGGGCTGTACGGGGGTGCAGGGGGCTGTATGGGGGTGGCGGGGGCCTGTACGGGGGTGGCGGGGGGCAGTACGGGGGTGCGGGGGGGCTGTACGGGGGTGCGGGGGGCTGTACGGGGGTGCGGGGGGCTGTACGGGGGTGCGGGGGGGCTGTACGGGGGTGCGGGGGGCTGTACGGGGGTGCGGGGGGGGGGGGGGGGCTGTACGGGGGTGGCGGGGGGCAGTACGGGGGTTCGGGGGGTTGTACGGGGGTGCGGGGGGCTGTACGGGGGTGCGGGGGGGCTGTACGGGGGTGCGGGGGGGCTGTACGGGGGTGCGGGGGGCTGTACGGGGGTGCGGGGGTGGTTGTACGGGGGTGCGGGGGGCTGTACGGCGGTGCGGGGGGCTCTCCGGGGGTGCAAAGGTCATCCCATTGATTACAAAAGTGAAAAATAAAAGTGATAACATCTAATTAATACATATTTCTTTTATCGATACCATACAAAAATTTATAAAAAATATATTGGATAATACATAATCTATAATATCAGATTTATTGATCTGTTGGAATTAGTTCGACTTTTTCAAATGTAGAATCATTCAAGATTATCTGATCAAAAACTCAATATGTGTATAAAATATTTAAAAGACCACCATGGATGGTAATAATGCATTACTTAAATGAATAAATACAGTACATCAATGTCAACCCTACCAGTAAAAACAAAAAACATATCTCGTGAATATATGGTGCGTCACGCGTTGCCATCACTGTTACCTCCTTCTGGTGGGCCAGGTGCCTACAACAAATAAACATTATAAATATTTTAATAACAAAAATAATTTAAATTAAATAAATAAATACAGTATATACCTGCGTCGTATGATCCCATGTACCATCAGCTCGACGCACATATTCCCGCAGTGCTCTAACCTCAGCTGTCAATTGCGCATTTGTCTCCTCGGAAGCGCGCAGCCGTGCCTCAAAATCTGACATCTGCTGTGTCATATGAGCAACAGCAGGACCGACAACCGCAGCGCGTGACACTACAGAACGAGGAATCCCTGCTCCATAGGTCAAACTATAGCCATGCCCGTCCCGACCAATAATGCGATGAAAGATCTCATCCTGTCGCATGGGAAGCTGTCGCTGGTCCTCTGGCAGATGTTCTAACTCAGCTTCAAATTGATCCTGTGAAATATTTAAATATATATAAATATATATATGTTAATATAAAGATTTATGTAATTATTGGTAAGTACAGACACTTACTATCAATGCTGCAACCTCTGGATCATTGCGATCACGAGTCCTTATCCACACCGACATTTTATCAGTTGTTGCACCTTGCCCTCGCAACTGTATATTAAAAGAATATAAACACAAAACCATATTAATTAATAAATTAAAAAGTGAATAATATATACCTCATGTCGGATCTGAGACACGTGACGAGTCCCGAGCCTGTGAGCTGGTCCCTGCAACGCTCGATTCTCCGAATGGCGTGTTGACACCTCCTACATTCAATTCATTCAAATTTCAAACAAATCACATATTCTTGAAAATATATATACAGCAAAATAATTAATATACAAACCGCAACACCCTCAGTAGACCAATATGCAACCAAGTCACGCCACTGAGCCGGGAGGACACCTCTCGGGACTTTTTCCAAAATGTCAGGGGCACCCACATTTGGTACCCAGTGGTCCCTCTTCACTTTGCCTTTATAATCTTTCCACAGCTTACGGCATTTGCTCATACACACGGGCCGAAACTCTTCAGGGCATACTTTCAAATTTTGCTATAATGAAAATAATCAAACATATTAGTATTATTTATAAATAGAAAATAAAGTAAAATTATTTTCTTACCTGAACCTCCCTCCATAGACGATCTAATGTGTCCTGAGGGATAGAAGCCCAATCACGCGTGGTCAATGGAAATCGATGTGGGTCACGTATGATATGACCCAGCTGACGAATAAATGCCGGGGCATTCGGTCCCACGGGATGAAATACCTCATCAAATGAAACATCTATCGTCGTGTCGGAATTCCATGCTAATATGCCACGACCAGGGCCTCTCCTGCGAGAGGAAGAAGCAGCCGAGTCTGATCCTGTTGAAAACAATTTTATATATAAATTGACAAATGTTATATATATATATATATATATATATATGTTAATTACATAAATAATATAGATAATGACTGTCAAACATACCTCGACCCTGAGACGTAGATGCCTCAGATGGATGATGTGGATTTTCTGCCTCTTCCCCTGACATGTCTGCAATCATACAAAATATCAGTAATGAGTCCAAAGTGTTTAAAAGATAAATTGGATTGTTCTTAATAAATCAAACTTGTACAACTGTTAATCAAACAAAAAATGGATTGAATAATTAGTTGTGAATGAATTTTAAAAAATCAGAAAGTTAATCAACCTAAATATTTATGACTGAATTAACTTACAAAAGTGAGGATTAAAACTTATAAGGATTTATAAAATGATTAGATAATTTATGATATCCTAGGACATTCTACTGAATAGCGGGAAAACAATTATACCTTTCATTAAGCATGCAAATCGACCGTTTCTCCTTCAACAGCCACTCTGACCCAATAAATATCTTCTTCACGTTGAACTACGGTATGTTGATCAAGTTGTTGGTAAACAAACGGAACAGTCTCGGGTTCATCTTCTTCAAATAAAAACACTCCTCGCCGAGACATTTTGACAACAACTTGCCAACTTGGATCCGAAGGCAAAGTAACGAAGAATACTTGTTCCGCTTGTGATGTCAAGATGAAAGGTTCATTCTCAACTCGTTCATTATTTCTGTATAACATGTAGTTAAAATTCACCAATGAAAACTGATATTGATCGACTTTACATCCACGCACTGGATCAACCCAATTACACTTTAACAATATGTACTTCAAACCGTGTGTGTATACAACTTCAATGATGTCTATCAATTGACCATAGTAATAACCAGAATCGACAAAGGGACAACCGATTCCACTGTTTTGTGTTGCTCGTTTGTCGTCAACATCTTTAATGCGAAATCGAAAACCATTAGCATCAATAGCTTTATAACGACGAGCGGTTATAGATGGACCCTCAGCTAGTTGGATAAATACTTCAGGTAACGTGGGGTCCCCTAACTCCCTCAGCTTACGAACCTACATAATTTATAAAAATCAATACTGATATATGCAGAAAGAATTAGTTTAATACTTCACTCATAATGAAAATCAATTTATACATACATAATCCTTGAACCAATCATGAAATGCCGCATAATGAGATTGTTGAATTTGCAACTCAGTCGCACGATGCATCTCTTCTTTTATCTCATTAATGTGTTTCCTGCAAATGATTACGCGATGTTTAAAAGATCAACTTATGCAAAAAAAACATGTAAAAGTTATACAAGCACATTGATAAGATACTTACTGCATTAATGGTGCAACTGATGGAGTATTGAACAAGATATATCGATGTGCTTGTATCCACTCGATGTTGTCCATATCAAATGTGGTTCCTTCTCCAACTGGACCATCATGAATCCGAGAGGGCTTATCTAATTTTGTTTCAACATCCGTAAGATATTCTGCACAAAAGGTAGTACACTCGTCCATCAAATAACCGTTGGCTATTGATGCCTCTGGACGAGCTCTGTTGCGTACAAATCTTTTCAATGTACTCAAATACCGTTCAATAGGATACATCCACCTGAATTGCACTGGACCAGCAGCCATTACTTCATCAGTTAGGTGCACTGTTAAGTGGACCATAACATCGAAAAATGAGGGGGGAAAAGTTTCTCAAAGTGACAAAGCGTAAGTACAATTCGGTCCTGCAAACTTTTTAAATCACTCATTCGTTGATTTCTTAAACAAAGCTGTCTAAAAAAATTACTCATCTCAATCAAGGGCTGAACAACATTGGGGGATAAACAATCACAAATTGCGATTGGAATCAACTGCTGAAGTAATATGTGATTGTCATGACTTTTCAACCCTTGCAATGTCTTGCTCGTCAGATTCACACACTTTGAAATATTAGAAGAGTAACCATCAGGCACCTTGACCATCTTCAAAATGGAAAGAAATGTCTCTTTCTCCTCTGTAGTCATCGAATACTGTGCAGCAGGCATATATGCCTTGTTTCCCTCAGCTAACTGTAAATGCAACTGTTTCCTTAAACCCATTTCTTCCAAATCACGGCGTGCATTAACATGGTCCTTTGACTTTCCACTGACACCTAAAATGGTCCACAATATGTTATCACAAACATTTTTTTCAATGTGCATGACATCCAAATTATGCCTCAACATGTTAGTTTTCCAATACGGAAGACTATAAAAAATACTTTTCTTTTTCCAATTGTGACTGCGCTGCCTACCCGCAGCACGAATATTACGTACTGGAGGAGCCACCAAATCCTGAATTTCATATACCGTGCGGATGTTTTCTTCCTCAATCTGCGATAACATTTCGACTCCTGTCATGATCTTTGGTGCTGGGCTGAACTCTCTAGAACCATCAAATGCCACTCTGTCCTTTCTGAACCTGTGCTGGGGAGGGAGAAAACGCCTGTGACCCATGTATGCCCATTTTTTGGAATGTTTAAGCCATACAGATTTTTTACTTTTATTGCAACAAGGGCAAGCAAATTCCCCTTTCGTACTCCAGCCTGATAAATTTGCATAAGCTGGGAAGTCATTGATTGTCCACAATAAAGCTGCATGCAGTTTGAACATTTCATTCGTTTCGCAGTCATAAGTCATCACACCATCGCCTCAAAATTCATTCAACTCATCAATCAATGGCTGAAGGTAAACATCAATCTTATCCCCCGGACTTTTAGGTCCATCAATAAGAGTGGAAAGTAATATAAATTGTTGATTCATACAAAGCCACGGAGGAAGATTATATGGAACCAACACCACGGGCCATGTGCTATGAGTTGCACCAACCATAGACTTGAATGGATTGAAACCATCTGCTGCCAATCCCAATCGGACATTACGAACATCTTTAGCAAAGTCGGGATGTCTCTTATCAAAATCCTTCCATGCATGAGAGTCTGCCGGGTGGGTTAACATGTCACTTTCATGAACTCTTTCTGCATGCCATCTCATTAAATTAGAAACTTTAGATGACATAAAAAATCTTTTCAACCTCGGTTTAAGGGGAAAGTAACGCATTTTCTTTACGGCAATCGGTTTCCCCTGTATCGCAATCTGACTTTGATGAGTCTTATTTCCCCTGTTCTCTTTCCACCTGGAAGCGCCACAAACCGTACAGATATCCAAATGAGCAGTTTCATTTCTAAACAACATACAGTTGTTTGCACATGCATCTATAGTCTCATATGTAAAACCTAAGTTCTCTGTCAACTTACGAGCGTAGTAATACGACTCAGGAATCTTAGCGTCGACAGGAAGAACTTTTTTCAATAAAACCAAAAGCATGTCGAATGATGTGTCTGACCAATTGTTCAAAGTCTTCAAATGCAACAACTCCACGATGAACGACAGTTTATTGTAAGAAGTACATCCAGGATATAATTCTGTTTTCGCATCATCAAGTACTTCATAAAACCTCCTCGAATCACGATTTGCACCAGAGCGAAGATTTATCTCACCGGTCTCAAGATTCTGGATGTCAATGCCTTCAGGATCAAACCCACGTACCATTTCAGTAAGCATTTCATGCATTGGATCAGTCATCCTTGCATCAACATCCATCTGAGCTGCATCTGTATTTTGACAACGAACATATTCTTCTCCATGACGAGTCCAACTCTTATAATTTTTCAGAAATCCATTAAAGAAAAGGTGCTCCCTCACAGTATCTCGTGTGAATTGATATCTGTTAGCACATTTTCTACATGGACAACTAATATAGTCACTTTCAAATCCTCTCGTGAAGTCAATAAACTGCATAATGCCATTGAAATATTCTCTAGACGTTCGATTTGGAAGATCAATCCAACTCTTATCCATAATAATATCTGTATAACAAACATTTACACAATACTTATTACATTTACATTTTTCAAATCAACTATATTCAAAATAAATATTAACCATTTGTTTATGAACCATTGATAAAATAATAATGTAACTGAAAGCTCATGTTACCTGATTGAGCTACAAACCTGAAAGGGAGGGGAGCCGAAGGCGGTGCTGCGAGGGAGAGGAGGCAGCGAAGGGGAGCCGGAGCCAAAGGCGGTGCGGCAAGGGAGGGGACGGGCGGCGGCGGCGGCGGGGAGCTGGAGGAGAGGAGGCGGTGAGGGGACGGGGGACGGGCAGCGAGGGGGGGTGTCCGGGGTCGGGGGGGCTGTCCGAGGTGCGGGGAGGGGTGTCCGGGGTGTCGGGGGGCCTGTCAGGGGTGCGGGCAGGGGTGTTCGGGGTGCGGGGGTGTCCGGGGTGCGGGGGAGGGGGGGCTGTCTGGGGTGCAGGGGGGCTGTCGGGGGTGCGGGGTGGGGTGTCCGGGGTGCGGGGGGCCTGTCCGGGGTGCGGGGGGGGCTGTCCGGGTTCGGAGTGGGGGTGTCCGAGTGCGGGGGGGGGGGGGGGCTGTCCGGGGTGCGGGGGGGCTGTCCGGGTTCGGAGGGGGGTGTCCGAGTGCAGGGGGGGGCTGTCCGGGGTGCGGGGAGGCGTCCGGGGTGCGGGGGGGGGGGGGGGGGGGGGGGGGGGGGGGGCTGTCCGGGGTGCAGGGAGGCGTCCGGGGTGCGGGGGGCGGTCCGGAGTGCGCGGGGGGGTGCTGTCCGAGGTGCGGGGAGGCGTCCGGGGTGCGGGGGGCGGTCCGGAGTGCGCGCCGAGGGCTGTCCGGGGTGCGGGTGTCGTCCGGGGTGGGGGGGGGAGGGCCGAGAGGCCGGAGGGCGGCGGCCGGAGGGCGGAGGGCGGCGGCCGGAGGGCGGAGGGCGGCAGCCGGGAGGGCGGATGGCAGGCGGCGGGGGAGGGCGGGCGGCAGGGGGAGGGCGGGCGGCGGGGGAGGGCGGGCGGCGGGGGAGGCCGGGCGGCGGGGGAGGGCGGGCGGCGGGGGAGGCCGGGCGGCGGGGGAGGGCGGGCGGCGGGGGAGGCCGGGCGGCGGGGGAGGGCGGGCGGCGGGGGAGGCCGGGCGGCGGGGGAGGCCGGGCGGCGGGGGAGGCCGGGCGCGGCGGGGGAGGGGGAGGGCGGCGCGAGGGAGGGCGGCGAGGGAGGGTTAGGGCGAGGGAGATCGAGGGAGAGGGGCGCGGGGGGGGGGGGGGCGCAGAAACCCCCCGAAATTTTTTAGGCAGCTTAGCGACCGCCATTGGCGGTCGCTAATGCTGAGCAATAGCGACCGCCAATGGCGGTCGCCCGATTCTGGGGGGCTCCAATGCCCCCTTTTCTAGTAGTGAGGGTATTTGGTTCGTAGTATCGATGTACATGTATGGTTACCTTTGGTGTGAATCCTAGATTAAGTGGTTGTCTGTTGTGCTAGGCACAGTGTGTATAAGAACAAGGGTGAGAGTTTCATTCCTGAATGTTTCTTTGTTTTTAAATTAATATGTGTGGTTTGGGAATAGGACTGATATATTTTTCTTGTTGTGACTCTAGTTTAGGGAGTTGGTATCATTCAACTTTCAAGGTGACCAATAAGAGAGGTCGGATGAGTTTTCAAGTGATTTTGGGTATGTGTCATATAGGTGGATGTTTGGACCTTGAAATTGGGACATAAATAATGTTTTTTAGTGTAGGTTTAGCTTAGAAGGCTAAATGGGATGATTAACGGTTGGTGATGTGGATTGAGTTATGCTTATGCATTGATATATTTAGGAAAATCAAGGGTGACCTCATGGGAGGCTATCCCAGTGATAGAGCTAATATTTTCCACATTTTTTGTATTCATTTCAATTTTTTTAATCCTAACAATTAATAAATTTCATCTTATATGAATCAATTTTGGATTTATGATGTGTTTTGAGCAAAATGGTGAAAAAACGCATAATTCTGGATTTTAGACAGATTTTTAAATCAAGGGTATTTTAGTAATTTAATGAAAAATATAAATCCAAATTGAGTGAATCTAATTTTTTTGGAATCTTTATTTTATTTCCTCCAATTTTTTCTTCTGGACCAGGAGCTGATTTTTCATGACCAGACCCTACCCGGGCTTGAGCCGCAACTACCCCAAGCCCGCCTCCATAGGCCAGGGGTTGGCGACCAGCGTCGAAGGCACAATAACTCAGGGAGGCCTTTGCCTAAGCACCTGTACACACCCACGCAACTAACTCAATGCAGAAGTGCAGAGTAAAAAAGAAAAGCAAAGGGAAACTGCTATAAATAAACCACCATAGTGCATCGACCTCTAAACAGTACAGGGTACAAACTGAAAAGAAAAGGGGAAAAACACGCGCCCAACCAAAAAGTGCCACAACCCGGTAACAGGTAAACAAAAAGAAACAGCTGACGGGTCTCCCACCTGGAACCCGGCCACAACCACCGCACGCGGTCCAAGCTCCCAAGCTCCTACGCTCCACTGAAGTCACGCTCCACCTGTCCGCCGTCTGCAAGGGCACACCAAGTGCAGGCAAAGCCCAAGCAGGGGTGAGTATAAAAATACTCAGTAGGATACCCCGAAGGATCAAGAGAGCAACAAAGGAGGTACCGAAGGGTGAGCAGTAGAGCGAATAGGGAAAGTAGAGGAGTACAACTGAAAGTGCAGTAAGAAGTACAGCTCAACCCAACAAGAATGAAGGAGAGTAGACTCGTCCAGACCCAAGGAGCTGGAAACGGTGAGAAGACGAACTTCCCGTCGAGTCTTCGCTACCTATAGTAGGAGAGTAGACTCGTCCAACCACGAGAAGCTAGACACGGAAAGCACGTGGCATACCCCGCGCGTCTTCGCCTCTCCTGGAAGGAGAGTAACCAAACCCAAGAAGTGGGTACTGGAAACAAGGTATATACATATCTTTATGCTCAACAAGAAACCCGAACAACGTCGTAAGGGGATATCCGTCCCGTAGCTCAGCACCAGAAAATGAGTCGTCGACAGTCCGAGAAGTAACACCATCATCGATGCCCAGCATCCCGCACGTCTGCCCCGAACCGCAAGCCAAGGGGCTCAATCACCGCACCTTGACACTATCCGCTTTGGGCGGCACTGACTCGCCCGCACGGTTTTAGATCGCGTCACAAGAACGCGTCTCAGTGGGGAAAGTGCCCCTCGAATTTGAGAGTTCTAGGGAAAGTCAAACCACACCTCGTCACTGCCCTGTAGTCGAGAGGTCTCCTCAAAGTCAAAGTCGTCACAACACTGACCCGTATAACCAAGGGTCCCGCTCCAGTAATCATGGAGAAAAGCCATAGGCTAGCCTAATAGAAAGGACTGAGCCTGGAATGCCAACGAATGACCCATTGCCCAGCCCCACTGGAGGGTAATTCATAACCAGATATCGGGTGACCCACTGCCCAGCCCTGCTGGAGGGTAAACCCCAACACATCATCAAGCGACCCACTGCCTAGCCCCGCTGGAGGGTAAACCATATTAAGATATTGGGTGACCCACTGTCCAGCCCTGCTGGAGGGTAAACCATAACACATCATCCGGCGACCCACTGCCCAACCCCGCTGGAGGGTAGACCTTAATATATCATCAGGCGACCCACTGCCCAGCCCTGCTGGAGGGTAGACCTGGAATAAGTCGACAGGTGACCCACTGCCCAGCTATGCTAGAGGGTAGACCTAGAACTAGACGACGGGCGACCCACTGCCCAGCCCTGCTGGAGGGTAGACCCTAAGAGGTCGTCGGGTGACCCACTGCCCAGTCTCTGCTAGAGGGTAGACCCTAAGTGCGTCGGGTGACCCACTGCCCAGTCTCTGCTGGAGGGTAGGCCCTAAGTGCGTCGGGTGACCCACTGCCCAGTCTCTGCTGGAGGGTAGACCCTAAAAGCGTCGGGTGACCCACTTCCCAGTCTCTACTGGAGGGTAGACCCTAAAAGTCAGTGAGCAACCCACTGTCCAGCCCTGCTGGAGGGTAAACCCGAAGAAGTCGATGAGTAACTCACTGCCCAGCCCCACTGGAGGGTAAAACTCAGAACTGCTCTGGCCATCTCTACTGGAGGGTACAACATTGGTTAATCGAACACGGAGTGGGTATCGTGCAACCAACCAACTCCAGAACAACTCTACCAAAATATTTTCAGTGCCTGTTCCATCACGGGGTGTCACTAGCACCGCTACCGGCCGATCCATCGAGGAAGAAACCAGGGGGAGACCACTCAACCCTACTGGTCAACAAACGAGCACTGAGGGACCCTCTACGTCGCGAGAGGTCAAAGTACGCAAAGCAGAACACAGCACGCACATGGGACCCACACGACGTGTGGCCCCAATTCAACCCCAACCAAGTGCACGAGCGTCTCAGGAACAAACCTCACGTACCTCCAAGCATTCTCGTATACTCCCCGAGCACTGCGTCTTCAGCCCTAAGGCTATCGTGCACACGGCACCCAACGTCAATGCAAAGGCGTGACATAACAACTCCACCTCAAAGGCCCAGGCATGGCCATCCACATCTCTTGAACCATTTACATCACTCTCCCAAGAGTGCACGATCACACGCCAAGGTTCCGCTACAAACAAGGTAGGGCGAACCACCACTGGAGCACCTTCCATGCTTCCATATTTCCCAAGATCGCGCAAGAGGCTCCGCACAGCCAAACAGATCTCACCGTTGTAATCCTCGTGGAAAAACACACGAGATCGACTACTTACTTGCCTCCAACGGATATCCGACGGAAAAGTCACCAACACTGCCTCACGCCCGAACGGCGTCCCGTGATCCTGAGCCTCGGCCCCGAAAACAGTCGGGCGCGTCGCATCATTGTGATCCCCTCGGTAAAACACGTCAAAAGCACTACTCACATGAGTGCAATGGATATCCGGAGAAAAAGATGCATTCCGGCGCACCGCACACGAGCGGTGCTTCATGGGACCCGCAACCCGGTCCCGAAACACAATGAACGGATCGCACCATTGCGATTCTCTCGAAAAAGCACACAAGATGGACTATACACTTGTCCAAAACGGACACCCGGTGATAAAGCTGGAAATTACCGACAACTCCTGAAACGGCCCTCGCGGGGCCTGCACCAGCGCGCGGAATTAGAGCGTTCGGATTGCACCAATGCAATGCCCTCGTAAAAACAGCCAAAAACGACTGGTTGCACGCCCCTAATGGACATCCAATGAAAAAGTTGCTAAAACGTTGCACACAGCTCGAACGACGGCCCATGCGGGCCACGCCTCAACTCCGAATGAAGTATCCAATATTGGGCTCAAAAAGACCGTCTCATTGTCGGGACTACGCAGCCGCAGACGACGTGTCAAACGGACACTGCATGAGTGTTATCTCAGAAAAACCAATTATTAACAATAATAATAATGTATGATTTTTATTATTAATTTATTAAGCCTTTTTTTTTAATTCCCTTCTTCTTTTTTTCCCCACGCGGCAACATTTGGTGTTTTTTTTATATGTATTTTTTTATATCCTCTCTCCTTGATTGGAGAGAGGGAGCCCCCAAAATCAATGCCGCATCCTTTTTTTTTCTTTTTTTTTTTTGTGCGCCTGCTTTTGCAGGTCATAGAGACCCGCTATTTGCGGTTCTCTTTCTTCTCCACGAGGGTCCGGCGAACCCAGCACCGGCTGGCCACCCGGTCGGCCGCTCCTCCGCAGCTCGCCCTCAGACGATCGCTACCTGCAGCCGCTCGCGCCGAGGTCTGGTGTCGCCTCTGCTCGACCGCCGTCTCCACTGACTGCTCGCCCAGCCGAGCCGCCGACCGCCTCCACTGGAGGGAGCCCGCGCCGCCCTAGACCGAGGCGCCCCGCCTGCCTAAGGCCTCTGCCGTCCGCGGCTCCGATCCATCGCCTGAGACGGCGGATCCTCCGCCAGAACTGGCTGAACCCGCCGGAAAACCGAGGTTCGCTGATAAACATTCCAAAAACCTGCGGATCTTCGGCGAACGACTGCGGACGCCTCCGGACTCGAATTTTAAATCCGAAATATGCGTTGGAGAGCCCAGAATTTATACTACGCAACTATGGGCTTTGATCGATGATCAAATAGCATTTAAACGCAATAAATTGAGCTCAAAAAAGGGTTTATAATTTAAAACACAAAACGAAACCTCCTACCTTTTTGGGCGTAGTAGCCTGGAGCTTCGCTGCACGTGATGCTACTGCTCCCCCGCTTGGTGTCGTCTTGATCGGAGGAGGGAGGTGGAGGAGGAGGTTGAGAGGGAAGGGTTGAAGGAGTTTTGCCAGGGATATTCAGAGGGGAGTAAGGGGATGAAGGGATTAAATAAAGAAAATCAATTAAACCCTTAATTAATTAAAAAACTCATCTTAATTTATATCCACATCCAAAACCCCAAACGCAGTCGAACTTAGGTCACGCTTAAGGTAAACACTACCTCCCGACCACAACGGCGGCCTCGAAATTTTAATCTGAGGCCCCGTTAAAAAGTTAACAAATTTAACGTCTGAAGCCGCTAAATTACAAAAACGCCCCCGGAGCCATTTTTCACAGACGGGTCGCGACCGTGAAAGTTACACCCCTCCTAGGGTAAACGACACGCTCTGAACTCAACGGTGTCCTCGGTTTTTCAATCCGAGCCACCGTTTAAGAGATTCCTGAGTTTAACTATTAAACGAATAAATTAATTAATTAATTAATCCGTTTAACGTTCCGAAAGCGAGCGAGGGGTCCAAACATCCCGCGCCGACAAGTTTTATGTCGTTCCCAGGATAAAAACCTCATTCTTCATCAATTCGTACACTCGGATCTCTGATCTGAAGCACCATTTAGTAGTTAACCCATTTATTTGGCCTTTCCAGTGTGAACGCACTGAAAATTTAATTTCGGCCACTCTGGGTCTCGGAATCGCGCGTTGTCTAAAGGCGCTGCTCTGGAATATCATCAAGAATATTCCGAAGTCTTTCGTACCAAAAACCGGGTTCTTACATCATTCCCTCCTTCAAGCTTTTCGTCCCCGAAAAGAAAAACTAGGGAGTAACACAGGGTACTAGGCCTGCACCCGGCTCTTCCGTACCCAGAAGAACCCACGCACAGCTCTGCGTCACTGCACATAGACCAAAGGATTGATCTGTTCACGCTAGGTCGTCCCTCGCCGATGTCGTGCACCCACTCCATACTTTGGGGTTAGGGCAAGGCGATAGGGTACCTCGCCATCCCTTTGCACGGTCTCAAACGACCCGAAGGCTCTCGGGGGTATCTCACCTCCCCGAATGAACCTCTATGTCGCACGCCGCGACTGGAATCACCGCCCGCTCCTGAAACAAGGCCCGGTGATTCCCTCCTTCAGAATATCCATATGGCGAAACACCCAAGGATATCTGGTCACGCAAGATTTCACAATCAATGTCTCTCAACCAAGACTCTCTGACACGCTCGGAGAGCGATGAAGTCATCACCATCGACTAAATAAAAAGGTCCCACGCCTTTTACCTTACCAACACATGGTTACACCCGACGCCCTGCGTCACCCTAGTAACACCTCAAGCAAGGAGTAGGGAGGAAAGAATTTCACACACAGAGTATATCAATTCTACTGCAAGAAGTAGAAGAGTCGCAAGGGGTACCTCTCATCATCCCATGCTCTGCAGGATCGTAGACATCCAAGCTCACAGCTATCCGCGGTCCCAACTGTCAGCTCCCGGAGCCTGACGTGGACCGACTAGTGGTGGTGGGAAGACCTCGTAAAGTCATCCCCTACCACCAGCTCCTCCCGCTCCTCTGCAAGCACCACCTCTCTGGGCACTACTCCGAACACGGTGTTGCCTCTACCATGGTGGTGCGCCTGCTGCCTACCCGAAGCTCCCAGCAACTCGGGTCAGGCAGTCTCGTGCCAAGTGACCTTGCCCATCGCAAGCATAACACCGGCGCTCTCTAGGCTGCCCTGGTGCCCTCCGGCGCCACTGTGGTGTACAACCACGACCCGAGATCCACTCACGGAAGGGAATCCTCGGATGAGGCCCTGCGCCTTTTCGCCACAGTGGTATACGACCACGTCTTCGAAACCGGCAGTGGGAAGGCCACCTGCATCGAGGTCCTGTCCTCCGGCGCCTGCTAGCTACGGCAGACGTCCCGGCTCCGTCGCGCCCACTGCCACTACCAACTGCATCGAGGGTACTATGACAGCACGAATCTCTCGGCGGAGACCATGCTCAAACTTTTATGCTCTGAAGTTGTCATCATGGACCAAGTCTGGGTAAAAGCGTGCACGGTCTGCGAAACTAGCCGCATACTTGGCCACCGTCATCCCTCCCCGCTGAAACTGCAGGAGCTCCTGAATCCGAACGGAGCGCAAGAAGGAGGGGCAAAACTCCTCACGAAACAACAATTGGAAGTCGCCCCATGAAAGCGACGACTCTTCAAGAAGCTGAGTCACCAGACTCCACCAACGCCAAGCTACTCCATGAAAAAGGGTGGCTGCCAAAGCCACTCTCTGATCTGTCGGCGTCTGCACAAGCCTTAAAAGGCGAACCACTGCCTCGAGCCAAACCTCTGCTGCCTGAGGGTCTGGCTCACCACTGAACCTCAGCGGTCTCTGCCGCTGGAACTCACGGAGCACGCTCAACCTGTGCTCAAACTCAGCCTGCTCTGCTGAAACTATCTGCTTCTCAACAGGTGGGGGTGCTGCTACCAGCCCACCCGGAGAAAGGGGCTCGCATGATGGGTCCTAGACTATGGCCTCATAGCTCACAGGGTCGTCGTACCGCACCAAAGCTGGTATCTGGGCTGGCTGTCTTCGCGGAGACATCCTGAATATTATCAAGGAGTGTCGCGGTCAGATGAGCATATATGTATATACCACTAACCACGATGGGGAGCTGACTCAAGAAGGACTGTCAAAGATTCGATCCTATGTGATGCACAAACAAATTTTCCCTGCAACAAGTGTCTCAGCATGCCGAGTCGACAAGCGGGTTATCAAGGTCCTGGTGAATGGATACGTCGGCTGCCGCACCATCACTGGACTCCCTGGCCTGAGAGCTGCTCTCGAGACACGTTAACATTGTTGCCCTAAATCCCAACCAATTCCTCTTTTAGGGATGTCCGAACAGCGTCCCAAGGAACGAACCACCTTTGATACCACTTTGTCACGACCAGACCCTACCCGGGCTCGAGCCGCAACTACCCCAAGCCCGCCTCCATAGGCCAGGGGCTGGCGACCAGCGCCGAAGGCACAATAACTCAGGGAGGCCTTTGCCTAAGCACCTGTACACACCCACGCAACAAACTCAATGCAGAAGTGCAGAGTAAAAAAGAAAAGCAAAGGGAAACTGCTATAAATAAACCACCAGAGTGCATCGACCTCAAAACAGTACAGGGTACAAACTGAAAAGAAAAGGGGAAAAACACGCACCCAACCAAAAAGTGCCACAACCCGGCAACAGGTAAACAAAAAGAAACAGCTGACGGGTCTCCCACCTGGAACCCGGCCACAACCACCGCACGCGGTCCAAGCTCCCAAGCTCCTACGCTCCACTGAAGTCACGCTCCACTTGTCCGTCGTCTGCAAGGGCACACCAAGTGCGAGCAAATCCCAAGCAGGGGTGAGTATAAAAATACTCAGTAGGATACCCCGAAGGCTTGAGGGAGCAACAAAGAAGGTACCGAAGGGTGAGCAGTAGAGTGAACAAGGAAAGTAGAGGAGTACAACTGAAAGTGCAGTAAGGAGTACAGCTCAACCCAACAAGAAGGAAGGAGAGTAGACTCGTCCAGACCCAAGGAGCAGGAAACGGTGAGAAGACGAACTTCCCGTCGAGTCTTCGCTACCTATAGCAGGAAAGTAGACTCGTCCAACCACGAGAAGTTAGACACAGAAAGCACGTGGAATACCCCGTGTGTCTTTGCCTCTCCTGGAAGGAGAGTAACCAAACCCAAGAAGTGGGTACTGGAAACAAGGTATATACATATCTGTATGCTCAACAAGAAACCCGAACAACGTCGTAAGGGGATATCCGTCCCGTAGCTCAGCCCCAGAAAATGAGTCGTCGACAGTCCGAGAAGTAACACCATCATCGATGCCCAGCATCCCGCACGCCTGCCCCGAACTGCAAGCCAAGGGGCTCAATCACCGCACCTTGACACTATCCGCTTTGGGCGGCACTGACTCGCCCGCACGGTTTTAGATCACGTCACAAGAACGCGTCTCGGTGGGGAAAGTGCCACTCGAATTTGAGAGTTCTAGGGAAAGTCAAACCACACCTCGTCACTGCCCTGCAGTTGAGAGGTCTCCTCAAAGTCAAAGTCGTCACAACACTGAACCGTATAACCAAGGGTCCCGCTCCGGTAATCACGGAGGAAAGCCACAGGCTAGCCTAATAGAAAGGACTGAGTCTGGAATGCCAACAAATGACCCACTGCCCAACCCCGCTAGAGGGTAATTCATAACCAGATATCGGGTGACCCACTGCCCAGCCCTGCTGGAGGGTAAACCCCAACACATCATCAAGCGACCCACTGCCCAGCCCCGTTGGAGGGTAAACCATATTAAGATACTGGGTGACCCACTGTCCAGCCCTGCTGGAGGGTAAACCATAACACATCATCCGGTGACCCACTACCCCGCCCCACTGGAGGGTAGACCTTAATACATCATCAGGCGACCCACTACCCAGCCCCGCTGGAGGGTAGACCTGGAATAAGTCGACAAGCGACCCACTACCCAGCTGTGCTGGAGGGTAGACCTGGAACTAGACGACGGGCGACCCACTGCTCAGCCCTGCTGGAGGGTAGACCCTAAGAGGTCGTCGGGTGACCCACTGCCCAGTATCTGCTAGAGGGTAGACCCTAAGTGCGTCGGGTGACCCACTGCCCAGTCTCTGCTGGAGGGTAGACCCTAAGTGCGTCGGGTGACCCACTGCCCAGTCTCTGCTGGAGGGTAGACCCTAAAAGCGTCGGGTGACCCACTGCCCAGTTTCTGCTGGAGGGTAGACCCTAAAAGTCAGTGAGAAACCCACTGCCCAGCCCTGCTGGAGGGTAAACCCGAAGAAGTCGATGAGTAACCCACTGCCCAGCCCCGCTGGAGGGTAAAACTCAGAACTGCTCTGGCCATCTCTACTGGAGGGTACAACATTGGTCAATCAAACACGGAGTGGGTATCGCGCAACCACCCAACTCCAGAACAACTCTCCCAAAAGAGTTTCAATGCCTGTTCCATCACGGGGTGTCACTAGCACCACTACCGGCCGATCCATCGAGGAAGAAACCAGGGGGAGACCACTCAACCCTGCTGGTCAACAAACGAGCACCGAGGGACCCTCTACGTCGCGAGAGGTCAAAGTACGCAAAGCAGAACACGACACGCACGTGGGACCCACACGATGTGTGGCCCCAAGTCAACCCCAACCAAGCGCACGAACGTCTCAGGTACAAACCTCACGTACCTCCAAGCATTCTCGTATACTCCCCGAGCACCGCGTCTCGAGCCCTAAGGCTATCGTGCACACAACACCCAACGTCAACGCAAAGGCGTGACATAACAACTCCACCTCAAAGGCCCAGGCATGGCCATCCACATCTCGTGAACCATTTACATCACTCTCCCAAGAGTGCGCGATCACACGCCAAGGTTCCGCTACAAACAAGGTAGGGCGAACCACCACTGGAGCACCTTCCATGCTTCCACATTTCTCAAGATCGCGCAAGAGGCTCCGCACAGCCAAACGGATCTCACCGTTGTAATCCTCGCGAAAAAGCACGCGAGATCGACTACTTACTCGCCTCCAACGGATATCCGACGGAAAAGTCACCAACACTGCCTCACGCCCGAACGACATCTCGTGATCCCGAGCCTCGGCCCCGAAAACTGTCGGGCGCGTCGCACCATTGCGATCCCCTCGGGAAAACACGTCAAAAGCACTACTCACATGAGTGTAACAGATATCCGGAGAAAAAGGTGCATTTCGGCGCACCGCACATGAGCGGTGCTTCATGGGACCCGCAACCCGGTCCCGAAACACAACGAACGGATCGCACCGTTGCGATCCTCTCGAAAAAGCACACAAGATGGACTATACACTTGTCCAAAACGGACACCCGGTGATAAAGCTGGAAATTACCGACAACTCCCGAAACGGCCCTCGCGGGGCCCGCACCAGCGTGCGGAATTAGAGCGTTCGGATTGCACCAGTGCAATGCCCTCGTAAAAACACCCAAAAACAACTGCTTGCACGCCCCTAATGGACATCCAATGAAAAAGTTGCTAAAACGTTGCACACAGCTCGAACGACGGCCCGTGCGGGCCACGCCTCAACTCCGAATTAATTATCCAATATTGGGCTCAAAAAGACCGTCTCATTGTCGGGACTACGCAGCCGCAAACGACGTGTCAAACGGACACTGTATGAGTGTTTTATCTTAGAAAAACCAATTATTAACAATAATAATAATGTATGATTTTTATTATTAATTTATTAACCCATTTTTTTTAATTCCCTTCTTTTTTTCCCCACGTGGAAACATTTGGTGTTTTTTTTATATGTATTTTTTTATATCCTCTCTCCTTGATCGGAGAGAGGGAGCCCCCAAAATCAATGCCGCATCCTTTTTTTTTCTTTTTCTTTTTTGTGCGCCTGCTTTTGCAGGTCACAGAGACCCGCTATTTGCGGTTCTCTTTCTTCTCCACGAGGGTCCGGCGAACCCAGCACCGGCTGGCCACCCGGCCGGCCGCTCCTCCGCAGCTCGCCCTCAGACGATCGCTACCCTCAGCCGCTCGCGCCGAGGTCTGGTGTCGCCTCTGCTCGACCACCGTCTCCGCTGACTGCTCGCCCAGCCGAGCCGCCGACCACCTCCACTGGAGGGAGCCCGCGCCGCCCTAGACCGAGGCGCCCCGCCTGCCTAAGGCCTCTGCCGTCTGCCGCTCCGATCCGTCGCCTGAGACGGCGGATCCTCTGCCGGAACTGGCTGAACCCGCCGGAAAACCGGGGTTTGCTGATAAACATTCCAAAAACCTGCGGATCTTCGGCGGATGACTGCGGACGCCTCCAGACTCGAAATTTAAATCCGAAATATGCGTCGGAGATCCCATAATTTATACTACGCAACTATGGGCTTTGATCGATGATAAAATAGCATTTAAATGCAATAAATTGAGCTCAAATAAGGGTTTATAATTTAAAACGTAAAACAAAACATCCTACCTTTTTGGGCGTAGCCCGGAGCTTCGCCGCACGTGACGCTACTGCTCCCCCGCTTGGTGCCATCTTGATCGGAGGAGGGAGGTGGAGGAGGAGGTTGAGAGGGAAGGGTTGAGGGAGTTTCGCCACGGAGATTCATAGGGGAGGAAGGGGATGAAGGGATTAAATAAAGAAAATCAATTAAACCCTTAATTAATTAAAAACTCATATTAATTTATATCCACGTCCAAAACCCCAAACACAGTCGAACTTAGGTCACACTTAAGGTAAACACTACCTCCCGACCACAACGGCGGCCTCGAAATTTTAATCTGAGGCCCCGTTCAAAAGTTATCAAATTTAACGTCCGAAACCGCTAAATTACAAAAACGCCCCCGGAGCCATTTTTCACAGACGGGTCGCGCCCGTGAAAGTTACACCCCTCCTAGGATAAACGACACGCTCTGAACTAAAAGGTGCCCTTGGTTTTCCAATCCGAGCCACCGTTTAAGAGATACCTGAGTTTAACCATTAAACGAATAAATAAATAAATTAATTAATCTGTTTAACGTTCCGAAAGCGAGTGAGGGGTCCAAACATCCCGCGCCAACAAGTTTTATGTCGTTCCTAGGGTAAAACCCCATTCTGGATCCATCCGTACACTCGGATCTCTGATCTGAAGCACCGTTTAGGAGTTAACCCATTTATTTGGCCTTTCCAGTGTGAACGCACTGAAAATTTAATTTCGGCCACTCTGGGGCTTGGAATCGCACGTCATCTGAAGGCGCTGCTCTGGAATATCATCAGGAATATTCCAAAGTCTTTCGTAGCAAAAACCGGGTTCTTACATGATTTGGCCATCTAAAGGGACTAAAAATTCATTGAAGTTGGAAATTTTTCCGGGTGGACAGCGTGGACCCCACCACCGTAATGGAACTGAAACTCGGAATAAACACATCCAAATTAGTTGTTTCTAACTATTATAGCACTATTATAGATATTACCGGATCTACAAAAAATTTGGGGAAGTTTTGAAGTCATTAAGGTAGCCATTAAACGACATACTTTTGGAGGAACCTTCCAGGAAGCTTCATCCAGAAACAGAAACTGCCAATGAAAAATTCATAACTCCTTCATCCGGTGTCCAAAAGAGTGGAAATTTGGAGAGTGAATGAATATCATATTTATGAACAACTTTGTAGAATGGTTCCACGTGTGAAACTTCCATTTAATGGGTAAAGAACGCAAAAATATTCGGAGTACATATTTCTGCCTATAAAAGGAGGCCCTCACCCCCTTCCCAAATCATCCCATTCTCCATCCATTCCTTCAAGGCACCAAGGAGGAGATATCCACCGAGAGAGCCCAGACACAAATCTTTCCCATTTATTTTTAATTTATTTATTTTGTTTATTTTTTTTGGTTTTCAGTTGTAATTTATATTTCTAATAGATTAATGCATTATTTTTATTTCTGTGTCCACCCATCCACCGTGTTTTCTTATTCATATTTTCTCCTTCTTTTCTTCTTTTATTCTTCTCATATTCTCCACCATAACCTCTTACCCTAAAATATGAGGGGTTAACCTGAGACTTGGTCTGGGGGAGGTATGTGGTAATTTCAATTATTCTGTGCTTAAATTCCTATGTTTTATTAAGTTTGTGATGAGCAAGAGTGATGTGCACGGGTGTGGCGATCGTCCACCATGACACTAATCTCAAACTCAATTATATTATTTTATTAAATATTTTCCCTCTATTCTACTGGATACAATCTCTTCATACGATGGATTTGAGCCATTCAGTGGTTGAAATGGCATACGATGGAGCCAGGTCTTGGAAGATGTCACACTCTCGATCAAGGTGTGCCATCAACCTTGATTATAAGAGGAGGTAAAGTTAAGATTCATAAATGCATTCAAGATTTCACACTAATAAATAAAATAATAGTAATTAATTAATGAGATCTCATAATTTAATTATCAAACTTAATTTAAATACCAACAAAGAGAATGATGGAACCCACAAACCAACCCATAAAGGCCAAGTTCTTTCTCAATTAATTGCATTTTGTCATTGCATGTTAGTTAAATTGTATTCCATTACAAGATAAAATAAAAACAACCAAAAGAATTAGTTTATTTAAATTAGATTAAGTGAGTGAACGGCTGAAAAGGCTCCATAAGAGAGACAACCCTGGTCAGCCTCTATGCTGCACTAGGAAAATTAAAATTCTTTTGCCACGCCCTACGACAGGCGTGCGCCAAAACTGGCATCGTTTCTGGGGAGCTAATAGGTTTTTTACTTTACTTTTTCTATTTTAAAATTTTAGATGGTTATTATAATTTTTTTTAGAAAAAATCTGCAAAAAAAACTTTTTCCATGATACATTCAAATTCAAATTATTATGCATGGAAAAATTACTCACAGGTGCAGGAGGAAGAAACAAACTACACCGAGGAGGTCCTCCAACGAAGAGCTGATGCACTGATGATAACGGTCAATCAGGTGGAAAGAGGCATATCAAAATGGATCTCACTAGAATATTTGATGGCGATGGTCGATGAACTCCAAGTTGACTTAAAAAGATTCAAGTCCAAGAAGGAAGTGCCACTAGTCTTCCCGGATTTCACAGAAGACATCCATGAACTTGAGGCCAAACACAAGGTGGAGGAGCCTGACTACCTACCTTCACCTTCCACCATCATACTCCAAGAGGCACTTACCACTGAGGCAGATATTAAAGCTGAACAAACTCAGGGAGTGGAACCTTTCTTTGACCCCATATCTTCTCATTTTATTGAAACAAATTTATATATCACTCCCTCTTATTTGGTTATACAGAATCAGACATTATTTGCAATGCCTTGGAGGAAGATGAAGAATACAATGGACATTCACCTATTGATGAACACATAGAACTCCCTGATTTCAATGAACATTCATTGGAGAAGCCCCATCAAGAGATCCAGGTAGCTGAGCCTAATAAAATCATACAAGAGGCTTCTCTTTATGCAGCCCCCATGAAGCCAGCACTGAAAGATAAGAAGGTTGTAAAAGTATCAACCAAGGAAGAGGATGGTCCATACTTCATCCTACCCTGTAACATCCCAAGTAAGTAATGAATAATAGATATTTTTATCTATGTCTATTAATGAATTAGATAGTGTTTTAGAGGCTTAAAAATGAAAATAAATCCAATCTTAAGCATGGAATACACTAATATTCTTAAAAGATTGTTTTACTGCCTTTTGATGGAAAACCCTTTTTAAATAAAACTTTTGACAATTTTATAATATATATTTTTCAAAATAAACATATTCATTATGATTGGGACATTGAAATTTACATTGGATAAATTTTTTGGTATTTTTCTGACAATGTTCATTTTTTAATGAATAGTGAAAAATACTGCATTTTACATCAAAACTGCTTTTTCATTTAATTTAATTATATGGTTAGATTATATTTTTAATTGGTATTAAAGTGTAATATGAATATATTTTTACCATTTAATCCAATGGTGGTCATTAGGATTAATTTCACTTTGAAATTGGTCATAAACTAATGCCAAACTTTTCATAGATATTGTTTCAAAAAAAACTCGCTATTTGTTTTGACAACGGGAATTATTTTTAAATCAATTATTGCAATTTATGTGTTTGGAATTTGGTAAAATGGATTACATATTTGGAATAAAAAGTTCCAAATTATGTAATTAAGACTCTTGTTTTTGGACATTATGAATAGTAATGACGGTAATTATCTTTAATTATCTTGATTAATGAGTAATCGGGTAGTTAAGGATAATAAAATAATATCATAATAATAAAAAATGACACCAAAATGTGTCCTAAGGCTACTGGTTGTCTCATGGCCGACCATGGGATGCCTTGTGCCAAACTTGGGGGCCCCATGAAATCACTTTTGTGAGAAAGTGACTTTTTATCTTTTTATTTTTTTAAAGAATGTTAAATGTAACAAAGAATGTATCACCTTAGTAAAATATTTTTAATTTTGTCTACATAAAGGATCTTTTGGACTATAAATAGAAATTGGAAAGATAAAATTATTTTATACATCATAGTATTTTTTTTATAATTTTTATACATTAAATAAATTAAATTATTTATGACATCATAATGATGCAGCGATGACCTCATTATTTGACGATTTAAATAAAATGGAAAGATAATGTAAAATCTAAGATCTAAACATGTCCAAAACCTATTGGGTGGGTATATTTTGAACCCTTATCACCTTATACTCGAATTATATCAATTTGGGACCTTTAAAATCCGAAACCCATTTGAAAATAAAGTAACATTTCTTTACTTTCCTAGAGTGCCCCTCCTCTCCTCTTATAAAAGGCCCCCACCTCTACCTCCTTACCCACACTCCCAAAGCCTTTGGCTCGGCCAACCCCTGACCATTTTGTCTCTCCACTTCCCTCTATTACTCCTTGAAGCCTCACTTTGGGCAGAAGTCTTCCCAAGGAAGCCTTTTAGCTCAAACCAAAGGGAGTTACCCGATTTTAAGGTAATGTCTTCACTTGAGTCATTTTGTTTTATTTTGCTTCTCCAACCCCCTAAACTCTTTTTATTCATTTCTTTTGTAACAACTCCATTATATTAAATATAATAGGATGTTTTTATAAGAATTATTCGAGCAACACTTACACACACCTACATCTAATGGTTAAAGGACATACTGTTTCCGTGGATGGTGAATTTATGCCTCCCGAAACGATGATTGTTCAACATTCTTTTAACACCTTCAAAGGTGGCCATTAAGATGTCACTATATTTATATATGATATATAATATGTTTATGTTTTCCTTAAGATTATATATTTTTCATTTTGGGCATACCTTTATGCTTTCCATTATGGGTAAACGTGATATCTTCATTTAAGGAAGTGCGGACTACCGCCCCCTCAAAGTGATTTGATTTGTTAAATACCATATGTGGGACGTATAAAGGATGGAACTATGATATTATATATGATATTATACTGGAATTATAATATACCTTTATATCATTATTATTCCATTCTATAAAATACGAAATAGAAATGAAAGTAGCGTTCATGCGTATGTACGGCTTACCATCTCCATGAACGATGCATTTCATTTCTTACCTCTAAATGATTATGTAATATTATAAATGCATGTATATACTGGATATATATGATATATACATCATGATTATAATTCTGGATATAATGGATACATGAACAACTTTTAATTATAAAGGGCTTATTTTTTACTCAAGTACCAATGATCATTAAAACGACCGTTATTAACTTAAATAATTACATAGTGTTCATGACATGACAATAAGTGATATAAAAGGAATAATGAACTTGAAAAAGGTTCTTAAATAAGTAGAAATTAACTCAAGTTTATTATTCAGGGGATTAAAGAATGACCGAGTCAAGTCGGACCCGAGGTATGGGACTTCGTCTCAATCTCCTTTCATTGAGGCATATTTTGTTTTATACACAACCTTCTTTTATATGGTGTATAAACCCCTTTGACTTTTACGTTTATCCAAAAGGAATATTTTTTATATGAAGCGTTTTACTAAACGACAAAAGGTAATGTTTTGTCGTACGTATGCGGCGACAACGACTTCTCCGCCGTCGTGACCATTATTTGAGTTTCGGCTTCCTCTACAAGCCATACCTTCTTTTTAAAATAAAAATAAATAACATGTTTTAATTTTATTTCATTTTGGTATTGAAAATTATTTTCATAATGTTTTTATATCAATGTGTTGTATTGATATCTTGTGATTGAAAGGTGGAAATGTTATGTTTCCTTTATGCATGTTTTATGTGATACGATTATGTTGAGGTTCTTGGGAATTATTATGAAGACGGGTGGTTCCATGATAAACTAAGGGCGGGTGAGCCCGATATAGCTCTCCAATGCATTGGGTAATGCGAAGGAGTGAAACGTTAAGGTTTCTCTGAAGAGATTTAGGGAATATACTGTGATGGGTATTCCAAACGTAACCAAGAGGGTTACTCCCTACGTAAGAATGTTATGAATGCCTCAAGTTACCTTTATGTCTTATGATTTCTATGATTTATTCATGATTTGATGAGGTATGTTAAAGTGCTTATGTTTTATGGGTAAAGTATGATTTCATTCTTATGTATATATGAACTCATGTTTCCTTTCCATATTTTTTTTATATAACTCATACTAAGCTTTTTATGCTCATCCCAATTATTTTTTGAAATGTCTTTCACAGGTCAAGGGAAAGGTACATGATATGATGATAGTGTCAAGGAAGTGTCAAGAAAGAATCCATGTTTTATTTTAAATATGTTCCATTTATGGGAAAAAATGAATACTATCTTTATGTAACCACTTTGTTTAAATGTGGAATGTAATGAAAGCTTTATGATCTAAGTCTCTAAAACTCTAAACCTGAAAAGATCCTCAATGTGTAATCTTGTAATAACTCAATATTAAGTAAGGTTTAAGGCTGGGGCCTTATAGTTGGTATCAAAGGTCGGTTTAGATAACTTTAGGAGTTAGAATTCTATTAAATGATTATCCAATTTTTTTTTTTTGAAATGATATAGCATTTGAAGATTACCATGTTGCTTCATCTAAGACATGTTTGTTTAGAATGGTTTTCCGTAGAGGAAATAGGGAAGCAGTGCTAGGAAGGCATACAGAAGGAAATAACCTTCCGAATCAGCATCCCGAGATGGTCGAAATTGGAACTGAATAGTTTGTTGCAGTAATGGCGCAGTTGACTCAAGCGATAAATGGTGGTGGTATCCATGCACGAGATCAGCCAGATCAACCGTAGAGGAACATGTCAGTGGTGGAACATTTCATGAGGCAACATCCCCCATCATTCAGAGGATCATCTGACCCTGTGTTAGCTGAAGGGTGGATTAAAGCACTGAAGAAGATTTTCGATGTCATGGGGTGTTCAGACAATCAAAAGGTTAGTCTTTCTATTTACCGTTTGAAGGGTGAGGCAGATCAGTGGTGGTCTTTGGTTAAAAATATCAGGGACGCTGATGAGATTAATGCTCTCGACTGGGATGAATTCAAAGGTATGTTTCTTGAAAAGTATTTTCCTAAGGCTTTTCGACTTAGGATGGAAAAACAATTCTTGGAATTGAGGCAAGAGGAAGACTCAGTGGCTACCTATGAAGAAAGGTTCACTCGATTGGCAAGGTATGCTCCAAATTTTATCCGAGACCTTGATAGTAAAATAAATCGTTTTTACTCAGGATTAAAGCCAAAATACCAAAGAGAATTAGCTTCTCGTGAGTTTAAAAGTTATGAAAATCTTGTTCGATGTGCTGAGAAGGTGGAAATGGAGTTTGTAGATGATCAATTGTTCTATAAAAACCAACAGAAGAAGAGGCCGAGGTGGCAGGAGAAAGGTAAAAATTCTTCAAAAAAGTCTAATGGTAAGAAAACTAAGTTTCCAGTTTGTGATAAATGTGGCAAAAGACATGCTGGGGAATGTCTTCTGAATTCTGGAAAGTGCTACCGATGTGTTAAGATGGGACATAAGGCTCGTGATTGCACTGAAAAAGATCAAGGTGAAGGTAAGACCAAATTTGATTTACAGTTAGTGAAAAGTTTTAAGTGCAATGAGATGGGTCACTATGCAAATGACTGTCCGAAAAAGAGCTCGAGTGATAGGAAGCAGTTAGACTACAAGCAGAAAGGGGTGGTGAAATACTTTGCAACTACTTCAGCAGATGTTGGGCCATCAAATGAAGTTGTATCAGGTACTTTGTTTGTTTTTTCAGATTATTCCAGTGTGTTGTTTGATTCAGGGGCTACACATTCTTTCATCTCTGAAAACTTTTCTAGTAAAATGGGAATACCATATCAAGAAATGACTCCTGAACTTGTGGTAAAAACACCTGGGGGAAATGTTGAGGCAAAAATAATTTATAAGAATCTTCCTATCCTTATCTGTGGAAAGAACCTACTTGAAAACCTTATTGTTATACCTCTAGTAGAGTTTGATGTTATCCTGGGTATGGATTGGCTCTCTATTTACCATGCTAAGATTGACTGTAGAGATAAAGAAGTTTCTTTTCAGAAATACTTTCAGTTTGTGTACAAGAATGAACCCTTACTGTTGATAACATATCAAGAGGCCGAGAAACTTGTAAAAGATGGAAATGAATGTTACCTTGCAAATATTGTTGAAGACAAGGGAAATGTTCAGATTAATGATGTGCCAGTGGTAAATGAGTATCCTGATGTTTTTCCTGATGAGTTGCCTGGAATAATACCAGATCAGGAAGTTGAGTTTACTGTTGACTTAGTTCCTGATTCTAAGCCAATTTCAAAACCCCCTTATCGAATGGCTCAAATTGAACTTTTAGAGTTGAAGGAGCAATTGCAAGATTTATTAGAGAAAGGTTTCATTCTACCTAGCACATCACCATGGGGTGCTTCTGTCTTGTTTGTTAAAAAGAAATATGGCTCAATGAGACTTTGCATTGATTATAGGGCCTTGAATAATATCACTGTTAAGAACAAATATCCTTTGCCTCATATCGATGATTTGTTTGATCAGCTCCAGGGAGCTCAGTATTTTTCAAAGATTGACCTGATATCGGGGTACCATCAGCTGAAGGTAAAGGAAGCAGATGTTCTGAAGACTGCATTTCATACAAGATATGGCCATTATGAATTTTTAGTAATGCCTTTTGAGCTAACCAATGCACCTGCTGTATTCATGGACTTAATGAATAGAATTTTCCATGAGTTCTTGGATAAGTTTTTGGTGGTTTTCATTGATGATATTTTGGTGTTTTTTAAAAGTAAAGAGGAGCATGAAAGACATTTAAGGGTTATCTTGCAAACCTTAAAAGAAAAGAAGCTGTATGGAAAATTCAGAAAGTGCGAGTTTTGGTTGCAACAAATTTCTTTCCTTGGTCACATTGTTTCTAAAGATGGGATAACCGTTGATCCTGCAAAAAAAAGGTTGTTGAAGAATGGCCAAGACCCACAAATGTAACAGAGATTTGTAGTTTCCTTGGTTTGGCAGGCTATTACCAAAGGTTTGTTATAAATTTTTCACGGTTATCTATTCCAATGACTAAGCTAACTCGGAAGGGTGTTAAGTTTATCTGGATAAAAGAATGTGATGATTATTTTTAGGAATTGAAAATAAGATTGGTGAATGCTCCAGTTTTGGCACTACCTTCCAGGAATGGTGAGTTTGTTATATATAGTGATGCTTCATTGAAAGGACTTGGTTGTGTCCTAATGCAGAATGATCAGGTAATTTCTTATGCTTCACATCAGTTGAAAACTCATGAGGTAAATTACCCTACACATGATTTGGAATTAGCTGCTATTGTTTTTGCTTTAAAAATTTGGAGGCATCATTTGTATGGAGTAAAGTGTGAAATATATACCAATCACAAAAGTTTAAAGTATATATTCACTCAGAAAGAATTGAACATGAGACAAAGGAGATGGATAGAATTAATCAAGGATTATGATTGTACAATTCATTACCATCTAGGAAAAGCAAATAAAGTGGCTGATGCTTTGAGTCGAAAAAAGTAATGCTTCATTAGAAATGTTGCGTTTGGAACGTGATCCTTTGGTTAAGGATTTGATGAACTTTGGCATAGAATTTGTTGGTGCAGGATGTTCTTATGTTTTGTTTCAGGTATCAGTGAGATCATCTCTATCAGACAAAATCAAGCAAGCACAGAAGTAAGACAGTGAGTTGCGGAAAAAGGTAGAGCTGGTTCAGAAGGGTAATTTTCCTGACTTCAACATTGATAATGATTGCGTTTTGAGATTTGGGAAGAGATTGTGTGTGCCTTGTGATTCACAGTTGAAGAGAGAGTTGTTATGTGAATCTCATAGTTCTCCTTTTTCAGTTCATCCAGGCAGTACTAAGATGTATAGAGATCTTCGGGAGTACTACTGGTGGGATGGAATGAAAAGAGATATTGCTGATTTTACTGTGAAGTGTTTGACTTGTCAGCAGGTTAAAGCAGAGCGGCAGTTATCGAAAGGGATGCTTTAGCCTTTACCAGTGCCAGAGTGGAAATGATAGAATATATCCATGGATTTTGTTGTGGGATTACCGAAGACATCTCGAGGTAATAATGCAATCTGGGTTATTGTTGATCGATTGACCAAATCTGCTCATTTCCTTGCTATACGAGATACTTTTTCCCTAGATCAACTTTCCCGTTTGTATCTTAAAGAGATATTCAGGTTACATAGAGTTCCTCTCTCCATTGTATCTGACCGTGATCCCAGGTTCACTTCTAAATTTTGAAAAGGCCTTTATAATTCTTTGGGTACTGAATTAAATTTTAGTACATATTTTCATCCTCAATCAGATGGGCAGTCGGAACGAACAATTCCGACATAGGAGGATATGCTACGAGCTTGTTCGATGGATTATCAGGGAAGTTGGGACCAATATATTTCTTTGGTTGAATTTTCATATAATAACAGTTTTCATTCTAGTATACAGATAGCACCATTTCAGGCATTATATGGGAAGCAGTGTCGAACTCCAGCTTTCTGGGATGAAGTGGGTGAAAAGAAGTTGATGGGACCAGAATTGGTAGAAGAGTTGGCAGAAAAAGTTCAGCTGATACAGAAACACATGAGAACAGCTCAGAGTAGGCAGAAGAGTTATGCAGACAACAGGAGGAAGGATCTCTCTTTTGAGGTAGGTGATCATGTTTTTCTCAAAGTATCACCATGGAAAAGTGTGATGCGATTTGGTAAGAAAGGAAAGCTGAGTCCAAGGTTCATTGAACCATATGAAATTCTGGAGTGAGTTGGATCAGTTGCTTACCGAGTGGCTTTACCTCCAAGTTTATCTCAGGTACACAATGTTTTTCATGTTTCGATGCTGAGAAAGTACATGCCAGATCCATCTCATGTTTTGAGTCCAGAGGTAGTTCAGCTGAAAGAGAACCTATCTTATGAGGAACAACCGGTCCAGATTCTTGACCACAGGGAGCAAGTGTTACGTAATAAGGTGATTAATCAGGTAAAGGTTTTGTGGAAAAACCACATGATGGAAGAGGCAACATGGTAATCTGAAAATGCAATGAGGGATAAGTACCCCCATTTATTTGATAAGTAAATAAATTACGGGGACGCAATTTTCTAAAGAGGGGAAGGATGTAACATCCCAAGTAAGTAATGAATAATAGATATTTTTATCTATGTCTATTAATGAATTAGATAGTGTTTTAGAGGCTTAAAAATGAAAATAAATCCAATCTTAAGCATGGAATACACTAATATTCTTAAAAGATTGTTTTACTGCTTTTTTATGGCAAACCCTTTTTAAATCAAAATTTTGACAATTTTATAATCTATATTTGTCAAAATAAACATATTCATTATGATTGGGACATTGAAATTTACATTGGATAAATTTTTGGTATTTTTCTGACAATGTTCATTTTTTAATAAATAGTGAAAAATACTGCATTTTACATCAAAACTGCTTTTTCATTTAATTTAATTATATGGTTAGATTATATTTTTAATTGGTATTAAAGTGTAATCTGAATATATTTTTACCATTTAATCCAATGGTGGTCATTAGGATTAATTTCACTTTGAAATTGGTCATAAACTAATGCCAAACTTTTCATAGATATTGTTTCAAAAAAACCTGCTATTTGTTTTGACAACGGGAATTATTTTTAAATAAATTATTGCAATTTATGTGTTTGTAATTTGGTAAAATGAATTACATATTTGGAATCAGAAGGTCAAAATTATGTAATTAAGACTCTTTTGTTTTTTGACATTATGAATAGTAACGATGGTAATTATCTTTAATTATCTTGATTAATGAGTAATCGGGTAGTTAAGGATAATAAAATAATATCATAATAATAATAAAATGACACCAAAATGTGTCCTAAGGCTACTGGTTGTCTCATGGCCGACCATGGGATTCCTTGTTCCAAACTTGGGGGCCCCATGAAATCACTTTTGTGAGAAAGTGACTTGTTATCTTTTTATTTTTTAAAAATGTTAAATGTAACAAAGAATATATCACCTAAGTAAAATATTTTTAATTTTGTCTACATAAATGATCTTTTAGACTATAAATATTCATTGGAAATCTAAAAATATTTTATACATCATAGTATTTTTTTTATAATTTTTATACATTAAATAAATTAAATTATTTATGACATCATAATGATGCAGTGATGACCTCATTATTTGACGATTTAAATAAAATGGAAAGATAATGTAAAATCTAAGACCTAGACATGTCAAAAACCTATTGGGTGGGTATATTTAGAACCCTTATCACCTTATCCTCGAATTATATCAATTTGGGACCTTCAAAATCCGAAACCCATTTGAAAATAAAGTAACATTTCTTTACTTTCCAAGAGTGCCCCTCCTCTCCTCTTATAAAAGGCCCCCACCTCTACCTCCTTACCCACACTCCCAAAGCCTTTGGCTCGGCCAAACCCTGCCCATTTTGTCTCTCCACTTCCCTCTCTTACTCCTTGAAGCCTCACTTTGGGCAGAAGTCTTCCCAAGGAAGCCTTTGAGCTCAAACCAAATGGAGTTACCCGATTTTAAGGTAATGTCTTCACTTGAGTCCTTTTGTTTTATTTTGCTTCTCCAACCCCCTAAACTCTTTTTATTCATTTCTTTTGTAACAACTCCAGTATATTAAATATACTAGGATGTTGTTATAAGAAGGATTAGAGCAACACTTACACACACCTACATCTAATGGTTAAAGGACATACTGTTTCCGTGGATGGTGAATTTATGCCTCCCGAAACGATGATTGTTCAAAATTCTTTTAACACCTTCAAAGGTGGCCATTAAGATGTCACCATATTTATATATGATATATAATATTTTTATGTTTTCCTTAAGCTTCTGTATTTTTTATTTTGGGCATACCTTTATGGTTTCCATTATGGGTAAACGCGATATCTTCATTTAAGGAAGTGCGGACTACCGCCCCCTCAAAGTGATTTGATTCGTTAAATACCATATGTGGGATGTATAAAGGATGTAACTATGATATTATATATGATATTATACTGAAATTATAATATACCTTTATATCATTATGATTCCATTCTATAAAATACGAAATAGAAATGAAAGTAGCGTTCATGCGTACGTACGGCTTACCATCTCCATGAACGGTGCATTTCATTTCTTACCTATAAATGATTATGTAATATTATAAATGCATGTATATACTTGATATATATGATATATACATCATGATTATAATTCTGGATATAATGGATACATGAACAACTTGTAATTATAAAGGGATTATTTTTTATTCAAGTACCAATGATCGCTAAAACGACCGTTATTAACTTAAATAATTACATAGTGTTCATGACATGACAATAAGTGATATAAAAGGAATAATGAACTTGAAAAAGGTTCTTAAACAAGTATAAATTAACTCAAGTTTATTATTCAGGAGATTAAAGAACGACTGAGTCAAGTCGGACCCGAGGTATGGGACTTCGTCTCAATCTCCTTTCATTGAGGCATATTTTGTTTTATACACAACCTTCTTTTATATAGTGTATAAAACCCTTTGACTTTTACGTTTATCCAAAAGGAATATTTTTTATATGAAGCATTTTACTAAACGACAAAAGGGAATGTTTTGTCGTACGTATGCGGTGACAACGACTTCTCCGCTGCCGTGACCATTATTTGAGTTTCGGCTTCCTCTACATGCCATACCTTCTTTTTAAAAGAAAAATAAATACCATGTTTTACTTTTCTTTTATTTTGGTATTGAAAACGGTTTTCATAATTTTTTTATATCAATGTGTTGTATTGATATCTTGTGATTGAAAGGTGGAAATGTTATGTTTCCTTTATGCATGTTTTATGTGATACGATTATGTTGAGGTTCTAGGGAATTATTATGAAGACGGGTGGTTCCGTGATAAACTAAGGGCGGGTGAGCTCGATATAGCTCTCCAATGCATTGGGTAATGCGAAGGAGTGAAACGTTAAGGTTTATCCGAAGAGATTTAGGGAATATACTGTGATGGGTATTCCAAACGTAACCAAGAGGGTTACTCCTTACGTAAGAACGTTATGAATGCCTCAAGTTACCTTTATGTCTTATGATTTCTATGATTTATTCATGATTTGATGAGGTATGTTAAAGTGCTTATGTTTTATGGGTAAAGTATGATTTCATTCTTATGTATATATGAACTCATGTTTCTTTTCCATATTTTTTTTATATAACCCATACTGAGCTTTTTATGCTCATCCCAAGTCTTTTTTGAAATGTCTTTCACAGGTAAAGGGAAAGGTACATGATATGATGATAGTGTCAAGGAAGTGTCAAGAAATAATCCATGTTTTATTTTAAATATGTTCCATTGATGGGGAAATATGAATACTATCTTTATGTAACCACTTTGTTTAAATGTGGAATGTAATGCATGTTTTATGATCTAAGTCTCTAAAACTCTAAACCTGAAGAGATCCTCAATGTGTAATCTTGTAATAACTCAAGATTAAGTAAGGTTTAAGGCTGGGGCCTTATATACCCCCACCATGCAAGCTAGAACTCATTATGAATGGGGAGGATATAGTGTACTTTATCCATGGATCATCCCTCAAGAACAAGGATGAAGCATAGGCTGGGAAAAGCCACATGTGGTGGTTCAAATCAGAAAAGCTTCATCCTCCATATGACTTTGGATAACATCTGGTACTGCCCTCTAGAGGCAGTAAAAATTCAAGGCCCACTTGGGGGATCGTACCAAGAATTATCTTTACATGCTTTTTAGGAACTTATATGTTAATTTCATTTATTAAAAATAGTGTATCAAGAAGCTCACTCCCCATATTTTTTTGAGCTTAAAAGACACGATCTGTATGCTTAATTGTGTAATTTTATTTTATAGGATCATGATAGAATAAAAAATCCCCAGACAGTGGAGGGGAAGGACCAAGTTTCATGGAAAAAGGGAGCTCAATTTTAGTGTTTTACCTTTTAAACTCTCTATATTTTTTCCACAACATGTTTTGATCTTTAATGATTAAATTTCATGCCCACACTTGAATTCATGTTTTACTCGACTTATCTAGGGGACATGAGTTGCTTAGGAACTCAGTGATGACATGTTTTAGATTTCAATGTTTATATTATTAAATTATTGAAATGCATAATTGAATTTTTAAATATGAAGCATAGATATTAAAATGATGACTCATGATTGGAAGGAATTAATTAATTTATGTAAATGAAATTTCTCTATCATCTTTCATGCTTTGAATTTCTGGAATTTATGTGAATTGATTTATTATTATTATTCATGTCATGATTGATTGTCCAATGTTATATTTCTCATTACCGAGAGGATTTCTAGACCAAGTACTTCCTATTTATTCTTGACCATATTTCTTGATTGATCTTGGGACATGTCACCAACCAGAACTTGCATTTGAACTTGTCAAAGCTATGACTATGCAAAAACATATTTAAAATGACCGATTCGCCTTTTGAAAATCTTGTATCCTTAAATACCACCTTTACATCAATCCTTATTTTAGCCTATAGAGACCATGAATGACCTTTATTAGGATGAGCCATGTTTCAAGCCATTTTAATCCATTCCTACCCTACTCTTGGTATTTGCATGCTATTTTAAAGATGAAGTGTGGGGGTGAAGGGATTCATGGTGGACAGGATGATTTACATTGTAAGGAAAAAGTGTGGGGGTGATAATGTGGTAATTTTAAAAGGTTGTGTAATCATTAATTGTACCCTATTGTTTTCCCCTCTTGAATAAAAAAATTAAAATGAAAAAAATCAATCAAAAAAAGGGGTTGTGATTTGGGAGAACCAAAAATCACCATTTTAAAGACCGACGATCTTCTAGTCATATATGGTTAGGTGATGGATGTGAGGTTTGATATAATCATAACTTTCAAAAAAAGGAAAAAAAATTAAAAAAATCAAGAGGGTGCATTAATCATTCATTATGCTTTACTTTGAGCATGACCTTACTTTGAGTTTTGGGGAAAGTGGGCATTGGTACATTAAAGGGGAGAATTTCATTAAACTTTTTGATATCATGCATTGTTCTCATGAGATAAAACTCCCCCTTGAGCCTTAATTTTTAACATCAAGTCCTACCAACCTTAAGACTCATAGTCATTTGAACCTTTGTTGAAAATTCCTCATGATTTTATGTGTTTTTGTCTTTACAAAGTGGAGAAAGTAGTTGTTTGACAAGCTTATGGATAAGGTGCATGTTCTCATGATATGAGCATAACTCTACTTGAATTGTATTAGGAGAGATGAGAGGAAAAATTCAAATGTGAGGTAAATCATGATGCGTCATGCTTAATAATAATGAATTGAGAAGCTTGAATTAAAGAAAGAAGAAGTTCCATTTTTTTCAAAGGGGAAATGTAAAATGCATGATTTAATTGTTTCTTTGAAAAATGGGAAATTAAATTGATATTTTATGTGGATTTTTTAATGTTTGATTTGACATTGAAAATTGTTAAATTTTATTACATTGGAATTTGAATATTGGAAACATTGGTGTCCTCTGAATTCCATGTTGAGATTTCATGCTTGAGGACAAGCATACTTTAAGTGTGGGGAAATTGATAGAGATAATATTTTCCAAATATTTTTATATGCATTTCAATTTTTTTAATCCTACCAATTAATCAATTTGATCTTATATGAATCAATTTTGGATTTATGATATGTTTTGAGCAAAATGGTGGAAAATGCATAATCCTGGATTTTAGACAGATTTTTACATCAAGGGTATTTTTGTAATTTTATGAAAAATGTAAATACAAATTGAGTGAATATAATTTTTTGGAATAATTATTTTATTTACTCCAATTTTGTCCTCTGGACTAGGAGTGGATTTGGCCATATAAAGGGACTAAAAATTCATTGAAGTTGGAAATATTTCTGGGCGGACAGCGTGGACCCCACCAATGTAACGGAACCCAAACTCGGCCTAAACACATCCAAATTAGGTTTTTCTACCTTTGATATTACGATGATAGATAGTAAAGGCTCTACAACAAATTTGGGGAAGTTTTGAAGTCATTAAGGTAGCCATTAAATGACATATGTTTGGAGGAACCTTCCTGGAAGCTTCGTCTAGAAACAGAAACCGCCAATGAAAAATTCAGAGGTCCTTCATCCGGTGTCCAAAGGAGTGGAAATTTGGAGGGTTAATGGAAATAAAATTTATGAACAACTTTTGAGAAGTGGTCCATGTGTGAAACTGCAATTTAATAGGTAAATAATGCAAAAAAATTTGAAGTATAGATTTCTTCCTATAAAAGGAGGCCCTCACCTCCTTCCCAAATCATCCTATTCTCCATCCATTCCTTTAAGGCTCCAAGGAGGATATCTCCACCGAGGGATTCCAGCCCAAAATCTTCCACATTTATTTTAATTTATTTATTTTATTTATTTTTGTTTTGGTTTTCAATTGTAATTTATATTTCTAATAGATTAATGAATTATTTTTATTTCTGTGTCCACCCATCCACCATGTTTTCTTCTTCATCTTTTTTCCTTCTTTTATTATTTTATTCTTCTCATATTCTCCACCGTGACCTCTTACCCTAAAATATGAGGGGTTAACCTGAGACTTGTCCCAGGGGAGTTATGTGGAAATTTCAATTATTTTGTGCTTAAATTCCTATGTTTTACTAAGTTTTTGATGAGCAAGAGTGATGTGCACGGGTGTGGAAATTTTCCACCATGAAAATGATATCAAACTCATTTATATTATTTTATTAAATCTTTTCCCTCCCTTCTACTGGATACAAGATCTTCATACGATGGAGTTGATCCATTCAGTGGTTGAAATGGCATATGATGGAGCCAGGTCTTGGAAGATGTCACACTCTCGATCGAGGTGTGCCATCAACCTTGATTATAGGAATAGGTGAAGTTAAGATTGCTAAATGCATTCAATATTTCACACTAATAAATAAAATAATAGTAATTCATGAATAAGATCTCATAATTGAATTATCAAACTTAATTTAAATACCAACAAGGAGAATGATGGAACCTACAAACCAACCCATAAAGGCCAAGTTCTTTCTCAATTAATTTTATTTTTTCATTGCATGTTAGTTAAATTGTATTAAATTACTAGATAAAATAAAAAAAACCAAAATAAGTAATTTAGTTAAATTAAATTAAGTGATTGAACGGCTGAAAAGGATCCTCAAGAGAGACGACCCTGGTCAGCCTCTATGCTACACTAGGAAATTTAAATTGCTTTTGACATGCCCTATGATAGGCGTGTGCCAAAACCGGCACCGTTGCTGGGGAGATAATAGGTTGTTTACTTTAATTTTTCTATTTTAAAATTTTAGATATTTATCATAATTTTTTTTAAAAAAAATCTGCAAAAAAAAACATTTTCCATGATGCATTCAAATTCAAATTATTCTGCATGGAACAATTACTCACAGGTGTAGGTGGAAGAAACAGACTACACCAAGGAGGTCCTCCAACGAGGATCTGATGCGCTGATGATAATGGTCAATCAGGTGGAAAGAGGCATAGAAACATGGATCTCACTGGAAGATTTGATGGCAATGGTTGATGAACTCCAAGTTGATTTAAAAATATTTGAGGCCAAGAAGTAAGTGCCACTGGTCTTTTCAGATTTCATAGAAGACGTCCATGAACTTGAGGCCAAACTCGAGGTAGAGGATCCCGACTACCTACCTTCACTTTCCACCATCACACTCCAAGAGTCACTTACCACTGAGGTAGATATTGAAGTTGAACCAACTCAGGGAGTGGAACCTTTCTTTGACCCCATCTCTTTTTATTTTAATGAAAAATATTTATATATCACTCACTCTTGTTTTGATTATACAGAATCAGACATTCTTTGCAATTCCTTGGAAAAAGATGAAGAATAAACTGGACATGCACCTATTTAGGAACACATGGAGTTCCCTGATTTCAATGAACACACATTGTAGGAGCCTTATCAACAGATCTAGGTAGCTGAGCATAAGAAAATCAGACAAGAGGCTTCTCTTCCTGTAGCCCCCATGAAGCCAGCACTGGAAGATAAGAAGGTTGCACAAGTATCAACCAAGGAAGAGGATGGTATATACTTTATCCTACCCCCACCATGAAAGCTATACCTCATTGTGAAGGGGGAGGATATGGTGTACTCTATCCATGTATCATCCCTCAAGAACAAGGATGAAGCACAAGCTGGGAAAATCCACATGTGGTGGTTCAAATCAAAGAAGCTTCATCCTCCATCGGAATTTGGATAACATCTGTTACTGCCCTCTGGAGGAAGTAAAAATTCAGGGCCCACTTAGGGGATCGTACCAAGATTTATCCTTACATGCTTTTTAGGAACTTAGATGTTAATTTCATTTATTATAAATAGTGTATCATGCATCTCACTCTCTCTGTTTTTTTGAGCTTAAAAGACACGATCCTTATGCTTAATTGTGTAATTTTATTTTATAGTATCATGATGGAAGAAGGAATCCCAAGACAGTGGAGGGGAAGGACCAAGTTTTATGGAAAAACAGAGTTTAATTTTAGTGTTTTACCTTTTAAACTCTCTACATTTTTTCCACAACATGTTTTGAGTTTTAATGATAAAATTGCATGTCCACACTTGAATTCATGTTTTACTAAACTTATCTAGGAGACATGAGTTGATTAGGAAACCAGTGATTCCATGTTTTAGATTTCAATGTTTATATGATTAAATGATTGAAATTCATAATTGAATTTTTAAATATGAAGCATAGATATTGAAATGATGACTCATGATTTGAAGGAATTAATTAATTCATGTAAATTAAATTTCCCTACCATCTTTCATGCTTTGAATTTCTGAAATTTATGTGAATTGATTTATTATTATTATTCATGCCATGAGTGATTGTCCAATGTTATATTACCCATTACCTAGAGGATTTATAGACTAAGTACTTACTATTTATTCTTGACCATATTTCTTGATTGATCTTGGGACATGTCACCGACCAGAACTTGTATTTGAACTTGTCAAATCTATGACTATGCAAAAACATATTTTAAATGATTGAGTCACCTTTTTAAAATACCTTATCCTTAAATACCACCTTTACATCAATCCTTCTTTTAGCCCATAGAGACCATGAATGACCTTTATTAGGATGAGCCATGTTTCAAGCCATTTTAATCCATTCATACCCTACTCTTGGTATTTGCATGATATTTTAAAGATGAAGTGTGGGGGTAAAGGGATTCATGGGGGAAGGGATGATTTACATTGTAAGGAAAAAGTGTGGGGGTGGTAATGTAGTAATTGTAAAATTTTGTGTAATCATTAATTGTACTCTATTGTTTTTCCCATCTTGAATAAAAAAATGAAAATGAAAATAAATAAAAAAAAGGGGTTGTGATTTGGGAGAACCAAAAATCATCATTTTCAAGACCGACGATCTTCTAATCGTATGTTTTTAGGTGATGGATGTGAGGTTTCATCTAATCATAACTTTCAAAAAACCGAAAAAAAAAATTAAAAAAATAAAGAGGGTGCATTAATCATTCATTATTCTTTACTTTGAGCATGACCTTACTTTGAGTTTTTGGGGAAGTGGGTGTTGGTACATTAAAGGGGAGAATTTAATTACACTTTTTGATATCATGCATTGTACTTAAGTGATAAACCTCCACCTTGAGCCTTAATTTTTAACATCAAATCCTACCAACCTTAAGACTCATAGTCATTTGAACCTTTATTGAAAAGTCCTCATGATTTTATGTGCCTTTTGTCTTTAGAAAGTAAAGAAAGTAGTTCTTTTACAAGATTATGTATAAGATGCATGTTCTCATGATATGATCATAACTCTACTTGAATTTTATCAGGAGAGATGAGAGGAAAAATTCAAAGGTGAGGTAAATCATGATGCGGCATGCTTATAATAATGAATTGAGAAGCTTGAATTAAAGAAAGAAGAAGTTCCATTTCTTTCAAAGGGGAAAAGTAAAATACATGATTTAATTATTTCTTTGAAAAATGGAAAATTAAATTGATATTTTATGTGGATTTTTGAATGTTTGATTTTACATTGAAAATTGTTAAATTTTATTACCTTGGAATTTGAATATTGGTAACATTGGTGTCCTCTGAATTCCATGTTGAGATTTCATGCTTGAGGACAAGCATAGTTTAAGTGTGGAATAATTGATAGAGCTAATATTTTCCACATTTTTTGTATGCATTTAAATTTTTTTAATCCTACCAATTAATCAATTTGAGCTTATATGAATCAATTTTGGATTTATGATGTGTTTTGAACAAAATGGTGGAAAATGCATAATTCTGGATTTTAGACAGATTTTTTCATCAAGGGTATTTTAGTAATTTAATGAAAAATATAAATAAAAATTGATTGAATCTAATTTTTTTGGAATTAAAATTTTATTTCCTCCAATTTTTTAGTCTAGAGCAGGAGCTGATTCGGCCATCTAAAGGGACTAAAAATTCATTGAAGTTGGAAATTTTTCCGGGCGGACAGCGTGGAACCCACCACATTAACAGAACCCAAACTCGGCCTAAACACATCCAAATGAGTTTTTTCCACCTTTTATATAACTATGATAGATATTAACGGCTCTACAACAAATTTGGGGAAGTTTTGAAGTCATTAAGGCAACCATTAAATGACATACTTTTGGAGGAACCTTCCTGGAAGCTTCATCCAGAAACAGAAACCGCCAATAAAAAATACATAACTCCTTCATCCGGTGTCCAAAAGAGCAGAAATTTGGAGGGTGAACGGAAATCGTATTTATGAACAACTTTGTAGAAGGGGTCCATGCGTGAAACTGGCATTTAATGGGTAAAGAACATGAAAACTTTTGGAGTACAGACTTCTTCCTATAAAAGGAGGCCCTCACCTCCTTCCCAAATAATCTCATTCTCCATCCATTACTTTAAGGAACCAAGGAAAAGATCTTCATCTAGGGAGGCCGGAAAAAAAATCTTCCCCATTTATTTTTAATTTATTTATTTTCTTTATTTCTGTTTTGGTTTTCAATTGTAATTTATATTTCTAATAGATTAATGTATTATTTTTATTTTTTGTGTCCACTCATCCACCATGTTTTCTTCTTCATATTTTCTCCTTATTTTCTTATTTTATTCTATTTATATTCTCCACTGTGACCTCTTACCCTCAAATATGAGGGGTTAACTCGAGACTTGGCTCGGGGGAGGTATGTGGCAATTTCAATTATTTTGTGCTTAAATTCCTATGTTTTATTAAGTTTGTGATGAGAAAGAGTGATGTGCACGGGTGTGGAGATCGTCCACCGCGACACTGATCTCAAACTCATTTATATTTTTTTTATTAAATCTTTTCACTCCCTTATACTGGATACAATCTCTTCATACGATGGAGTTGGTCCATTCAGTGGTTGAAATTGCATACGATGGAGCCAGGTCTTAGAATATGTCACACTCTCGATCGAGGTGTGTCATCAACCTTGATTATAGGAGGAGGTGAAGTTAAGATTTCTAAATACATTTAGGATTTCACACTAATAAATAAAATAATAGTAATTCATGAATGAGATCTCATAATTGAATTATCAAACTCAATTTAAATACCAACAAGGAGAATGATGGAACCCATAAAGGCCAAGTTCTTTCTCAATTAATTTCATTTTGTCATTGCATGTTAGTTAAATTGTATTCCATTCCTAGATAAAATAAAAATAACTTAAAGAATTAGTTTAGTTAAATTATATTAAGTGATTGAACGGCTGAAAAGTCTCTTCAAGAGAGACGACCCTGGTCAGCCTCTATGTTGCACTAGGAAAATTAAATTGCTTTTGTCATGCCCTATGACAGGCGTGCGCCACCCAGTGATCTAGGTTCCTTGGAATATAAAACATGGTAGATTCTTCAGAGGTGGAATCAATTCATAATGAGTACCACCAAGTTTCATTAAATGGTGTATTTTTTCCCTAGTTCTTTCAGAAGGTCACCTGAGCGCTTGTGGTAGGTTGTAAGGTTTGTATGAAGGGTTTTATCATATTTATGCTTGACCTTTCTATTTGGATGATGATTAATGGATGTCTCGATGTTGTTTTCGAGTGGAAGAGATGAGGGATACTGAATAGTATTTATATGCTTTCATTTTGATGATGACACCCGAGGTGAGGGGGGTCTCGTAGCTGATCTTGTTTGTATGAATGGTTTGGTTGTTGGGTGAGAGTAGAGGATGCCTCTGAGATGATGAGGCTGACTAACCAAGATGCATGGTTAGGTGAGTAAGCGTGGATTGGTCTATTCTTAGGTAAAGTTTGTCTTGTGAGAAATCGCTGTGCTTCATTTGATTAAATATTAGGGATGAACCAAAATAATTTGAGTAGTTTGGTGAAAGTAGTGCCATAAGAAATGTTGGTTCATGACTACTTATTGGATGGGCGTGGAGTAGTGGTGGTTAAGTGTTGATGAGATGCGTGTGTTAGGGAAGCCTAAGATCCTTCAAAGTTCATGGTGTCCCATGGTGGGAGGTTACATCAGCAATGGATAAGTTGGTAGTGGTGTTCTTCAATAAATTCTTAGTGTGCCTTAACTAGTGACGATCATGACCACCATCTTAACATCATCCCGGGTTCATTGAGAATATCTAGATTTATGCCAAAAACATGAGGGTATTTTGGTTGGATAGTGAAATCATGGATTTTACACTCCTGGGGTAGTATATGTGGAGCTGGATGATGGGATGTACACCATTGACATTTTTGGGTAAGGTCCTCGGATGGACTAGGTGTCGAAAAACGTCATGGGTGCCATTCACGGAAGCTGGAATAGGCACTGGGTGATGTTCATTTTCTTATTCTGGGAAAATCTGCACATCCATGTCTAGGTTTTGGGGTTTGTCTAATGATCGATTGTAATCCATGGTGGTTAGAATCCCTCATGGAGAGAAATGGTAATGACACTCCTAAGTTGGGGAGTGATAATTCATTCCTGAATGTGGGGAGGAGAACATTGAGTTGATGTAGTAGAATCGGGATTCCAATGAAGAACCTGTGAGGTGCACATTGAGTATCTCAGAGAGGCCAGGTGGGCCTTGATTATGGTGGTTGATTGATCCAGGAATTGGATCTAAGCTCAGGGTGGTTTTGAATGGAATTTTAGATTCCCATTCCTAGTCATCAAAGGGAGTAGTGAGACATAATAATGGTTTGTGGCAAGATAGGTTGGGTTCTATAAATCCAATGAAAATTGGAAGTAAACTCGATTAAGTTTCTTTGGGTGGTATTGGACTGTCTTGAAGTTTGAGGGAGCCTTGGCCAAGTGATGTAGTTTCATGTCAATGGTGAAGCTAAGTGTTCTAGGATGAGTCATCTAGAAGTTGATTGACTCATATAGGAGTGAGGGAAATATTCAGAAATCCATAAATCACCAGAGTGGAAGTTTTGATATGAGAAGTATGTTTCAAAACATAGAGTGAGTTTAAGTGAGAACCTAGCCTTTTTTAGTTGGTGTATGAATGGTAGGAGTGCTTGTGTTGGGAATATTGATGGGGGCAGTGGAGCCTGATGATGGTTTAGAGGCCAGTGATGCCATGCGGGCAGAATTCTACTAGAGGTCATGGAATGACTTTGGTAGGCATGTTGAATGATAGTGATAGGCTTCAATTTAGGAAGCGCCTAGGGAATATGGGTTCTAGTAGTGGAATATGGGTGTTTTGGGACAAGCTAGTTGGGGGCGGTCCGACCTAAAATGGCAAACATGAATGGGTGTGGTGAGAGTGACCCACCTCCAGTTTGATGTTGTAGTGTACATTTCCATTCAAAAATGAATTTTTACTTGATTAAGTTCAAGTTGATCATATTCTTAGAATGGATAGTGTATGAATGACCTCCTAGGCGATTTCAACAGCAAGGCTAGATGACAATATAGGGAAATTTCTATATGGATGTTCGAGCGCAATGAGTTGGAACAATTCAGGTATGTTTTGAAAGTTGAGTTGAGATTTTAGTGGTATTTATTAAATATTGGGGTGAAAAATAATGGGTGATGGTTGATATGACCATAAAAGGAAAGTGGTTGGTTGATGACGTGATCAGAGTTTCAGGTTGGAGGGACTCGAGTGATAACTGTTCAGGTGAGTTGACCCTAATAGAGAGCGTTGACACAAGTTTAATTAGGTGAGTTTCCTGAGATTTTTTTTGGGTTTTGATATATGGTTATGGATTAGGATCATTGGGACATGAGTGGTCGATCAACATAAGTCAGTAAATATGTTTAGAAGGATTATGTGTTTTCCTCCAGGTGATATCGGGTTTTGGTCACCGTTAGAGTTTTGGAAGTAGAGGTAAAATGATGCCAAGTGATTTGGGTCATGGGTTGCAAGGATGATTGGACTTATGGGATGCTAATGGGTTCCTCTATAATGGTACTATGATGTGTGTGAAGTTTACATGTGTTGTGAATTAGAGATTATTTCCTAAATTTTCCCTATAAAGTTCTAGTGGTTGATAAATGGATGAAGTTGATGCATCCTTTAAGGAGTATCTGGTTTGTGTTGTGGTTGTGGTGAGGAAGTCTTATGGGGAAATACCATGCATTTGGTTCAAATTTTTAAGTAGAATTTTAATGTGAAATGAGAAACTTAGGAAATGGGAATGGATAGGTGGGCCTAGTGGCATGATCTCTTGTTACAGAATCTCAATGATGCTCAGGAAGAGCGGCTCGAGGATGATCCATTATAAGGTGGGGAGGTTGTAAGATCTCGGACTTCATGAAGGTATGTCCTTGTATAAATTTTTGTTTCAATGTATTATTATTTTTGAATGAAATTATTAATGGGTGTATGAGGGGCCTCAGGGGTGTCCTAGCTATTTGGCACATGAAAGAGAAGGGAAAAAATGGAGCTTTCTAGTCATACTGCATGATTTTTACACAGTTAGTGAAAATTGTGCGAGGGGAGGTCCAAACCATGTGACTTGAGACAATGTAATATTTCACGGTTGGTTCACAATTTATAAACCATGAGGATTTCCCAAGGTAACCATGTGACCCAGTTTCCCCTCATACAGTGGCTTTCACACGGTTTTTGCATGGTTTGGTAAATTGTATGGGTAAAACGTGTGGCCCAATAAAAGCTGGAAAAATTACAAAATTTCCATTTTAGGATTTTAATTATTCACTCGATTTTCTACCCTCATTTTCCCCCTAGAACCCTAGTGATGAACCAAAACCTCCAAGAGCTTCCATGGATTGATCTCTCTCATTTCTAGGCTATTTGGGATTCCATTTTTATGAATGAAAGATCTAGGTGAGTCTAATCTTCTCCTTTATTTTCTTTTCTAGGTTAGAGCTTGTATCATCATTGATCTTCTTCTGAAACCCTAAAACCTTCTTCCTATGGTGGAATATAGGTTAAATCTTAAAATTTTGTTTGAATCTAGATCTAATTCTATGGTCAAGGGTGTGTTCATCATTGGATTCGAGGTAGGTGGTCTACAAGTTATATCCCAAAGTTTTTATAGGTATTTTTTCATGTGATCTTGTGTTCTTACTTTCCCCTTATCGTGATTTTTATTTCATTAGTGATTTTTGGTAAAATTGGAGTATAAATGATGAATTTAACCCCTCATGATCCCTATGAGATGCATTGAGGGTGATTTGACTAATTTGGGGACACCCATGGGGTGTTCCGACCCTCTCGAACATGGATAACATAATCTTTAGGTGTGAAATTTACTTATGGTAAGTAAAACCCTATATGGAAATGATTATTGGGTAATCTGATGATTAATGTAGAATATGGATAGTTTTTCTTAAGGTTTATAATTACTTAGGGGTTGTTTGGCGTGTCTTAAAAAAGGGATAAATGTGTTAATTGAGATTTTGTTGAATAACTTATGAATTATGTTGAATTCCCAAAAAGGATTAGTATAAATTAAATGGTGAACATGTTAAATTGGAAACAACTTGTGAATTGAAGAACATACAAATGGGGTTGCATAAGGGAATTTATGAACATATTAAATTGGTAACTACATGGGAATTGTGATATGTACCTAATGGGTTGAATGAAATAAAATGGTTGTGCTAAGTGAGTTATGAATTATGCTTGACATGAATAAGTAGGAAAATGCTTGTGAAATTAAAAATGGGCTAAATGGGATAATGAATGGTAATTGAAAAAAAATTATAATGTATAGGAATTATGGAATATACTTATTAGGTTAAGGAATAATAATGGGAATTGAGATAAATGGTTATGTAAGGTAAATGGTAAATGTGTTAATGGGTTATGACATGAAATGAATTCTCATGTTGATTGTTATGCATTGTGATTTCTATTGGTATTGGTTAAGTTTAATTGTGATAAAGTGAATATGAGGTGAATGGATGAATAAGAATGTGCACATGGCTTGTTAGTGTAGGGTATTGACATGAGGATTTATGCCCAAGGGTCGAGTTAGGATGAGGTTCTAAACTCCACCCCAAAATTCATGGGTTGGGGAAGGGGATAGAGGATCTATTCCCCTAATGGTTTCACTCCACCTAGATTGAGGATTTGAGGTGAGGATAATGTATTGGTGTGATGTGTTTATCCCTAGTGAGATAGGGACTTGACTTATTCCCTCATGCATAGTGATTTGTTTCCTTAAACCTATGTGTAGAAGATGTTTTTGTCTAACCCATGGAACACAGGATAAAAAGGGACTAGGTAATGAAGATGGTTTGAATGATGAAAATGGTAATAAAGATAGAAATGGTGTAAGTGTACTTGTTATCTAATGGAACCTGATTTTTCCTTTTGTTTATCATACCGTTTACTTAATACTTTCATGAACTATCTATTATACTGGATATTTTGGAGACACTATTAGTGGTGGCTTATTAAGTTGTATTCACACCCTTCTCGGGATGCCGCTGGGTACCCGAGTAGACTACATTGTTGTAGGTTCAGATAAAGGAAAGGGTCGGTGCTAGGGAGTTGAGTCTGATTTGGGATGTGGGTGGATGAGGTTAAAAACTTAGAGTCATAACCATTTGGGGATTCATTTGGTTGTCTTTATTTTGGATTCCTTCACTTTTAGCACTATTATCATGACATGAAATGGTTATTGTTTGTTTTTGGTTTGTAACCAGTCTTGGGAGAGGTTTAGTTATGAAATTTTATTGGTTATTACATATTTTTTCCACTATTTTCATGGTTAACTATTGTGGCCTACTTAGTCTAAGAGCTTATGGTCTCCCCATGTGTCTTATTAGACCCTTGTCACTAGTTAGTAGCCTCTAGTGTATGTAGAGGCATTCTTTAGGTCATGTGATGACCCAACTCAAGGCACTGGTTTAGTGGCTTCCAAGAAAAGGAAGTTACGTGGGTTGTTTCATGATCTCATTCGGTTGTTTCAAATTTTTTCCTTGTTAATAATTTTAAATCCCTTGGGAAAAATAAATTGTTCCTTAAAACAAGTTTTGGTATGTTCTTTAAGAAATGTTTTCAATTACCAAAGATTGAGTTTTATAAAATATTTTGTTTAGAAAACTAATTATAAAAGACTATTATGTGATGTGGTAAAACAATGTGTTAAGAATAAATTTTGGTTTGTGATGGATTTAAATGTAAATGGTTTTGTTTATTGGAATAGGGGGTTAATTATTTTGAAACCATGGAATAATTTAAAATTGTTGGTAAAGGGTTTTTGAGACTGTGATTGATTTATAACAAGATTTATCATTTTGAAAGGAAAGAGTAATGTTTTATAAATAGTGAAATCTTGTGCATTTTTAAATCAATAAAGTTTTAATTAAAATTGGTTGTGAATTTGTTTAAAATCTTCAATTCTCTTTTTTAGTGTTCTTTGATTCCTGAGTTGGTATTCTTGTGTTTTGTGATGTTCATAAATGTATCCCAGAAAGTCCTTTAATAAATATAGAATGTTGGTCTTATGATCTTATCCTCAGTGTAGTTATTCACATTTTCTAGAAGTGGAATCCATTATCAATAACTCTACCAAGACTCCATATTGATTGGTGGATCCTATTACCTTCCAGCCTTCGAACCCCATTCTTGACTTCTTGAATTGTAATCCACTTCTTATAAAGGTGAACGAGGTTCTCTTGAGGTAGTGTTGTGGCTTGAAGAATTTGACATGATCTTTGATACTCTCAAGACTCCTAAATATCTAAAAGTCAAGTATATCCACTCCTTATTTTAGGTACCTAACCAAGATTTTTGGGAACTTTTGATTACCTCTAGTATGTATGAAATAATGTCTTAGGAATTCTTCAATTCGGTCTTCTTTCAATGGAAGTATCTTGTCAAAGTGAAGAAGAGAATTTTTTTTGATTTCTTGAGTTTCAGTCAAGATGATCTATCAATTGTGAAGTATTCTAAGAAGTTCTCTCATTTTGTATGTTTCATACCTAGTCTTGTCGGTGATGAATTCTGTAAGGCTGATTCTTTTAGAAAAGGTCTTCACTTGGACCTTGTAACCACCATGTTGTCTGAATGGTTGATCTCTTATATAGAGATGCTTGAAAGGTCTATTTCAGCTGAAGGGGGGATAGAGAAACAATAGGAATGGTTAAATTACACATTCCTAATTAAGTAAGTTCAGTCTCTTTGGGAAAAGAAGAAGACTATCATGTGTTTCCATTGTAAGGAACCTGGTCATCCAAAGATGATGTGTTTGAAAGATCCAAATTTTTGTGAATAGTGTGGCCATTTAGGTCACCTTATTAGGTTTTTCAAGTTGGAGAAATGTAAAGAGAAAACTCTGTCAAGAATATAATCTCCTAACTATGGGGCAGTATATGCTTCATGATAATAGGGCTCTATCCATAGGCCTTAGAGTGAATATTTTCACATAGTGGAGGAGTTTTCGATTGTCAGTTGTTAGTTGTCAAATTTGGTTAATGTGGATCCAGATTTTTTTCTGGTGTGGAAGTAGAAACTTCTTGAGTTTTTCCTATTTTTGGCTTGTCTATTTTTAGAAACCTTTTGTTTTAGGATCTTTTTGGATGATATCTTGTAGACCTTGGTTTGGGTCATTTTTGGATTTTTTATGTAATAATTGTTTTTTTCCTTGGTGTTCCTCTTATTTTTACTTAATAGTTAGAGCTCAATTTAGTTGTAATTGATGATTTACCTTGTGAGAGTGTATTTCCCTATTGTGCACTAACCTGGTTGTGGGATCTCTTTCCAGTTGGACTTGGATAGACCTTGGGAATGTATGCAAGTAACTAGGATGATGTGAATTTTTTATATACCAGGCACATGATGGTGCCAACATTTGATTTTATGAGATCATCGAGGTATGAGGCTCAGTTTTGAAAAATCATAGATTACCATCGATTACTTACCCATGGTATAAATCCTTATCATTTCTTTACCTTTCTTGTGGATGTTTGATCTTTGATGTTTCTCCTTAATGAATAGTTGAAGTATCTCTTCTTTGGGTCTAAGTGAAGTTCTTTTCTTCTGTTACACCATTTTGGTGAGTCTTTATATGGTGGGGAGACCTATGCTAGGTCTCCAGTATTTATCTGGTTTAAAAATATGTTATGATCTTGGTGTGTTGATCTTGGATATGTGTGTGAGTCGTTATCCTTTGGGTGAGTCTCTATTTTGGACAATGTATTGTTCACCTCACAAGATAAATGAGGAAGTTATTATTGTGTCATCATGTTCTATATTTCAAACCAGATGCTTTCTAGGGAAAAAAGTACTATTTTGGGGAGTTTGTAACATCTAGTTAATTTTTTTATGTGTTTTGACCCATTTATTTGATTACCCAATGATTGGGTATCTTCACGGGTCGTTTCTAGGGTATTTTTGAATTTTTTTTATAGATTATGGGTGAGTGCATGGGTTTCTCATGGTTTGAGCATAGTTTGACAAAGTGTGCAGCTTGGATAGTAGGGGGTCCCATGGTTAGAACACGGTTTGAAGAAGTGTGCATACAAACCATGCAATACTTACGGTGGCTCTATTCTAGGAGAACGGTTTGCACATGGTTGGTACTAACCATGCGACTTGGCCTAAGAAACTATGAAAACAGTAATTAAAGTTCTGAAAATTGTAAATAAAGACCCAAAACCCCTCTAATAAACCCTAAACTCCTCCCACACAATAATAATCCGGTTCTTAGGCTTTTGGGATCCCTCTGGAGGCATGTTGGCTCCCCAAACCCTATCTTTAGGTAGATCAAAGCACCAATCAAAGCGGTGATTGTCTTTTGGTGAGTTCTTTTATTCTTAATCTTCGGACTCTCTTCTTCTCTTGATTTATCCTTCCCAAAGGTTTTGAAATCATTGTGTTCTATTGCATCTTGATTGATTGGTGTGGAATTTTGGATCTATGATATCCTCTCTCCTCTTTCAAGATCTATCTTATTAGATCTGGTGATTTCAATCAAAGGTGAAACATGTTTTATTTGTTGTGGTTGGATTTCTTAATTTTCAAGTAGGTGTTTCTATTATTTTCCTTCATTTTTTGTTTCATTATTTCTAGATAATTCATAAATGCATTTTTCCTAATTTCCAATACATGTTTTATGATTTTTTTTTATTTAATTCCTCATAAAATCTTATTTGCCCAATTTACCTTAGAATTGAATATGGCATGAATTAAATGGATTTGAATTTGATTTCTATCACCTTTTGTGAATTGATAAATTCCATGATTGTTTTGATTTATTTTTTAATAGATTTTAAAGGGTTCTTTGGTGAAATTGAGGGTTGTGTTCTCAGTTTTGATTTATTAAATGATCCTCTTTGACTTGAATTAAATGAGTTGAACTAGTTGATGTTTTATAAACAGTTTTAAATTCATGAATTTATAGAATTACCAAGAACCTCCTTTAAATTATATTACCCTTGTTTTGGAATTGGTGTTCTTGTGTTATTTGAATTAAATTATTTATCCACATGAAAAGAGGGTATAAACCCATGTTTTGAAATGTATTCAATCCTTTTTAGAATTTTAATACTTCCTTTAAATTATTTAGGGATTCTTTGAAATAAATGATTGTTTTAAAGGCCCGTTTGGAATTTTTATGATGAATTATGAAAGGAATTGGGTATTATTACCCTTTTTAATGTTGAATTGTATAAAAGTTTTTGAATTGAAATTGATGATGGTTGATAGCCCAGTTAGCACATTATGATAATTCCCTCATGTAATAATCCCTTAATTATAAATTGTTTATTCTTATATTTCTCGTTGTTGTTGGGTTTAAAAAGGGATTATTTAATTTGATAGAGTTTGGGGGTGAGGGTGAGATGCTTTTGATAAGGATCCCCATATGATCCTCGTAAGTTGTTTATCTTAACCCTTGTTTTGAATAGTCATGGGAACCTGGATAGTTAGATGGGATGACCTAGATATATGCTTCACTATTGGACTCACATCCTTCTAGTGGATCCATAGATAACGTGAAAGGATCATGCTATAGACTTTCGGGTAGGAAAGAGGGTATGTGTGGAACTTGTTTCCTTTAGACCTATGAGACTAGATGTAAACCCATCAATTAGTCATGTATTTTGAATATCCATTATGAGGTGGACTAACTATCATACCTAGGTTGTACCCATGACATCCATATACTTTATCTTGATACATGAAAATGTTTGTTGTCACTATTTGGAACCAAAGTTTTTTTACTTGCTTCATTTATTATTATTATACACCTTGACTCTATTGTATCTACTCTTGTTTGTCTTTCCATATCAGGTGCATATTCTCATCTTTTCTTGATTATTTTAATTTATCTTGTGAAATGGTTTTCAAATATTTTCAAGAAAATATTTAGTTTTTAAATAGTGAAATGGAATATTTTACAGGTTTAGTTTGATAAATATTTTTAAAATGTTTAAAACTCTATTTTTAAAATAATTCTATTACTATTCTATTTGAACTCTTATTTTAGAATATTTTAATTTTCTTATGATGTAATGGCATAGAATATTTGGTTTAATCCTATTAAGATATTTAGCTCACACCATGCTTTTACCTTTTAGTGTTTGAATCCCTTTATGATCTTATATAAGGTGTTCATGCTTTCTTTTTCCATCATGTGATCATTCTTGGGTGACCAAGGGTGGGTGACTTGGGACTTGGTGGGTGGTCATGGACCACTAGGAGATGGGTTTTAGTGGTTATGTTCCACTTTAAATTTTTTTAGTGTCTCTTTGTACTTTGATATGTATGTATTTATTGATATACATATAATTATATTTCCTCATTGTACTCTGTCATTGTAATATTTTGAGGGAGAAATCATTCCCAGCGATTATTGTTGATTCTCAGGTGCTTGTCGCCAACCCGTGGAGATCAGGAACACTCTTAGGATTAATGGTGAATCAATTCATATATCAGTTTAGATGGTATTCTGGGTCAATTAATTATAGTATAAATCACATGAAACCATAAATATAACACAATAAAAACTTTATAAATGAAGAATGAATGAAATAAGAGGTATTTCTAAAAGTTAAGGAACATATACCAATGGAATAGAAACTTGGCCTTTGGGATAGTAATGTAACCCTTAAGAATATTAAAGTAGCCAATGGAATAGTAACATCACCTATAAAATTATAAATAAAATTTGGGTATCTTATAAATAAAAATATGATATATATATATATATATATCTTTTAATAAGTAAATAAACATTTTTAAAATGATAAATTAAGTGTTGGTATTTTTTGTAACTTATAAATATTTAATTAAAATTTTATAATTAATATAACGATTTAAAATAAAATTTATTTTCATAAAATAGATTCATAAATTAATATTTTGTTGTCTTGTGATTATAGGATAATTTTATGGTACCTTAATTAATTTTTCAAAGTGTTATAAAATCAGTTATAATTATAAAATTGGTATTTTATGAATAAATAATGGTTTTATTTAAAAATTAAATTTCTCATAATTATAAAATTATTTTCATAAAATTGATTTCATTTTTTAATTATACACATTGAAAAATGGTTAGGGTGATTTTTTGGGATTTTTCTAAAATATTTGACTTTTTAGTGAATAGTGAAATAGAGTAATTTACGGTATTTAAAAAATACATGAATTATTGTGCCATATATGATGTATGGATGGTTTAAGACTATAATATCTAACTATCCTTTATTATTTTAATATATTTAGTGATAATTCTAAAACAATTCATAGTCTTGATCCAAAATAATAAACAAATGAATAAAATATTCAAAAAACACCCCTCTCCTCCACTATAAATACCACCTCTTCTTTTCACACATATTAAGCCTTGAGGATTATCCAATTTCTACCCAATACTCTTCCCAATAATCTTACCCATGTCCAAGAGGTTCTGGTATCAACAAAATACCAAAACCAATTTCCCTAAGGAGGATCTCAAGGAGAAGAATTCAAGAGGTAAAATCCTCTTTTTCTTTCTTTATTTTCTTTTCACTTTATTTTATTTTATTATACTCTCCTCACATCCTCTATCCAAACATGCATGATAAATATAGTATCTTATATATATATATATATTAATTTTATCATGTTAAAGTAAAATATTTCATCATGTCTTTTCTCTTCTTCCTTTTATTCTAAAAATGATAACATTATCTGCGAGGTGCTGATTTACCGCCTTCGTTAACGACGAATTTTTGTTTTTCAATTTCACCTTCAAGGATGGTCATGAAACCATTATTATGGTTAAAAAATAATATAATATATGTATTAAAACTTATTTAATTTTCTGGAACTATTATATATATATATGATAATAATCTATAAGACAAAACTAGTTTGTGATGATCCAAAAACCGCCAAAATAATCTAAACGATTATCACTAATGTCTTATATAATGATTCATCCTCACCACATATAACCAAATAACTTATATAAACATTTTATATTATATATTTTCATTAATAACTTATAATTTTTAATTTTTTATAACTATTTCCATTTTACATATTCTTTTATACATGTATACAAATGAACTAATCATGAAAACCAAGGAAACGAACACTCCCGAATGACGGAATTCAATCTTATAACTCATCAAAAAGGTCATAAATGAACTTAATAAAATTATAATAAATAAAATACATGTTTAAGAGGTTCTTAATTAATTTATTAATGAATATAATTTCAATTTATAGGACAATAAGTGCTACTGCAGAACATTTTCAGACATAAGGTAAAGGACTCTCCCTGAGCCTCTATTTTTCATTCAGGTTATGTTTTATCTCTCTTCAATGCAATGTAATTATTAATTATTATTATGTAATCCTCCTAAATTATATGTTAATGTTACATATATATGTATCTATCATACTCCTTATTTCTTTTATGGGGATTTACATGTTTTATAAGGATACTTTCTCAATTCTTCCTGATAAGAAAGCCCAATTAAAGGGAACTACCCAGTTTCTTACCCATTTTCAAGTTCACTTCATAATTTATTTTAAGACACCATTATTTTTCTAATATAAAACATTTTATCATGAAAAACTATCTTTTTTCATTTCTAGTTTTTTATAAAAATTACGCCTTAATCTATTTTAAAGACTCTTTAGTATTTCCCATCAAATTACACTTAAACGACTCATTTATAAAGCTTCTTAAATTCTATTTTTACATGTTTTAACTTTAGTTGGAAATCATTTATGCCTAAAATATAATTTAATTGTCCCTCTATAACAACCCTACTTTTATTTCACACTTAAACATAATTTATTACATGAAATTTCACTTAATACAACATGAAAGATCGAGAGGTCAAGTTTCCTTGGGGATTAGGATCATTAAATAACAATTTAAAACATGAAATAAAACATATTTATTGAAAACTTAATTTACATTACCACAACATTATTTCGTACTAAACATTGCATGGGATAATCAGAGGACATACATAAGAAATGGGTGAGCTATAAAGCCCAGTAAGGGAATAAAAATGGAATAACATGAGGAATACAATACATGTTAGATAATAGTCATATAAATGGAGCACAAGATAAACATTAACATAAAGGTATTATAAATCATGATAATCTTAACATGGATATGTGGCAACAACATTTAACATGATATTAGCATGAGCCAAGGCTCATTGCACATGAAGCATGAGTAAACCCTCATTGCACATGAAGCATGAGGAAACCCTCATTTCAATTTAATTATAATTATTAAACACTCATTGCACATGACGTATCATGATAATATACTTTACGTAATGCATTGGAGCGCTATTAGGTCACACCCTTCATAATCATTTCATTTCATGCATAAGTGTGCCACATATATCGTACAACATAGATTCATTAACATCATAATTCATTCCACGAATAATAGATGTGGAATATATAAATGTAATTCCTCAATAAAAAATTACATGTGCATAAAGGTGAATACCCTTGATAGATTATTGGGTATGGTATTCACTACACGATGATTTTATCATGGAAATTTTGGTGTAATTTCGGCAGCATAACGACGTCAAATCAAAATTCATAAAATGGGTTGATGAGAGTGAAAGGGGTATTTAATAATTTATAAATTAAATTTAAAGTAATTGTATCATGGTAAATAATATACCAACATATGGAATGGAATTTAGTTGTATAATATAAAATAATTTCTTGAATGTAAATGATGAGAGAGAAATTCCTTACGGAATTTCGGCATGGTAACGGGTGTACTTTGAAGGCATTAATGAGAGATAAAAGGGGTCTCTAATCATTAAAACATTAATAGGGAAGTATGAGAGAGGTTATAAATCATAACCCAACATTTTTAATTGAAAATAAAAGGGCAGAACAATATAATGAAATTTGGACAAAAATGAGAAAGGAAGAAATCCCTTACTTGGAAGTGTGATCCCAAAGGCTTGATAGGGGCTTGAGAGATGATTATTGAGATCTTGGGGAACCTTGGGGGATTATAAAGATAGTAGGGAAGGTTTTTGTTGATCTCCAAAGGCTTTTAGTGAAGATTAAGTGGGATATTGAGTGGGTTTATATAGGAAAGGAGAGGGAATTTTTTATTATTTAGGTTTGGGTCACCACACATTTAACTAATCCAAACCACAAACCAGACCATGGTTTTTTCCCATGGTTTTTTCCAAATGGGAGTTTTAAAAAATATTTTATAAGTCCAATGTCCTAACTTCTTAAAATAATAGGGTTGCTTATGCAGAGGTGAGTCACACTCTCAAGGAAATCAATTTAAAAACCTAAAATGTTTTATAAGTCTTGGAGGGTCCACTAAGGCTTTGTAATATAAATCAAAAAAACCTAAAATCAAATTATTTTAATGGTAAAAGATATATTGGTTGAAAATAATGTTTATGGTATTTTATTACATAACTATTGGGTCATTATGATGTCATAAAACACATTATATAATTAAACGGTATTAAATTTTTTACCCAAAAATTCGATTGTCTCAGAAAATTATGAAAAATTCACCATTGGATAATTTAGACGTCTGGATTCCAAAAAATAATATTCATTTTACATAAATAATTTTCTAAATATGTGAATTTTTATTTTTAAAATGAAAATCAACATTTATCGAAAAAATCATTGGTTTTGACAAAAACAGCTTGCAAACCTTAATAAAAATTACAATTTCATTCATAAAATTGTATGATCATTTATATTTAATAAAAATTAATTTAACAATAATAATAATATTTTATTAAAATGTTATTTAATTCAAAAATCCATTAATTCATCAAAATAGATTCCTTATTTGAATATTAACTAAAAATACTATTTGTGATTTTTAAAAAGTATTTACAAAGTAACAATAATAAAATGAATGTATATTCTTTATTATACACAAAAATAATGGACATAATCATAGTTCTAAGGTCTTGTTACATAACCCCTTATAACACCCTCATAAGACCTTAGGGTAAGGTGCGAGATGGTGACAGACTCTTGGGGTGGCTCGAATAACATCGCTCGGGTGGTAATCTCTATCAACTTCCACTTCTTCCATAGGCAGTTCCATTCGAGATTAACATGTTGAATATTGGCTTGGTCTTGGTCAAGATAGAAGCTCAATGATGTCACCTCCTTTCTGAGCTCTGACAAATGGGCTTCATACGCGGCAAGTCTACTGAATGAGGCCATCGCTTCCTTTGTCTGAGTAAATTGGATTTTTTAAAGCCCTATATTTATACTAATCATGTGATCATTGTTAAACGACTATACTAGCAACGGTCAAAATTCTTAATGGTATTTTAAAAATCCAAAAACATAAAACCAAATAAGTTCATATTTTATATAACCATTTTACATAATAAGACATTTAATCAGATCAAGAGGAATTTTCATTAATGAAAGTTTGGGTCGTTACAATCTTCCCCCCTTAAGAAATTTTTCCCTCGAAATTTTTTTCCCACACTAAAATAAATGTGGATAAATTTTCTTCATCACTTCCTCTGATTCCCACGTCGCTTCTTCAAACTTGTGGTTTCACCACAACACCTTGACAAGGGGAATTTTCTTATTTCATGGAACTTTTTCTCACAATCTAAGATCTTCACTGGTTGCTCCTCGTAGGAAAGATCATCCTCTAACTGTACTACATCTAAAGAGAGTACATGTGAAGGGTCTGGTATGTACTTCCTTAAGAGGGATACATGAAAGACATCATGTACTTTTCCCATAGTAAGTGGAAGTTCTAGTCGATAGGCCACAACCCTGACACGATCAAGAATTTCAAAGGGGATAATGTACCTAGGAATTAACTTCCCTTTCTTTCCAAACCTCATGACCATATTCCATAGAGATATGCATAGAAATACCATGTCTCCAAATTTGAATTCAAGGTCTCATCGACGGTTGTCTTCATAACACTTCTATTGACTTTGGGCTGCCTTGATATGCTGCTGAATGGTTTTTACCTTGTCCACCATTTCTTCGACCATTTCATGTCCTAGTAGCTTACGCTCAACAAATTTATCCCAACACACCAGTGTTCTGCACCTTTTCCCATAAAGGGATTCATATGGTTCCATTTGGATGCTCGAGTGGAAATTGTTATTATAGGAGAATTCAACCAGTGGAAGATTTTAGTCCCATCCTCCTTTGAAGTACATATAACATGATCTTAACATATCTTCCAGTGTCTGAATAGTACACTCAGATTGGACATCAGTTTGAGGATGATTAGTCGTACTGAAGTTTAGTTCACTGCTTAGATCATGTTGGAGACTTTTCCAGAACTTTGAGGTGAATCTAGGATCATTATCGGATATAATAGATAGTGGTACTCCATGCAACATTACCACTTATTTTATGTAAATCCATGCAAGTTTATCCAATGAGAAGTCCTCTCGAATCATGATAAAATGAGATGTCTTCATAAGACGATCCACAACGACCCATATAGAATTGTTTCCTCTGGATGTCCTTGTAAGTCCAGTGAAAAAGTCCATGGTAATGTTGTCCCACTTTCATGCTGGTATGGGTAGTGGTTGCATCATCCCCTTAGACTTTTTCCTCTCAGCCTTCACTTGCGGACATAACAAGCACTTTGATGTATATTCAAAAATCTCCCTTTTCATATTGTCCCACCAAAAGTTTTCTCAAATATCTTGATGCATCTTAGTGCTCTCCGGGTGAATAGAGAAGGTTGAGCTATGTGCGTCATTTAGAAGCTCCTTCTTTATCTCTAGATAGGATGGTACACATAATCGTGACCCAAATCTCACAATCTCATCCTTGTCAACCATGAACTCAGAGGATTTCCCATTTCTGGTAACTTCCACCCTTTTCAAAATTTCCACATCCTTTCTTTGAGCATCCTTTAACCTTTCCAAAAGTGATGGTTGAGCAATAATTTGTGAAAGGATTGATGATTTTTCCTTCTTTATGATTCCCATGTCCATCTTCATCAAATATAAGAATATTGGATCCTTATCAATTCTCTTCAATGACAGAATCGTTGGATCCTTTCTACTTAGATAATTTTCCACCTTGTTCTCTTTCCCAGGGTGGTAATGGATTGAGCAGTAATAATCTTTGATTAGCTCTAACCACATTTTTTGGCACATATTCAACTCTTTTTGTGTGAATATATACTTGAGTCTTTTGTGATCCATGTATATTTCACACTTCTCCCCAAAGAGGTAATGCTGCCAAATTTTTAAAGTGAATATCACCGCAACCAACTCCATATCATGTGTTGGATAATTATTCTCATGAACTTTCAATTACCTTGAAGCATAGGCAATGACTTTGTCGTTCTGTATCAATACACAACCCATTCCCTTCTTCGAAGCATCACTTAATACCATAAAAAGTTCTCCACTTGTGGGTAATGTGAGCATGGGCACAGTGATAATCCTACTTTTCAACTCCTTGAATCTTTCTTCGCATTCATCACTCCAAGAAAACTTTACTCCCTTCCAATTTAGCATGGTAAGAGGTTTGGAAAATCGTGAGAAATCTCTCACAAATCATCGATAATATCCAGCTAACCCCAAAAAGCTATGGATAAATTTTACCGATGTTGGACTCGGCCATCCCTCAATTGTAGCTATCTTAGAGGGATCCAAAGATATCTCATTTATTGTGATGATATGACCCAATAATGAGACCTCCTTCAACCAGAACTCACACTTACTTTACTTTTCATAGAGCTTCTCCTTCTGCAAGGTCTCTGGTACAGTTCTTAGATTCTCCTCATGATCCTCCTTGATTTTTGAGAATATTATAATATCATCTATAAAGACTACCACAAATTTGTCAAGGTAATCCCTAAAGACTCTATTCATAAAGTCTATAAAGATTTTTAGAGAATTAGTGAGTCTAAAAGGCATTACTATGAATTCATAGTGCTCATATCTTGTATGAAAAGCAGTCTTGGGGATATCTTCCTTCTTCACCCTTACTTGATAATATCCCAACCACAAGTCCACTTTGGAGAATTATTGTGCTCCACACAGCTGATTGAATAAGTCATCAATTCATGGCAGAGGATACTTGTTCTTTACCATGATTTTTTTGAGCTCACGATAATCAATGCAAAGGCGCATTGACCCATCCTTCTTCTTGATGAAGAAGACTGGTGCACCCCATGGTGAAGCACTTGGGCATATAAAACCTTTATCCAGATTATCCTATAGTTGTTTCTTCAGCTACTCAAGCTCCACAACATCCATTCTATATGGATTCTTGGATATTGGAAATTCCCCAGGTATAAGGTCAATTGAGAATTCAACATTTCTTCTATGAAGAAGATGAGGAAATTCCTTGGGAAACACTTCAGCGAATTCCCTCACAATAGGAATGTATTTAAGGACAGTTTATTCCCTAGACTCAATCATCTGAGCCAGATACATGTGCTAATAGGGCAGTAATATCCACGCATGAGATAATGGTTCTAAGGAAGATTCATCTTCCTCCTTTCACTTGTATAGAATCGGGGGTTTATTCTCCATATGGAGAGTGATTTCCCTCTCATAGAAATTTATGTTGGCTCTATATAGGGAAATCCAATACATACCAAGAATTACATAAAATTCCACCATAGGGAGTATGAATAAGTTTTCCGGGAAGTTCAATCCACCAATTAAGACAGGGGAGGGGTTATATTCATGGGATGCAATGATTTCCCCATTTTTTGTACTCACCGACATCTTTACTTCCATGATTTTTGGTGGTGTTGGGATTGTTCTACTAAACTTTTGGGATAAAAGAGAATGCATAGAACCAGAATCAAAAAGTATGTTCACTATTCTTGAATGAATAAATAGTGTACCTATCACCACTTCATTTTCGGGGTTCACATTGGCGGTAGTGATGGAAAAAGCTCACCCTTTCTACCCTGGAGGTTGTTGGTTGCCTCTGAAAACCCTTGGCTTAGGGCACTGATTTTCAAGGTGCTCTGGTTCATTGTAGTTGAAGTAATGAACAACATGTTGAGAGTCGAATGGAGCGTTCCTCTCCTCTATCGTAGCTGTGGGTTTTTCTTGTTGGCATTTAATGTCTAGGTGCCCTTCTCTTCCACACCTAAATCATTTTCTCATCCCCTTTAATAAATTTCCAGGATGCTTCTTTCCACACCTTTGGTAAGTGGGGTGATGGATTTTCTTAGCACCATTGGATTTATTCTTTGAACTACCAGAATTAAAGTCAACATTACGCTTCTTATCCCCATAATACCCCTAAGATTCACTGATCTCCATTTTCACCTTGAGGGAACATTGTAAAAAATCCTCACAGCTGTCGAAGTCACGGATCGCCAGGGCTTTCCATAAGTTAGGTTTTAGCCCACCAAAGAAGCGGTCAACCTTGAATTCAGGGGTAATGGAAAATCCAGAGGCATATCGTGAAAGTCTTGTGAAGTTTGCCTTATACACTCCAATGGATTCGTCATCTTTTTTCTTGAGGTCAAGGAAGTCTCTTTCCATCTTAAGCCAGAGGGTGCTAGGAAAATATTTATTGAAAAACATTTTACAGAAATCCTTCCATTACAACACCCAATATCATCCTCAGGATTCTTATTTTTTATCAATGTCCACCATTGATCGGCTTCACCCTCCATAAGATAAGCATCTAGAAGAACCTTCTCTTTTTCATAACATTGAAAGATGGAAAAGATCTTTTCAATGGAGTTGATCCATTGTTCGGAAATTTAGGGACCATATGATCCATTAAAAGTAGGAGGCCTTTGTCTCGTGAAGCTCTCAATAGTGACTTGTTCTTTCTTATGGGGGTTTGAACATTCTTATTGACCCATGTTTATATTCAAAGTTTGAGTTAACTGAGATAGTATCATGACAAAGTTCATGATTCCTTCTCCCATCGGATTGGGCATCTCATTAGAATAGTCATCACATTGATCTTCTCATCGGTTGTTAGCTCGAGTCCTCCTATTATCAACCATTAGTTGGAATAAAAGGAAAGTTAGAGGTAACACATAAAGGGTAATCCAAAGATAAAAACATATGACTTATAAATTAATTTTATTTCCTTAACTTATGAATCTATAGGCTTTAATCTATGTTTTCCATGATCTACCTTCTAACATATATTCTTAGGGGAATTTTTTTAATTCCCTTAACAATGGTTCATACTAAGATTGTGAATTTACCAAAGTATATCCCTCAGGAGTGTCGTAACTAAGAGTGTATCAAGGCTCATTGTTGTGTACTAGGATACCCCAGGTCAAGCCCGAAACTCCTTGTCAGAGTTTTCACTCCTAGGTATATTTGTGCCAGATCCACCTCTACCTACTCGTATCCAGACAGGAATGTATTTTCTTGATAAACCACTTACTCAATACTCACCAAGATTTAGGGATGTTTTTATTATACTTAGTCTTATACCCAAGGCTTTTACAAGGGTTTCCTAATCCTAATCCCAAAAATAACTAAACATATCCTCTGATACCAACTATAACAACCCTACTTTTATTTCACACTTGAACATAAGTTATTATATAAAATTTCACTTAATAAAACATAGAATATCGAAATGTCTAGTTTATTTAGGGATTATGATAATTAAATAACAATTTAAAAAATTAAATACAACATCTTTATTGAAAACTTCATTTACATTACCACAACATTCCTTCATACTTAACATTACATAGGATAACCTGAGGACATACATAAGAAAGGGGTGAGATATAAAGCCGGGTAAGGTAATAACCATGGAATAACATGAGGAATAAAATACATGTTAGAAAATAGGAATATAAATGGAGAACAATATAAACATGAACATAAAGGCATGATAAAGCATGATAATCATAAAACAGAGATGTGGCAACAACATTTAACATGATATTATCATGAACCAAGGTTCATTGCACATGGAGCATGAGTAAACCCTCATTGCACATGAAGCACGAGTAAACCCTCATTTTAATTTAATTAGCATGAGTCAACACTCATTTCACATGATGTATCATGATACTATACTTTACCTAATGCATTGGAGTGCTATTACGGCGCACCATTCATAATCATTTCATTTCATGCATTAGTGTGCCACATAGATCATACAACATGGATTCATTAACATCATAATTTATTCCATGAATAAGATATATGGAATACATAAATTTAATTCCTCAATCAACAAGTACATGTTCATAAATTTTAATACCCTTGATATAGGAGTGGGTATGGTATTCACTACACAATGATTTTGGCATGGAAATTTTGATGTAATTTAGGCAGCATAACGACGTTAAATAAAAATTCGTAAAATGGGTTGATGAGAGTGAAAGGGGTCTCTAATCATTTATAAATTAAATGGGCAGTAAGGGGATCATGGGACATAATATACCAACATATTTAATGGAATTTATATGTATAATATAAAATAATTTCCTAAATGTAAATGAAGAGAGAGAAATTCCTTACGGAATTTCGGCATGGTAACGGGTGTACATGGAAGGCATTAATGAGAGATAAAAGGGGTATATCATCATTAAAACATTAATAGGGCAGTATGGGGGGTGTAAAATTATACTCCAACATTTTTAATTTAAAATAAAAGGGTATAAAAACATAATGAAATTTAGAAAAAAATGGGAAAGGAAGAAATCCCTTACTTGGAAGTGTGATCCCAAAGGCTTGATAGGGGATTGAGAGAGGATTATTGAGAGATTGGGGAACCTTGGTTGGATTATATAGAGAGGAGTTCAGGGGTTGGTTGATCTCCAAAGGCTTTGAGTGAAGAGGAATCGGGATCTTGGGTGGGTTTATATTGGAAAGGTGAGAGAATTCTTTATTATTTAGGTTTGGGTCACCACACATTAAACTAATCCAAACCACAAACCATCCCATGGTTTTTTCCCATGGTTTTTTCCAAAGGGGACTGTAAAAAAATATTTTATAGGTACAATGGAAGAACTCCTTAAAATAATAGGGTTTCTTATGTAGAGGTGAGTCACACTCTCAAGAAAATCAATTTAAAAAGCTAAAATGTTTTATAAGTCTTGGAGGGTCCACTAAGGATTTGTAAAAAAAATAAAACAAACCTAAAATCACATTATTTTAATGTTAAAAAATATATTGGCTGAACATAATGTCTATAGTATTTTATTACATAACTATTGGGTCATTATGATGTCATAAAACACATTATATAATTGAACGGTATTTAATTTTTTACCCAAAAATTCTATTGTCTCATAAAATTATGAAAAATTCATCATTGGATAATTTTGAAATCCTGATTTTAAAAATAATATTCATTTTATCTAAATAATTTTCTAAATATGTGAATTTTTAATTTTAAAATAAAAACCGACATTTATTGAAAAATCATGGGTTTTGACAAAAACAGCCTTCAAACCTTAATAAAAATTACAATTGTATTCATAAAATTATATGATCATTTATATTTAATAAAAATTAATTTAATAATAATAATATTTTATTAAAATATTATTTAATTCAAAAATACATTAATTCATCAAAATACATTCCTTAGTTGAATATTAACTAAAAATATTATTTGTGCTTTAAAAAAACTATTTACAAAGTAACAATAATAAAATGAATTTATATTCTTTATTATACACAAAAATAATGCACATAATCATAGTTCTAAGGCATTTTTACATAACCTCTTATAACACCCGCATAAGACCTTAGGGCAAGGTGCGCGATGGTGATAGACTCTTGGGGTGGCTCGGATAACATCACTCGGGTGGTAATCTCTATCAACTTCCACTTCTCTTGTAGGTGGTTCCATTCGAGCTTAACATGTTGAAGCTTGGCTTGGGCTTGGTCAAGAGAGAATACCAATGATGTCACATCCTTTTCGAGCTTCGACAAATGGGATTTATATGGGGAAAGTCTACTTGATGAGGTCATCACTTCCTTTTTATGAGTAAATTGGATTTGTTAAAGCCCTATATTTATACTAATCATGTGATCATTGTTCAATGGCTATATTAGCAATGGTCACAATTATTAATGGTATTTTAAAAATCCAAAAGCATAAAACCAAATAAGTGCATATTTTATATAATCATTTTACATAATAAGACATTTAATCAAATCAAGAGGAATTTTCATTAATGAAAGTTTGGTTTGTTATATCCTCCCTCTTATTTTATGGGATATACATGTTATAATCTGATTTTATTACAAAAAAAATTATTTTCCAAAAGAACTTCTCATTCTGAAGTAAAAAATGGTATTTCTATCAAGAATTCCTCGATGATTTTATTAGAGTATTTTCATCAATTTCAACACCCTATATTGAATCTTATGCTTTTATTGAAATTGATCTATTATGTTACCATATACCATATTTTATTGAATGGTTTGTGATTATTTGTGGGTATGTGCTATCTTGATAGCATTTTTCATATTAATCTGGATGGTTTATGATTATGTTTATTATTTGGGTAAAGTTATTAACATTTCATATTATAGTTTTGATATGAATGTATATGTTGATTATGTTTCAACACATTCATATGAGGAATGTATTTGACTTATTAAGTGACGGGTGGGGCCCTATATATCCCCTTGATTCATCGGTAGGTCCCATGAGACAAACTAAATTGGGTTTTTACCCATTTATGTTCGGTGTCTTGGTCAAAGCCTTGATGATATGTTTATGATGCCTGGAATTATGCATTCCATAATTATGATATTATTAATTGATAATCCATGTGATTATTAGACTATAATAATATCCATGGTTAAGTTTCTTTCTCATGTGATTATTTATGGAATTATTTTGGTAGCTTTTATTCCTACCATATTATGCTCAAGATTATGTTTTAATGGAATGTGTTTTTAGTTATTCACCATGCCTTATTATTTATGTTTATTTATGAGAGCTTGAGTTGTATTTCTTACTCTTACTGAGAATATAATCTCACACCTTTCTTATGTTTTATTTTTCCCCAAGATGTGAAGATGTATATTATGAATGAATTATAGGGATAATATAGAAGTTTATGGGTGTTTCCAATGGAGTTTCTATGTTGTTTTTTTCCTTTAAAGTTTAATGTAAAGTTCATTTATGTAATTTAGTTTCAAAAATAACTAAATTTATTGGTCCTTTGTGACTTGAGTCTTATATCTATTCTAATGAAATAAAGTGAGGCACCGGCTTCGGGCCACTAGGGTTGGGGTCGCTACATGAAATATATCTCACAAGATATGATATTTACTTAGTTATGATCATTATTATACATAATACATAGAATGAAAATATTAAACAAGACCAAGAGAATCACATTGGTAGGAAGTCTAAACTATATAATGATACTAGAGAAATAAAAATTGTTTGAGTTTTTGGTAATTGGAAAAATGGGAATATTAGTTTTTAAGGGATATAAAACTAGTCTTATTTATATCATTTTGATATAGAATCACAAAAATTCTAAGGTAATATTCAAGTTTAAATCTTATTACATATAGTAGTTATCATATCTACATTATACAGAGTACATTTTGTCTTCTGATGCAAATTATGAGGAAAGTTTAGAAATGATTTGTTCTGGTTTTTGGAGTTGTAACCAAATAGTAAAATTCAATCATATTATGATGAATTTTAACTATGGTATTATCAAATATTGCATGGATTAAAAAGGGAAAAAGGTACGGGGTCATTAATATCATCAAATGAGGGATTTTATCAAATAGATGATGTCATAGTAAGAATATTGATCACAAAAACATGGTTGGATTTGTAGATATAGACATTCCTCAGTAGAATCATGTATAACATGTTCCATAGTCAGATGATAACATCTAACAGGAAAAATATGACACATGTTATTAGGGAAAGCAGGCTAATAAGACATCGAGACGTCTTCTCATGAAGTTCACCCTTGTTGATCTTCAAAATAAGGAGGCTATGAGAACTTGAACCACCATTATGAAATCCACATTTATATGTTTTATTGGATATTCCTATCTATAGACTTGTGTAATAGTCCTTAGACATTAAAATTATTATTAATTCATATCATGAGTCGCATACATTGATATATTGATGGAAACCATTATGAATTATAATCATGGAGAGGTGGTATACATTGGGTGTGTCTCAAATGATATCTCATTAATGAATAAGTCAAGGAAGTATTTATCCCTTCTATTCATTAACATAAGTGGATATCTTTAGCCTATTATTGGGAATGGAACTTCATTATTAAGTCCATGGAAATGGAATTTTTTTGGTAAGTTCATTATCAAAAATAAAATAACATTAAATCAATCACATAGATTGATGACACAAATATAAAACATATTTTATTAGAGATTTCGATACAAAGGGATTATATTATAGAGTGTACATTCATAGTAGGTTTTATGTCATTTCAATGTTAACTTATTTATCTATGGGTACCTTGATGTGTTTATAGATTCTAATTTTATGTTGTTCTACCTAATGGAACAGATAAAGTGTCCTAGAGGGTCATAGACTAAGTGCTTTCAGAATCTCAGTTAAATTTTATATGAATTTAACATGTTGAATAAATATTATTCCCATGTATGGATTAATAATTATTCAAGTTTGGTTGATCTAAAATATTTAATCACTTTTTATTTGAGATAATATATGGGAGATAAATATTTAATAAATATTTATTTTCTATTTTAATTAATATAATATTTATTTATTTATTTATCAAAAAATAATATAGTTATATGTATTTACTTAATTAAATATTCATTATTCAAGGTTCAATAAATGTCAAGGAGAAATAATGATCAAAGTTAATAGTCTAGTGAGAAATGATAAATTAAATATTGTTTGAATAAATAATAATTTATTTATTCAAGAAATTATATTTATTTATCCATGTGTTTAGTGATTTTCAAGTAAATAATAATAATAATATTATTATTATTTAGACTTTGGGTTTTCTGGGGATTAAGAGAATAATTAGGTCACATGTGAAATTATTTATTCTCTAACCCTATCTCTATATAAACCCAATTATATCATTCTCAACCCTAATCATCATTGTGCACAACAAAATTATACACAGAATTCTACCAAAACCTATAGATATCTTCCCCTATAACACTCTCAAAAATATAGAGTGATTCTCCTCCTCCACCCTCTATACTCTAGAGAGAACAAGAAAAATACTTCCACCTATAAGTGGTTCTTATATTGATCAATCAAAAATGACATAAGAATTAGAGTCTTCCTCCAAAGCACTCGAGGATTTCTATAGTGATTTTAGAAGGTTCATGGTGCATGTGTGCTCAAGAGGAATTATACCATTGAATACTTTGATTCAATGATAGTATGAAAAGATAAGTCAATGAATTAATCAAGGAATAAATAATTCCAACATAAGGACATTATTAATTTACATAAATTGATTATAAACTATATGTGATGATCTTATCTCATGGATTTTTAGGTTTCTATTCATCAAGTTATAAGGATAAATGGGAAGAAGTTGATGAATTTATGTTATTTAGCATAGGTCCAACAACTTTTTTTGAATCCCATAAACTTAACCTATAAATAAATCTATGTACCAAATAAGGTAACCCTCACATGAATACTCAGTCTCCCACATAAAACTCTAGAGGGCATCATTGTCGATCGACATAAGATCTCAACATGTTCGGAGTTGTCACTACCACTTCCTGGTCTGCTAAATATGTTCTGGAATCTGTAACATAATACTCAGTCTAACAACCATTGACTCCCCTACCTCTAACCAACACAGAGGCCATCGGCATGATCTACCATACAAAGCCTCAAATGATGCCATCTGAATTGATGCCTGATAACTATTATTATATTATAATTTCACAAGCACGAGATTGTTTTCCTGTATACTATTGAAACCAATGTTTCATTCCCAATGAATTTCATCCAACACCTAGATAGTACACTCAAACTTATCTTCCATTTGAGGATAGTAGGCGGTGCTCAAGTGCACATGTGTAACAAGAACCCTCTAAAACCTTCACTTGAAGCATGACCTAAAATATGAATCCTGATAAGAAATGGTTCTTTTAGAAACCCCATGGATATGAGTTATCTCCTAGATGTATATCCTTACCAAATAATTGAGAGAAAATGTCTCTAAAATTGATATAAAATGTTATACTTTCATTAATCAATCCATGATAACTCATACCACATCACTACCATGAGACGACCTTATTCACCCCATCACCAAATCTAGGTCACCTCATCCCACATCATCATAGTAACAGGAAGTAATAAAGAAGACCTATGTGTTATTGATTCTTGGTCTTCACCTACTAATAGGTGATCCATTTTGAAATTATGCTTTTTATGTCCTTCTTCATCCCAGGATACCAATACTACCTCTAGATGTCATGATAAATCTTGATATGTCCTAAGAAAGTATATCATATCAATTAATGTAAATCCCATATCATCTTCTCATCTATTATTATAGGGAATACTACACAACCCCAAACATAAAGGACCTCATCAATATTAGGGAACCAATCAGGTGGTGTATCCACACCAAATATTTTATCCATTATCACCAAACAATCCATGTTAGATAATTGATTCTCCATCACCAACTAGAGGAGTGATGATGTAATACTCAAGGATGTAAGGTTCACTCTGTCCATATACTCTTGGATATCTAGGTGCATCTTAGTAAAGTGTCTCATCACTTACCACTCACTAATGGACACTTACACCACATACACCTGATTCTTCTTACTAAACACATAATCCATAATATTCTCTTTCATAGGGGCATACACTATCTCAAAATTAAAATATAGTAGGTAGTTGAACAACCTCCCATGTTGAAGGTTTAGGTCCCTCTAAGAAATATATATGCCTAATTCTCTTAATTTTGGTATAAACCTTAAACCTCTCACCTAATTATTAATAATGCCAAAATATCAACATGTGAAAAAAAATTCTAACTCTAGGTCATATTTTAGGTATTTCTACTCATGTGACCTCAACTACATATATTAATAAGAAACCACTCACCTGAACTATATCAGATGATCACCATTATTTACTCTTGAATAATAACAATATAAAATATACTCGAAAGAGTCTAACCACATGAAATAAACCACCTTCTTAGTCAAATTCATATAAGGTACTGCAAAATTGTATAATTCATACATAAATCTCTAATAATAACTTTCCAAACCTAGAAAATAATGAATCTAAAAAATATTCTTAGGACACTCACAAGAAACCAAAACCTCAACCTTCTCTATGTCCATTAATATTCTAGCCTTAGTAAACATAGGAAACAAGAAATTACCCTATATGATCTATAACTAATGTTTTGAGGGCTTAGTATATAGTTGATTCCCACTCAATGTACTCAGAACAATCTCAATATAGAAAGCATGGGCCTCCCTAGACTAATATTACCAAAATATATCATCAATGATAATAAAAATTAATGAATCCAAATACAGATGTAAAACCATATTCATTAGAGATATAGACACTACCAATTCAGTCATAAAACTAAATGGAACCATAATATATTTATACAGGTCTTACCTATTACTAAAAAAAGTACAGGGAGTATAAGAAGTCCTCACTCACAACTGGTTATATCTAAATCAAAAATAAATCATGAAGAACCACTTAGATCCTCTAAAATAATCAAACAGTTTATTGATACAAGTAATAGTAAATAGATTCTTAATTATAACATGGTTTAGCTTCCAGTAGTCCACACACAACCCTAATGATCTATCTATTTTCTTAGAAAACAACACAGGGGCTCCCAAAGGGGATTTTCTTAGGTGAATAAACATTTTGGATTCTAGGTCCTCTAACAAATACTTTAGATATTTAATATTTGTAGGATCCATATAATAAGGTGTAATATATATTAGCTCCATGATAGTCATAAGCTCAATCATAAACTCAAATGTGCACTCAAGTGGAAATCCTAATAAATACTTGGGGAAATAATCTTGGAAAATGTCAATGAGAGGAAGAAATGCCATTTAAAGCATATCATCATCTCTGTGAATAGTTATACCCAACTATTATATGATCTTGTGTTAATATTTATTTCTGTAATGGATTTATTATAGATCCCACTCACTAATATGGGTATAAAATGCACCCTCTAAGGATGTGAAAGGTACTCACTAATAATAGTAGTTAATGTTGGCTTGATACCAAGTTAACCAATCAATCCTAAGGATCACTTTAAATTTTCAAATCATCAACAAAATGAAATCCAAGATAATCCTACATCCATTTAAACCAAAAAAAACTATTTAATCCATTTATTCAAACACTTGGTGGGAATACAATCCACACCCCTTTGTAAAACCCCACTTTAAATACCAAATTGGAAAAATGATCCAAAAAACACATCAATCATGGAATTCCTACCAAGAATAAATCATTTAAATGGAAATTTAAACAAAAAAAACTAAAGATATTATAAATTTAATGTTATGTCATGGAAAAACCCTTAAATAGAGACACGTACCTCATATTTAGTCCAAATATCATTTCCCTTAATGAAGACCACTTCAAAGAGGTGGAACTAATAATCACACACCAAATCCATAATAAATTGAACCAAAATCTCCATAAAAGATCCTTATATTTGGAAAAACCCTCCCCTAGGGTTCCACACATCTAAAAAATGGAAGAATAAATATTTAGGAAGAGAAACTAAGAATAAATCAATGGAAAAATCAACTTAACTCAAGAAAAACACCCAGAAACCAATAAAAATACACTAAAAAGGATTAGGAGAGCTCCACAGACAAGGGAGGAGGGCTATGAATGCTGGAGGAGGAAAAAGAACCCCAAAAATATAAAAACCCAATAGGGGAAATTTGGTAATTTCACTATTTTTAATGATCTATACTGGGTTTCATAGTTTGGACACATGATTAGGAAAATTGTGTGCCAATTGTGTGGGTTCCACCTTCCACCCAAAACAAGGTGAATGATTTCACCTAGGGAGTCACATGGTTTAAAAAAATATGCTCAAATCATGTGAAACTACACCATCAAAAACTATAGTACTCCTTGCACAGTCATCGCACAGTTTCAAAAAACTGTGTGCTAACCGTGCCCCTTAGTGTGACTCCCAAAAAACTCCAAGTTTCATCCCCTAAAACCTAGGAACTCCAAGAATGCACTCTGATGTGCCTAATTTGTGTATACTTTTTCATATATATTAATGAGCACAAAATAAATTCCCACCAAATATCAATCATTTTGTGGATCAAATTCTTTATATTGGTGATTATGATGATTTTTAGGTTTTTTCCATCCAAATTCACAAATTGGGAAAGGACAGAATAGAAATTCAAATATGCACGGTGTGTACTTATTACACATGCCGTGTACTATTTCCACAACACAGATCGACAGGACTGGATACACGCCCATGTTGTCGGCCAAAGCTTACACGCCATGTGATTCCCATATAAACGACGTGTCATCCCTTCTAGAAGTGGTTGGTGGCCGATGATTGATATTACACACCATGTAGGGTGGCACTACATGCCATGTACCTCCACCTACTGGGCAGCGTTGTGTTCCAAGTTAAGGGCAGCGTGGTATCTCACCCACCGGTGGAGAAAAGAGGGCAAAAAATGGGTTGACCATGGTACACGTCGTGTACTTTATGGTACATGTTGTGTATTCCTAAATACTATAAATAGGAGGGAAGGTTGTCCAAGTTGGGATGGATTCATTTTGAGATACCAAAAGGGGCCAATTCCGGAGATGCCCAATGGGATAAAGAGAGAAGAGAAGAGAGGAGGTGCAGTTGCCACCTCCATGACAATCTTCAATCCAAAGTTTGTTCAATGTTTCACTCAGTTATCACAAGATTTTTAGTCATTAGCTGCTACATGAGTAGCTAAATCCCCTATGTGTTGGGGTTGTGGATGATTATGGGTTGTTTATCAATTGTTATATTGTAATAATGTATTTATATTTCTCTTATAATCCCTCAAGAACTCTTTCTAAATACCACTCGAAACCTCATATCAGACCAAGAATAGGATTTTCATAGATCCTTTGAGGAATTATTATTAATAACATCCATGAACATTAAGTGAAATTATCGTATCAAAAGGGGTTATAATTAAACAAAATTAATAGAAACCAAATTCCAGACCAATGAATTGGTTTCTACTGATTTAAACGAAATTCATCAGAACAAGGGGATTCTATTATATCTAAAACCCGAATATGTGAGTTATCATGAACAACACAACCTCATAAGTAAATTGATTAAATTAATTATCCTAAAACTCTACAGCCCCGACACATTTTTCTCATTTTTCATCAATAATCAATTTTTTTGTGTTTTTCTTTATCTTTAAAAGTAATTTATCAAGAAATTGAAAGTTTAATTACTCTATCATTGAAACATCAAAACATCAACTCTAAATTTTAGCAGATTTCACCTAATTAATTTTTTTAAAGGTTAGGGCTGAAGCCTCATTTATTATTAAAGCAAAGCAAAGACCACTTTAAATTGGGTATAGGGAGACCCATTACATAGCCCAAAGGCCCAATGGGCATTTAGCCCAATACATGGCCCGTAGGCCCAAATTTTGGGACCAAGGCCCATTCTTTGAATAGTACTGCTACAGTACCCACCTGATATAGTCCCGCATAGTTCCCATCGCTGCTACAGTACCCTACCGCCGCTACAATGACCTACCACCGCTATAGTGCCCGTTATTGCTACAGTGTCGTCACTGCTATAGTACTCTGCAATACTGCTACAGTACCTGTGCCCCATGGGTTTTGAACCCCCATTTTTCATGTAGGATTACGGGGTGCTTACCACTAATCCAAACCCCAACTACGTTCACCTAATTAATTACAAACCAGGAAAACAAAATACAGTAACTTCATCTCCATGTGAATTGATCCCATACTTTCACTATACTAGTATTGATTTTGGGTAATTCAATTTGGATTGTCGAAAGTAACACTTCAACAGAAATGATACCACACTAAAAGGTAAAAAACTCAAAATAATACATACTAGTGACCCAAAAGTTGTCACACCAAGGTACTCCTCCTTAAACCCAAAATCCTGACCAAGAACTACCTCAAACATCCTCATCAAAAGTCCATCAAAAACATGGGTTGATCCACTATCAATCCCATCATCCAAATAGTTAAACTATCTATGTTTATTAACACTCAACAAACAAATCATGTTTCTTCCTTGATCCCCTAGATCACCTCATCTATAAAAATACCACTACAATCTATCATTGACTAACACAAGGTTTCAAACCAAACATAGGGCTCACACAGTCCCTAAGGTCATAGAAAAACTTAATTTTATAATAGGGGATCCATTTTCACACCCAATATCTTGGTCCATGCCCATAAAACAATTCTCAAATGACCATAACTCTATAGAAAGAAAATGACACCTATAAGGGGGTTCCTCTATCTCATCCAAATCTCAGTCCAAGCCTGTCATGATAAATTATCTCCAAGCGGACCTCAATGGACTTTAACTAATCCTCAATCAACAATGCACCTAAAATGTCATCCAAAAGTCAACCATGGAATCCACTGATCACTTGATCAGAAACCCACCCATAAGGGCATCCTCAGGAGTCCCTCAAACTCTTTTCAAAGACTCTAATCAATCCAACTTTCAAACATTAACAACATCACCTCACCCTTAATGGAATCCAAGAGGGTCCCTCAGACTCTCATCAACATCATATCAATGGAACTCAGTCGTAATCTCCATCCCACGGCATCAACCAAGCCTAAAGGCTCTAACTGGTCTAATTCTCAAGAACGGGATCCTAAACATTAACTAGTCTATCCTCAATTAACTGGTCCGGAATTCAATAGACCATCTAATACCTCCTCATAGATACTACTCGGTCTTGTATTATAGGATCTATCCAAAATAAACTCCAAAAAAATGACCCTGAATCCACAATACAAGTCCTCTAACAATCTCATGACCCTCAATTAGGTCTCACATCATACATCCTAGCCATCTTGAGTATTCTGAATCCAAATCTCAAATAAATTATCTTGAAAACACACAGCCAATATAAAATACCATCCTAAAAGCCTCTAAATGTCAAAATTATTATACCATAATGATATATACAGAAAAATGATCATAATGGTCTACTCACCAGTTCAATTATGACTCAAGGATGAGAAAATAAGAAAAATAACCAAAATGGGGAAGTACGCAGCATGTACCTCATGTACATGGTATGTTCACCCAAACATCAACCCAGGACACATACCACCAGCCAACATGGCGTGTACTCCCCAAATTATACAGCTTCTTCCTATGGTATAAGGAGTGTACTCCAACATGGGGTGACTTTCCATGTACCCAACCATGTCCCCCACATAGATTCATACTAAGAACCATATATGGCCATTGGTTGTGTACCTTGCATGGGATCTGGTTGTGTGCCCTACAAGGCAATGTACTCCGACATGGGGTGTCTGGTCAGGCCTCAATCCACACCTCGAGTCATCCCACATCACGTTTCTCAAAAAAAAAATGTTGTATAGCTCCTTTTTCCTCACCTCACCTGAAAAGAAGAACACGCGACATGGGTTATCTGAACTATATGTTGTGTAAATGGGTTTCTCAAATGGAAATACCTTATGATCTTCCTGGAACCCATGTTTCTCCCCAAAAATCTATAGTTAAACCCCCATGGGGTCCCCAATAACTCATATAAGGATTTAAAATTTAAAATAAACTACTTTACAAGGATATATGACTTAAAACATAAAAAAATCCTACCCTAGGGTAAAATACATTAAAGCTTTAAGCTCTGATCCACGCTCGGCGGCCACTGTACCTCAATATAGGTTCGATCGAATGAACCAACAACACCTCCTCTCTCTACCTATCCCTTTTTTCTATCATCCATAAGACACCCACATGGGGAGAAAAATCTATGTATGTGATAAACTAAAGGTAAGGGGGGAAATAAAAGGGGAAAAATAAAAGAAGAAAAGGAAAAGGTGCTTGGTCCTGGGTGCGGTGCTCGCCATGAGTTTATGAATCACCTAGGAAAACCCCCATGTTTATGTCTCAATAGAGAATATGGAATATCAATCCAATTATCCATTAAAAATATCAAATAATGTACACAAGTGACTAAATTAAAATTTAATTAATTAAATATTAAATACTAATTATTCCATGAAAATTAGAATGGATCTGAATTCCACTAAACTTCTATCATAGGGTAAACACCCTATTCTAGGACCAACATAGTGGTCAGAAATATTATCTGAGAACCTATCATATGAGAAATTATCACTTTTCCTCAAAAACACTCTCAGGGATAAAAACTCAAATTCTTTATAATTTTCTCAACCCGTGATGACACGAATCTTCACAAACTCTCCACCATAAATGATTCTATCACCTGAGACGTCTAGATATTCAAATAATATCCATGTTGTCACTCCAATAATTAGATTAATCAATACTATCACAATCGTACAATGACCAGTCTTACAGCACCCAAAACTCTCCCAAAATGAGATACATTTATCTGTGAATGATTTGATGATCCCCACCATAGGAATATCTGTATCATCACTCTACATCCCAAACGTAAACCCCACAACCCATAATCCATCCATCACTGAATGTAATGACTATACATGGCCAAACTTCCCACACTTGAGCTCCAACACTAAATAAATATCCACCCATCCCCAACTCACCAGAAATGGCACCCTATATGCTCAATAAACCACTTAAAATGAGTTTTATGACCTCCAATGGCCACTGGTGCACTATCCACCATAAATATTTCCTTAAACCGCACCTCTAGTGCTAGACCTAGTGGTTCCACCATGGATAAACCACTTGGGTTCTTCTAATACCTAAAAAAACTCAATGAACCCACACTCATCCCAACCAGCATTGTGTACAAATTGTACACACATTCCCTTATGTAATAAGGCTTTATCCTCAAAAATTGTGCCAACCAAAACTCTCCTCCTCAAGGTAGAGTGATCCTCCAAAACCTCTCGTCGACTATTACAAACCCAAACACACAATAGGATTATAACATGGGATAATTCCTAATGAACCTAGGCTAATTAACCAAAAACCACTAACCATGCTCCTCATGTAGATCGGTTCTAGAAAGACAGAGCACCCTCTGCACTCCTATTCAAAATTGAGGCATCTCCCTCATGTCATGATTAACCACATGACCACCCTCTACTTGGTCATTGATCAAAATCCACTATCATCCAATATCTCTCCCACCATGCTACCTAAAGCTCAACCAAAAATTAATAGGGCCATGTATACAACTAAACCTTCCCTCTCAAGACAACTATGAAACTTGGATCACTTCCAGCGCTCCACTTCTCAAACTCCAGGTATCCTCATGAATAACCACAAAATCACCTTCCAATACAATAAAATATGGTGATAGAAGAGCCTAGAGGGCCCCACCAAAGGGAAATTTATCCATATCCACCCAAGATTCTAGAGATAGAAGGAACACGGGCCTCACTGCAAGGTTTGTAAAACAATAGGAACTGACCCCTCTTCCCAACATGGGTTTGAAACACCTACCCACATATCAAACTAGAAAATTCAGGGAAACCACCATATCAGATAAACTATAGCATGATCCAAACATATCTCAAGCATAATTTCCATTATTGAGCCACCAATAGCAGCAACGGAGAATCTGACACCCGCATTGACCCACACAGGGTCTATATGCATACCTCGAAGAAGGGACTACATCCCCACCACTAAAGAACATCACACCATCAGATGTACATGGACTTTTATTAGAATAAAATATTTTTTTTTGTGTGTGTGGTTCATATGAGTATAATTCCACCAAATATCTATATGTGACAAACCATATAGGACATTGTGGACATTTTAAATAACTGAACCTACAACATCATTAAAAACACCAAAGACATGCATATTTCATGTGGATCCCACATGCCTAAAATGATGAATGAAAACTAGCCTCTTGACCATGGTCCTAGATATATATATATATATATATATATATATATATATATCCACAAACACAAGTGCATAATATTAGGTTAAATCACACAATTGTAAAAATAGATACCAAGAACAACAATCTCATGATCTGGAAACTTAAACTTCCTATCGGTAAAGGTTTTCATGAAACAAAATTCCAATATCAATCAAAATGTGTAACACATTCCAAAAATGCCTATTTTACCAACTCCCTAAATCATAAAACCAAATAGCTCTGATATCATTTTATAGAGAAACAGACCAGGTCTACCTGACATGTGACCCGATCTGGATCACCATAAGGCCTCAAGAACCGCTCCTAATACTCCAGAGGCTATCAAAAAGTATTGAGGGTCTAAAATATACATTGGGGAGACTATACCCTCTAGTAAGAGTGAAATAAAAGTGGAAAATAAACAAAAATCATACACATAAATAAAAATTAGAGTACACATAATAAATTAAATGAAACAAAAACATTCTATAATAAATGAAATATAAAATGTAGTCATACATGCTCAAAGTATGATAAAAAAGAAAAAAACGGTCACTCACTAGGCTAATAACATATAAAAATTCAACAAAACTAAAATTAAATACATCAGGATCTACTGCCAACTCTGATTCATACCATATACCTGATCTCCACAATTGAAGAATTTTTATAGCTTGATCATGAGACTCAATACGAATGACTCTGCTCGATCAAGCAACATTGGGCCTTCACCCAGTCAACTGTCCAATATGTTCTATAACCTGAAAGCATATATATAGTCTGAAGGAAGTCAGGGCACATCATAAGTGTTAAAAACATAAAATTTTGGGTTTGGATTCATGTTAAAAACACTAAACCCACAAAACCCCTTTCATGTATTTCTTTAAGGATCATGTGTAATTTAATTTAAGCATGAAAAATAAAATCAAACAAAATCTTAAATGGTTCCCCATTCATTTGAAGTCGCTGGTTTGATTTGCTCATTATCGATGTTTCGTGACTGTAAGACACAAAACTAGAAATCCTTTAGATCATCCAAAAATTCTCTAAAATTTTAGGATAATTGATCTAAATTTAATGGGTGACAACATGGGAAATCAAGAGATTTGCGACATCCCTTCGATCGCCTGAAGAATGCGGACTCGATCAAGAAAGAGGGATCGATATGACCTTGTTATTCCTTTGTAATATCTCTCTAAGAACTTTAAAGGAGATAAGAGGAGAATGTATCTCACTAAATTCGTTAAAATGGTGCAGGTAATAATTCAAGAGGCTAAAATGAGCTTTTATACTTAGGTTATACTTTCCAAAATTTCACTTTGGTCTCTGGAAAGTAATAACCTTCATTATGTAGGAATTAATAAAATTTTCATAAATGTCACAAATATTTTATCACTCACTTGTAACACTATAAAATTTTAAATGATAAAATATGTGCCATTAACTTAGCCCTTAATATCTCCAAATAATTTAACGAACCTTGAACATCCAATGTTTGTTCAAAAAATTACATTTTTCTCATATTAACATTTATGATCAAATAACTTGTGAATACCTTGAGAAATAAATTCAATCATAATTATTCTAAACTTGAATAATATAATTTAATTAGTTTTAATTATGATCAATTATACTCCGACATTAACTATCCTCCGCACATAGGGCCCACTTCATCTTATACTCTTATTCATTAAAATAGGTGGAACTTATGGGTACACTTAGTGTGTGACCCTCTAGGTCCTCATCTCAAAAGCAGTTAGTCCAACCCATAGACCAATATCAGATTCAAGCAACCAATCATGGACCATAATAAGATAAGGAATGGCATAGCTACAACTTCCTCCTATGAATACTTGTTCTGTAATATAATCTATTTTTCTCACGACATCTCATAAAGTAAGATTCACACTTGTGTCATTATCCTTTCGTTGCTTTATATATTTCATAACCTTATTAGATAGAATTACCTTCTTGTACCATGGCCGTGTATTTATGAAGGTACTACCATCTCGATCAACCTGGACCCACGAGATATCTCTTCCTCATCTCAAAAGTGACAAATTCTATCTTGATCATTCAACCAATTCCATACCACCAATGACACACCAAAAAAAAACTACCTCTCCATAATTTCATTATCATGGTTTTCACTTTGCATCAATGTACATGATCAAATGGAACACATTGGTAATGATCTCAAGTTCAGATACCAATACACAAGTTTTTAGATAGGAGTAACCAATGAAACCTGAAACATGTGGTGTTCCTATTAGTGGGTTTGTCCTCATGATCTCACTTCTATAGATCACAAAGTGAGAACTTCATGAGAATAATTATCAATGCTTATGATCCCCCAACACCTGATAATCATAAATCATATTTTTCCTGTTAGTGTGATGTATCTAGACCATAGGACACATATATTTAAGATTACTATCATAATATCTCAAGGTTCTCATTATAGTTGGGAACTTCTATAAACTTTTGATACGACACATAATAGAAGGACATTACCATGTGAATAGTGTATGAAAAATATCAACACTATTATGGTAAGAATAAAAACATGTATATATAAAATTGTATACATGTAATGGTAATAAAAAGTACTGTTCAAGTTGGGTCTAGGGCACCCACTATTTAAACACTCCCACTTGCACTAGAGCCAAATTTGTAACCATCCTTGTTATCTCTCACATGATTAATATCATGTTTCTGCTAAGTTATGGATTTATTCATGGGCCTACCATGTTTCCACTACCAAGCTATTCTGCTATGTGTGACCTCATCCTCTTGAGTAAAACTCCTCAAGAGATGTAATCCCCAAGTGTATACCTTTTGTCATATGTCCAAACTTTACATATTGGCTAGTAAGAGTATCATAATTTACATTATGATAATACTTTACTTACTTGGTGTGATTCCAAGAACTAGAAAAAAAATGTTTCATATTTTACACTACTTCTTAGTTATCTCAAAAGATGCAATGAACTCAGTATTTTTAGATATGAATACCATCGGATTGAATGAGATGTTCTTTCTCATTACCTTATCTTTAATATGATATTATATCACATTGATCTAAGTAAGACTAGTTTTTTTCCCTTGAAAACTAGTATTATTTCCTCTCTATATACCATGTACACATCCTTTGTACTTATTCAAGTGAAATTGGATAGTTCAAACTGCATCCGTTTCAGTTCTTTGGGTTACAACTGATATTTTACTACTATAAAATATATCTTAGAAATATAGATTCTTGTAAATATCATGGAATATGTGATTTATCCATCTATAAAGCATATAGAATTCAAATCATCACATTAATATCCTCTTATGTCCTAGACATGTCAACCTGGAGTGATATATTCCATGTGTGACTGGTAAAAATTATCTCTCAAATTGTTCTAACTTCTATTTTTTAATTCTGTGTCATTCTATATATGATTGAATAGGTCTAATAAATTGTTAGATTTACCTCAGTAAATATCATTCCCTAGAACTCTGTTTGCTAATTTAAGTCAATTTTTGGAGAGTTATTTTTATCCTAGTCTTAACTAACTGTAAGACCAATAGTTGTTTTCCATATGTTAACAAATATATTTTACTTAGAAAACAATGGTTCTCCCACTAACCCTTGATAGACACATGGAAAATATTTGTTCCAAATGAATATTATATGATCTAGTTGCTTACTTTAATCCTAGACTAGATTTTAGTAACTTGTACCCTTATTGGAATTCTAAGATGTCACCATCCCTTTTTAGATTCATCATATAGACGTCTTCCATGATTTGCGGTCTTGACATCCAATGCTTAATAAAATGATCATATAAATTAGCTATGAAAAGTAAAATTCTAATGGATTTATGCATAATGACTTGGTATAACCAACCGAGCCTTATTGGTACCACACTTGTATGATACATGTATAGTCTCATTTGAATACTCACCATAGTATTCAAATTAGTAAGCCTCGTGTACTATGATACATGGAATCCATTATTGAATTTTAATTAATCTTGTAAATATTAGATAATTTCTATATATTTCTTACTTATAGGAATCATTATTCTCAATGAATAATTTATCACCAACTATAGTGAATATAAAACCATCAGCATGGTTTTATCCTTCCTATGCAGTATGTGTCTCTGGAACATTTTTTCTCCGCATTATCTTGTAGAACTTGTTCCTATGTCAACCATGTGTGCATCTTTAGCATTGACTAAACCCAAGTCAATATTTCTCCCACTATCTCAAATAGATATATTCACCCTTTTATAGAAATATAGTCTATAACTTGACTATATCTTTTCTATCATAGGTATTTCTATAATATCTTAAGAAAACTTTATGATGATTACTATAGATGCACAGTGTGTTTTTTCTTGATGCAAGGTTGTTTATATATTAACAAACTCTTTACATCTAAACACATTTTCTTATGAAATAATGGATTTTCATCATACTATAACTCATATGATATCCATTTTTCATGACAGTTGACATAAGATTATGGGATAACATCATTATTAGAAAAGCATGTATTTAAAAATAGAAGTATCTATAATGCATGTGTTTTAACATGTAATAATGGTCATATATCCTCCTTATTATCATCATATATTTGATGTGGATAAGGTAATGTGCATTTAGTAATAAATCAATGCTATATTATATTGATCAATGAATATTTGGTCAAGATATTATTTTGCAGAATAGCCCAAAGTATCTCATATCTTTTGACCATGAATGTTTCATACTTCACTTTCACATTACTTAAACACTTAAAATAATCTTATGAAGTATACTTACCACTAGTTTACCCATGGAATAGTTCATTCTCTCTAGCTTAACTAGTTCCTAAATCTTTGTGGCTTACCGTTATTTCTAAAGGTTTATTTATCCAAAACTAATAACATAAGTATGTCGATATTACCTAATGTCTCTAACTCCAAAGAGTCTAAAACCATAATGGGTATAGACTTGAAACTTATTTAGTTTTTCTTGAAAATTTATATTCTTTCCACAACTAGGTATATTAGTCTTACATTTTATATTCATCATGTATTGCCAATGATTCATGTATCACTGAACTATGAATTGAGTATTAAACACCACGAACAACATTCATTATGAAACTAGAATAATGTCTCCTTATGTATAATATACACATGAGATTAATGTTTTGGTGATACTCCAAATGTAAAACTCGAATCAATAAACTTGTCAATATAGATTTTTTTTACTTCTCACTGCTGATTTAGGAACCACCATTTCTAAGATTCTTAGAGAACACACCTTACTTATAGTAATGTTTCTTTACTTACTTGGTTACTGTATATAAATATGCATATGTGATAAGCATATTGTATTTAATACCCAAGAATTAAAATTGAAACATTAATTATATTTGATGAATATGCCTGAAGAAGAAGTGATTACTTACTTATTCAATTAAGTTCATTGTACTTAATATTCCATAGATATATGATATGAAAAGAAAATAAAATCCTATTTAATACCACTTTCTTTGAAGTTTGTTAATAATGTGCCTTTGGATTCACTCTTTCTATTGTCCTTTTAACCTCATATTTCAACTTGTTCTCCATAAATATTAAAGATTAAACTTTATTTAAGTTATTATTACTTGGAAAACCTTACCTTGAAGGTAACAAAGCGTTTTCTCTATGCTATTTTTTTTTAATATTAAATTAAACTGGAGTAAATGGGTGATAATGGTATTATAATAGGATGTATTAAATTATCATAATCTACCTTTCAATTTACACAAATCCAGTGAAATCATTACCTATTCATATATTTACTTCCCTTTCTCTTTGCAAACTTATTAGAGATGAGACTATGTAATGTCATTCATGTTCTAATGTAGTATCCACAAATCACATCAGGAGTTAATGGTAGCATTATGAAATGACCATAATATTCATAATACATGAGTCTCCTATAATCATTTTTAACACCCTCGCTTTTTGAGGTAGCTTAACAGGTATTGGGGACACCATCACCTTGAATTTCTAATGTCGTAGTACTTTATGCAAGCACCTATACTACTCTTTAGAAACTCATGGTAGTTTTGATGTATTCTTGGTCCAATATTATCACAGTGTAATTTTAATATTTCTTTACATTTTCTACAAAAAATAAAATCTAGCATATTGTACTTTTTTCTTGAATACTATTAGATATTTTTAATTTATTATTTATAAATTTTTTCCACTATTTTATCAAATTCTAGGAACCCTATATACTAGAATCAGAATACTTTATCGCTTGAGTATTCTAGTATAAAGGATCCTTGAACCTCTCTTTATATTCTATAAGCTTTGGTTATGCCACTAATTGAAGTGTCCAAGGTAGGCACTAATCTGGCCAACCGCATTAACTCGTGGCTCATTGATCTGTTGAGTGGATTCTCATCTCTTGAAAATAATAAATTTTTGTTGCTTAAATATTTGCCTTTAAAGTTGAAAAAATATAGCTTTGGATACCCCTTTTATTTTAAATTTATTTAAGTCAACCCACTACTCTTATAAGAACTCCCCATAAGTAGGAGGCACCCTCAAATTTGGCTAACTGGGCACCCTGTATGCCCTGTTTTTCTCAAATTTAAGTGATGGAAGGCATTTAATGACTTAATATTTTCTTTGAGGGATTTGTTAATTTAAAATAGGTGAATGTAATCCTTTTTAATTTAACATGCTTGTTCTATGTTATTGTTCTCACAACTTAACTGTTCTTTTAAATAGAAAACACTCACCTCACATGTTCATTTTTTCTTTGCAGGCTTGTTTATTATTATACTATGTGATCACACGTAATAAATACACATTCACAAAATAATAAACCATGCACATGATAAAATAAATAAATAATGACATGATCATGAGTCATTAACTATTGGTTAATCCATTGATTTAATAATGTATTAACCGAGACCCTAGAGGTATTCCTTAAGTTAATACCTAACTTGAATTGTTGTGCTCGCAACTCCAATGCACTTCACTTGTTTATTCTACACCGGCTCTTAACTTGAAATGCACCACCATGAAATCCTCTAATATTTACAATGTATACTCACAAATATTTGAGGGGAACTTGGGGTGTGAAATTACATTTTTTATCAATTAAATGTGGACACTCAATTTCTTATACAAATTAAATATGGAGAGACGATTCATAGATTGTTAAAATAAAATAATTATTACATTTTATAAAACATAAATGAAATAATTAAATTAAATATATAATAAACCAAACATGCATGGGTTGGTCTCAGCTCATGATCAGTCAACATGAAATAATATTTCATAATAAATATTAAATTTTCTTAAATTTAACTCGAGGGTATTTTTAAGGCATTAACTTGCATTAAAATAATTTTATTTAATTATCGATACGTCCAAAATCACCCAAAATAATTATATTAAATCCCAAAATATTAACTTAAATTTCTATATTTTTTTTAATAATTTTTTAGGTATATTTGGACAGAAATTGGATCTCCAAAAATTAATTTAGAACTAGTGACGAGTTAAATGGGTCAAACCAGTCGAACCCGGATTGAATTGGACCAGCCCTAAATGGAGTATCCATTTAAAGGACATATATATATATATATAATATATAAAATTATAACAAGATTCCAATGGAATATTTGTCCCTATTTTTATAGATTTTAATCGATCTTCTATGGTATGATTTGAATAATATTCTAAGGGAAGATTTTTCCATTTAATTAAACAAGCTTCCAAGATAAGATTTAAGCTAGCTTACATGGAAATATTTATCCTTTTAATTAAATAAGGTTCCATGAGAATCTTTAAACTAGCTTCCATGGGAATATTTATCCTTTTAGTTAAAGAAGCTTCCATGATAAGATTTAAACTAACTTCTATGGAAAGCTTTATCCTTTTAATTAAACATGATTCCATGGGAAGCTTTAAACTAGCTTCCAAGGGAAGCTTTATCTTTTTAATTAAATAAGATTCTATGAGAATCTTTAAACTATATTCCAAGGAAAGATTTATTTGTTTAATTAAACAAGATTTTATAAGAAGCTTTAAACTAGATTCCAAGTGAATATTTATCTATTTAATTAAAAAGGCTTCTATGAAAGCTTGTATTTCCCACGGACTACCCAAACTGGATTTCGGTATATATGGAAACCACACAAAATACTTACATCATTCTGCGGCTATAATCCTTCACACTGGTATCTATTAAATTAAATCATAAAATATAACTTTAATTTTCATAGCTCCTTTTACACAAAACTCATTGATCTTCAATCGGCCATATCTTAGCGATATGAACTCAGATTTAAACATCATCATTTTCATTGGTACTGTATCAAAACACTCTTTCCGAATCATAGAAAATTTAATTGAAATTTAAACATTTTCAACTTAAATAATTACATGTTTGCTCTAATACCAATTGAAGGAACCCGGGGTGCAGTGAAAGTGTGAAAATGCGTAATTTAAAATTTTGGGTTTGGATTCATGTTAAAAAAATCTGAATCCCCAAAAACCCTTTCCTATATTTCATTAAGGATCATGTTTAATTCAATTTAATCACAAAAAATAAAATCAAATGGAAGTTTAAATAGTACCTTATTCATTTGAAGTCATCAGTTTGGTTTTATCATCGTCGATGTGTCGTGGTTGTAAGATGTTGAACTATATGTCATCTAGATCATCCACATATGATCCAAAATTCTAGTACCATCTATATACATTTCTCTGGTGCTAGTGAGGGAAATCAAAAAACTTTATGATGTCACTTTGATCGCCTGAAGAACGCGAACTCGATCGAGAAAGTAGGATCAATCCGACCTTGTTCTTCCTTTAAAATCTCTCTATAATAACTTTAGGGGATATGAGAGGAGAACTTATCTCACTAAATTCGTGAAAATGGTGGAGATTATAATTAAAGAGGCTAAAATGAGCTTTTATACTTAGGTTATACTTTCCAAAATTTCACTTTAGTCCTTGGAAAGTAATAACCTTCATTTTATACCTTTGTACACATGTATGACTTTATAAACTTGTTATAAATGTCACAAATATTTTATAACTTGATTTTAACACTATAAAATTTTACGTGATAAAATAAGAACCATTAACTTGGCCCGTAATCTCTTAAAATAATTTATCGAACCTTGAACGTCCAATGTTTGTTCAAAAAATTACATTTTTCTCATATTAACTTTTATAATCAAACAGCCTGTGAATACCTTGAGAAATAAATTCAATAATCATTATTCTAAACTTGAATAATATAATTTAATTAGTTTTAATTGTGATCAGTTATACTCAGACATTCATTGGTCCCCACATTTGGGTCCCACTTCATCCTAAACTCCTATTCATTAGAATAGGTGGAATTTTTTGATACACTTAGTGTGTGACCCTCTAGGTCCTCATATCAATAGTAGTGAGACCAACCCACAGACCAAGAGTGGAGTCTAGTAACCCATCATAGTCCCTAAAGAGATAAGTAATTCCATTGCTACAAATTCCTCCTACAAACACTTGTTGTGTAATATTATCTCTTTTTCTTGAGATATATCATAATGCAAGATGAACACTTGTGTCATCATCCTTTTTTTGCTTTATATATTTCATAACCTTATTGGATGGACATGCCTTATTATACCATGGCCATGGATTTATGAATGTACTACCATCCTATTCAACCTGGGCCCATGAGATATCTCTTCCTCGTCTTGAAAGCGAAAAATTCTATCTTGATCATTTAACCAATACTATACCACCAAAGATTCACCCAAAATAAACTACCTATCCATGATTTCATTGTCATGGTTTTAGCCTTGCATCAAAGTATGAGGTTAAATGGAACACACTGGCAATGATCTTGAGTTCAGAGACCAATACACATGTTTGTAGATATGAACAACCAATGACACTTGAAACATGTGGTGTTATTATTGGCGGGTCTGTCCTCATGATTTCACTACTAGAGATCACCAAGTGTGAACTTCATGAGAAGAAGCCGCAATGCTTATGATCCCCCAACACCTTATAGTCATACATCATATGTGTCTCATCAGTATAATGTATATAGACCATAGGACATATATATTTAAGATTACTATCATAGTAACTCAAGGTTCTCATTATAGTTGGGAACTGTTATAACCTTTTGATATGAAAAATAATATAAGTATATTACTATGTTAATAGTATATGATGAAATATCAACACTATTATGGTAATAATAAACACATTTATATATAAAACTATATACATGTGATGGTAATCAAAAGTATTGTTCAATTTGGGTCTAGGGATCCCACTATTACAACACGGTCTACACACATACCAAGGTTCATGTATAGGGGATGAGAAATAAATCCTAGCAGGTCACCACCAATGGTGAACCTATAATCTGTTTTCATAATAAGTGCATGTGCACATGAAATCCCATCCTAGTTGAAAAGTAATAATAGCTAGCATAAAAGAAGAAAGTATATAAAATAAATAAACATGGGACTAAATAGAAACATAGAAAACTACCAATTGTGGGTTCTAATCTAAAACAAGAGGTAAATATACCCCTTCTCTATCCCACACCACAGGATTTATAGAATGTAGTTCACCCAACCACATGACATCAGGTGTGTCTGCAAGATCTACACAGGAGCTCCAATATGTCTAAAACCTAACACATATGAATACCAAATCTCAAGGAATAACCACGGGCATCCAAATAAAAATAGGAAAATCTATCAGGATCTGGGACTCCAATGGAATGATCTAAACTGGTGATAGGAACTCTATTAACACTAAGAGAACCTATTCAGAACACGATATTCCTACAGAACTTACTGGCTCCATAAAATAAATTTATGGTGGCTAAACCTGTAACCTAATCCATCAAACATCCAGGACCACAGACACCCAATCCCAATTTTGGGTAATACATCTACAGGCCTAGAGAGGGGTTTTAATATTCTAGATCATCCATTAACTCCCTAGACCTATCTAACAACAGCTTAACAATAGAGGAGATAACCAAATCAAATCTTAGGGATAATTCCTCATCCAAGATATCCAAAGGGTCTCCTACTCAAATCCAAAATCATAAGTAAAAACTACCTCAAAAATATTTTCTCAAGTCCATCAAAACATGGGTTGATCCACTCTTGAACCCATCATCCAAACAACTAAACTATCAGTATCAATCAACTCTCCTTCAATAAAGTAAGGGGCTCCCTCGATCTCCTGGATCACATTATCCATACAATAGCCACCATAGGCTCTTAATGACCCATATAAGGGGTTAAACCAAACATGGGGATCACACGATCCCTGGGGTCATAGAACAAAGGTACATCCTACTAGGGGCTCCCCTACCACACCCATGCTCTAAATCTATGTTTTTCAAATGATCATCAAATTGTTATAAGGCCACATTAAGAACATGACACCCTATAAGGGGGTTCCTCTATCTAATCCAAACCTTAGTCCAATTATATCATGAAAAATTATCTCAAAAAAACCCTTAACGGACTTCAACTAATCCTAAATCAACAACATGATCGGAAGGGCATCCAAAAATGAACATGAAATCCACTATTCACTTGATCAGAAACCCACCCACAAGGGAATCCTCAGGAGTCCCTCAAACTCTTCTCAAATACTCCAATTGATCAAACTTTTGATCATCAAAGCCAAAATCCCAACCCTAAGGGAATCCATGGGGGTCCCTCAAACTCTCCTCAATATCATCTCAATGGAACCTAGTTGTAACTTCCATCCCATAGTGTTAACCAAATACAAAGGATCCAATCAATCTAATCCTAAACCTCAAATTATTTAACCTTGAGAAGTCATTCCTAATATCTAGGTACCATGAAAAACCTACTCAAATATTCTACTCAATCGCGCCATTCAGGATCCATTCAAAATAACCTCAAAAAAACCAATCTAGAATCCACAATAAAAATCTTCTAATGACATCATGAACCTTTATCAGGTCTTTCATTGCACAACCTAACTCGCTAGAGGATTCTAAAACCAAACCATAAATAAATTCTCCTAAAAATCCTCTCCTAATCCAAAACACCATCTAAAGAGCCTCTAAATTCCAAAGGACTCCACCATCATAATATATGTGGAAAATGATCAAAATAGACTACTCACAAGTCTAATTATGAATCTAGGGTGAGAAAAAGTTAAAATACCTAAAAATGGGAAGTACACAGTGTGTACCTCATGTATAAGGCATGTTCTCCCAAATATCAATACATGTTTTGTACATATGTCTGACATTGTGTGTACTCCCCAAAGTACATGGTGTCTTACTTCAGTAAATGTCATGTACTTCAACATGGGTTAACTAAACATGTACCTAGCCATGTCCCCCATAAGGGGTCAGGCCAAGCACTGTATATATCCACTGGTTGTGTACCTAGCACGAGGTCTGGTCGTGTTCCCTACATGGCCATGTTCCCTGACACGGCTATGTCCCAGGACATACCCCGAGTCATCTCAAATGGTTTTTCCTGAACACAAATGTCATGTAACCCCTTATTCCTCACCTCAATTAAAAGGAAGAACACATGGCATGTATTCTCTGAACTACATATTTTGTAAATAAGTTTCCCTAATGAAAATCCCTTGCGATCTTCCCAAAACCCCCATTTATCCCCAAAAATACATAGATCAACCCCCATGGAGTCCCAAAAAAATCATATAAGGTTTTAAAATTTAAAATAAAATACATTATGGGATCTACAACATAAAACATAAAATATTCCTACATTGGGGATAAATACGTTGAAGCTTTAAGATCGAATCCACACCTTGCAACCATTCCACCTCGATCCAAGCTCGATTAGATGAACCAAAGAAGCCACCTCCCTCTCCCACTCTCTCTCAACCATGAAATAATCATAGGGGGGTATAGTGACCCAATCCTTTTACACATATTATTATATGATTTTTAATTATAAATATCCAATAAGTACAACCCAAAGATTGTGAAGCCTAGTATATTTGGAAGACTAGGTTCATAATACATCAAAAAGAAACTAAAACATATAATCCTTATTTTATTCTTAATAATGATATCCTAAATACATTTAATCTCCTAAAATTATGTAGGATAACCTGAGGAATAAATAAAATAAAGGGGTGAGATAAAAATACCAATAAAAGAATAATCATGATAAGAAAACATAATTTTTGAGTCAAAGGTATAATGTGATTGTTTCCAATGCTTTCACTAGGATTGTGCAACATGTGTGTTCGTTTCCCTATATTCCCACTTTCCAAAGGCAGGAATATTTCATCACTTTTTTCAATGATTTATTCTCCTTGATCAAAATGATACGTTGGGATATGGATTCCTACTTCCATGGATTCCTCCTTGGATCTTGTTTCCTAGTCTGGGTATCCATAAAATATTTGAGTCATGTTTGTGGAACTCGTTATCAGTGTCATATCTATTTTTATGTCGGTTAATTACACTGCTTCTATCTTAATAGGGAAGAAACCTTCGATCATAAGAGTAGTCACACTGGGAATCTTTGGGAATGTCTGTACATTGGGTATATTGGGCACCTGTGAATCTTCCTCTTTGGAGGGAATATAATATGAGGTATCTTATACACAAAACCCAAGGCATCTCATGTTGATAATGAGGTAATTGACACAAGGGTAAAAATTATTCCAAGGATTTTTACCTCAGGCATCCCATGTTTATTTCATGGGGTAGGAATTCTAGGTCAGGGCATGAGTTTAACATCTTTTGGAGATAGTTACAGGGTTAAATTTTTGTGGGGATAGGTTGGGTGTAGGTTTAATATCTTACAGGGATAGGATGGGGGATCAAAACACCCTATTGAGGCAGATCTGGTGGTGCATCACTATGATGGAAGATGACACACTTGAGTTTACTGATTGATCAGAATGCTCTGTAGAGTTGGATCTAGGAGGTTCATCTCTAGGAGGGGAGATATCAAACATAGGTTTACCAATGGATCACAATTCCCCATGGAGGTGGATCTGGGAGGTGTATCCCTAGGAGAGAAGATGTCACACTTGGGTTACCAATGGATCAGAATGACCCATGGTTCCAGATCTGGAAGGATGGATCGAAATGTCCTATGGAGGCGGATCTGAGAGATGTATCCCTATGAGGGAAGATAACACACTTGGGTTTACCAATGGATCAGAACACCCAATGGAGGTAGAACCAGGAGGTGCATCTCTAGTAGGGAAGATGTTACACCTGGGTTTATGGATAGATCATAATGCCCTGTGGAGCTGAATTCGAAAGGATGGATCAGAACACATCATGGAGGCGGATCCTCTCAAATAAGTAAGATTTCACACCTGGGTTTACCAATAGATAAAAATTCCTTGTGGATGCAGATATGGGAAGTGTATCTCTAGGAGGGAATATGTCACACCTGGGTTTATTGAAGGATCATAACATCCCATGGAGGTGGATTTGAAAGGTTCATCCCTAGGAGAAAATATTTCACACATGGGTTTGTCAATGGATCATAATGACCCATAGAGGCGGATCTAGGAGGTGTGTCCCTAGGAGGGAAAATTTCACACCTAGGTTTATTGATAAATCAGAATTCCCCATGGAGGTGGATTTAGGAGGTTCATCCTTAAGAGAAAATATGTCACACCTAGGTTTATTGATGGATCAAAATTCCCCATGGTGGAGGATCTGAGGGGTACATACCTATGATGGAATATGTCACACCTAGGTTTACTGATGGGTCAAAATGCCCCATGGAGGCAGATCCAGAAGGATGGATCAAAAAACACCATAGAGGTGGATCAAGAGGTGTGACCTTAGGAGGGAATATTTCACATATGGGTTTACCATTATTGATATTGAAACTCAAGGAGGCATCCTATGTAGAATGATTATGAGATAGGGATCAAAACCAATGTAGTTCGATGTCATAGTTTAAGTTCATGTCATAGGACCAATCCAAGTAGTTTAACATCATGTAGTAATGATTCTAGTGTCATGGAAGGAGTGTCAAAAATGGATGGTGTGGGGATTATATAGGGAAGCTCCCCAGTATGGGTGTCACATCTGGTGGTTGGGAAAGATAGTGTGGGGATTATGTGTAGGATCTTCCCAGTATTTGAGTCACATCCTATAGATGGGAAGGATGATGTAGGGATTATGCATAGAATCTTCCTGGTATGGGTGTCATATCTAGTGGATGGGGGAAGGTGTCATCCCATGATGATCATATATAGGGAATCATGTGTTCATCATACAAGGTAAGTCCATGGTTTTATGTCATGTGCTGAGAACATTGTCGTGCAGTTTAACATTGTATGACTAGGACATGGAGCTAGAAAATTTTACGTCATGCATCTTGGATGTAGAAGGAATCAGTCTTCAAGGGGGGTCATATCAAGGAGAGAGAAAGATATTTCATAGGGACCCTAAACCAAGAAAAATGCACAGTTTCCCTCGAATATTCCACCCTTAGGGATTACATGAACATCGCTCATGTGCCTTTGGGTGAGACATGGTATTGACACTGGCGTGGAGGAGTGGAAATCAGGAGGCCTGACGTTAGGGTCCCTATGATTAGGATAAATGAGAATTATGGTACCTATGCTTGGGATAAATAGGTAGGGTAATGGCTACACTAGAGGCATAGGGAATGTCAAGTAGGGGACTAGGAATTTGTTTCATGCAAATTTATTAGGTTTCACACAAATGGAGTTGCATGAGTTGTGGGCTCTAGCATAAGGGAAATTGAGGGGTTCAAGAGGCATGGTTGCACATAACATTTGGAATTACGTGAAAATCAGGGTGGCACAAAGTAAGATTCTATTTGCGTGAACCTAACCAGACTTAGGAGTAGTTTTTTGAGGACCACTCCATTAAAAGATAAGTCATGTGTGGTCCCACAGGAGGTCTTTCACAAAAATCCTCTACCTTTTAGGTTCTATGATCATTGTTGTTTTGTGCTATCACATAAGAGAGAGAGTTGTGTGTAGTAGAGTGTCGCTTAATATTTTAGAGAGCCTCCCTAATGGAGGGGGTGAGATTATATTTATAGCCAAAATCCTCAACTATTGGCATGAAACTTCTTGGGTGAAAAACTAAGTTGTGTGCTTCTCTATCCTTTGCTGTTGGGGATTGGACATGCAACAATTTTGGATTGACGGAATATTTGGCCTTTAGAGGGAATGTTTATGCGATGGGGTTGCATGAAACACTTCTATCTTGTGAAAAACATGTCTTTTAGGAATGGGCCTTTGGCATGCTATCGGCCTTGGGAGAATCCACGAAACCATACGTTGACTTTGGAATGAATTTTTTTTTTCTTGAGATCTGCATCTCTGTTTTCACATGCTAAATCTTGCACAAAACTTTTCTATTAGCCCTGGAATGTTCCTTTAGGGATATTCGTGTGTTTGGTTCACACAAAACTCAATGTTTGAGGTATGGGATAATATTTTAGTGCCAAAAAATTCCCCCATCCCACCCCACCTAGAATTTGTGCTAACAAGGGACCCGAAAATCAGGTTCTAAGGGAAACACCGAAGTGAGTGGCTCATTTTCGTGTGGGCACACAATTATTTCATCTGGATCTTCAACTACTTTCCACACTACACAAAACCCGATGATCAGTACCAATAAATAGGATAGGGTACCCCTTGTATAGTACATGACTTCTCATATGATAAGCCCTTTCTATCATGCATGGAACTCAGCCTTTTCATGAAAACCCAAGCCTCAGTCGCATCTTTCACACAACTCCCAATTTTTTGAAAAAACATTCATGACCTAGGGCCCCTTTTTCATGCACTCTACCAAATTTGTTCACTACCTCACTCTTTGTGTGCTAAGAACCTAAATTTTTGTGCACCTTACTTGGAACTTTCAGAATCTTCTGAAATAGAAAATCAACCAAACCAAGATGAAATTGATGTTGCCATTATCAATTGGAGTGATGAAATGGTGGGAAACCCTGAGATCTCTTGATCAAGGAGGGTTTTTCTTGATAAACATCCACTTTTGATCATGCTAACTGAATCCTAGAGGAATTATCCATTGAGAAACCACCTTATATTGTATAATTTTGGGCTAATAGATGAGTTGGGAATCCAAAGAATTGAATTCAACATGTTGCACTCTTGGTTCACACTGAATGAAAAGATCAACCACTGGAACATCAATGTTCAAGTTCAACCTGCTTGGGAGCACAGGGAAATTTCCATCTACACACTGAGTGGATGGACAAGAACAGTTACCGAGGAGCAACCAGTGGCTGAAGAGTTCCCAGATCGTTATGTAAGCATCTTCCAGAGCAGTATCTAGGACAACAGAAAAGTCTGGCATAAATACTGGGATATGCGGGTTGGAGGAAATTTTACCGTTGAGTGGGCTTGGTAGTACTGGGTATGCTTCACCTGTTTGGATTACAGTGCTGATTTGCATCATATTGGGTTATATAAGGCATTGTGAAAATTCCAATTCCACGTGTACCTCCAACAAGAGCTATTGTTGGTGCTCCTTAGTCGTTGGTCTCCAGACACCGACACTTTCTACCTTCACCATAGAGAGGTGGGAATCAGCCTGTGAGATGTGCACTACATCAGTGGAATATTGTAGAATGGGTTCTTATATGAAAATTTTCTTCCAATGCCAAATGATTGGGCAGACATGCACCAGATCTCTCTCCCATAACAGCACCTTTTGGAGGTGTTAAAGGTGAAGTTGTATCATGCTCCACCCTTCCTTAAGGATATTGCATTCAAGACATGGTTGGGCATGTTCTTGAATAAGTATCCAACTATGAAGATTCTAGGGTGGTCGAAGCCATGTCCAGTGGCACCGCAAAGGAGAAGTTTAGGATCATACTGGATAATTCTAGAGAAGGTAGAATATGATCAATGGGGATATAGAATGGTGGAGAAATGATAGCAGTTAGTCTTCTAAATCATATTCTTGGCCACATTTTTTTAATGGTTGGATGCTTCTAGTCAGAGATGCATTCATGGGTTTGTCCCTAGGGATGCTGGTGATAGTGACAATCATGTTAGTCGTCAATGGGGTGAATTTGGGGGTGTCGATGTTGGCCCATATCTACAAATAGCTGAGCCATGTGGTAAGGGGTAACATGCCTAGGAGTATTTGTATCCCGTTCTAGTTCCTAAATGGATAGATTATGATGAACTTTAGAGGCTATGATCTTTCAAATACTATCACCCCACTGAATTCTAGTTTGTATACTTCATTTCTCAACATTGTTGGGGTCCGTCCAGTGGAACTTACTGAGATCGAGGTCATGATCAGGATTGGAAATTATGAAAACTTCAACTTCCACCTATTCTCAACCCCATTTGGAATGATGTTGGGTATCCTGTAGGGTACATTAAAGCAAAGGGAGTACCTAAATACCTTCTAGGGTAGATTTTTAGTTTCTATAATTTATAGAAATACCTACTTCAATCCATAAACTCTATCTCAGTACTCTTAGCAGTTTGGATACATCCAAAAAAATACAAGGAGGGTATACATGGGGGTTTATGAAGATCAGTATCCATGTATCCTTCATCAGTTGTGGTGTATGCTGATAGGTGAGGGCTCAGGGGAAACCATCGTGCTACCACCGACCAATGTGAATGCTTTCCTATCTCAGGATTATACCAACAATTCTGTAGCAGCTTACCCAGGAACAATATTTCATCAATGTATAACAGTGATCTCATCAGCGAACGAGGTACTGGAGCAGCAAGGAGGTAGGTGGGAGACTCTTTGAGGTACAAGCTAGGCATTGGGAGTGGATCAAGCTAGAGATGCAGTAAGGGAAGTGCAAGGTGTTTTTGAACCCTTACCTCCCAAAGTGGAGGGCATTCACTAAAAATAATTGTGGGAGCAAGTAGGGAGCTCTCAGGCTGGAATCAGAAAAGTCAAGGAGGCCCCGAGAAAGAAGTTGTGGTATCTCTTGGAGCCGACCACTAATTCCAAGTTGTGGATGATGCTAACCCGGGAAAGGATTAAACTGATGGAGGTGGTAAACACCCAAATCACTACCAAGGTTTCCTTATATAAGATATTTGAATACCTATCAACCATGGATACCTTTTCCCATCAATGTGTTCACCTGAGCTTCTTCCTGGCTCAGTGCGGGTGATGTTTGGTGGTGTGCCTGAACGTAAGGAGACACCACGTAAAGATGAATCAACTTAGGAGGCATCATATGGTGATGGAACATAGGGATCTAGTGATGGAAAATTATATGGATCAACTGTTGAGTAGATGATTTCCTGAGAGAGTGGTGATATCGCTCCTTCGGATGACTTCGACTTGGTCAACTTCCTCAAGGTAAGCTTGTTAAATCACTTATATTTTCCGGTACTTCAAATATTTTATTCAGGATCTCTAACTAGGGTTTTTTTATGAAGGAGAAAGATGAAAATAGACAAGTGTTCCCTGTTAGAGGGGATGAGGTTTTTCCCATGGGTGCTGGAGAGCACACTCTTGAACCTGTGCCTAAGGTTGTCGCAACTAGAGGTCCCGCTGAAGTGGTTAGGGTGGCAAACTCTAAGACTTTTATCCTCCCAATCATATATGGGGTACCATGCCCTAGAATTATAATGAAGGTACCCACTACTAGAAAATTGGGTCACCTGAGGTGTCTTATTATCGAGATCCCCCTACCTCAAGGTGAGATTAAATCTCAATCCACCTGATCCATTTTTTAGACTTTCACATATCCTTTTCATCAACATGTTTATCTTTTTTTCTACATATTCTGATCAACCAATGCTAGTGGGGCAGTGCCATCCGTTGAAGTGTTGATCGGTGTTGAGGGGTTTCCTGTGTGGAACTCTCTGTCGAGACTTGGGGACCAAGTATTCAGATTCTCAGTCTCTTTAAGTATTTTTCTCTTACATGAGCCATGTTTTCCCAACTTTTCATTATTGATCAAATTGAATAATGTTCTATTATTTCAATTAATTCTCAAAAGGGTTCATTCCCAGAAAATGGTTGTGGTTGGAGTATCTGGGGGGCCTTCCCTGATCATTGCATCATATCTTGAGGGTCCATTTGTTCAATTTGACCTGGCCATGGTCCCAAGAGGGAAACCTACGATGGTTGTGGGTGAAGCCACTAGTGGGGCAGAGCTCGATACTCGTAGAGGTGATGTTAATGAGGAAGGTTCAAATGAAGATAGACATCCTCTTGACATGGATCTCGACCTGACCAAGAAGATCCCATAGGAGGTCCATGTTACTGTTATCCTTATGACTTTCCCTGAATATGATCCTACCCCACCTAAGGAGCTAGAAGACTATGGAACTAATTTCTATAAAGAGAACTTCATTTTCTAGAATAGGGCATGGAGGATCATGCATCATTTCATCACTCAGACCCCAGATCCATATCTGGTGATCCAAATGGGGTCTCTTCACTATTGGTTACATAACCTGAGCACCAAAGGGGTGGAAACTCGCATTCTCCATGCATTGGTTTGTGACTACCTTAATGAGAGGTTGCGGACGGAGTGACATAATTTGGATGTCTCCTTTTATAAGAATAAATATAATAGCACCCAGAATCTCTAGGAGGACAATGAAGAAATTCAACATCTAGTGGAGTAGGTAAATGAGAATGTAGGTTTCCTCAATGATCAAGAATAGGTTATAGAGGGCGCAACTAGTGGCAGCTGAGGACCAAGAATGGAAAGTAATGTCTCAGATAGATGAGTACTAGGCCGAGAAGGACTGGGTATGGATCAGGGATAATGAGATTTGTCTTGTGTCTAAGGAGGATGAAGCAGTGTTTGGGAGGCTGTAACAGACCCTAGAGGCCTCTCTCTAGAGGATGGCTAGGATGGAGCACTCAATTTCCTGGATAGAGTGGTAGGGGAATTTTTTCTAGGACTTAATATAGGCTCCAATGTGTGGATGACCCTTGATAACTATTGAATTTTCTTTTTCTTAAAAATTTCTACATACATGGATGTATTCCTTTTTTCACATTTTTATTATCAACCTGAAATCATATTCACGAGTCATTCAATGATAAATCCCTAAGACTATGTGATTCATTCTTAGTGTGGAAAAAAAGGATTATCATGTGTGTACCCATTTGTATGAGAGTTTCAGACAATCATCGAGCACTCATGGTCTACATTTTTCAACTGGACACAGAGGCAGTTCAGGTCGATAAGATCTATGGATGGAGAACATGTCTCTTTGAATAGCCAAATTTATTTTACAATGTGTGATCGTTCATGAATGGGGTAATGTCTAGGTAGTTGAATTATATTCAAACAAAGAGGAATGAATACCATGAATTACGATGTTTGGGATTTAGAACATGATGGGGGTGGCATGATGATGGAGGATAACTGCTAACCATGTTCGAAACACAGCATCTATTATCATTTTGCTAAGGATGGGGAAAAAATTAGGTTCAACCACTTACTGTGTTCAAAACATGGAAATTATCTCAAAATATCATCCAAAGTATTCTAGGGCATGTTCTCGGATGGTAGGTGATCCAGTTTAGCTAGGAACCATTGTTGTTAGGGAGCTCGTTCGAATGTGGAAGATGATGAGGATCCAAATAAAGGGATACACAAAGCATAAATATGAGGTGATGGAATATTTAAATGGATTCCAACCCTCTTGTAATTATTCCATCGTGGCTTAGAGCACATTGGTGTGGCGTATCGTTCTAAAAAAAGTTCAAACTCATCTTCTAAGGGGAGTGTCATCTCGAACCCTTAGCAATGGTCGGATAATATGAATGATGTGGTTGGTGATCGACACTGGAGTAAAGATTCTCAGAAAAGGGCCTAATATGACTTATAGTTTTATTTCATGCAATGGTGGCGATAGACACATATTTTAACATCATACGGTGAGGATGATGGTCATGCATTTTAACGTCATATAGTGAGGATGATGGACACATAGTTTAATGTCATGCATTTAGAATGATAGACATGCAGTTTAACATCATATGGTGTGGACATGGTTTGTGGAGATCATGTGCTCAGTTGAGTATTATTTCTTCCTCATTTCAGGTCAAGAGGGACTCCCATGTCCATTGCATTGGATAGGGTTACATTTTAACATCATGTTGAAGGATGTTTGAATTGATATTAATGGTACATGCCCAGCCAAAGTAGAAAGAGTTGTAGAAGGGTAACACAATGAGGGTACTCTCTAGAGAGGCATATAGGAATACCCTACAGTAAGAGAGATAATATGGGGTGCATCGTACACAGTTTAATGTAATGATTCTTGGACCAAGTTGGGGGAAATAGTTTAAGGTCATAATGCTTGAAACATTTTTATATCTCAAAGGTGACATGTTTGGAATAGGGTAGAGGTAACCTGGTGTGAATAAGGTTCCTAGGAGGCCCTGCCATACATAAAATCCTAGATAAAACTTATATGTGCACAGTTTAAGATCGTGGTGTTTGGACCATGAATCCTAGTTTAAGGACATAGATTTTGGACCATAGGGTGAGTGTCTGAGAAGGATATATATAACATGGAAGAGAAACAACCTAACATGAATTGAAGGCTAAAGGGATCCAACCCCACACAACATGTTCCTAAGAGGACTGGAACACAGTTTAAATTCATGATGCTTAGACTTGGACTCCTAACTTATAGTCATAGAGTTTGGACCATGTGCACCCTAAAGTGTTTTACGTGGAACGAAGGAGTAGTAACCCGATGTGAATAGAGATCCAAAGGATTCCCTACACTATGAAAAACATAAGAAGAAGTCTGTAAATAGTTTAAGGTCATGAGGCTTGTACTAATGAGGGATTTGGGTCTCGAAGGAATGTGTGACATTGAAAATGTTACCCGTCATGAATTATGGGGCCTAAGAGGACACCTAATACCACACAAAACATCCCTAAGATATCTTGCACACAGTTTAAGGTCATGATGATTAGACTATGGATTTTAGTTTAAGGTAATAAATCTTGGACTGGAGGGAGGCATGTCTCAAAGAAACATGTGCAACATCAAAGGAACCTAGTGTAAAGGAGAGGCCTGGGAGGCCACCCGATGTCACAAAAAAAATCTGAGACAACTGGCACACAGTTTAAGGTCGTGATGCTTGGACCAAAGGATTGATCATCTTAAGAGTATATGTACGGTGTGGCAGAGTAATAAACCAAATGTTAATTGAGGTCCAAAGAGGCTCAATGCCACACAACACATTCCTAGGATGACTTTCACACAGTTTAGAGTTGTGATACTTATACTTAGACTCCTTGTTTAAGGTTATTGAGTTTAAAACATGGGGTTCCCATGCATCTCAACCTTGATTCATAAAAAACCCCTCCCAAATCCTTATACTATGTGATCCATGCTTGGTGTGAGAAACATGGAGCGGTATGGAGTTCCCATTATTCATAGGGGAGAACACAACAAGGGGCGGAAGTGGCCGATGAATCCAAAAAAGATGATTGTGACTTCCTAGACTTGGATAGTAAGAGGGGGTAACTGATAGATGGGTAAAAAATATATACCATGTTCGAAACACAAGTTCTAGACTCGTGTCGGTTGAAGAAGGGGTCAAAAAATGTAGGACCGGCTATTTAATGAGTTCGAAACATGAGATCCATTGTTTTCTGTCGAATATACTTTGAGGTGTGATCCTAGGACGGTGGGTGAGCCAGTTTGTCATGGGACTATTCTTCTAGGGAGGCTATTTAAACTGGTAGGATGACGATTATCCAAATTTGAGAAAGTTAGAAGTGCACAGATGGACGTGTGGGTAGGAAAGATTCAAGCCTCGCCTAGAGGGGAAAGACCTTGAAGTAAATAAATGGAAGGTATGGTCCTGAGACAATATATTTATGCATCACTAAATACCCCATAAGGATGGGAATTAATCCACATGTATTTCTATATCATGACATGGTAGGAGGAAAACACCAAAAGGGGGAAGTCCTCTCTGGTGAGGATATCAAATCATCTCATATTAAGAGGAATCTTGGTTTTATATAGGGTAGTGTGTGGTTCATCTCATAATTATCATATCATCATGGTTTTAGATGGTGTATTTCCTAACATCCCATACTTATCATACAGGGTATCCCAATTTTAAACATGGTGTTTTCTATATCCCATACTTACCATATGGTTCATCTCGATCTTAGATGGGTTAAAGATGTCATTTAACATTGTGTGATAAGAAAATTAGGCTTGGCAATTTAAATTTGTACAACTCGGACTAAGGATACTGATAGTTTAAAGTCATAGAGGTTGGACTATAGGGACAGTTGCTGGTTTAATTTCATGTAGCTTTAACTAGGGGGGAATGAGTGTCTCAAGAATGTTTTTGTGACATGCCAAAGAAATAACCTAATTTTAAAGGAGGGTAAAAAGGGACCCACTTCTAGGAAAAACTTGAAAAACCATACCTCGAGTTGATGTCATGACATTAGGAAAGAAAATACCCCACAATGAGCTGACAAAGGGGGTTGGTCCCTGTATTAGATATATGGTCATCACTGCATATCTCATGAGGATGGTAATCAAGCCACACGTAGTTCTAGAACATGGCCTAGTAGGAGACCAATGCCGAAAGGGGGAAGTCCTCTCTAGTGAGGATATCAGATCATCCCACCTTAAGAGGTGAGGCATCCTGAATTTATATGGGGTAAGGTTGCAGTTTAACATCATGTGATAAGGACATTGGCGGGGCTTATGCATTGAGGTGCATGTTCTTTTATTCCTTATATCAGATCTTCAGGGTATCTCGGCCCGCAAATGGGTCAAGGTAAATGAATGGGTCTTATACCAAGAAAGGAGTCCCAAGAGAGCATTCTGGGGAAATAGTTCCACAGGTAATGGAAGGTTTTGTGGGGAATCTGTGACTAGGTCTAAAAAATAAAGTATGAGTGTCACTGTGTATCCCATGTGAATGGGAATCAAGACACACATAGTTCTGGAAATAGGTAGAGGCGTATGCTTCATCATGGAGGAAGAAAATCATGAGAATGAGGGGTGAATGCACACATTTTAAGGTCATAATTCTTGGACCAAGTATCCTAGTTTGAGGTCATAGAGATTGGACTTGCAGCAACTAGTTTAAGTTCATAATGCTTGGACCATGGGAGGGGGGTTTTGAGGATGCTCGTGTGGTGAAAGAGTCAAAACCCGATGTGAATGGATCCAAGGAGGTCCTGCACCACATGAAGTGATCCTAAATCCAGTTGCACATAGTTTAATTTCATATAGTCTGGACCATGGAAAATAGTTTAAATTCATGTTGTTTGGGATATAGAAAATTAGTTTAAAGTAATGATTCTTGGATTGGGGAGGTAATGTTTTTTACAAGGGTATATGTGTGGCATGAAAGAGGTAAAACCTTGTGTGAATAGAGCTAAGGGAGGCTCGCATACCACACATGTACCGGGAAGAAAATGGAACATAGTTTAAGGTTGTAATGATTAGATCATGGTGAAGGTGGAAAATAGTTTAAATTCATGATGTTAGTACTAGGAGGATGTTGGTCTCAAGGGTTTCTGTGTGGAATGGTATAGGTAATACCTGATGTGAAAGGATCCAAAAAGGCTTATGTGCCACAGGAACACCTTGAGATGAACTCCACCTAGTTTAAGGTCATAATTCTTAGACTTTAAATAGGGACAAGGGTCCAAAGGGTTGATAGATTTTTGGTTGGCCCTGAATATAGAAAGTCTAGGTGTCTCTACATTTCCCATTAGGATGGAAATCAAGCCACACGTAGTTCTGGAACATGGATTGGAAGGAGGCCAATGCCAAAAGTGGAGTATCCTCCCTGATGAGGGCATCTCGTGTTCATGACACGGGGTGGGGCTATAGTTTAACATCATGTTTTAAGGATGTTAGTGTTTGTTCATCTCATATCATGTGATGAATATCTATTCTAAGCAGGGTAAGGTTTTTTGACCATCTCCTAATTTATTGTATGAGGAATCCTGATTTTATATGGGTTAATTATTTTGGATCGTTATATACTTATTGTAGAGGGAATCTTGATTTTATATTGGGTAAGGTTTTTTGGATCATAACATACTTATCATATGGGGAATCCCAATTTTATACGAGGTAAGGTTGTAGTTTAGCCTCCTGTGTTGAGGATGTCAGGATTTGTAGTTTAAAGTTGTACAACTTGGACTATATGGGCTGCAAATAGTTTTAGGTCATAAAGCATGGACCGATTGAAAATAGTTTAAGATCATATTTCATGGACCAATTGAAAATAGTTTAAGGTTGTACTACCTAGACTGATTGAAAATAGTTTAATGTTATATTGCCTGAACTCTTGAGCATCTTGTTAGTTTAACATCATAAAGCTCAGATCCTTGAGAATAGTTTAAGGTCATGTTTCGTAGACCAAGGGATGCTATTAATTTAAGGCCCTAAAGCTCGAACCAGGAGAGGATCCTTACGCAAAGTAATGCTTGAGAAAATTAGAATTGGTGTGATGTGTGACATGCTCTCCGTCCATAGTGATCAAAGAGTATGATCCATTGGAATAGACTTCATGGGTAAGGTAAGGTCCCTCCCATTTGGGATCCAACTTTTAGGGATTTTTTACAGGTATCATTGGCATTCTGAGATCCAGTACCATGTCACCTTAGAAGAAGGAGTGGAGGAGAACATTATTTTTGAACGATCTTGCTACCCAATTCTGGTGCCTCTCTAGATTATGCAAGGCCTAGAATCGATTATCTTCGAGAGATTCCAACTCAGCTAAATGGATTTCTAAATTTTTTTCTAGAATTATCTTGTCATAGATAGATGTTCAGAGTGATGGAAACTAAACCTCGATAGGAAGGACTGCCTATGTTCTATATACCAAGGAAAAAGGGGTCGCCTAGGTGGAATTACAAGTCATCATTCAATAGTCCAAGAGGGAATTGGGGAGCTTTTCCAGCTAACTCTTCTTGTTATGGACCACCATCTTCTACATAATGTTATATAGGGTCTTGTTAAACGACTCAATCTATCCATTTTCCTGCACATGGTAGTGGGATGTATGGTTGGAATGTATGTTGTACTTGGCATACAAATTCTTTATCATGGAAGCCCAAAAGTTGGTTCTTTTTTCAGTGAGAATAGTGTGAGGAACTCAAAATCGATGAATGGTGTGGAATTTCATGAACTCAGTCACAGATTGGGATTTTACTTCCTTGAGGGGAATCAATTCTACCCACCTAGAGAAGAAGTATATTTTAATCAGAATAAACCTACACTGGTAGGCTGTCATCGATGGGTAAGGTCCCATGATGTCGAGTCCTTATACTGTGAAGGGCCAAGAATACTTGGTGGTGTGGAGAAGATATGGAAGTCTATGAACAAAATTGGAATGAATATGACACATGTGACACATTTTGGTGAAATTGATGCAATCAAGGACCATGATGGGCTAGAAGTAGCTCAGCCTCCAAATTTGGTGAGAGAGCTTCAATCCCACTTGATGTGTGCCTCAGGACTGGCATGTACTTTCTGAATAACCTGGGGAATCACATCTACCTAGATGTAATAGAGGATAATACCATCAAACCAACATCTATATAGATACTTCTCAAGGTTAGGCCCACTTTGGAGGGTGAACTGAGTTTCACACTGATAAATTCGATCACACTTGGCTCAATCTTACGGGAGAATCCCACACTAGAGGTATTCAATGAAGGGATTTGTCCAATCAGGTGTCTCCTCTACTATAGGGGGACCTGAGGGCCCTGGAATAGAAGCACCAACAACAAATTAGTTCACCTGTTGCCTATAATCGTCACCTGGATTGGCATGGGAAATTATCCTCTGATGTGCCACGTGGATATAACAACTCTTCTCTTTATTTCATATTTAAACATGATTTATTACATACAATTGCACTAAATACAAATCAAAAGATCAAGAGGTCTAGTGTATTTAGAAAATTAGGTTCATTACATAACAACTTAAAACATGAAAATAAAAATTTTTATTGAAAACTTCCATTACATGACCACAACATTCCTTCATACATAACACTACATGGGATAACCTGATAACATACATAAGAAAGGGGTGATCTATAAAGATCAGTAAGGGAATAAACAAGGCATAACATGAGGAATACGATAAATTTTAGACAATAGGAATATCAATGGAACATAAAAGGAACATGAATAATAATTCATGATATAGTATGATAACATAATATCGAAAATGTGATAGCAACATGAAACATGATATTAGCATGAGTCAAGGCTCATTACACATGGAGGGGCATGAGTCAAAGATAATCGCAAATGAAGGAGCATTATTCGAGCTCATTGAACATGGAGGATCATGATTCAAACTCATTTCACATGATGTATCATGATACTAAATATTACCCAATGCATTGGAGTGATATTAGGGTGTACCCTTCATAATCATTTTGTCTTCATGGTTAAGTGTGCCACATAAATCATACAATATGGATTCATTAATCATCATAGTTTATTCCACGATCAAGGAAATGTGGAATATATACATATATATCCAAAATCAATAAGTATATATGCATAAAGGTGAATAACCTTTATAGATAAATGGGTATGGTATTCACTACACAATGATTTTTGGCATGAAAAAATCACGGTGCAATTTCGACAGCATAACAGCGTCATATAGAAATTCATAAAAATGGTTGATGAGAGAGAAAGGGGTATCTCATCATTTAGACATGAAATGGAAAGTAAGAGGGATGTGTAAGGACATTCCCCAACATAATTAATTGTAAATATAAGTCATGACATAATAAAGAGTCGTGAAGTGAGAGGAGAAAGCAAAAGAACCCTTACAAAAAAAATCATGGTAACGGGTGTATATAAAGGTTCTTAGGAGGGAAAATTGAGAGTTAAAGGGGATATCATCATTTATAAAACAAGTGTACAGTAATTGGGATAGGTAATAATTTATATCAACATAAGAAAACATAAATTAAAAAGGCATATCATAAATGAAGTGCTTGATTAAAAGAGGAGATAGAGAATCCCTTACAGAATTTTGGCATAGTAACGGTTTAGGTAAGGGTCCAAATGAGGAAGGATAAATAATCCCACATACAAATAAAATTAATTTTATAGTAATGTAATTATTAAAAATGAATATAAATATAATAAATTGAAATTAAAATAACTAATCACAAAGAAGGTGCTTGAATTCAAAGGTGAGGAGAAAAATATCTTACTTGGATGTGTGACTCCAAAGGCTTAGGAGAGGCTTCTTAGGAGCTTGGGGTGACTTAAGAGAAATTTAGGGAGTATAGGAAAGAGGTTGGACGAGTTTAAAGGAGTTTTAGTGAAGAGAAATGGGATCTTGGGAGGATTTATATAGGAAAGAGGGTGGATTTCTTTAATATTTTTTGTTTTAGACACTATATAATAAAATATTCAAAACCAAAAATCATAGCATGGTTTTTTCCCATGGTTTATGAAAAAGGGTATTGGTATAAATTATTTTGTAAGTACAAGGGTCGAACTCATTAAAATATTTCCCTTGATCATGTGGAGCTGAGTCACACTCTTATAGAAATGAATTTAAAATCATAAAATATATTATATGTCTTGGAGGATTCATAATCGATTTAAAAAATAAATAAAATAAACTTAAAACTAAATTATTTTAAATATAAAACATATATTTGAACAAATATACCTTTTATTGTATTTATTACATCATTATTGAGTCATTATGATGTCATAAAACACACTGTATATTTATACAGTATTTAATTTTTACCCAAAAATTTGACTATCCTAGAAAATTATGAAAAATTCACCGTTGGATAACTTGGATGTCCTGATTCCAAAAATAATATTCATTTTATCTAAATAATTTTCTAAATATGTGAATTTTCACTTTTAAAATAAAAATTGACATTTATTGAAAATGACAGGTTTTTTGACAATAACAGTTTTTGAACCCTAATTAAAATTACATTTGACTTCATGAAAATTATATTATTATTAATATTTAATAAAAGTAATTTAATAATGATATTTTATTAAAATATTATTTATTTAAAAAATCCATTAATTCTTCAAAATAGATTTCTTAATTGAATTTGAATATTAACCAAAAATACTATTTGAACTTTAAAAATCATTTACAAAGTAATAATAATAGGAAGAAAATATATTTATTATTATTTAAAAAAATAATGTAAATAATATTATTTTTGGTGTCTTGATACATATCCCTTTATTACACCAACATAATCCCTAAGAGTAAGGTGCGCGATGGTGGGGCTTTTATGGGGTCATTCGGTGAACATGGTTTGGGTCGTGATCTCAGTGGGCTTAAACGTCTCCCGTAAACGATTTCGATCATGCTTATGTTTTTAGATCTTGTCTTGGGATTGGTCTAGAGAAAAGACTATAAATTATATCTCCCTTAGAAGCTCCGATAAATGGGCTTCATAGGGTACGATCCTACTGGTTGAGGTCACCACTTCCTTTGTTTGAGTCAAAAGGATTTATTAAAACCCTATATTTATACTAGTCATGTGATCACTATTCAACGGCTATATTATCAATGGTAATGATACTTAACGGATATTTAAAATAAAATTGGATAAAATAAAACATAATAATTTCATGTGTTTTCTATATCCATTAAATCAAAAAGGGGAATTTTATTTATAACATTTAGGATGTTTACAACCTTCCCTCCTTAAGAAAGTTTTCCCTAAAAAATCATTTTCCCACACTAAAATATATGAGGGTAACTCTGCTTCATCACCTCCTATGGTTCTCACATTGCTTATTCAAACTTGTGGTCTCACCATAACACCTTGATAAGGGGGATTGTCTTATTTCATAGAACTTTTTCTCTACGATCTAAGATCTTCACCGATTGCTCCTCATAGGAAATGTCATTCTCCAATGGTACCACCTATGGATTGAATGCATGTGATGGGTTTGGGATGTACTTTCTTAATATGGATACATGGTATACATAATTTACTTAAGATAGGTTCAGTGGAAGTGATAGTCGATAGGCCATTACTTCAATGTAATCAAGGATCTCAAAAGGGGCAATGTACCTTGGACTCAGATTTACCTTCTTCCCAAATCTCATCACTCTCTTCCATGTATATATATAGAGGAATACCATGTCTCCAATATTGAACTATAGCTCACATCGATGATTTTCATCATAGCACTTTTTTCGATTATGAGTAGCTTTGATGTGCTGTTGGATGGTCTTAACCTTCTCCACCATTTCTTTGACCATTTCCGGACCTAGAAGTTTTCGTTCCCCAACTTCATCCCAACATGCCAGTGTTCTTCACCTCTTCCCATAAAGGGCTTCATAAGGGTCCATTTGGTTGCTCAAATGGAAATTGTTGTTATAAGAGAATTCCAGCAAAGGAAGATGTTGGTCCCAGCTGCCTTTGAAGTCAATTGAGAAAGATATCAACATTTACTCAAGTGTTTGGATAGTCTGCTCGGATTGGACATCAGTTTAAAGGTGATAAGCCATACTGAAATTCAACTCAAAGTTTAGAGCATGCTAGATACTTTTCTAAAACTTAGAGGTGAATCTTAGATCTCGATCAGACACAATCAATAGTGGTACTCCATGAAGCCTTACCACTTCTCTAATGTATATCCATGCTATTTGATCCAATGAGAAATCCTCTCTAATCGCAATGATGTGTGAAGTATTTGTAAGATAATCCACAAAAAACCAGATAGAATTGTTTCCCTTGGATGTATTTGAATTCTAGTGACAAATTCTATGATGATGTTTTCCCATTTTCATATTAGTATGGGTAATGGTTGCATCATCCCCTTAGACTTCTGCCTTTCATCATTCACTTTCTAACATACTTGACATTTTGATGTATATTCTGCGATCTCCTTCTTCATGTTATCCCACCAATAGTGCTCTCAAAGATCTTAATATATCTTTGTGCTTCCTAGGTGAATGTAGAAAGTCGAACTATGTGAATCATCCAAAAGTTCTTTCTTTAACTCATGATTTGATGGAACACTTAGTCTTGACCTAAATCTCATAATTCCTTCTTCATTAACATTGAACTCCGAGGATTTCCCTTTTCTGATAGTTTTCACTTTATTTTGAATTCTCAAATCATCTTTTTGAGCATTCTTTAACCTTTCCAAAAGAGACTGTTGATCAATAATTTGTGAAAGGGTTGATGATATTCATTTCTTTATGATTACCATTTCCATATTCTTCAAGTCTAAGAAGATCGGATCCTTCTCAATTCTCGTCAATGATAGAATTGTTGGGTCCTTTCTACATAGAGAATCCGCCACCTTGTTCACTTTCCTAGGATGATAGTTGATTGATCAGTCATAATCCTTAATGAGCTCTAACCATTTAGTTGGAGCATATTTAGATCTTTCTGTGTGAATATATCTATGAGAATTTTTTGATCTGTATATATTTCACACTTCTCCCTAAAGAGATAATGCTACCAGATTTTTAATGCAAAAAGCATAGTTTCCAACTCCATATCATGTGTGGGATAGTTTTTTTCATGAATTTTCAACTGCCTTGAAGCATAAGTTATGACTTTATCATTTTTCATCAATACACATCCCAATCCCTTCTTTGAAGAATCATTGAAAATTATGAAAAGATCCCCACTTGTGCGTAGTTTGAGTATCAGGGAACTGATCAACCTCATTTTTAACTCCATAAATCTTTCTTCACATTAATCATTTCAAGAAAATTTGACTCCCTTCCAAGTTATCTTGGTAAGAGGGTTTTACAATTGTGATAAATTTATCACAAATGGGCGATAATATCCAGCTAACCCAAGGAAGCTATAGATATTTGTCACAGATGTTGGCCTCAGTCATACCTCAATTTCTTTTGTCTTGGAAGGATCCAAAGATATCCCATTTCTTGTGATGATATGCCCCAAGAATGAGACTTATTTCAACCATAACTCACACTTGTTTTACTTTACATAGAGCTTCTCCTTTCACAAGATCTTAAGTACAGTTCATAGATACTCCTCATGCTCCTCCTTGGTTTGGGAGTATATTAGAATATCATCTATAAATACTACCACAAATTTTTTAAGGTAATCTCTAAAGACTATATTCATAAAGTCCATGAATATTGATATAGAATTAGTGAGTCCAAAAGGCACCACTATGAAATCATAGTTTCCATACCTCGTATGAAAAGTAGTCTTGGGGATATCCTCCTTCTTCACCCTTAATTGGTAATATCCTGACTGTAGATCCACCTTGGACAAATATTTTTCTCCACGTAGCTGATCGAACAAGTCATCAATTTGTGGAAAAGGATACTTTTTATTTATCATGATTTTATTGAGCTCACAATAATCAATGCAGAGGCGCATTGACCCATATTTATTCTTGAAGAAGAGGACTCGTGCACCCCATGGTGAAGTACTTGGGTGTATAATCCCTTTATACAGGTTCTCCTATAGTTGTTTATTTAGCTCCTCAAGTTCCACAACATCTATCCTATACTGAGTCTTGGATATTGGAAATACACTAGGAATAATTTTGATAAAAAATAAGACCTCTCAGCTAGGAGGAAGACTAAGAAATTCCTAGAGAAACACATTAGTATATTCCCTCAGAATAGTCATGTCTTCAAGGATGATCATTTCCATAGAATTAATCATTTGAGCTAGATACGTCTTCTCATAGGGCAGTAATATCCATTCTTGAGATGATGGTGCTAAAAAAGATTCATCCACCTCCTTGCACTTGTATAGAATTGGGGGTTGATTCTCCATTTGGAGAGTGATTTTCCTCTCACAGAAATTTATGTTGGATTTATATAGGGAAATCCAATCCATGCCCATAATTGCATCAAATTCTTCCAAGGAAAGTATGAAAAGGTTTTTCAAAAAGTTAAATCCACAAATTGTGATAGGGGAGGAGTTATATACATGGGATGCAATAATCTCCCTATTTTTTGTTTTCACCAACATCTCTACTTCCATGATTTATGGTGTTTTTTTAATAGTTCTACTAGACTTTTGTGATATAAAGGAATGTGTAGAAATAGAATCAAAAAGTACATTCACTATTCTTGAATGAATCACTATTTTACCTGTCACCACTTCATTTTCAGGATTCACTTTGGCGGTAGTGGTGGAAAAATCTTTTCCTTTCTACCTTAGAGGTTGTCGGTTTCCTCTGAAAACCCTTGGCATAAAGCACTGGTTTTCAAAGTTCCCTAGTTATTTTCAATTATAGCGATAAAAAATGCGTTGAGGGTCAACTGAAGTGTTCCTTTCCTCTATCACATTGGTGGGTTTCTCCTATCAGAAATTATTAGCCAAGTTCCCTTCTCTTCTGCACCTAAATCATTTCCTTAATCCCCTTATTCAATTTCTGGGGTGCTTCTTTCTATACCTTTGACAAGTGGGATATTATAATTTCTTAGTATCATTAGATTTATCCATCATACCACCAGAATTAAAGTACACTTTCCACTTATTATCCCCATAACACCCCTGAGATTCACCGATTTCCATCTTGAATTTGAGGGAACATCATACAATTTCTTCATAGTTATCAAAGTCACGGATTTATAAGTCTTTTCGTAGGATAGGATTTATCCCTCCAAAGAAGTGGTCAACCTTGCATTTGGGGGTAACGACTAAACCAGATGCAAATCGTGCAAGTCTTGTAAATTTTTCCTCATACGCCCCAACAGATTCCTCATCCTTTTTCTTGGGTGTAATGAAATCTCCTTCCATATTAAGATGGAGGGTGCGGGGAAAACATTTATCAAAAAACATTTCTAGAATTTTTTTCTCTTCATTACTTCAATCTCTTTCCCAAAATTCATATTCTTGATCAATGTCCACCATTGATCAGCTTCACCCTCCATACGATAAACAGCTAGAAGAAACTTCTCTTGTTCGGAACATTGAAGGATGGAGAATATATTTTCAATGGAATTGATCCATTGATCCGTGATTAAGGGATCGAATGATCCACTGAAAGTAGGATACCTTTGTCGCCTGAAGCTCTCGATTGCAGGTTGCTCTCTCTTAGGGTTGTTTGGGCGGTCCTCCTGGTCTAGGTTTCTATTAAAAACTTGGTTTAACTAAGAGAGTATCATGAAAAAGTTTTTGATTCCCACTCCCATCGAGTTGGGAATCTCATTGGGGAAATCCTCACACTACCCTTCGCATGGGTTGTTAGCATGATTCTTCTAATTTCTGGCCATTGGCTATAATAAAATAAAAATTAGTGATGATTATCTTAGATAGTTAAACACGTAAAGGGGTATACAATGATATTAAAGGGATAACTTATAAATTACATTTACCTCTTTAACTTATGAGTTTCTAAGCTTCAGTCTATGTTATCTATGATCTACTTCCTAACATATATTATTATGGTATTTTTTCCCTTGATAATGGTTTGTAATGATCTTATAAATTTACCAAAGACTATCCCCTAGGAGTTTCAAACTAGGTGCGCAGTAAGGCCCATTTTTGTGTACCGGGTTACCCTGAGTCAAGCCCGGAACACCTTGTCAGATTTTTTACTCCTAGTTACATCTATGGAAAAACCACATCCACTTTTATTATCCAAACATTGATTTATTTTCTTGATAAACCAATTACTCTATACTTACCAAAATTTAGGGATGTTTTCATACACTTAGTCTTATCCCTAAGTGTTTTCACTAGGGTTTTATAATCCTAATCCCAAAAATAACTAAATCAATACTATAATACCAACTATAACAACTCTTCTCTTTATTTCATATTTAAACATGATTTATTAAATAAAATTTCACTTAATACAACTCATAAGATCGAGAGTTCCAATGTATTTGGGAAATTGGGTACATTACATAACAACTTAAAACATGAAAAACAATATCTTTATTGAAAACTTCATTTACATGAACACAACATTCCTTGATACTTAACACTACATGGGATAACCTGAGGAAATACATAAGAAAGTGGTGAGATATAAATCCAAGTAAGGGAATAAACAAGGCATAACATGAGAAATACAGTACATGTTAGACAATAGGCATATCAATGGAAAATAAAAGGAACATGAATAATAATGCATGATATAACATGATAATCATAACATAGTAAATGTGTAAACAACATACAATATGATATTAGTATGAGTCAAGGCTCGTTGCACATGGAGGAGCATGAGTCAAAGCTCATTGCACATGAAGGATCATGAGTCAACCTCATTTCACATGGAGTATCATGAGTCAAACTCATTGAACATGATGTATCATGATACTAAATATTACCCAATGCATTGAAGCGATATCAAGGTGCACCCTTCATAATCATTTCATCTTCATGGTTAAGTGTGCCACATAGATCATACAACATAGATTAATTAATCATCATAGTTTATTCCACGATCAAGGAAATGTGGAATACATACATATATATATCCAAAATAAATAAGTATTTGTGCATAAATATGAATACCCTTGATAGAGAAATAGGTATGGTATTCACTACACAATGATTTTGGCATGGAAAAATCACAGTACAATTTCGGCAGCATAACGACATCATATAGAAATTCATAAAATGGGTTGATGAGAGTGAAAGGGGTATCTCATCATTTAGACATGAAATGAAGAGTAAGAGGGGCATGGAAGGATATTCCCCAATATAAGTAATTGGAAATAGAAGGCATGACATAATAAAGAGTCTTGAAGTAAGAGGAGAAAGCAAAAGAACCCTTACAAAATTTCATCATGGTAATGGGTGTACGTAAAGGTTATTAGGAGGGTTAAATGAGAGTGAAATAAGAGATAATCATTTATAAAAAAAATTTACATTAAGTGGGATAGGTAATAATTAATCCCAACATAAGAAAAAGAAAATTAAAAAGGCATATCATAAATGAAGTGCTTGATTAAAAGAGAGAGAGAATCCCTTAAAGAATTTTAGTATCGTAACAGCTTAGGTAAGGGTCCAAATAAGGGGGGATAAATGATAATTAATACAAATAAAATTAATTGGATAGTAAGGTAATGATTAAAAATGAATGTAAATATAACCAATTGAAATTAAAAGAACTAATCTCAAAGAAGGTGCTTGAACTCAAAGGTGATGAGAGAAATCCCTTACTTGGATGTGTGACTCCAAAGGCTTAGGAGAGGCTTCTTGGGAGCTTAGGGTCACATTAGAAGAACTCTATGGAGTATAGGGAAGTGGGTGGATGATCTTTAAGAATTTTTAGTGAAGATAAATGGGTTATTGGGAGGTTTTATATAGGAAAGGATGGGTATTTCTTTAATATTTTGGTTTTGGACACTACATAAAAAAATATTCAAAACCACAATCCATCCTATAGATTTTTTCCATGGTTTCTAGAAAAGGGTAGTGGTATAAATTATTTTATAAGTTCAAGGTCTGAACTTATTAAAATATTTCCCTTTCATATGTGGGGGTGAGTCACACTCTTAAAGAAATGAATTTAAAATCATAAAATATATTATATGTCTATGAGGATTCATAATGGATTTAAAAAATAAATAAAATAAACTTAAAACCACATTATTTTAAAGATAAAAAAATATATTTGGATAAATATACCTTTTATTTTATTTATTACATCATTATTGGGTCATTATGATGTCATAAAACACACCATATATTTCTAAGGTATTTAATTTTTACCCAAAAATTCGACTGTCTCAGAAAATTATGAAAAATTTACCATTGGATAATTTCGAATTCCTGATTCCAAAAATAATATTTATTTTATCTAAATAATTTTCCAAATATGTGAATTTTTACTTTTAAAATAAAAATCGATATTTATTGAAAATTATGGTTTTTTTGACAATAACGGTTTTTGAACCCTAATAAAAATTACATTTGACTTCATGAAAATTATATGATTATTTATATTTAATAAAAGTAATTTAATAATAATATTTTATTAAAATATTATTTATTTCAAAAAATCCATTAATTTGTCAAAATAGATTTCTTAATTGAATTTGAATATTAACCAAAAATATTATTTGTACTTTAAAAATCATTTACAAAGTAACAATGATATGAAGAAAATATATTCATTATTCTATACAAAAATAATGTACATAATCTTATTTCTAGGGTCTTGATACATATCCCTTTATTACACCATCATAACCCCTAAGAGTAAGGTGCATGATGGTGTGGCTTTCATGGGGTTGTTCGGTGAACATAGTTTGGGTTGTGATCTTGATGAGCTTGAACTTCTCCCATAAATAGTTTCTCTCATGATTAATTTGTTGGATCTCATCTTGGGCTTGGTCTAGGGAAAATACCAAAAAATCTATCTCCCTTGGAATCTCCAATAAATGGGCTTCATGGGGTACGATCCTACTGGTTGAGGTCATCACTCTTTTGTCTGAGTCAAAAGATTTTTTAAAACCCTATATTTATACTAGTAATGTGATCATTGTTCAACGGCTATATTATCAATGGTAATGATACTTAATGGTCATTTAAAATCTAATTGGGTAAAATAAAACATAATAAGTGCATGTGTTCTCTATATCCATTAAATCAAAAGGGGAATTTTATTCATAATAGTTTGGGTCATTATAATGGATGATTAAGTCATATTGGTCAAGTTATGCAAGAGACACGACCGGGATTTCTAATGCATCGGTTTGACTATTATGTTACTGGGGAACATGAGTCACTTCCATCTGGGTAAGAAACTATGCCATTAGAGGACAAGTACACTCCAGTAGGGGTGCAAGCTCTTGATTTTTAATGATATAGTCACCATTTATCTGTTTCATACCCAATTCAGAGTCTCCCTTCACATGAAAGTAGGGGACATCAATCTTGAGGGATAGCTCGAGATCGGTAAGGAGATCCTAATACTCGACATCATTATTGGTGAAACCTTCTAATAATGGGAATGAATGTGGAAATACATCCTGTGTTGGGGTGATGAAGACAATCCCCAGTCCTACTCTGTTAATCTTGGGATTATTGATCTTTCTACCGGTTGAGCTCCGAGAGTCGCCATCAAAATGCATCTTCCAACACGGCATAGCCTGGACCACTAAGAGGATAGACTCATCTAAGAAATAAACATCTAATGGTATCTCTTCGAGGTCCATATGGGAGGATATGAATGTCACGACCCGTCCCCCAGGGCCCATGCCGTGACTACCCCAAGCCCGCCTTCCATAGGTCAGGGGCTGGCGACTAGCACCAAAGGTGTAATTCCCTAAAACTGGAAAGGTATTACCTTTAACCTGTAAACACACACACAAGAAATCACACAACTGGACACGAAACACCAAGTAAAACTGTATAACAAAAGAGTGATGAAAGTAAAAGGGGCTGGAATACAAGCCCAATAGTAAAGTACAAGAAACTAAAAGTACAAGTACAACTGAAGAAAAAGGAAAACAGCTACTGGATCATCCTCCAAGGTTCCTACCTGAAGGGTGGGTACAGATTGCCTCCTCAGCAGTCCTCGTCCATCTGTCTCTTCCGTGTACTGACTCATCATAAGGTCCACCTCTGGGTACCGTCCAGTCCTGGTACTCTCAGTCTCAGTCAGCGCTATTCGTTGTCTGCATCCAACACAATAATGTGTGGGCATAGCCCGTATAGGGGTGAGTATAATGATACTCGGTAGGGACCCTGAGACCCTCTAGGTCTCACAAAATCCAACAAGGATAAAATACAAAGTATGAAATCAACAGATAACCCTACTTAGGTATATGCTCATACATATACCAAAGTTATCAAGTAATACATCTCAATCATGAGGAAAACACAGAGGTTCTGACTCAGCTCACACCAGGATTTATTCTAGGGGTAGTATCAAGTAACATTCACAGTCACGACGTCGAACACCTTGGTTGCTGGAGAACTCCTCCTCTATCGAGTACAGTGGGTCTGTCGCGTCACACAGAGGCTCTTCCCACTAACCTTGGACTACTGAGGTACTCCTCCTGTCGAGTATCATGGGTCTGTCGCGTCACACAAAGGGGCCCCCCACCGTGGGTCTGCTGCGTCACACAGAGGCGCTCCCCTTCGTAGCCTGCTGAGGTACTCCTCCTATCGAGTATTGTGGGTCTGCCGCGTCACCAAGGTGCTCCCCACCGTGGGTCTGCCGCGTCACCAAGGCGTTCCCCATTGGGCTAGTCGAGTCGCCCTGAGTCGAAACAGTCAGCAGTCGTCAAGTCTCATCCAGTCGCAGGGTTTCGTACGTATCACGCTTGAGGAAACCGCTTCCCAAGCCACAGGTCAAAACTCTAACTACCATGAAGTCCCACGAAAAAGTTTCTCAAAGGTATGTCACGTCATAGGGCTCTCAACATAACAGACGGCGCGTCAATCGGGCGCCCGGTCTGTGAGTTATTAGCCTTTTAGTCCCGGGGGCCCGGTTGGATTCATGCCCGATCCAACCTGATTGTTCCTCATCTTAATCCAAAACAAAATGGGGTATCACTCAAAGGGACCATCTTGCTCCAAGATTTCCAGCGTCGCTGACAGTTCGTCAAACGGACGCCCGGTGCCAAAGTTATGGCTAAAAGGGCGTAAATGGGTCGTAGTGGGCCCGGGTCTGGTCCGACCCGGTCGGACCGACCCGGCCCGACAGACCGCGAGGGGTCGCGGAGGGCTGCGGGTGACCGCAAGGGCGCGAGGCCATGGGGCGGCTCGGATGGCCGGTGGGCGGCGTGAGTCGGGGCGGCTCAAAGGGCCTCGGTGAGGGCGGTTCGGTCGAGGCGCGGGGCCGGTTCGGCCAGGAGGCCAGAGCGTTGCGGGGGCACGGGGCCAGTTCATCCGGGAGGCCGAAGTGCCACGGGGGCACGAGTTCGGTTCGGCCGAGAGTCCGGAGCACCGTGGGGTGGCTCAGTCGGGGCGCGGAGCCGGGGAGCGCGGTCGGTTCATCCGAGAAGGTGGAGCGCCGCGGGGGCAGTGCGAGTCGCAGAGGCTGCGGGTGGTGGTGTCGTTGCCTTCGTCACCTTCATCGCCTTCGTCTCCATCTTTGATTTCGAAGATTACACCAAACAAGAATGGTGGAAGGGTTGGGCCATGTTTTTTTTGGCCCACACCCTCCGCGTTTAGAGTGGAAGCAAGCGGTTCACAAAGAACGAAGCATGAACGTGTATGGAAGATATTTTAAAACATCATTTCCCACAACCCACGTCAATCTATATTCCCAATCCACAAAATAATTAGGAGGGGGAAACATGGAAAGAGATAATCAAATAGAAATAAACCCCTACCTTGGATGGTTTGTTGACGTCAATGAAGAGGGAAGATGGTGAAGTTGTCGACGTTCGTCACGTCTGCCACACACCTCCAATCTCAGGCTCGTGCATCAGTTCATCGAAGTCGAAGACGTTCCTCCTTGAAGGGTGTCTCATGGAAGAAGTCGAAGTCAGCATTCTTCGTCAGTGGAGTGTTCTTCGTTGGAGAGCTTTCTCCCAAGTTCCTCCTCTCCCAAATTCCGCCAAAAAGAATTCGTAGCCCAAAATAATAGATTATGTGTTCTATTATTTAGTTGGCATAAATTCAAATTGGGAGAATTAAACACATAGGTTGGCATAATTAATTGTTTGATGGGTTGGCACAATTAATTAAGGAGGGTTGGCACAATTAATATGGAGGAAGCTGAAGAGGCTCCTCCACATTAATGAGGGAGTTGAAGAGGTTTAGGCCTCGGGTGGTTCCCACCACCATAACCTCTCATGGGAGGTTATGCTTGGGTGGTCCCCACCACCATAACCTCTCATGGGAGGTTAAGGTCTGGCAGTCCCCACTTCCCAACTTTCACATGGAGGTTTTAACAAATAAAATAAAAATAAAAAGTTGTGCAATTTTATTTTTATTCTATTCTTTCATGAAAAATCCAAAAACTAACTTTCACCCTCAACCATCTGTCGTCGAGGTGAAAGTATCCTTAAGAGAATACCGGCGCTGCGAGTTCAACGGTGCCCTCAGATTTCAATTCCGAGCACCGATTTAAAAGTTAGAAAAACCCGCTCGCATGTTTACTGAGCGTACCCAAACAAAAGTTCAGAAATTCATTCTGGGCACTCCGGGCCTCGGAATCACACGCCGTCAATTTTCGCAAACTCGTAAAATTCCTATTTATTTAAAAAAAATACATGGAATTTCCAGGTCTTCACATTCTCCCCACCTCAGGTTTTACGTCCCCGTAAGCCACAACTCAAAACTATGTAAACAAGTGGGGGTACTGAGCACGCATCTGAGCCTCCCGCTCCCATGTGTTCTCCTGGAGGTTCCCGTGATGCCAGCGAACACGCACAAGAGGTATCGACCATCCATGAAGGACTCGCTCCTGTCAATCCTCAATTTATACTGGAACCTCCATAAAAGTCGTCCCATCGTCAATGTCCAGCTCACCATGGTAGATGATGTGAGAAGGGTCGTGCACGTATCTCCTCAGCTGGGATACGTGGAAGAAGTCATGCACCCGGTGCAACTGAGGTGGAAGAGCTAAGCGATAAGCTACCTCGCCAACTCTGCTGAGGACCTGAAAAGGTCTGATAAACCTCGGAGATAACTTGCCACCTCGGCCAAATCTCTGCAAAACTCATCGAGGTGAGACCCGTAGAAAGACGTGGTCACCATCCTCGAACTCCAGAGGTCTCCGTCTCCTATTGGCATATGACTTCTGCCTGCTCTGTGCAGTCTTCATCCGCTCCTGGATAATCTGCACCTTCTCTATAGTATCCCAAACCATCTCTGGCCCTACGAGTGTTGACTCCCCTAGGTCAGTCCAGTACAAAGGTGATCTTCAAGGTCGCCCGTATAACGCCTCGAAAGGTGCCATCCTAATGGTGGAGTGATAGTTGTTGTTGTATGCAAACTCCACTAAAGGAAAGTGATCCTCTCAGTTGCGACTGAAGTCGAGGACACAAGCATGCAGCATGTCCTCGAGGGTCTAAATGGTCCGCTCAGTCTGGCCATCCGTCTGAGGATGGAAGGCAGTGCTCAAACGAAGCTGCATCCCGAAAGCCTCCTACAACTCCTTCCATAGCCGGGAAGTAAAATGTGTGTCACGATCAGAGACAATCATCGAAGGTACTCTATGTAGCCTCACAATATCCTGCACATAGAGGGTCCCAAGCTCTCTACTGAACCCTGCTCGGTGATCGGTAGGAAGTGGGCTGACTTGGTGAGTCAATCGACGATCACCCAGATCAAGTCATGACCTCTGGATGTACATGGAAGTCCTGTCATGAAGTCCATGGATATCACATCCCACTTCCACTCTGGGACCTCTAAGGGCTGAACCAAGCCTATTGGTACCTGGTGCTCTGCCTTCACTTACTGATAAGTGAGGCACTGAGAGATGAACTCTGCAACTGCTTTCTTCATTCCCGGCCACTAGTGGTGTCGTCGGAGATCCTAGTACATCTTCACCACTCCTGGATGTACCGCTAGTGGAGAAGTGTGTAACTCCCTCAACACTTCCTCCTGAAGTGACACTGGTACCATGGTACGTCCTCTGAAGAGGATGATGTGCTCCCCACCTTTAGAAAATCCATCAGGTGCCTGTCTTGTGGATATCTGAGCACATCGTGCCTCACAATCAGCGTCCCCACGTTGCACCTCCCTGACTCGCTGAATAAGTGGGGGAGTGACTGTAAGAGAATGTAGAAAATATGCTTCATCTCTATCCAAAAAGGATATCTGCAAGGCATCCAGCTGCTCTGTCGCCTCGCCTAGAAGCAGTATACCAGATCTCCTACTGAGTGCATCTACAACAACGTTCCCCTTCCCAGGAGTATAGAGTATCTCTAAGTCATAGTCCTGGAGGAACTCAAGCCAACGTCATTGTCTCAGGTTCAGGTCCTTCTGAGAGAAGATATACCTGAGACTCTTGTGATCAGAGTATACTATAAAATGCTCGCCCATCAGATAGTGTCGCCACATCTTCAAGGAAAAGACCATTGTTGTTAACTCCAGGTCATAGGTAGCATAGTTCTGCTTGTGTTATCTCAGCTGTCGACAACATTATGTGATCACTGCTCGCCCCTACATTAGGACACATCTGATTCTGGTTCCTGATGCGTCGTAGTAAACTAAGTACCCTACGCCCTCCTCTAGAAGCCTCAAGATAGGGGCACTAGTCAGGCTTTGCCTCAGCTCTTGAAAACTCTTTTGGCATCTCTCCGACCACACGAAGGGTTTCCCCTTCTTCTTCAAGGATGATAGTGGTGCTGCAACTCTGGAGAAGTCTGGCACAAACCTCCAAGAGTATCCAGCCAAACCCAGGAAACTTTGTACCTCTGTCACACTCCTGGGTGGCTCCCAAGCAAGTACCGCCTCAATCTTCACTGGATCCACTGTAACTCCAGACTCTAATATGACATGTCCCAGGAAGTGAACCTCTCGAATCCAGAACTGGCACTTCGAGAGTTTACCATAAAGCTGATGCTCTTGGAGTGTGTCCAGTACTACCTGTAAATGATAGGTATGCTCCTCCTCAGTAGTCGAGTAGATCAGAATGTCTTCGATGAAGACTACGACAAAGCGATCAAGGTATGGATGAAAGATCTTGTTCATGAGCCCCATGAACATTGTTGGAGTGTTGGTTACACTGAATGTCATAACCAAGAACTCATAATGGTCGTACTGACATATGAAGGTCGTATTCTGCACATCCTCATCTCGTACTCTGAGCCGGTGATCGCCTGATCTGAGGTCTATCTTCGATAACCACTGTGATCCCTTCAGCTAATCAAATAGGTCATCAATCCTCGGGAGTGGGTACTTATTCTTCATAGTCACCTAGTTTAGGCGCCGATAGTCAACACAAATCCTCAAGCTCCCATCTGCCTTCTTGGTGAACAGAATCGGGGATGCCCAAGGAGAAACACTGGGCCGAATGAATCTCTTCCCCTGCAAGTCCTCTAACTATACCCGCAGCTCACGAAGCTCCGCGGGAGCCATCTGATATGATGGTGTAGATATCGGTGTCGTCCCGGGGTACAAATCAATGTAAAATCCCACCTCTCTGTGAGGAGGTAGACCCGGAACATCATCAGGTAAAACATCTGCGTACTGGTCCACCACTACAGGATAGCTCGGACTCTCCACATCAACAGCTCTGAGGGTAAGGCTAGCCAACTGATGATTGATAGGCTGCACTCTCCTCCAGGTAATTCCATCATGTGTTGAAAAGGCTCCCTTCTCGCCGGTGAAGGTAAACCTAGTCCCATCTGTGCGGACACACCGCACTTTGCACCTAATATAGTCTATCTGATCATGGACTGTAGATAACCAATCCATACCCAAGATGACGTCGTAAGGCCTTGACGCTGCTACTAGGAAATCCCAGCTGAAGCTCTTTCCTCCTAGAGTAATCTCACACTGTTGGCACCAATGCGTAATCGTCGAATCTGCTCCCGTAGGAGTATCTAGTCATAAGGATCGAGCCAACGGCTCCGTCAGAATCTCCGTGCTCCGAACGAGGGCAGTGGAAATAAAATAATGACTGGAACCTGTGTCTATAAGTACTGCAGCTAAGGTGGAGTAGACAAAGATCATACCTCATATCATCTCCGGAGCGTTGTGATCATAGGCCTCAACTGCCTGGAGCTGAGTTCTCCTCTGTCCACCTACTCCCTATGGTCGGGGTGGACCTCCTGGTGGTGGTGGTGGTAACATCTCGAATCGTCACCCACCGCCAGCTGCACGGACAGCTCCTCTACCACGTCTGTCTGCTCCCTGTGGACCTCCTTGGTCGAATCTCTGTCTCTGCCTGGGCGGTCCTTCAATCGTCTGTTGATCATCCGAACGGTGGGTTGGATAGTCATGAGCCATGTGATCCTGCCCGCCGCATGTGTAACACTGCCTGCTCCTGACATGACTGGCTCTATCTCGGGTGCCCCACACAACCAATCCTGAGTTATGCAGTCGTCCACCTGTAGGTCTGGTCCGCTTGGACCTCTGTGACATCTGTCTGCTGCCAGCTGTAGAAGACTCCGCTGCGTGACGACTGGTAGTGGGTCTCGCTGCTGGTGACTGCTCGGCAAGGAAACTCTCCACCAAGAGGGATCTCTCTAATACCCCCACCTGTGTCGGGATACTGAGTGAGACCATCGAAGCCCTAATCTCCCGCCTGAGCCCCTGCTCGAAGGTCCGGGCCCTGAAGAATGGGTACCGCACCATATCGGTGGAGTAACGTGAGAGGTTAGTGAACCTCACTGAGTACTAAACCACAGTCATGCTGCCCTGCTGTAGATGAAGTAACTCCTGAATGCGCACTACGTGAAGAGTCTCTAGGACAAACTCTGTCCGAAATAGGCTTTTGAAGTCTTCCCAAAGAAGCATCACCTCATCGTGAACCTGGAGCATCAAGCTCCACCATCTGCCTGCTACTGCCTGTAGAAGGCTGGCGGCAAGGATCACCATGAAATCAGATGGTGTCTCTACCAATCGGAAAACTCTCACCATGACCTCCAGTCAATCCTCAGCTGCCTGTGGGTCCATCTCTCCCCTAAACCTGAGTGTCCTCTGGCGCTGGAACTCGTGCAATGCGCTCAAGCGGCGTGCACCATCTAATACTGGGGCTGGTGGCATCGATGGCCCAATGGGGAATAGTACCGTTGGTGCCTCTGTTGGTGACTCTACTAGAATAGGTCCATGCACCAAGGCCTCATCGCTTGGTGGACTATCTATGGGTACAACTCTCAGAAATCTAGCTGGTTGTCTGCGTGGAGGCATCCTGAAAAAAACAGGTGCGCTGTGGTCAAAAGTTATACCTAGTGAGCTGACCTGGTTATCTGACTCAAAGAGTTCACAAATAAGACTCTTGAAAATACACACGCAATAAGTGTTTTCGTGCGCTGAGTCGGAAATCATAAGTCAGGGTTCTAGTGTATGGATACAACGGCCGCCGCACCAACATTGGATTCCCTAAACTGATAACCACACTCACTACACTTAACATTATTTCAGTTAAAAAGAAAGATCAGAGTCCTAAGTTCTGTAGTAGAACCGACTCCTCTGATACCAATTTTTCATGACCCGTCCCCCGGGGCCCGTGCCGTGACTACCCCAAGCCCGCCTTCCATAGGCCAGGGGCTGGCGACTAGCACCAAAGGTGTAATTCCCTAAAACTGGAAAGGCATTGCCTTTAACCTGTAAACACACACACAAACAAGCACACAGCTGGATATGAAACACTAAGTAAAACTGTATAAAAAAAGAGTGTTGAAATTAAAAGGGTATGGAATACAAGCCCAACAGTAAAGTACAAGAAACTGAAAGTACAAGTACAACTGAAGAAAAAGGAAAACAACTAATAGATCGTCCTCCGAGGTTCCTACCTGAAGGGTAGGTACAGATTGCCTCCTCAACACTCCTCGTCTGTCCATCTCCTCCGTGTACCGACTCGTCGTAAGTTCCACCTCCGGGTACCGTCTAGTCCTAGTACTCTCAGTCTCAGTCAACGATGTCCGTCGTATGCATCCAACATAACAAGGTGCGGGCATAGCCCATGTAGGGGTGAGTATAAGGATACTCAGTAGTGACCTCGAGACCCTCTAGGTCTCACAAAATCCAACAAGGATAAAATACAAAGTATGAAATCAATAGATAACCCTACTTAGGTATATGCCCATACATATACCTAAGTTATCAAGTAATCCATCTCAATCATGAGTAAAACACAGAGGTTCTGACTCAGCTTACACCAGGATGTATTCTAGGGGTAGTATCAAGTAACATTCCCAGTCACGACGTCGAACACCTCGACTGCTGGAGAACTCCTCCTCTATCGAGCACAGTGGGCCTACCGCGTCACACAGAGGCACTTCCCACTAACCTTGGACTGCTGAGGTACTCCTCCGGTCGAGTACCGTGGGAGTGTCGTGTCACACAGAGGCGCTCCCCACCGTGGGTCTGCCACATCACATAGAGGCGCTCCCCCTCATAGCCTGTTGAGGTACTCCTCCTGTCGAGTATTGTGGGTCTGTCGCATCACCAAGGTGCTCCCCATCTTGGTTCTGCCACATCACCAAGGCGCTCCCCACTGGGCCAGTCAAGTCACTCTGAGTCGAAACGGTCAGCAGTCATCAAGTCTCAGCCAGTCATAGGGTTCTGTACGTATCGCGCTTGGGGAAACTACTTCCTAAGCCACAGGTCAAAACTCCAACTGTCACGAAGTCCCACGAAGAAGTTTCTCAAAGGTCTGTCACGCCATAGAGGTCTCAACGTAATAGACGGAGCGTCAATCGGACACTCAGTCTATGAGTTATTAGCCTTTTAGTCCCAAGGGCCCAGCTGGATTCGTGCCCGATCCAACCTAATTGTTCCCCATCTTAATCCAAAACACATTGGGGTATCACTCAAAGGGACCATCTCGCTCCAAGATTTCTAGCACCACTGACGGTTCGTCAAATGGACGTTCGGTGCCAAAGTTATGGCCAAAAGGGCGTAAATGAGTCGTAGTGGGACCGGGTCCAGCCCGACAGACCGCGAGGGGCCGCGGAGGTCCGCGGGTGGCCGCGAGGGCGCGAGGCCGTAGGGCGGCTCGAAGGGCCAGTGGGCGGCGCGAGCCAGGGCGGCTCGGAGGGCCGACGGGCGGCGCAAGCCGGGGCAGCTCGGAGGGCCACGGGCGGCACGAGCTGAGGCGGCTCGGAGGGCCGCGGTGAGGGCGGTTCGGCCGGGGCGCGGGGCCGGTTCGGCCGGGAGGCCGGAGCGCCGCGGGGCGGCTCGGTCGGAGCACGGAGCCGGGGCGCACGGGCGGTTCGACCGGGAGGTCGGAGCGTCGCGGGGGCGGCGCGGGTCGCAGAGGCCGCGGGTGGCGGTGTCGTTGCCTTCGTCACCTTCATCGCCTTCGTCGCCATCCTCCATTTTGAAGATTACACCAAAAAATAATGGCGGAGAGGTCAAGCCATGTTTTTTTGTCCCACACCCTCTGCGTTTAGAGTGATAGAAAGTGGTTCACAAAGAACGAAGCATGAACGTGTATGGAAGATATTTTAAAACATCATTTCCCACAACCCACGTCAATCTCTATTCCCAATCCGCAAAAGAATTAGGAGGGGGAAACATGGAAAGTGATAATCAAATAGAAATAAACCCCTAACTTGGATGGTTCGTTGATGTCGACGAGGAGGGAAGATGGTGAAGTTGTCGACGTTCGTCTTGTCCGCCACACACCTCCAATCCCGGGCTCGTGCGTCGGTTTCTCGAAGTCGAAGACATTCCTCCTTGAAGGGCGTCCCGTGGAAGAATTCGAAGTCGGCATTCTTCGTCAGTGGAGCATTCTTTGTTGGAGATATTTCTCCCAAGTTCCTCCTCTCCCAAATTCCACCAAAAAGAATTCGTAGCCCAAAATAATAGATTATGTGTTCTATTATTTAGTTGGCATAAATTCAAATTGGGAGAATTAAACACCTAGGTTGGCATAATTAATTGCTTGATAGGTTGGTACAATTAATTAAGGAGTGTTGGAACAATTAATGTGGAGGAAGCTCAAGAGGCTCCTCCACATTAATGAGGGAGTTAAAGAGGTTTAGGCCTCGGGTGGTCCCCACCACCATAACCTCTCATGGGAGGTTATGCTTGGGTGGTTCCCACCACCATAACCTCTCATGGGTGGTTAAGGTTTAGCGGTCCCCACTTCCCAACTTCCACATGGAGGTTTTAACAAATAAAATAAAAATAAAAAGTTGTACAATTTTATTTTTATTCTATTCTTTCATGAAAAAACTCAAAAACTAACTTTCATCCTCGACCATTTGTCGTCGAGGTGAAAGTCTCCTTAAGTGAATATCAGCGCTACGAGTTCAATGGTGCCCTCGGATTTCAATTCCAAACACCAGTTCAAAAGTTAGAAAAACCCGCTTGCACGTTTACTGAACGTACCTGAACAAAAGTTCAGAAATTCATTCTGGGCACTCCGGGCCTCAGAATCACGCACTGTCAATTTTCACAGACTCGTAAAATTCCCATTTATTTTAAAAATATATATAGAAATTCCGGGTCTTTACAAGGAAGTCTTCCAATGTTTTGAATTTTACGGCCTTCTATAGGAGGAACCTGGTGTCGAACAGCTGAAGGATCACTGCCCAACATTCCAATTTTCCCACCAGCATTGGGTGATTGAGGATATACTTCATCAGGCCAACTCAGGACACCAATTGTATCTTATGATGCTGCAGATAATGTCACAACTTATGCATTGAAAAAACTATCATGATACAGATCTTTTTTATAGGGGAGTATCTAGTCTTTGTGTTGAGGAGCATAAGACAGAGATAGTATAAATTGTTTTCTCTGGACTTAATTTTTTCTTGGCGAGAAGGGTACTAAGGGACCATTCCAAGGTAGTCACATAGAGGAATAGAGGATTCTATGAGATAGTTGGAATAAAATTCATAGGTTTTAGCATATAATGTTTGATGTCCTCAAATACAGCCTGGTTCTCCTCATCCCAAGAGTAAATGGTGCATTTCTTCATGAGTCTTGAAAAGGGATTACACTTTCCATCCATATTTGTGATAAATCAGTGTATGTAGGCTAAGTGGCCTTGGAATCCATCTAAATCCCAGAGTTTTCTTGGGGAAGGCATTTGGATAATGGCCTTTATCTTATCTGGGTTAGTCTCAATGTATCTGCATCTTGCGATGAAGCCAAGAAATTTCCCAGAGGTAACCCTGAATACAAACTTCAAGGGGTTCACCTTCAAGTACCGGGAGTGGAGGAAGTCAAACACTTTCTCAAGGTCCTTGATATGGTCCTACAACTGGTAATATTTAACCACCAATTTGTCCACATGGAATTCCACCAATGTCCTAAGAATTGGTTTGAAGATATGGTACATGGTCCGCTGATAAGTGGATCCTACATTTTTCAAGTTGAAGGGAATCACCTGATAGTAGAAGGTCCATTGAAGCACTCTGAAGGCAGTGAACTCATCATCCTTGGGGGCATCAGGATCTGATTATACCTAGAGTATCCTTCTATGAAGTAGAAGTCTTGGAACCCTATTATAGCATAAATCAATAGCTCTATCACTAGAAGGGTAAAATCATCCTTCAGATAATGACGATTGAGGTCCTGGAAGTCAATACATAATCTCTCTACCCATTCTTATTTCTAACCAAGATGATGTTAGATATCTATCTAGGGTACTAGAATTCCCTGAAGAAGTTCTCTTTGATAAAATTATCAACCTCGGCCGCAACCATAGCACTGTGAGATGGTTGCATCTTTCTGGGAGGCTACTTGAACCCATTGTGGCTCAGTGTGAGGACAAGATAGTCAACGGTGACCTGAGGGTCTAGTCCCAGCATCTCGTCGTAACTCTAGGAAAAAAACATGGTGATGCTTCATGAAATCCACATACTGCTTCTGCTCCTCTACAGGCATGGCTGCACTAATCAATTTCAGCTCTTCCAGGCCATCCGAATCAGGGGAAACACTGGTTTCTACTTGGGAGAACATAAAATCTTTTATGAGGAGTTCCTGCTCTACTGAAACTATGGAGAAATAAATTGTCGAGCCAATTCCATCCAGCCTTAGACCGCGGGGTCCATTCTTGATATCAAAGAAATGGTGGAAAGTTAGTTTCTAGTGAGTCATCCCTACATTTCAGAACATGTGGGAATGTTGTGAAATGGTGGCTATAGGGAAAACTTCTCAGTTTCTCATTGGAGTAGGGGCTTCTCGTATCACTCAGGCCTACCCAGTGTAGAAGTATAAGGTAATATATGAGTTCTCTTTTTTCTTAGGTATGTCGAAACCCTTTTTCTTATAAAAAAATAGCCTCCTGAGTCTAGTGTCATGGCCAATAACTGATGAATCGGGGGAACAAAGGTTTCATTAAATTCTACCCATGGATTGAATACAATGGTTGTCAAATCATTAAGAGCATGGATATTCTTAACCCTTCCAGTCTGAACCTTCTTCCCCTCTCTCTTTTAGTATCCAGTATCCAAATAGTAGGATTTACAGAAGTCTAAGGGGGACAGATCACCCTGGAGTACCCCTACTCAACCATTGAGGGAGTACTTGAGTCACTGTTGATATGAGGAGAGGTATGATACATGTATATGAATCTAGGGCCTACCTAGTGGTGCTTTATAGGCATTATCCTATGAGACTACCATGAATTTAGTGCTTGATATCAAGCTACCAAATTGGGTCTTCAACTAAACCTTACCATGTAGATTCTGCTTGCTCATGTCATAAACCTTAATTGTTAAGTTGGAGGGAATCAGATCTCCTTCTGTCAGGCCCAACTTTTGGAGCATCTGAGTTGGGGTGAGGTTGATCCTAGAACTAGTGTCCACCAGGCAGTGGAAAATCTCTATTCCATTGAACTGGATTTTAATATACAACAAGCATATGTTCCCCTGCATGATGACACCCTTGTCTTCCCTGGAGAATGAGATTTTGGATTGGAATTCCTATTTCATAGACTCCTCTATATAGTATACCTCTACAGCAGCAACCTCAGCTTCAAACTGGAGAGGAATTTTCAAAGCTTATGGAAGGGCCTCACAAATTTCCTTTGATAAGAATAGGGCCTCAAGGATCTAAATCCTTATAGGTATGTTGGTGAGGTGATTAAACACATCATAATTTCGTAACAAGGGAATACTTTTTTCCATGGGATGTTGTTCCTTGGTAGGGGGCGTGACAGATGCTACTGGATGAACTGATGGGTCCTGACCAGTGCTAGAAACATTCTACTACTAACTAGCTGGCCTGCTTTAGAAAACTACTGGATGACTGACAGTTGGTTGAGTCATGGATCTGGATGGATGTGGTTGATCACAGCATGGTCTTGAATGAGCTACTTGGTCAACTAACACGGTCAGTTTCATAGGCATACATAATAGATCAGATTTGAAGGATGGTGTTTTTAAGCTCTAAAAAAACTTATTCTATGGTATTAGAATCATGTACAGCTTAGTTTGAGGCACTGGACGGAGAATTATTGAGGCTCGTGTGTCCTCATCCTTTACTTCGATGGTGTTGACCATAGGAACCTGAGGAGTTTTCATGGAATTCCTCATTGTTGGGCATCATTAAATGGTTTATCAGCTCGACAGTGTTCACAGAGTCATACTCCTACTCACCATCAGTGAGGTCATTCAGGGTTTGGAAGACCCTGGTAACATCTCCTAACTCAGGAGGCATGAAATCATTGAGGGTGCAAGATGGATTTATCACCAGCAGGGGACTCTAATTCCCCTTGCACCATCGGCTCCTGTTCTTCTAGGACTTGGAAGGTTATGATGCAGACACGAAGGAAGAGGGTGGAGGAGGCACAACAACCACGATAGCTTTTGGACTACCTAAGAGAGCATAGATGACACCATGGGCACAAGAAACTGCCTTATGAGCCAACTAGTCATCATATTCCTGCATCTCGCGACTGGAAGCCTGCTTCCATTCACTTGAGCCTTCACTGTAGTTATCGGGGTTGGTGGAGACATGTTCCACCTATGCCAAAACATCAACCAACTTGACCAAACCATGATCCATTTGGTCCTAGAGCCAATCTTTGAACACATATCATTCATTGATAGTGTGTCTAAGGATCCTGTGCTACAGACAATGGTCATGACGACCAGTGAGTCTGGCCTCCTAGGGCTTCCTGCACTCTGACAATTTTATAATCCCCTTATTCAAGGATTAGATGAAGTAGCATGGGACCTATGAATCCTTGAAGGAATAGGTCTGGTTACTTCTATCTAGGAAAGGAACTCTGGGAGCCTAGCCTTGATGAGGGGCTGGAGTTTCATTTTCTCATCTAGGTGGTTGCACTTGGCGATACGGTGCTTGAAGGTTCTGTGCTGGGCGAGGCCACACTTGGTAAGGCTTCACTTGGTGAGGATCCTCTGGAAAAGGTTCCATCAATTATACTGTCTTGGAAACCTCAGCATGAATAATGGTGGCAGTCTCTACTTTTGCAGTTCTTCTCACAGGAGTTGGAAGGGGCAATGGGCACGACTATTTCCTGGCCTACTACAAGGCTTCTTCTAGACGTTGAACCTTTTTAGAGAACTCATAGAACCCACCTAGGTAGTTTTAGGTGATGAGGGTATGGATCATATCAGTCTTGATGTTCCCCACACACATCCTTAGCAGCTTCTCTTGGGGAAATGATATGTCGAGTGAATACACGAGGCCTTTCCATTGGGAAACAAAGTTTGTGACTCTCTCATTAGGCCTTTGTCTTCACTTGAAGAGGTCAAAAATACTTTTCTTGTGCGTAGTGGAGCTGAACTGGTACAGAAACTATCTAAGAAGGTCCTCCCAACTAGTAATGGATCCTATAGGTAGCTAGCAGTACCAGACAAATGTAGGTCCTTCTATCATCTGAACAAAATAATAAAACTTGGCAGCCTCCTATTATTTTGGGGTCCCCAGCATAGGTCCACAGCTTTAAATAAAGTGGGTCAAGTGTTTTAGTGGGTCACCCATCCCATTGAATGAGGAAAATATGAGATTTCCAAACTCCATGGGTGCGTGAATTTTTTCCACCCATACCGGGTACGGTTTTCCATCAGGAGAAATTACCACTTACAGTGTTTCTAGGGCCTTAATGTGAGCAATGAGAGTGGATATCAAGTCATATTGGTGGGGGTATCTATATTAGTGAGGTTCCCTAGCCACCAATGCATTGATAGTCTTGTGAACTCAGGGGGGCGGGCTCATCGACCCAAGGGACAGCACGGCCTGGGTCCCAAGGCAGGAAATTGCGCTACTCGGGTAGGTTCGGTGACTCATACTTCGGTTGCTTGTCATATCCCCTAGCTTCTTTCATGACTGGTTGTGTGGGGCCACTAAGGTCAAACAAGGGAATATGGACGAGGTGGAATTGTTTCCCCACTGAAAGAGAAATGGGATTTCTTAAGGTGTGGACATAATTTGGGTGCCGCTCAGTGATGACTTCGGTGATAATCCTTTTTTATTCCTCAACCTGCTAGAGTAGGGAGGATACCCTAGGCTCTATATCTACTTTTGGCACAACCTCGAGCGGATCAGATGGATCAACATTCCCCTTTATCTTATTGATATTTCAATGAGTATCCATCAGTACCTTATTGGAGGGATCTCCAGGGGAAAGCGCTTGCCTCTACTAACAAGTGAGGACACCTTTCGGAAGGTCATCCTAGTACTATGTCGCCCCTTAGTGTGGATATTCCTTTTCAAATCCTGCACTGGTTCCCCTATCCCTTAGATCCTATGGCAGTTTGGAAATAACCATATTTACCATGGCTATAGCTGAAGGGGAACCCTCATCGTCGACGGATAGGCTAGGCCTCCACAAGATAGCGCTGAAAACTATCCTTTCGCTTACAACAATTATTTCTTAATTTGGGAGTCTGCTCACAATTGAATGCTTACCTCAAATAATTACTACAATCATATTTGTTGTAACGCTAAGAATGATTACAACTAGATTAAACACTTCAATAAACCTTGGATAAATCCCTCGAGATTCAGTCTCATCTGGCGCCTTGCTCACAACATAGTTCCCACTGATATTTGTCTTCACTTTTTTGGAATTCAACTTTTCTCTAAATGTAAAATCTGTAATCAACACAGAGAAGATGCTAACCACCTCTTCCTTTCTTGTGTTACTGCTTCTTCTCTTTAGAACTATATTTTTGACATCTTTGATTACAGATGGTTGATACTTGACTCTATCAAAACTCAACTTATGAAATGTGTAGAGATGGAAGGCTCTCAGAAAATCAAGAACCTTTTCCTTACTGCAGTTGTTGAACTCCACCATGTGATCTGGTATGATCGGAATGAAATTATTCATAACAACTACTCACTCAATATTAATGCAGGTTGGATATGGATCCTCATTGCCATATAGGAAGCGGGTTTGATACAAAAAGGACATTGCCACAACACCATGCACGACTTTGGAATCCTGAAACGTCTATGGATCAATGGAAACTTATGTCATCTGTATCGCACTCTGGAGGTGTTCTGAAGATCTCCTCTCCCTAGATGGATCAAAATTAACATTGATGGTGCCTCCAAGGGAAATCTGGGACCTGCAGGGTGTGATTCTATCTTCAGGAATCACCACGATCAGATTCTAGGTTGCTTCATGGGTCATTGTGGCATTACCACCTCCCTTGAAGCTGAGATGATGGGTTTGATTCATGCTATTAAAATTTTCATGGTTTTGGTTGGAACAAACTATGGATTGAAAGCGACTCAACAACCATTGTACAAGCAATTTGGAATGGAATAACTCACCTAGCTTGGCTGATTACTACCCGTTGGGTAGAATGCAACTGTTTGCTCACCGGTCTAAACTACATCATCACACATGTTTATCGGGAAGAAAACATGGTTGTTGATGTCCTGGACAACTTGGGAGTTAATCAATAGATAACCTAGTGTAAAGACCCCCCCGTTTCTCTTATTCCCTTTCATTAAAAATATTATAATATGATCCTATACTTTAGACTTCTATAAACTTTCTTTCAATAAATGTTGTTCTTTGGCCGTTTGGGTCAAGGCATCACCTTAAAAAAATATTATCCCCAACCTCTAATTTGTACATGTGGAGAATCTTATTCTATAACATGATGGATCACTCTGAGGCTCTTGATGCATCTTTTTTTAAGGGACCAGTGGTAACCGTACGACTCAGGGTGCTGAGCCACTGGGAGTGATGCGATCTCAACCCTTAATCACTGCTGGTAAATGGCGTTGATATGTTCCTAAATCCCTAGGTAGTTCAACCAATGATAACAGAGGTGGTGAAACATCACCCAGATAATTTGGTGGAAACACACAGTCTGACCCTCGGTAAGGGACTCTAGGATGTATAAGTTTGGAACTGTAGGTGACCAGAACACCATTGACACTTTGTTAGTGGCTAGAACCTCCCATAGGCCCTCATTCTTGAAGGGAGGGTCCTGATCTTAGTCACCCCATGATCTGATCCGCACAGGACAGATATGGTTGGTGGAATCGATATAGACTAACTCTACTGCTGTTTGACTAGGAGAGGAGTCGATGCACTGGTCAAATGTTCGCTGCATGTTGGAAAATCTCTCGGGGGAAGTGTTAACCTCATCATCACGTCCCTATAAGATGGTTTGTTTACTGCTACCACATGTATGAGGGTGGCGTCCCCCATTTGTGGCTCAACAGAGTGCTCTCCATCTGAGGGAATCAGTCTGGATCATGAAATCTCCCCAACTTCTTGTGTATAGGTAGAGAGGAGGGAAACTGGAGATAATGGAGACGGATTCATTGTAATCCCCTAAAAGGTGACAGAACATCCTTCACCTACAAGTACCTGCGGAGGGATCTAGAGATTCTATGGACCTCGGCTTCCAAGATGGAGAACCTAAACTGTTGGGCTCCTGCTCAAGACTCTGGAAGATGGGGTGGAGGATGCATCATCAAGGCATCTGTGAACACAGAATCTGAGATGTCAATGATGATGTGGCACTTCATAGGGTTATTCCTTTGGTAGTGAGTGTTCTCCCTTCTTCCCTGGGATGGTTCTTCGGGGTAGGGTATATCTTCAGTATGGGGAGGACCACCATGTTGGTTGGTTGTAACGTAGGGAGTGCCTAAGCTCTGGTTGATGGGATAACAGGGAGTACCTCCATGTTGAATTGTAGTGGCATGGGTAGGAAATCCATGCAGATAAATAAGAGAACGGGAAAGACCAGTGTGTTTACTGGTAGGAACATGGGAAGGACCTCTGTACCGGTTGTTGATGAAGTGGGGAGGAACTCCGCTAGGGTTGATGTGGGAGTGGGGAGGGACTCCACTTTGATCATTAATGGAATGGGGAGGACCTCTATGCCAGCTGTCAAAAGAGAGGGGAGGACCTCCAATCTAGGTTTCTTCGCCACAGGATGGCATGCGACTATTGTTGCTGGTGCCGGTTATTGAGATAGTCAACCTTCCCTTCCTGTGAGGCAGACGAAGTCTCGATCCCAATCAAGAAAAGATGGATCCTTGTTCTCCTGTTACAAGGATCTGGCAGGATACACCGGTGGTGGCAGGAACCATAGGATCCGTGGAAGGTTCCCCTTTTCGGGAAGCATCCTAAGACTTCCCCTGATGTTAGCATCGAGTATGCTGGACTGAGGTGTATTCAAGAACAAGGGCTGAGCATGAACAACATTTGGTGATAGTGTTGCAAATCTTGAGAGACCATCAGTTGTATGCCAAATTATCAAAGTGCGATTTTTGGATATAAGAGGTACGCTTTCTGGGCCATGTTGTTTCTGAGAAAGGTGTTTCAGTGGATCCAGAAAAGATAGAAGTTGTTCTTTCTTGGCAACCGCCGAAGAATGTCTTTGAAATACGAAGTTTTCTTGGTCTATCCGGTTATTACCGACGCTTTGTGTGTGACTTCTCACGACTAGCTTCGCCTATGACAGTATTGACAAAGAAGAACAGTGCATTTCAATGGACTGAGAAATGTCAGAGATCTTTTCAAGAGTTGAAAGTTCGCCTTACATCAGCACCCATCTTGATTTTTCCAGAATTAGGACAGGGGTACGTGGTGTATTGTAACGCTTCAGGATCTGGGTTGGGATGTGTTATCATGCAAGGAGACCATGTTGTTGCTTATGGCTCAAGACAGTTGAGAGTGCATGAAAAGAACTACCCAACACATGATTTGGAGTTAGTTTCAGTTGTCTATGCCTTGAAGACTTGGCGTCATTATCTCTTTGGTGAGAAATTCATTGTGTTTACGGATCACAAAAGTTTGAAACACATTTTCTCACAGTGAGATTTAAATCTTAGGCAAAGGAGATGGATAGAGTATCTCCAAATGTTTGACTTTGACTTGATGTATACACCCGGAAAAGGAAATTCGGTGGTGGATGCATTGAGTAGAAAGTCATATGCTCAGTTGGTGAAAGAAGCTTCAGATGAGTGGCAGTTGATGTCGGTCCTAGCCGACATGCGTATAGAATGTGAAGACTGAGCTGACGTTGCGGTTTTCTTTTTCAGTTGCGCTTGTTCCTAACTTGGTGGAGATAGTAAAGGAGGCACAGGCATCCAATGTACACTATGTTGCAATGAGTTCAAAACTCAATGGTGGGAAGACCATTTAGGGATGGAAGCTGGATGGGAGTTCAGTTTTGCGGTTTCGAGATCAGATGGTTGTACCTTTAACTGCTCAGGAACAACTCCTTCATGCTTACCACCATTCCAGATGGGCTGTTCATCCAGGAATACAGAAGATGTATAAGGCGATAAAGACACAATTTTGGTGAAGCGGCATGAAACGGAAGGTAGCTGAATTTGTTTCAAGGTGTTTAACTTGTCAGCAAGTTAAAGCAGAACATCAGCGGCCAGCGGGTATGTTGCAGTCTCTACTAATTCCAGTGTGGAAATGGGAGTAGATAGCTATGGATTTTATTACAGGTCTTCCAAGAACAGTCCGAAAACACGATGTCATTTGGGTGATAGTGGATCGTCTAACCAAGTCATCCCATTTCATCCCTATTCGTGAAACTCATACGGTGGAAGATCTTTCAAAAATCTATATCTGAGAAGTGGTAAAGAGACATGGCATACCAGTTTCAATCGTTTCAGACAGAGATATGAGGTTCACATCTCGTTTCTGGCAATCCTTACAGAAAGCCCTGGGAACTCAGTTGAATATGAGTACAGCGCATCATCCTCAGACGGATGGACAATCTGAAAAGACGATACAGACGTTGGAAGACATGTTGCGGGCTTGTGTAATGGATTTTGGTGGCTCGTGGGAAGAGCATGTGCCTTTAGTTGAGTTCTCATATAACAACAGTTATCAGGCCTCGATACACATGTCTCCATTTGAAGCATTGTATGGGAATCTTTGTCGTTCTCTACTCTGTTGGGTGGAAACAGGTGAGACCTCACTAGTTGGGCCGAGCCTTGTCCAAGAAACAACGGAGAAGATTCAGTTGATAAAAAAGAGGATGGAGACGGCACAGAGTCGTCAGAAATCTTATGCGGATCATCGCCAAAGACCGTTGTCATTTGCGGTGAGTGATCATGTCTTTTTGAGGATCTCTTCAAGGCTTGGACATCGTCGTTTTGGGAAGCAGGGAAAATTATCTCCTCGATATATAGGCCCTTTTTAGATACTGGAACGGGTTGGCGAGGTGGCGTATCGGTTGGTATTACCACCACGGTTCAGTTTGGTGCATAATGTGTTCCATGTATCTCAGTTGAAGAAGTATCATCCCGATCCTGACCATGTGATCAGATGGGATCACGTTGACCTAGATCTGAATGCTTCGTTGGTACATATTTCGGTGTGGATTGTGGATAGGCAGGATAAAGTCTTGCGTGGAAAAAGCATCAGTCTAGTGTGGGTTTTGTGGCAACATGGTCAGATTCAGGAAGAGACTTGGGAACGCGAGAAAGAAATGAAATAGCAGTGGCCAGAACTCTTTCAGGCAAGTGATGGTTTTCTACTTTCCAGGGACAGAAAGGCCAATGGTGGGGAGAATGTAGTACCCCCAGTTTCTAGTAAGTAACTCTTGTTTTATGCTTTTTAAGTACATAAAGCATATGAGAAATGGTTGGGAAAGTTCGGAGACTTTTAAAGTGTTAAAGGGCAAAAAGTGGTGACGCATGGGTTTCCCAAACCGTGCAGAAGTCGTGCAGGTGGTGGTCACTTTGGATAGAGGAGACCGCACGATGTGCGCACGGTTTGGGCAAACCGTGCGAGGAGGCCGTGCGGAGCGCCCCTTCCAAGCAGTGACTACCGCACGGTTAGCGCACGATTTGTCTAGTCATGCGGACTAACTGTGTGCGAGGTCAACTTAGATCCTATTTTTAAGGATCCAATCTGTTTTATAATTAAACCCACTCGTTTTTGCTCCTAGACGGCCCTAACTCAGGATTTCTCTCTGGTGAAGGTGGGAGAACACTTACCAGGCGTTTTGGAAGCGATCTGGAGGCTTGCCTTGGCGTTGAGAGGCCGGTTGATCGAGGTAAGTCTCGTTTCCTTTAGTTTTCTTAGATCTCCTTATTCCCTCTTGATGGATCCTTAGATCTACGCCCAAGGTGGGTAGATCTAAGGTAGTGTATGACTTTTAAGTCGGGTTTTGGTTTTGTTGGTATTAGGGGAAGGAATTTAAGGAGAATTCAGGGAGTAGTTGACTCGGTTTTGTTGGTGTTCTTCGTCCGTTGGTTGGTTTCGCCTAATTTGTTGAGGTAGGTGGCTTCACTCCCGATTCCTCTTTCTTAGAACTTGAAGGCTTAGTTTCAAATTGTTTTCCTTGATTGAAACGGTTTGTTTATCTGCTGTGAAAGAATGGTTGAAACCCCTTTTTAGTAACGGGTGATGGAAATTGTGTGTTTTTGAAAAGTGTTTGTTGAACTAAATTTAAAATGGTGATTTTAAACTGGTTATGGTTTTGATGCTTGAAAGAAATGGTTTTCAATAAAAGATTTGATGCTTTATTGAAAGGTTTTGAACACACTTGGTTTTGGCATGGATTTGCATGGGTTGTGGTGTGTGTTCATATGCATTGGGATGGATAAGGGCGAGAAGTACCCCCATCAAAAGGTTGGGATGGATAAGGGCGAGAAGTACCCCAATCAAAAGGTTGGGACGAATAAGGGCGTGAAGTACCCCCGTCAAGGTAGTCCACTAAGCAACGGCTTAGTGGAAGGATAACTCACCACTCGCAAGTATATGGAGGTCCAGGTTGCATGCATGGTTGGTTGTGTGGATTTTTGAAATGGAATGAATGTGCCAAAATGGAAATGGGAATTTGATTGGGAAACTTTGCTTGGTTGCTTTTCTTGAGAAAGATGGTTTTTGTTGAAAAATGGTTTTGACATGAAACTTGTTATATTGTGAACTGTTTTGGAATTGCTTTATATAAATTGTTTTATATAAATGTGCTAACATGTTTTATCCTAGAGGCATAGGTTGGGAAGTCATCGGGGGAAAACCTACTGAGTTTCATTACTCACCCACTGCTTTGGCACATTGGTGCTTTTGCAGATGTCATATACCGGAATGTTGGCAAAGGTAAAGTGTCACATGTTTATAGCACTACTTCGTGATACGTGGGTCGGTTCGTGATGTTGGAGCTTGGAGCTTGTGGAGCATGGAGTTGGTTTGTCGTCTTGTAGTCTTTTAGTTTGTCTTTCCACTGTTTACTCTGATTTAGTGTTGGTTTCCGCTGTGGTACTCTTGGTTGGTTTATAATAAAATAAATGGTTGAGTTGTTAGCTTTTATCATGCATCATTTAGTTGATTAGTTTGGTTATGGTTGTTGGTTCTGTGGTATGTTCAAAAAGGGTAAATCGTCCCCCACTTATTTTGAAACCCTTCGGCATTTATTGTCAGCCTTTGGCGCCTTGGGGATGTCGCTTAAGGTCTAGTAATGACTCGTTGTACTCTCAAACTAATGAGAATTGGCGGGTCATTACAGGGTTATTATCTTTGAGGTCCCAAGTTCGAGTTATAGGGGGAGGCAATTAAATCCCTATAGTGGCAGGGATAGTACCTACCACGTGTTATCTGGTCGGGTCATGCAGGGGGCTGAGGCCCACGTCGGTGGCTTGGGTCAGGCGTGGTCACTCTTAAAGGGTTTCAGCTTAGTGAGGAGTGTTACAAAACCAGACTAAAACAATTCTCCCTAATGTTTCAGGTGCATAGGCATGTCACCTTTGCATAATCCTTAGACTAGCCCAGTTAGGGTGAACAAGTAAAAATCTATGTGTGAATTATTGCTTTCATCGCTCATAAAGGGATAGAAAGAGGTGTACCTCACATTGAGAGAATAAGATCATTTTCATGAAGGTTTTGATCGTTAATACCTTGACCCCCCCCCCCCCAAGTAATCTCTTTGATAAGGGACCAACAATAAAATAAAATAGTTCACCAGAAATATCTCAATAGTATCAACAAGCCTTCCAAAATAATCTTTTCACAAACCCTTACTCAAAAACTCTATGATAATCAGCCTTTAATGCACGAACAATCCCTGAAATATCACAACAGTTCCCTTCCAAATATCTCGACATTTGAATTCTAAATAAGATTACCTAATTAACAATCATAGCATATGATTTATAATCTAATTGTAAATACTGATTCATGCAACGATGAGTAAATCGAGATGAGTCGTAGCTTATAACTCCACAAAATTGCAATCTTCAGTAGGCTACCTTCCATACTTCAAAATCATGAAACAAAGTGAGAACATGAAATATGATAATACACAGAATAATAATAAAAAATATAAATAATAAATAATGAGAAAATGAATAAAATAATAATAAATCATAAAATAGATAAAAGAAAGTGATAAAGTGATTATCAAAACATAAATAAAGTGTAAAAGAATCACTCGAAATTCTCTCCCTTTTTGATAATTTCAAAACCAGAACACATTCTCTCCCTTTTTATAAAGATCAAAAAGATAATAATAATATTGATTTGTCCATGTATACATAATAAACATAATATAATAGTAAACACATGATAATAAACATGAATAAATAGAACTATCATGCTTCAAAAGAAAAGAATTAAACAATTTGTGTAGCATGCCCAAAATATACATCACTGAAAACATAACATGAAGTTGTAATAATTATCGATAGATAAAAAAGAAACTCCCTCAAAAAACATTATCCCCTAATGTAAAATATTAATAATATGAGAATACACAAGAGTAAACATGCATTATTAAACAGTAGAATATATAGCATGCTTAAACAAATTTAAAATAGTTTCTCAAAATGCAGCATGCTTCAACTGAAATAGGTTAATAATATTCAAAGAATTATATAAATATATTTATTAAATTAAGAAATAAATAGCAGTTAGTGAATTCTAGTAAACTAAATAATAAAAACATGCTTACTAGTGATAATAAAAACTCATAGTAAAAGACCATGCCAGTATGCTAAAGAATTAAAAGATAAAGGGTATGCATGTTGGCCATAATAAATATATCACATGGACATAAATAAGCTTTGGTCCAATAGAATTCTAATAAGTACCTTTAGGAACCCATGTTGCAAAGGGGTTCGATAATTTAACATTGAAAACGGATTTAGATATATTAGCTTTCTTGTGACCAAAAGATTGAACAAAGCACCACATTTAAATTAATAAATAGAATAAATACCTTCCTTTTTATCTTTAAAAAATCAGTTTTTGTATATCTGAGGGAGTAATCCATCATAGCCAAGACCATATTTCTTCTTATTAATTCTGGTCATCCTTTGCATTCTCATAAATTCATCCAAACATTCTCTTCCAACAGTGAATTTACATAAAACTTCCTTCGACCTTTCTATTTCAACTTTCAGTTTACCATTTTCCTTTTGAACGACCCCAAAGTCATCACATCCCTTTTCAATTGAACTAAAAGTAGTGCTCTTCATCTTTGCATTCTCTTCCTTAAGCTTCTCTTTTTCTTCTCTAAGTTTCAAAATTTCATAATCAACCTTTTACTTCTCATTTATCATGCCTTTGTGTTCCTTTTTTAATTTTATGTAAGCACCTCTAATGGTTACAAAACTATCATGAAACTTATCAATCTTATTTTCTAACTATTTAACGTTAGGCTTATTATAAGCAGAATTCATATTAGAATCAGAATTACAAATGGAATTACAGAGTTCTTCCATGTTTTCCATCAAACATATATTTCCAACTTTCCTTTCACTCAATTCACTTGAAGAACATGAGTGGGAAGGTTAAAATAAAATCTTATCATATTTAACCCCTAAAAGTGAGGTTATCAGTTTCCTTATCACTTCTGGATCATTTGAATCTAAATTTTCAAAATTGTTCCACGCAATCATAGCTTTCTTCGCTTTCTCCTTAAAACATTTTTTCCTTTTTTTCTTTAAATTCTTCAGCCTTGGATAGTCAGATTTGAAGTATCCTTTCTCCCTACACTAATAACAAGTTAGATCAAAATTTAAACTGCCTTTCTTTTCGTCCTTTCTAAACTTCTTTCTTCTCTTTTAGATTGATTCTTCTTGATTTATTTGTAAACACCATTCACAACCTTAGTTATCCTCTATTTTTCATCAGTTGAAGAAACTAAATAATCATCAAAGGATCCAAAAGTATTAACAATTTTGAAAACAATACCTTTATTTTTCACATCAACTTCATTCCCAACTCACGCTCGTATTATAGGAGTGAAAGAATAGGCCCATGCAAAGTGTATTCCTTAAAGATCTTGATTTCATCAATTCCAAACTTCTTGGCATCCCACTTCTTGGGTAGTGATCTGAGAACTCTTTCAACCATAACAGTATTATCAAATGTCTCACCAAAAGCACTCATCTCATTCATAATGCTTGTGAATCAATGGAACATCTTATGGGCAGTATCATTTTCTCCCATCTTAAAGTAATGATATTTAACCTGCAACATTCCAAGTTTGGTTCTTATCAATTTATTTGACCTGTAATGTGTAACTTTCAAAATTCTCCACATATCATAAGCATTTTTATGTGAAGATACATGACTGAAAACATTTCTACTAACATAAAAATAAAGAGTATCTATGATCTTGTAATTAAGAACATACTTAGTTGCATCATTACTAGTATGAGAATCAGGGTCTATGTTAGGAAAATTATAAGGTTTTACCATAGTGGTCCAATGTTCAATGCACAATTTCTTGAGGTAGGATTCCATTATAGCTTGCCAATAGCCATAGTCATTTCCATCAAAAACGAGTGGCATTTGTGGAATCTATCCATCATTTAATCCTTGACCTTCTATCCTTAAATGATCTTTCCCTTAGACTGTTAAGTCTAGGAAAAGGTTAACACAAAAATATATAATCAAAAGGGTTAATGTGTTGATACCAATTGTAGAGGGTAAAAACAATAGAACGTGATTATCCTTACAAGGGCCTAGTATGATACCAATTGTCGGTCCCTGTAATAAGATGGATGACAGTCTAGAAAGGGGTTGAATAGTCTCAAACAAAATTTTAAAACAAAATCCGAAATGCGGTCAATAAATAAAATAATAAATTTAACCATGAACTAAAAAAACAGTTATAGCGTAAAGAGTGTACGAAAAAATAAAGTGAAAGAGATAGCACAAGGATTTTTATAGTAGTTCGAATAACAAAAATCTTACATCTACTCTTCACACCTCTTTATTCCTTGGGAGATATGGTACACACTAAAACAGTCTTGCTTTTAAAGGAGTGATGACTTTTTACAATATGCTACTTTCAACCCTCGAGGCACAAACCTAAAAATCTTCCTTTTTCACACCTGGAGGTGAAAAGTCAGGACCTTCCTTTTGAAGTGGTGGAAAAATCAACCTTTCCTTTAACCAAACCAAGGAACAGTCGAAACCCCCTTACCTTTTATCGGACCCAAGACACAACCAGTGTGGGTGCTTTTTGTTTAGGTTATTGATGAGTAACAACAGAGGACAGCCTTCTTATATTTAGTTGGAGATGAAAAACAAAGAAGAAATACAAGCAGGGAGGAGAAGAGAAGAAATTGGAGAAGAAAAACTCAAGAGTCCCACAGGGAGCTCTTGCCCAAGCCCAGTTGGTCGCTTCCTTAAACAGAATCATTCCCCCCTTCACCTTTCTCCACCCTCCTCTATTTATAAGAAGCTCCTTCTAACAACCTATGGGCCCCCAGCATATTCCCCAAGGATACCAACATATTCCCCTGCCCCCCCCCCACCCCACCCCAGGCAGTTACAACTCCCTCTAGAAACTCCCCAACTGTCAATCCATCTAACAAACCCCTAACAACTCCAGTTGTCCCACCCAATCTCCCTTTGATAGATTCCATAATCAACAACTCCTCTGCCCAATAGCACCTGCCCTCTCTAACAGCCCAAGTATTCTTATCACTGCCACCATCCTGAAAAACCACCATGTCCTCAAGGTGGTGGATCGCATCAGCAATCCACACGATCTCCCATATGCTTCTTACTACAGTCCGGGTGTGCAAATGTTTCCTCTGTCTCTTTTTTTTTGCCTCAGAACTGGACAGGTATTGGGCATGCCCTGAAATCCCTACGTCAGGCGGTTCACCCCTTCCTGAATTGTTTTCACCCGTTGCACACCTGCCCTTTTGTTGAATGAGTGATTAGGAGCAACCACCAACGTCAAACCAATCAATGTCGTTGTGTCACGCTCATGCGCCTCAAGAGCATTGAACGTTGGAGAATGCACCCTAGGAAGTGGGGTTGTTTGAGGAGGTGGAGTGACCTCATGCTGCAGCATATATGGTGGAGAAAGCTCACCGTGCACGTTACCAAAGATGTTGGCTGACATAATCGCTTGCCACCCTTGCGCTTGACCGAGCAGAGCTGCGACGTCACGCTTCTGGATCGCCCTCTCCTCGATGCCTTCAGGGTTTACAGCAACCTGGGCTAGAGACAACAGTGGGTCTATTGGTGAGGGCGGAGAATCCCATTGTACGACATATTCCTCAGGAGCATCGTCCGACTGAAGAGTTGGTAGCTCCACCTTACGCACAGGTGACAACTGGTCGAAGGGGAGCCCGTTGGGTGGTTCGGCCATACGCGCGTCACTCCCCTCCGTTATTGGTTCGCCAGCCACCGTCGTCTGCACTATGGTCCCCTCTATTGGTAACGGAGTCCCCTCCTTAAATAGCCTAGATGCCAATCGATGATGGTCCACCCCGGGTTGCAGCATCTGCAAGCATTACCGCATCAGAATGAGAACGTGTCGGAATTTGTGTCGCTTGAGTTCAAAGTGTGCATTCCATGCCCGATGTTGCTCCAGCTATCGTTGCTGGAGCAAAGCGAATTGTTGTGCCACCTCATCCATTATAGTCGCCAATGTCGTCATCCCTTGAGTTGAAGTTGACTTGTGTATTGTCCCGTCGTTTGCGGCGCTGCTGCTAGAAGATGCAGCTGCAAGGGGTTTGGATGCACTGGAAGCATAAATTTGTTCTGTCGTCGTCGCCGCAAAAATCCCAGCAGCACCGAGCTATCGACAATCGTGAAGGGTCGAGCGTCTTCCGGGTGTGCACGTCGTTGCTGAACGGAAACCGTCGGTGTGCACCGGCAGGTCGGACTAATTGATGAGTAACAACAAAGGACATCCTTCTTATATTTAGCTAGAGATGAAAAACAGAGAAGAAATACATGCATGGAAGAGGAGGAGAGAAGAGATTGGAGAAGGAAAAACTCGAGTACCCCAGGGAGCTCTTGCCCAAGCCCAGTTGGTCATTTCCTTAAACAGAATCATTCCTCCCTTCAGCTTTCTCCAACCTCTTCTATTTATAAGAAGCCCCTTCCAACAACCCATGGGCCCCCAACATGTTCCCGAAGGATCCCAGCATATTCCATCCCCATGATACCAGCACATTCCCCCTGCCCCCCCATGCAGTTAGAACTCCCTCCAGAAACTCCTCAGTTATCAATCCATCTAACAAACCCCTAACAACTCCAGTTGGCCCACCCAATCTCCCTTTGACAGATTTCATAACCAACAACCCCTCTGCCCAACAGCACCTACCCTCTCTAACACCACAAGTATTCCTATCAATTATCATAACTGTTATGTTGGTGTGTGTGTGGCTTGGAGAAAGAAAGAACTAATAGGGAAAAAATAGATGAATTTGTTGATATTACCAGTAGTTCAAGATTACAACTGTAGAGGATAAACAAGAAGAAAAAACCAGAGTCCTCCACTTGGTCTTCCTCCTGTTGCTGGCAAGATACGTTCGAGAGTCTGTCCACAGCTCCCGTCTGGTTCTGTTCTAATAGATATCATTTTTCCTTTCTAACAGAATGAATGTCGTAATAACCATGTATAACTATCTTTATACCCCATCTAACTAGCTAACCCGAGTTTCCCTTTCTACCCCTCCGGGGACCATATTGATAGCCAAGATATCCACTGAAACAGATCTGAGGGAAAGTTTGTTGTCTCACGGTTCTGGTAGCTCGAAATGAACTGTAGATTGCCCGATGGCCCGTTTGAGTTATGAAACATGGAAAATTGGGTAAAGTCATGAAGTAGCTGGCAAAGAGAGTTTCTAAGCAGTGTTTCTCAATCGGGATAAAACCGGATAAGGGCCATAAAATCAGGCAGCTAACATGGGATTAAGCTTAGATGACTTTGAAGTTTGAACATTGGGTCGGAGTTTGACAAAAACAGGTTCCCCAACGTCAAAAGAAACACATCGACGGTGTTTGTTGGCAACCCGTACCATCAACTGATGAGCGATGGAAAGATTGTGCCAGAGTTGGAGCAGTAGGTGATCACGTTCAGTGAGGAGTGTAGCCATGGTATCAACCGGTGAATCCCCACCCAAAAAATGTTGCACAACAGGAGGCACGGCCATAGACAGCTTCAAAGGGGGGCAATTTGGTGGAAGAATGAGTAGTCGTATTATAACAATATTTGGCCCAAGGTATCCACCGGGACCAAGAAAGGGGCCTCTCCGAAGTAAAACAACATGAGTTTCAAAACATTTACTAACAATTTTTGTTTGACCATTCGTTTGTGGATGGTATAAAGAACTCATTTTCAAGGTGGTTCCCTCCAAACGGAACAGTTCCCTCCAAAAATAACTAACAAAAATAGCATCTCAATCACTGAGAATGGAATGAGGAATGCCATGTAAACGGACTACATCTCTAAAAACAATTCAGCCACAACCTTAGCTGTGTAGGGATGTCGCAACATCAAAAAATGAGCACACTTGGTTAAACGATCCACAACAACTGATAACGCAATACCCCCAGGATTTGGGCAGGCCAAAAATAAAGTACATCGAAATTTTGTCCCAAACTAAATCTGGAATTGGAAATGGCTGCAGAAGTCCTGCAGGAGACACGACCTGATATTTATGGCACTGGCATGTATCACATTCACGGACAATTTGTTTGATCTGCTTTGTCATACCCCTCCAAAACAAACTAGCAGCTAGTCGTTTATAAGTTTTGTGAAACCCCTCATGGCAACCAACAGGGGATGAGTGATAATAGTGCAGGAACTTAGATATAAGGCTGGACTGGGAAGAAAAAACTAATTGATCACGGAAGTATAACAACCCGTGATGCAAAGAATATCCTTGCCTTAAAGATGGCTAGAGTTCCAAAGCTGAAATTAAACTTCGTAACACAGGATCACGCTGGTTTTCTTCTTTTATTGTGTCGACATCTAACCAGAGTGGTTCAGAAACAGTTGAACCTAGAAAAATAGACTTGCTGCAAGTTTCAAGGTCGCATGTAACCCTACGGGAAAGGGAGCATGTTGCCTTGTTGTTGCGTCTAGGTTTGTACAACACTTCAAAATCAAGACCCAACAACTTAGCCTGTCAATCCTGCTGATTAGCGATGTGAAACTGTTGACTAAGAAGGTGTTTGAGAGCTTTATGATTAGGATAAACAACAAAATGTTTGTCGGACAGATATTGCCGCCAATGGTTAACTGCCAAAACAAGTGTCATTACTTCCTTTTCATAAAAAGATTTGGAAAAGTTGACTTCGGCCAAAGCCTTACTGAAATACGCCATTGGGCGTCCTACTTGCATAAGGACAGCACCAACCCCACATCCAAAAGCATCACACTCAATGACAAACAGTTGGAGAAAATCCGGTAAAGCTAAAAGAGGTGCAAAAACCAAACACTCATTGAGGGCCACAAAAGCTTGTTCGGCAGCAGGAGACCAATGAAAGTTGTTTTTCTTGGTTAAATCAATAAGAGGCTTATCTATTTTGTCGTACCCCACAACATATTCTATAGTACCCGGTCAAACCCAAAAATCCTCAAACACCTTTCACAGTTTGAGGACGTGGCCAGCCAAGAACACACTCTACCTTCGTAGGGTCTATTGAAACGCCCTCAGAAGAGATTACATGACCCAAATATTCCATGAATGGTTACGCAAAAACACATTTCTTCTTGTTTAGGTTGAGCTGATTGTGTTATAGTACTCAGAAGATGGTTTCTAAGTGGCGCATGTGGTCAACCAAGGTTTTACTATAAACAAGAATGTCATAAAAAAAACCAAAACAATTTTTCGCAAAAATTCTTTGAACATTCTGTTCATGGTGGACTGGAAGGTAGTCGGGGCGTTCATCAACCCAGACGTCATAACAATGAATTCATAATGCCCCTCGTGTGTTTGGAATACACGAATCCAACTTAGAGAAAAAATTGGCACTGTGCAACTCATCCAAAAGATCCTCTATGATGGGAATAAGGAACCTGTCCAAAACAGTTAGTTTATTGAGTGCTCGGTAGTCTACACACATTCGCCAACTTCTATCTTTTTTCTTTACAAGTATAATGGGACTAGCAAATGGATTGCTGCTATGCCGGATTATTCCATGTTCCATCATTGCATTAATTTGTTACTCAACCACATCTTTGAGGTAATGAGCTAACTTGTATGGCATAATACTCACCGGAATCACCCCTACCACAAGAGTAATAGCATGGTATGTTTCCCTGCTTGGTAGTAGGACTTAGAGGTTTATCAAGCATAGACTGAAATTTGTTCAAAATATTCTCCAACTGAATCTGTCCATCATTAACACCACTACTTACCACCCTCACCGGACCCTGAAGTTGGGCATGCCAATTCCATCATTCCACAAGCAAAAGCTTTGACTGAAAGAGGTTTTGACACCCGTAAAGAGTCCCTATTCCGGCAACAATTCCCTGAAGTTCGATTTCCTTCCCCTGCCACAAAAATTCCATGGTTTTATGTCCCCAGTTCGTCAAAACACTACCCAAACTTCTCAGCCATTGCATCTCCAAAATCACATCTGGCCCTCTAGTGTCAAAGACAAAAGCATAAACTATGGTGATGAAATTCTCCAAACTGATATTTATTTGTCTACATAAACCTTGAGAGAAAGCTCTCAAACTGTTGCCAAGTTTAATTCTGAAAGTGTTGGTTGGGCTAACCTCCACATTTTCTAACTTAGCAAGATGTCTTGATATGAAGTTATGGGTGACTCCACTATCCACCAAAATCAGTACCGGTACACCCGAGAGATGTCCAACGAGCATCATTAAATCTATCTCGGTTTCGCTCATACTACAGAACTCTGTTGATTCTCCTGCCAATACTGCAAGTTGCCCGCCTGGTTCTTCTCCCCTAGATGTCAAGCATCCATCCTCAGCATTTTCTTCCTCTGCATGTGATTCCTCTAGTTCTTCAATTTCCCAGACCATCACCCGAAGATGTTTGTTGGGGTATTTATGCATTGGTCTGAAAGGTTGGCCACAATGGAAACATAAACCTTTCAGCTTGTGGTCTTCTTGTTCCTATCGACTCAAAGCTCTTACCATGTTCTAGCGTTTTCCCCCACAATCTTCTTTAAATCCTCCTCACGTCGATTTCGTACAAAAATGGGTAAGTTTGTGGAAAATTTTATCGTCACCACTCCAGAATTCAGTGACAAAGGAGGTGCCTCAAAACGTGAATGAGTACTATGGATTACTCCCTCACCTAAGAACATGAACGAGTACTACGGATTACTCTCTCACTGATTAACTCTTTTTCAACCTTTCTTGTCAGGACCATCATCCGAATTTTATTTGTCAACTCATGCGTTGAGATTTGGTTTTCTATCTCGGGTCGCAACACTCCCATAAACATACTCATATACCATGGTTCTTGAAAGTTCGACAATCTCAAAGCGATTTGCTCGAACTCCTCAATGCATTCTTCCACCGAACTGGTATGTCTCAAGTTTTTCAGATATTTCAATAGATCTTCATCAGTGTTTTTTCCGTATCGATCCATAAGCGTCGGCTTGAACACACTCCAGGATGAACCAGGTGTATCTCTATGCCAGGATAGAAACCAATACAATATTGTACCTTCCATACAAATCTATGTGCAATGCAATTTCATATCCTCTGGAGTCCTGTTGATCATAAAATAGTTATCTGCTTTGGCAATTCATCTAAAAGGATCGTCCCCAGCAAACATTGGCAGTTTGACCCTCTGTGACATTGTGCATCCCATCTAACACAACATCCTCAGTAGAAGAATTTTCCCTCGGACGCACGCCGAACTCCACACTTCCGAACTCTCTGCCTCCAAAATTTTTCAGTGCAGCTTTGCTCTGTTTCCCCATTTCTGATCCCCAACCCACTAGCTTTTCTACACCTTTCAATCGTTCCAAGGTTTGTTCCTCCAAATCACGAACTCTTGGTGTCACGCGTTCTTTTTTCCATTGCGCCACATCCAAAGCCACTCGTTGACTCTCGTTCTACATACGCATCATTTTCTCCATGTTTTCCTGCATCGAAGTCATAGCAACTTTTATGCTTTCCATGGTCGATTCAACTGATCCCACCCAATTCTTCATTCTTGTTTGCATCAAAAAGCAGAACGCAAATTTCATGCTCGTGCGAAAAGAAAAAAACAACTCTTTGTTGTCTGCCTCAGCATAAGTCGAAAAACGTTCGTACGTGTACAACGTACGCAACTCGCGCGACTCACAACTCCGAAAGCCAAAACGTCTCTACCTCTGTTTTCTCTCTCCAACGATACCTTCCCCAACAGAGTCTCCAAAGTGTTACGCCGGTGTGTGTGTGCAGCTTGGAGAAAGAAAGAACAGGGAAAAATCAAATGAATTGGTTGTTATTACCAATAGTTTGTGATTACAACTGTGAAGGATAAACAACATGAAGGAACTGGGGAGTCCTGGTCTTCCTCCTGCTACCGACGAGATACGTTCGAGAGTCTGTTCGCAGCTCCCATCTGGCTTTGTTCCAACAGATACCGTTTTTCCTTTCTAACAGAATGAAGGCCGTAATAACCATGTACAACTGTCTTTATACCCATCTAACCAACTAACCTGAGCTTCCCTTTCTACCCCTCCAGTCATGTGTGTAGAATAGAAGGGTGTGGATTAACTAAAGGGAAAGCACCTGAGTAAGGGCCCATACTGCTAACAATAACCAACATATACATTTAAATGGATGTATAACCATGTGTGAGTTGAGTAATTACAACTCAATAGAGCCTTACAACTCAAAGACAATATAGCTCAATGAAATGTAAAACAGTTAAACCAACGAATGGTGTAGATGGATGTACCTAGGGTAGAACAAGTCATCCTTGGCCCTCCACAATAGTTGAACAATTCATCTTTGGTGTTAAAGAAAAGCAATGTAAACAATAGCTTTTTGAACTTTAGAAGCACTACAATATTAGAAAGGAAAGTTTCAACGCTTTTTTATTATGTAAGTTGTATATCACATGCCCTTTTCACTACCAGCAGATTCGACTTTATGTAAACATTCTCTAATTGATGCTCACTCTTCGATTCAAACTCTGGGATTTTTCTCTTTAATTAGTCAACATTAATCATCTCGTGGATGTATCCTTAAATCTTACAACAGTCTATAAACAACAGTTAAAATAATTATATAATAGTAAAATAAAATAGTTTACCAGGAATCTCGCAATAGTCCCAACAAGCCTTCCAAAATTATTTTCTTTCATGCCCTCATTCAAAACCTCTATAATAATCAGTCTTTGAATGTATAAACAATCCCTAAAATATCACAACAGCTCCCTTCTGAATATCTAACATTCAAATTTTCAATAGGTTTCCTCGATCATCAATTGTAGCATACGGTTTATAATCCAATCATAAATAACAATTCATGCAGTGATAAACAAATCTCCACGATGTGATGAACTAACTACACGACATGACTATCTTCAAAACACGTGTTTAGGGTTTCCTCTATTCGTATAGAGATCTTGCAATCCCAACACAGTTTCTACAACGGTGTGGGGTAAAACATCTCTTTGTTTCTCATCAATCACAACGTTTAGATAAATAAACACAATTCTCAAAAACATATTATTACATGATTTTAACATAAAAATCCATAAAATACAACCCAAAAATCTAGAGGTCTGGTGTCTTTGGGAGATTAAATGCATAATACATCAATTTCACAATATATTTATTCAAATATACATAATGTAGTCCTAAATCCCTTTGAATTTATATAATTTCATAGAATACTCTGGAGACATAAAAAAAATGGTGAGCTATGAAGCCCAATAAAAGAACAAACATGAAGTATAACGTAAGAGTCTAGAGGTATAACATGATATCATAAAAGAGAAGAATCATATATAATACATGAAAGAATGGCATAAATAAGAAGATATCAAAAGAACATGGCATCATGAGAATGTGACTACAATATAAAACATGAAATCATAAGCATAAGTCAAGGCTCACTGCCAAGACAACATAACATAATGTGTTGGGCTAACTGTTTTTTCATCATACATGGTATATCATGAGATGAAAACATTATTCAATGCATTGAGGACTATAATTCTAAGACCACCTGTCACATCATAATAAGTAAATGCATATATTGACACATGAGGATATCATACACAAAGCATAACCATAAGAAAAACCAATGAGAAAGAAATGGGTTACATAATCATATTTTAAGGAATAACCAAATGGTATATCATAATGATTCCTAAGAAAAGAAGGGATTAAAGCTTTTTGGACATTCATATTTGAATAAATGAGAGGAGTTAGAAATGAACCACTTAAACAATGCTTTAAGAAATGAATAAAGAACCACTAAAAAGACGAGCACATGGTGTTTTCCTTAAAACCATTAATGAACTAGAAAGGTTTTCCATAATACAGTTATTATTTTTACAAATCATTGAAGAGAACAAACTTTAAAAGATTGACACGTGAAAATAAATAATGAATAGGAAAGTTCACTTTAATCAAGTCCGCTTTAGAGAGAAGATTGATAAAGAAACTTAAAAAACATGCATCACCCCGACAAAGAAAGAGAAATGAAACTAGGCATATATGTATGGGACATATATATAGATTATTGGGTATATTTATCCTATAAATTTAGTGTTCTAAATTAACATAATAAAGTGTTAATGGTTTTTATTATGTGATGCATGAGTTATGTATTATACTACATTACTAAATATGACATGTTTATTCAGAAAGAGAATTTCATATGTAGAAGTTTGAATAGTTAAAGTAGACCTTCACGAGCATGACAAATATTTTACCTCTGAAACCAAATATCATAACTTCCGATATCGCTAAGTCATATCCTCTCATATCCCATTATCACAGCACGATCTGATAACTTTAAGTTCACTTCGTAACTTAGGTTTACTGATATCCTAAATTGTACAAATTGGATACGTTAGCACTCCCAAGAACTTTTAAATCCACTAAGGATACCTTTACGTATTCCTTTGATATCCTGATATAGCAACACTCATCAGCAAGTCATAATTTTCGATATGCCATAATCGCAAAACACATACCGCAATGTGTGTGACGAGTTCTGCATGAGTCGTAGCTTACAATTCCACAAAATCATAATCTTCAGCAAGCTAACTTCCGTACTTCAAAATCATGAAACTCAATCTGCAAGTCGCAGCCAAATGATTGAGTACCTTTACGCATGCACAATCTCTCTCTTATGTGTTCTGCATACGATCGCTTTCGAGTACTCCATATCGTAATGCTCATTTCTTCACTTCACTGCATACATAAAAGTAATCTAAACACATCAATTCAATTCAATAAATCAATAAATGAATACAAAAGTGATTCTGTAAAATATATTCGATTTTTCACATTTAAATTACAAGTGTATTTTCACCTTCAAGTCTAAAAAAATAAACTATAAAATTCAAAAATCAAACAAAATGCATTTTACTCGAGACCTTAACATAATAAAGGTATTTTTAATGAAATTCTAATTAAATAATCAACAAATCCATGAGTTATCATTGTCTCACGCCAAGACTTTGCATTCCCGAGCAAAACTTACATCAAAGCCATGTCTAAACTCCAATTCATTAGTGGAATTGATCATTTTCCTCTAAGAGATTATTAATCATGCTTCTTTTTAGTTTATTCCCATCTCTTTCATTGCCCACAAAATATTCCGGACAAATGATCCACCCATGGATAATCTCACATAACTATCAGAATTTTTTCCCTTCATCGCTTAATGTTTGTTTTTGCAAAGATATTCCAGATCTCAAGCTCACACATGCATCACCAAAAGCATAGACTTCCTTGTTCATTCACTGAGGAATCAAATCTTTGTGTCAAATATAAGGTCTTGATAAGGTTGTTCAGTGGGTGAAAGTGGGTGGTTTAATTGTGACCCCTGGTAAATAATAAATGGAAAACCCTACACTACTAGAAATATGGGCTTTTGAGCCCCTTAACCTATAGCGACCGCCAATGGCGGTCGCTACATTTCCTTAAAAAAAAAAGGGGGCTTCCGCGCCCCCTCCTCTCGCGAAGCGCCCCCCCCCCGAATCCCCCCCTCCCGTCGCCCGCGCTCTCCCCGACGCCGCGCGCCCTCCCCGCCGCCCCGCCCTCCCCGCCGCCCCGCCCTCCGCCGCCCCGCCCTCCCCGCCCGCCGCCGCCCCGCCCTCCGCCGCCCCGCCCTCCGCCGCCCCGCCCTCCGGCCGGCCGCCCTCCGCCGGCCCTGCTCTCCTCCGGCCGCCCTCCTCCGGCCGCCCTCCGGTTGCGGCCGCCCTTCGCCCTGCGGCCGCCCTGCGGCCCCCCTCTACCCTCGGGCCTCCCGCCACCTGACTCCGGCAGCCCTCCGGCCGCCCTCTGGCCTTCGACCTCCAGCCCCTCCGACCTCCGCCCTCCGCCCCCTCGTCCCCCCCCCAGCACCCCGAACACCCCCCCCCCCCCGCACCCCGCCAACCCCCGTCCCCTTCCTCTTCGTCCCCTCCCTCGCCGCACCAGCTCCGGCTCCGGCTCCCCACCGCTGCCTCTCCTCTCGCAGCACCACCTTCGGCTCCCCTCCCTTCCAGGTTTGTAGCGCAATCAGGTATGACATGGGATTTCACTTACATTATTATTTTATAAATGGTTCACAAACAATTAATTAGTATTTATTTTAAATATATTTGATATGAAAAATGAAAATGTAATAAGTCTTGTGTAAATGTTTGTTATAGGGATCTTATTATGGATAAGAGTTGGATTGATCTTCCAAATCGAACGTCTAGAGAATATTTCAATGGCATTATGCAGTTTATTGACTTCACCAGAGGATTTGAAAGTGACTATATTAGTTATCCATGTAGAAAATGTGCTAACAGATATCAATTCACACGAGATACTGTGAGGGAGCGCCTATTCTTTAATGGATTTCTGAGAAATTATAAGAGTTGGACTCGTCATGGAGAAGAATATGTTCGTTGTGAAAATACGGATACAGTTCAGATGGATGTTGATGCAAGGATGAATGATCCAATGCATGAAATGCTTACTGAAATGGTACGTGGGTTGGATCCTGAAGGCATTGACATCCAGAATCTTGAGACCGGTGAGATAAATCTTCGCTCTGGTGCAGATCGTGATTCGAGGAGGTTTTATGAAGCAATTGATGATGCAAAAACAGAATTATATCCTGGATGTACTTCTTTCAATAAATTGTCGTTTATCGTGGAGTTGTTGCATTTGAAGACTTTGAATCATTGGTCAGACACATCATTCGACATGTTGTTGGAGTTATTGAAAAAGGTTCTTCCTGTCGACGCTAAGATTCCCGAGTCGTATTACCATTCTCGTAAGCTGACAGAGAACTTAGGTTTTACATATGAGACCATAGATGCATGTGCAAACAACTGTATGTTGTTTAGAAAGGAAACTGCCCATTTAGATATTTGTACGGTTTGTGGTGCTTCCAGGTGGAAAGAGAACAGGGGAAATCAGACTCATCAAAGTCAGATTGTGATACAGGGGAAACCGATTGTCGTAAAGCAAATGCGTTACTTTCCCCTTAAACCAAGGTTGAAAAGATTTTTTATGTCATCTAAAGTTTCTAATTTAATGAGATGGCATGCAGAAAGAGTTCATGAAAGTGATATGTTAACCCACCCGGCAGACTCTCATGCATGGAAGGATTTTGATAAGAGACATCGCGACTTTTCCAAAGATGTTTGTAATGTCTGATTGGGATTGGCAGCAGATGGTTTCAATCCATTCAAGTCTATGGTTGGTGCAACTCATAGCACATGGCCCGTGGTGTTGGTTCCGTATAATCTTTCTCTGTGACTTTGTATGAAGCAACAATTTATATTACTTTCGACTCTTATTGATGGACCTAAAAGTCTGAGGGATAAGATTGATGTTTACCTTCAGCCATTGATTGATGAGTTGAATGAATTTTGGGGTGATGGTGTGATGACTTATGACTGTGAAACGAATGAAATGTTCAAACTGCAGGCCGCTTTATTGTGGACAATCAATGACTTCCCAGCTTATGCAAATTTATCAGGCTGGAGTACGAAAGGGGAATTTGCTTGCCCTTGTTGCAACAAAAGTAAAAAATCTGTATGGCTTAAGCATTCCAAAAAATGGGCATACATGGGTCACAGACGTTTTCTCCCCCCTCAGCACAGGTTCAGAAAGGACAGAGTGGCATTTGATGGTTCTAGAGAGTTCAGCCCAGCACCAAAGATCATGACAGGAGTCGAAATGTTATCGCAGATTGAGGAAGAAAACATCCGCACGGTATATGAAATTCAGGATTTGGTGGCTCCTCCGGTACGTAATATTCGAGCTGCGGGTAGGCAGCGCAGTCACAATTGGAAAAAGAAAAGTATTTTTTATAGTCTTCCGTATTGGAAAACTAACATGTTGAGGCATAATTTGGATGTCATGCACATTGAAAAAAAATGTTTGTGATAACATATTGTGGACCATTTTAGGTGTCAGTGGGAAATCAAATGACCATGTTAATGCACGCCGTGATTTGGAAGAAATGGGTTTAAGGAAACAGTTGCATTTACAGTTAGCTGAGGGAAATAAGGCATATATGCCTGCTGCACAGTATACGATGACTACAAAAGAAAAAGAGACATTTCTTTCCATTTTGAAGATGCTCAAGGTGCCTGATGGTTACTCTTCTAATATTTCAAAGTGTGTGAATCTGACGAGCAAGACATTGCAAGGGTTGAAAAGTCATGACAATCACATACTACTTTAACAGTTGATTCCAATCGCAATTTGTGATTGTTTATCCCCCAATGTTGTTCAGCCGTTGATTGAGATGAGTAATTTTTTTAGACAACTTTGTTTAAGAAATCAACGAATGAGTGATTTAAAAAGTTTACAGGACCGAATTGTACTTACGCTTTGTCACTTTTAGAAACTATTTCCCCCCTCATTTTTCGATGTTATGGTCCATTTGACAGTGCACCTAACTGATGAAGTAATGGCTGTTGGTCCAGTGCAATTCAGGTGGATGTATCTTATTAAGCGGTATTTGAGTACATTGAAACGATTTGTACGCAACAGAGCTCGTCTGGATGCATCAATAGCCAATGGTTATTTGATGGATGAGTGTACTACTTTTTGTGCAGAATATCTTACGGATGTTGAAACAAAATTAGATAAGCCCTCTCGGATTCAGGATGGTCCAGTTGGAGAAGGAACCACATATGATATGGACAACATCGAGTGGATACAAGCGCATCGATATATCTTGTTCAATACTCCATCAGTTGCACCATTAATGCAGTAAGTATCTTATCACTTTTATTGTTTAACTTTTACATGTTTTGTTTGCATAAATTGATCATTTAAACATTGCGTTATCATTTGCAGAAAACACATTAATGAGATAAAAGAAGAGATGCATCGTGCGACTGAGTTGCAAATTCAACAGTCTCATTATGCGTCATTTCATGATTGGTTCAAGGATTATGTACGTATAAATTGATTTTCATTATGAATGAAGTATTATACTAATTTCTTTCATCATATATCATTATTGAATTCTATGAATTATGTAGGTTCATAAGCTGAGGGAGTTAGGGGACCCCACGCTAACTGAAGAATTTATCCAACTGGCTGAGGGTCCATCTATAACGGCTCGTCGTTATAAATCTATAGATGCTAATGGTTTTCGATTTCGCATTAAAGATGTTGACGACAAACGAGCAACACAAAACAGTGGCATCAGTTGTCCATTTGTCGATTCTGGTTATTACTATGGTCAATTGATAGACATCATTGAAGTTGTATACACACACGGGTTAAAGTACATATTGTTAAAGTGTAATTGGGTTGATCCAGTGCGTGGATGTAAAGTCGATCAATATCAATTTTCATTGGTGAATTTTAACTATATGTTATACAGAAATGAACGAGTTGATAATGAACCTTTCATTTTGACATCACAAGCGGAACAAATATTCTTCGTTACTTTGCATTCGAATCCAAGTTGGCAAGTTGTTGTCAAAATGTCTCGGCGAGGAGTGTTTGTATTTGAACAAGATGAACCCGAGACTGTTCCTTTTGTTTCCCAACAGCTTGATCAACATACCGTAGTTTAACGTGAAGAAGATATTTATTGGGTCAGAGCGGCTGTTGAAGGAGAAACGGTCGATTTGCATGCTTAATGAAAGGTATAATTGTTTTCCCACTATTCATCTTAAGATGTCATAAATTATCTAAACATTTTATAAATCCTTGTAAGTTTTAATCCTCACTTTTGGTAGTTTATTCAGTTATAAATATTTGGGGTGATTTAACTCATGTTATATTGATGTTATTGTCGGTGTATCTTCTCATTGAGGTATTCTTCATTTGATTCATGTGTTGTTTGAATTTTTATTAATTCAATTTGAAATTTGGCTATGCATTGATTGGTTTTGTACATAATTTGTATATCTGTTTTGTGAACTCTCTGATTTTTAAAAATTCATTTATAACTAATTATTCAATCCCTTTTTGTTTTCCATGACTGCAGGCATGTCAGGGGAAGAGGCAGAAGATCCACATCATCCATCTGAGGCATCTACGTCTCAGGGTCGAGGTATGTTGGAATGTCATTGTCTCTATTTTTTATGTAATTAATAAACATATATATATATATTTATAACATCTGTCATTTTGTATATAAAATTGTTTTCAACAGGATCAGACTCGACTGCTTCTTCCTCTCGCAGGAGAGGCCCTAGTCGTGACATATTATCATGGAATTCCGACAAGACTTTTGATGTTTCATTTGATGATGTATTTCATCCTGTGGGACGGAATGCCCCTGCATTTATTCGTCAGTTGGGTCATATCATACGTGATCCACATCGATTTCCATTGACCACGCGTGACTGGGCTTCTATCCCTCAGGACACATTAGATCGTCTTTGGAGGGAGGTTCAGGTAAGAAGATCATTTTACTCTATTCCCTATGTATAAACAACAATAACATATGTGATTTTTTTCTTTAATAGCAAAATTTGACAGTATGTCCCGATGAGTTTCAGTCAGTGTGTATGAGCAAATGTCGTAAGATGTGGAAAGACTATAAAGGCAAAGTCAAGAGGGACCACTGGGTACCAAATGTGGGTGCCCCAGACATTCTGGAAAAAGTCCCGAGAGGTGTCCTCCCGGCTCAGTGGCGTGATTTAGTTGCATATTGGTCTACTGAGGGTGTTGCGGTTTGTATATTTATTTTGGTATATATATTTTCAAGAATGTGTGATTTGTTTGATATTTGAATGAGTTGAATGTAGGAGGTGTCTACACGCCATTCTGAGAATCGAGCGTTGCAGGGACCACCTCACAGGCTCGGGACTCGTCACGTGTCTCAGATCCGACATGAGGTATTTATTATTCATTTTTTAATTTTTTTAATTAATACGGTTTTGTGTTTATATTCTATTCATATATAGTTGCGGGAGCAAGGTGCATCAACTGATAAAATGTCGGTGTGGATGAGGACTCGTGATCGCAATGATCCAGAGGCTGCAGCATTGATAGTAAGTGCTTGTAATTATTACCAATACTTACATAAAATCTGAATATTAATATATGTATATATATTTAAATATTTCACAGGCTCAATTTGAAGTTGAATTAGAACATCTGTCAGAGGACCAGCGACAGCTTCCCATGCGAAGGGATGAGATCTTTCATCGCATCATTGGTCGAGACGGGCATGGATATAGTTTGACCTATGGAACAGGGATTCCTCGTTCTGTAGTGTCACGCGCTGCGGTTGTCGGTCCTGCTGTTGCTCAGATGACACAGCAGTTGTCAGAGTTCGAGGCACGGCTGCGGGCTTCCGAGGAGGCAAATGCGCAATTGGCTGCTGAGGTTAGAGCACTGCGGGAATATGTGCGTCCAAGTGGTGCAGGGGATCACACGACGCAGGTTTATACTGTATTTATTTATTTAATTTAAATTATTTTTGTTATGAAAATATTCATAATGTTTATTTGTTGCAGGCCTCTGACCCACCCGATGGAGGTCAGTGATGAACACGCATGACGCATCATATTCACGAGGTGTGTTTCTGCTTTTAATGGTGGGGTTGTTATTGATATTTATGTTGGGTTTCTACTGAGTTTTTTTGTGATTTGGGGGTATCATATGTGTTTTGGCCTCATGCAATGTTTGTGTGCACGAATTGAAGTAACCATGAAACTGATTATTGATTTGGATATTTTTTGTTCATTTAATTTTCAATGTTTAGAATTGCATGTTCTGTAATATTTTTGAAAAAAATACGTGATTCCTAATATAAATCATTAAACTTGTTTTTAATGAATGAGCTGAGTTCACTATTTGTAGTCCCCAGCCTACTCCGGACAACCCTCCCCGCACTCCGGACAGCCCCCCCCCCGCACTCCGTACAGTTCTCCCCGCACCCCGGACAGCCCTCTCGCACCCCGGACAGCCCTCCCGCACAGCCTTCCCCGCACTCCGGACAGCCCTCCCCGCACCCCGGACAGCCCTCCCGCACCCCGGACAGGACCCCCGCACTCCGGACAGCCCTCCCGCACCCCGGACAGGCCCCCCGCACTCCGGACAACCCTCCCCCCACCCCGGACAGCCCCCCCGCACCCCGAACAGCCCCCCCGCACCCCGAACAGCCCTCCCGCACCCCGGACAGCCTTCCCAGCACTCCGGACAGCCCTCCCCGCACCCCGGACAGCCCTCCCGCACCCCGAACAGCCCCTCCCGCACCCCGGAGAGCCTTCCCAGCACTCCGGACAGCCCTCCCCGCACCCCGGACAGCCCTCCCGCACCCCGGACAGCCCCTCCCGCACCCCGGACAGCCCTCCCTGCACTCCGGACAGCCCCCCCCCCTCCCCCGCACCCCGGACAAGCCCCCCCACCCCGGAGGTGCCGTTTGACCGCGGTGACCGGAAACGCGTTTCCGGTGTCATAAAACACCAAAAACGGCGTGAGACGGTCGAAGTCGGAGCAAACGTGCTCCGAATGACCTGAAACCACACGAAAACATTAGGAATATTATTCGTGACGTGTAGAAGGAGACGGCACGCCCATCGGAGGTGCGGTGCGCGCGTTACGTCCGACTGTGTCGTTTTCAGCAGCTCGGCGCGCGCTAAAACGGCGCGTTGGGAGGTCAAAACCACCCGAACGACCTCGGAATGCCATGAAACCGTACCACAACAGCCGTTGTGCGATTTGTGAAATGGTCGGGCAGACAACACGTCAATCGGAGGTGTCGTTTGACCGCGATGACCGGAAACGCGTTTCCAGTGTCATAAAACACCAAAAACGGCGCGAGACGGTCGAATTCGAAGCAAACGTACTCTGAATGACCTGAAACCACACGAAAACATTATGAATATTATTCGTGACGTGTAAGAGGAGACGGCGCGCCCATCGGACGTGCGGTGCGCGCGTTACGTCCGAGTGTGTCGTTTTCAGCAGCACGGCGCGCGCTAAAACGGCGCGTTGAGGGGTCAAAACCACCCGAACGACCTCGGAATGCCATGAAACCGTACGACAACAGCCGTTGTGCGATTTGTGAAATGGTTGAGCAGACGGCACGTCAATCGGAGATGCCGTTTGACCGCGGTGACCGGAAACGCGTTTTCGGTGTCATAAAACACCAAAAACGGCGCGAGATGGTCGAATTCGGAGCAAACGTGCTCCGAATGACCTGAAACCACACGAAAACATTAGGAATATTATTCGTGACGTGTAGGAGGAGACGGCGCGCCCATCGGACGTGCGGTGCGCGCGTTACGTCCGAGTGTGTCGTTTTCAGCAGCTCGGCGCACGCTAAAACGGCGCGTTGGGGGGTCAAAACCACCCGAACGACCTCGGAATGCCATGAAACCGTACGACAACAGCCGTAGTGCGATTTGTGAAATGGTCGGGCAGACAGCACGTCAATCGAAGGTGTCGTTTGACCGCAGTGACCGGAAACACGTTTTCGGTGTCATAAAACACCAAAAACGGCGCAATACGGTCGAATTCGGAGCAAACGTGCTTCGAATGACCTGAAACCACACGAAAACATTATGAATATTATTCGTGACGTGTAGGAGGAGACGGCGCGCCCATCGGAGGTGCGGTGCGCGCGTTACGTCCGAGTGTGTCGTTTTCAGCAGCTCGGTGCGCGCTAAAACGGCGCGTTGGGGGGGTCAAAACCACCCGAACGACCTCGGAATGCCATGAAATCGTACGACAACAGTCGTTGTGCGATTTGTCAAATGGTCGGGCAGACGGCACGTCAATCGGAGGTGTCGTTTGACCGCGGTGACCAAAAACGCGTTTTCGGTGTCATAAAACACCAAAAACGGCGCGAGACGGTCGAATTCGGAGCAAACGTGCTCCGAATGACCTGAAAACACACGAAAACATTAGAAATATTATTCGTGACGTGTAGAAGGAGACGGCGCGCCCATCGAACGTGCGGTGCGCGCGTTACGTCCGAGTGTGTCGTTTTCAGCAGCTCAGCGCGCGCTAAAACGGCGCGTTGGGGGGTCAAAACCACCCGAACGACCTCAGAATGCCATGAAACCGTACGATAACAGCTGTTTTGCGATTTGTGAAATGGTCGGGCAGACGGAACATCAATCGGAGGTGTCGTTTGACCGCGGTGACCGAAAACGCATTTTCGGTGTCATAAAACACCAAAAACGGCGAGAGACGGTCAAATTCGGAGCAGACGTGCTCCGAATGACCTCAAACCACACGAAAACATTAGAAATATTATTCGTGATGTGTAAGAGGAGACGGCGCGCCCATCGGACGTGCGGTGCGCGCGTTACGTCTGAGTGTGTCGTTTTCAGCAGCTCGGCGCGCGCTAAAACGGCGCGTTGGGGGGTCAAAACCACCCGAACGACCTCGGAATGCCATGAAACCGTACGACAACAGTCGTTGTGCGATTTGTGAAATGGTCGGGCAAACTACACGTCAATCGGAGGTGTCGTTTGACCTCGGTGATCGGAAACGCGTTTCCGGTGTCATAAAACACCAAAAACGGCGTGAGACGGTCGAATTCGGAGCAAACGTGCTCCGAATGACCTGAAACCACACGAAAACATTAGGAATATTATTCGTGAGGTGTAGGAGAATACGGCGCGCCCATCGAACGTGCGGTGCGCGCGTTACGTCCGAGTGTGTCGTTTTCAGCAGCTCGGCGCGCGCTAAAACGGCGCGTTGGGGGGTCAAAACCACCCGAACAACCTCGGAATGCCATGAAACCGTACGACAACAACCGTTGCGCGATTTGTAAAATGGTCGGGCAGACGGCACGTCAATCGGAGGTGTCGTTTGACCGCGGTGACCGAAAACGCGTTTCTGGTGTCATAAAACACCAAAAACGGCGCGAGACGGTCGAATTCGGAGCAAACGTGCTCCGAATGACCTGAAACCACACGAAAACATTAGGAATATTATTCGTGATGTGTAGGAGGAGACGGCGCGCCCATCGGACGTGCGGTGCGCGCGTTACGTCCAAGTGTGTCGTTTTCAGCAGCTCGGCGCGCGCTAAAACGGCGCATTGGGGGGTTAAAACCACCCGAACGACCTCGGAATGCCATGAAACCGTACGACAACAGCCGTTGTGCGATTTGTGAAATGATCGGGCAGACAGCACGTCAATCGGAGGTGCCGTTTGACCGCGGTGACCGGAAACGCGTTTCCGGTGTCATAAAACACCAAAAACAGCGCGAGACGGTCGAATTCGGAGCAAACGTGCTCCGAATGACCTGAAACCACACGAAAACATTAGGAATATTATTCGTGACGTGTAGGTGGAGACGGCGCACCCATCAGACATGCGGTGCGCGCGTTACGTCCGAGTGTGTCGTTTTCAGCAGCTCGGCGCGCGCTAAAACGGCGCGTTGGGGGGTCAAAACCACCCGAACGACCTCGGAATGCCATGAAACCGTACGACAACAGCCGTTGTGCGATTTGTGAAATGGTCGGGCAGACGGCACGTCAATCGGAGGTGTCGTTTGATCGCGGTGACCGGAAACGCGTTTCCGATGTCATAAAACACCAAAAACGGCGCGAGGCGGTCGAATTCGGAGCAAACGTGCTCCGAATGACCTGAAACCACACGAAAACATTAGGAATATTATTCATGACGTGTAGGAGAAGACGGCGCGCCCATCGGACGTGCGGTGCGCGCGTTACGTCCTAGTGTGTCGTTTTCAGCAGCTCGGCGCGCGCTAAAATGGCGCGTTGGGGGGTCAAAACCACCCGAACGACCTCGGAATGCCATGAAACCGTACAACAACAGCCGTTGTGCGATTTGTGAAATGGTCGGGCAGACGGCACGTCAATCGGAGGTGCCGTTTGACCGCGGTGACCGGAAACGCGTTTCCAGTATCATAAAACACCAAAAACGTCCGAATGACCTGAAATGATAGCATTTCTTAAATTGGGGGTTTTAAATTATTATAGCACCATGATTTGATGTCAGATTTAATTTTATTATATGTATATAATAACTGAATAATTATTTTTAATTTACGTTTGTTTTGTTTTGTTGTTTTTTTGTCTTATTGTAGGTTTATTGAAGCAGAAGATTGAAATAGATGGACCTGCTCGGATCGTTGAAGCACATTTATCGTTTATGATGATCTTTATGTTTATGATGTTTGAAATTGTTTTCCATTTTTTATGATTGTTATCTTGTTTTATCTCTGATTTTGCACCGTGAAAAAAAAAATAGAATTCGTACATTTCATTAAAAAAATAAAAAAAAAAAATTATTTAATATTATATATATATATTAAAATATTTTATTTAATATATATTTTTTTTTATTTAATAAATATATATAAAAATGAAAAATAGTTTATTTAATATTATATATATATTTCTTTAATATATATATATATTAAAATATTTTATTTAATATTATATATATAAATATTTTCTTTAATATATATATTTTTTTTTTTAATAAAAATATATATATATATTTCTTTCGGTGTGAATTTTTTTTTTAAAAAAAAAATTCCTGTGTAGCGACCGCCTTTGGCGGTCGCTATATGCTGCCTGCCGGGCAGTATTAGCGACCGCCAATGGCAGTCTCTATAGGCTGCCGGGGGGCACCTTTAGCGACCGCCATTGGCGGTCGCTATTGGCCTACACCGACGGAGCAGATGCGACCGCCAATAGCGGTCGCTAATACCCTTATTTTTAGTAGTGCTAACACGTTTCTTCTTTTTTCTAAATGATACCTCCAACCCAGGTAGTATTTATCAAAAGGGGTTTTAAATGTGAGCTCTCGAGTCGTGGGTTGGTAGTTTGATGTTTAAAATCAAAGGAATGAAAGAGTAGGCTTTGATTCTTGAGTAAAATGAAAATCTAAATAGCTAAATCTCTCTAAATGTACACCCCACAAACAACCCTAAAAATTTTAACAGCACATCCTCCATTTCATTTGTAGTTGGCAGCAACAAGAATTTTCATCCCCTAGTCTATTTTTCTATTTCTATTAATATTTTTTTACAATGTTTTAATAGTTGTTTTTTTAGACTTCGAAGGATTTTAGACATTAAAAAGTGGTGTGAACCACGCTGCACAAAAGAATGATGGGATGGAATTTCAGTTTGTAACATGGCTCCTAACAAAGCCATTCACGGTATCTAAGGATTCAATTAGAGAAAATCTTCAAGGTGACTGAATGGAAAACAAGTTGGGCTTCAAAGACAAAGAATGCCTTTATCGTATCAACACCCCTTGCTCTTGGAGTTTTTGGAGCATGACCATAACATTTTCTAGATTATCACACATGTTTCACAGCATTGTCCCGTCACGACCCGCCTTCTTCAAGATGAGCGAAGGAGCGGTAAATTGTCACGTCCTTCCTTCTTCAAGGTGGAGAGATAATGACCCCCAAGACTCATCTTCAGTAGGCCCCGAAGTGGCGACTAGCATCAAGGATATAAAAATCTCACACAAAATGGAAGGCATTACCCTTTTTAATGAAAACTTGATCAGAAGACAAGATGGTAAAATCTCAAACGATGCCAAAGATTTATATAAAGGGAACCAAAATCCAACTCATGCATGATTTAAACGTAAATTGCGACAAAAGTACAACCAAAGTACCAAAACAAGTACCAAAAGAAAGAGACTAAGCAACAACATAGCAACTATCCCAACGTCCGAGCTAGTAAAGTTCACCACGGTAAGTCCTCCTAGAAACCTGAAAATAGTTTTAAGACGTAGGGTGGGTATACAAGTATACCCAGTAGGAAAACTAAAGTCACCTGTGCACAAGTGGGGGAACATACTAATACCCCTGTGAGAAAACAGTATAACCTCAAAGCACCTACCAAGAAGTACTAACCAACTCAGTCTCAGCAAGACACACTCACCAAATAACGCAATTCAAGCAAAGTGGTAGTATAAGCACATCAACATCTGGGTACCGCGCACCACTTTCCCACTGGTTTACTATTATTCCTAACGGCTAACATCTTAACGCTACCACTCTTCCAAAACGCAGTCCCACTGCCACAACCCGTCCGCACACACCTGGGTCTCAACCACACCACACATCTCACCCGCAAACACCTGGGCCACAATAACCACGCCTCTCGCCCGCAGACACCCGAGCCTCATCCCAAAGACACTTGGGAAAACAAACATGGCCAGCAAACACCTGAGCCCCTCATTCACAACAAACCTGCCCGAAGGGTCTGGGACTATGGTAAGCCTCAAGCCATTACAGTCTGCCCAGATACGCTCGAGCGGCAAGAACTGGAAGAGGGTGCGAGGAAGAAAGTCAGTAACCAGTCATCCATCCTCCCACCGGGATGTTGGGAAAGGCACTATCCCCTATGAAATGGGGGTGTTCGGCACATGGTGCTCAACAAGGTTGGGGTGCGTATAGAAACCACATGGAACTACAATTTATACATATAAGTAAACAAACACTCAACCCAACTTACGGGTCCCAAAACAAACAACCAGCCCACACAGAACCACATTTGTTGCTACCCCTATATGCACAACGACACAACAGCCACTACTAAAGCATACACCCAACCCCTTTTTCATTCAACCATTTTCCATTTATTAATTAAGGGGTTCACTTTAGTTTATTCCAGTACTACCCGGGGCAACTACCGAGCACAACATCTGCAACCGTCTTAGAAGGTGAAGAGTCTGATTAACTAAACACACAACAACCAACTCACTTCGTTCTTCGGTACTGCCAACATTGAACAAGGGAAGAGGGACCAAGGTAAAACATTTTTATTTTAACACTCATTCATAAAAACAACAGCGAACAACCAACCTGCAGTTCCACTGCACACCCCCTTTTTCCCTAGACACCCGTTTAACCACTGTCAACTGTCATTCTTCAAAGTTATACCGCACAATCATGCCTCTGTAACCAAACCCGACAGCCCCGCTGCACAACAACACCACACCTGGCACACCTATTTACATGAAGTCACAACACAACCCAAACCTGCAGCCCAACTGCCCAAACAATTCCCAGATGCAGCCCCACTGCATAACAAGTCCATAACCACATTGCAGTCCCACAGCCCAACGTCGCTCCACGACCACAACACAAGCAAAGGCAGTCTCACTGCCTACAAGTCCATCCATTCCACAATCAATCAGTCTCTAAAACTGGGATACCAACACGCCCCCTGTACCACCCCATACACAAAGTCCACAACAACCACCACTAAAATCGCAACCCCACTGCACAAACATACCAAACCAACTCACAGAACCAACTAAACACAGCATGCAGCCACACCATTAATCCAACATATTCAGGTTTAGCAAGAGGGGTACTTTAATTAATTTCACTTTAAAAATAACCGAGGTGATCACACAACAGGTTTGATCCTGGGGCATCCATTTCAATTAGCCAGGTATACGTGATTAAGAAGATTTCATGTTACATCCATTTATCAAGTATCACGACAAAAACAGAACATCACCAGTGCGCAAGCAAAGACCACCAACGGTCATGATTACCAGAAGGCATACAGCCACAACAAACCATAAAAGAATAAAAGATAACCAAAATAAAATAGGCGATCAAACATCAAGCCACTCCCAGTCCGTTATTTCATTGACCCCTGTTATCTTTTGATCATATTTCCTTCTTATTTATTCCTCATTTTAAGAAAAGTATTCACCCGTTCTTCACAAGGAATCATTGGTACACCCTCCCCGCATGATACACAATTAAAAAGAGGCAGAAGAAATCTCTACTTGAAACAACAGGCGACCAAAACTCCTCTTTGCGCCAAAACAGGGGATCGCGCGGGCAGCAGGAAACTCCAAGAAAACTGAGCAGGAGGGGCTCTAGCATAGGTGCACGACTCGTCCAAAGAGTAAGGCTTTAGACGCACCAAGAGGGAACGGAAAACACACTGGGAACGAAAAACACACTGGGAAGGGAAGATCCCGGCTTTGAAGAGCCAGATCCTATATTAAAGGAAGAACGGTTTCAAAAGCCATTAACGTCGGATCGTGGTTAAGATTTACACGGCTTGACTATTTCAAAGTCTGGGAAGCGTTAGGATATTAAAGATATAATTAATATCCTTTGAAACGCCTTTAAAACGCTCAAACAAGCCTTTAAACTCAATTTACGTCAAATAAAACGTAAGAGGGGCAAAACTAAAAAACTGAAGAAAAAAAATTGGAAAAACTGGAAATGAGTCACTGATGGGTGAGTCACCGACGTTGAGCCACCGACGGGTGAGCTACCGACGCGACCTACTGACGTTGAGCCACCGACGCTGAGCGACCGACACAACGACTCACCGACGCCCCCGACTCACCGACGCCGACGCCCCCGACTCACCGACACCGATGCCCCCGACTCACCGACACCGACGCCCCCGACTCACCGATACTGACGCTCCGGACTCACCGACACTGACGCCCCGAGTCACCGACACCGACGCCCTGAGTCACCGACACCGACGTTCTAAGTCACCGACACCGACACCCTAAGTCACCAATGGAAAAAAATGGAAATTTGGCAAACTCTTGAAACAAGCTACCGTTGCCTCCCAGAACACCCTAAACACTGGATTTTTCACAAAGGAATGACCCGAGGAAATATGGGTCATTACATGTCCACCCTCGAAACTCATGGAAAATCACAATTTTAAAGCCTACCCTTACTCATGGAAAATCCCTTCCCCCTGCACTAGTTTTAAATGAAAACCTAGAAAAATACTCAAAGAGTAGAGTAGGTGATGATATAATCTTGTAATGCAACTACCTAATAGGCTATCCATGGCTTCTAAGGGGCCTAAAATTAAGATCAGATGTAAGGGTGGGCTTTAAAAGAGTGAAATTTTAAGAGGGATTCTGAAGTGGTGCCTCAATCATTTCAACATAAATTATCAATTTTCCACCAAGATTTGAAACAGAATAAAAGAATGTTCTAGTTAGTATGCAGGAATCAAGTTCTCTCATGCAATAGAGAAATGAAAGATGTAAGAAGTCTTATAAACCTCTCAGGACTGATATATTGCTCGGTGATCAAAACCTTTGGTTTCACATGTGACTAGAATTCTTTAAATGGTCAATTTCAAATCCGGTAATACACGTATCAGTAATCATAGGAATTATGTAATCAAGATTCAAAGATTTTTACCACTAACTACTCAAAGAATCAACATGGCAATGATACTAACATTAGCTCAAGAAACAAAACTAAAAACAATGAAAGAGAAAAAATATATAAAATCTTTCCTAACAAACTCAGGAAGCCTCCCCCACTTGTATTCACAAAAAGATTTTCATTTCATCTTGAAACAGAATAAAGACAAGGGGCGTTATTGGGTGGAAATTTATGACCTGGGGTTATTTGCAGAGCAAGTACGTCTGCATTGTAGTCTTCTTTTGGTGTGCAGCGGCTGCCCACTTCATCTTCTGATGAAGGACAGCCAAAACCATTACTACAACTGAAAAAATACAGGAAACACTAAACTAGATGTTTAGTTAAGCAAGGGAAAGCGGTAGGTTTTAATCTTCATTTCATGTGTATACTGTAGTCTTGCTAGCTTCCCCATAAGAAAAAGCCATGAACGAACTGCTATTTCATAAAAACTAATGAAAAATAAAAGTAAAAACGACAAGATAATGTTTACTGCAAGGCAGGACAACAGCATAATATGGTATCCAGTTGAGGTACAGAGTTGTCCTACTTCATTCCTATAAAAAACACAAAAAATAATTATTAAACAAATGAAAATCAATAACTAAATAGAGGGAAGAAAATTTTTGGATTTAACCCCCAAAAGGGGTGCTTTATTTGGACTGTCCATTGCTGGACAATCGCTGTTTTCATCCAAAATCTGATTGCGGATGTGGCTTTTGTAATAGGAACCACCAGATCCTCTCATTTCTATAGTCCTTAAAATTCTTCTCATGGAGGCCCCCATGCATGAGTTTATGCTTGTCCATCCCCCTTTTAGTAATGATTTTGAACTCCAAAGCGGATGGAAGAATGGGATAGGAAGCCACTCCCTTCTCTTCTAAAATTTGAGTGAATGTACTATCCATTGGCTCTTCTTCTTCTTTCGGAGCATCCTGGTTGTCTTGAAATTCCAGCTTCACTTATTCCTCATGGATGAGACCTATGGAATTTTCAATGAGCACTTCACTCTCTAAAAATTCAGCCACAGCTATTATGCCATTTTATTCTTTAAAATCCTCCACGGCATGCCTCCACAGTGCTGGATCTTCATTGCCAAAACAAGGGAGACCCACTAGCATTTTATTTTAAGAAAAATTTCAACAATAGGATTCAAAATTTCTAAAATCCCCCTCTGAACCCGCAGCCGGAAGATCCTGTTCTCCGTGCAAAATCTCTGAAAACTGGGTAAGATGGGTTGTGCATCGTCCATCCTTTCTTAAAAACACATTTCCTCCAATACACTCTCCTCTTCAACCTTATAAAATAGTAATAAAGGTGCTAGTTCTGCGATATCAAAATAATAGAGGTCAATTATCAATTCAGTTTCAGTAAAATTAGAACGAAATGATAAAGTGGTGGTATATCCCTCAATTGTTTCAGTATTTAACTCTTCTTCAGCTTGGAGTGTTCTTAAAAACTAGTTTGTGAAAAAAATGAAGCTGAGGGAAGTCTTCCTCTTACTCAGCTTCTTCTTCCACAAAAGACTTAAAACACCAGAGCTATATCTTCTTTTATGGAAAGTTTACAACAAAGTTTTCTTCATTTGCCTCATCAAGTTCTTGATTTTGCACTGGTTGGTTGAGTTTCCACAACTTATGCATCTCACTACCCATTTGAAAAGACTCTAAATTAATGGTTTCGTCCTCTTCAATCTCAAACTCACTCTCACGTTCCTTCAATTTATCCTCCTCTAAAGCCTCATCAAACCTATGGAGATCTTCTTCTACCATCATTGAATTTTTCATTGTGGGAACGTGTACCTCTTTTATTTCTTTTTCTTCTATGTGATCTTTCTCTTCAAATTTATGATTGAATTCCCACAATTGATTTTGTAATCCTTTGATATGATTTTGATCTTGAATAAGCATGGAAATTAAGTTTATCAAAGTTTGTTCCAAAAACACATGACTCTCACTTTCTACCCCAAAATAATTTTTGTTTTCCTGTTTATGTCTAATTATACACAGTGACATGCAGTATGTCCATAATAGTCACAACATGTGCAAAAACTCTCTTGTTGGTGATTCTAACCCTCAAAACCCTCCAAGGTTACACTCAAATATCCCAGAAGGCACTAAATGGGGCGTTAACTAAAGCATAAAAGTTTTAAATCATGACTGCCGTATTTTCAATATAAAAACAGTGGCAGCGAGGTGGATTTCTAATTTCTGCAGCCAATAAAAAATTTCAAAAGTGGCATTTCAAATTTTCATCACACGCAAGTTCAAAGGCAAAAAAAAAAAAAAAACAGAAGAAATAACCACAGTGAGCAGAAATCCAGTTTCAATAACAAGAAACAGCACCTAACATTAGCATGGATCAATCAAAATTTCGGCAGTTCAGCACATAAAAGCAATTAATAACATATTTTTTAGATTTTTTTTAAACAAATAAGAACAAAAATCCTAAAAAACACGCCGCTATCATTCCCCAACAACGGCGTCAAATTTTTTATCGTTCATTGATGTCAAAAATAGTTTTATTATTTATCTAACATCACTAGTATAGCAGTGACGGGAACGTATCCACATGGAAAGGAAGACTGCATCAAAAGGATTTTAATTTTTTTTTTTCATCTTTAATCAGTTAAAAAAGGTGAAGAAAAGTGACGCACCATGCAAGGAAAGGGAAGGGGTTACTTGACTGGTTCAGTTTTTTAATGATGGTTCAACATTCTAAAAATATGACTAATTCACAATCATTAAACCAGGACATCCATCATTGGTATAATCATCGTCATTATTAACCAATGTGTTTGTCCTCTAATTTTTTACAATTCATCCTATGGAATTAAACTGAAGAATAAAAGATTCTTGGAAGACCAGAAAAATGGGAATTGTCGTGCCAAAAGGTAGGACACAGCCAACTCTACCAAGCAAAGGCTGCATCCGTTGAAAATCATCAAATATAAAAGGATAACCTAGTAATCATAATGGAAAAATACATGCGTCTATGATATTTATTTTGTTTCAGCGTGACATTAAAGGAAACAAAACAGACAGGCAATCCAGAAAAAGAAATATAATGAAAAAAAATTGATAAACCTCATCACCAGTCAATCCCCCCTAAAAAAAATCAGCCACCATGTTTTTCAACTCAAAAACAGTCTCAAAGAGTATATTCATGTACAGGAAAAAAATTAAGAAGAAACAAAGAGGAGTTTTAGCTAGTTCTCCTGAAAGGGGGGATTTAGCCTTTAGTGGACAACCCCCTCTTGTCCCATTAAATAGCCTAGCCACTATCCTCTGCGTGAAGATTCCAGTTTCATCTCAAACAAAATTAGTTTTGATGCCTAATGATCCATAAATAAATTATGAACCGAATCATGTGGTTGAGCAATGGGTCCATGCGTCACATAAGTGCTGAAGCTCAGTGCCCTCCTCCTTGCTACATATGATTTTTCCTATTTATTAAAGTGGTGGAGGGAGATTGGAGGACTCGCTGTTGGTTGGGCTCTAGGATATGTGCCTGGACCTAAGACTTCCTGTTTGGGCTCCATTAAAATAGGAGCTGGTCATGAACTTGACTCATGCTGATGCCGGCCTGGAAGATGCTTCATGTTGAACCTCAATGGAACTGCAAGGGCTGCTAAGTGAACTATTCTCTAAGGTTAAGGCTGAAGGGAGATCGGTAGCAGGGGCTAGGGGGTGCATGGTGGTTGGTTTCCGGGTCTACACTAGCTGAGGTCAAACTAAGGTGCTACGTGTAAAACGAAGCTGGGAAAAATTGCAAAGGGATGGATCATGTAGCTTTAGACTACAACTTCATATGCTGGTTTGGGAGTGTGAACATGCTTCAACAAGACTCCAAAGGTGCAACATCGAGGGGTGGGTCTGAAATCTAGCATGTTGGGTCTGCAATGTACGTTCAAGTGGTCTGCAGTTGGCCTGATGGTGCATGGTGGGCTATCTGCAGCTAAAATGGGGCCTTGAAAGCACTATAGCAGTGTGTGGAAAGGACGTCAAGGTAAGGTCGGGCTGCTTTCTGGCAGATCTGCTGATGATGAGTGCTCCACGGTGTGGTGCAGGTCTTCAAGGGCCGGTGCTTCGTGTGAAATGTTGCAACATGTAAAGGGGGTTGAACAGAAAGGTTGCTAAGCTGGGCATTGATGTCTACATCAGGAGATGGACCAACGTGGTGGCCATCTGTAGGGATGAAATTCGGCTATGTGAGGTACCAGAACTGCAGCAACATATCAAGAGGCTCTCTACAGTGTATGAGGGCTTGTGCAGTGGGATCGTCAGGGATTGGTTCGGATTTCATGGGCAGAGGCGGGCACGGACAAATAGTGGAGGAACGATCTCTGGGTCCCTTCACACCCCAGGGTAGTGGCAACATGATCCTATAGCCCTTCGATCGAAGCTCCTGAATTTTATTATCTCAACATCAAATCCATGAACTCAAACCAACCTCTTTGATGGTAGCAGTAGCGGCATGATCCCTTGGGCAGTAGCAGCGGACATGACCCCCTGATTGCAACTGTAGTGGTGCCCAGAATCAGCATGAAACAAACTTAAAAGACTCTCAGACATCCATCAATTGAATCATTCAGCACTTTTGATGGTGTAGCGTCCTTGGAAAAGTTGCACGCACTGTGGAAAGCTCGCGATTTCCTCCTTGCTTGGACTTCACAGTGAACCGAGCTTCACCTAGGATCCTGTTTTGATCTGATGCAGTGTCTAAGCCCCTCCTTCGTAGCAGTGACGAAGCTAGGGTTTAGCCTCGTTGTCATCAAACCAACAATGTATCCACGAGCAGCCTCCTGTCTCCATTGAAGCTAAAAAAAGGCTGGAAGCCCCTTCTTTGAAGCAGATTAAACGAGGAGATGCGGACAACCACTCTGATCTGTGTCGCTAGGATGAAACTGCAACTGGGTGACCACATCTTGCTCCATGGGCCTCAAAAAGTGGTCTTTCTGGTCAGCCCAACTCCAGTGCCCAGCTACGAATATTCATATAGATCCATCCCACCAACAATATCAATTTAAATGTATTTTTTATACGCAGCAACACATTCAAATAAAAACACATTAGGCGTACGAGATGCCAAGGAAAAGTTATTTGTCAATTCAAATAAATAACACATGCATTCCAAAAAAATAAATGTGCATTTCCAATCTTTACATACTTTAATTCTTTTCTAGAAAATATACACAATTTAATTCGAAGTATATCAAATGTATTTTCAATAAATAGCACGTGTATTTTTCATATTAAACTACGACATTCAAAAATACAATTTCAGTTTTTACATTTAATTCCAATATACTTAAAACAAATGTATTTACAGTAATTTAAAAATATTTCGTTTTGAGTCAATAAATCTGTCAAGACACATTATCTCAGTTGAATAAATCAATATGAATACACAATTGATCCCCAAAAATATATTTGATTCCTTACATTTAAATTACAGGTGTAATTTCTCCTTTTAAGTCCAAAAAAAATAAACTTTAATTATTTACCTAAAAATTTAAAAATCAAACAAAATAGACAAGCCCATGAGGAAGCTCAGAGCGCGGGGGGAAAAGCAAAAACTCATCTGCAAGCACCGCAACACAACAATATCCCTGAAAAGGGATAAGGGGGCTGCTTGTCTTCGACTCACAGAATCGCACTTGGAATCGCTTGGCACGAAAAACACGAAGGCTGAGAAAATAACTAGGGAGAGAATGTCTGAAATCGTATCGAATTCTATTCTAAAAACATCTCCCCGAACAAATGGGTCAGAGGTCCCTTATACAGACCTTTGGGCTCAGCTTGTCCAAAAAGCTGACCCTGCATCCACTTACAGTGCACACTTTCGACAAACAAAAAGTAAAAGAAAAAACAAAATCAAATGGAGTGCTCGACAGTGAAACTTCCACCGCACATTTCACACATAAAAACAAACTACATGATTGATATGTTTGATTTGATATGATCGTCCATGCCAGATATGACGTGTGTATGGATCAGCGCCTAGAACCCTCCAAGTCATACAAAGTATCAATCATCTCGCTGACTGAGACATCTTTCTCTGACTCATTCATCTCCATCAATTCTTTGATGACGCGTTGGATATGGTCTCTAACAATAAAGATGTATTTTTTATGTCTCTTTCAGGTATTGAGTTCATCAATAATCATGTTTGTCTCCATCGCAAAATCTATCAGATGTGACATCTTTGTAGTTTGCATGTCTCTCGAGTTGATGGAGACTAGCACATTGTCGCCTGCAATGATTATGCAATCTTTGATTGTCGATTTTGATTCGATTATATAAACACTTTGCGATTTGGATACATTCGTAAAGGCTTTTATTCAAACCAAATTATAGTCAGTCTTTATTGCTAAACTGCAATACCTCGAATGCTTTTTGGACCGGTCCTTTAGTCTAATGGCTTGGGTGCAAGTTTTATAGTACGACCAATCTTTCTGCTAATCTGATAGGTTCGATGTGTGTAACCCATCACAACAAACTCGGATATACACTGTTTATAAGAACCCGGTTTTTGTTATAAAAGACATTAGAATTTTCTTGATATTATTCCAGAGCAGCGCTTTCAGACGGCGTGCGATTCTGAGCCCCGGTGTGGCCGAAATTAAATTTTAAGTTCGTTCGCACAGGGCACACCAAATAAATAAAATAACTCTTAAACGGTAGCTCGGACGGGAAAACCGAGGGCACCGTTGAGTCCGGAGCACGCCGTTTACCCTAAAAGGGGTGTAAGTTTCGCGGGCGCGAGTCTCCTTTGAAAAATGGCACCATGGGCGTCTTCACAATTTAGCGACTTTGAGCGTTAAGTTTTATAACTTTTGAACGGGGCCTTAGATTAAAATTCCGAGACCGCCGTTGTGCTCGAGAGGTGGTGTTTACCCTATAAACGACTTAATCTCGACCCCGTCGAGAGTCTCGGGTACGCGTCAATGTGGGGGTGTTTAAAATTAATTAAAATTTTAATAAATGTTTTCCTACATAAACCAACCCACCCCTCTCCTTCCCCATTTCTTTCCTCTGGCGGAAGAGCTCTCCCACCTCCCTCAAGCCCTCTCAACCTCCTCTTCTCCTCCCCTGAGCCAAGCGGAAGCGACAACGGTGGTGGCGCGACGAAGGTTTGAAGTCTCGGGCTAGGCCCAACAGGTAGGATCATGCGTTTTTTTTCGTTTTAATTTCCGCATCTCCTTTGAGCATGAATTTTAGCATCAAATTGCCGTTATTTTGTCGAGCGAAGTCCTTGGTTGCGTAGTATATTTTCCGAGCTATCCAACGCATGTTTCAGATTGAAAATCCGAGTTCCGAGGCGATCGCAGTCGTCCGCCGAGGATCCGCGGATTTTTTGGAGGTTTTCCGGCGGTCCTGGCCGGTCCGGCGGCGGGCGACTTCGGCTTAGGTGGCGGCGGCTCGACACTCAGGCGGGAGGCGCGGCGGGCATCGACGAGGGCGAGGCGGCCGAGAGCGCCATCGAGCGGAGGCGCCGGGCGAGCGCGGCGGCCGGGCGAGACGGGGCGCCGGGCGAGGGCGCGCGGCGCGGGAAGACCGGTCGGTTGTGCCGATCGAGTTGACGCGGGAGACCGAGACCCGCGCTCGGCGGGTCTCCACGTGAGACAAAGACCGACCACGAGGGACGGTCGGTGCTGGGGTGGACTGCAGGTCCACGGCCGGGTCGCGCGGCTGAACCTCGGGCTGGCACTGCGAACCGGGCCGACCCAGACTGGGCGAACCGGCCGGACCAGGCCGGTCCAGCCCAAGGGGTTCGTCCCCTCTGATTTCGGACACCCGTATCTTCCAATACAGCTGTCCGTTTTGCATACAGCCTACGACAGTGTCATCCTCGGCTCGAGACGAAGCTTTTGAGATAGTCTCGGGAATTTTTAATTCCCAAGATGGGGGGCTCTGTGGCGCGACACGTACGATAAGTGGTTTGGCGTTTTTCCGGGAGTTCTTGTTTTGGATGGCACAGACACATCCGATGTCCGATTTGAGCGCCGTCAGTGGCGTTGCGACCCTGGCGTCGAGAAGAAGTTTTCCAGAGGGTTTCCGGGCATTGAAGCCGGAGTTGAGGCATGGGTCCCACTGCCCGTCTTTTAAGCTGCGAGCATCGTTTAACAACTTTTTCATCGGATGTCCGTTCGGGGCGTGCAAGCAGTCGATTTTGGGTGTTTTTCCGAGGGCATTGTAATGGCACAATTCACCCTCTTTAATTCTGCACGATGGTGTGGGCCCCACGAGGGCCGTTTTGGGAGTTGACGGTGATTTCTATCTTTATCACCGGGTGTCCATTTTGGACAAGTGTTTAGTCAATGTTGTGTACTTTTTCGAGAGGATCGCAACGGTGCAATCCATTCGTAGTGTTCAGGACCGGGATGCGGGTCCCACGAAGCACCGCTCGTGTGCGGTACGACGAAATGCATCTTTTTCTCCGGACATCCGTTCCACGCAAGTAAGTAGTCAATTTGACGTGTTTTTCTAAGAGCATCACGTTGGCGCAGTTCGCCCGACCTTTTTCGGAATCGTGGTGTGGGTCCCACCCGAGCTGACTACGGTGAATATTACCTTTTTCACCGAGTGTTCGTTTTGGGCGATTGAGTAGTCAATCCCGTGTGTTTTTCCAAGGGGATCGCAGTGGTGTGATCCGTTAGTTCAGTTTCGGGATCTTAGTGTGGGCCCCACACGGGCTGGCTATAATGGATAGTACCATATTCACCGGTTGACCGTTCGGGCAAGTAAATGGTCTATCTTGCGAGTTTTTCCGCGAGGATTGCAACGGTGTGATCCGTTTGGGCATGAGGAGCCTCGTTTGAGATCTTATTAAATGTGGAAACATGAGAGGGTGTTGGATGGAGGTCCCTTTGATGCACTCCGAACCAACACACGGTAGCGATGTTGGTAACACCCGGTGATGTCAGTTGTAGTGCTGAGTTATCAGACCAATTCCAGGTCTACCCTCCAGCAGGGCTGGGTAGTGGGTCGCCTGTCGACTTCTTTTAGGTCCACCCTTCAGCAGAGACTGGGCAGTGGGTCGCCTGTCAACTTATTCCATGTCTACCCTTCAACAGGGCTGGGCAGTGGGTCGCCTGTCGACTTCTTCCAGGTCTACCCTCCAACAGAGACTGGGCAGTGGGTCGCCTGTCGACTTCTTCCAGGTCTACCCTCCAGCAGAGACTGGGTAGTGGGTCACCTGTCAACTTATTCCTGGTCTACCCTCCAGCAGGGCTGGACAGTGGGTCGCTTGTCGACCTCTTAGGGTCTACCCTCCAGTAGAGACTGGGCAGTGGGTCACCCGACGACCTCTTAGGGTCTACCCTCCAGCAGAGACTCGGCAGTGGGTCACCCGACGACCTCTTAGGGTCTACCCTACAGCAGAGACTGGGCAATGGGTCACCCAACAACCTCTTAGGATCTACCCTCCAGCAGAGACGGGCAGTGGGTCGCCCGACGACCTCTTAGGGTTTACCCTCCAGCGGGGCTGGGCAGTGGGTTACCCGATGACTTCTTTCAGACTCAGTCCTTTCTTCTAGGCTAGTCTGTGGATTTTCTTCGTGACTATCGGAGCGAGACCATTGTTTGTACGGGTTAGTGATGTGACAACTTTGACTTTGAGAAGACCTCTCGACTGTGTGATAGTGACAAGGTGTGGTTTGACTTTCCCTAGAACTCTCAAGTACGAGGGGCACTTTCCCCACCAAGACGTGTCCTTGAGACGCGACCTAAAACTGTGTGGGCGAGTCAGTGCCGCCCAAAGTGGATAGTTTCAAGGTGCGGTGATTTGAGCCCCTTGACTTGCAGTTCGGGGCAGATGGGTAGGATGCTGGGCATCGATGGTGTTTACTTCTGGGACTGTTGGCTACTCACTTTCTTGGGCTGAGCTGCGGGATGGAGATCCCCTTACGATCTAGTTTGGTTTTTCTGATAGAGCATATATATATATGTATACCTTGTTCTAGTACCCACTTCTTGGGTTTTGGTTACTCTCCTTCCAGGAGAGGCGAAGACGTGCGTGGTATGCCACGTGCTTTCCGTGTCTAGCTTCTCGTGGTTGGATGAGTCTACTCTCCTACTATAGGCAGCGAAGGCTCGATGAGAAGTTCATCTTCTCACCGTTTCTAGCTCCTTATGTTAGGACGAGTCTACTTCCTTCCTCTTGTTGGGTTGAGTTATACTCTTTACTGCACTCTCTATTGTACTCCTTTACTATTCCATGTTCTATCTACTGCTCACTCTTCGGTACCTCCTTTGTTGCTCCCTCAAGCCTTCAGGACATCCTACTGAGTATTTTTATACTCACCCCTACTTGGGCTTTGCCAGCACTTGGTGTGCCCTTGCAGACGACAGACAGGTTGATCGTGACTTCAGCGGAGCTTAGCAATTCAGGGAGCTTGGACCGCGTGCGGTGGTTGTAGTCGGGTTCCAGGTGTGGGACTCTCCCAGTTGTTTTACTTTTTTTACCTGTTGCTGGGTTGTGACACTTTATTGGTTGGACGCATGTTTTTCCCCTTTTCTTTTCAGTTCACCTTCAGCACTTGCTTTGTACTGTTTAGAGGTCGATGCACTTTGTGGTTTATTTATAGTAGTTGGTACTTTACTTTACTTTTCTTTTCTTTTACTCTGAACTTCTGCATTGAGTGGGTTGTGTGTGTGTACACGTACTCAGGAAAAGGCCTCCCCGAGTTGTTTATCCTTTGGCGTTTGTCGCCAACCCCTGGCCTATGGAGGTGGGCTTGGGGTAGTTGCGGCTCGAGCCCGGGTAGGGTTGGGTCGTGACAAAGTGGTATCAAAGGTGGTTCGTTCCTTGGTACGTTGTTCGGACATCCCAAAAAAGGAATAGGTTGGGATCTAGGGCAACAATGTCAACGTGTCTCGAGAGTGGCTCTCAGGCCAGGGAGTCCAGTGATGGTGCGGCGACCGACATATCCATTCACCAAGACCTTGACAACCCGCTTGTCGAATCGGAATGCTGAGACACTTGTTACAGGTAATTGGTTTGTGTATCACATAGGATTGAGTCTTTTACTGTCCTTCTTAAGTCATCTCCCTATTGTTGTAATGGTTGTATACATATATGCTCATCTGATCGCGGTACTCCCTGATAACATTCAGGATGTCTCCGCAAAGATAGCCAGCTAAGATACCAACTTTGGTTCGTGACGACGACCCTGTGAGCAATGAGGCCTCAGTCCATGATCCATCATGCGAGTCCCTTTCTCTGGGTGGTCCGGTAGCAGCACCCCCACCTGGTGAGCAGCAGATAACTCCAATAGAGAAGACAGAGCTTGAGCGCAGGTTAAGCGCGCTCCGTGAGTTCCAGCGATAGAGACCACTGAGGTACAGTGGTGAGCTAGATCCTCAGGCAGCAAAGGTTTGGCTCGATATAGTGTTTTGCCTCTTTAGTCTTGCGCAGACACCGATAGATCAGAGGGTGGCTTTGGCAGCCAGCCTTTTCCACGGAGCAGTTGAGCGTTGGTGGAGTATGGTGACTCAGTTACTTGATGAGTCATCACTTTCGTGGGGCGACTTTCAACTACTATTTCGTGAGGAGTTTTACCCCTCCTGCTTACGCTCCGTTCAGATCCAGGAGCTCCTGAAGTTTTGTCAGGGAGGGATGACGATGAATGAGTATGCGACTAGTTTCGCAGACCGTGCACATTTGTACCCGGACTTAGTCCATGACGACAACTTCCGAGCACGAAAGTTCGAGCAGGGTCTCCGTAGAGAGATTTGTGCTGTCATAGTACCCTTGGGCATTTCCACTTATGCTGGGGGCTAGAGTAGACATTGGTGATAGAGAGCTTCCCGTTGCGTTCTACAGTTGGTGGTGGTAGCAGGCTCGACAGAGCCGAGACGTCCTCGACGTAAGTGGCCTTCCCACCGCCGGTTTCAGAGATGTGGTCGTACACCACAGTGGCACTGGAGGGCATCAGTGCATCCCAGAGAGAGTCGGTTTTATGCTTGCGATGAGTGAGGTCACTTGGCACAGGACTGTCCGACCAGGCATGCTGAGAATATCAGGCAGGCAGCAGGTGCACCACCGCGGTAGAGGCAGCGCGATGATTGGAGTGGTACCCAGAGAGGTGGTGCTAGTAGAGGAGCAAGAGCAGCTGGAAGTGGGGGACGATATTATAAGGTCTTCCCATCACCACCAAGCGGTCCACGTCAAGCCCCGAGATCTGAAAGTCGAGACCGGGGACAGCCGCGAGCTTGGATGTCTACGATCTTGCAGAGCATGAGGTGATAAGAGGTACTCTCTACAGCTCTTTTACTTTTTTTTTCAGTATAATTTTTAGAATCTGTATGTGAAATGATTTTCTCCCTACTCTTTGTTTGAGGTGTTACCAGGGTAACGCGTGGTGTCGGTGTAACCCTGTGTCAGTAGAGTAGAAGTCGTGGAACCTTTTATTTAGTCGATGGTATCAAATCCTTCGCTTTCCGAGCGTGTAAGAGGGTCTTGGTCGAGGGACATCGACTGTGAAGTCTTGCGTGACCAGATATCCTTGGGTGTTTCACCATATGGATATTCTAAAGGAGGGAATCACCAGGATTTTGTCCCAGGTCCAAATGGTGATTCCAGTCATAGCGTGCGGCGTAGAGGTGTGACCGGGTAGGTGAGATACCCCCGAGGTCCTTCAGGTTGTTTGAGACCGTGCGAAGGGATGACGAGGTCCCCACTGCCTTGCCCTAAACCCAAAGGCTGGTTTGGGTGCATAACGCCTCCCACAATAATCACCTAAGAAGAAGTGTGCATGCATCTATGCACATCATCGGTGAGGGCATACCCCATGTGAACGGACCAAATCCTTCGGTCCCTGCACGGTGATGAAAAACCGTGAAAGAGTTCTTTTGGGTACAAGAGAGCCACGTGTGGGCTTAGTACCCTGAGTTGTTTCACTAGTTTTTCTTTTCGGGGATGAAAATATTGAAGGATTGAATGATGTAAGAACCCAGTTTTTTCTATAAAAGACTTTGGAATTTTCTTGATGTTATTCCAGAGCAGCGCCTTCAGACGACATGCGATTCTGAGCCCCGGTGTGGTTGGAATTAAATTTTAAATGCGTTCGCACCGGGCATGCCAAATAAATGGAATAACTCCTAAACGGTAGCTCAGACGGGAAAACCGAGGACACCGTTGATTCCAGAGCGTGCCGTTTACCCTAGGAGGGGTGTAAGTTTCACGGGCGCGGGCTTCCTGTGAAAAATGGCACCAGGGGTGTTTTCGTAATTTAGCAGCCTCGAGCGTTAAGTTTTATAACTTTTGAATGGGGCCTCATATTGAAATTCCAAGACCTCCGTTGTGCTCGGGAGGTGGTGTTTACCCTAGAAACGACTTAACCTCGACCCCGTCGAGAGTCTCAGGTACGGGTCAATGTGGGGGTGTTTAAAATTAATTAAAATTTTAATAAATGTTTTCTTACATAAACCAACCCACCCCTCTCCTTCCCCATTTCTTTCCTCTAGAGGAAGAGCTCTACCACCTCCCTCAATCCCTCTCAACCTCCTCTTCTCCTCCCCCGAGCCAAGCAGAAGTGACAACGGTGGTGGTGCGGTGAAGGTTTGAAGCCTCGGGCTACGCCCAACAGGTAGGATCATGCGTTTTTTTCGTTTTAATTTCCGCATCTCCTTTGAGCATGAATTTTAGCATCTAATTGCCATTATTTTGTTGAGAGAAGCCCTTGGTTGCATAGTATATGTTCCGAGCTATCCAACTCATGTTTCATATTGAAAATCCGAGTTCCGAGGTGATCACAGTTGTCCGCTGAAGATCCACGGGTTTTTTGGAGGTTTTCTGGCGGTCCTGGCCAGTCCGGCGGTGGGCGGCTTCAGCTCAGGCGGCAGCAGCTCGGCGCTCAGGTGGGAGGCACAGCGGGCGTCGACGAGGGTGAGGTGGCCAGGAGCACCGTCGATCGGGCTGCGGAGGCGCCGGGTTAGCGAGGCGGCTGGGCGAGATGGGGCGCCGGGCAAGGGCGCGCGGCGCGGGAAGACGAGCCGGCTGTGCCAGCCGGGTTGACGTGGGAGACCGAGACCCGCGCTCGGTGGGTCTCCGCGTGAGATAAAGACCGGCCACAGGGGCCGGTCGGTGCTGAGGTGGACCGCAGGTCCACGGCTGGGCCGCGCGGCAGAGCCGCGGGCCGGCGCTACGAACCGAGCCGGCCGGCGCGGGCTGGCCCAGACCAGGCAAACTGGCCGGACTAGGCCGGTCCAGCCCAAGGGGTTTATCCCCTCTGATTTCGACACCCGTATCTTCCAATACGGGTGTCCGTTTTGCGTGTTGTCTGTGGCAGTATCATCCTCGGCTCGAGACGAAGCTTTTGAGATGGTCTCAGGAATTTTTAATTCCCGAGACGAGGGGGTCGGTGGCGCGACACGTACGATAAGTGGTTTGGCGTTTTTCCGGGAGTTCTTGTTTTGGATGGCGCGGACACATTCGATGTCCGATTTGAGCGCCGTCAGTGGCGTTACGACCCTGGCATTGAGAAGAAGTTTTCCAGAGGGTTTTCGGGCGTTGAAGGCAGAGTTGAGGCATGGGCCCCAAGGCCCGTCTTTTAAGCTGCGAGCAGTGTTTAGCAACTTTTTCATCGGATGTTCATTCGGGGCGTGCGAGCAGTCAATTTTGAGTGTTTTTCCAAGGGCATTGCAATGACATAATCCGCCCGCTTTAATTCTGCGCGGTGGTTCGGGCCCCACGAGGGCCGTTTTAGAAGTTGGCGGTGATTTCTATCTTTATCACTGAGTGTTCGTTTTGGACAAGTGTTTAGTCAATCTTGTGTACTTTTTCGAGAGGATCGCAATAGTGCGATCCGTTCATAGCGCTTCGGGACCGGTATGTGGATCCCATGAAGCACTGCTCGTGTGCGGTACGATGAAATGCATCTTTTTATTCGGATATCCGTTCCACGCAAGTAAGCAGTCAATTTGACGTGTTTTTCCGAGAGCATCGTGATGGCATAGTTCGCTCGACCTTTTTCAGGATCGTGGTGTGGGTCCCACCTGGGCTGGCTACGGTGAATATTACCTTTTTCACCGGGTGTCCGTTTTGGGCGATTAAGTAGTCAATCCTGTGTGTTTTTCCGTGGTGATCGCAGTGGTGTGATCCATTTGTTCACTTTCGGGATCTTGGTGTGGTCCCCACATGGGATGGCTATAGTGAATAGTACCATATTCACCGGTTGACCGTTCAGGCGAGTAAATGGTCTATCTCACAAGTTTTTCTGCGAGGATTGCAACGGTGTGATCCGTTTGGGCATGAGGAGCCTCGTTTGAGATCTTATTAAATGTGGAAACATGAGAAGGTGTTGGATGGAGGTCCCTTTGATGCACTCTGAACCAGCGCACGATAGCGATGTTGGTAACACCCAGTGATGTCAATTGCAATGCTGAGTTATCGGACCAATTCCGGGTCTACCCTCCAGTAGGGCTGGGTAGTGGGTCGCCTGTCGACTTCTTCCAGGTCTACCCTCTAGTAGAGACTGGGCAGTGGGTCACCTGTCGACTTATTCCAGGTCTACCCTCCAGCAGGGATGGGTAGTGGGTCTCCTGTCGACTTCTTCCAGCTCTACCTTCCAACAGATACTGGGTAGTGGGTCGCCTGTCGACTTCTTCCAGGTCTACCCTCCAGTAGAGACTGGGTAGTGGGTCGACTATCGACTTATTCTAGGTCTACCCTCCAGTAGGACTGGGTAGTGGGTCTCCTGTCAACCTCTTAGGGTCTACCCTCCAGCAGAGACTGGGCAGTGGGTCACCCGACGACCTCTTAGGGTCTACCCTCTAGCAGAGACTGGGCAGTGGGTCACCCGACGACCTCTTAGGGTCTAACCTCTAGCAGATACTAGGTAGTGGGTCACCCGAAGACCTCTTAGGGTCAACCCTCCAGTAGAGACCGGGCAGTGGGTCGCCTGATGACCTCTTAGGGTTTACCCTCCAGCGGGGCTGGGCAGTGGGTTACCCAACGAATTCTTTCAGACTTAGTCCTTTCTTCTAGGCTAGTCTTTAGCTTTTGTCTGTGACTATCGGAGCGGGACCCTTGTTTGTACGGGTCAGTGATGTGGAAACTTTGACTTTGAGAAGACCTCTTGACTATGTAACAGTGATGAGGTATGGTTTGACTTTCCCCAGAACTCTCAAGTACGAGGGGCACTTTTCTCACCAAGACGCGTCTTTGAGACGCGAACTAAAATTGTGTGGGCAAGTCAGTGCCGCCCAAAGCGGATAGTGTCAAGGTACGGTGATTTGAGCCCCTTGACTTGCAGTTCGGGGCAGACGGGTAGGATGCTGGGCATCGATGGTGTTTACTTCTGGGACTATTGGCTACTCACTTTCTTGGGCTGAGCTGTGGGATCAAGATCCCATTACGATCTAGTTTAGGTTTCTTGACAGAGCATATATATATGTATACCTTGTTCTGGTTCCCACTTCTTGGGTTTTGGTTACTCTCCTTCCAGGAGATGCGAAGACGCGTGGTGTATGCCACGTGCTTTCCATGTCTAGCTTCTCGTGGTTGGACGATTCTACTCTCTTGCTATAGGTAGCGAAGGCTCGACGGAAATTTCATCTTCTCACCGTTTCTAGCTCCTTGTGTTAGGACGAGTATACTTCCTTCCTCTTGTTGGGTTGAGCTATACTCTTTACTGCACTCTCTGTTGTACTCCTTTACTGTTCCCTATTCGATCTACTGCTCACTCTTTGGTACCTCCTTTGTTGCTCCCTCTAGCCTTTAGGGTATCCTACTGAGTATTTTTATACTCACCCCTGCTTGGGCTTTGACCGCACTTGGTGTGCCCTTGCAGATGACGGATAGGTTGGTCGTGACTTCAGCGGATCTTAGGAATTCAGGGAGCTTGGACCGCGTGCGGTGGTCGTAGTCAAGTTCCTGGTGTGGGACTCTCCCAGCTGTTTTACTTTTGTTTACCTGTTGCCGGGTTGTGGCACTTTACTGGTTGGGTGCATGTTTTTCCTCTTTTCTTTTCAGTTCACCTTTAGTACTTGCTTTTTACTGTTTAGAGGTCGATGCACTTTTTGGTTTATTTATAGCAGTTGGTACTTTATTTTTATTTTCTTTTACTCTGCACTTCTGTATTGAGTGGGTTGTGTGCGTGTGTACAGGTAATCAGGCAAAGGCCTCCCCGAGTTGTTTAGCCTTCGACGTTTATCACCAGCCCCTTGCCTATAGAGGCGGACTTGGGGTAGTTGCGGCTTGAGCCCGGGTCGGGTCGGGTCGTGACACTGTTCAAAACTGTCTTCACCATATGTGGTACACAATTAAATGTGGAATTTATCTTCTTAAATCCCAAGAATTGTATTGTTCCCATCCTGAAATCTTTTTGGCACTTTATGAACTCTTATGATTCTAATGTTGTGTCTGGTATATAGAGTTTTAGAATCCTTGTTCCTAACATCCTCTAAAACCTTTTTCAGGGTTGGATATTCTTCCACGTCTATTTCTTTGATCTTATTAACTTTTTCAAGAAGAACCAAAACTTGAACCTTCAACCGAATCTCTTTATTGATGATTATACTGATCATATCCTGGTTTATCTTTCTATAATCCTCCATAAGGTCTTTAGATTTTTCGAGCATGTCTTGAACATGGTTTAAACCCCTCTTAAATATCCAATCATCCTTATTTTTATGGATTATATTATAGACAATTGTGGATTTATTATTTGAAATATTCAGAATCTTGTACAAATATTTCCTGATTTCTTTTGCTGTATTTGACTCCTCGTCTAGCTCATCATCCAGACTTTATCGATCTTGTTCCCACTGAACATTCTATCGATGAAGTTCTTTCTGAACCTTCTACTTCTTTACAAGTTCTTCTTTTATTTGATCAGCCCAACTCTTAGAAAAAATATTCTCTTTTCCTTTAGATATTCCCCCTATTTTTATCCTTTGGTTTTTCCGAGCTTTCTAGTTTCTCAGATTTTTCGCATATTGAGTGATGTAATGGCCTTTCCAACCATATACAATGCATTCAATGTGGATTTTATCCTTAGACTTTGTAACGTCTTGAATTTTCCATGTGTTATTTTTAAATTTTATATGGATTGTTTTCAAGACCATGTGATGAGATGATGTGCGATTCTAAGGCCTGATGTGCTTGGAATAAATGTTTGAAATATATTAAATATATTAAATAGCAAGAGTGCATGATTTTACTAAAAAAGTGGAATAACTTCTAAACGGGTACTTAGATCAAAAATTCGAGAGCACCGTTGAGTTTAGAATGACAGTTTTACTCTAAGAACAACTTAACATTAGTCGGTGTGGGTCATTTATAGAAAAGTTTCCACGAGCGTAAAATAAATAAAATTATTTAATAAAAATTATTTTGACGTAGCGACCTAGTTTTCTCTTTAAATACAAACTTATAGAAAATTCACAGGGTTAACCACATAACCCTGCAAATTTGATGAGTGCCATTGGAGCGTTGGAGGAGACCCCATTGGCGGACGACGATAAATTTGCAAATCAAAAATCGACAAACCTTGGATTCTACGGATCTTGTCAACGAACGCAATACGACAATCATTTTTTGTCAACAATCGAAACGAATTTAGGTAGGATGTTTGTTTTATGTGAATTCTTTCCCATTCTCAATTTCTGCGACGAACACAAATCAATCGATGAACATATTGATTTTCAGATTGATCGCCTTGCGGGATGAGATTATATTTTTGGAGTTAATTTGGGAGAAATAATTTGAACCTCTTCATTGTTTATATTATGAAAACGAATCGAGATTGACACAAACATCAATCGAGGTTCATTCCTCTCGTTTGTTCTTGTGATTTTCTCCCTCGACTCCATGATTCACCATGGGCGTTCATCATTTGGACCAAGGTTCGACTATTCCTGATTAATCAACCATTGCAAACCCTTTTCTTGGCACAACGATCCAATATTTTAGATTGGGGATCAACATGACACGGTGAAGGTGCGACGATGGAGACAAAATGAATCAGACAACGAATGATTCTCAATTTCACGTTCTTCAACGTTCTTCGACGCACAATGAAGAATGAAAGTTTGATCCTATTTTCAAGCAGATCTAGCAACAAAACTTATCATCTGTGGATAACAAGGCTTGGACGAGGCCTTCCCTCAAGTTTCCTAGAAAGGCGTGGCTGGAACGGTGGACAGAGTGACAGAGGAGGCGAATGGACAACAGATCTAGGATTCTAGAAAATCCCAAAGAACACAGCATGTAATACAGGATTACATGGCATGTGGACCCCTTTCAACAAAAACCGGGGTTTCATGAGGAAGATAAGGATCACACGATGTGAAACCCCAATCACACAGCATGTGACCCTCCCTGATTGACTCATCGTGTACTTCAGAAGTACATAGACATGGGTTGGAGTACACAGTCACAAACATGCTGTGTACTCCCACACGGGCATAGCTTGGAAAACACAGGCAGGTACATGGACATGACTTCAGTACATGAACACGACCAAGTGACACAAGCAAGATATTGTGTGTCTCTAAATGCTGTGTACTCATTCTATACGCCATGTATATAGAGACTATATGTTGTGTGAGTCACTTCCACATCGGTGTGATCCGTTTGGGCATGAGGAGCCTCGTTTGAGATCTTATTAAATGTGGAAACATGAAAAGGTGTTGGATGGAGGTCCCTTTTATGCACTCTGAACCAGCACACGATAGTGATGTTGGTAACACCCAGTGATGTCAGTTGCAGTGCTCAGTTATCAGACCAATTCTAGGTCTACCCTCCAGTAGGGCTGGGTAGTGGGTCGCCTGTCGAATTCTTCCAGGTCTACCCTCCAGCAGATACTGGGTAGTGGGTCGCCTGTCAACTTATTCCAGGTCTACCCTCCAGCAGGGCTGGGTAGTGGGTCACCTGTCGACTTCTTCTAGCTCTACCTTCCAGCAGATACTGGGTAGTGGGTCGCCTGTCAACTTCTTCCAGGTCTACCCTCCAGCAGAGACTGGGCAGTGGATTTCCTATCGACTTATTCCAGGTCTACTCTCTAGCAGGGCTGGGCAGTGGGTCACCTTTCGACCTCTTAGGGTCTACCCTCTAGTAGAGACTGGGCAGCGGGTCACCCGATGACCTCTTAGGGTCCACCCTCTAGAAGAGACTGAGCAGTGGGTCACCCGACGACCTCTTAGGGTATACCCTCTAGAAGATACTGGGCAGTGGGTCACCCGACGACCTCTTAGGGTCAACCCTCTAGTAGATACTGGATAGTGGGTCGCCTGATGACCTCTTAGGGTTTACCCACCAACGGGGCTGGGCAGTGGGTTACCTGACGACTTCTTTCAGACTTAGTCCTTTCTTCTAGGCTAGTCTGTAGCTTTTGTCCATGACTATCGGAGCGAGACCCTTGTTTGTATGGGTCAGTGATGTGACAACTTTGACTTTGAGAAGACCTCTTGACTGTGTGATAGTGATGAGGTGTGGTTTGACTTTCCACAGAACTCTCAAGTAGGAGGGGAACTTTCCCCACCAAGACGCGTCTTTGAGACGCGACCAAAAACCGTGTGGGCAAGTTAGTGCCTCCCAAAGCGGATAGTGTCAATGTGCGATGATTTGAGCCCCTTGACTTGCAGTTCGGGGCAGACGGGTAGGATGCTAGGCATCGATGGTGTTTACTTCTGGGACTATTGGCTACTCACTTTCTTGGGATGAGCTGTGGGATCGATATCCCCTTACGATCTAGTTTAGGTTTCTTGACAGAGCATATATATATGTATACCTTGTTCCAGTACCCACTTCTTGGGTTTTGGTTACTCTCCTTACAAGATATGCGAAGACGCGCGGTGTATTCCACGTGCTTTCCGTGTCTAGCTTCTCGTGGTTGGATGATTCTACTCTCTTGCTATAGGTAGCAAAGGCTCGACGGGAATTTCATCTTCTCACCGTTTCTGGCTCCTTGTGTTAGGACGAGTCTACTTCCTTCCTCTTGTTGGGTTGAGCTATAATCTTTACTGCACTCTCTGTTGTACTCCTTTACTGTTCCATGTTCGATCTACTGCTCACTCTTTGGTACCTCCTTTGTTGCTCCCTCTATCCTTTAGGGTATCCTACTGAGTATTTTTATACTCACCCCTGCTTGGGCTTTGACCGCACTTGGTGTGACCTTGCAGACGACGGACAGGTTGGTCGTGACTTCAGTGGATCTTAGGAATTCAGGGAGCTTGGACCGCGTGCGGTGGTCATAGTCAGGTTCCTGGTGTGGGACTCTCCCAGCTATTTTACTTTTGTTTACCTGTTGTCGGGTTGTGGCACTTTAATGGTTGGGCGCGTGTTTTGCCTCTTTTCTTTTCAGTTCACCTTCATCACTTTCTTTTTACTGTTTAGAGGTCGATGCACTTTGTGGTTTATTTATAGCAGTTGGTACTTTACTTTTCTTTTCTTTTACTCTGCACTTCTGCATTGAGTGGGTTGTGTGTGTGTGTACAGGTAATCAGGCAAAGGCCTCCCCGAGTTGTTTAGCCTTCGACGTTTGTCACCAGCCCCTGGCCTATAGAGGCGGGCTTGGGGTAGTTGCGGCTCGAGCCCGGGTAGGGTTGGGTCGTGACATTGTTCAAAACTATCTTCACCATATGTGGTACATAATTAAATGTGGAATTTATCTTCTTAAATCCCAAGAATTGTATTGTTCCCATTCTGAAATCTTTTTGGAACTCGATGAACTCTTATGATTCTAATGTTGTGTCTAGTATATGGAGTTTTAGAATCCTTGTTCCTAACATCCTCTAAAACCTTTTCAGGGCTGGATATTCTACCACGTCTATTTCTTTGATCTTCTTAACTTTTTTAAGAAGACCCAAAACTTGAACCTTCAACCGAATCTCTTTAGTGATGATTATACTGATCATATCCTAGTTTATCTTCTTATAATCCTCCATAAGGTCTTTAGATTTTTCGATCATGTCTTGAACATTGTTTAAACCCCTCTTAAATATCCAATCATCCTTATTTTTATGGATTATATTATAGACAATTGTGGATTTATTCTTTGAAATATTCGGAATCTTTTACAAATATTTCCTGATTTCTTTTGCTGTATTTGACTCCTCATCTAGCCCATCATCCAAACTTTATTGATCTTGTTCCCACTGAACATTATATTGATGAAGTTCTTTCTGAACCTTCTACTTCTTTATAAGTTCTTCTTTTATTTGATTAGCCCAACTCTTAGAAACAATATTCTCTTTTCCTTTATAGATTCCCCCTATTTTTATCCTTTGGGTTTTCAAAGCTTTCTAGTTTCTCAGATTTTTCGCATATTGAGTGATGTAATGGCCTTTCCAACCATATACAATGCATTCAATGTGGATTTTATCCTTAGACTTTGTAACGTCTTGAATTTTCCATGTGTTATTTTTAAATTTTATATGGATTGTTTTCAAGACCTTGTGCTGAGATGATGTGCGATTCTAAGGCCTGATGTGCTCGGAATAAATGTTTGAAATATATTAAATATATTAAATAGCAAGAGTGCACGATTTTACTAAAAAAGTGGAATAACTTCTAAATGGGTACTCAGATCAGAAATTTGAGAGCACCGTTGAGTTTAGAATGACAATTTTACTCTAAGCACAACTTAACATTAGTCGGTGTGGGTCATTTATAGAAAAGTTTCCACGAGCGTAAAATAAATAAAATTATTTAATAAAAATTATTTTGACATAGCGACCTAGTTTTCTCTTTAAATACAAACTTATAGAAAATTCACAGGGTTAACCACATAACCCTGCAAATTTGATGAGTGCCATTGGAGCGTTGGAGGAGACCCCATTGGCGAACGACGATAAATTTTCAAATCAAAAATCGACAAACCTTGGATTCTATGGATCTTGTCAACGAACATAATACGACAATCGTTCTTTTTCAACGATTGAAACGAATTTAGGTAGGATGTTTGTTTTATGTGGATTCTTCCCCATTCTCAATTTCTGTGACGAACGCAAATGAATCGATGAACATATTGATTTTCAGATCGATCGCCTTGCGGGATGAGATTATATTTGCGGAGTTAATTTGGGAGAAATAATTTGAACCTCTTCATTGTTTATCTTACGAAAATGAATCGAGATTGACAGAAACATCGATCGAGGTTCATTCCTCTCATTTGTTCTGGTGCTTTTCTCCCTCGGCTCCATGATTCACCACAGGCGTTCATCATTTGGCCCAAGGTTCGACTATTCCTGATTAATCAACCATTCCAAACCCTTTTCTTGGAACAACGATCCAATATTTTAGATTGGGGATCAGCACGACACGATGAAGGTGCGACAATGGAGACAAAATGAATCAGACAATGAATGATTCTCGATTTCACGTTCTTCAAAGTTCTTCGACGCACAATGAAGAATGAAAGTTTGATCCTATTTTCAAGTAGATCTAGCAACAGAACTTGTTGTCTGTGAATAACAAGGCTTGGACGAGGCCTTCCCTCAAGTTTCCTAGCAAGGCATGGCTGGAACGGTGGACAGAGCGACAGAGGAGGCGAATGGACATCAGATCTAGGATTCTAGAAAATCCCAAAGAACATAGCATGTAATACATGATTACATGGCATGTGGGCCCCTTTCAACAAAAACCAGGGTTTCATGAGGAAGATGTGGATCACACGATGTGAAACCCCAATCACACAGTGTGTGACCCTCCTTGATTGACTCATCATGTACTTCAGAAGTACATAGACATGGGTTGGAGTACACAGTAACAAACATGCTATGTACTCCCACACGGGCATAGCTTGGCAAACATAGACAGGTACATGGACACGACTTCAGTACATGAACATGACCAAGTGACACAAGCAAGATATTGTGTGTCTCTAAATGCTGTGTACTCATTCTACATGCCATGTATATAGAGACTATATGTTGTGTGAGTCACTTCCACATGGGTAGGACTTGGGATAGTTGGACATGCCGTATACCCCTTGGGACACACCATGTAGTCCCTTCAATAGTGCTTGAGGCTCTTCATTTTCTTAGTTTGGACCAATATAGGTTGATTTCATTTCCTTGTTCCTTTCCCTCGAGGGTGCAGTACAACATTACATCCACATCACCGGATTGTGATCCCCTCTAGAGACTGAGTCTCAGATAGATTTGTGGTGTCCCTCTATGAGACTGGAATGCGATCCTCTATCATCCATAGTTGGAGTTTTTGGAATCAGTGTGGCCTCCCTAAGTAGGGTTTTGATCCTCTATCTAGTAGGATGTATTGATAGGGTTTGTGGAATAACTGTCATATGATCCCCTATGCAGCGGGTTGATCCAGACCAAGTTCGTGGTGTCCCCTAGCGGTTCTGGTCGTGAACCCCTGTCTGTGTATCATGGCCCCCTTAGACCAGTGAGATTCCTTGTGTGGGGACCAATGACCCAGACCTCTTCACCAAGTGTCTCTGATGGTAGCATGGCTTGTGGAGTGAGTTCTCCCAGAACTAGTGTTGCTTCGAACAGAATCATGTGGTTGGTAGATGGTTATAATCGCCTAGTGGTGTGGTGTCTTTCCTGAGTATATCTGGGTGTTTCTATTATACATTGATTGTTATATCTTTTATTGAGATGAATATACTTGGTGCTCTATGTTTAGTGTTTTCAGGGTGTCCTGGTGAGTATTGTTATAATCATCCATGCACGGTATTTTCCCATACATGTCATGTCTTGTGCAGATGACGACCCTTTTGAAGGTGTCCTAGGAGGACCAGGAGCAGGTGGAGCGTAGCTGGATCTTGACAGACCGAGGTGTTTTCTGAGATCTTGCATTTTACTTAGTCCTTTCCCTTAGAGCAGGTTGGACTCTTTATAGTTTTTGGTTGGGATTGTATTTGGCTCCATTTTCTCTTTTAGTAATTTACTATCATACTTTATTATGGGATCTTAGATGTATACATGCATTCCTTTAGTTGTTTATATTTCAGAATTATGTGATCTTGGAGATGTGTGTGTGTGTACATATACTTTAGGAAAATGTATCCCATTTGTGGGATATGCCTACTCAACACTGGTCTCCAGCCTTTGGCCTATTGAAGGTTAGCTTGGGATAATCGTGGCACAGACCCCTCTGAGAAGGGTCGTGACATAGTGATATCAGAGTTAGTTGGTTATACTTTAAGGATTGGGAGTTAGTGAGATTGGTTTGAGTCAACATTTTTAAGTGTTTTGAGTTTGGCTTTCAAGCTAGAGACTCCAATGTTGGTGTGGCGACCAACGCATCTATACACCAGGACTCTGATCACCTGCCTTTCGACTCTGTACATGAAAACACTAGTTTTAGGGAAAACAATGATACATGAATCATATAGGAATGGGTTATGGTTTCCATGTCCTTCTTGAGTCTCTCCCCATATATACTCTTTTAAATGTGATACATCTTGTTTTATTTCAATATGCCTCTACATAGACAGCTAGGCATGATTCTACCATGTGATCATAAGGATGATTTTCCTAGTGATGAGGCATCGGTATAGGGACTTATACCGAAGATAGAACCTATGGGTGGTTTACCAACTATACCACCATATGTTGAGAAACAACTAGCACCGACACTACCAGATGAGGATGCACGTAGGATGAGTGCATTGCACAAGTTTCAGAGGCAGAGACATCCCAAGTTTTGGGGTGAGCTAGACCCCCAGATGGCTGAGGACTGACTAGAGGTAGTCACTCTCATTTTCCACCTTGTGAGGACGCCTGTTGATCAAATGACAGTCCTTGTAGTGAGTCTTCTTCAAGGCTCAACAGGGTTATGGTGGAGCTTGGTGACTCAGTCACATTATGAGACAACTCTCTACTAGATAGGCTTCAAGCGTCTCTTTAGAGAGGAGTTCTATCTAGCCACATTAAGATCAATACACATACAAGAGTTTCTACATCTACATTAAGGAAATATGATCATAGTAGTGTATTTAGTGAGGTTTACTGATTTATATCATTACTATTTGGATATGGTACATGACCAGTTATTCAGGGATTGGAATTTTGAACAGGGATTGCACCGGGACATTAGGGTGTCAATGTCATCTCTTAGAATTTCCACCTATGCTGGAGTGCTTGAGTGAGCCTTATTGGTAGAAAGTTTTCTATCTGAGCAAACACCGGTAGTGGGAACTAGTAGTGGGCACTCAATAGCTGAGACCTCGACAACATGTATTTGACAATAAGGGTCTAGCATATTATATGCTTTAGGAGGTGATCCCGGGACTCTGGGTCAGTGGTGTAGGGCTCCCAGGGTGTCTTGAATCAGCCAAGAGAAAGGCAGTGTTTCTCCTATGATGGTCAGGGACATCTAGCATGAGATTTCCCAACCCATCATACAACTGATCGGGAGATGGTCGAGGGACTGCTGAGACAGAGGCAAAGGCAGGAGCAGGGTGGTCCATAGGGTGGTAGATGTGGTAAAGGGATCATTAGGGAAGTAGGAGGTGGTTGGAGGTTCACCCTATTACCACTACCACCCCCAGGTGGTCCACACCAGGCTCAGAGAGCTGGTGGGTAGGGATGAGGCCAACTGCAAGCTATGGAGGCCTATGAACCCAAGTCTCCAGGGATGATATGAGGTATGATATGTGTCTTTTCAAATTTATCTACAATATTGATAGATACATGTGCTAGTCATTCCTTTATTTCCTCTTCTATGGTTCAAGACTTAGAGATTCCGATTGAGATTTTGGATCGACCCTTACTGTTGGAGACTCTGACGAGAAATGAATCAATGATTTTTCACTTGTACCAACAATACAACCTGATGCTTGGAGGTGAGGGTTTTTAATGATATCTCCTTGTTGTAGCAATGAGGCCTTAAGACATCATCTTAGGTATGGAATAATTATCTACAATTCATTCCCAGATTGATTGTTTTAGGTGAAGGTGTGGTGTGTCTGCAGTAACGAAATGAGGTTTTCCTTTGTGGGTAAAAAGGGAACATTATCAGAGTAGGATAAGCTTATGCATAAGAGGGTGCAACCGATTACTCATTAGTTGACTAGCCTGACCCTTGGTGCAGTGGATGTTGTGAGTTTCTAGTTTTTGGTAGTGGTGGTGGAGTACAAGGATGTCTTTACTGAGGACGTACCGGGTTTACCTCTCCACTGAGAGGTAGATTTCTGCATCGGCTTGCATCCCGAGATGACACCAATATCTATACTAGCATATTAGATGAATCTTATAGAGCTTCAATATCTAATAATGCAGTTGAAGGATTTGCAGGAGAAGGGCTTCGTGAGACCCAGTGTTTCAACCTGTGCAGACCCAATTTTGTATTCCAATAAGGCAGATGAAAGCTTGAGGTTATGTGTAGATTATCAGCTCTTTAACCGAGTGATCATTAAGAACAAGTATCCACTATCTAGGATCTATGACCTCTTTGATCAGTTGAAAGAGGTGCGATGGTTCTCGAAGATTGACCTCAGATCAGGCTATCACCAATTGTGAGTATGAGATGAGTATATACTAAAGACAACCTTCAGATGTCATTAAAGTCACTATGAGTACTTGGTGATGTTGTTTGGCATGAAAAATGACCTATTAGTGTTCATGGGACTCATGAACTGGAACTTTCTTCTTTTCTTAGACTGGTTCATGGTAGTCTTCATCAATGACATCCCAGTGTATTCAGAGTCTGAGGAGGAGCAAACGAGACACTTGAGGATGGTCCTGGACACACTCCAAGAGCACCAAATTTACAAGAATCTCTCAAAGTGTTAGTTTTGGATTCAAGAGGTCCATTTTCTAGGACACATCATCTCAAAGGCTTAAGTTGCAGTGTACCCAGCAAAGATTGAGGCAGTTATTGCTTGGGAGCCACCCAAGAGTGTCAATGATGTGCAGAGTTTCCTTGGATTGGTTGGGTACTATCGTAGGTTTGTTCCCAACTTCTCCAGAGTGGAATCACCCTTGAAAACCTTGACTAGGAAAGGGTAGCCTTTCATGTGGATGGAAAAGTGCCAGTAGTACTTTCAGAAGCTGAGGCAAAGGTTGACGAGCACTCCCATCTTAAGGTTACTAGAGGAGGGTGTCATGTACATAGTGTTCTATGATGCATCAGGGACCAGAATTTGTTGTGTTTAGATGAAGAGGCAAGAATTTATTTCATATGGTTCATGCTAGTTGAGACCACATGAAAAAAACTACGTGACCCACAATCTTGAGTTAGAAACATTAGTTTTCATATTGAAGATGTGGAGACACTACCTGATAGGAGAGAGATTTATCGTTTAATCTGACCAAAAGAGTCTCAAGTGTAAGGGTTGGTGTCCTGAGAACCAACTGTTTTGTACTTTGATTACATGAATGTTCACTTATTATATATTGTTCATTGTTTTGCATGACTGTAATATAATAATGTCCTGGAATATTTGTTGCATTAATAAGGTCATGGAATATCCCCTCTATGATGGGAACCTTGAAATGCTATAACAATATTCTTAAATAAAGTTATGCGTTTGGATTACATACTATGATATGACACATAGTATACAGACCGTCATGTGAGAGTACTCGTAAGAAGACAAGACTCTCTCTCATGGAGTTCGCACTTGGTAATCTCCAAGATGGGAGATTATGAGAACAGACCCGTCGGTAGTAATTCCGCATGTCTTGGTGTCATCGGACATTGCTATCTACGAGCGTGTGTAATGTTCCTTAGACTGGAAGATTATCATTAACTCATGTCATGACTCACACACTTAGATTTACTGACGAAAACCATCACGCAGACAGTTGGCGGGAAGTACGGTACGTTCGGTGCGTCATGAGTTACATGTTGTTAATGGATAAGTCAAGGAAGGATGTGTCCCTTCCATTTATGGAAGTTGATATCTCGGCCCTTTGATTGAAATAGAACTGTCGCATGAAATTCCATGGCTATGGTGTAAACGACGAGTTTATTTCAGGTAGTCAAAGAACGATGGATCAACCATATGGGTTTATGACACTGCCATGAAACCTGCTTGATGAGATATTGATACAAAGGGATTAAATTACACAGTAAGCATTCGTATGAGGTGATACGTCAATGCAGCGTCAACTTCTTTCTCTTGGGTGCCTTGACCTGTTGCTAGACAGTAATCTTGGACTTTAGGCAAGCCTGCCTAATGCCAACAAGAAAGAGGCCTAGAGGGTCACACACTAAGTGTATTCAAGTATCTCAAGTAGAATAAAGATTATTCCCATACGTGGTTTAATAATTATTCAAGGAATCCTAAATTGTTTTAATGTTGGAGGAAGAATAAAATGAAAACAAGTACACGCCATGTATTAATTATTACACACCGTGTAGTTTTTATTTTGAAAACAAGTACATGCCGTGTATTATTAAATGTACACGCCGTGTAGTTTTTATTTCGGAAAGGAAATGAATAAATGAAAACAAGATATACACGCCATGTACATTTAATGTACACGCCATGCAGTTTTCAATGAAAAACAAGTACACACCGTGTATTTATTATTACACACCGTGTAGTTTTTCCAGTCGGGATTTTGAGGATATAATATTGTTTTATTAAATGATATTTATTATAATTAGTGTGAGCGCATGTCAAGGAATTAATTATTCGACATGGGGTTTTTTAATAAGATTTAATGAAATAAATGAAACGCATAACACATTTATTTATTGTCATAACTCTACAACCTCAAACTTGATTATAAATATCCTCACAACCCCAACTCTTTTCCTACACAAGAGAATCATTGTGCACAACAATTCTGGAGAATTCTTTCAAGGCCGAAAGAACCTCTTCCTTCAAGAATGCTCTCAAGACTGAGAGAGATCCTCTTCCATCGGATCAAGACGATCTAAGGCAGACAACGCAAGCAAAGGTTTCTCCACGCTAGCACCCAGAGACTCCTTTGGTGACATCCCGAGATACGAGGTACACATGTGGATCACCGCTAGAAGAAGTCTACACTTGGCTTCTGCGACGCAATGACGAAACACATCAGAACGTGATCAATAACATCAATGAAGAAAGAACACCCAAAAGGTATTTCTTTTCAATTGATTAAATTAATTATAATCAACCTATAATGATCCTACTTTGTGGTTCTGGGACTTTCCTTTTCTTTGTCTATTTTTGTGATTCGATCCATGGAGACTGGCGTTTATCATCGTATTGATCCCGGATTGATCATTGTTAATGACAAAAATCCAAGTGGGCACATCCACCCACGCGCTTCCGCTGCACCCATAACCTTAAAATGGTATCAGAGGGAGGTTACAATGTTGATTATAGTTATTTAATTTTCATTGATAATTTACACATTTATATTTGATTCAATTCGAAATATATCGTTATATTAATCTGAATAAATGAGATCTATTCTTCCTCCTTCGTTTCTCGATTCATATCACATAAATGACCTTTTAATTTTAATTTTTGATTAAAATAAAAATGAGGAACTCATCTGGAGGAGCCTCTCTTTCTGTCTGTACAACACGGGATTACACGACGTGTAATTAAAACTACACACTGTGTACTTAGGTTCAATGAACTGGCACTAGTCTGCCAAACCACACGGTGTGAATTGAATATGCCTAAGTATTAATCATGTTGTGTTGATCAGAATTGAACGGCTCGTGGAAACCGGAATACACGACGTGTATGTTGGAGAAACACGTCGTGTAGTCCATTCCGGCCCAGGTGAAACCGTGTACAAGGATAAGCCACATACCGCGTACACGAGATCACCATGTCAGTTACCGCGTAACAAGGAAGTACACGCCATGTATGATTTATCTACACACCGTGTACTCCAAAATTTCCAAAGTACAGAAAACACGCCAAAGCCCCCGATGTGTACTTTGGATAAAGGGTGAAAAGAAATACACACCGTGTAAATATAAACTACACGCCGTGTACTTTCCAGAAATTTCACCAGGTTTCCTCCAAAAGTACAAAGACCTGTAAAAGGAATATGGATGAGAAGAATATCAAGGAAATTTAGAAAGGAATTTAAGATAAAGAATTGATTAATTATAAGATCATAATTAATTAATTTCAAGCGTGACTTATCTTAAATAATAGAATGATTAAAATAATTTGAATTCTAAATATGTGTAAATGTTGTTGCATGCTATGGATGATCATGAGCTAGACCAAATACCCCTTGTATGTGTGTATGGTTTCATTTAAATTTGTTTAATTTAAATTGTTGGCCTGCGAGCCTTCTTCCAATAAAATGTAGGGCCTGCGTGCCCATGGTTTCTTTAATGTAAACCCCATTTAATGGAGGATCCCTCAAGATAGAGGAGATGGTTCGAAATCCGAAGATGAGGTGAAACCAACCCAAGAAGATACAGAGGTGGACAGGTGGGAGCTGCAAAACACAAACCATCAGGTTTAAGGTATTTTCCCTAGGTCAGGGTTAGCTTATCAAAACTGCTAGATAAACTAACCAATAGAAGCTCATGATCATGCCATCTTATTTTATTTCTGTCTGATTTCATGGTTTATTTATTATGTATGTGTTGTCGCGATCACAAAAATAAAATGAACAAGCATGCAAAGATGGAATAAAATAAAAACTGAACTATGTGTAAACATTATCAGAACATGGTTAATCACTTAAGCAAGCATCACTTAATATTAACAAGCATGTGATAATGCAAAACTACGCATAAAGAATAAAATCCCTCAAATACCATATTAAGTCAGACCAAGCCTTCCGTTACTTGATTAAGGGAAAGACTCAATAAAACTATGTGTTTGACCAACCCTTCTTGGGACACTTACTTTTATAAAGGAAACCCTTATGAAAGGTTTCAGGTTGACTTAACCATATTAAATCAAGAGGAGTATCCCTTGATAGACTTGATCTAATATTGGAGGTAAGAGTTGAGGAAATCTAAGTTAGGATTTCAGGATTGTGGAGTCCACTCAATAGATCAAGGAACTGTAAGCTCACAGTTGGCAAAGACCTGCCTACCTAAATACCTTCAAATAGCTTGACCAACCCTTATTGGGGTTATGCAGAGGGGAATATGGATCCTTGCCACTAGAATGTCAAAGAAACTGGACATTTCAAGTTCAATGGTGAGGGACATTGGGACTTGATAAAATAGTGGGAGAATTAATAAGTTCATTTATTAATTTTCATAAAATGTAATCAAGAAAGTACTGATAAATCTACTCTTTTAATTTGTAGAATCGATATGACAAACTCATCAACCACCTTTTCTCTGTGATCAATTCTGAATAAAGACAACATTCTCACCGGTAGTAACTTTTAGGAATGGTTTAGGTGCCTTTGGGTTATCCTACTCCATGAACAAAAGTTTTACATGTTGGAGTCCTCACTTCCTAATCCCCCTACCCAAGGGGAGAGTGATGAAGATTTCATCGTCTATGATCAAAATTTGAGCGATGTACTCAACGTTCAATGTTTGATGCTGTCATCTATGTCTAGTGAGCTCATGAAGTCTCATGAAGACATGGATGCCTGCAGCATGCTCGAGCACCTCCGTGGTCTATACCATGAGAGAGCTAGACATGAAAGGTTTGAGATTTCCAATGCTCTATTTTAGAGCAAGCTTGGAGAGGGTGCCCCAGCCGGGCCTCATGTAGTCAAGATAATTGGATACATTGAGTGCTTGGAGGTTCTAGGGTTTAAAATCCCCGAAGAACTGGGTACTGATCTCATTATTGCATCACTCCCCTAGAGCTTCTCAAACTTTGTTGTGAACTTCAACATGAACAACATTGAGAAGTCTCTATCTGATCTTCTTATCCTTATTCGCCAAGTGGATAATGACATGAAGTGTGAAAAACCTTCTATCCTTATGGAGAATAAAATGAAAGGGAAGGTGAAGAGCTTTAAGCCCAAAGCTTCTTAAAGGCCTTCCAAGAAAAGGAATATCAAAGGGGAGGCAAGAAAACATGATGCTATTTGTTTCTCATGTGGCAAGAAGGGCCACTGGAAGAAAAACTACACCCATCCAAGGAAGCAAGGGGAATCTTCAGGTGAATTTGTTATCAAATGCAATCTATCTATTTCTACTAATTGGGTATTAGATACTACTTATGGTTCTCACATCTATATCCAAATACAAGAACCAAGTAGATTCAGAAAGATTGACCGAGGTGAGGTGGATCTACGAGCATCCAACGGAGCCAGACTCGCTACTATAGCTGTCAGAGACTACCATCTCACATTGCCTACTGGGATGGTCTTTCTTTTGAAAGGATGTTATTATGTACACTCTGTAACCAAAAATATTATTTCAGTATCCAGATTAGATACTGATGGATTCATCTTCAAGTTTGGAAGTGGATGTTGCTAATTTTATAAATATAGAATTTGTTTTGATAGAGCACATTTATATAATGGACTTTATGTGTTAGACTACACAAACCAAGTAATAACAATCGATGACAAAGTTAATTCACATGAATCATACCACACCCAACTTTGGTATCACCGGCTAGGTCATGTCAATGAGAAACGTTTGACAAAATTACATCAAAATGGGTATTTAGATTCTTTTGAACTAAAACCACTTGGTGTATGTCATGCGTGTCTACAAGGAAAAATGACCAAAGCCCCATTTAGCGGGAAAGGTGAAAGGGATAAAGAGCTTATAGAATTAGTTCACACAGATGTGTGTAGACTATTTCCAGTTGAAGCAAGGGGTGGGTTCTCGTACTTCATAACTTTTACTGATGATTTTAGTAGATATGGATATATCTACTTAATGAGGTATAAGTCAGATTATTTTGATCGGTTCAAATAATACAAGAATTAAGTTGAGAACCATCTTGGTAAGAAGATTAAGAAACTCCGCTCAGACAGAGGAGGAGAATATCTTAATCAAGACTTCATTGATTTCTTACAGGAGTTTTGGATTCTATCTCAACTCACTCCTCCTTACACACCTCAGTGAAATGGTGTAAGTGAAAGGAGGAACCACAACTTGTTGGACATGGTGAGATCAATGATGAGTCATGTGAGTCTTCCATTATACTTTTGGGGATATGCATTACAAACAACAACGCACATACTAAACCAAGTACCAACTAAATCGATAAATGGTATTCCATACGAGTTATGGAGTGGACGCAAAGCCATGTTATCGAATTTACATGTGTGGGGTAGTGAAGCATTTGTTAAGGCCTCTTCAGGTAACAAACTTTCACCCCAAGGCACAAAGTGTATCTTTATAGGATATCCCAAGGAAACAAGGGGATATTACCTATACAACCACTCAGACAAAAAGGTTACAGTGGAAATACACGCCATATTCCTTGAGAGTGATCACATATCCAAAAGAGATAGTGGGAGCGAGATATACTTGGATGAAGTCAAGGCTCAAGATACAAAGGAGTTGGTACAAGAACATATTCCACAAAGCCCCGTGGAAGAACAATCTGTTCCAGAGACACAAGAACCGCATAAGAGAACGAGAGAGGTGAGAGAACCAGAATGATATGGTTTTATTATCACCGAGGATGGTGACTCATTATTGGTTGACAATGATGATCCTATTACCTACAAGGAAGAAGTTGAAGGCACAAACATTGCCAAGTGGCAAGAAGCCATGAATTCTGAAATGAATTCCATATACCAAAACCAAGTCTGGATTTTGGTAGATCCTTCAGTTGATGTAAAGCCTATTGGTAATAAATGGGTATTCAAGAAAAAACTGGACATGGAGGGGCAAGTCAACACCTATAAGGCACGTATGGTTGCAAAAGGTTTTAGACAGCGTCAAGGAATTGACTATGATGAAACCTTTTCACTGGTTGCAATGATGAAATCCATCAGAATCCTATTGGCCATTACCGCTTACCATGACTATGAAATTTGTAAAATGGATGTCAAAACAACATTCCTTAACGGGAACCTCCAGGAAGATGTCTAAATGACACAACCTGAAGGGTTTGTGACTCCAAAGGATGCCAACAAGGTATGCAAGTTGCAGAAATCCATTTATGGATTAAAGCAAGCATCAAGGTCATATAACATTCATTTTGAATAAGATGTAATGAAATTTGGCTTTGTTAAGAACGAATGTGAGCCTTGCATCTACAAAAGGTTTATTGGAAGTGCAGTCATTTTCTTAATTGTATATGTTGATGACATATTACTAATTGGAAATGAAGTACCTATCTTACAGTCAGTTAAGTCATGGTTGCATAAATTATTCTCCATAAAAGACTTGGGCGAGGCATCATATATTCTTGGGATCAAGATCCATCGTGATAGATCCAAGAGAATGCTGGGCCTGATTCAAAGTACATACATTGACAAGATACTAAAGAGATTCAGTATGGAACAATCCAAGAGGGGATTGTTGCCAGTGTCACATGACATTCATCTTTCCAAGAAAATGTGTCCTCAGACACATGAGGAAATAAAGAGAATGGCAAGGATCCCTTATGCTTCCATGATTGGGTCAGTCATGTATGCTATGCTATGTACGAGGATAGATGTTTCTTACGCATTAAGTGCGGTAGGCAGATATCAAGCTGATCCAGGAGACCGCCATTGGATGGAAGTCAAGACTATCCTTAAGTATCTGAGGCATACTAAGGATATGTTCCTGGTTTATGGAGGAGATGAGGAACTGGTCATCAGAGGACATGTAGATGCTAGTTTCCAGACTGATCAAGATAATATGAAGTTGCAGACTGGATACATCTTCAGTTTGAATGGAGGTGTAGTGAGTTGGAAGAGCTCAAAGAAAAGTGTGGTGGCAGATTCTATAGCGGAGTCCGGGTATATCGCAGCTTCTGAGGCAGCTAAAGAAGCAGTATGGATGTGAATCTTTGTCCAAGAGTTGGATGTATTACCGAGTAGTAAAGATCCTATCACACTCTATTGTGATAATAATGCAGCGATGAAACTTGCAAAAGAGCCAAGGTCATATCAGCGGAAAAAGCACATACTTTAGAATTATCATATCTTGAGGGATTTTTCTCATAGAGGTGAAGTTGCAGTGAGAAGTATTTCTACGAAAGACAACGTGGAGGACCCCTTGACTAAAGCCTTGACTCAGTAGAAACATGATCATCATGTGAGGTCCAACAGAATAAAAGTTGTAGGAAGTTGGATCTAGTCTAAGTGGGAGTTTGTAAGGGTTGGTTTCCTGAGAACCAACTATTTTGTACTTTTATTACATGAATGTTCACTTATTATATATTGTTCATTGTTCTTCATGACTGTAATATAATAATGTCCTGGAATATTTGTTGTATTAATAAGGTCATGGCAGATCCCCACTATGATGGGAACCTTGAAATGCTATAACAATATTCTTAAATAAAGTTCTGCGGTTGGATGACATACTATGATAGGACACATAGTATACAGACCGTTATATGTGAGTACTCGTAAGAAGATGAGACTCTCTCTCAAGGAGTTTGCACTTGGTAATCTCCAAGATGGGAGATTATGAGAACAGACCCGCCAGTAGTAATTCCGCATGTCTTGGTGTCATTGGACATTGCTATCTACGAGCGTGTGTAATGGTCCTTATACTAGAATATTATCATTAACTCATGTCATGACTCGCGCACTTAGATTTACTGATGAAAACCGTCACGCATATAGTTGGCGGGAAGTAGGGTACGTTGGGTGCGTCGCGAGTGACATGCTGTTAATGGATAATTCAAGGAAGGATTTGTCCCTTCCATTTATGGAAGTTTATATCTCAGCCCTTTTATTGAAATAGAACCGTCACATGAAATTCCATGTCCATGGTGTAAACGCCGAGTTTATTTCAGGTAGTCAAAGAACGACGGATCAAGCATATAGGTTTATGACACTGCCATGTAACCTGCTTGATGAGATATTGAGACAAAGGGATTAAATTAAACAGTAAGCGTTCGTATGAGGTGATACGTCAATGCGGCATCAACTTCTTTCTCTTGGGTACCTTGACCCGTTGTTAGACAGTAATCTTGGACTTTAGGCAAGCCTGCCTAATGCCAACGAGAAAGAGGCCTAGAGGGTCACACACTAAGTGTATTCAAGTATCTCAAGTAGAATAAAGATTATTCCCATACATGGTTTAATAATTATTCAAGGAAGCCTAAATCGTTTTAATGTTGGAGGAAGAATAAAATGAAAACAAGTACACGCCGTGTAGTTTTTATTTTGAAAACAAGTACACACCGTGTATTATTAAATGCACACGCCACGTAGTTTTCATTTTGGAAAGGAAATGAATAAATGAAAACAAGATATACATGCCATGTACATTTAATGTACATGCCGTGTAGTTTTCAATTAAAAACAAGTACACGCCGTGTATTTATTATTACACGCCGTGTAGTTTTTCCAGTCGGGATTTTGAGGATATAATATTTTTTATTAAATGATATTTATTATAATCAGCGTGAGCGAATGTCAAGGAATTAATTATTCGACATGGGGGTTTTCAATAAGAGTTAATGAAATAAATGAAATGCATAACGTGTTTATTTATTGTCATAACTCTACAACCTCAAACTTGATTATAAATATCCTCACAACCCCAACTATTTTCCTACACAAGAGAATCGTTGCGCACAACAATTCTGGAGAATTATTTCAAGGCCGAAAGAACCTCTTCCTCTAAGAACGCTCTCAAGACTGAGAGAGATTCTCTTCCATCAGATCAAGATGATCTAAGGTGGACAACGCAAGCAAAGGTTTCTCCACGCTAGCATCCGGATACTCTTTTGGCGACGTCCCAAGATACAAGGTACACGTGTGGATCACCGCTATAGGAAGTCTACACTTGGCTTCTACGACGCAACGATGAATCACATCGGAACGTGATCAAGAACATCAATGAAGAAAGAACACCCAAAATGTATTTCTTTTCAATTGATTAAATTAATTATAATCAACCTGTAACGATCCTACTTTGTGGTTCCAGGACTTTCCTTTTCTTTGTCCATTTCTGTGATTTGATCCATGGAGATTGGCGTTTATCGTTGTATTGATACTGGATTGATCATTGTTAATAACAAAAAGCCAAGTGGGAACATCCACCCACGTGCTTCCACTGCGCCCGGAACCTTCATTAAGTATATATTCTCTCAGAAGGATCTTAACTTGAGATAAAGGTGATAGCTAGAGTTCCTCCAGGACTATGACTTTGAGATTGTCTATACTCCTGGGAAGGGGAACGTGGTAGAAAATGATCTCAACATGAGATATATTTCATAGTTTCTGAATGAGGAAATGAAGCAGTTAGCCTCATTGTAGTTATCCTTTATGGATGGAGATGGGGAATCTTACCTCCAGTTGATGGCTGTCACCCCTCCACTCTTATAGTGAGTCAGGAAGGCACAACTTGGGAATACCGACTGTTAGACCCTACGTATAATAACTCTACTCTTTATTTAATATTTAAACATGCTTTATTACATAAAATTTCACTTAATATAACCCATAATATTGAGAGGTATAATATATTTTGGGATTAGTAACATTACATGACTACTTAAGACATAAAATATAACATCTTTATTGAAAACTTCTTTTACATGACCATAAAATTTCTTCGTACTTAGCATTGCATGAGATAACCTGAGGACATGCATAAGAAAAGGGTGATTTATAAAGCCCAGTAAGGGAGTAAACAAGGCATAACATGAAGAATACAATACATGTTAGGCAATAGGAATATCAATGGAGCACAAAATAAACATGAACATAAAGACATGATATAGCATGATTACCATAACATGGAAATGTGGAAAAATCTTAAAACACTACATCATCAACATAAAGGAATCAGGTAAACCCCTCTCCCAACATGGTGAAAAAATGTACTAAAAGGAATTAGGTAAACCCCTATCTCACCATGATGTATCATGACACTAAACATTACTGTAACGACCCGAAATTTTGAATAAATCTTGTTTCCTAATTTTGTGTGTTGTTTTATTTTATTTTATTTTTATACTCAACAAAAATGTTTCATTTGATAACATGAGTATAATTAAAATGAGACCGCTGGGTTTTGACTGTTATATGACCATTGGTCAATATGACCGCTGTAAACTAAACGTTTCGATTATTATCTCTAAATACAAGTAATCTTGGTTAATTAATATAGAAAGAAGATTCGATGGCCTCACCCAGTAGTCTTGGACCGATCGAAGCCCATCTAATAGAACTTGGGAAGGAGGTAGCACCACTGGGCTTCGCTCTGGACCAAACCCAAGCTGAACTTCATCGTGTGAAGCTAGAACGGGATTGCCTTCATGAGAAGTTCAAACTGATAGAAATTACTACTCGTGCGATGTTGGTCATGCCTCAGTCGGATTCTCTCACCTTAGCACACCTTACACTTAGGTCCTATGCTGGTGTGATAAGGGGCTATGTAAGGAGATCGTAACTACCTTGTGTAATCCTTTGTTTTAAATAAAAAATTGGGATTTCTTCTTATGATGAAGTTTATGAATTTTCAAATATCCGGATAAATATAGTATGCATATTTTTGGTGAATTTTAGAGAAAGGATATTTTAAAAAAATGTTAATGTAAACCTTAAATAATTAAAAATGTGTAATGATTTTCAAAAAATGTTCTTCTACAATTATGTTCAGTATGAAATTTAGAGTCTAATAAGATCAACTTGATTTTTGATGAATAGTAAATTATGAATAGTGATTTTATGATTAGGATTAGTAATGTGTCTAAATGGATTAGTAATCTCACTTAAAGAAAGTATTAATATAATCTAGGCACCTTGATTAAGTAATGTGATTCAATAAAATGGTTAAATAATGGTTTCATAAATTATTATTCAAGTATTAGTTTTTTCGGGTGAATAGTGTTTTTTAATTAAAAATTAAATTAAAAATATTTAGAAAAATATTTTTATAAAATGGATTTAATTTTTGAACTCAGAGCATCGATATTATGTTAAGGTAAATTTTGGGGTTTTTTCTGAAAAAAAGGAATTTTCAGTGAATAGTAAAAATACAGTTTTAGGGTTTCGGTATGTTTAATGACATCATAACTGTGTCATGATAATGTCATGAGATATTTTATGGGTTGGCCAACCAAAGGTGATGAAGTATTGTATTTGGGGACCCATGTGGCCTAACTTCATGGGAAATATCTTGGGAGAGCACATGGTTTTGAGAAACCCACTTATGAGGTGTCCCTTGACCATTAATGCCTTGTCCCCTCACTTTCTCTATAAATACCAAGCCATGCACTCATCCTTTGGACTCCAAAATAATTATCAACGAAGTTATGGTCTCCTTACCTCCCAAGGATTCCTCCCAAGGTTCCCCCAAGCCCTCAAGGTCCAAACCTTTGAGTTTTAAGAGTTACGTTTTAAGGTAAGGGATCCAAACTCTCTCTTTCTTTTCAAATGATCTCTTTTAAGTAATTTATTTTATGCTACATGTACTTATGTTGGAGGATGTTCTTTTATATTCCTCTTAATTCCCTTTTTATGTTCTTATAATGAGAGATCCCCTCTTACTCTCATTATTTAGTTTTATGAATGTTTAAGTGGCGCCGTTAGGCTGCCGAAATTTTTGTAACGGATTCTATCTCCCTTCTCGTTTTCAAGTTCCTTTTTATTATGTTGGGGTATGATCTCTATATATATAATACTGATATTTTATTGTCATATGATGAGATACCCCATTTGATCTCTTCAATTCAGTATTTTGAAGTTTTAAGTGGCGCCGTTAGGCTGCCGAATTTATAAGTGGTTCTTTCACCCTTCTCGTTTTCAAGTTCTACTTTCATGTCAAGTCTTTCAAGTTCCTTTTTATTATGTTGGGGTATGATCTCTATATCTATCATACTGATATTTTATGATCATATGATTAGAGACCCCATTTTATCTCTTCAATTCAGTATTTTGAAGTTTTAAGTGGCGCCGTTAGGCTGCCGAATTTATAAGTGGTTCTTTCACCCTTCTCGTTTTCAAGTTCTACTTTCATGTCAAGTCTTTAAAGTTCCTTTTTATTATGTTGGGGTATGATCTCTATATCTATCATACTGATATTCTATGTTCATATTATGAGAGACCCTATTTGATCTCTTCAATTCATTTTGTCGAAGTTTAAGTGACGCCGTTAGGCTGCCGAATTTTCATAAGAGAAATATTATTTTTGTCTTCCCTCCATGTTTTTCATTTCATATGGTATGTCTTTAAAATATCATTACTATGTTTTTATATCCATTATATTCTGTCCATCTACTTTTCTTTGGACCATTTATGAGTGGGTGACCTATGTCCCCTCTCTTTTCGATGTTTTCTAAAACCCCGAAACATAGCTGTTATGCTGCATAATTTTCGTCTCAAAATGCATCTCTCTTTTCTCAAAATTATTTTATGTTATAAAGTGAATACTCAAAGCTATTATTTCTACAGGGTTATTCACATATATATCAAAATGTTCTATTTTAAATTCTGTGATTTACATACATGAGACCCGCTCTCCCCTTCCGTGGGTTTAAAGTGACGTAAAGATCATGTCTTTAAAGTAGTTTTTAAAACGTTATGATTATGAAATGAAACCCATTTATTTTATTCTATATGGGTTATTTATGAAATTTTTGATGATGATATATGTGTCTCACATGATAATAAAGGAAAATTTAAGGGTGCGCCCTGATAGCGCTCCAATGCATTGGGTAATGATGTAACCACTAGAGATTACAATTTTCACGATATCTTGGTGAATAACCTTGGTAATTTTCAAATGACACCTTGAGGATGGACCTTGGTGATATGTTTATGATTGTATATGTTAAATGATGTATCCACATCTTAAAGTTATGAAAAATGTTATTTTTATTATGATATGCCTCATGATTTCTTTCTCATGCCTTAAAGTTCTTTTTCATGACATTGTTGATGTATCTCAAGTTCACATGTTAAATGTTTCCCCTTGTTTCCCTTACTGGGCCTTCTGCTCACCCTTTCTTTTGATGTATGTCCCCAGGTTATGAGATGTAGTAATGAACCTATGATGAACATAAGGAGAAGCCTTTAAAGTGTTTAAGAAGAATGTTTTTTTGTTTCATGTATTAAGTTCCTGGTTTCCAAGACACTAAACCTTAAAGATCCTCAGTTTTGTATAATGTAATGAACGTTTATGTGACAAAAAAGGAAGGATGCTATAATTACCTAGTGTATTGGAGCTCTATCAAAGCGCACCCTTCATAATCATTTCAATCTCATGCTTAAGTGTGCCACATAGAACATATAACATAGATTCATTCAACATAATCATTTATTCTAGGATCAAAGAATGTGGAATAAATACATGTACGTACCATTAAATAATTATATGTTCATAAAGATGATTACCCTTTATAGAGAAATGAGTATGATATTCACTACATGATGATTTTGGCTTGGAAAATCACGGTATAATTTTGGCAGCATAACGACATCATATGGAAATTCATAAATTGGGTTGATGAGAGAGAAAGGGATATCTCATCATTTATACATGAAATAGAAATTAAGGGTATCATATAACATAATATCCCAACACATGAAATGGTATTTAGATACATAATATTGAAGAAATTCTTGAATGGAAATAAGAAGAGAGAAATCCCTTACAGAATTTGGACATGGTAACAGGTGTACACAGAAGGCATTAATGAGAGAGAAAAGGGTATCACATCATTAAAAAATAAGGAGGGAAGTATGAGGGAGGTGAGATATCATACCCCAACATTTTTAATTGAAAATAAAAAGGGTATAACAACATAAAGAAACTTTGATAAAAATGAGAAAGGAAGGAAAATAAGGATCCCTTACTTGAGTGTGTGACTTAAAAAGCTTGAAGAGGGGATTCTTGAGAGATTTGGGTGCCTTGGGAGGATTCCATAGAGTGTAGGACATAGTAGGGACATGCTCCAATGATTTTGAGTGAAGATAAGTGGGATCTTGGGTGGGTTTATATAGGAAATGAGAGGGGGATTCTTTAATATTTCACAAACTTAGATTTTGGAATCTATATAATTAAATATTCAAAACCATAAACCTTCCCATGGTTTTTGACCATGGTTTTTAGAAATAGGATTGTAAAACTTTATTTTATAATTCCAATGACCGAACATATTAAAATATTATCCTTTCTTATGTGGAGGTGAGTCACATTATTAAAGAAATAAATTTAAAATCATAAAATATATTATACATTTTGGAGGATTCACTAAGGCTTTATAAAATAAGTAAAACAAATCTAAAATCACATTATTTTAATGGAAAAAATATATGGGTCTGATAATACACATTACAGTATTTATTACATCATTTTAGGGTCATTATGATGTCGTAAAACACATATTTTATTTCTACGGTATTTAATTTTTACTCAAAAATTCGACTGTCTCATAAAATTATGAAAAATTCAAAGTTGGATAATTTTGATGTCCTGATTTCAAAAATAATATTTATTTTATCAAAATAATTTTCTAAATATGTGAATTTTTGATTTTAAAATGAAAACCGACATTTATTGAAAATTCACGGGTTTTGAAAAAAATAGTTTTCAAACCTTAATAAAAATTATATTTGAATTCATGAAAATTATACACTCATTTTTTATTAATAAAAGTAATTTGATAATAATATTTTATTAAAATATTATTTATTTAAAAAATTCATTAATTTCTCAAAATAAATTCTTTAATACAATTTCTGTTTTATCATATAAAAATATAATTCTTATCAAACTGATTACTTAATCATTTATGTCTAAGGAATTGATATAATCATAAATTATTTAATTATAATAAAATTATTAATTAAAACCTTAGTTTAATATAATAAATTTATATATTTCTTAAAAATACCATTTTTTACCGAAAAAGTCACTTTATCAAATTCATCATTTTTTAAGAAAGCCTATTTTTATAAAGAAATTTATGGAACAAGACTTTTATTAATAAAAAGGTATTACACAATAAGTAACTAATAAATTATTACATAACCCCTTATAACACCCACATAAGACCTAAGGGTAAGGTGTGTGATGATGACAAACTCTTGGGGTGACTTAGATAACATCGTTTGGGTGGTAATCTCTATTAACTCAAACTTCTACCATAGATGATTCCATTCAAGATTAACATGTTGAAGATCGACTTAGGCTTAGTCAAGAATGAAGCCCAGTGACACTGCCACCTTTCTAAACTTTGACAAATAATATTCGTACAACCCGAGTCTACTGGATGAGGCCATCCTCTCCTTGTTCTCTGTCAAAAGGATTTGTTAAAACCTTATATTTATATCAGTTGTGTGATCACTATTGAACAACTATATTATCAATGATAATTATACTTAACGGTCATTTAAACCTAATAATAAAAAATAAGTGCATGTGTTTTCTATATCCATAATACATTAAAAGAAAGGGAATTTTATTCATAAATGTTCAGGTCGTTACATCTTTCCCCCTTAAGAAATTTTTCCCTTGAAATTTCCTTTTGACACACTAAAAAAGATGAGGGTAACTCTACCTCATAACTTCCTCCATTTCCCATATTGCTTCTTCAAACTTATGATTTTTCCATAACACCTTGACGAGGGGAATCGTCTTATTTCATAGAACTTTTTCCCTATAATCTAAGATCATCACCGACTTCTCTTCATAAGAAAGGTCATTCTCCAATGGTACCACCTCTATATTGAGTATATGAGATGGGTCAGGTATGTAATTCCTCAAGAGTGATACATAGAATACATCATGTACTTGAGATAGGTTCAGTGGGAGTGCTAGTCGATAGACCACTACTCTGATGCAATCAAGGATCTCAAAAGAGCCTATGTACCTTGGACTAAGCTTTCCCTTCTTCCCAAATCTCATCACTCTCTTCCATGGAGATATACAGATAAAAACCATATCTCCAACATCAAACTCTAGGTCTCATCTACAGTTGTTAGCATAACTTTTTTGTTGACTCTAAGAATATTTGATGTGTTGTTGGATGGTCTTTAACCTTCTCCACCATTTCTGGATCTATAATTTTTGGCTCCCCAAATTCATACCAACATTCTAGTGTTATGCACCTCTTCCCATAAAGGTATTCATAAGGATCCATTTAGATGATTGAGTGGAAACTATTGTTATAAGAGAACTCAACTAGAAGAATATGTTGATCCCATACTCCTTTGAAGTCTATTGAGAATGCTCTCAACATTTCCTCAAGTGTTTGGATAGTCCTCTCATATTGGCCATCAGTTTGAGGATGGTAAGCTGTTCTGAAGTTCAGCTCAGTATTCAGATCATGTTGGAGACTCTTCCAGAACTTAGAAGTGAATATTGGATCTCAATCAGATACAATCGATAGTGGTACACCATGAAACATTACCACTTCTCTAATGTATATCTGTCCTATTTGATCCAATGATAAATCCTCTCGAATTGCAATGAAGTTTGTAGTCTTTGTAAGATGACCCACAACAACCCAAATAGCATTGTTTCCTTTGAATTTATTTGGAAGTCCGATGACAAAGTCCATGGTGATGTTTTCCCATTTACATGTTGGTATGGGTAATTGTTGCATCATCCCCTTATACTTTTGCCTCTCACCCTTCACTTGTTGACATACCAGACACTTTAATGTATACTCAGTAATCACCTTCTTCATGTTATCCCACTAATAATTCTCTCAGATATCTCGATACATCTTTGTGTTTCCTAGGTGAATGTAGAAATCCGAACTATGCGCATCATCCAAAAGTTCTTTCTTTAACACCGGATTTTATGGAACATATAGTCTTGACCCAAATCTCACAATTCCTTCTTCATTAACATTGAACTATGAAGATTTCCCTTTTATGATAGTTTCCACTTTTTTATGAATTCCCACACCATCCTTTTGAGCATTCGTTAACCATTACAAAAGAGATGGTTGAGCAATCATTTGTGAAATGATTGATTATTTTCCCTTATTTATGATTCCCATGTCCATCTTCATCAAATCTAAGAGTATTGGATCCTTTTCAATTCTCATCAATGAAAGAGTTGCTGGATCCTTTCTACTTAGAGCATATTCCACTTTATTCTCTTTCCCCAGATGGTAGTGAATTGAGTAGTCATAGTCTTTGATCATCTCTAACCATATTCTTTCACACATATTCAACTCTTTCTGTGTGAATATATACTTGAGGATTTTATGATCCGTATATACTTCACACTTTTCCCCAAAGAGATAATGCCGCAAAATTTTCAAAGCAAAGATCACTACAGCCACCTCCAGATCATGTGTTGGATAGTTATGCTCACGAACTTTCAATTAACTTGAAGCATAAGCAATGAATTTGTCATTTTGCATCAACACACAACCCTTACCCTTATTTTAAGCATCAATGAATACCATGAAAAGTTCTCCACTTGTGGGTAGTGTGAGAATAAAAACAGTGATAATCCTCCTTTTCAACACCTTGAATCTCTTTTTGCACTCATCATTCCAAGAAAACTTGACCCCTTACAAGTTATCTTGGTAAGAGGGTTTGAAAATCGTGAGAAATTTTACACAAATCGGCGATAGTATCCAACTAACCCAAGGAAGCTAAGGATATCTGTCATAGATGTTGGCCTCATCCATCCCTCAATTGCATTTTTCTTAGAGGGATCCACAGATATCCCATTTCTTTTGACAATATTACCCAATAATGAGACTTCCTTCAACCAAAACTCACAATTTCTGTACTTTTCAAAGAGATTATCCTTTCTCAAGGTCTCTAGTACAATGCTTAGATCATCCTCATGCTTCTCCTTGGTTTTGGATTATATTAGAATATCATCAATAAATACTACCACAAATTTGTCAAGTTAATATCTAAAGACTTTATTCATCAAGTCCATGAAGATTTCTGGAGCATTAGTGAGTTCGAAATACATTACTATGAATTCATAGTGGTTGTACCTTGTACAAAAATAAGTCTTGGGGATATCCTCATTCTTCACCCTTACTTAATAATATCACGATCGCAGATCCACCTTGGAGAAGTATTGTGCTCCATGTAGCTGATCAAAAAAGTCATAAATTCATGTAAAATGATACTTGTTATTTATCATGATTTTGTTGAGCTCATGATAATCAATGTAAAGGTGCATTGAACCATCCTTCTTCTTGATGAAGAGGACTGGTGCACCCCATGGTGAAGCACTTGGGTGTATAAACCCTTTATCTAGATTCTCTTGTAGTTGTTTATTTAGATCCTCAAGCTCCACAATAGCCATTCTATATAGAGTCTGGGATATTTTCAATGCCCCAGGTATAATATCAATCGAGAATTCAATATATCTTATAGGAGGAAGACTAGGAAATTCTTTGGGAAACACATCAGTGAATTCCATAACAATAGGCATGTCTTCGAGGATGGTTCCTTCCTTAGAATAAATAATCTAAGAAAGATACATATGTTTATAAGGTAGTAATATCCATATTTGAGATGATAGTGCTAAAGAAGATTCATCCTCCTCCTTTCACTTGTATATAATTGGGGGTCGATTCACCATATGGAGAGTGATTTCCCTCTCACGATAATTTATGTTGGATTTATATAGGGAAAACCAATCCATGCTAAGAATTGCATCAAATTCCACTAAAGGGTGTATGATGAGGTTCTCTGAGAAGTTCAATCCAAAAATTGTGATAGGGGATGAGTTATATTCATGGGATGCAATAATTTACCCATTTTCCGTTCTCACTGACATCTCTATTTCCATGATTTGTGGTGGTGTTTGGATTGTTCTAATAAACTTTAGAGATATAAAAGAATGTGTAGAACCAAAATAAAAAATTACATTCACTATTATTGAATAAATAACTAGTGTAACTATCACCACTTAATTTTTGGGATTCGCTTCAGCAGTAGTGATGGAAAAATCTCACCCTTTCTACCTTGGAGGTTATTGGTTGCCTCTGAAAACTCTTAGCTTAGGGAACTAGTTTGCAAAGTTACCTGGTTCTTTGTAGTTATAGTAATGAAAAATGCGTTGAGGGTCTAATGGAGCATTCATCTCCTCTGTTGCATTAGTGGGTTTATCTTGTTGGCAATCATTGGCCATGTGCCCTTCTCTTCCACACCTAAGAATTTCCTCGTCTCCTTCAGGAAATTTCTGGGATGCTTCTTTTCACACCTTTGGTAATTGGGGTGCTATAATTATTTAGCATTGTTGGATTTATCCATTGGACCACTAGAATTAAATTACACTTTCTAATTATTATCCCCATGATACTCCTGAGATTCGCTGACATCCATTTTGAATTTGAGGGAACATCAGACATTTTCCTCATGGCTATCAAAGTCATGGATTTATAGGGCTTTCCGTAGACTAGGTTTTAGCCCACCAAAAAAGTGGTCAACCTTGCATTCGGGGGTAACGAAAAAGTAGAAGGAATATCATGAAAGACTTGTGAAGTTTTCCTTGTACTCTCTAATGGATTCGTCGTCTTTTTTTCTTGAGGGAAATGAAGTCTATTTCCATATTAAGTCGGAGGGTGCGAGGAAAATATTTATCAAAAAACATTTTATGAAAATCCTTCCATTCCAACGCCTCAATCTCTTCCTTAGGCTTAATATTTTTGATCAATGTCCACCATTGATCAGCTTCACCCTCCATATGATAAGTAGGCAGAAGAACCTTCTTGTTCAAAACATTTAAGGATATAAAATATCTTCTCAATGGAGTTGATCCATTGTTTGGCAATTGAGAGATCAAATGACCCATTAAAAGTAAGAGGCATTTGTCTCATGAAGTTCTTAATTGAGACTTGTTATTTCTTAGGGGGGATTGTAAATTCTTCTTGACTGATGTTTCTATTCAAAAATTTATTTAAATGAGAGAGTATCATGACAAAGTTTGTGAATCCCACTCCCATCGGATTGGGAATCTCATTAGAACAGTCGTCACATTGATCTTCACATCAGTTGTTAGCCCGATTCCTCCTATTACTGGCCATTGTCTAGAATAAAAGAAAAATTAGGGGTAAGTATTTTAAACTATTAAACACATAAAGGTGAATCTAATGAAAAAAATGGATAACTTATAAATTAAATTTATTTCCTTAACTTATGAATTTCTATGATTCAATCATCCATGATCTATTTTCTAGCATATATTCTTAGGGACATTTTTTATTCCCTTAATAATGGTTCATACTAAGCTTATGAATTTACCAAATAATATCCTCCAAGAGTGTCAAACCAAGAGTGTAGCAAGGCTCATTATTGTGCACCAGTTCCTGTTCGAGTCTAGCTCAAATCGGTGTTTTTGGGTTTTACCCCTAGATACATCTGTGCCAGAGCCACCTATACTTGTTCGTACCCAGACAAGGATGTATTTTCTTGATAAACCACTTGCTATATACTCACCAAAATTTAGGGATTATTTTCTTATGCTTAGACTTATCCCTAATACTTTCACTAGAGTTTTCTAATCCTAATCACAAAAATAACAAAACCCATCCTTTGATACCAACTATAACAACCATGCTCTTTATTTCATATTTAAACATTATTTATTACATAAAAGTTTACTTAATACAACCCAAAATATCAATAGGTCTAGTGTCTTTGGGTATTAGGAACATTAAATGACAACTTAAGACATAAAATACGACATCTTTATTGAATTTTTTTTTACATGACCACAACATTCCTTCGTACTTAGCATTGCATGGGATAACCTGAGGAAATACATAAGAAAAGGGTGAGCTATAAAGACCAATAAGTGAGTAAACAAGGCATAAAATGAATAATACAATACATTTTAGGAAATTTTAATATCAATGGATAACAATAGAAACATGAACATAAATACATGATATAACATGATCATCATAACATGGAAATGTGACAACAACTTAAAACACTGCATCATTAACATAAAGGAATCATGTAAACCCCTATCCCAACATGTTGGAAAAATTTCATAAAAGGAATCAGGTAAACCCCTATCCCAACATGACGTATCATGATACTAAACAATACCCAATGCATTGGAGTGCTATCAAGGTGCACCCTTCATAATCATTTCAATCTCATGTTTAAGTGTGCCACATAGATCATATAACATGGATTCATTCAACATAATAATTTATTACACAATCAAATAATGTGTAATACATAAATTTAAGTACCATTAAATAAGTATATGTGCATAAAGGTGAATACCCTTAATAGATAAATGAGTATGGTATTCACTATACAATGATTTTTGCTTGGAAAATCACAGTGTAATTTTGGCAGTATAATGACGTCATATGGAAATTCATAAATTGGTTTGATAAAAGAGAAAGGGGTATCTAATAATTTATACATAAAATATACAGTAATTGGATCATGTAACATAATATCCCAAAATATTAAATGGTATTTAGATACATAATATTGAATAAATTCTTGAATGAAAGTAAAAAGAGAGAAATCCATTACGGAATTTCGGCATGGTAACAGGTGTACATGGAAGAAATTAATGAGAGAGAAAGGGGTATACCATCATTAAAATATAAGTAGGCTAGTATGGGGTAGGTGATAAATCATACCCAAATATTTTTAATTGAAAATAAAAAGGGTATAACAACATAAAGAAACTTGGATAAAAATGAGAATGGAAGAAAAGTAAGGATCCCTTACTTGAGTGTGTGACTTAAAAAGCTTAAAGAGGGGATTCTTGAGAGCTTGGGTCACATTGGGAGGATTATAGAGAAAATAGGATAGATTAAAGGCATTATCCATGGATTTTTAGTGAAGAGAAGTGGGATCTTGGGTGGGTTTATATAGGAAATGAGAGGGGAATTATTTAATATTTCACAAACTTAGGTTTTGGAATCTATATAATTAAATATTCAAAACCACAAACTATATAATGTGTTTTTACCATGGTTTTTTCCAAATAGGAGTGAAAAAAATTATTTTATAATGCCAATGACCAAACATATTAAAATATTACCCTTGATTATGTGGAGGTGAGTCACATTATTAAAGAAATGAGGGGAATTCTTTATTATTTCACTAAGGATTTATAAAATAAGTAAAACAAACATAAAATCACATTATTTTAATGTAAAAACATATATTGGGACTATAATACCCATTATGGTATTTATTACATTATTTTGAGGTCATTATGATGTCATAAAACATATATTAGGACGATAATACCCATTATGGTATTTATTACATTATTTTGAGGTCATTATGATGTCATAAAACACATATTTTATTTATATGGTATTTATTTTTTACCCAAAAAATTGACTGTCTCAGAAAATTATGAAAAATCCATTGTTGGATAATTTTGACATCCTGATTCCAAAAAAAAAATATTCATTTTATCTAAATAATTTTCTAAATATGTGAATTTTAACTTTTAAAATGAAAACTGACATTTATTGAAAATTCACGGGTTTTGACAAAAACAGTTTTCAAACCTTAATAAAAATTACATTTGACTTCATAAAAATTATATAATAATTTATTATTAATAAAATAAATTTGATAATAATATTTTATTAAAATATTATTTATTTCAAAAATTCATTAATTCCTCAAAATAAAATCTTTAATAGAATTTCTGTTTTATCATATAAAAATATAATTCTTATCAAACTGATTACTTAACCATTTGTGGCTAAGGAATTGATATAATCATAAATTATTTAATTATAATAACATTATTAATTAAAACCTTAGTTTAATATAATAAATTTATATATTTCTTAAAAGCACCATTTTTTTACCTAAAAAGACAATTTATCAAATTCATCATTTTTTAAGAAATACTATTTTCATAAAGGAATTGATAGAATAAAACTTTTATTTATAAAAAGGGATTATATAATAAGTAACTAATACCTTATTACATAACCCCTTATAACACCTATATAAGACCTAAGGGTAAGGTGTGTGATAGTGACAAACTCTTGGGGTGGCTCAGATAATATCACCTAAGTGGTAATCTCTATTAACTTGAACTTCTCCCATAGGTGATTCCATTCAAACTTAATGCATTGAAGCTCATCTTGGACTTGATCAAGAGCAAAGCCCAGTGATTCTACCTACTTTTCCAGCTCTGAAAAAATGATCTTTGTATGACCCGAGTCTACTGGATGAGGCCATACTGTCCTTTTTCTACATCGAAAGGATTTTTTAAAACCTTATATTTATATCAGTTGTGTGATCAATATTCAACGGTTATATTATCAATGATAATGATACTTTACGGTAATTTAGACCCAATAAAAAAAAGAGTGCATGTGTTTTCTATATTCATAAGACATTAAAAGAAAGATAATTTTATTCATACATGTTTGGGTCATTACACTATGTGATCATATATCCACATGACAAGATTCTAATGGGTTTTCTAAAGGTGGAGAGCATGTCATTTTGTTTATAGGACACACGGTGGTACCAATGATTTTGTAGGAGGATGTAATGAAGCAGTTTCATACATCTCCCTTAACAGTGAATCCAGGTGTGACAAATATGAACAAGGACCTATGATGTCAGTTTTGGCGGCAATGGATGAAGAAAAGAGTTGTAGAGTTTGTCTCTCAATGCCTTACCTATCAGCAAGTGAAGGCTGAGTACCAAGTTCCAGTGGGTTTAGCTCAACCCCTTGAGGTTCCAGAGTGTAAATGGGACGAGATAACACAAACTTCTTGATGGTATTACCATGTATGTCCAAGGGACACAATTCCATCTAGGTGATCATAGACCGACTCACCAAGTCATCCTAGTTTTTATTTATCAGAGAAAAAAGTTTAGTAGAGATCTTGGGATGCCTCTATGTGAAGAATATAGTTCGACTCTATAGAGTTCCACCGATGATCATATCTGATCTTGATGCTTGTTTCACATCTTAGTTGTGTAAGGTATTATAGGAGGTGTTTGGGACTCATTTGCATTTGAGCATAGTGTTCCACCCTCAAACTGATGGCTAAAATGAATGAGTGAACCATTCAGGTTTTATAGGACATGTTGTGATCTTGCATGTTGGACTTTGGCCATAGTTGGGAGGATCACCTACCACTGATGGAGTTTGTATACAACAATAGCTACCATTCCACTATCAGTATGACATCATTAGAGGCTTTTTATGGGCAACCTTTTAGGTCACCACTTTGCTAGACTAACCCAGAAGAGTCAGCACTCATGGGCCTGAAATTGGTGTGAGCTACAACAGAGAAGGTGTAGATCATCCAGGAGTGGATGAATACTATAAAAAGTCATTACAAGTCTTATACTGATAGGAAGAGAAGGCCTTTAGAGTTTTAGGAAAGAGACCATGTGTTCTTGAAGGTATCACCTTGATGTGGATTGAGAAGATTTGTCCATGGTGTAAAGTTATCCATAAGGTTCATCAGCCATTTCTAGATACTATGTAGAGTTGGTGATGTGGAATACCACTTAGATGTATCTCCACAATTAGACCGGGTACACAATGTCTTACATATGTCATAACTAAGGAGATATTTTCATGACCCATCACACATTATAGACTAGGGTGAGAAGGACATCTAGGATGGAACAAACTTTTCTATGTACCAAATAGAGATCAAGGATCAAAAAGAGAGTATCCTTTATGGGTGATTTATTACCTTGGTGTATGTCTGGTGGCAGCACGAGAATCTTTAGGAGATCATGTGGGAACAGAAGGCTCAGATTCATGCTCAGTACCCACATCTTTTTAAGTAACCCTTATTTTGGATTTTTAGGTATTTAAAGCCCCAAGGTGGGGAGAATGTAACATATTAGATTTTCCATGTATTATTTTTAAATATTATATGGATTGTTTTCAAGTTAAGGAACTAAGACGATGTGAGATTCTGAGTCCCGATGTGCTCAGAATAAATGTTTGAAATATATTAAATATATTAAATCAAATGTGCACTCAGTTTTCTTGAAAAAGTGGAGTAAATTCTAAAAGGTTGACCATATTAGAAATATGAAGGCACCATTGAGTTCACAATAGTGGTTTTACCCTAGGAACATCTTAATATTAGTCAGCGCAGATTGTTTTTAGAAAAGTTTTCATGGGTGTAAAATAAATAAAATTATTTAATAAAAATTATTTTGACACAACAACCTAGTTTTCTCTTTAAATACATGCTTATGGAAAATTCATAGGGTTGGCCACATAACCCCATGAATTTGATGATTGCCATTAGATCATTGGAGGAGACCACATTGGTGGACGATGATAGATTTGAAAATCAAAGATCAACGAACCTTGGATTTGATGGATCTTATCAACAAACATGATGTGACAATTGTTCTTCCTCAGCAATCAAACTGAATTGAGGTATAATGTTTGTTTTATGTGGATTCTTCCTCATTCTTAATTTTTGTGACGAACTCAAATAAATCGATGAAAAGATTTATTTGCGGATCGATCACTTTATAGGATGAGATTATATTTATGGGGTTAATTTAGGATAATTAATTTGAATCTCTACATTGTTTAACTTATATAAATGAATCAAGATCGACATGAACATAAATCTAGGTTCATTCCTCATGTTTGTTGTTATGATTTTCTCCCCCGGTTCTGCGATTCACCACATATGTTCTTCATTTTGACCAGGGTTCAACTATTCTTGATCAATCGATCATTGCACACCCATTTTTTGGTGCAACAATCTAATATCATAGATCGGGGATCAACACAGTACGATGGAGGTGCGATGATGAAGATAGAACAAATCAGAAAATAAATGATTCCCTATTTTTCATTCTTCATCATTATTTAGTGCATGATGAAGAACAATGGTTTGATCCAATTTTAGAGAAGATCTGGCAATGGAACTTTTCATTCATGGATATAAAGGATTGGATGAGGCCTTCCCTCAAGTTTCCTGGTACGTCATGGCTGAAACAGTGGATAGAAAAATAGAGGAGGTGAATGGAAAATGGATCTAGGATTTTGGAAAATCCCAAATAACACGGCGTGTAATCCTAGATTACACAACCTGTGGGCCCCCCTTGAACGATGGCTATGGTTTTGGGAGGAAGATAAGGATCACATGGTGCATGAACCTTATCACACAATGTGTAACCCTAACCAGTTGACTCAGTGTGTACTTTAGAAGTACACAAACATGGGTTGGAGTACAAGTCATGGAAATTCCGTGTACTCCCACACAGAGACAACTTAGAGAACACGGATTGGTACACAGACATGGATTTAGTACACGAACATGTCCAAGTGACACGAATAGGATATTGTATGTCTCTACACACCATGTACTCATTATACATGCTATGTATATAGAAACTACATGTCATGTGAGGATCTTCCACATGGGCAGGACTTGGGATAGCTGGATATGTCATGTACCCCTTGGGACATGCCATGTAGTCCCTTAAAGAGTGCCTGAGGCTCTTCGTTTTCTTAGTTTGGAACAATATAGGTTGAGTGAATTTCCTTGGTCCTTTACCTCGAGGGTACAATTCAATATTATATCCACATCACTGGATTGTGATCCCCTATAGAGGTTGAGTCTCAGATAGAGTTATTGCATCCTTCTGTGAGACTGGAGTGTGATCCTCTATCATTCATAGTTGGAGTTTTTGGAATCAGTATGACCTCCCAAAGTAGGGCGTTGATCCTCCATATAGAAGGCCACATTCAATACAGCTTGTGGAATCATTGACATACAATCCCCTACGTAGCGGGTTGATCTAGAATGAGTTCATGGTATCCCCCATTAGTTCTGGGTGTGACTCCCTATCTGTGTATCATGGTCCCCTTAGACTAGTGAGCTTCCTTGGATGGGGAACAATAACCCAAACCTCTTCGTCGAGTGTCTCCAATGATAACATGGATTGTGGAGTGAGTTCTCCTAGAACAAGTGTTACTTCGAACAAAATAATGTGGCTCAAATTTGGTTATGACTGCCTGGTGGTGTGGTGTCTTTCCTAAGTATATATGGGTGTTTATATTATACATTGATTTTTATATCTTTTATTGAGCTTAATGTACTTGGTGCTTCATGTTTAGTGTTTTCGGGGTGTCCTATTGAGTATTTTTGTACTCACCCCTACACTGGATTTTCTCACATGTATCGTGTCTTGTGCAAACGACAACCCTTTTGATGATATCCTAGGAGGATAAAGAGCAGGTGGAGTGTATCTAGAGCTTGAAAGACTGAGGTGTTTTCTGGGAGATTGCATTTGACTTAGTCCTCACCCTTGGAGCAGGTTGGACTCTTTATAGTTTTTGTTTGGGATTGTATTTTGACACCTTTTCCCTTTCAGTACTTTATTATCATACTCTATTGTGGGATCTTAGATGTATGCATGAATTATTTCAGTTGTTTACATTTCAGCATTGTGTGGTCTTGGATATGTGTGCTTTCATATAGGTACTTTAGGCAAATGCCTCCCATTTGTGAGATATGCCTACTCAGCACTGGTCGCCAGCCCCTGGCATATTGGAGGCAGGCTTGAGGTAGTCATAGCATAGGCCCCTTTGGGATGGGTCATGACAGATTTACTTTCTATGGATCTTTTTGAAACATTTCCTAGACTTTTGGCCTTCATGGTTAAGGAATCTATGTTGTCTGATCTTTCAATCTTACTGGATGAAGATCCTTACTTATGAAAGAGATTCTCTATTAGATCCTCTTTTATTTTCTAGTATCTATCATTCATATCCTTGATAATTGGAAATTATTCCAAAAAATTATTATCAATTCAAACTAGACATCACCTTGATCTACTACCTTATACCATTGCATCCGCAAGAATCAAAGTATCATGTTAGTGCATCTGGAATGAAATTATATTTTTCTTTAATATTCTCTATATTAAAGTTATAGTATTGAAATTCATTCATCTACCACACTAATTATGTATGGGTAAACCTTTTTTATTTAAATTTCATGAAATTATATATATAATAACTACCTGCTATTATATTAAAAGGTTTTTCTCAATAAATCTCATTAGCACTAATTCCTTTAAGGATTTGAAATAATTCTCATTCTTGGAAAGGATAATTCTTTTCTATCCCATCAAAACATCCACCTCTATATCTAATAATAAATTTATCACGGGTTTTACTTAAATTTAGGATGAATACTTTGGTTGCATTCAAATGATCTTTATTTCCGAAAGTATCATCCCTTCTTCTCTAAATACTTTAACCACCAACTGTAAATTCTTGTAAATTGCCGATATGTTCTTCTTTAGTTTTACAAAATACAAGCGCATCATCAATGTTGACCACCAAAAACTATGATAATGTGCTGAATTCCTTGTTTATTCTCTTATGGAATATTCCTAGGAAATTATTAAGACCAAATGGCATAAATATTCATTCAAACAAACCAAATAGCATTGTAAATTTTATTAATGGTATAACCACCTCTTTGATCTTAATATACCGATATCCTAACTTAAGATAAAACTTAGAATATACCATTGGTTTTTCATTCATAATCCTGCTTCTCAAATCCTCTCGATTAGGAAGATTGAATCCATCATCTTTTGTGGCATAATTAAGATCATGGTAATTGATAAACATTCTAGAATTACTATGTTGCTTCTCTGCAGGATCCATTACGATGAATTCCACACTCTTATGAGAACTTTCACTATGCTTGATTGATCCAAGACTAATTAATTATGGAATATGTTTCTCAAACTCCTTAACCATACCATATGGATAGACAATTCCCTTGCTTCTAATCATCATAATGGGATATTTAAGGGTGATTATAGCCCCTAAAATTTCTTTTTTCCACAATCTCAAAGGGTTATCTGACCAATTTTCTGATAAATAATCTTTTATCTTGGTCAATGATTCATATTCATTTATCCCCAAAACTTTCAATCCAACCAATTATTTTTACTGATAAATCATTATATTGTATTCTTCATCCTCATATGGATAGTTTTCCACTTTGATAGTAGATAATTTCTTTTCTAGAACCATTTTGGTTTTTCCAAAATCATTTGGAATCAAATAATTTTTGAGGAAAATTCCATATAAAAATATTTTTATCAGCTAAAATATTTCAAGGAATTGATTTCCAATCTAGAAGTTATCTAGAAATTGAGGAATAAAGCAAAGAATCTACTATGAAAATATTCTACCATTGAGTTCAATATGAACATCCTTTGCTACTTCCTAAATCAAAACTATTTCATTGTTACCAAATGTAACTTTCAATTATGTGTATTCCCAGGTTACTCCTAAAAATCATATTCTTGTTCAAGATAAGGTACATTATATATCAACTAGGGAAGTACATTTAGTTCCACCAATACTTAGCTTTACCAACGTATCCCATTATTCTATATTTTTATTAAGTAATGATGATCCCATTTATCATACATGATATTGTTCATCCTCATAGACATGTAATCGAATAGTATTCAGTCTGACTATCCTTCTAGAAACAAATGTTCTAGGTTCTTCTGCTAAAGTGACTTCATCTTTTCCAATTGAGATCCTTGAATTATCCTAAGGGTTCTTAAGTATTTTTTTATTTTAAATATTTAATTTTCAAATATAACCTACCTTATATTGATCCTTCTGACCCAAGATCACCTTTTCTTTCTCTAATCTCTGAGATGACAAGTTTATTACTAACTTTTTTAATCACATCAAGAAGAAGTACCTTCTGACTTTGTTCTTCCTCTCGGTATGGTGAAACCCATTCTCTAGGCCATGTTAGCCTCTTAGGGTATACCACCTATGGTTTCATTTCTATAATTGATGTTCTTTTATTTTGGAAAATATGTGTAAATATTTCCACACCCTTCCTTATATCTGGTATTCCAGTATTGTATAACTTTACATAAAGATGAGTAATTACTCTAACACATATTCTATTGGGTGGACATACCAACGTCTTCTACTAGTTTATCATACTAATATTAACTTCTAAAGTTATACTAACACTTCTATACAAAATTATTATATGAAAATCTGGGATCACTTTCACCCAAGGCGCTCCTGCATGCAGATTTTCTCGTTCTCCTCCTAATAATGCATTGAAGAAATTAGCTAAAATTCCATCTACTACTGTAATCAGAACCAATAGATCTTATCCTTTTCTAATAATAGGATCTATTACAATATGTATTATTTTAAAATTCACATACTTAAAATTTTTTTGGATAGCCTTACCAACCCTTCCTGTTTTTAGCAAAGACATTGTAAACAATCCTCTATCTGTTTTATTGACTTCAACTATCTCTTCATCCTCAAAGATCTTGTTAATTTCTCTGTATTGTGCAAAAAAAAAAATTGTATACCTCAGAACAATCAACTCCAGGTATATTCCATTATTGAAAATATCTACCTTCTGAAGGGATTTCAATTTCTGAAGAATTCACTATATCACCTTCTATCTCATCTAGATTTACTAGCTATAGAGAGTCTTTCAGTGCACTAGCCCATGCTCGAATCATGTCTATTCAAAGATAGATTAAAATTATGTTGGGATATTTATAATCTGAGTTGGATTCTTCCATATCTGAGTACTCTGAGTATAAAATCTCATCATATGAGTCTATATATTATCCCAAGATATGATCAAATGATATTTTTAATGAATCTTCCATCATTATTTTCTTGATATTTTTTCTTCTTGTATTATAATCTGGGAAAGTGTTAGTTCTATAACCTTTATTCCCACAAAGATGAAAATAATCATAACTAGATAGAGATTTTCCTTCATGGAATCTAGGATACTTTCTATATTTTTCTTTAAATTTTTCTCTTAAATCCTTCTAGATTCCATTTTTTCTAAGTTATCTCTTAGATTTTTTTTGGATTTCTACCTAAAAACCTACTTTATGGTTTCCTTTTACCAAATCTTTTCCATAATTTTTTATGTGATCTTTTTCATGCACACTGGCCATCTTGACACTATGTTATGTATGACCTTTTTTGGGTTTTCCCAAGCTCCTTCCTGGTTGGACCACACCAATATCTTCCCACAACACCCTATACATTTGGGAAATAAGAAGAACTCGTATATGATATTTTTTTTACATCCTACAATACATTCCTCTACATACAATATAGTCTTATTACCCACCTTATTATTTCTACATAAACTCATAAAGTATTCTGCAAGTATGTACTTTGAGAAAGATGAGTCTTCAAGTCTTGTTGAATTATTTTAGGCCAACTGCCTAAAAGTTTCTAGATAAATAAATCTAGAGAATATGCTTGATCTACTGATCCAAGAAGATAATACCAATGTTGAAATTAATAAATATATTCTTCAAAGTATCACATGTCATAGATTTAGATATTGGATAAAGTTGTTTTCTCATTTTATACCAGTTCTCTATCCCGATAAACCAGTGACTATCCCATAAATTATTGTTTGGGTAAATTAATTACTACTAGTATAACCTCTATTGGGAGTGACATATTCTTGGATAGATGTTCTCACTTCTGAACATCTTAACAACATATCCCAAAATCACCCTTCATTTCCTCTTAATTAAGCTACTATGAAATTGAGTGCACTATATATGGCCCATGAATGTAAACCAATTAATATCATATAATATCAAAGGTTTAGAGAGCATTTATATATGGTTTCTCAAGGATCTTTTTTTTCAATCCAGCTTAAGGATCATCCCATGTTGTGGAACACCTTCTGGACATGTCTTCTGTATTCTTCCTAAATATAGTCAGGATATGAGGTATTGAATTCCCTATTGATCTTATGAAAAAAAATCCTTAAATGATCATTTATATCATTCCCAAGGTATTGGTCTCTAGGTGATCATATACCATACTAGCTTGGCTTCCCAAGGTTTTACATCAAGTCCTATAGTGGGAGATACTTTGGTCTATTTCTTCTTCTTATTTTCTTCAAGTATGTATTGCAGGTATTTTACTTTATTAATATTTTCATTTAGGTATTTGGAGACACATTATATATCTCCAAGATCCCATTTCTCCTAAGTAATAATATCATGGATCTGTTTCTAGTATTCCTATATACTCTAGGGATTACTCGAGATCTCTTCCTAGTACTCTTGATATTCTCTTATTAATGGCCAAACATAATCTTCTATAGTATATCACCCCAATATACCTTTTCTATAGTATCTTTGGGTGGATTAATATAAAATATAGTGGCACCTAGATGATTGGAAGCTTCCCATAAAACTTTTCCTTTAATACTTTTCCAAATATATCAAATATTTGGTTCAACACCATATCCTCTTAAAAACATATTTTAATGTTTGAAAAAAAATAATTCACCTTCTGGATCTCATAGAGTTCTTTCTAGGTTTTTAATGAACCACTTGGCTTGTTGAAGCTGAGATTCAGTATGCTTGATTTCTAACTTTAGCTCTTAGATCTTTTCATGAGTTGCTTGGTCTTTCTGCCTTGACTCGATTACACCAGATTTGTTCTCATAGGATAATATGGATTCTAGTATTTTATGACACTTTATAATTCAAATATAATTGTCATTGTTCTTGTACTACTGAAACCTTCCTTCTTAATACCTATACTCATAATAGAGTGCTTTAACCATGGAATTTAGAAGTTCCTACTACAAAATCCAATGAAGTAGTGCTCTGGCTAGCTTATCCCCCCTGCACTTTGATACCAACCATCAATCCTATGAGTTATGAGTAATCTCTATCATGGTTTATATTTTCATGGATACCAAATTCAATCCTTTCTAGAACCATCATTAATACTCTAGGTAAGTGTAAGTTTATGTGTCATTAATATCAAAATAGACATACCTAGGCGCTCATAAAAAATATTATTATTCATCAAAATAAGTTTCATGATATAACTTAAGAGATATTATATAAAATATTTGAAATCTTTGTTGATAGATCATCTTTATTTGATTTATTTATCTCATAAATTTCTTTTAGTTTCTATGTGCTTATAATATGATTTTCTAGTTATTTTTCCATATATTAAACAAGATAATTTTTTGAATTAAATATTGAAAAATTTGAGTTATATTTTCATTATGAACTCATTTTGGAAGATAAAACTAGTTAATTCATCAAGAATCAGGCCTTTAGACTCATAAAGTGTTGTCTTCATTTCACGTTATCCTAGAACAAAGTTGAGAATTTTTATCACAAGATTTAATCATCAAGAACCATTTCATTAGAAATATTGAATTTTTAATTCATTAGTAAAATTATTTCATTATTAATAATTTTAAATGGATGAAGATCAATGTGGAACATAAATTATTTAGTCTGGTATACTATTATTGCTGTGAAAGTGGGTGCTCTAAACCCAACTTGAGCGGTGATTTTTTATTACCATATCATATATACATAGAGTTATACATGATTTCATCTTACTATAATAGTGATAATACTTATGCATACACTATTTACATAGTAAGGTTTTTTTATTACATGTCGTATCAACATGTTAAAACAATTCTATGCTATAATGAAAACCTTGATATAGAGTGACAATAATCTTAAGAAAATTTTATATGGTCTAGATATATCATACTGATGAGACATGTATGAAATATTACTATTAAGTGTTGGAGGATCATAATCATTGAGAATTATTCTCATAAAGTTTGAACTTGGTGATCTCTAGTAGAGGAGATCATGAGGATTGACCCACCAATAAGAACACAACATGTTTAGGGTGTCATTGGTTGTTCCTATTTATGATAATGTATATTGATTTATCAAATTGAGATCATTATAAATGTATACCATTTTATTATATACTTTAATGCAATATTAAAACTATGCTATTTATATTGCGGTGAGGTAGCTTGCAATGGGTGTGTCTTTGCTAGTATGAATTTGATTGAATAATCCAGATAAGATTTATCACTTTCATAAAGCAAGAGATATCTCAAGCCTAGTTGACCAGGATGGTTGTACATTTATTAAATCCATGTTCATGGTAGAAGAATAAAATTCCTCCCAACAAGGTCATAAAATAATAAATCAATAGGGGATGATGACACAAAGCGTGTGCCCTATTTTACAAGATATCACGAGATGAAGAGATTATATTACACACGACAGGTTCATAGGAGGTTGTCATTACTATGACTAAACCTTATCTATTTAAGGTCCATGGTTTTTTGTAGGATACCACTCTTGGTTTATGGGAATCACTCATTGCTATCAAGATAAGGGCCTAGAGGGTCACACACAAAACATATTTAGAAGATTTCTCAATTATAATGAATTAGAGTTTAAGACATGATGGGCCCCATGTTGAGGGTTGATATATGTTTGAGTTTAATCAATTGAAATAAATAAATAAATTCAATATTATATGAATTTTTAATAATAGGTATTGAATTTATTTAATCATTGTATTCACAAGTTATTCAATGAATATAAAGGAAACTATTTAACGAATGAATGTTTATTTATTCAATCATAGTTTAATATTTATGGGAGATATGAGTCATTTTAATGGAAAATATTTTATCATAGGACATAATATTGATGTTAAAATTGAGTGATAAAATAATAACTACATTTACAACAAGTTTTAAGTGTCGTTGGTGATGTTTTGGGGCTTATTTAGCAGGTTAAACTTGTTAGAGGGACAAAGTGTAATTTCCACAAATTGTTGACTATACTATTTAAGTTGAGGGGATCTATAATTCATGGTACTATTCATACCATGAATTTCAGAGATTATCCCCCCTCTATCCAGCTTTCTAGAGAGATAAAAAGGTGTTATGAGCACCCCGATCCAAAATATTCTTCCTGAATTGAAGCACCGGTGCTCCCGCGATCGAGTTGTAAAACCCCTACCCAATATAGGTATAAATTATTTAAGTTATTTCTGAGAATGTGTGTATTTTTTTTAAATGTTATGAGGGTAAGTTATGGATTCGTATGCGTTTTAGTGAGAGATTTCATGTTTACAATGAGAGGGATGCAGACTACAACCCATTCACAACACGAATCATCGCTTCATGTCATGTATTATTGGGCATAAGAAAGGAACCACTACCCCAGATCATTCACACAATAAACTTAATTCAAGTCATGAATTTGTGAAGTTTGGTTTTTTTAGTGATATAAACTATTTTTGTGAGGACCCGACCCCAGAAAACCCAAAGTTGATGACTTGAAATCATGATGTGTAATTCTTCAAAAACATACACTGATAAATTACACATCATTTCCTGTAGAGAGGATCGAGTTCGGTTCAGGTTCTAGGAATCTAGTACATCTGTCATACATCTTTAACTCAAACTGTTACCTGAAAAATTTAAATAAAAAACGTAGGGTGGGCATATGAATTCCTAGAAATAGGTTTTAAAAATAAACCAATATATCTTTTGAAAACATTCTTTAAAACTTACCATAAAAAATTTCTCTTAAAGCAAAGTTGTAATACATGTAACATATTGTAAGAGCGCTCAATTAAAAACATGCTAATAGAATTACAAGGATACATGATTCAATTATAGGCATGCTCATTTTGAGTAATAAATAAAATACGTTCTAAACATGTATGAAACATGAGTATGTAAGCACAAATTTAACAGCTAATAGTAATGAATAATCAGAGTTGTGCAAAAGGGTAGTAACTTCAATTTCATACAATGAGTAGTAAAACACTGGATGCTAACCATATGTCATGCCATAAGCTTTTACTTATCTGATACTCATAAGTACTGGCTCTTAACCATGGATTATCCATTTGGTTAATTAATGATCATACATATAATGAGGGAATGTATAATGCTGGACTTTAATTTCTATGTTAAGGCCTCGTGCCAAGACCTAGGGGCTAACTCTAACCGGACCCCAACCTAGAGAGAATCTGTAACCAGACTCCAACCTGGAGAGCATCTATAACCAGACTCCAACCTGGAGGGCTTAATTTTACCAGTCCCCAACCTGGAATATACTAGTCCAATATATTCCTCATATTCCAAATCAGGTCATATTTTCAAAATTTCATATACCAATTGAATAATCACTTACACATTTCATTTTATTCAAGTTATCCCATACCACCTTGAATAATTAAATTTCTCATTTCATATTATTAAAAGTGTCCCATACCACTTTGAATAATTTATTGTATAATCATGTTTGGTCATAGTAGTGTACATTTATCCTTTAGCATTTACATATTTTATAAAGTGAGACATGCATCTAGATGTTAAAAACCAAACTAACAATTATATGACTATGTCATTAAATGGTAAAAAGATAGGCAGATTATGGCATGTGTATTGACATCCAAAGTACTAAAAGAAATACAGAATTTGTCATATGAAATGTTATTATTAAAATTCTAGAACCTTATTAATCAATTACATATTATAATCTCATCTGGTTTTATAATTAATTAAAATGGTAAACTAAACATTTCATGTAGGGTTTTAAGCTTGCAGATGCTAAAACATTTAATGATGATAAGCCTTTGTATATCACAGTATAATTTCCATAATAGAAAGCATGAATCTTCACCATAAACAACATCATTTAATATATAAGAAAATAAGTGACTCATAAATGTGAATATAAGGGTTACAAACCCCAAATATTATACTTACGAACCCTTAAAAATATTAAACACATCATAAGTATAATATTTGGAATATCCACCATTAGGGTTTTGGGTTAGGTTGATTTTTCCATACAACGAGGTGTATATAAAGAGTAGTATTTTAAACAAGAATAAACATAATTTTGAAAAGGGTTTATTCATTAATTTTTTTACATAAATGTTTATGTAAACATATATAACTTACATGTTTAGATGAGTCCTACACTAAAGTTAATTGGCACAAACTTATTTACCAAAAACATAAATTAACTATAGAAGTTCCATGATAAAAGAATTAAAACTGGTCCAAAGGGTAAGTTATACAAACTATATATTTATATATACAATTGTGTATACAAATATATGCATATATATAAGTTTTGAACAACACAACATTTCTTATGTTTTAAATCTCCACTTAAACTCGAGACTCAATGTTTAAAGACCTCAAAACTGGGTATAATAAAGGTTCATGTAACATATAATATATATATATATATATAACCATGTTCATACCAAAATTAATTGGCACCTCCATGTTTTTTAACCCCTTAAGAGTATTAGTTAACCAATCGTGTATATAGGGCAGATCATGCCATTAGTCATAAAAGTTTGTTTATGAAAACCCACTCACACATTTCTTATAAAACCGTACATATATACCATTATCCATATATATATATATATATATATATCTGAATTTATGTATATATATACACAAAGTACATAGTTAAATTTTGCATAAATAAAATGCACTCTTCTGTTCATAAAACCTTTTGAACCCAAAAGCAGAAGACCTAGGGTCAGCTAATGAGAAGATTTCAGAAAAACTGAATATGTATAAACAAATATATAAAAGTTTCATACAAAAATACTACTCTTGCATTTTGAAGTTCTTTATCATATAATATTTTCAAAACTTGATGGAATGGGTATTTGAGGGTCTCTACTCAAAACCAAAAGACCATGCCTATACATATACATATATAAACTAAAGTACATACAACCATATATATGTATATATATATATAGCACATCTTATGCTTTATAAACATTAAATAACTCTCAAATTATAAATACTCTGAATACACAAAATTAAAGAGACTTAGGTTCGGTCATAAGGAAGGGTTCGAAATAACCCGTAGGGTTATTTAAATATACAGTTTTATGAGCATACATATATATGTATACTAAAAGCAACAAAAAAAGGAAATATAACCCTTACCTTAGATCGAGTAGGATGAGGAGAACTTGAGGAAGGATGGATGGAACTTGCTGGGGGTTTGAGTGGGGAGAAGAACTGAGGGTTCCTTGGGTGCAATCAGTTAACTTATAAACTATATAAAACACACAAACATTCAATGCAACCATTGAAAAAACCGAACCCTTTTCGGCGCATTAAATGGACAGTGACGAACTTGTAGAAAAGGGGAAGCAAGGAGGGTCCACCGGCGGTCAAAGGTGAAGAAAAATGGTGCATTGTAGGTGTAGGGTTACAGGTGTAATCCCACATGAAGGAGAAGAAGACGACACAAAAAGGATAACACTGAAGGTAGATTGGACGGCTCGGATTGCTCCGAGATGGATCAGATAGCTCTGGTTCAACACAGTGTTTTAAGAAATCTTAGATGGTCATGATTAGATCTTAGGTTGATTGAAAAACGCACAAAAACATGTTGGTAATCCGTGGTTGCTACGCGTTGAGTGTGAGATCGAGATCGACAGCCCAAATCGCGCACAATGCGATCCAACGTCCCAGATCTCGTTTCGCCTAAAAAAACTTGTCCCACATCAAAATAGTGGGGAAAAATGTGGCCCTTTATAAGCCTCAGACTCCCACAACAGCTCAGAAAACACAACACACACTAGGGAGCCTTATACACGAGCTCCTGCCTTCCCCTAAAGGCTTCGAACTACCCCTGCCTCGCCACGGCTTTGTGCCCATGGTGGCGTGGTCATGCGATCCTATGCTCTCGTTCGCCATTCGGGGAAACTATGCCCATGCTCGGCCCAGCCTTGGTTTGGGATGAGGGAAAGGCTCAACCACCTAGTGTGAGTTTCCTCCCTCGGCCTATCTATAGAGGGCTGACCCTAGTGGGTCTATTTTTTTATAAAATCCCACTTTGAAAATTATAAAAAAATATAAGGAAAATAATACATCTATTTCAGCTATTTAGAAAATATTTTACTAAACCTGACTTTAATCATTAAAAAGGTTAATGATTACCAATTATAATTTGTCTAATAGTATTACTAAAATTATTTATAAACACTAAAGCTTTAACATTCAAGGTTATAAATTGAAATTTGGTATACACACATGAAATATTTTATACTAATATCATAGAAGTAAAAAATTAGTTTAATCAACACATAATTTAATTAAAAGAAATTAAACATAGGTTAAAACACTATTTAAGAAATGAAAATCTTTTCAATATATTTGATACACTTATAACGTGTTTTGAGTTCCCTCAACATCACTTAAGAGAAATTCAAAATATTTCACCAAAAGGCCAATGGCTATAATTATAGCTGATGGATTTCCAACGGTCACCCAAGGTAACGATTTAGTTAATGCCTTATAAAACCATTCCTTAGGGTGTATTAAACTTAAGAAAATGAATAATATGGTGCTTTCCATACCACTGATGCTTAGCACGATTTACATGATCATGGTGGTGATGTTATTCGTTTTAACTAACCCAAAGGATCTCCTTTATTTACCATGTTTTATTGTCTTTGTAGGGGTCCTTCCCGTAGTTCTGATAGGGTTTTTAATAGGAATTTTTGGGTAGTATGGTTCCTTGTGATCTTGATATATTGTAAACACTTTGGTGTCTTGTTTAAATGAAAATCCTTGTGTCCATTTTGTGTGTTTTACTTAGTTGCATACTAAAATAATTAAAACCATATTATTACTTTTTCACGAGAAACAAGTTTTGTTCGGTTATTATGAAATTAAAATAAAATAAACTTATCAATACATGAGGTTCAAGTTTTGGGGTGTTATATTATCCCCATATGAAGAATTGCATCCTCACAATTCATTCTACATACACATAAGAGAAAGAATACCTCACTAAATTCACCACATCCTCCATTATAGAGGGTCCTCCGGTGTGGCCAGGTGAATTCCCAAGTTGATGTTCAACTCTTCAACTTCTCTGGACCAAATACACTTCAGACAATATAGGTTGAACTCATTCTGGATACACTCAAACATCCAAAGAGAGTCTCGCATAATGGAAAGTTAGGAGATGTCCAAATGGACCAAATCTCGAAGAATTCGTTAGGATGCCTCTCGATTGAGAACATCTAAGTCATAGACATTGTCGTATAAGCTGAAACTAAGGAGTTGATATATATAGGCTGTGTAAAGGTTTCCTTATAAAGCAGGCTCTTGAAATCTTACTCTAGCTGTGAAGTTCTGGCCTAGAGTAAAGCATAGAAAAAGCCCTTCGTGGTATTTTACCCTCCGCCTGTACTAAGCCAATTGGACCATGGATATTCTATTGTATATGTAAGAATTCTCCTAACAGGAATGGAGAATGTCCAAACTGTTTGATACTTCACAAATTTTCTTGCACATTTTTTGCAAGTTTGCGAAAGGTAGATACTATTCCTCGCATGTTTTAACCATGATAACCTACAGTATTTCGACGAGAAGGGATAAAATGTGGGTTCGTCCTTCCATCTAAAAATTAATTATGAAGGTTTAATAAGTGAAACCTATTCATAAGTATAAACACAGACAAGATAACAGAAAGAAATAAGGGATAAAAATTTGTATTCTCATATAACCACTTGTTCATAAAAAGAGAAAGGTTAATGGTTTCCCTAGTTCCTGAATACACAAATCCCAAAAACAAGCTCAAACTCTCTATCTCCCTAAACCATATGCAACCCGAGTAGTCTGGTTCCATCTCATGGGTTCACTTATGGTGTCTCCAGAGTCTATCATGTGGGGTGTACAACTGTGAGATGTCCGTATGTACTTGTTGTCTGTACACAGAATGGGAGGCTTCACATTCAAGGATGTCAAAGTCCATTACCTAACCAAAATGGCCATATGACAAGACTTGACACATATATGCCGTGCGGAGGTCTCCTGCCACTAAAGCTTCTTGGAAGGTCTCGAGGGATGGAATGCCTTCTGTAGTGGTGACGCATATAAAAAGTCCCTCATAGTATTTTCCCCATCGTGCGTAGGATGGAAATTGGGCTTGCATCATAAAGATGTAATCCAGACCCGCTTTTTGGTGGATTTGAAGTACCCGAGGAGAGTTGGATACATCATAGAGGTGTTTACATGTCATACAGATATGATCATAGTTTATAAAATTTTCATGGCTAGCTATGAAAATTATGGTTTATAGGGTCTCATTGGGAAGATACAAAAGACTAGTACCTTCATTTTCCATCTGAAAATTAGGTAAAACCTCATATTTAGTAACACTTAAGTAAAATTTTCTTTGTTTAAGTTCTGGTTTTCCAAAGGTATCCAAACCAAACCCTATGATACCAACTGTGAGGACCCGACCCCAGAAAAACCGGAGCCAGTGCCTTCAAAGCATGATGTGTAATCCTTCAAAACATACACTGATAAATTACACATCATGTCCTGTAGAGAGGATCAATTTCGGTTTAGGTTCTGGGAATATAGCACATCTGTCATACATCTTTAACTCAAACTGTTACCTGAAAAATTTAAATAAAAAACGTAGGGTGAGCATAAAAATTCCCAGTAAGGGGTTTTAAAAATAAACCAATATAACTTTTGAAAACATTATTTAAAACTTACCATAAAACATTTATCTTAAATCAAAGTTATAACACATGTAACATATTGTAAGAGTGATCAATTAAAAATATGCTAACATAATTACAAGGATACATGATTCAATTATAGGCATACTCATTTGGAGTAATAAATAAAAGACTCTAAACATGTATGACACATGAGTATGTAAGAACAAATTTAACAGCTAAGAGTAATGAATAATCAGAGTTGCATGAAAGGGTAGTAACTTCAATTTCATACATCGAGTACTAAAACACTGGGTGATAACCATATGTCATGCCATAAGATTTTACTTTTCTAATACTCATAGGTACTGGCTCTTAACCATGGATATTCTACTAGTCGAATATCCATTTGGTTAATTAATGATCATACACATAATGATGGAATGTATAATTCCAAGCTTTAATTTCGGTGTCAAGGCCTCGTGCTAAGACCCAGGGGATAACTATAACTGGACCCAAACCTAGAGAGCATCTATAACTGGACTCTAACCCGGAGAACAGCTATAATCAAACTCCAACCCAGAGGGATTACTTTTACCAGTCCCCAACCCAGAACATACTAGTCCAATACATTCCTCATATGCCAAATCAGTTCATATTTTCAAACTGTTATATACCACTTGAATAATCACTTACACATTTCATTTTATTCAAGGTGTCCCATACCACCTTGAATAATTAAATTTCTCATTTCATATTATTCAAAGTGTCCCATACCACTTTGAATAATTTATTGTATAATCATATTTGGTCATAGTAGTGTACATTTATCCTTTGGAATTTACATATTTTATAAAGTGAGACATGCATCTAGATGTTAAAAACCAAACTAATAATTACATGACTATGTCATTAAATGATAAAAATATAGGCAGATTATGGAACGTGTATTGAAATCCAAAGTAATAAAAGAAATACAGAATTTGTCACATGCAATGTTATTTTTAAAATTCTAGAACCTTATTAGTCAATTACATATTGGAATCTTATCTGGTTTTATAATTAATTAAAAAGGTAAATGAAACATTTTATGTAGGGTTTTAAGCTTGCAGATGCTAAAACATTTAATGATGATAAGCCTTTGTATATCACAATATAATTTCCATAATAGAAAGCATGAATCTTCACTATAACCAACATCATTTAATATATAAGAAAATAAGTGACTCATAAATGTGAATATAATGGTTTAAGACCCCAAATATTATACTTACGAACCCTTACAAATATTAAATGAATCATAAGTATAATATCTAGAATATCCACCATTAGGGTTTCAGGTTGGGTAGATTTGTCCATACAACGAGGTGTATATAAAGAGTATTATTTTAAACAAGACTAAACATAATTTTGAAAAGGGTTTATTCATTAATTTTTTTTACATGAATGTTTATGTAAACATATATAACTTACATTTTTAGCTGAGTCCTATACTAAAGTTAATTGGCACAAACTTATTTAACAAAAACATAAATTAATTATAGAAGTTACATGATAAAAGAATTAAAATGGTCCAGAGGGTAAGTTATACAAAATATATATTTATATATACAATTGTGTATACAAATATATGCATATATATAAGTTTTGAACAACAAAACATTTCTTATGTTTTAAATCTACACTTAAACTTGAGACTAAATGTTTAAAGACCTCAAAACTGGGTATAATAAAAGTTCATGTAACATATAAAAAATATATATATAATCGTGTTCACACCAAAATTAATTGGCACCTTCATGTTTTTAACCCCTTAAGAGTATTAGTTAACCAATCATGTATAAAGGTAAGATCATTCCATTAGTCATAAAAGTTTGTTTATGAAAACCCACTCACACATTTCTTATAAAACCATACATATATACAATTATCCATATATATATATATATGAATTTATGTATATATATACAAAGTACATAATCAAATTTTTCATAAATAAAATGCACCCTTCTGTTCATAAAACCTTTTGAACCCAAAAGCAGAAGATCTAGGGTCAGATAATGAGAATATTTTAGCAAAACCAAATATGTATAAACAAATATATAAAAGTTTCATAAAAAAAATACCACTCTTGAATTTTGAAGTTCTTTATCATACAATATTTTTAAAACTTGATGGAATGGGTATTTGAGGGTCTCTACTCAAAACCGAAAGACCATGCCTATACATATACATATATAAACTAAAGTACCATATATATGTCTATATATATAGAACATCTTATGCTTTTTAAACATTAAATAACTCTCAAATTATAAATACTTCGAATACAAAAAATTAAAGAGACTTAGGTTCGGTCATAAGGAAGGGTTCGAACTAACCCATAGGGTTATTTAAATATAAAATTTTATGATCATACTATATATATATATATAGATATATAGGTTTACTCAAAGCAAAAAAAACAAGGCAATATAACCCTTACCTTAGATCAAGGAGGAGGAGGAGAACTCAAGGAAGGATGGCTGGAACTTGCTGGGGGTTTGAGCGGGGAGAAGAACAGAGGGTTCCTTGGGTGAAACCGGTTAACTTATAAACTATATAAAACACACAAACATTCAATGAAACCCTTGATAAAACTGAACCCTTTACGGTGCATTAAATGTCCAGTGAAGAACTTATAGAAAAGGGGAAGCAAGGAGGGTCCACCAGCGGTCAAAGGTGAAGAAAAATGGTGCATTGTAGGTGTAGGGTTACTGGTGAAATCCCACATAAAGGAGAAGAAGAAAACGCGGAAAGGAGAAGACAAGAGGTAGATTGGATGGCTCATATTGCTCCGAGATGGATCAGACGACCTTGGTTTGATACAACATTTTAAAAAATCTCAGATGGTTGAGATTAGATCTGAGGTTTATCAAACGACGCACAAAAATGTGGTGGTAATCCATGGTTGCTGTGGGTTGAGAGCGTGATCGAGATCAATGGACTAGATCACATGTGATGTGATCCAACGGCCCATATCTCATTTCACAAAAAAAAACTCATCCCACATCGAAACGGTGAAAAAAAACGTGTCCCTTTATTAGCCTCAGACTCCCACAACACCTCAAAAAACATAGTACACACTAGGGAGCCTTATACACGGGCTCCTGCCTTCCCCCGCAGGCTTCGGCCTACCCCTGCCTCGCCGCGGCTTCGCACCCACAATGGCGCGGTCATGTGCTCCTCTGCTCCCATGTTCCCTTCGGGGAACCTATGCTCACACTCAAGCCGGCCTTGGCATGGGCTGAGGGCAAGCCTCATCCACCTAGCGTGAGCTGCCTCCCTCGGCCTAGCTATAAAGGGCTAGCCCTAGTGGGTCTATTTTTTTTATAAAATCCCACTTTCAAAATTATACAAAAACATAAGGAAAATAATACATCTATTTCCACTATATAGAAAATATTTTACTAAACATGATTTTAATCTTTAAAAAGGTTAATGAATACTAATTTCACTTTGTCTAATAGTATTACTAAAATTATTTATAAACACTAAAGCTTTAACATTCAAGGTTATAAATTGAAATTTGGTATACCCACATGAAATCTTTTATAATAATATCATATAAGTCAAAAATTAGTTTAATTAACATATAATTTAATTAAAATAAATTAAACATAGGTTAAAACATTGTTTAAGAAATGAAAATATTTACAATATATTTGATACACTTGCAACATGTTTTGAGTTCCCTCAACATCACTTAAGTGCAATTCATAATATTTCACCAAAAGGCCAATGACTATAATTATAGCCGTTGGATTTCCAACGGTCACCCAAGGTAATGATCAAGTTAATGACTTATAAAACCATGCCTCAGGGTGTCCTAACTCAATAAAAATAAGAATATAGTTCTTGCCATACCACTGATGCTCAGAACAATTTACATGATCATGGTAGTGATGTTCTTTGTTTTAACTGACCCGAAGGATCTCCTTTATTTATTGTGTTTTGTTGTCTTTGTAGGGGGCCTTCCAGTATTTTTGATAGGGTTTTTAATAGGAATTTTGGGTAGGATGGTTTCTTGTGATCTTGATACATTTTAAACACTTAGGTGTCTTGTTTAAATGAAAAGTATTGTGTCCATTTTGTGTGTTTTACTCAGTTGCATACTAAAATAATTAAAAACATTTTTTTTACTTTTTCATGAGAAACAAATTTTGCTCAGTTATTATGAAATTAAAACAAAATAAACTTATCAATACATAAGGTTCAAGTTTTGGGGTGTTACAATTGTCAGGGGGGGGGGGGGGGTTATAAAAATGAAATGGGGTTGTTCCTTGTCTAAAAACACCCAACATGCCTCCTCCCTTGGTCTTTCCTCTATTTAAGTGGGTACTCCGTCATTTCTACATGGATTTGACTATCATCTATTATGATTCAAAGCTTATGAAGAGTCTATTAGTTTGTCTTCACTTATTCTATGTTTATTCAGTTATCTTTTGATATCTCATCATTTTTAGCTAATATACCCTATTTTATGGGTATTATTATGATTTTCCATTTTATATCAGCTTAACACGAGATAGAAGCTGACACTGGATAAGTTTTCATTTATGAGTATAAGTTAGGTGGTTCTAAATATTTTCCCTAAAATTATCATTATTTTATTAGTGTGTGTGACATGCGATCACACCGACATACCGTGCATTCAACCTAAAATATAATTAAATATTTTTTATCCCTAAATCATGAAATAAAACTATTCCATGGGCCATGAGTGGCCTATTAGTATGTATAGAAATAATTCCACCCCCTTTATGGTGTTCATGACCTTGAGAATGAATTATATGGTTCATTAGGAAACCCTAGGGGTGCCTGGGACTTGATATATGACTTTGGGTGAGTGATCAGGGATGTCTAGGGCATACTCTAGGGTCCAGTATACTTGTGTAATATGGGAGACCTGATAAATTGAAATGAATTAAACTATTTATGAATTTACGGTGAACTTAAAATGGGTAACTGAAACTTAGAACACCTTGGGGCAGATCCCCTTAGGTTTAATGATGTCACATGCTACCTAGAATTCCTTAGGGTAAATCCCCTTGGGTTTAGTGATGGAACCAATTACTTGAAAAAACATGGGATAAATACCCTTGGGTTCGGTAATGATGCATGCTACCTGGAACTCCTTTGGGTAAATCCCCTTAGGTTCAGTGATGATGTCAACCACCTGGAACACCTTAGGGTAAATCCACTTAGGTTTGGTGATGATGCATACTACCTTATAATGCCTTAATAGAATTTCCCCCTTGGCTTCAATAGTGTTTATTGATCTCTTATGATTGACTAGGATTACCTGATGGGTCAAAATATGTGCTTGATGGTATTGTATTATAGACAGAGACATCCAGCTTAGGATGAAGCAGGCCTGGTTGACCCCAGGTGTCACCCAAGAACTCGAGGGTCTATGGTGGTTATTTATTTATTTGTTGTTCAATAATTTTAATATGAAACTATTTATTAGGCTACATATTCTTTAGATGTCATTGGTAGTTTCCTATTGAGTCATACTCACACCATTCTCAAGCTACCGTTTGGTACCCAAGTAGACTTTATGATTGCAGGTCAAGACAATGAAAATCACCCTATAACTAATGCATGATTTGGACCGTCAGATCAGATTATGAGAGATAGGGACCAAGCTAGGACTCGGAACCATTTTGAGTTGTCTTCCTATTTTGTCTTTTTGTTCTATTTTTTATTTTTTATAACATGTTGGGGTATTAATTGTTGGAATTGTAGATAGTAAATTTTGATATAACATGTCTTATGTTTTATTATTTATCAAAACTCCCATATGTATCTTTACTAATTTATTATTATGGATGGATATACCTAATTTCCTTTATTTTTGATGTTTTTATACTATGATATGTGGGTATAGTCTCCCAAAAATACCACCATAAACTTTCACTTCTAGTCAGCAACCTCTAATGTATGTGGAGTTGTGACTGAGGTCCCAATGGCCCTTTGGTCTAGACACTTATGAGTGGTCGGAATTTGGGGATGTTACAAAGTAGTACCAGAGCTTAATTTTTTTCTTTGGATGCGTGAAATATCGATAAGAGATATGTAATTTTTATGACTTAGTATAAAGCTCATGACTGGGAGTTGCAGACCCATGTGCAAGGTAAAGGTTAAGTTATTAGGGATGGGATTTATGTTCTTGCCTTTTGATTTTACTATTGATATATTTTCACCTTGGGTAACACACATAATTTTTGATTATTGATTTATGGGATTTTATCTATTGTATGGAATGGAAAGAAGATGTGTGTCCATGCATCATACTAGGCACACAATATTAACTTGTCATTAGTATGATTACTTATGGTTATATATGGGACTGTGGTATAAGATCAGTTATTTAAAGTGTTTGAAACTATTTATATAGTGATCTCACATATAAATGTATGGTGGAATCCTACTTAACTAATCCTCTAAATGGATAATAATATGTTATGTGATTACCTTATTGATTTATTATGATGCATCAGATAAATATAATTCCAATTAAAACTTATAAAGTTTTTTACTCTATAAATTTTAATTGAAATTTCATTTAAATGGGAAATAAAAAGTTCCGGTTAAGTAAATAGTTAAGGATATATGTTTGATTAAATATCTTGATTAATATGTGTTTTAAACTAAATAAAATGTCAATTATAACTTATAAAGTGTTTTCCTCTATAACCGGAAATTGAAATTTCATTTAACCGAGCCTTGATTATAAAAAAAGATCCAATTAAAACAAATATTAAAAAAATGGTCACTTGTATATTTTTTGTACAATGTGGACCTTATATATATGATGTTGAGCCTATGTATGGTTAGATGGGGATAGTTTTTTCTCTTCAAGAAGGTAATTCCCATGCGTGGCCTTTTTGAACCCTCCACACAAGGAAACCCCCACCCCACGAAGGTGCACTCCCTGGAGGCAGAGCCCCAGTCGGGATGGAGCCATTACCAGCTGAGATGGTAGAGTATCCCAAAGGGTAACAAACCTGAGCAGTGATGGTTCACAAGTAATCCTTCAGAACGTGTGGGATGTGACTCATTTTTCCCACCCAACATGAGACCGGATGACCTAAAAATACGGGTGGATCTCGAGGTAGAGGCTCACCCCGAAAGCGGACTCCCAGGGTTCGAACCCTGAACCTCCAAAAGAATGACCGATTTAGGCCACTCACCTTCACCACCATGCCACCATTGAAGTGGTGTAGATGGGGCTAGTGAGAGTGCATAAGTTATGAAATTCTTATCGTACGAGATGTAGAGGGCAGCAGGGTGGTGGCCCTATTATCACTTTCCCTAAAATATGATATCAATAATTATTATAATAACATATTCCGAGATGTGAATTTGGTATTGTAGATACACGAATAAACGAAATCCTCCAATTGAGCACTAATAGGGTGGTTATGAGTACACCCCTGAGGTCATTGGTCTAACGCCTCTTATGACACCGAGGTAGTTGATAGATAATCAGATCCGCATGAGATTTTTAAGAGCAGTGAAGGCTATAGATATAGAGGATCCCCAAATCACAAAAATGATGTCTAAGTTGACTAGAGAGTTTTATCTCCAACATTCACTGATATTTTTTGAGGAGGGTGGTCCCAAATTAGTAGAGAATTGGATTGATCCTGTTAGGACTATTTTATATCATCTTGAGATGCCTTAGGATAAGAGGGTGAAATTGGTTGTGTATATTATTTGGGGATCTGTGAAGAAATAGTGGGGAATTATCTTATAATAAGATTAACATGAGTGGTTTTTATAGAAGGACTTCGAGGCCCATTTCCTTGACCACCTATACCCAGAGACCCTAAGAGCTGATAGGTCTAGGGAATTTATGCATCATACATTAGGGAATGTGTCTTTAATAGACTATGCTGATCATTTTACTAACTTACAAAACTTTTCCCCTATTATTGTGGGGAATAAGGTAGCTTTATTGATGAAATTCAAGGATGGGTTACAATATAAGATTCAATTCTAGGTGAATGTTTTATTTCTAACGTCCTTTTCTAAGGTTGTAAACCATGCCTTTATCATCAAGAGGAACCTAGGTGAGGGAAAGGGTTCTAGACAGATGGATACTACTAGGAGGACCGATGGTGGGTATTCAGGTAGTAGGAAATGTCTGTGGTATAGGTTATGCCGAATTAGAGTTGGGTAGAGTAGTAAGGGTAGTGGATCATCTCTTCCTCCTTATGGAGGTTGTGAGGTGCAATGTCACTAGTGTAGCAAGTTTTTCCATATTTAGCCTCCTTGTGATCGACCACTAGTTAAGTGATGATCATATAACAGAATGGGTCACTTAAAGAGTTTTTTAGGAGTGCATAATATATTCCCAGTGACCAAGGATCTAGATAGGTTCGGGGTTCTATAGCAAGATCAGCTACACCGCGGTAGGCAAACAACTAGAGTTCTAGATTCTACTTTGGCATGCACTCTTTTTGATATAGGGGATTCACATTCCTTTATATTTTCATAGTTTTTAGAGGGAATAGGGATGAATGTAGAGTATTTTTACAGGGTTATATATATCAACACACTATTGGAAGTGAAATCATAGGGAATTCGCCAGTGTAATGGATGTGCCCTAGAGGTTAACAACTATAGCTCCCTCTAGGATCTTTTTGTGTTTGATATGGCTGTCTTCGACCTAATTTTAGGGTTGGACTGGTTAATACAATATCAAGAACAAATCAAATATTATCATCGATGAGTGTCTTTTATACCTCCCAAGGGTGGTAGGTATATCCATACTGGAGAATGGGAGATTCAGGAAGGCTGTGCAGGGCTTGGCTATCGACAACCGGGAAGGATTATGACCCAGGTGGCTAGTCTAGTGTTGGATTATGTGTGCATATAGAAGGATTATTTCCCACCTATTTTTGATTAGTTTAAAAAAATATTAACTATTTATTTCATGATACTTCCACTCAAAATGAAGGTAGATTTTATCATTAAGATCATGCAAGTGTAGAGCCAATTTCTATTTGAAGATATTCTAGGATGTTTTTGTAACAAGTTTTGTATTTTTTTTTCAAAATATCTTATTGTGAATGTTTTTATTTTATAATCTTGAAAGAGTTTCAAAAGTTTTTGAGAAAGATTTTCTTATGAAGTACTGAATGAGGTTAAGAAGTTTCCTTAACCATGTTAGGAAACTTTCCTTAAGTTAGACAATATAGTTCCAATTTTCAATTTTCTAACATTGTGAAGATTCTAATGTCCAAGATGAAGTTTTACACTTTATTTCAAGGAGAGATAATTACATTAGTTACACTTAATGTTCTAGGGATAAATTTATTAGATGGAAATTTGTAATAAGTATAAGTTTGAGCTACAAAGTTGAAGTTTCACAATGTCACTAGGCAGATACTACATAATGTCAATGGATAGAAAATAATGGAGAATAGAAATAAGTCTGAGGTATTGAGTTTTTATGATTTTTAACAAAGTGATAGAATTAAAAAGGGGGAGTTTTAAAAAGTGTGAAGTAAAAGTTTGAGCTATAAAGTTGATGTTTCACAATGTTACTAGATAAAACAAGAACGTTATTACCTGAAAAAGGGGGGAAATTATTTTTTACAATAAGTCTTTAGAAGTTTCAACAATGTTTTTAGTTTGATAGAAATTATGTCCCTCTAAATGAAGAAAAGTTTGTATAGATACTTAAAAAGATCATCAGAAAAACAAGTGAAAGTTTCATTAGATGGATGATTCAGAGAATTTGTACCATATGGAGTTTTTGTGATATAATTTAAATATATAGTTTTTGAGATGAGGTGGGATGACCAGATAGAGTCATGTTGACTCATTGGATAAATCACATCAGATGGACATATTTAAAGTCCATTAGTCAGAGGAAGCATTTGAAGAGCACCAGTCGAAGAGAATTTGATTTCACCATACAGAGTTAGTTGGTCAAATAAAATAGTGGAGAAGTGGATAATACTCACTGGTTAGAGGAGTTCCTAAATAATATATCATATAAACTTTAAATAGATTAAGTTTCGAGAAGATTTACCTAAACTTGGTAAATCCCTTTAATATTGATGATGCTATGTTTTTTTCTCAACATTTTCCTATCAATAAAGGTTAATAAATTTTGAAGAAGCTCCTTAGCACTGAGGTTAATTAAGTTCAAAGAAGATTGTGAATGTTAGAGTTTTCATGAAACTTCAAGAATATTCTAGAAGTCTTGAGAAGCATCCAATGAAATTTAGTTGAGAAGAAGTTCTGAAATTTGAGTTTTCATTGAGTGGGAAAATGAATTTTATTTCCCACTTTTTATCCTACAAGTGGACCAATAAAAAGGGGGTGCAATTATAGTATAGGTGGAAGAAAAATACATTGTTTATATGTTCACAAAGAGGTCAAGTGTTTAAAGTTTGAGTATCTAACCTGGTTAAGATTTGGTTGAAGTACATTAGAAAGAGGTGTAGTGGGAAGTGGTACCTGAAAAAGGTGATAATAAGAGAAACCAGTAAGAGACATCAGTCATAGAAATTAGATAGATATTGTATCAGAAAAAGTTTCTAAACAAGTTGTGTAGCACAATTGTTTTGTTCATCAGACAAAATGTAGATCAAAGGTGCAGTTAGCGAGGCACACTGGACAAAGTACATGAGATAAAGTCAAAAGGCACATCAAATAGAGATACCAGAAAATGACATCATATATTCTTTTTTTTATTCTTTTAGTGATGTAATAAGAAAATTTATTTACCCTGTTTTGGATTATTTTTATAAGAAAAACTTTTCAACTTACAGGATTCAATATAATCTTTCTCATTGAGAGATAGAAGGAGTATAACTGGAGTTTTCTCAAGTCGTATTCAATTCTTATCATAGTGTATTTCCATGTACCGATGGGAGTCTCTATGATAGGTATGTAAGTTCTCACACTGAGGCTAAACCTTGTAAATCTTATGTACCTTTATTTAATTTATTATCAATGCATGCATGTGAGGTTGTTATATAAAGTTTTGAAGGATAAAAACTCTAACAAGTTGTAGGGATCAATTTTAAAATAATTGAAATTTTAAAATACCACTACCGATTCACCCCCTTCGTAGTGATTCTCATGTTCCTAAGAACTTTAAATAAAATCAGATTAGGATTACCCTATTTTATCCTTATCATGGATAATCTCAAATCAGTTAATAACAAAGGTATTCCTACTTTTGATGGAAAAAATTACCATAGTTGTAAAAATAGAATGATATATTATATTTCATCTCTTGGATTTAAGGTAATTGATGTAGCTACAGTTGAGTTTCCACCCACTAAGAAATATTCTCCTATTAAATTTGATGAAAAAATAAATCTTGTGGTAGAAGGAAAAGTTAGAAATGATATTCTAATGTATTTATTAGAAAATGTTTTTATGAAGGCGAAGAGTCTCAATATATCTATGGAAACTTTTGAAAAAAAATCCAAAGTAAATTTGAGGGAAATATGAAAGTAAAGGAAGAAAAACTATAAATATAGAAATGCAAGTTTGAAGATATCATAATGACAGATGGTGAAACTATTGATGAGTATTTCACCAGAGTTAATGAATTTGTTAGAAAAATTAGAGGATTAAGAGATGTATTAGAAGATTATAATATTTTTAAGAAACTCATGAGAAACTTTCCAAACATATTTTATTCTAAATTTTTTCCTTATAAGATACAGATGATTTATCTCTTAATGAATTACATAACCTTCTTATCACATATGAGATGAGTAAATATATAGAATCCAAAAAGAATATCAAATATGGAATAACTTTTTAAGGTATGAGAAAGATGAAAATCTAAGATTTTTATCATAAGATTGTTGGCCTCGATGAATTGAAAGATAAGAAAGATGATGAAATGAATGAAAAAATCATGCCTTTAATCTCTGAAAATTAATGGAGAGGTAGGGGAAAATATGGAGGAAAACTATCATTTAAAATTTTTAAGTGTGGAGGAATTGGGAATTTTATTATGAATTTTACTACGAAGAAAGTTAGATAATATGAAGATAATTATGAAGAGAAACCTCAGTGGTATAAATGGAGAAAAAAAATTCTAAGACAATAAATCTATTAAAAGTAAGAAAAAGTTTATTGGAAAGAAAAAAATAAGTATGTAGTATAATAAAGTTTAATAAAACTCTACTAAAATTAGTAATTCAAAAGATAAAAAACTATAGAAGTTCAAAACTTTCTTTGTAAATGTTGAGAGGAATATTCCTCAAATAGAAAACAAAAGGAAGGTGAATAAACCTACAGAGAATATCAGATGAGATTAAAACTTGTGACATGTATTGATAAAAAAACTCAATAAATAAATTAGAATGTTAAATAAATAAGGTGAGAGAAATAATGTAGTAAAGGTATATATTCTTAAAAAATAATATATATACATTGAGGAGATTAATAACCTCAAACTAAAAGTTGTAAAATAAGGAAATATGGTAGAAAATCTTAGTAAGAAACTTATTGTTAAGGAAGACGAGGTTTATAAAAATAAATTGAGATTTATTGAGGTTAAAATTACCTTAAATATGATGAATGGAAATTTAAAAAATACTTTATAGGTAAATGATAAAACATCTAAATCTTTTTTAGAAAACTATTTCCAAGGACCAGATGACTTCTATGACCACTAAACATAAAAGTTCATCTGATCTTTCTAACCATACTAGTGTTAAAAAAACATTGAGAAAGATTGTATTGATAAAGTATGTGGAAAACATATCACATCAACAAAATTTGAAAATAAACTCTATAATAAATATGCCCTGTGCTAAGGGAAAGAAAATACAAAAAGATGTTATAAACCCCGATGAAATTAATATAGGAAAAAATCTTACTTTTAAAAAATATCAAGATTCAGTAGATATTCTTGGTGATATGATATATATGGGCATAAAGAATATAATTATTGGCACAACATGTCACTTATTGGGAATAAACTTTAATTAGGGGTAAACTATAAAATAATAGAGTTCAACCTTCTTAATTTTCATGAAGAAAGAAAATCAACATCACCAAATTATATAAATTTTCTAATGAAAAACTAATTTTATTGCCTAAAGGAAGTTTATAGAAGATGTGACCAACCAGGTCACTATGCTGAAGAATGTGTGACAAAAATTTTAGGACAATTTTTCTATTCTCGGAAAGAAAAGAAATATGGAAAAAATAAAACTGAGGACAAATCTTTTGTTGTTGATACAACTATAAAATCTAGAAAAAGGACCAAAACTTGGATTTTGACAGCAGTTTTTACTCATATATAACAGGTGTCATAAAGATCTTGAAAGATATTAAAGAATGTGAAGGAGGAGAAGTTACATTCAGAAATGATAGTTCCTTAAAAATTAGTGGAATAAGAGTGATTGATATTAAAGATTAGAAACTGAAATCAAAGGAAGTTTTGTTTGTTGATATTATCAAACAAAACTTAATAAGTGTTATCCAACTTTATGATGATGGTATAAAGGTTACAATTAGTAAATATTTTTATATAATAAGAATATTGAAGGGTGTAAATTTTTTTACAAAGGGAGAAATGACTAGTGTAAATCTTTTCCAGATCATATATCTTTATAACTCATGTTACTTAAGTGTTGAAGATGAAAATAAGTTGTGGCATCAAAGAATTGGGAATCTTGTATAAAAAAGTATGATCAAACTTTCTAAGGAAGATTCTATAAGAAAGTTACCAAAACTGAATAGGAAAGATGACGTTGCTTGTATAACTTGTTAAAAAGGTAATATGGTTAGTAATAGACATAATAAAATTGAAATATAATCCATCAGTCCTATTGAGCTCATACACTCCTATCTTTATCGGTTGGTGAGACATCAATCAAAAAAAGAGGATTTTTTACTTTATCAATTTTATTGATAAATTCACTTGGATGAAAAACATAATGTTTATGAATCATAAATTAGAATTTACAAAGATGATCAAAAGTTTTAGAAGAGATATTGATAAAAAATGGGTGTTTACATACTAAAGTTGAGAACTTACAATAAAAATAAGTACACAATAAATGATTTAGAATCCTATATGAAGAAACATGGAATCAAACACCAATATATTTCTCCATAAACTTTTAAACAAAATATAATAGTGAAAATGGAAAATAGAAGTTTAATAGAAATTGTAATAAGAAATGTCATAGAATAAAATATTTATAAATTCTTATGCATAAAAGGTGTAAGTGCGACTGTTTATATTCAAAATAGATGTTTTTTTGTAGCCAGAATCTAAAATGACTTAATATGATATGAATTATAATAAAATTACAATGGTGAAATATTTTATGTTTTTTTGGGAGTCTTTTATTTCTTAAGATCAAAAATCCGAATCTTGGAAAGTTTAATGAAAAATACGAGGAAAGAATTTTTATGGGATATTCAGTAGATGGAAGAAGTTACAAGCGTTAGAATAAATGTCTAAAAAATATGGTCATTTCCTATGATGTGAATGTTCTTGAAAATCCAACATACTTGAAAATATTATTGAATATGTCATATAATATAGATTGAATACATCCAACAAATATAATAAAAGGAAATATGAATGTGAGATAAATTTTTTATTAAAGGAGTAAGAAAAATATTGTGATGAAAAAAGTGATTCTAGAGGAAAAAATCTTAAATTTTGTACATAAAAAACAAGTTTAACCTAACAACATAATTGGAAATTAGGAAGATCTAGTTCAGATGAGAAGGAAATTGAGATTTTAGAATCAGACAGGTAAAACTCAAGTCAGTTTCAGAGGTAGTTGAACATAAAGAGTGGGTAAATGATATGAATAAAGAGTTAGATCAAATTGAAAAAAATGAAACCTATGAACACATTCAATGACTAGTAAGAAAGAATGTTATAGAAAAAAAGTGTTAAAAAACAAGTTGAATGAACATGGAAATATTACAAGAAACAAAGATCGAATTGTTTGTAAAGGTTACTCATATTTGGAAGGCATTGAATTTGAAGAAACTTTTTCTCCTATTATGAGACTTGAAACAATAAGAATGTTATTGGTAGTTACCACACATCATTGTTAAAAATTCTATCAGATGGATGTTAATTCATCTTTATTAAATGAAAAAATTGAAGAAGAAATTTATATTGAGAAACCTAGTGGGTTTTTACTTAATAAATATGGATCCATGGTGTGTAAGCTGAAGAAATCTTTGTATGGGTTGAAATAGGCTCCTCATGCATGGTACTCTGAACATGATAGTTTCCTAAAATAGATGAACTTTTCTAAAGTAAAAGTATATGGTAACCTATATATTAAGAAAACGATCACATGTACACTTATTTTCATTATTTACATTGATGATATAATTTTTATAGGTGTTAGGGATAAAACTTATGATTAATTTTTTGAACAAATGAAGAAAAACTTTGAAATGTAATTGCTCGGAGAATCAACCTTATTTATAGGCTTACAAGTTAAAAAGAAGGAAATAAATATCTTTATATCAGAAGAAAAGTATGCTAAGGATTTTTTATATAAGTTTTTCATGGTGGATTACAAATAAGTTTATACTCTTATTTCTATTGGCATGAATATGAGTAAGGATGAATATAGGAAAAGTGTGAATCAAAAAGACTTCTGAAGGTTGGTAGGAAGTTTACTCTATCTTACTACCTCAAGACCAAAAATTATTTATGTTATTACATTATGTGTAAGATATCAGAGTAATCCTAGGGAATCATACATTCTAGAAGCTAAAATAATACTTAAGTATATTAAAATAAAATCATCTCATGGACTATTGTATAAAATAACTTGTGACATTAACTTTCTTAGATACACTGATATTGATTGGGATGAAGATTTTAATAACAAAAAGTCAACATCCGGAGAATCTTTTTTCTTTATAGAAATTTTTGTGATCTATCATAGTAAGAAATAGAGCTATGTTACTTTGAGTATAGTTAAAGTATAATATATTTTTGTAACCCATTATTTTATACAAATTACATGGATGAAAGTTTAGTAATAACATTTGAGTGTAAATGTTAGAAAACCATTGAATATTATTTTTGATAATCAAAGTAACATTGATATTTATAAAAATTATATACATCATTCAAGATTAAAGAACATTGATATTAATTACCATTTCATAAAAGAGAAAGTTTATGGTGGAGATGTTATGATTGAGTATATTTCAACAAAGTTTCAAATTAATGATGTTTTCACCAAAGCTATAATGAAGGAAATATTTGAGTAATTGAGGTTGTAACTACATGTTCATCCTCTACCAAAGACTTTATAGAGTTTATAAGGAAGTACCCCACCTTTATTTGGATTATGTTGTCAAATGGGGAGTTGAAGTACAACTTTTTAAGAAGTTGTACAACCTTTTTTTTATCTTAATCTACTGTTATCATAAAAAGGGGGAGAGAAAAATATCAAGGATAAGTTTATCTTATCACGACTACACAATTTCTTATCATAGAGGGATGAAATTATTTCAAGAAAATTAATTTATCCAGTAATGTGGTGTTAGGACATTCTCTATGAGAAAAGTTGTGGTTTTATAAGAATTTGAGAAAAGAGTTTTTTTTTTCAAAATGTTCAAAATTGTTGTGAACGTTGCCAAAAAATATAAAGGAGGAGATTGAAGATCATTTGGGATGTTTTTGTAACATGTTTTTTATTTTTTTAACCTATCTTACTGTGAATGTTTTTGATTAATAGGTGAAAAAGTGTTGATGAATTTGTTAAGAAAGTTTTTATTATGAAGTACTGAATGAGGTTACAAAATATTCCTTAATCATGTTAGGAAACTTTCCTTAAGTCAGAATATATTATTTTGAACTTTAAGCTCCTAACATCATGTAGATTCTAATGATCCAAAATGAAGTTGCACACTTTTTTACAAGAGGATATAAGTACAAAAATTACCCTAGATGGTCCCAAGGTGAAGTTATCAGATGAATATTTGTAAGAAGTAAAATTTCAAGCTATAAATCTTGCATAATGTCATCTAATGGACAATGAACAATGTGACTGAATAGAAAATACACATTGTTACCAAATTAAGAACAATAAGAATTCTAAGGTAATGAGTTTATATTCTTTTAAACAAAGTAAAATAATTACAAAGAGGGGTGGGGTAGTATAAAGTGTGAAGTTGAATTTCAAGATACAAAGTTTATGTTGCACAATGTTACTTGAAAGAACATGGACATTATTACCTAAAAAAATGGGAAATTATTTTTTGTAATAAGCCTTTAGAAGTTTCAAAAATGTTTTAAATTTGGAAAAAATTAAGTCCCTCTAACAAAATGTGAGTTTATATAGATATTTACAAAGATAATTGAACATACAGGTGAAAGTTTCATCAGATAGATGATTCAGAGAATTTTTACCAAACATAGTTTTTTCAATCAAATTTCTATATGTAGTTTTTGAGATGAGGTAGTATTATCGGGAAGATTCATGCTAAATAATCAGAAAAATCACATCAGACAAACATATCTAAAGTATATCGGTCATTGGAATCATTTGAAAAGCTCCAGTCAAAGATAAGCTGGGTTCACCAGATAGAGTCAATCGATCAAAGTAAATAGTAGAGAAGTGGAGAATAGCCGCTCAATAAAGGAGTTCCTAAAGAATCCATCGAGCAAACTTTAACAAGTTTAAGTTTTTAAATCTTTACCTAAACTTAGAAAATACCTTTAACATTGATTATGTTATGCTGTTCACTCAATATTTTCCTATTAAGTAAGGTTAAAAAAGTTTGAATAAGTTCCTTAACACTATGGTTAAGAAAGTTCAAAGAATATTATAGATGTTTGAGTTTTCATGAAACTTTAAGAATATTCTTGAAGGTTTGAGAAGAATCTAGTGAAATTTAGTTGAGTGATAGTTTTGAAATTTTATTTTTTAGTGAGTAGAAAAATGAATTTGAGTTCCCACATTTTCTCCTATGAGCACACCTATAAAAATGGGGTGAAATTACATCACGGGTGGAAGAAAGAAACATTGTTCATATGTGTGAAAAGAGGCAAAGTGATGAAAGTTTGAGTTCTCAACCAGGATAAGGTTTAGTTAAAGAAATAAATTGGACAGAGGTGTAGTGATAATTGGTACTAGATATAGGTTTCTATTAGAGAAACCAGCCAGAGACATAAGTTAGAGATACCCGAAAAAGATTGTATTGGACAATGTTTCTAAATAGGTTGTGAGGTGTAGTTTTATTGTTCATTATAAAAAACATAGATAAGAGGTGAAGTTAGTGAGGTAAACTAGAAAGAGTATACTATATGAAAGTTATAAGGAACACTATATAAAGATACTATATAAAGACATCAGATGGACTTTTTTTCTGATGATTTTTAGTGAGTTTATAAGAAAAGTTATTTATCTTGTTTTAGTTTAGTTTGATAAGAAAAAATTTGTAATTGGTGAGTCTATGTTATATTTTCTATCAAGAGATAGAAGGAGTCTAATGGGAGTTGTCTCAAGTTTTATTCACTTCTTATCATAATGTATTTCCATGGATTGATGGGATTTTCCATAACAAGGATGTTGGTTTTCACACTAAGGAAAAACCTTATAAATCTCATGTTCCTTGTTTTACTTTCTTATAATTTCATGCTTGTGAGGTTGTTATACAAAGTTGATAAGGATAAAAACTCTAAAACGTTACATGGGTTAATTTTAAGTGAATTTAAATCATAAAATATTACTATTGATTCATCCACCCATTCCTACCGGTTCTCATGATCCCAAGGATCTTCATTATTCCTCCTTATAGGATATCTCATATGGAGATTCAAGAGCTTAAAGCTCAACTAGAGGATTGAGATGTCAAGGGATTCATTCAGCCGAGTACATATCATTAGGTTTCTCATATGCTATTCTCTAATAAGGTGGATGGTTCCTTGAGATTTTTCATTGATTATTAGATGCCAAACCAAATGATCGTTAAGAATTGATATCCATTTAATTAGATTGATAAATTATCTGATTAGTTAAGAGGAATTTGAGTGTTATAAAAATCAATATGAGATCAAGGTACTGTTAGTTGAAGATGTGGTCATCTGATATACCTCATACTACTTTCAAAAGAATGTGCAGTCTATACGAGCATCTGGTTATGCCATTTGGGTTAACAAATGTGTCAATGATGTTCATGAATTTGATGAATCGAGCTTTCCACATGTATTTAAACACTTTCATTGTTATTTTTATCGATTACATAATCTTTTACTCAATTATAGAGAATGGACACAAGAAACACCTAGATATTGTGTTGAGCACACTTAGGGGACATCAAATTTATACCAATTTCTCCAAGCGTCACTTTTGAATCAATGAGATACAATTTTTAGGCCATGTTATATCATAGATTGGTGTATCTATTGACCTCAAGAAGTTTATGGATCCTTTTTCTTAGGAGTGTACCAATAAATGTTTTGAAATAATTATCTTTTTAGTCTTATTTGGTTATTATCAAAGGTTTATTTAGGAAATATCCCATTTGGTCACTCTTATGACAAGCTTGACTAAGAAGGGAGTGAGATTTATTTGATTTCACACTTGTGAGGATGCTCTCTAAGAGATGAAGGGAAGTAAAACTAAAAAACCAATCCTAAACTTACCCATTTATGTAAGGGGTATACTGTGTATTGAGACACATATGATATTAGGATGGGAGAAATTTTGATACAGGGAAGTTAGGTGGCCACATACGGGTCATGGCAGTTGAGGACGTATAAGTAGAACTAGCCTACACATGACCTAGTGATTGCAGTAGTAGTGCACACCTTGAGGTGTTAGAGACATTACATACTGTGGTAGAAATTTATGGTGTATAATATTGTGTAAATATCAAGTTTAACAATGATGAATTATTCCTAAAAGAAGAGTAAAAGGGAGGAAAACAAAAGAATAAGAAGATAAAGAATAGAGAGATTTACACAGTTTGTGAAATGATCCCTATATCTATAGAGAGGTATAAATTTCACTATGTTTGGGCACAGAATTATAGGTAAAATATCACAGTTTCATGAACACATAAACCCTATATTTATTGAGCTAATAAAGAAATGTATTTATATAGTAACTCAAATTTCTACAATGGTAATAACCACACAGTAAGTCCACTATGCTATAGTAATTGGTGGCTAGAAGTCCATGGAGCTAAAGTGTACTATCAGTTTCTCCAATGTATGCTACTAAAATACCATGTCAAAGTTCACACTACTATATTTCCTTGTTGGTGGCTCCAGTTAGTAGCTTCTACAGTTGTTCAGAGTTTCTACAGTGGCCAAAAAATTTAAGCAGCAAGCAGTTGGCCCAAGCTCATCTATAAGGATCAGGATATACCATTCCAAAAATTTCCCACTTGGAGCCCTATCCAATAAACAAACAACCTTCAATGGTTATACCTTATAAAAATTAATTAATTTGATATCCTCCTCTTCTTCACTCACCAATGGGTGCTTTCCATCAAATATTAAATTTCAAGTTGATGATTCATGAAATAATAGTCATTTTCCATTCTATTCTCACATAATTTCTTCCTATATTCTTCTTATCATCCTCCATTAATTAGTGGATACCAATAGAGGAACAATAATGCCTCAACTTCTCTATCAAAAATGACTTAGAAAAAATTTCTACCAGATTGTTGGTTCTATAAATCTTCTATAATTTCAACAACCCATCTTATATTAAGCCTCTAATAAAATGGTACTTCAACTAGATATTCTTTTTCCAAGAATGAAACACTGGGTTATTTCAATATATATAGCACTTTGACTATCACAATATAATACATTTTCCTCATGATTTCTATCCATATCATTGAAGAATTTCTTCATCCAAACCATCTCTTTTTTGGATCCTATTATTACAATTCATTATACCTTTATAGTAGATAAAGCCACTAAATTATATAACTAAGATATCCATATCACCGTGGTTTCTTCACAGGTAAACAAATAACCACTGGTACTCCTATTACTATCAACATCACCTCCAAGGACAACATCCACGTACCCCTAGAATGAATTTCCTTCCCGAAAGAAGAGAGACACTTTATTGATACCCTTTAAATATCTTAATATCCACTTCACATCTTCCCAATATTATTTTCTTGGTTTAGCCATGTTCCTACTCACAAATCCCACCACATGAGAAATATCAATTCAAGTATAGAACTTGGAATACCTCAAGATTTCAATATATGATGTACATGGAACCATTTCCATGTACTCAATCGCTTATGATATCTTAAGTTCTTGCTCCTTTTATAATTTGAAATGGATTTCCAGGGGAATAAAAACTAGCTTTGATTCTATTATACTAAATATTCTCAAAACCTTTCCAATGTAGTCAGACTATGATAAAATCAAGGTTCCATCTGCATGGTCTCTCTTGATATTTACCCCCAAATTTTTTCTAGCTTCTATAAGATCTTTCATCTCAAACTCCTTATCTAACTTCCCTTTCAACTCATCAATCCTATGCATACATGTTCCTGTAATGAATATTCCATCCATATACAAATGTGATATAATTTATCCATCACCAAAAGACCTAAAATAGAAGCATTTATCCATGACACACTATTTTTATGCATATTTTCACATAAATTCATAAAATTTCTTTTTCCACTGCCTGGGTGCCTTCTTTAACCCATACAAGCTATTTTGGAGTTTGCACACTAGGTCTTCCTTTCCCGAATCAATACATATCTCTAGCTTCTACATGTAAATTTAATCCTATAAATATTCATGAATTAAAGCAGTATTTACATAAATATGATCAAGATGTAAATCCTCTGATGCAAAAATACTAAGAACCACCTGGATCATGGTAATCTTCACTACAAGTGAAAAAATTTCAATGAAGTCCACACCTTACTTCTGCAAAAATCATTTCACCACAAGCCTTTACTTGTATCTCCTTTCAATATAATGTTATTCCTTAACTTGGTATACCCATTTTATTTTCAATGCTTTATTTCCTTGTGGAAAAGGTGTTAGCTCCCAAGTATTATTGCCATGTAATGAAGAAATCTTCTCCTTTATATCCAACTTCCACTAGATCAACTTATTCAACCGAATTACCTTTTCAAATCATTATGGATATCCATTGTTAGTCAATAAAAAATAGTGTAAAGATGATGAATAACTTTGCATAGGACTTCTTACCCTTTTTGATCTTCTCAACTCTACTATAGGGGTAGGATCCACTGGTTTCAGTTTCACATGCTCATGTACCACTTCAAGCTCCATTTTCTCTCGGAATTCCAATTTTTTATTCCCACCATAAGTTTCCATATCATGGTGGTTCTTATATAAAACACCTTCATTAAATATCACATTCTTGATTTTGATGATCATCCTTTTATTTTCATCCTAGAATCGATAACCAAACTCCCCATCACCATAGCTAATGAAGAAACATGATTTGGACTTAGCATCAAGCTTGTCCCTTGAATCAAAATCTATATGTACATATGCCAAACAACAAAAGACTCATAAATGATAGAGTCTTAAATATTTTACTAACTATATTTCCTCAGGAAGAAATTATCCCATCGGTATATATGGACTTTTTTTTATGAGACTTGATTCCATGTTCATAACCTTTACCCAAAAAATCTTGGGTAACCCCAAGTGTAGCCTCATACTCCCTGTACATTCATTTATTTTCCTATTTATCATTTCAAAAATATTATTCTATTATTGTGTACCTAGAATATTCTTCTCCCATATAATTCCATCATTATCATAAATTTTTTAACACCTCAATATTTTAATATATAATTATCTTTAAATAAGTTAATGTGATCGATAGCTCACTCCACATGCAACACCAAGCTTAAACGAAACCACAATATTTTTAGAACATTAAAATCTATCTTTTTAATTGGTGTGAATGAATAAGATTAACCACTTTATAAAATATTTATAGAAATAAAAATAATATATACTTTTAATATGAATGAAATTCAATTAGTATAGCTAAAATGACTAATATAGTCATTTTATACTTAGAAATGTATTTTACTAAATATTACCTTTTTATGTGATATAAATTATATTTAAAGAAACTTACGATTAATTATGATAAAATATATTTAATATGAATAATTTTTCAATGCTAATTTAATTATTAAATAATAGTAAAAATGAATGATAATGGTTTTTATTCTTAAAAATCTATTTTCAAATAAAAACTGTTTTTCATTATATCTCACATTTTTATTTCAAAGTTAAATTTCTAAAATTTAGAAAATTTATTAAAAATAATTTATTTTTTTGATTAATAATAATAATATAAAATTAAGATTAATTTCAGGGATTTTTCTAAAAAGGAATGATTTTTGTGTGAATAGAGAAAAATACTGTTTTTACAAGTAACATAAATTTTATGAAATTATTAGTATATAAGTATGAATTAAAAATTCATGAAACCTTATTATAAGATCAAAAAGTTATTTTATATGTGAATTTATATATATATTTTTAAATTTATGAACTCATATTTGATATTTTAGAACATAAGCAATATTTGCTCAGAAATTATTTTTAATACATTATACAATTTTAATTTAAAATTAAATCTTATCACTTTAATAAATTAAATCAAATGAAATGGATTAAAAATTTATAATCATTGGTTACAAATTATCTAATAATAACCACTTTATTTTTTTCTATAAATATTTAACCACCTTAGGTAAAAACTAGTCACCCTGATAAAAGTTAAAATGGTAAAAGTAATAATTCAAGGGGTAAAGGGCTTGAAACATGATAAAAACATGTCCATAATTTAGTATATGTGGTGTTTATTGAACTTATATCTTCCCCAAACCATTATTTATCAATTCTAGATTCACTTGATTTGTTTAACATGTGTTCTCTTTATATTAAGTTGAAATATTTATAAAAATGTCATTCTTACCACTTATAAATAGGGTCTCTCACCACCCCTTAAAGGAACTCATAAAATTGGGTTTTATACTAAAAACCCATCATATTTATTAAAATATAATAATATTTCACTCTCTTGAGCTTCTTGTCACAAGATATTAGCCTATGCCATCCATTTCTAAGGGATCCTCTAAGGAAATCTCAAAGTTCTCAATATGAGTAATTATTTTTACTTAACTTAATTATTTTATATTTTTATTTTCAAATTAAAATTTTCAAATACCTATGTAATTAAATCAATATTACTTATATAATAAATTTTATTATTCTATGTGAATAATCATTAATCAAATTTTCACTTTTCAATTAAGAAAAAGGAAACTGTAATTTTTTTCATTGTGCGAACTACTGCCTCCATGATAAAACATGTTTTGTTTTCTTTAACCACCTTAAAAGGATAGTATAAAATGGAAATTTAATAAATATTTATGATATTTATATATTTTCTATGATTCTTAAATAATAAACCATATTACCCATTTTCCTATTCTATGGAAAAATAAATTTTCAACCATGCATATGTGGGGACTACCACCTCCATGGAACAATTGATTTTCATCTTTCTTTTCATCACCACCTTATATGGAAGGTAATGAGAATTGGATTAAAGGATAAATATTATTTTTATGATATAATATAGGTATTGGTATGAAAAATTTGAGAATCTATTAATGATAAGATTAATAAATGATTATCATTAATTTAAGCATTTAAAACAACCATACTACGAGGATAATATTTTATTCAAATTATATAATATTTTCATATCCATTGATTATTTTTCTAATTTCTTAAAATTATGATATAAAACATTAATAAATACTAAATAATATCATTATTCTTATAGTATAATAATATTATAACTAAACAACCTCATGATCATCCATTAATCACGGTAGGTTCAAGTTTTGGTCGGTTTAATCACCTAATTGAACAACTCTATACATTTATATCATGAATGAATATGAGAAATTATTTAATAGTATAATATAGTATACATTTTTAAATATTTTTTTGGTTATGTCAAGGTTATAAAAACATATAACTCATTAATTAATAAATCACCTTTCGTTCGTTAAGAATCACCGAAACATGATCGTCACTAATTTCAATCTCATGAATCGTAAACAAAATTACCATGAAATGAAATTATATATTTATAAAATATGTTAAAAAATTTATTACAATGAATTTAATTATTTTTAATCATTAAAATTTTAACAATAATGAATACCAACACCGTTTTTACTAAACTATTTTAAAGAGATAAAGATTACTTACACATGGTGTTGAAAATAGGTAAAAAATAACTAATATATATATGTATAGAATGAATATAAATGAGGAGTATAAATGGTTATAGTTATTAATAATATTTTTATTATGTATTTAATGAACTTAATTTCATTATTTAGGACATTTGGTGCACGTTCAGAACAAATCAGGACTAAGGTAAGGGTTTTCGTCTCAAAATTCATATCTTTGAGACATGTTTAGTATTATGGATATAATATAATTTATATGGTTTATATATTTACTATTTGAGATATCATATCATGAATTATATTTTATAAATATTATTTTAAGTTCAATTACAATACATATCTTTCAAGTAGTTTTTGATTAAATTATTACTCAAACTGTAAGGGTTTTTTGTCTTAATTTTGATTCCTTGAGACATGTTACATGTTATGAACCATGTTTCCTTTTTATCATATTATATTGATTTAATATCCCATGAATTTACTATACTTGATTCACTTTTAATTAATGGGATAAAATAAAACAAATCAAACTCTTTTCTTCAAATTTCATTTGACTCAAGTGTTACCCCAGTCATAAGAGTTTTTGGTAACTCAATTTTCATTCATTGAATTATGATGAGTCACTTAAAATTACTTAATATAAGTTGTAAACATTCTTACCTTTGATTATATCATGTGTAATTCTATCATTTTTTACATTTTACCACATAAAACCCTTTGTAAATGTTTCATGCTTCATTGAGTATGTTTTCCATAAGGGATATTGATAACTCAAGTCTTCTTTCCTTGAGTTATATTGTTTCTTCATGAACTTATTCCTTCCATTCTTGGGTTATACCTCCATAATATTTCATTATATAGTGTTTTATAATAATATTTTAGAAAATAAAATTTTAATACAAATGAATGTTTTTTTACTCTTCTAATAATCCGAGTTTTGAAAAAAGGCATTTTGAAAATAATAAACTAGGGTTTCCTTTCACTTTCACATGTTTTATATCACTCTTATCATTTATTTAACATAAAAATTATTAATTTTAAGGGTTCTATTATTAGATATTCCTTTTAAATTAATGGTTTTCAAAATCTTTCATGTCACCTTTTCAAAAGTTACCTTTGAAAGCGACATGTAAATTTGTATTTAATATCAACATTAAAAATGTTTTATAAAAGATATTTCAAGCTTTAGATTACATTTAAATTATAATTCTAAAAAGTATTTACCCTAATGGGGTTTATGTTTCATGATATATATATATATATGTTATCATTTGGGGTATTGAACTCACAATATCAAACAATTCGATTCTTGATCCCTTATTTTGTGATACTGTTTGAAGCATTCTTTTATGAGGATTTTTCTTCATATATGTCAATATACTTTAATGTTTCCTTTGTTACACTAAGGCTGTGTTTGAAACCATCTACCTTCTTTCTTTGAATGCTTTATGTTCATGTTAACCAAGTGTTCACTTATTCGCATACTCATTACTCTATACGGTGTGAACCTCACACTTTACATAATTCGGATTGGATAATGTTTACCTAGAAATAATGTTATTCTATTGAAATGGGGAAAAGTATTAAAATTTCATATTTTGTTTTTCCAATATTTATGATCATCAACAAGTTGACTACGTATTGTTTGACCATCCAACATCTTTATCTGGGTGGGTTATTACCATGGTATATTTTTTATTAACATGGGAAAAAGTATTTATATTCTTAGTGATTACTGACTGCTAACACAAGTCAATTATGTATTGAAATTTTTTATCTTTCATTATATAAATATCCATATTTTTAATAAGTAATAGGTTTCTTAGTGAATAGTATGAAAAGTATTATTGACTCTTATGGTTAATGCATTGGAACTAATCAGGTGATGGGTGGGGACTGAAATTATATATCCCCTCAATTCATCAATAGGTTTGATGAGACAAAACAGGTTGACTTTTGGTGTATGCCTTTTCCCATAAGAGGATAGTATCATGGAATAAATCCATGACAATAGGTTTGATCTGTGATATAATGAATTCCATCAGTACAAGATCAATATTATTGATATCCATGTTTTCATTTGTTATCATGGATATATCATGCTTCCATTTTCAAGTTGATTATGGATTTATGTCATTTGCTTATTCCTTACATAATATTTATGCCATGTTTATACCATGATTACCTCAATTATATGTTTTCCCTTACTAATAATTTGATCTCAACCCTTCTTATATTTTAATTTAATGAGTTATAAAGAAAAGTATTAGGAATGATATTCCCAACAGGATACTAGTGCGGAGAATTTATGGGAGATTTTGAATACTTACAATGGATTAAGTAGTTTATTATATAATGGGGAAAAATATACATCAGTTGAGAAAGATATGAGTTTTGTTAGTTTATGTTATATCCGAATTCTCTAAATCTCTAAACCTAAAAAGATCCTTGATATGTAATATATGTAATAATCATTATTTATTTTTCAATTAAGGATGGTTATATCTAGGATTTTATATTTGGAATCAAAGTGAGTGTGTAAAATATGTGTCTATGAGAACCAGATTTGGGAGTGCAGGTCCCGGGTATCACAGTTAGTATCAAAGGATAAGTTTAGATAACTCTGGAGATTATGATGTTTGTTGAGGATAATTTAAGGGTTGATAAGTTAGGGTTTATCACAATTTCAAAGGTTTATATAACCCTTTATATAATATATGATTTAACATTAAGGTAATAATACACTTTTTATTTGGGGATTAATATAATATAAATTTAGTGAAAACACTAGGGATAAGTCTAAGTGAGAATTTTTATCATAGGATAACATCATGAAGTTTTGGTAAAGTAGATATTGTGTGATTATCTTAAAAATTACATACCTATTTGGATACTACAAGGGAATGAAGGCTCTGGAATTGATGTACACAGGGGTAATAACTCCAAAAATGGAATATTGGGTATTAACTTGATCATAATCTAGTGCATGAAAAGAGGCCTAACTACATGCCTAGTTTAACATTCCTAGGGGACATTCTATAGTTAATTCACATTCTCTTTATAAAACATTATGAGGGATTTGAATATGTTTATATTAGATAACATAATCGAAAATTAACCAAGGATAACATAGATTTAAACATAGAGATTCATAAGTTAAGGTATATATTAATCAATATGTGCTTTCTAGGATGATGGATAAGTTGGATTTTGGGAGCATATATTTCAATGATTTTTACAAAGTTTATGGTAATTTGAGATATTTATTTTTAGGATTAAGTTAATAAGTATAAGGAAACTAAACTCAAAGTAACCAAGGTTAAACTAAGAATGATATATGTTAAACTAAGAGTGATATAGGTTGAACCGAGTCCGATACAAGTTGATTTGTAAGAACTATAGGCCAACATGATAGTATTATAAAGTAAGACATCTTGAGGTTAAATTTTCCTATGGTTATTTATGATAATTCTATTATAATGATCTTTACTCATGTTAACTATTTTTGTTTTTAGTATTGGATAAATCTTGAAGGAATACTTAGACATTCCGTCCGTAGGCCCATCCCCAAACTTCAGGATCTCCCCTTGGGTGAAAACACATGGTGTGGTGGAGGATTTTTCCTTCATTCACTTCAAGTTAATCATGACCGCACCATGTATCCCCATCCTTAGATATTTACGCATCTCTTGTCATCCCTCATGACGTTAAATTGCATGATCATACTTACGATTCACGCGTCCCCTTCATTTGGGTCTACATTATCATTCACATCCAAAAGGACCCCTGAACGACATGGATGCTAGGCCCTAGGGATCTCCTACCATTTTGGGCCAACGTCCTAGAGGGTCTTGAATGAAAATTTGATACAAGTCCCACATTGCGAATATGGTCAGTGATCGACACTCATTTTTTGTTCCCACTTCAGGTCACACGATATGGATGTTGTGTTTCGAATACGGTCAAAAGGAACCCTCTATCGTTATAACCACCCCTGCATGTCCCAAATATTGGGTGAAGTGATTCATTTTGTCCTACTATCCCTTAAAAAATCAGTCTTCCTTGAACAAGAGTGTTGGTCTGGTCGGGATCGACCCCACCCGAACTCTTTCCTTTATCGTCGTGCCCTCATATGCTGGGGAGAACCTGATCCCATTCCTTGTTTCCCACACCGATATTTTCTCACATGGTCTTAGGATTTTTGGTAAGGAAATGCTCGCATAAAGGGTCATGTATCTATGGTTCGAGCTCTATAAACTTAAACTAATATCACCACCATCCTCACCGCAAGATGTTAAACTGCAAACTGGCTGGGACTTCCCGTCTCGGGTCCCTCGGCCTTTTCGACCCCTGGACCAAGTTCTAATTTAGGATTATGTGGTGTGTTATGGAATCTATTTCCTCATTCATGTTGGGATATTATTTACATTCTACACATATCCCCTTGATACATCCATCCATTCTCATCCTTATTGCAAGATGTTAAACTGTACAGGTCCCACCACACTTTACACATCCCTTCATTTGAGTTTCCATTATCTTTCACATCTGAAAGGACCCCTTCACAACATGAATGCTAGGACCCATGGCTCTCCTACCATCTTGGGCCAACATCCTTGAGTATTCTAGAAAAAAATTAGATACAAGTCCCGTGTTGTGAATATGGTCAGCAGTTGATGCTCATTGTTTTCCCCATACCTGGTCAGACAATACAGATACTGTGTTGCGAACATAGTCAACAATTATCCTCGATCATTGTTTCTGGTCTATGGTCTCCCACATAGCAAGCACAATGATTCACGCTTTCCACCCATCTGTCCCATACACATGGCATTAAACTGGGAATCTATATTTTGAGCTCTATGACCATAAACTAAGATCTACTACATCCTTTTAGAAATATGTGTGGCTTGATTCATACCCCTGCAGGATACGTAGGAACTCTCAGACATCTCGTCTTCAAGTCCAGCCCTGTTTCTTAGAATTCCCCCAATATCTATTGCCCCTTTTCCCGAGTCCTCCATGAGGGAGGGTGTATGGTGTGGTATGGTCTTATGTCCTCATTAACATCGGGTTTATAACAGCCACACAACGTATCTCTTCCTCTTTGGTAGTTTACCAGCATGTCCAAGAGAACTCTGGTTCAGGACCGAGAGTGTTGGATTCTACCTAGACATGTTCTTGACCATTTTCATGCTTCATGTTCCCCTTTATTTGGATTTTCATCATCTTTCACATCCGAAAGGACCCTCAAAAGACATGTATTATAGGAATTTGTGATCTTCTACCATCTTGGGCCAACGTCCCTAAGGATTTTGGACGAAAAATTTGATACGAATCCCACGTTACAAACATGGTCAGCGGTCGACACTCATTTGTTGTTCCCATTTCAAGTCACATTATATGGATGCAATGTTTAAAACATGGTCAACAATTATCCTCCATCTTTGTGCCACCCCCATTAATCCCTATGTATTGGTTGCATGATTCACATCCTTTTCCACTCTATCATGTCCAAGTGGAATTTCAACACTCTTGGTGCTATCCCTCAGTGCATGTTTGAACGTCTGCACATTTAGAGGAAGAATAAATAGTGTGGTGTCATTTTGAGACCCCACACCATTTCCCCTTTCCTTATATTCCATGTGTTGCGAAGACCTTCTCTTTCCTTGTTTCCCACATCAAGCATAGATCACGTGGGCTTAGGGATTTCATCAAGGTTTTCACCCGTTTGGAAGATTCTTCTTTCCATATAAGGTCCAAGATCTAAGACCTTAAACTAAGATCTCCCCATGTCCTTTCTGCATGATGTTAAACTACATGATATATTCCATAACTATGTATGGATTGATTCCCATCCTTATGGGATACGTATGAATGCCCGAACATCTCTTCTTTGGGTCCATCTTAGGTTCCACTAATTATCTTTCATGTTTGGCCTTTTGGACATGAATTTTATAGGATTGCGTGGTGTGGCATATATGGTATTATGTCCTCATTCACATCGGGTTTGAAATATCTTCACCACATACTACCCTTTAGGAGCTAGTCTCTCCTGCCTCTCATCCTGCATGACACTATACTGCACTCTTATAACTATGTGTGGATTGATTCCCATCCTCATGGGATACGTAGAAACACCCAGATGTTTCACCTTTGGGTCTATCCCTGTATCCTATGATCTGTTCCAGCCCCCTCTACCTAAGGTTTCTTCCCCAAAATTGTGCATGGTGTGGTGTGGACCTCATCCTCATTCACGTTGGGTATGCTTTATCACGCCATGCACATTCCCCTCTAAAACCTCATTTCTTCTATATGCGTCCAAGACATATGACTTTAAACTATGCTGCCTGGTCCCACATGAATTTAAACTTTTGTGTATTTACTACATGATGTTAAAATTAATGGTTTGGTCCTAACATACTACCCTAAATGATGACATCATCATCCTGGTTGCACGATGAAAAACCGCACCACATTGTGATGTCCTCACTCAAGGGGACATCATGTTTGGTATTGGTTCTCCACCCTGCCATTTGGAAAGGACTAAATATGGCTTGATTCTTGTATCAACTCTTTAATTATACATACTAGGTTTGTTGCTTCACAAAAAAAAACACACACACATCCATCCTAAATAAAAAACAAGATCTATTAAATGATATTTCTTTTGGTGTTTGGGCCAGACCCGCAAAAAAGTATTATTCCTGACATTGGTACCCTACCATGGCACTTCTAGAACTACATACGGCTTGATCCCCATCATCATGGGGTTCGTAGGAATACCCATGCACTTTGCCTTAGGCCCAACCCAACTTTCATTCTCGGTCCCTCGACCTAAAACCTCCCTAGGGAGCACATGGTGTGATATGGACTCCTACTATCCTCGTTCACGTCGGGTTTTGTAATTACCACACCACGTGTCTCCTTCCCTCCTTTCCATCTAGGGTCTAAGATCTAAGACCTTAAAACTAAGATCCAACCATCCTTGTCACATGACACTAAACTACATGACATTTTCAAGAACTATGTGTGACTTGATTCCCATCCTCATGGGATACGTAGGAACGCCTAGACATTCTGTCTATGGGTATAGCCCTAGGAATATTAAATCCTACCCATTTTTTGGCCCCTTGGACTGAACGATCTTAGGAGCATGTGGTGTGGCGAGTGCCTCCTAGGTTTTCATTCACGTCAGGTTTTGAAACAACCACACCATGTGTCTCCCTTGTCTCTTCCCAACCTGGTCCGAGTTCCAAGACCCTAAACTAAGATCTCCCTATGGGAACTATGCATCAGGCCTAGCTACTTTTTCACCCTGCACACATTCCATTAAACCAGATCCCATCTTAATGGTCCACTCTATGCCCTTAAGCTAGGAGAGTACGACCCCAAGACCCTTGTCCTTAGAAAGGGATTCAAATTCCTCTATATGACATGTCTCCTTGGCATACTCAAATGCATCGTGGAAAAGAGCCCAAAGTGTAGAATTTTCACATAAGAATCCCCTCGTTTTGTGTCCACACTTTATGAGACCTTTATTTGGATGCCCATATTCTTCTACATCTGAAGGGAAACCCTTTATAGCTTGATCTTAGGACACATTGGCTCACCTACCATCTTGGGATAACGCCTCTGAAGACCCCAAACGACATTTGAGACAAGTCCCGTATTTTGAACATGGTCATAAGTAGACCCTCATTTTTCTATCCCTATTCCAGGATAATACAAAATGGATATTGTGTTTTGAACATGGTCAACAGTTATCCTCTACTGTCATGTCTCTATCATTGTGATCCATATATCAGGTATCATGATTCACATCTTTCCATTCCCTTATGTTTAAGTGGAATTCCAGCACACTTAGTTTTATCCCTTCACACATTTATGTGCGTTGAGTAGGTAGATCAATAATATTGGGATATTGTTCACCTAGTGTTCCATTGCTTCTGATGTGTGCCTCCTTGTACCAGGAAAATCCCATCACTGCCACTTGTTTCCCACACCAATCATGACTCATGCGGGTTTAGTGGTTTTGGTGGAATGTGTACTAGTACAGCAATGCCACACATTCCTTTTTCATCCTATATGATGTTAAACTGTAATCCTGGAACTACGTATGGCTTGATTTTTATCCTGATGGGGTACATAGGAATACCCGAACACTTTTCTTTGAGTCTAGCCCCAAGTCCAACCACTTCTAACCTATGGACTAAATAATCCCATCAGTAACACGTGGTGTGGTGTGGACTCTTATTGCCCTCATTAACTTCGGGATATGTACCACGTCACATGTTTCTTTTCTGGGTAACCATGTCATCAATGCATGACTTTAAACTGCGGTTCTACCCTAAAAAAGTTCAGGATTCCCCATGATAATTATGGGATGCGTTAGCTTCCTCACCAGAGAGGATTTCCCCTACCAAAATTGGTATTTGAGCACGTTGTGATTAATAACTACATTTGGCTTGATTCTCATACTTATGGGGTACATAGAAATGTCCAGACATTTTGCCTCGGGCCCAATGCTAGGGCCATTAACCCTTATGGCCCCTCGGTCTCGATTACAGTCTAGTATCTATGACCTTAAACTAGAAGCCTATAGTTCGTGCAACATGAATTTAAACTACTAGCCTCAGTCTAGTCAGTATGAACTTAAAACTATGTGCAACATCCCAGTCATATGACTTTAAACTATTCCATTCATCGTCTTTATCTGTATGATGTAAAACTGCAAGTCATTCTAGGTCCTTACTAGAGAGGTCCTGTATGAAAGTAGGCATGATCCCTAATCAGACCGATGCATTCAACTAATATGTTTCCACCAAGGTGGCATAATTTCAAGAGTGTTGGACTCCATTCGAACAACCCATCAATCCACCCTCCACATTTTGCGTTCCCTTTATTTGGACCATCGTCCTCTTTCATGCCTGAAGGAACCCCCTAACAGTACGGATGCTCGGCCTATGGATCGCCTACTATCCTGGGATAACATTATGAAATACTAATGGATAACATTTAAAGTCAGGCCCCATGTTTTGAACATGGTCAGCGGTTGACCCTCATTTGTTATCCCCATATCAGGATAACACAATAAGGATGCTGTGTTTTGAACATGGTCAACAGTTATCCTTCATTGTCACGCCACCCCTACAATGTCCCAAATTTTGGGTATCATGATTCACACTTTCCACTCCCCTTTTTTTGGATTGATTCTAACACCCTTGTCATTACCCTGCTTGTGCGCTAGAGCACGTTAAGAAAATGACAATTTGACTGCTCTAAGAACTTCCTTCTCCAATCAAGCCTCCCTCTTTCTTATTGAAAATCTAGATCAATTGTTCATACCCCATATGAACTAATCTTGGTTGGAACTCTCATATTCGGATGAAATAACGATGTATTCATCCCTTGTTTCTCACATCGGGCACGACCCATGTGATCTTAGGGATCAGTCGCTCGATATTTCATGAATGTGATGGAAATGTAGTAATCCAAAACAAATAATGGAAGTCATGCATGAAGTCAACATAAAAAAGCGACACAATAAAGTACATTTATGGGTTTACACACATTATAGTACCCAAGGATCATCCACTCTCATGGATGGGTTGACCTCTTTGATAGAGTGTTCCAGCTCCGCCACTTTCTAGCTTGTGGAGTCCAGGATCCGCTGTCACCAGTTTAGCTCCCAATACTCCTTGGTGGATATGGGATATAGTTCATTAGCTAATATCCAAGCCTGCTCCTCATCATCTCGGATGATATCCATATCCTCAAAGGCTCATCTCAACTATTATTCATCTTCTGCCAGCTGGGCCTTCATGTGCGATAAGAGCTCCGATTGTGCGTCGAGGAAAGCAGAGTACTCATTCGCCCACACCTGAAACTGCTGAATATCATTTTCAGCCTCTTGAAGTCTTTTGATATTCACTGATTTCCTCCACTACCATCCCACACCAAGGCCACAATCATGCTCCCAAATCTTCTCCGCCATGAAGTCTCGGATGATCATACGAGGATGATGGGAATCCACTCCTCCAGTGCATAGTTTGCGTAGCCAGAAACTAAGCCTCCCTATTTGGTCTATCCATTGTGTTTGAGGGGTCTCCCAGATAAAGCACTTTATCAACTTCTAGGACCAGAAAAAGATGATTTTTCTATCCTCTTCATCAGAAGCCGTATCGTTCCGGTCCGCAGGTCAGCGAGTTCATATATAGGGAACACCTCCAGGAACTCATCAGCAAGATCCTCATCCAGTGTCTGGTTGGGTAGGTCAGGACCCATGTCATTTGATTAATCCCCATCGTAGGATTCCACCTCAATGATTTCAGGATCGATCCTACTAACGGTCCCAACTCTGACCAGGAGCACTGCAGTTTGGTCAGTTTGGATGTCCTCTTCCACGACCACCAGTGTTCCCTCGGGAAAGGCAATGTTAGGAGATCCAACCATCCACACCAAGGCAACCCATTCCATTTGAATAACTGTTCATACAAAAAGTGCACAAACATCAGTTTACCTTTTTAATGGATAACGATTAAAAATTCTGTAAAGAATACTTATAGAGATCGAACCGTTGTTATCTCCCCTGAGTAGTTTCCATTAGGACCTCAAGGCGTGTACCTCTGTATATGTTTGGGAAATTTGAAGACTCTGGGAGAACCAACCTAGGTATCGTGGCCATGCTAGGCATGATAATTTCTATTATCGTGGGTGCAGATCTTGAAGTTCTCGTAGCTTCATCTACCATTGCGTGAGAGCAGGTCTTGTGTATGAGGCCCTCCTATATAGATAAGATGTTAGTTGAGAATTCCTAAATTATTTGGATAAATACTATGGGAAAGTGGTTTAGGGTTTTACCTCAAGATCCTCTGCAAACTCTTCCAGCTCCAGGTTTGAATTTCCAACCTCACCCTCCTCCAGAGGGATCCCTCCACTGGCCTCTTCCCCCTAGGAGGACCCTTCCAATTCTTCCGATAGAGGTAAGAGCTCCCTCAATTTAGCAGCCGACAACTGTAGAGGGTCCGTTCAATCAAGAAAAACCTTCACTCAATCCTTTATTGGACACAGATCACCCCGAGAGTGCACAAAGTCCTCCATCTCGATAATGTACTATTCCCTCTCTACCCGAGACACCGTAAAGACAACCCTGGTAGGGCCAATCCCCGGAAAATCCATCCCAAGATGGTTCATATGGTGCCACATCTGGGAAGGGTTGAATAATTGTCTGTTGACATCCCAGATATACCAAGCCTCTAGGAAGATAGCAATCTCAGGCATATCTATATGGTGAAACTGTTTCCTCGGAGCCTGAGTGGGTATCCTACAGAACCCCCTGGGCGGCCTTCCCTCTAGATGATTCTGCTCCTCCAGCACTGCCGCCCACCGCTCGGTTGGTGCGGGTCTCACCACTATTGCAGCCCCGCCACCACAGGATGTCCTCACTGCCTTTCGGCCCCAACCTCGAGGTTGGGGGGGGGGAACCCATCACTGGAAAGAACGGTCTGCTACTTCAACATCTAACCCGAGTAGGATACCTCCCAAATCTTACCGTACTCCTTCACCAGCCTATAGATAGTTGTGGTCGGAGGTATCCCATTCCACATCTTCCCATACTCTCTCATGAACATGAGACACATCTACCTCATCACACATAGGTGATCCTCATGGATCACTCCCAAGTAGACCTGCGGGGTGATCCTCTGCATACACCAGAACTGCCTCGCAAAGTGGTGTGGGGTGTAAAACTCACAGAGAGGCTCGCGGTAAACCCGCACCACCAAGAATCCACCTTGAAAGGCCAAGAGGTAGGACCGATGCTCCTTTGTTCCCTAGCCGTCATCGGTGAACATGCCTGTTGGCAATGGGAAAGGGTGTAAGTTTAACTCGTCCGCCTTCCAGACTTGGTTCAGCACCAGTGGAAAGGTCATCTTAGTAAAAAAACACCCCACTGCGTTCAGAATAGCTGGTCAGAAGTCTGACCCTAGAGGAGAAATGGGGTTCAGGTGTTCATAGAATTCCCTAATATGCGTCACTATCTACCCATACATAATATGGAATGGCCCGCATACCCTGTGTGGATTTTTTCCTTCAATGATATTCCAAAACACCTTATACATCTTGATGAGCATTAGGATCCCTAGGTTGACCCGCTCCCCTGTTGCCAACATGGAAGCCATGATGAACATGCTCAGCCACACACCCATGTTTGTGTCCCTTACTGGAAGAATCCATCCACAGATGAGCGCCAACATGAATGAATCCAACCTAAACACTGGTTACTGCTCGGTGATAATACTGAAACCCCAATTCTTCCACTGGCCGTCCTCTAAGAGTCGCTAGTAGGAGTGCTCCTTGCTACGCTGAACCACATTCGGGCAGGTTGGAGACCTCAATGGAAATTTTCCAACTGTTGGGGAATTCAGGAACTAAATGAACCACTTCTTAAATTGGACATCCATCACTGAATTCTTATCCTCCCCTGACACTAGGTCCATTAATTCCATTCCCAGCGAAGAAATTTACTCCGGGTCCTCCCAAGTATTCGCGGCAGGGAGGAACTCATCATACATCGCCCCTAGTATTGGGACCCCTGAGATTTGGTGTTAGTCCCAGAGGTTGATACAACCTCCCCATGGTGAAAATGATAAGTGTTAGTCCTCGACGAACACCTTCTTAGAAACTCTGACATCAACTACTTTGGTTGATAGATGTGGAATTGGGAATCCTAGGCCGCCTCATACAGGCCCACACTCTTCAGGTTCACCCCAAACTTCTCACATGAGGCACATACCCAGTAAGCCCACGCCTAGTCATCTGTGATGCTGTCACCCTGGCGCAGATCCCACTCATCGGTCCACCCCTTCTCTGGGTTACCTAGGGCCACCTTTAGAATGGTGTGGTATAATGGGGGGATACCTCTGGCTGCAATGCATTCCCGTCAACATTGTTAACATGGTTATACAGGAAGTCGACATCGAAAGGTGAGTGATCCCCCAAGTATGACCATTAGCCGCCCTAAACCACTGGTGTTGACACAGTGTAATCCTGAACCAATAAAATGACTCATCCCTGCTCGCTTTAGGAATGAGAACATCATCCCTCAGGCTAAAGCCGTATAGGGGAAGCCTCTTGCACAAAGGATAGTTCTTCTGACCATCCAACAACAGCTCCACTAGAGATTTGTGGTCTGAGTGGGTTTTCACACACTCCCCAATACCCAGATTATCAACCATCTCTACCCTCCAGGTTGCATCTTCAAGGACCCCCTGAAAACTTCCTAATGAGCCATTTCATCTCAAAGTTTTTGAAATTTTTGTTCTGGATCACGGAACTTAGTCGTGGGGCTCAGTCACAGAGATTGTTCATAGAACTCGATCACAGAGACAGGTCGCAGAGCCCTGCCATTAACTTCATAGGCACAAGACACAAAGCACACGATCATAGAATCTGAAGACTCGCTGTGCACCGTTGAGAAGAAAGGATCGATTTTCAAATAGAAATTGTAGAGGGCGCAGAGATTTTTAAATAGAGAGTCCAAGAACGAGAACACGAAGATGAGAATGGAAAAAGAGGGGCCAACCTCTTCTATTTATAGGTGACGACCCCCTTGGTTTCGCAACGTTCCTAGCCATGACCAACTTCACAGTGCTCTCAGCCCACTCGTTGCCTCTCTGCATCATGACTGTGCTTCACGATATGGCTTTGCAATTGGACTAAAGTTTTTTGGAAATTTATCCTCAGACTTAGACCCTCATTTTCTCCATGGATCCAAGTATGAGGGGGGGAATTTTTCGGCACCAAAATATTCCTGTATAGGAAAAGGATCCAATGAGGAAACCATTACAGAATGGGCTATCTTGCGATTCTCCTTCACAGCGCACTTGAGCACCACAGCCTTTGCGGAGCCTCTCTACACTGCATCCATTGCAAATTTGAAGCCCCCCTCTATGGCTTCTGTAGAGTAAAATAGGTGGGAGGATCCACGGTTATGAAGTAATTGACCGGAAGCTTTGCACTGTGGAGGGAACCGGATCGCCTCTGCAATCCCTTGGAACTTTATAGAAGCTTCTGAAAGAACCATGAAGGGAATTCAGGAGGTTTCTACACCGAGGAGGGGATGAAAATTGACTCCATAGTTATGAAAAACTTGATGGAATCCGTGACCGATTATAGAGTTCCATATGGATTCACGCCGAGCTGTCCGATATTCGTGTCACCTCTTGCCTATAAATACTGGGCTCCCCTCGAACCCAAAGGACGAATACCCCGACCTTTCACCTTCATATATCTTAAATCATGAATCACATTATACTATGTGAAACCTTAAAAAATATGATATCTTCAAGGTACTTGAGCATTGAGAAGTAACTTTCCCTTAGCTCAAATACAACCCCTCTTCAAGTTGGGATTCCCTTCACAGAGCCCATGGGCCATCTCCAAGGAAGGAGATCCCTAAGGGGACTCGGGTCTTAAGGGAGGTATCATCCTTACTCCTCTTATCTTCTTCTGTGCCAAATAATAGAGGAGATACGGGCACCGATAACTTTGTTACCCCATCCCTCTCCCTCTGAGATTTGTTTCCATTGGGTCTCCATCCTAGAGTAAGTCTCAATCTCCAACTCTTTGGGATGCTAACCATGTGTAAGAACCAATCCATTTTTCATGGATGCATCTTTCATGATATGATCCTCAGGTCTTTGCAAAATCTTGTTTATCACACCAAGCATGACTCATGTGAGTTTAGAGTAAGCACCGACCATAGAATCCTTCCTAGGTCACCCTAAAGCATATTCCCCAAGCCCCCTTCTGAATTACATAGACTTTAATCCTTTCCCCTTTCCGAACAAGGTACGTATGAATCCCCCCCTGAGGTTCAATACCAACACCTATTTGTCCCTACCTATTCATGTCAGTTCACTTTTTCCCCACACGACATTAAACTATATCCTCCCTTATGAACTATGTGGACTTTGATCCTTGCCCTTACCAATCAAGGTACGTAGGAAGTCTCCCTGAGGTTCAATCCCATCACCCATCAAAACCGACCACTTCACGTCGGTTAACCCTTGTCCCGCATGATGCTAAACTGTATACCCCCTTTTCATCCCGCATGACGTTAAATTGTATAACTTTGAACTACATGGATTTTGATCCTTGTCTCCTAGGAAGGGTACGTTGTAAGCCTCCATGAGGTTCAACCCCAACCAACGATAATCAATTGTAGTCCCCAACCAATGTTAAGCCATTATAGTCCCTAACCAGTGATAAGCTATTGTAGTCCCCGACCAATGGTAATCCGTTGTAGTCCCCGACCAACGATAATCCATTGTAGTCCCCGACCAATGGTAAGCCATTGTAGTCCTCGACCATCGGCAAGACATTGTAGTCCCTGACCAGTGGAAAGCCGTTGTAGTCCCCGACCAGTGGTAAGCTGTTGTAGTCCCCTTTGCTGGGACCCATATCTCCGGTCCTCCCCCTAGGCATTAAACCAACTCTCAGGATGATAACCATGCGTAAACCCCAATATATCGTCGGGTCATTGTCCTATGTGTACACCCCAATTCTATGCCCCAATCCTGAACTATGTGGAATTTTATTCCCTACCACGGGGATACATAGGAAGCCTCTCTAAGGTTCAATACCATCACCCATGTCCCATCCTAGTCTCTCCCTTAATCCTCTGTGCTTCGGGAAGATCATACCTTAACCCGAAGGTTTTATTTCCTCTAGGTCCCATCCATGTGTCTATTCTCACGGGCTACCTCCTCAGGTGTCCCATTTCCCCAACAAACTATGTGAACTTTGATTCCCTGACACAAGGATACATAGGAAGCCTATATGAGGATCAATACCAACATCACCATCGTCCTCACGTCGATTCCATCTCATTAGCCTCCCACTTCTCTCAACCATCCATATCCATCCCGATTCTTACCCAGAACGCCACATCCTGGGGAGATCATGTCATCCCCCTTCTCACTACCCCTTATAAGTACCTGGTCCACTAACCATGCATAAGCCCCAACATGTCTTTGGGTCTCTATTCTTTTTTTACACCCCGATTCCATGATTATCCCTTCAAACTATGTGGGTTTTGATCCATGTTTTCTAGACGGGGTACGTAGAAAACCTCCCCAAGGTTAAATCCCAACGGATGGAAAACCTTGGTGTCTTCTTTATAGGGACCCAAGAACCCTCGAATCTGTATTCATTAGATGTTGTGATTATTATATATAATAGGACTCTTAGGTGCTCCCTCCTAGGGCTGCACCCATCTGATCCACTCTTATCAGTGTTCCGATTAGTCTGATCTGTCTCCGCAAGACGTTAAACTCGCGACATACCCTGTGTTAAGCATGGGAAGATGAGGAAAACCTTAGAGACATGACTATGGAATATAATTCCCCACACTTGACGTGGGATTCCTTGGGCTTCCACGCCCTCAATAAGCCCTATAATAAGAGGAAGAAACCCAAACACATTAGTGTTCCAACGTCTAGACACGCCAGCAATGTCCAACATGACTACTCCCCCGATCGAAGGTTTATTCCCTAACTTGACCCTTTGGAATGTCCAGACAGAAGTAGTGTAATTAATCTACGTCCATGAAGACATGGCACTAGGAAGAGTTTCATGAACATCGTCTTAATCTTTAAGGGAGACCCATACTAGATAACGAGTTCCGAGAAGGAATCCATGGAAAGAGAGACCGACATACCATCGTACCATTTTGATCAAGGAGAAAACGTCCCTGAAGAAGTGACAAATGTCTCCCACCTTTGGAAAGTAGGAATGCAGGTCCATAGACCAGTACGTCCTCCGATAGATAGATGCACACCCCGACGAAAGCGTCGTAAACACACACTGAGAAACTTGATTAAATTCATCAGTTCCTAATCTATAAACAATAACATTCATAACTCTCAAATAAAGATCATATTATTTCTCTTGATCATCATTCCATTTTTCCAGATCTTATTCAAGATTTTCATAGGGCTTGACTACCTTTAAATAAAATCTTATTCCAAGATTTTTCATATAAATAATCATGCGTGTTTTCCAGTATCCATAATCATTACTATTAAAATTAGGTGCATAGATCATCGAAAAACCTTCTATAAGACTACCCATTAAAATTTATCTTTAACTAGATCTTTAACTATGACTTTATAGAGGAAAAATAAATATAACCACTTGATACCATCATTTTATACCACTTGTTGGTATCAGATAGAAATAACGTAATATTCAAGGATTTACAAAAAGTAAAATATATCAAGAGATCCTTTCCTATGATACAAATTTTTAGTATTGAATATTAAATGATTTCAAAAAATAAATAAATATATCCAATAGATCCCTTCCTATGATATCAATTTTTGGGTTAGAATGATAAGGAAAAAGATACAATAGGGGGTGAATTGTGTTTCTTTAAAGACTTGAAAAATTTGAAATATCCCTCTTGAAATTAAAGTGATACTTTTCATCTCTCTTAAAGATGAGTGAGAAGTGGAAAATAAATAAACAAAGTAATATCATGAGCATTGTATAATGGTTTGGGGCATAGTAATCCCCTAGTATACTCAAAAAATGATCTACTCCACAATCTTGATGATTTTCACTAGTAGGTACTCTTATGAAGATACCTTTATATATGAGTTTAGGTAGTTAAAACATTTTAAAAAGGATTTTATAGGGAATTCTAGTTCTTTTATGGGTAATTTAAATATCTATAGTTTAGAATGATAAGATGACACTCCATTACAACTGAGTATGAGCAGTCAACACTTAAATAATAAATATAAAATTTGAGGTTGAAGCCTTAGTTTATTTGCGGAAGACTTAAATAATAAATATATTAAGATGAATAGGTTGAATATTTCTTCATCTCATAGTTTCAACAAAAACTGATATATATATAAAAAATATTCAATAAAGAACAACAGTAAAATATTCTTCAATGTCAAACAAGATTCCTTTAAATAGTAGTAGATAAAACACCCGATAAAGTGCAGCTCTGATAAGTGCTTTGTAAAACTACAAAAAAAGATTAACAATGAAATATATCTATAGCAATAGTTTATTCGATCAAATTCATAAGAATAAAAAAAATGTATGTTTCCAAATCATAGCTTTAGAGGTGACGACACATTATTATTTTCAAACATGTATCTATCTCTTTAAAAGAAGAAACCCTCAATATTTAACATGACGTTTGAATTGCTTCAAACTACAAAATAAAGTACATTAGAGGGGGTTATTTAGAGGGTGTTATGCATAACCCCCTCAAAATTAATTTTCTGTAACATTAGTGGGGGTTCTTCACAGCCCCCTATAATCATCAAATTTAGAGGGCGTTCACAACCCCCTCTAAATTTTTTAGCATTCTTTTAATATGTATTTAGAATTTAGAGACGACTATGTTAAAATTATCTCTACTTTAAAAATTAGTGGCGATATATATTTTGTTACAAGCACTATATATTCGGTTAGAGGAACTATATATATACACATACATACATATGTTCAGTTGGATTTTAGAGGTGTTATATATGTGTGTGTGTGCGTGTTATACAAAATTTGTTTTTTTAAGAAAATAGTGGGGGTTCACAACCCCCTCTAATGTAAGACATTAGTGGGGGTTCAAAACCCCCTCTAATGTAATACATTAGTTGGGGAATCAAAAACCACTCTCGAACCCCCACTAATGTCTTACATTAGAGGGGGTTCACAACCCCCTCTAATTTAAGAGATCAGAGGGGTTGTGAACCCCTGCTATTTTCTTAAAAAAATTCATAATATATACATAATATATATTGTATACATATATGAACGTATTTATAAAATGTATAATATATTATATTCATATAAATAATATATATATATATATATATTAATTATGTACGTTTAAATATAATATGTATATATATATTTGCATAATATATTTGGTTAAAATATAAATAAATAAATAAATAAATATATATATATATAATATACATGTATTCAGATAAATATAAACAATTACAAATAAATATATAAATACACATTTTAGTTTGTGTGTGTTTGATATAAATGTATTTATAAATACATACATACATAATTTTATTTAAATATATGTAAATATATAATTTATAGAGGTGTATAGAAAAAATATATATACATATATATTTATATTTATATAAATATATATACATGTTATTTATTTAATTTATTTAAATATATTATGCAAATAATGTTTATCTTAATAAACTTATTAATATATATAAATACAATAATATATAAATTATATGTGTAAATTTGTTAATATATATTTTTATTAATATATATGCATATTTTATTAAACTTATTATATGTATTTAAATATATTATTGAAAAGCGCGACCGATTATCGCCTATCGACCGGTCAAATTTCTGATGCTCTGCTAATGTGTATAGCAGCACTCGGGTCGAATCCTTGGCGATGATACCTTTTAATAGTCGGTTGTTTTTAGTTAATTGTATTATGATTGGGGGGTTTGTTTACAGAGATTATGAAATAATTTATGGATGATGTTTGATTTAACAAATTGATAAAGATGGGGGTGAGTTCATCATTAGGTAGTTAAGCTTGTGATATCTTTGAGCTTTGATTTATATTGCATTAAATTAACACCCATGTCACAAGTTGACGTTGATTGGAATTCCTAAGTGTTAAAACTTTAATCCAAGAATTAACTTAACTAGGATTCTAATCTCAATCAATAATTGATTGTGGTAGTGTATTTATGGTTCCAATAATCCATATAATCCATATGTTAAACAAAACAAGTCATTAATCCATGACATGCTAAGTTCAACATACACAATGTTAATTTGAAGAATATTCATCGAGAAAAAGCTCTCAATCACTTAACATAACTAAATTATAACTCACCCCAATGAGAGATTTAATCATCTATTGAAATGATTATTAATCTAGTTAAAATAATTATGACGATAAATTAAGAAGATAATAAAAAGAAATGGATAAGAAAAGAGTTTTGCGTCGAACACAAACACACAAATGATGATGATAATTAAAAACGAACTTTAGATTAAATAAGAAAGAAAAATAAGGTAAGGGGATTAAACTGTATTTAAACTATTTTAAGAACATTAATATTAAACTACAGAAGGTGGATGATAGTAAGAGATATTAAATAAGAAACTTGCTTTAAAATAGAATAATAAATAAAGAGACTTACAAGATTACAAAAATGAAGAACACAAAAGTAAATGAAAACAAATAGAGGAGGAAAGGTCTCTTAAGTGAAAAATTGAGTATGGAAGGTCCTCCCAAGCCCTTGGAAAGTCTTTGGTCATTACAATATGTTATCCTCTCTTCTGAAATGCCAACCCCTTTGAAGGCGAGGAGGGGGATGTATTTATATCCCAAGGAAGTGAACTGTTGGCATTCCCAATCTATCCCTCCACTTGTCTCGATGATTTGGATATCTAGAAATCAGAATATCGAGATATCTCCTTATTGAAAGTTGTATATATTAATGTTTTATGACTTCTCTCAAAATTGTGTGTCATTTGGACCCATGGAGGAAAATTTATGGTGGTTCGATTAAACAAAGTTAAACCGTCCATTTCAATCCATGCTTTTTCGATGGCCAAAATGTGAATGGATTTTAGAATAGGAAGATGAATTCAAATACGAATTCTTTATTCAAAAATTTAAACCAACTATATATCCTATTTCACACTGAAAAATCTTAGCTTCATTTGATGATTAAACCATGAGATATGTCATGAATAGTGTTCAGATTTTAATTCCCGTACAGAATGGTGGGCTGGACTTCAAAGCATTAGTTGGGCCCTGAAATTTTTATCTGAGAATCCTTACACTGTCCCCCAAACCTTTTAGGAGAATGAAGGAATTTTAACTTCTATATTGAGCCCAGTAATTCAATTTTCATGTATGTTTCAGTTTCCTCACAAATTCCGTGGGCCTTCTTGTGTGGTCCATATGAGCCTTAAAATGGAAGAATTGGCCCATGATCCCTTCTAATGAAATGTTTTATATTGAATTAGGAATCCTAAAAAACAAGAACCAAAAAATTTTAATCTGTATGGATATATTTATAAATAAAATATTAAACTAACTCAATTGGAACACTTCTAAAAATGCTCAAAAATTATACTTAGTATTAAAACATTAATATTTCACACAAATTATGCACATTTGATATAAAATCCATAAAGGGAGTATATAATAAGTCATGAAAATATTAATAACATCAATTATGAAAATAATTTATATTTTAATAAACTTATCAATATATATAAATAGAATAATATATGTACTAAATAAAAAAAAATGGACTTGGGGTAGTGGTTTATGCGCTGGAGTTATACTAAGGAGAAGCATGGTTCGAATCCCACCTCGTTCTTTATTTTAGAAGCTGAAGCCCTCCAAATTTGGGGGATGGATTGGGACACGCACGTAGGACTGTGGGTGCGGATGGATCGGGACATGCACGACGAGGGATGGTCTAGGACAGGCATGGTGGGGCATTAGGGATTGGGGATAGGACACGCACGGAGGACCAGGGGACACACAGGAGAGGTGGGACATCGACAGACCAGGGGATGCACAGGAGAGGCGGGACACCGACAGACCGGGGGACAAACACAGACAGACCCAGAGACCGGGACATGGGAGACACCGGGGGGAGACCAACACAGGTGACCAGGGAAGGACATAGAGGAGACCATGGACAGAATGGGCTAAGACCAGGGGACACACAGGAGAGGCGGTTGGGACTTGAGGGGAATGGGGAACATGCGGGTTGGTATTTTTCTTAAACAAAAAGAGAAGCATTAGGGGCAGTTTTACACAACCGCCCATAATGAAAGAAACAATTAGGGGTGGTTTAAACCACCCCTAACACAATAAACAATTAGGGGTGGTTTGAAATCCCCCTAATCCCTTTATTAGAGGCATTTTGAGTTATAATAGCCTCTAATGACAACCATTGGTGGTAAATTTTGGATAACATTAGAGGGGGTTTAAACCCCCTCTAATGTAACCACTACTAAATTCAACACACATTTACCAGTGATTTCTCAAAAACCACCTCTACTAACAGTATGAGGGTACATTAGCAACGATTCCTCATAACCTTTGCTAATGTCTTTATAAGGGGTTATAACCCCTTATACAGTGGTCATTTTTTTATAGTGTCAGGTCAAACAACTCCAGAAATATTGCATGAAAAATTATGATTATTTGAATTTAAAATATTCAAATAAAAACTTAACTTCTCTTATAAATAATAATGATTTAATTTTTTGAAAATGAGCCTTTAAATCAGTCTTTAAATATCATTAAAGACATATTTAATTCTGATGATACTGTTGTAGAAAACACATAAATAATCCATAATTCAAAACTCTATATTTGACCAAGTCAATTGTAGGGTTTCTATGTGTAGTGATAAACTTAAAAAATATGGTTGAAAATATATGGTTGATTACAAAATTAGGGATGATGATCCCTACGCTTATTCCTTAAATGTAGGTTTTCTTCCAAAAGTAGGGTTTCTGATCCTTATGTTCATTCCAAACGCAGGGTACGAAAGTATGGTTCCTTACCAAAAGTAGTGCTCAAAAACCATACGTTCTACTTAAAATGTAGGTTATAAACATTGTTTTTAAAATTATTATAAACACATCCAAAATAATTTATACTTTCAGAAATCAAATAATCTTCCATGAGTTTAAAATCTGAAAATTCTTCTAGAATAAAATAATTATTCCAATAATTATTATACTAAAATTAACTTAAAGTAAATTCATTAGAAACATAGATGTGGGTGTTTGTGAGAATCAAAATAAAAAATAAATTAACAAATTTTTTGAATCAAAACATACCCAACACCTATTAATGACATGATTAACACATGATAATCATTAATTTAATCATTTAAAACAAGCATACTAAGAGGATAATCTTTTATTTAATTTTTTTTTATATTTAATATCCATGAATTATTCTTCTAATTATTTACAATTACGATATAAAACATTAATAAATATAAAATAATATCATTATGCTTCTGATATAATGATATTTCAATTAAAAAACTTCATAATCATCCATTAATCATGGTAGGTTTATGTTTGGGTTAGTTTAACCACATACTTGAAAATTAGTATACATTTATATCATGAATTACTATGAGAGCTTATTAACTATTATAATATGATAAAAATATGTAAATAATGTTTTTCTGGTTATGGTAAGGTTATAACAACATTTAACTTATTAATTATGAAAACACCTTTCGTTCATTAAGTATCACTGAAGAATGATTGTCGCTGATTTCAACCTCATGGATCATAAGAAAAAATACCATGAAATGAAATTATCAATTTTTAAACTATACTATAACATCTATTATAGTTCCTTTAATTATATTTTAATGATTAACTACGTAACAAGATGAATACCAACATTGTTTTTACGAAACTAGTTCAAAGTGATAAAGATTACTTACACCCGATGTTGAAAATAAGTAAAAAATAAATAATATATATATATACATATACATATACATATATATAATGAATATAAATGAGGATGGTAAATGGTTATAGTTATGAATAAGGTTCTTTATAATTTATTTAATTAACTTAATTTAATTATTTGGGATGTTTGGGGCAAGTACAGGATGAATCAGGACCAATGGAAGGGTTTTCATCTCAAATTCCTCTCTTTGAGAAATGTTTGGTATTATGAACCTAATTTTATTTATGTGGTGTATATACTACCTATTTGAGATATAATATAAATAATTATCTTTTATTAATTTTATTTTACTTTCAATTGCAATACCTCTCTTTCAAGGAGTTTTGATTAAAATGTTACTCAAGATGCAAGGGTTTTTAGTCTTAGTTCAGATTCTTTGAGACATGTTACATGTTATGCACAATGTTTCCTTTGTCTGATGTTCTATTGGTTTACCATCCCATAAATATCATATTATTTTTTCCTTGTAATTCATGGGATAAAATAATACAAATAAATTTCTTTTATTAAAATTTCTTTTGACTCAAGTGTTTACCCAATCATAAGAGTTTTTGGTAACTCATTTTTTGTTCATTGAGTTATGATTGTTCAATTGAACTTATTTTATATAATATGGCTACATTATACCCTTTGATTTTAGTATGTGTTATTTTATCATTATTTATATTTAAACACCTAAACCCCTTCTCAAATGTTTCATGCTTCATAGAGAATGTTTCCCGTAAGGGATATTGATAACTCAAGTCTTCTTTCATTGAGTTATATTGTTTTTTCATGAACTTATTTTGTCCATTATTGGGTTATTACACCCGAATATTTTATTATATGGTATTTTATAATCCTATTTAGTAAAATCAAGTTTTAATACAAATTAATGTTTTGTTACTCTTCATACAATATGAGTTTTGAACAAAGGTATATTGAAAATAACAAAAATGGGTTTTACTTTTACTTTCATATGTTTTTCTACCTATACTAATTTCTAAAAAATAAACATTATTTATTTTCAAGGATAATTATTGGATATTATTTTTAAATTAAAGTTTTATAAAATATTTTGAATCACCTTTTCAAAATTTACCTTTAAAAGTGACTGTAAATTTGTATTTTATGTCAATGTTAAAAATATTTTCTAAAATATATTTTAAGATTTCACTTCTTTTACCTTATCATTTTAAAAATGATTTAACCTAATGGGGTTTATGTTTAATGATATATATATTTTAACATTTGTGGTATTGAACCCACAATATCAAACAATCCAATTCTTGATCCCTTATTTTGTATTACTATTAACAGAATTATTTTGAAAATATGTTTTTTTATCTTTGTAAACATCCTTCTAAGTTTCCTTTATTACAATGGGGTTATTTTATTTTGATACCATCTACATTATTTATTTGTGTGACTTATGATCATGTTATTCTAGTATTTACTTTGATTTATACTCATTAATCTATAAGGTGTGAACATAAAATTTTACATAATCTAGATTGGATGACGTTCACCTATAAAGAATGCTATTATATTGGTATGGGAAAACGTATTTTCATTCCACATGTTGTTATTATAATACATATGATTATTGAAAATTTGACTATGTATTATTTTACCATCGAAAATATTTATCTAATTGGGCTATGATCATGTTATCCCTTTTTTTGAAAAGGTTGAGGAACAAGCCCCCTTTTTAAAAAATACAAAAGTAAACCTCTTTTAAAACTAGAAAAAGAGGGAACCCATTATAAGCAAGGAAAAATCCGTAAAATAAACAAGAAACAAAATTCATAATGGCCCCACAAGTCCAAAAGGAATCATACATCAAGAAAATCACCAAAAAAATCCTCATATCCCCCTTTCCTAACAGTGCACCAATGAGATCAGTCAAAATGATGCTCCAACACCTTTTCTAAGAAGTTTCACCATGATGGAACTAAGAACACTATATAGAACCTCTTTAACCAATATAAAAAAGCTGAGGAGAGCTATATGAAAGGTTCCAGGACACCCTTAACTCTTTCGAGCCACCCAACCTATAAATAATTCGATGAAATCACAACAATGTCAACCTAATGCAATGAAAAATCAAATTGAAAACATTGAGAAAGAGTCAAATAAAGGTGACCATAAATCTATAAAAAATGATAATGAGTGGCTAAATGATTGGTGTCATCACACCCATATCTCTTTCAAGGCCTCCCACTGAGTGACACCTACAAAATGTTGCACCACTATCTAAATGCAACGAGGAATAAACCAATGCACGCAAGAAAATTTGTATCCCAAAAAACAAACAGAACCAAAAACCACTCATTACACCATAACAGAGGACCAATGAGACCATCAACCTCATTATTCCCAACTTGACATATGACATAGAACCTTCATCACACCGTCACCTATGACTAATGACACCTAGTGGCCATTGTCATTAATAAATATTGAGATGAAATAAGATCTACAACAAAACACCTTCAATATTCACCATCGATGTCCATTCGGGGCCCACCACAGTGTGCCAGACCAAGGGCACACCAAAAATCAACTCCCCAAAACCCCCAATCCATAATCATCCACCAAGTTTTCTCCTACACAAAACATGTTGGGTTTTGGTGTATGCCTCTTCCCATAATAGGATAGTGTCTTAGAAAAGGCCTTGTCAATAGGTTTTTTCTGTCCAACATCATTCATTCCATTAGTTTGAGATCAATATTATTGATATCCATGTTTTAATTTATTATCAAGGATACAACATTCTATCAGTTTGAAGTTTATTTTGGCTTCATGTTGTTTACTTATTCCTTCCATAATATTAATTCTGAAACTACCTCAGTAGTATATTTTCCCTTACTGAGCATTTTAGCTCACACCATATTATGTTTCAATTTGTCCAGTTGTTGAATAAAATTATTACACATGATATTCCTAATGGGATATATTATGTGGATAATTTATGGGAGTTTTTGAATACTTTCTATAGATTAATTAGTTTCTTATATAATATTAAAAAATATACATCAGTTGAGAAATACACGAGTTCTCTTAGTTTAAGTTTTTTTTCTAATTATTTGAAGATATAAGTATGAAAATATCCTTGAGATATAAGAGATGTAATAATCATTATTTATTTTGTAATTAAGGATGGTTATATCTATTCTTGTACAACAAATATCAAAGTGAGTGTGTAAAATAAGTGTCTATGAGCACTAGATCTAGATGTGTGGGTATAGGGTGTCAAAAAATTCCCTAAACTCTTTACTAACATAATCTACTATATTATTATTCCTCAATAATTTCCTCTTTGATCCTGACTTATTCTTTACCATGGTATTACACTTCTGAAACATGTTAAATATATCAGATTTTCTTTTTAGAAAGTAAACCATACCTTCCTTGCGAGTCATTGATAAATGACACATAATATCGTGACCCTCCAAGGGAATGTACTAGTGCAGGCCGATAAACATCAGTGTGTACTAGGCCCAGCTTACTAGTCTTATATGTTTTGCCTCATTTTTCAAAATACACCTTCTTATGTTTTCCAAAGATACAATCTTCACATAATACAACTTTCACTGAATTTATCTTTAGAAACATTCCTTTTGTTGTCAACACCTTCACCCCTTTCTCACTCATGTAGCCTAACCTATAGTTATACAGTTGGGAATCCTTAACAAAATTTGTTGTTTCAATCATGTTCATGCATGTTTTTATCATATTGTACATGATTTTTTTATTTTATCCATGAGTTATAACCATATCTACCTTGGTAATATTACATGTACCACCGATGAATATATTGTTAAATCATGCATCATTAAGATTCCTAAAAAAAATAACACCCCTTCTTAGTCCAAGAATATACCTCACATTTTCCAAAATGAGGAAACTATCACTACTAGTTTTAATCCATGCATATACCTTCTCCACAACCTATAAGGGTTCATCATCAATAAGATATACCTTGATAAAATTTTCAAAAACATTATTTCTCAGAAAACCATTATCTAAAGTGGAATAAAAATATTACCTTGAGTATAAAATCCAATATTCCATTGGGCTATCCATGCACATCGACAAAAAATCATTAGTTCCTTCAACTGATGTGTTTACTATATTGGTTTTAAGTGTATTTTTTCCTATTAAATCCTTATTCCTTCAAATTATTATTTTAATTTTTATAATATCCATTTTATGGTGAAGTGGGAACCCTTAAAAGGAAAACCCCATGAAAAAATATCACCAAACTGAACAAACATCCCAAAATTCAACATTCAGATTTAAAAATTCTAAATTAAAAAAAACTCATTGAGCCCCTTGTCTTACTTGAATCGAGGCCACACAATTCATGAGTCATCCTCATCACTGTTGATCATCGACGTTGACACCCTTTGTGATTATCTCAGTGTATGTATCTTTATCTTCCTTCCAAGTTAAGAGAAGAACCAAATAATTTTCTCAATTCTCTTATTTGATTATCCTTACTCTGGACCAGGTCACACATGTTATTCATCTTCAACTTTGTACTTCCTAAATAACTACTCACAACTATTATAGTAGCTTCTCAATTGTTAGGTAATAAAGATAGTAAAACTAGTTCACATACGTAATTGTCAAGTGTAATTCCCACTGATGAAAATTGAATCATGATGGTATTGAATTCATTGATTTGATTAAAAACAATATCCCCTTTAATCACCTTTAGATTGAATAATCATCACATCAGGTACACTTTATTCAAAATAAAAATATTCTTGTACATATTCATGAGAGATTTTATCTACCCAACCTTCATATTCTACTATTTGATATTTAATTCCATGTTTTTGGACAACATAAAGCACATATCAACCATAATATATCGATTCAGTAGCTCCCACTTAATCTTATTCATCTTCATTGGTTTTTTACCCAAAACCACTAAGATTATATTTTTCTAATAAATATAATTCTATATTTTCATCCTCTAATAAATAAAATTAGTTCCTTTGAAATGATAGATATTAATCATTGAATTATTACATAAACACCATTCAATTTAAGGAAACCAAACTTGATCTTTTCAATTCAATATTTGATACCAGTTATTACAAAAATTTCTAGAGTAACAATGACAAAAAATTCCTAAAAGAAGAGTAAAAGGGAGAAAAAATAACAATAAGAAGATAAAGAACACAAATATTTAAGTGGTTTGGGAAATGATCCCTATGTCTACAGAGAGCTAGAAATTTCACTATGTTTAGGAGCAAAATTGTAGGGCCAATATCAGAGTTTCACATACACACAGAAACCCTCTCTCGGATAAGATTATAAAAAAATGTAGTGATATGGTAACCCACATTATTATATTGATAATAATCAAATAATAAGTCTATTTTGATATAATTATTGGTGGTTGGAAGTCCATAGATCAATAGATACATGTTGATGTCTCTACTCACATGCCGCTACAATACCATGTTGAAGTCCACACTACAACAGTGACCTATTGGTGTCATCGATCTATAGCTACTATAGTTAGTCAAAATATTCTACATTTGTTTATAGTTACTATAGGTCAAACCATGAGATTTTTAATTTGGTGTACAGTTTGGGTTTCTATCAGTTGGCCCAACTTCATCCAAAAGGATCGGGCTACACCAATCCAACATATACATACCACAAAAGCCTAAAATATATATTTTCACAACAATATCTAAAAATGAAATAAAGAAGGTGGGTCTATTATCTGTAATAATTTTATTTTGAGATGGATTATACTCATGGTAAGTGAAATATAGTGGTAGATGCACTAATATAGAATATGCAAAATCAGGAAATCCAAAAGTATAGTAGTGAGTGGTATCTAAAGTCTCTCTATGCCAAGATGCATCTAGATATTCATCAGTAATAGGGCTAAGTGACATTTAATTAATTTTTTCATTTAACCCTTATTTATCAATATGATTAAGAGGAGGTAATTATCAGATCTAGAGTTCTTAGCCCTGAGGTATAATATATATGGTGGGGATCCGCCACTAGATTATGCCATTGACAATGATGAGATTCTCCATGTGCATGGTCATGTCTTGGACCCTATGGATATATGGGAGGAGTTTATGTGAGTGTATCACACCTTTAAGTGGGAGTTATATCTAGGTATGACCAATTTGTATCGTGATATGCACCAACAATATTGGTGGTTGGCCCTGAAGAAGGGAATGGTGGGTTTTATCATACAATGATATAAATATCAACAGGTGAAGGATGAACATCAACAGAACACTATTATAATTACTGTTTTTACAAATCCCAAGTGAAAATGAGATAATTTTACTATGTATTTCATGATGGGGTTGTCAAGGACACCCTTGGGGTAGCGATGTAGTTTGTGTGATAGTGGATAAACTGACAAAGGTAACTCACTTTATAGTAATCCAAGAGACTTTCTTAGTGAATGAGTTGGGTAGGATCTATGTATAAGACATTTTGACCTTAAAATAGATACCCAAGAGTATTTTATCGAATATAGATGCTCACTCTAAATCATGGTTGTGGAAATTAGTATAGAAGGTGGGTGGTACACAAGTTCATCTGAGCAATGCATCTCATCCGTAGATGAATGGACAATCCAAGTGAATTATATAGGTTTTGGAGGAAATATTAAGGGAATGTGTTTTTTTATTTAGCATTTCTTGAGTGAACCACATGAATTTAGTGAAATTATCCTATAAAAATAGTTATAAAGATACTATACAGATGACACCTTATGAAGATCTATACAGTAGTTTGTTTCGTTCACCTTTGTGTTGGTTGGAGGCTGGTGATGCAGTGATGATTGGGCCGAGTATCACGTAGGAGACTTTGGAGTATATTGAGTTGATACAGAAGAAAATTATGACTACCTAAAGTATACATAGAACTTATGTGAACCAACGATGTTGACCTCTTGAGTTCAAGGTGGGTGATCAGGTATTCTTATGAGTCTCACATAGGTTGGGACATCATCATGTTCAATGATAGGGGAATCTAGCACCCAGGTATGTGGGTACATTCGAGATAGCGAAGAGTATTGATCCAATGACATATCGGTTGTATCTCCAATAATGTTTCAATACCATGCATAATTTATTTTATGTATCATTTTTCCGGTGGTACTATCCTAATTCGTTATGTGTGATCAACATAAAGGATTTTTATCTTGAGGTTAATGCATTATTTGAGGATAATTTATTGCATATAGATGATCAGAGTGAAATGGATCTTAATGAAAAGACCATTACTATGGTGCAGATGCAATGATAATAAGAATGTATCCAGGATGAGACTTAGGAGTGGAAGTCTGATATGTGGTCCTAATGGTTGGGGTTGTTCATCAATGAGGCTCAGTGATTTCTGGGGGATAAACTTAAGGAAAAATTGCTATATTCTGGGGATTTTGTAAAACTTTGACCCTTTCAAGGTAAAAAAATCATTAATGTTTTAATAATAACATGTGTATTTTTCCTATTTTAAAATATTATGAGGGTCTTTTGTGTCTTGAGATGCATTTTGGTGAGAGAGAACATGTCTGCAGTGGGAGGGATAAAAACTATAGCCCATTCACGGAGTGAATCATTACTTCACCTCATGCATTATTGGGTAGAGGGGAGAAACCCCCTGCCTCATATCATTCATGACCTGAACTTAATACATGTCATGAATTTGTATTATGTGGCCTTTTTAGTGAAAACAAACTTTTTTTGAGGGGGTATTTCAATAAATATGAAATGGGGGTTCTTCCTTAGATAGAAACGTGCAATTAAACTCATCCCTAGGTATTTCCTCTCTTGAAGTGGGTTCTCCCTCATTTCTCCATGGGTTCGACTACTATCTATTGTGATTCAAATCTTGTAGTGAGTCTATCAGTCAGTCTCCAATCCTTCTAAGTTTTTTCAATTATTATTTGACCATTCCTTATTTCTTGAATATTATTCTATTTTTCCATTTTCTACTAGATTATCACAAGGTATGTGGTTTTAAAGCTTTTCCCTAAAAGTATTACTATTTTATTGGTGTGTGTGAAGTGAGGTTGCACTAATGTACTATATACTAAACCTAAAATATAATTAAATATCATTTAGACCTAAATCATGATAAAAAACTCCTCTATTATTCATGAGTATTTTGTTAGTATGTATATTGGAACTTTTTCCACCCTTCGTGGTGTGTGTGACCCTGGTAATTAATTGGGTAGTTAATGAGGTAACCTTAGGGGTGCCTGGGAGTTGAGATATGATTGTGGCTGAGTGACCAGTGATGTATAGGGAATACTCTAGGGTCTTTTATACATGATTAACATGGGAAACTAGATATATTGAATTGAATTAAATTATTTATGAATTTTTGGTGCACTTAAAATTGGAAACTTCAACTTTGAATGCCTTGGGGTAAGTGCCCTTGGGTTCGGTGATGAAACCTACTACCTAGAAAACCTTAGGGTAAATACCCTTAGGGTGATGGTGCCTATTACTTGGAACACCTTGGGCTAAATCCCCTTGGGTTTAGTAATGGAACATTATACTTATAACACCTTGTGGTAAATCTAATTAGGTTTGGTGATGACTATTGATACCTTAGAAAGACATGGGGAAATTTACCCCTTTGTTTTGGCACTATTTTATGATCTCTTGTGAACAACTAATATTACCCAAGGGGTTAGATTATGTGCCTGATGATATTCTATTACATACCTAGACATCTGGCTTATGTCGAAGCAATTATGAACGACCCTAGGTGTCACATCGGGACCCAAGGATCAAAAGTTATTATTTATTTATTTATTTATATATCATTCTATTATTTTAATATTCACCTCAATATAAACTTATTAATCTGACTGGATTTGATTTAGATGTCATTGGTGGTTTCCTATTGAGTCTTACTCATACCTTACTCAGGAAACTTTTTGGTACCCGAGCAGACTTCATAATTGAAGGTCAGGACAAGGGAAATCACTCTACGACTGATACATGATTTGGACTTTCAGCTCAGAGTATGAGAGATTAGGACTGACTTTGGACTTATGACCATTTTTATGAGTCTTCCTATTTTGTATTTTTGTTCCATTTTGGATTTTGTATTTATGATCTAATAGGGTATGTCTGATTGGAATTTTAGAAAATATATTTTGATATAACATAATTTATTTTTGATTATTTATCAACAATTTTCTCTTTTTCTCTTCACTTATTTATTATTCTATATGGGTGTGAATGATTTCCTTTATTTTCATTGTTATTTATACTCTGATATGAAGGTATAGTCTCCCCACCATACCACTATAAACCTACATTTATAGTTAGCAACCTCTGATGTATGGGGAGGTGTGACTGAGGTCCCAGTAGCCCTCCAATTTGGACACTTATGAGTGTTCATAGGCTAGGGATTTTACATGAATATACATTGAAATTGTTTTTTATTCTCCACACCGGCACCCAAAATTTGACCATTTAAATATTAATATGATTTTGGAGCCCATGTGGATGATTTAGATTATCCTAGGTATAGTTCCTTTGAGTGATGACTCTAGTAGTGAAAAAAACATGTATTCGATCTAAGTCAAATGAGTTAACAATATGATTTTATTTCCCCATAATTTAATACACACGTGATCCTTGGGTTGATTATTAGGAAGTTCATCATCTAAGATGAAGTTCTGACATCGATTATGGCCTGAAAATTTTAAATTCCTATGCTTCACATGCTTCTGTTGTACAATCAGAACCAACAAGTGGTATCAGAGTGATCGTGTTCTTAATCAAGTCTAATTAAAATTATTTTTTCATGAATTCAAATTGAGGGAGTCAATACAATCCCAATTACATGAACGATGCTTCGATATGAGGTCAGATGGTTGATTTATGTTCATCCAAAGATCAAAGAAACTATTTTTGGGTTGAAAATTAATTAAAATGGATATATATATATATATATATATATAAAATATTCAGATCAATAGAAACTTGTAGTTACTATTCATACATGGGGAAGTTAAGTTCACTAAGTGTGGAATTTTTTTTAAACAAAATCTATGGTATAATCTTTGGAAAAAGGGAAAAAATAAAAAATAAAACTTGGCCCCCCCCATTGATTGGGGGGAACCCTCTTACGCCCACTAGTATAGCGGGCATAATAAAAAAGTGTTTGTTTATTTTTTTAATATCTCAGTGTATTGTGTTCCACCATCATCACTCCACACACCCCATGGGTAATGTATTACTCATGACCTGACCACCCAACTAGGTCGCCCCAACCCAGGCTAGACTAGGTCGGCCATCCTCAACCAGTACGGTCTAGTCTAGGCCCAAATTGGATCTGGGACCCCTATAGGGTTTAACAATATATATGGGAGCCTAAAACATTATATAATTTTTTTATAATTATTTTAAAAATATAGGTAATTTTATAAAATTGGTTATAATACTGGGAAATAATTATGTTATGAATTAAAATTAATTTAATTTATTTTAATTAATGATAAATTTTCTTGAGTAAAATTAATTGAAAATTTAATTTTATTGTAAAATTTTATTGCATGAAGATTGATCATGATATATATCAATAAATATATGTTCAAATTATCCATTTATTTATTTATTAGGAGGTGATTTATTGTAATAATTAATTTATAAATGATGGTTTATGTATCATCCCTCAATCTCATTATATGTATAAGGTCTTATGCATCCATGAGTGATTTTATTAATGTGTACTCCACATTCCTGAGACCCCATAAAAAATTTGTGAGTATTTATATATAATAAGGAGTATAAAATGAGATACATATCACACCAAGACATTAAATAATACCAAAAAGGAGTTAGATGCATTGGATGGGGTGAGTACTGCAACTTGAGTGACCTATGACTCATGAGTTACCCATATGGTCTAGGTTGGTCCATTTCCACTCGATTGATTAACCATTATAAAAATACTCATGATCACATTAATTTTATATATTTATGCATGGTATATTATTTTTTGAACGTGTTATGTTTACATTATCACATAGAATAATAAATGAGTATGAATAGATAAAAGAAGATTAATACACAATGAATGTTTTCTATTTAAAGAATGGTTCAATTATTAGTGTGATCACATAGAATAATAATATTAAATAGAAATAGGATTTCCTTCATTGATACAAACAAAATCCCTCTAAGAAAATATTAAGTCAAATTCCTTCCATCACTTGTGTTTGAATGAAACCATACGTTTGAGGTGCCTATCAGCCATAGTTTAGGGTGCCTCTAACTATTAGGGAGTTCATATGAAATTAGTTAGTAAACTTAACTAAAATTAGCATCAAATAAGTATCCATATCTTTATAGATACAATTTTAGAGGCGAGGTGTTGAGTATTTCAAGGTTATAATTAACAGAATCTATGAATTCACTCAATTGATGAAGGAACCATGCGTTCATGTGGTTGGATATCCAAATGGATACCTTAAAACTCTTCAAGTAGTGGTGTGGAAATATCTTAGACAATGAAGAGATGGGTTAAGGATACTTTCCACTAGAATAATCTATTGACTGATTATTTTGAATGTAGTAGTTGATGCCTATTAGGATTTTATAAAATAATGGGAGATATTTAAGAAAAATATATCTATAATTTCAAACAATCGGTAATCAAGATAAAAGTACTAATCTGCTAAAAATTATTTTTTTTAGAAAATGGAAATTAATACCATGGAAACACTATGATTAATACTAAAAAAAATAACAATCCCTAACTGGAATGAATTTCTGAGAGTGGTGCGGGAACTTTCACATATTACTACTATATGAAAGAAAACAATATGTGTTGGATTCTACAACACCAGTTATACCACATCATGAAGCAAGTGAGAGTGAAAAGGATGTTTACTAAAGACACATGGATGATGCATTAGATTTTTAAATCATAACACTATCATAAATGTTCAATAAATTATGAAATAAATGTTAGGAAATGGATGGATATACCATATTTTCTCATCTCTAATAAGTTTGAAGGGAGAATGTTGAGTAAGAAATGACTGAGGTTATGATTACACTAAACATGCATAAATTGAAATACAATTAACAATCTTTCAATACATCCTATTTTTATATCCTTTTCACCCAGTTACTCCAATTTCAATAAGTAATATAAAATTAATAGTATATAGAAACAATTTCAATATCTTTTGGGTAAGGTTTTCTAAAGTTAATAAGAATAGTACATAAAGTTAAACTTTTAGTTATTATGGTGAACACCATGGAAAAAAGGTTGAAACCCCCCCGAATATTTCTAAGTCAATGGAAATTTTATAATGTAACTATAAGAAACCAAATATAAAGAGGGAGAGCATTGAACAGGTGGCTATTATTTTCACACATGGAAAGATAGGTCACTAGAAGAAAAATTTAAATGATTAAAAGAAGAATAAAATAAAGGCTTCTATTTTAGGTATATTTTTTTTGAAAGCGGGTGGCCTATATCCAACTTATGTATGTATTTTGATTACCATTATAAGTATATAGTTTGATATATACACATGTTTATCTTACCATAATAGCGTCGATACTTCTTCATCCACTATATTTATAGTAATGTCCTTAGATTACATGAAATATTAAAATGTTATAGTAGTTCCCAAGCTGTTATGAGAACCTAGAGATACCATGAAACTAATCTTAAAGTTATGTCCTATGGTCAAGATACATCATACTTTCAGGACATATATGATGTATGACCATCAGGTGTTGGAAGCTTATAAGTATTAATACTTCTTCTCATGAAGTCCATACTTAGTGATATTGAATAGATGAGATCATGAGGAAAAAACCTCTAATAGAAACACCACATGTTTTAGGTTTCATTGGTTATTTATATCTATGAACATTTTTATTAGTCTCCTCACTTGAGATTATTATCAATGTGTACTATTTAATCTTATAATTTTATTCAAGGAAAAAACCATGACATTGAGGTCATGGAGAGGTATCTTATGTTTGGTGTGTCTTTGGTGGCATGACATTGTTTGAATGATCAAGATTTAATTTTCTACTTTCAAGTTGAGGAAGTTATTTCTCAGGACTTTTTGATCAGGATGGAAATACCTTTAATAAATCCACCATGGTAGAAGAAGATAAGTCCATCCAGTTAGTCCAGTGAATAATAAATCAAGAATGGATGATGACACAAGCTATGCATCCTTCTTTATGAGATATTGTAATATAAAGAGATTTTATTACATGAGGAGTTTTCATTGGAAAGTTTTTCATTACAATGACTATTATTTATCTCTTCAGGGGCCTTGATGGGTTGTTAGACTCCACTCTTTATCTATGAATAATATTTACTACTTTTGAGAAAAGGTCTTATAGGTTCAAACACAATAGAATATTCAAAATTCTACCCTATTCTAGTGAATGAGAATATAGGTCATAGTAGGATACACCATGGGGTCCGAGATGTGTCTGAGAATAAATGATCACCGATGAATAAATAATTTTTTTAATATTTTACTAAAGAAAAATTAGGTTGAATTTATTTATTAAAATCATTCACAAAGTATTAAGTGAATACGTGGAAAAATATTATATAAATAAATGTTATTTTAATATTCAAGGTTCATTTAATATTGTGGGAATTATGAGTCGAGTTAATGACTTAGTTTTATCACATAAAATATTTATTATATATTATAATTAAGTTATAAAAATATAAATGAAATTATGATAAAGTTAGTTCATTATAACATGTCATTTACTATTTATTTAGTGAGTGTTTTATATATGTGGGGGGGGGGGGTGAGAAACCCTTTCTAGGTGTTTAACCTCTGCTATATAAGAAAAGATGAACTATTTTTCATGGGAATATTCATTCCCATGATTTTGAGAGATCCTCTCTCTTCCTTCCCACGTCCTAGAGAGAGGAAGACTCTTTTCAAGCATTCGATCCAAGATTACCTTCACAGATCAAAGAAATAGAGTTGTGGTGATCATCAGAACATCAAAGGTGTCTCCAGACCTCCACACTAGAACCCATATTCTGATGAATGACATTCCTATAGATTCTTGAAGAATGTGTGGACAATCTAGAGGGTTTTGAGTTTAGATACTTCAAGCAACGATCACTGATGATGAGTAATAGTTGAAAATTTCTTTGAACAGAATGTGGTGATCACTTGATTAAATTTTATGCTTAAATAATTCATGTGAGAACCTTATAACTTTACCAGATCTCAGATTGTTGGAGATGATGACGTTTCATCACTTAGGTGATGAAAATTTTTAAATCCCCAGCCCACCATCTTACACTGTGCACCATAATACCTAAAATTGGTATCAGACTGATCACATGAAGTTTACAATATAAGAAAAAATTAATTTACTATAAATTAATTAGAGGAATTTGTTTTGGTTCCAATGGTTCTCACTGCACATCCATCTGATCTCGAATGGCCAAGTTACAGACTTTTTATGAAATTTATTCGGATTGAGACATGTTAAATTTAAAGAACCCAATGTATATATATATATATATATTACATTTTTCTGGAAATTTCCATCAGGATCAATGTTTTTTAAGCTACCCAGTTCTAACCAAGTTCCGATAGAAACAATAATTTCTAGGGGACATTATTTCCACACATATGTGGAATTATTATTATTTTAAATATTTTTTAAAAATCCTAAAACAATAGGCTTAAGAAATTATGGGGTGGATGGAATAATTTTTAAGGTCAACATAAAATTTAAAAAATAATAATTCTTTTCATAGGGTGGGGGTGGTGAGTTGTGAAATAATACACAAAGAATCAAATGGCGGGGCTTTTCCTCTATCCAGTTAATCATGTAAAAAAAACAAAAAAACTTTTAATTTTTAAAATAGAAGCTTATAAAGGAAGTTAACGACATTCTTACCTGCCCGTGTTGCCTCTATCTTGGACGCTAGAATTACCTCCTACTTGTGCCACCCTGGCCACCTCCATAGACCACCATGAACTAGCCCGCCATGGCCACCTCCCCTGCAGCCGATACCCCTATTGGAAATTAGAGCATTCATCATTACTCCCAAAATTTCATCCTGGGCTGTGTCCTCCCAGCCATGGTCATTTTCATATCATCACTGCTCTAGTATGCAACCCTCAGTTTTACCCTACCCCTGCCGACACTCATCCATCCAACAACCTGCCTTTGGCCCAACAACCTCACATGCCCCACCACCACCCTTAATTTTCTTATCCATGACTTTATGATAACCGAGACTCCTAGAATGACCCCCTCTCATGAATGACCACCTGGCCTAGTGGTGAACCGTGTGTTAATCAAGGCTCAATCAATTAAGAATGGTTCGGGTCAAGTATTTCCCATATAGAAATGAATATGCACTGTTCCTACCCATGTTGGGTAGCCTTGTACGGGTCTGACCAACCCAAAATTGAATTTCACAGGGTCGCCCGACCAATAACAATTGTGTGTGATTATTATAATAATTAATTAGTTTTTTGATGGTTTGTGCATCATATTTTTTCATTTTAATATGTATAAGGTCATGTCCATCCATTAGTTCTTTTGTATGTATATTGCACTTCCCAAGATCCCCTTACTTGTGTATGAGTATTCATGTACTATTGACGATGACGTTGTAAGACATGGACAATGCCAATACAAGGTGGATTCTCAAACGATAAGTAAAAACATTGGACTGGGGGTGAGTTTCAATACGAGTCAGGACCCAAATCAGGTATTATACTCCAAGGTCACGATCGATCCATTGAGTTTAATTTGATCAAACAATATTAGATTCTCAAGACCAGTCAGTTATTTTATTTTATTTATGCATTGTTTATTTTTTTGTGAATGTGCATTCTTACAGGAACATATAAAATAATAAACAAAAAATACATAAATATGTGATGAATGTTTTCAATTAATGCATGTTCAGTTGTGAGTGTGACAACATATTATGAACATATTTAATATAAAATGAGTACATTCATTGATAAATAATAAAAAACCCTCAAAGTAATATTAAGTCGAAATGTCTTCTGTCACTTAAATTTGAACAAAACCGGGTGTACGTGGTGCTTATCAGCCTTAGTTGGGGGTACATCCTACTATCAGGGAGTTATTATAAGAGCGATGGGTTGAATTAACTAATGCTTCAAAAGAAGTATCTAAAGATAGCTTTATACTACTTTAGAGTCAATACATTAAGGGAACCAAGGTCATGATTCAAAGAAGTTAGGACTTTACTCAATAGTTCAAGGAACCATAACTTAATCTGGTTTTTCATTCCAATTCTCACCTAAAAAATCCATGAGTAGTGGTGTATCCAACAATTAGAATATGAGGAGAGGTTTAAAGGATCCTTTCCACTAGAATACTCAAGCGTATGGGTATTCTAGATCTAGTAGTGAGGGATACCGAGGTTTGATAAAATAGTGGGAGACATTTAAAGATTTAATTATTTAATCAATAATTTCTAAACAGTAATCAAGATAAAGTACTAAATGATAAATTTATTTGTTATAGATAAAATGGAAATCAACCCCACCATTTCATTTTCACTACGATCAATTATGGATAAAGAAAATATCCTGGCCAACAATAACTTCCTAGAGTGGTACATGCACATGCACATAATACCATGCCAAGAGAGGAATATTTATGTGGTGGATTCATCAATTCCAACTAAGTATCCTCATATAGAAATAAAGGAGGATAAATAAAAATAGAAAAAGTATGTATATGTTGTACTAGATGTACAATGTATCATTTTTTCATCTATGTCTAGTCAATTGTAGAAAATTCACGAGGACAAGGATGAAAACAAGATGCTTACTTGTCTCCAGTAGTTATACTAGGAGAGAGTAAGGCAAGAAAGGTATGCGATATCAAGTGCACTATATAAGTGAATACTAGAATAAAATAATCATGAAAGACCTCATGTACTCAATATGATTAGGTACATAAATAGACTTGATGACCTTGAGTTTAAGTTGAACCAAGAACTAGAAAATGATATCATTCTTGCCTTTTTACCACCATGCTTTTCAACATTTATTGTTAATTAATATATGAATAACATGAAAAAGGAACTCCTGGATCCATTGAATTTAGTTATCTAAGATGATATAGATATAAATATTACCAATTCTTTAGTACTTATGGTGAACAAGAGGAGGAAGGGAAAGGTGAAGAGGTTTAAGGATAAACACAAGCTGAAGAAACCCATGCACCATCCTTCCAAAAACCCAAAGATACAGAGGGAGGGAAATAAATAAATTACACTCGAATAATAATTTCAGAGTTAGGAAAATGAATAAAGGGTATGCTTCTAGTTCATATAATTTTTCATTGAATGCTATTTGTATTTATCTAAAAGGTGGGTATTGGATACAACATGTGACTCACACATTTGTATTCATATGTAGGAACTATGTTAATTCCAAAAGTTTGAAAAGGGTGAGGTGGACAACCAAGTTTCATATGGTGAAAGTCTATAAGACTTGGTAGTGAGAGATTATCATATGAATTTTCATAGTGCTTTGGTTCTCGTATTGAAGAATTGTTATTATGTTCATTCAGTTACAATAAACATAATCTTAGTGTCAAGTTTAGGCACTATGGGATTTTATTTTATGTTTGAAAATAAATATTTTCACTTTTATAAGGATAAAATATGTTATGGTATATCACATATTAACAATGGATTTTATATACTTGAACTCAAAAACCCTATAATGACAATCAATGAAAAAACTAGAAAACACGAATCATTTAACACCCGCTTATGGAACTTCAAGCTTAGTCATGTAAATGATAAGCGTTTACTGAAATTACATCAAGTAGGGTATTTAGACTCAAATGAGTTAAAAACCCTAGATGTATGACATGATTGTTTACAAGGTAAAATGACCAAATCACCCTTCTCTAGGAAAGGAGTAAGAGCCATTGAGTTACCAGAATTGGTTCATATTGACATATGTAGTCTATTTACAATAGAGGCAAGTGGTGGGTTTGCATACTTCATTAATTTTACCAAAAAAATATAGTAGGTATGGTTATATCTACATAATTAGGTATAAGTCAAATTACTTTTAGATGTTTAAGGATTACCAACATGAGGTAGAAAACCAGCTTGGTAAGAAGATTAAGACACTTCACTTTGATTGAGGTAGAGAGTACCTTAACCTGGATTTCAATGGTCACTTAAAGAAGTATGGGATAGTATCACAAAACAATCCTCTTTATACACATAAGTGGAATGGTGTTAGTGAAAGGAGGAATCAAACCTTTCTAGACATGGTTAGATCAATGATGAGTTAGGCGACTTTTCCATTACCCTTTTTGGGATGCACGTTGCAAAAAATGACATATAACCTTAACTAATTACCAAATAAAGAAATATATGGGATTCCATATGAGTTATGGTGTAGAAATAAATCCAATCTATCACACGTATGTGTATGGGGATGTGAGGATTTTTTCAATACTACACCTGGTGACAAATAGGCATCCCAAAGCATGAAGTTAATCTTTATAGGTTATCCTAAAGAAACCAAAGGATATTAACTATATAACCCTTCAAATAATAAAGTGATTGTGGAAATACATGCCATATTTCTAGAAAGGGAACAAATTTCCAATGGAAATAGTTGGATAAATATTGGCTTCAATGAATTTTATGCTCTAGATGTAAAAGAGTTTGTTCGAGAACAATCTCCATAAGAGATAGTGGGAGATGAAGATGTCCTTGAGATACGAGTACTGTGTAGGTAAACTCAAGAGGTTAAATAAATAGAGTGATATGGTTTTATTTTCATTGAGTTAGGTGACACATTACCATTATAGAATGAAGAACCAATTACCTACAAGAAATTAGTAGAAGGAATGTATGTTGCTAAATAAAAAAATTACATGCATTCTAAGATGGAGTCCATGTACCCAAATCAATTTTGGATTTTAAGAGACCCTCCAACTAATGTAAAATTAATTTAGTGAAAATAGGTATTTAAGAAAAAGTTGGACATTGATGGTAAAGTCAATACCTATATTGAATGACTGGTTGTGAAGGGTTTTAAACAATATCAAGGCATATAACACAATGAAACCTTGTCACCAATAGCGTTGCTAAGATCTATCAAAATATTACTTGAAATAGAAGCATTCTATGATTATGTGATTTAAAAAATGGGTGTTAAAACTGATTTTATAAATGGTAAGTTGGTTGAAGATGTCTATATGACTCAATTTGAAGGTTTTATTAAGGCAAAGAGTGCCAATAAAGTATGAAAGCTATAGAGATCCATTTATGGGTTGAAGTAGACATTAAAATCATGGAATGTTCATTAATGCAACCATAAGAGATTTTGGTTTCGTGAAGAAAGAAAGTTATCTATGTTTCTATAATAATTTTAGTGGGAATTACATAGTTTTCCTTGTCTAATATGTTGATGACATATTATTAATAGGAAATGAAGTACAAGTCTTGATGTTAGTTTAGACTTGGTTAAATGGATGCTTCACCATGAAAGACTTAGGTAAAGAATCCTACATCCGAGGGATAAAGATATATTGAGATAGATCTCAGAGGATACTTGGGATAAGTTAAAGTACATATATTGAGAATGTACTCAAAAGGAATAATATGGAACAATCCAAGAGAGGTTTGTTACCAATATCACATGGTATCAATCTCAGTAAGAAAATGAATCCACAAACATAAGAGGATATTGAATGAATGATTAGATTCCATTATACCTAAATAGTGGGATCTATCATTCATTCCATGAAATGTACTAGGTTTGATGTTTCATTTTATTTAATCATGGTAGGATGATATCAAGCTAATCTAGGAGAGACATATTTAGAAGTGGTAAAAACTATCCTGAACTACTTGATATGTACAAAAGATATATTCTTGGTGTATGGAGGAGATTAAGAACTAGTATTAAGAGGATAAACTGATTCTAGTTTCTAAATAGATTGTTATTATATGAAATCATAGTTTGGTAATGTATTTTTTTTGAATGGTGGTGTAGTGAGTTGGAGAAGCTGAAAGAAACCAGTGGTTGCTGACTCTACAGTAGAATCTGAGTAGATCACAGATTCTGGTGTTGCTAAGTATGTGGTTTAGATATGCATATTTTTCATATATATTGGTGTTTTTCCTAACAGTTTATACCTTATTCTAGTTTATTATGATAATACTATAGAAATGGTTATTTCCAAGGATCCCGAGTCGCACTAGAGGAAAAAGCAAATACTTTGGAAGTTTCATATCTTGATGAATTTTATTTAAAGAGGTGAAGTCAGAGTTAACAGATTATCGACAAAGGATAACACGACATACCCCATGACTAAATCCATATCTTAGCAGAAGCATGATTCTCATGTGATAACTAGAAGGTTGATACATATTAACAATTGGATATAGAGTAAGTGAGATTATTGACACTACTGGAAATGGTTCCTAAGCCAACGGAACTATACCCGTTGTTTCATTAAACCATGGGGATAGAGTATTTGATTGAAGCCATACCCACATTTTTTTAAAAAACTATTGGTATTTACCCTTGAATATTTAGCCTCCCTCCATCTCTTTCTCCCACTCCCACTTCGATGAGCCCTCATACCCTACTATGAGCTCTGGAATCCCCACCCCTCTCCGCCTCCACCTTGAACTCGACCTCCCAGCCTCAGACTCGACCTCTCATCCTTCACCTTCCAACCTCTACCTCCATCTCGACCTCCCAGACTTCGTCTCTGCCTTGACCTCCCTGTGTCCACCTCCACCTCCACCTCAACCTCTTGGACTCTGCATCCTGACCTCCATCTCCCAGCCTCCGTCTCTTGGCCTTTTCCTCCAGCTCGGCCTCCCAAACTCTTCCTCTATCTTGACCTTCAAGGTATGTGTGGTTTTTTGGTTATTGTTTTCTCAAATTTCTAGATTTACCTTCAACCAATATCTTCTATATGTCGCAGAAACTTATATGGGGTATAATAAGATGATATATGGTTTATATGGATAATTATTGGTGTTTACCTTGGATCAATGTTTGCGAGGACCATAACTCTTCATTTAAAATATAAGTTTTTGTAGGTAGCTAGATTTCCTCTGGTATGCATAACTGTACAAACACCTTTGTGTAATGTGTATGAAGTGTCCATACCAGGTGTTGCTGGCTTCCCTACTGAAATTTCTGGCAAAATATTATATCTTGATGTATGCTAGTGAGCAAGACAAGAAATAAACAGTTTCTTAAGCCTTTTTATATTTGATTCTAATCTGTTTTTTCATATGGTCTTACTCAATATGTCTCACTTTTGGAAATTTAGAGTTAATGATGATTGTATTTTAGGTTTGTGAGTCAAAAAAATTATGCACCCATTCTTGAAAATGGAGTTTATAGTCCCAAGTATGTTAATAAAATGAGTCAATAATTGTAAGGATAAGGCGTACGACCCTACTTTCTGCAATGAAGGTTTATACTCACTTTATTAGAGACATTTCATTTACAGTTTCGTGATCCTTAATTGTACATGTTCTAATTCCATCCTCGAATAAGTTTTGGCATGAGGGTTTACTCCTGTCTAGAGAGATTCTTTGCTTCATCATCTCTGATTCCTGTGAAACCTCCATAAAAAATGTATGCAAACAAAATTTATTATATATGGTGGCATGTATTTGTGACAACATGATGTAATTTATTTTCTCACATGCCTATTGAAATATTTAAAGGAGATTAATTTATGAAATTTTGATTTATTATCTTTTATTTCTGCGCAACCTTAGGTTTTATACTTTTTGATTCTATTTTTGTGTGTAAAGTTTCTTAAAATTGGTGCCTATTTTCTTAAATATATTCCTGATTGTTTTTGATTTTTTGGATGGAATTTTTTAACTCAACATGCATTTCTACCTTGTTATGAAAAGACACAGGACCAATAAAAAATATAGCAATAGGATTAGGTATAGTTTGGATAGTTACAATAGTGGTAGGTGTAATTGGTGCCATAGAAGAAATAGGCCATGGAGGACTGTAGAAAACCAAATCCTTACCTATAAAATAAAATGGAACAAATGTAACTTCTCTAGATTCTAAACATGATTCATGTTATGGAGATTTATAGGTATGTAATATAGCTTCCTTATAAACATTATACATTAATATTATGAAGCATTGATGATTTATAGATATTAGGTAGAGAGATCATAAAATCATCCCCATAACATATTGAGATAGATTCATGATTTGCTTCAATTTTCCACCATCGAGATTGTCAAGATTTCCCACTCTATCATTAAACAACTCATCTGTTCCTACACCCATATTTCTAACTGCTTCCCTGGTGTCCTGGAATTTACCCATAAGATCTCTCATGAAATCTTTCATTATCACTGGTGTTATCAATGATGAGAATATTCTCTTCTTATACAGTAGTGATAGCCTTTTCTAACTTCCCAATATTTGATTATTTGAACTCCCTACATGTTAGTAAACATCAAATGAAAGGATATAAGGAGGGGTACTTTCTCTTTAATTAGACCTAGAATGTTGATAGATGTCTCTCTACTAAGATCTTCTATACTTCCAAATTTATCATTGGGACAATCCTTAATTCTCTTTTCCTAATTTTGTCATCATTTATCTTTGTATACAACATGATGTTCTCACTCTTCTCAATAGGATTATTGTGTGGGACCTCTTTTATTGAATGTGAAATAAAGTGAAATGAAACCTTATATGCTAGCTTATTATTATATTACTTTTTTCTTGGTAGGAATGTCATATATTCCTTTGCAACATGACCAGTTACCTTCCATCTCCCACCCCCCGCCTGCACCTCTGCCTCCGCCTCCAACCCCGCTCCCACCTCCGCCTCCACCTCCGCCTCTGCCTCCACGACTGCCTCCGCCTCGATGACCGCCTTCGCCTCCGCCTCCTTCTGGCCTCTACCTCCTGACCTCAAAAGGTATTCCTATTCTCCTTAAATCTTCCTTTTTTTTCTTTTCTTTTAATCCATGTTAATGAATTAAATATTTTTAGGTGAATCCCACCTGAGCATGGTGGAATTAATCTTGTATCAAGGGTCTATCTATTATATTGTATAAAGGAGGCTGATGTGGGTATGTTGCAAACCATTTTTCTCTATTTTCATGGAAGGTGACTAAGGTATGTTGTGTCCTAGGTTTTTATATATTTTTGGGTGAAATTTTGGGATACTCTATTGTAGTTATCTGGTATTTTAGGATTGTAGAATTTTGGGTTAACTTTTTGAAAATTGATTGCATTGGTTTCTCTCAAGTATCAGTTATTATTTGATTGTAGATATTATATAATTGAGTTTATTCAGTGATAGAATTTAGTTTGTTAATTTTTAGGTGATTCTTGAAGGTTGTTTGGAGTATGAAAGCTCACCTATGGTATTATTATGTGATCTTGACACTTTTAATGAAAAATTCATAGGACACATTATGACTCACTGGGATTAGGTAGGTGATTGTTTCATATTGTTCATGTATCTTGATAATGGTATGCCTATGATATTATATATATATATATGTCAAAGGGTGATTTTGATTGTTAAAAAACCTCGATAGTGATTGATATTCATTTTTATTAATTAATAATATATTAGATGTTCTCTAAAATAGATTATTGTGTGTGACATAATTACCATGAAAAACCAAACCAAACCAAACCAAACTTGTACCTCTCCAAACAGAACTGACATGCATAAACCCATTCTAACCTGATATGAATTGAGTAAAACCAAACTGTATTGAATTGAATCAAAATTGAATCAATGTAACTTGATCCATAATGGATAGAATAAAACCAAATAAAAACTATAATGAAACGTTTTTAGAAAAACAATCAAAACTAATCAAACCTTACTAGAATAAATTTAAACTTGAACAACCAAAATAGTTATGAATGATAAAAATCAAGAAAATATATTTCAAATAGAAAAAAATTGAATGAAACTAAATTGGACCAAGTCAAACTTATCTAACTTTAACTAATATGATATTACAAATGATGAATCAAATTAGGAAAAATATAATGAATTCAAACCAATATGACCACAACTGACATGAACTAAACCAAACTAAACCAAACTGATATGAAACAAATGTGATAAAATTGAGTTGATTAGAACCCAAATAAATGAAATTGTCCAAGATAATATAATTAAAAACAAGATAAAATAAATCTAATGAAAATGTCCCAAACAAACTTATATCGAACAAATCTGAACTAAGTTGAAGCTTGAGCCAAACTGATTATATACCATTAATAGGAAGAGTAATTCTTAATTAATAGGACTCTACTATTTTACAGTATCATTTTGAAACTTTGATCTATTTTACCCTTGCTTGCAGGAATATGATTGGACCCATGAGGTGTTGTGGTTCTTATATGTTGGGCGGTGACTTGTTTAATCACAAGAGACAGGTATGTTGTAGTTGGGTTTTTATTTTATTTTCTTTATCAAATTGGACACTTAGGCCTTTTACCACTTTCTACGGATGGAGGGTACTTATATTCTATGAAGGGGGCTAGAAGGGCCCTGGAGGCGGCTACGTGGTTTTCTTTGTAGGGGATGGAGATCGGGGTACTTGAGGGATTAATAGTGTGTTTTATTTTTGTATGCTTTTTTTGTGTTGCTTTTATTTATTTTCTTTTCCTTTATCATAGATTTCTGACATAAAAATGGGTCATGATGAAATTTTATTTATTTTCCAAGGTTGTTTTAATTAATTTTTTGTTGGATAAATCATTCCTAAGTGGCGATTCCCAAACTGAAGCCCATGAGATATTCCAAAAGAAAACTAACCCTGAATGATCAAACTATCAACCAAATTCATAGGTAGGGGATACAAATAAACAATACCTAAAAAAAAACCCAATAAAGAACAATCTACTTTTACACTAGATATTTCTAAGGTAGGGTCTCACATCAAAAAACATGAGACATAGACCCTTATGTGGTCATGTACCTAAAATACCACCATGTTGTCCCTTCACAAGGAAAAAACACATTCTTTACTAAGATAGTCAAGGTTTTATAAAATACACATTTTGAAAACCAAGTAACCATTAAAATTGGGCCTTATTTCATCCAAAACCAAATGGAAATCATTTCACAATTCAAACCTTTGGCCCTTACATGACATGGTTATTTTAAAACGTCTCCAAAACTAATTTCAAAACAAACACCACTTGTTTTAAAACCAAAACACATGAGTATTTTACTTGGTTTACCCGAAATAGGATACACCAAAGTTTTTTCAAAGAGTCAAAATACTTTATACTCACTTTATATTGATATAAGTTTCAATCATGATCAGTTCATGCTAAGACACAATGTATTTATAAGGTTTATGGTTTTTCTACTCCCTACCCAAGGGTAACTCTCTCTTCTTCTCATTCATACACTGCTATACGGAAGGTTTTTATTAGTTTATACACTTGAGGGTATCTTCAAAAATTTATTGACATTAAGGTATCTTTTTTATCAGAATATGTTACTAATTCAACTTACATCCTTGATTCAAGAATATATTCTCTATTATTCTTCACTTTACTGCGCTTCCAAACTTCTAAAGTTAGATGTAAAAAATTCCTTGTAAAGAGTCAAGTCTATGACTTATAAAGATAGATGAGAAGGACCTCTTGATATAAGGTCCTATTATTTATCTTCTAAATGAATAAAATAGAAACAATACCTCTTCTAGATTAAGATTATTCAACACTATAATATTCCTTTTTTACTATATTTCTTCAATAATCGGATATTTCAATAGTTCTTCTACATCTTCAAGTCTCTTCCTCTAATGAACTAGATTTTGCAATAGTACTCGTCTATCCTTATTGGATCTCTTATCCTCTGTGTAAAATAGATATGAATTCTTTCTATCTTTTTTCTTATCCCAAAAATGGATATGCCAATATTTTATCGTTATATTTAACTTTAAAACTGTTGTGTGAAGTTTTATGATTCTATTTAAAAATCTAACCCTTTCATCAATGGTTGGGATCAATATTCCTTCCTCTAATCCTCCGGGATTAAGCCATGTGTCCTAGTCATTTAGAGTTTTCAAAACACACATCTTTAAGTTGATTCAAACCCCAGAATATCAATCCAATTCTTCATCTCTTTAAATTCAAAACAAATCTTCAAGATATTCTTGAAAATGACTTCTCATGACATTAAATTCTTCACTATAGTGTGATTCACTTTGAATTCATCCAAATTTCAGCAAGAAAAACCTCTATTGTGACATGGAAATTTATTCAATAAAAAATATACAAAATCCAAATGAATATTAGGAGATTAACTTGGAGAAAACATGAGGATAAGAGGAAAAAACGACACTAATTGGCAAAGGAACATAGAAGATTAAAATTGGTATCTATCCACTAGGTACCCATTGAATTTTTTCATCTTGACAGATGTTTTAGAACAACTAGTGTTTTTCCAAAATAGCTTCTAGGTTTCTTCCTAACACCTTTAAAATTAAAAATTCACCGAAATATATGAGGTTTTCAAAAAAATTTAAATTGTTTCATGCTTGAAAAGATTTGGGGTGTTACAACTTCCCTGGTATATAGTTTCTTGTTCCCGATCTATATCTTCGAGCATCATTGAGCCTCATAGGAAAAAAAATCTGACCACTGCACCTTCATATAAAATTCACACTCCCATATCTCCTTCAAGGTCCACTTATGCTACCACTTCAATCATACCATAGGAACCATATTTTATTGAAGATTATTCCCACTCCAATCCATAACAGACACCAGCTATTCCACAAACATTATGGATAAAACTTTACATACTCAACATCGATCACATGACATGGAACGTGATGGTATCTCCTAAGATAAGATACATGATATACATCATTAATAATCTAAAAATTATGAATAAGAGCTAACAAGTTTGTCACTATACTCATCCACCCCACATTCTTAGATGACCCCATAAACATGGGCACCAATTTCCCCTACCTCCATATATGCATGTGTTTTAATCATGGAAAGACTCATAGAAATGCTTGGTCACCCAACTCAAAATCTAGATGGAAGCTTCACCAATCATCATATGAACTTTTACATCTCTAAAAAGTTTCCAAATACTTCCTTATAAGATAGATATGATCTGACATCTCCTATATGAAACTTTTCTAAATAACATTTGATTTCCTAAACTCTTACCAATAGAGAATTATTCTCCACCACCTACCATATAAATCCTCAAAGGGTTCCATCCAAATAAAAACATGATAATTATTATTATATCTGAACTCTCTATGTTCTAGATAACTCTCCAATGAACCCTTGAAATAAAGAACACATGACCAAAACATACCCTCCAAGATCTTTATAGTATACTTAGACAACCCTTTTTTAGGATGGATGAAAGTGATGAAGTGGATTTGGATATAGAGAACCTTATGTGATGAACTCTTATTGAATAGAGAATATACTAAAGTATAAGATATTAAACCCATATCTCAAACTATTAATATCCCTACATCACAATATTTAATAGTATTCTAAATAGCATGTAACTAGACAAAGCCTATTCCATATTATCCTTCCCAACTCCCTTGCGAAGTATCAACCTACTGTACATTGTTGAAGTTAATGATTAGACTCCATTCCAATAAAACTATTGAAACACCTTGGTGCCAAAAATACTCTATCATACACTAGATAGTTTGGTTTGAAATTCCTAGTAAAACCTTAATTGACCTCTTGATAGGGCTTATGACTTGTTAGAATATCACAACCGGGGGCAAGGAAGTTATTCCCTTATCACATACCCAAAGTGGAGTGCCACACAACCCTAAATACAACAATATCCCCAAAAGAAATACTTGAGGTTTTATGAATCTACCTTCATTCTCTTATACAATGTCAAAAATAGGGTGAATCTTCCCACCAGTTCTTATACGAAGATTTCATTCATTATTAGAGCCACCACACACAATTTTTTTCTAGGGAATTACACTCATCTAGAAAAGGGCCGGTAAATGCCTCATGATAATTGGGTTATCTGGATTGACTTTTCAATCTCTACAATAAAAAAACTAAATGTCCCTTGTATGACTTTCAACTTTCAAACATATCGCTCCCAGAAGCAGGGTGATTTATCCCTTGTCTGAGACACTAAAGGGAGTGCTGCATAACACATATAAAAGACATCTTCCTATTTTTCTTCTTCATACTCCGGTTTTATAGGCTTGAAAACATTTACCATTGTCAAATATGCGATCTACTAAAATATATGAATATCCATATTCAAACTCTCCTTTCAAACTCATGAGAATCTTGACATTAGAATATTTATTTAAAAAACTTTATTTAAGAACCCAGTATGCTGAGTCTTCATTAAAAACTTTCCTTAAAATCAAATATCGAATATTGCAACATTTTATTCTTCATTTAAGACTCTGAATACTATGGAATCTATATTACCAAAAATCCTCATTCAAAACATCGCTGGTATGAGAACCGAAAACTTGATTCATGAAACCATCTGAACCATGCAAGAGTTTCATTCACATGATACATGTTTTTCCTCATGAACACTTCCTGTTAGCCTGCTTATCCACACCTAGATCCACAGTTACCATTCTATAACAGCTTCAAGGAAGCTTCTGACTCCCTATGAAACAATATTTATATAGGCCATTGACATGTTGTGTAACCTAAGCCTACTAAACCAGTTAAAAATTTCTCTAGGATTCATGTATTTTAAATCAGTTTTAGATTTCAGATATTAAGATCAATTCCATCTTTAATATATCATCCACCTCTTTAATTCAACTAGTGAACGTGATCCACATCCAATTTTCAACCTGTATCAACTTTCATCCATGCTCCAAAAACATATCAATATCTCCAAATCATGAATGTCATTTCATTATGAAATTCTTCCATGCATACCTTCACCCTCGGTCCTCTTACAAGACTTCTTCTTTATGTTAAAACATCGAATTCACTCTTCATATATATATTTTCAACACATCTTCAAGCAATAGATCTTTATTCCATTAATATTGACAAAGCCCATGCCTCTTTAATCAAACATACCTCATTCATACCTCATATATTTTCCATAAATCCAACCAATCAAGCCTTGGTTGCAACAATACCCCCTTTGGATGATCCTGTTCTTGAATTAGTTTCCTCTGGTAGAGAGGTTAGTGTCCCTCTTCCTCCTATTCAATAGAAGGTGAAAAACACTATCTTATGGGATGATATAGTAGAGGAGTATCATCAAACCTATGAGGTAATTTATTTTAAAGATTATCTATTAAGGGTCATCTCTGATGAACATCTTGGAGAATCATCTGAGCATAGTAAAGATGAAATGAAATATGAAGCAAATACTAATGTGGATTCCAATTACTGGAAAGAGGAATGAATGATTTATTCAAAGAACCAGAAAGGTAAGTCAAAGATAGTAGGTGACACTTCAGGGAAATCCAAGAGCAAACCTTGAAACTTGGTTTCTCACTCCTATGCCCCTAATTTGGGGAAATACCTTTCTAGTATTGGATTGACTGCTAAGGACTCCAATAAGGCAGTTGGTGAATCTCAACCTCTTGTAGCTGTTGTTTGCAGTGTGCAATCAGTACCTATGATGGAAAGTTGTTCTGCATAGGGAGGTAATTCTAATCTAGCCTCAGTTCAATCTTTATCAAACACTCCTGCAAGTACCTCTCATATGGACAGTGCATTTCCAACTAGAAAACCAGTGAGTTGTGACTTATTCAATGTTCATATTTTGGATGTTGTGATTTCTTTTACCTTGAAGAGCTCTGATGGACTTGGTATCGATTACAGTCCAATATCTATGACATTAAACTAGGAGCCTATAGTTCATGCATCATGACTTTAAACTACTAGCCTCGGTCTAGGCAGTATGAACTTAAAAATATGTGCAACATCCTGATCATATAACGTTAAACTATTCCATTCATCGTCTTCATCTGTATGATGTAAAAATGCAAGTCATTCTAGATCCATACTAGAGAGGTCCTGTTTGGAAGTAGGCATGATCTCTAATCAGACCGATGCACTATCCTAATATGTTTCCACCACGGTGGCATAATTTCAAGAGTGTTGGACTCCATTCAAACAACCCATGAATCCACCCTCCACATTTTTCATTCCCTTTATTTGGACCACTGTCCTCTTTCATGGCTGAAGGAACCCCATAACAGTATGGATTCTCAGCCTATGGATCACTTACTATCTTGGACTAATGTTATGAAAGACTAATGGATGAAATTTTGATTCAGGACCCATGTTTCGAACATGGTTAGTGGTCAGCCCTCATTTGTTATCCCCATATCAGGCTAACGTAATAAGGATGATGTGTTTTGAATGTGGTCAATAGTTATCCTTCATTGTCATGCCACACCTACAATGTAGCAAATTTTGGGTATTGTGATTCACAATTTCCACTCCCATTTTTTTGGATTGATTCTAACACCCCTGGCGTTACCCTGCTCATGCACTAGAGCACGTTAAGAAAATGACAATTCGACTGCTCTAAGAACTCCCTTCTCCAATCAGGCCTCCCTCTTTCTTACTGAAAATATAGATTGATTTTTCAAACCCCAGATGACCAAATCTTGGTTATAAATCTCATATTCGGATGGAATAATGATGCGTTCATCCCTTGTTTCTCACATCGGGCACAACGCATGTGAGCTTAGGGACCAGTCGCTGGATATTTCACGAATGTGATGGAAATGCAGTAAACCAAAACAAATAATGGAAGTCATTCATGTAGTCAACATAAAAAAGAAACACATGAAAGTACATTTATGAGTTTACACACATTACAGTACCCAAGGATCAGCCACTCTCATGGATGGGTTGACCTCTTTGATAGAGCGTTCCTGCTCCGCCACTTTCTAGCTTGTGGAATCCAGGATCCGCTGTCACTAGTTTAGCTTCCGATACTCCTCAGTGGTGATGGGATGTAGATCATTAGATGATATCCAAGCCTGCTCCTCATCAGCTCAGATGATATCCATCTCTTCAAAGGCTCGCCTCATATATTATTCAGCTTCTGCCAGCTGGGCCTTCAGGTGCGATATGAGCTCTGATTGTGCATCGAAGAAAGCAGAGTACTCATTCGCCCACACCTGAAACCGCTGAATCGCATTTTCGGCCTATTAAAGCCTTTTTATGTTCACTGATTTCCTCCACTGCCATCCCAAACCAAGGCCAAAATTATGCTCCCAAATCTTCTCCTCCATGAAGTCTCAGATGAGCATACGAGGATGATGTGCATCCACTCCTCCAGTGCATAGTTTGCATAGCTAGGAATGAAGCCTCTCTATTTGTTCTATCCATTTTGTTTGAGGGGTATCCCATATAAAGCACTTTATCAACTTCTAGGACTATAAATAGATGATTTTTATATCCTCTTCATCAGAAGCTGTATCATTCCGATTTGCAGGGTCAGCGGGTTCATATATAGGGAACACCTCCAGGAACTCATCAGCAGGATCCTCATCCAGTGTTTGGTTGGGTAGGTTAGGACATTTGATTGATCCCCATAGTCGGATTCCACCTCAATGATTTCAGGATCGATCCTACTGACGGTCCCAACTGTGACAGGGAGTGCTGTAGTTTGGTCAATTTGGACGTCCTCTTCCACAACCACTAGTGTTCCCCCAGGAAAGGCAACACCAGGAACTCCAAACATACTCACCAAGGCTGCCCATTCCATTTGAAGAACTTTGCATACAAAAAGTTCACGAACATCAGTTTACCTTTTTAATGGATTACGATTACAGATTTTGTAAAGAATACTTACAGAGATCGAACCATTGGTCTCTCCCCTGAGTTGTTTCCATCGGGAACTCGAGGCATGGACCTCCGTATATGTTTGTAAAATTATAAGACTCTGGGATAACCACCCCAGGTATTGTGGCCATGATAAGCATGATAATTTCCATTGCCGTGGGTGCAGATCCTGAAGTTACTATAGCTTCATCTACCATTGCGCGAGAGAAGGTATTGTGTATGAGGCCCTCCTATATAGATAAGATGTTAGTTAAGAATTCCTAAATGATTTGGATAACGAATATGGGAAAGTGGTTTAGAGTTTTACCTCAAGATCCTCCGCAAACTCTTCCAACTCCAGGTTTGAATTTCCAACCTCACCCTCCTCTAGAGGGATCCCTCCACCGGCCTCTTCCCCCCAGGAGGACCCTTCCAATTATTCCAATAGAGGTAAGATCTCCCTCAATTCAGTGGCAGACAATTTTAGAGGGTCCGTTTGATCAAGAAACACCTTCACTAGATCCTTCATTGGACGCAGAGCACCCTGAGAGTGCACAAAGTCCTCCATCTCGATAATGTACTATTCCCCCTCTACCTGAGACACCGTAAAGCCAACCCTGGTAGGACCGATCCCTGGAAAATACATCCCAAGATGGTTCAGATGGTTCCACATCTGGGAAGGGTTGAAGAATTTTCTATTGACATCCCAGATGTACCAAGCCTCTAAGAAGATAGAAATCTCAGTCATATCTATATAGTGAAACTGTTTCCCTAGATCCTGAGTGGGTATCCTACAAAACCCCCTGGGTGGCCTTCCCTCTGGATGATTTTGATCCTCCAGCACCACCGGGTTCGCTGCTGCTGCCTGCCTCTCAGTTGGTGCGAGTCTCTCCACTATTGCATCCCTGCCACCATAGGATGTCCTTGCTGCCTTTCGACCCCGACCTCAAGGTTGGGGGGGGGGGACCCCATCACTGGCATGAATGGTCTGCTGCTTCAGCATCCCCCCCAGGTAGGCTACCTCCCAACTCTTTCCGTACTCCTTCACCAACCTGTAGATAGTTGTGGTTGGAGGTATCCCATGCCACATCTTCCCATACTATCTTATGAACATGAGACACATCTACCTCATCACACATAGGTGATCCTCATGGATCAGTCCTAAGTAGACCTGCGAGGTGATCCTCTGCATACACCAGAACTTCCTCGTGAAATGGTGTGGGGTGTACGACTCACAGAGAGGCTCGTGGTAAACCCACACCACCAAGACTCCACCTCGAAAGGCCAAGAGGTAGGACCAATGCTCCTTTATTCCCTAACTGTCATCGGTGAAAATGCCTGTTGGCAATGGGAAAGGGTGTAAGTTTAACTCTTCCACCTTCCAGACCCGGTTCAACACCAGTGGCAAGGTCATCTTAGTAAAAAAACTCCCCACTGCGTTCAGAATAGCTGGTCAAAATTCTGAACCTAGAGGAGAAATGGGGTTCAATTATTCATAGAATCCCCTAATATGCATCACTATCTACCCATACAGAAGATGGAATGGCCCACATAACCTGTGTGGCTTCTTTCCTTCACTGATATGCCACAACACCTTATACAGCTTGATGAGCATTAAGATCCCTAGGTTGACCCCCTCCCCTGTCTCCAACATGGAATCCATGATGAACGTGCTCAACCACACACCCATGTTTGTGTCCCTTACTAGAAGAATCCATCCACAGATGAGCACCAACATGAATTCATCCAACCTAACCACCGATTGCTACTCGATGCTGATACTGAAACCCCAAGTCTTCCACCGGCTATCCTCCAAGAGTCACCAGTAGGAGCACTCCTTGCTGTGCTGAACCACCTTCAGGCAGGTTGGATACCTCAATGGAAATTTCCCATCTATAGGGGAATTCAGGAACTAACTAAACCACCACTTAAAGTGGAAATCCATCACTGAATTCTTATCCTCCACCGACACTAAGTCCATTAATTCCATTTCCAGCGAAGAAATTTGTCCCGGGTCCTCCGAAGTATTCGCAGTAGGGCGGAACTCATCATACATCGCCCCCAGTATCGGGACCCCCAAGATTTGGTGCTAGTCCCAGAGGTTGATAAAACCTCCCCATAGTAAAAATGAGAAGTGTTATTCCTCGACGAACGCCTTCTTAGCAACTCCGACATCAACTAATTTGGCTGATAGATGTGGAATTGGGAAGCCTAGGCTACCTCATACAGGACCACTCGCCTCAGGTCCACCCCAAACTTATCGCATGAGGCACATACCCAGTAAGCCCACGCCTATTCATCTGTGATGTTGCCACCCTAGTGCATATCCCACTCATCGGTCCACCCCTTCTATGGGTTCCCCAAGGCCACCTTCAGAATGGTGTGGTATAATGGGGGGATACCTCTGGCTGAAATACCTTCCCATCAACATTGTTAATATGGTTATATAGGTAGTCAACATTGAAAGGTGTGTGATCCTCCCAAGTATGAACATCAGCCACCCTGAACCACTAGCGATGACACGACGTACTTCTGAACCAATAAACTGACTCATACCTGCTCGCTTTAGGAATGAGAACATCACCCCTTAGGTAAAATACGTATAGGGGAAGACTTTTGAAAAAAGGATAGTTCTTCTGACCATATGACAATAGCTCCACCAGATATTTCTGGTCTGAGTGGTTTTTCAGACACTCCCCAATACCTAGATTATCAACCATCTCTTCCCTCTGGGTAGAATCTGCAAGGACCCCCTGACAGCATCCTGGTGAGCTATTTCGTCTCAAAGTTTTTGAATTTTTTGTTCTAGATCACAAATCTTAGTCACAGATATAGTTCGCAGAGCTCGGTCATAGATACAGGTCGTAGAGACCTGCCATTGACTTCATAGGCATAAGCTGCGTAGCACATGATCATAGATTCTGAAGACTCGCTGTGCGCCGCTGAGAAAAAAGGATTGATTCGCAAAGAGAAATCACAGAGCGGACATGGATTTTCAAATAGAGAGTCCAAGCACAAGAATACCAAGATGAGAAAGGAAAAAAGAGGGGCCAAACTCTTATATTTATAGGTGATGACCCCCTTGGCTTCGCAACACGCCTAGCCATGACCAGCTTCATAGTGCTCTCAGCCCGCGCGTCGCCTCTATGCATCACAACCCTACTTCACGATATGGCTTTGCAATTGGACTAATTTTTTTTGGAAATTTACCCTCAGACTTAGACCCTTATTTTCTCTATGGATCCAAGTATGAGGGAGGGAATTTGTTGGCACCAAAATATTGATGTAAAGGAAAAGAAGCCAATGAGTAAACTAGGGAATAATGTGCTATCTTGCGAAGATCCTTCATGGCGCACTTGAGCACTGAGGCCTTTGAGGAGCCTCTCTACACTGCATCCAGTGAAAATTTGAAGCCCCCCTCTATGGCTTCTGTAGAGTAAAAGAGGTGGGAGGTTCCATAGTTACGAAGTAATTGACCAAAAGATTTGCACTGCATTGGGAACCCGATCGGCTCTGCAATCCCTTAGAACTTTATAGAAGCTTCCGCAAGCACCACAAAGGGAATTCCGAAGGGCTCTGCACCTAGGAGGGGATGACAGTTGACTCCATGGTTATGAAAAAATTGATGGAATCTACGGCCGATTATAGAGTTCCATGTGGATTCACGCCAAGCTATCCGAGATTCGCGTCGCCTCTTACCTATAAATACCAGGCTCCCCTCGAACTCAAAGGACGAATACCCAGACCTTTCACCTTCTTAGCTCTTAAATTATGAATCACCTTTTGCTATGTGAAACCTTGAAAAAGATGATATCTTTTAGGTACTTGAGCATTGATAAGTAACTTTCCCTTAGCTCAAATACAACCCCTCTTCAAGTAGGGATTCCCTTCACAGAGACCATGGGCCATCGCTAAGGAAAGAGATCCCTAAGAGGACTCAGATCTTCATAGAGCACTCATGCTTCGCATAGTACCTTCCATACACATGTGAACCACATTAAAAGGCAACATCACTATGCTTCGCAAAGTACATTTCTTTGTAGTGCTATGCTTTGCACGATACCCATGCTTCGCAAAGTCCTACTCTGCGAAAGCCTTTCTACTTTAAAAATCACCCTTCATATGCATCTATACCCTATGCCCATTCTAGGACACTCCACTTCGTGAAGTCCCTCTACTATGTGGAGCACTAGAGCTTCGCAAGGTCTTTTCCTATGAACCCATTTGCTTCACAAACCCTTATCCCATATGACCCTCTAGGTTTGTATGAAGTGACTTCAAGGTCCCTTGGGTGGTGCTTCATATTGTGTTGATTAGCCTCATGCTTCTTCGCATGGGCACACTAACGACTATTTCTTCTTTGCATAGCCATGATAACATGAGCCCCTCAATGGATCACTCCATAGCACTACCTCACCACGACATTACTGATGCCTTCCCTTCCCCAAGGGTGGGTGGGTATTAGTTATGTAAGTCCTAGGGGTGTGGAGTGAACTCGCCTTGTCTGAGCTGTAGGATGTTAAACTGCCAATCACCCTCATCCTCACCATATGACATTAAACTATAGCCTTGCCCCATGCAATCTACACGGGGTGCCCCATCTTGGACATTATCCACACCTGCTCATCTCCATGGGAGTGAGATCTTACTCACATGGAATGAGATCCCCTTTGCTAGAGTGGCATCTATCCATGGGGAAGGGAAACCATATTGGTGTAAGCCCCTAGCCTTTCTTATAAGAGGTATCATCCTTACTCCTCCTTTCTTATTATATGCCAAAAAATAAATAAGATACGAGCATCGAGAACTTTGTTACCCCGTCCCTCTCTCTCAGGGATTTGTTGCCATTGGGCCACCATCCTAGAGTAAGTCTCAATCTCCAACTCTTTGGGCTGCTAACCACATGTAAGCCCCAATCCATTTTTCACGGATGTACCTTTAATGATGTGATCGTCAGGTCTTTGCTGCCTCTTGTTTCTCACACCAAGCATGACTCATGTGAGTTTAGAGTAAGCACTGACCATGGAATCCTTCCTGGGTTTCCCTAAACCATATTCACCAAGTCCCCTTCTGAATTACGTGGACTTTGATCCTTTCCCCTTTCCGAGCAAGGTACATAGGAATCCCCCTTGAGGTTCAAGACTAACACCTATTTGTCCCGACCTCTTCACGTTAGTTCAATTTTTCCCCGCACAACGTTAAACTACATCCTCCCTTATGAACTATGTGGACTTTGATCGTTGAACTTCCCAAGAAAGGTACATAGGAAGTCTCATTGAGGTTCAAGCCCATCACCCATCAAAACCGACCACTTCACGTCGGTTCACCCTTATCCCACATGACGCTAAACTGTATGCCCCCATTTTCATCCTGCATGATGTTAAACTGTATAACTTTGAACTACGTGGATTTTGATCCTTGTCTCCTAGGAAGGGTACGTAAAAAACCTCAATGAGGTTCAACCCAAACCAACAACAATCCATTGTAGTCCCCAACCAACATTAATCTATTTTAGTCCCTGACCAGAGATAAGCTATTGTAGTCCCCGACCAACGGTAAGCCATTGTAGTCCGGGACCAATGGTAAGGCATTGTAGTCCCCGACCATTGGTAAGCTATTGTAGTCCTCAACCATTGTCAAGATGCTGTAGTCCCCGACTAGTGGCCAGCCATTGTAGTCCCTAACCAATGGTAAGCCATTATAGTCCCCTTTGTTGGGACCCATATCTCCGGTCTCCCCCCCAGGCGTTAGATCAACTCTCAGGCTACTAACCACGCCTAAGACCCAATATATCGTCGGGTCATTGCCCTATGTGTACACACCAATTCTATGCCCCAATCCTGAACTACGTGGATTTTGATTCCCTGCCACAGGAATACATAGAAAGCCTCCCTAAGGTTAAATACCATCACCCATGTCCCATCCTTGTCTCTCCCTTGAGCCTCTATGCTTCAGGAAGATCATGCCTTAACCCGAAGATTCTATTTTCTCTGGGTCCCATCCATACGTCCATTCTCACGGGCTACCTCCTCAGGTGTCCCACTGCCCCACAAACTATGTGAACTTTGATTCCCTGCCAAAAGGATACATAGGAATCCTATCTAAGGCTCACGAAAAACATCACCATCATTCTCAAATCTGTTCCATCTTATTCTCCACCAACTTCTCTCAACCATCCATATCCATCCCGATTCTTACCCAAAATGTCGCATCCTAGTGAGATCATGTCATCCACCTTCTCACTGCCCCCTAGAAGTACCTGGTCCACTAACCACGCGTAAGACCCAACATATCTTTGGGTCTCTATCCTTTTTTTACACACTAATTCCATGATTCGCCCTTCGAACTACATGGGTTTTGATCCCTGTCTTCTAGACATGGTACGTAGAAAACCTCCCCGAGGTTCAATATCAATTGATGGAAAACCTTTGTGTCTTCTTTATAGGGACCCAATCACCCTCGAATCTATATTCATTAGATGTTGTGATTCTTATATATAATAGGACTCTTAGGTTCTCCCTCCAAGGGCTGCACCCATCTGATCCACTCTTATCAGTGTTCCGATTTGTTTGATATGTTTCCACAAGACGTTAAACTCGCGGCATACCCTGTGTTAAGCATGGGAAGCTGAGGAAAACCTCAGAGACATGACTATGGAATATAATTCCCCACACTTGACATTGGATTCCTTGGGCTTCTACGCCCTCAATAAGCCCTATAATAAGGGGAAGAAACCCAAACACATCAATGTTCCAACGTCCAGACATGCCATCAATGTCCAACGTGACTACTCCCCCGATTGAAGGTTTCTTCCCTAACTCGACCCTTTGGAATGTCCAAACAAAAGTAGTGTAATTAATCAGAATCCATGAAGACATGACACTATGAAGAGTTTCATGAACATCGTCTTAAACTTTAAGGGATACCCATACTAGATAACGAGTTCCGATGAGGAATCCATGGAAGGAGAGACCGACATCCCATCATCCCATTTGGATCAAGGAGAAAACGTCCTTGAAGAAGTGATGGATGTCACCCACCTTTGGAAAGAAAGAATGTGGGGCCATAGACCAGCACGTCCTCCGATAGATGGATGCACACCCCGACGAAAGCGTCATAAACACACACTGAGAAACTTGATTAAATTCATCAGTTTCTAATCCACAGACAATAACATTCATAACTCTCAAATGAATATCATATCATTTCTCTTGATAATCATTCCATTTTTCCAGATCTTATTCAATATTTTCATAGGGCTTGACTACCTTTAAATAAACTATTATTCCAAGATTTTTCATATAAATAACCATACGTGTTTTCTAGTATCCATAATCATTACTATTAAAATTAGGTGCATAGATCATTGAAAAACCTTCTCTAAGACCACCCATTAAAATTTATCTTCATCTAAATCTTTAACTATGAATTTCTAGAGGAAAAATAAATATAACCACTTGATACCATCATTTTATACCACTTGTTGGTATCATATAGAAATAATGATATATTCAAGGATTTATAAAAAGTAAAATATATCAATAGATCCTTTCATATGATACCAATTGTTAGTATTGAATATTAAAGGATTTTAAAAAAATAAATATATCCAATAGATCCCTTCCTATGATACCAATTTTTGGGTTAGAATGACAAGGAAAAAGATACAATAGGGGGTGAATTGTGTTTCTTTAAAGACTTGAAAAATTTGAAATGTCCCTCTTGAAATTAAAGTGATACTTTTATTCTCTCTTAAATATGAGTGAGAAGTGGAAAATAAATAAATAAAGTAATATCATGAGCATTGTATAATTGTTTGGGGCATAGGAATCCCCTAGTATACTCCAACAATGCTCTACTCCATGATCTTGATGATTTTCACTAGTAGGTACTTTTATGAAGAAATTTTTATATATGAGTTTAGGTAGTTGACACCTTTAAAAAAGGATTTTATAGGGAATTCTAGTTATTTTATAGGTAATTGAAATATCCATAGTTTAGTATGAGAAGATGAAACTCCATTACAACTGAGTATGAGTAGTCAACACTTAAATAATAAATATAAAGGTTGAGGGCAAAGCCCCAATTTATTTTTGGAAGACTTAAAAAATAATATATTAAGATGAATAGGTTGAATATTAATTCATCTCACAGTTTCAACAACAATTGATATATGTAAAAAATAATTAATAAAGAACAGTAGTAAAATATTCTTCAACGTCAAACAAGATTCCTTTAAATAATAGTAGATAAAACACCAAGTAAAGTGCAGCTCTGATAAGTGCTTTGTCAAACTGTAACAAAATATTAACAAAGAAATATAGCTGTAGCAATAGTTGGGTCGATCAAATTTATAAGTATAAAGAAATGTATGTTTCCAAATCATAGCTTTAGAGGCGACAAAACATTATTATTTTAAAATGTGTATCTATCTCTTTAAAAGAAGAAACTCTCAATATTTAACATGACATTCGAATTGCTTCAAACTATAAAAAAAAGTACATTAGAGGGGGTTATTTAGAGGGCGTTATGCATAACCCCCTCTAAATTAATTTTCTGTAACATTAGAGGGGGTTCTGCACAACTCCTCTAATCATCAAATTTAGAGGGGGTTCACAACCCCCTCTAATTTTTTTAGAATTCTTTTAATATGTAGTTGGAATTTAGAGACGACTATGTTAAAATTGTGGCTACTTTAATAATTAGTGGCGATATATATTTAGTTACAAGCACTATATATTCGGTTAGAGGTACTATATGTATACACATACATACATATATTCAGTTGGATTTTAGAGGTGTTATATATATATGTGTGTGTGTGTGTGTTATACGGAATTTTTTTTTTGAAGAAAATAGTGGGGGTTCACAACCCCCTCTAATGTAAGACATTAGTGGGGGTTCAAAACCCCCTCTAATGTAATACATTAGCAGGGGATTCAAAACCCCCTCTTGAACCCCCTCTAATTTAAGAGATTAGAGGGGTTGTGAACCCCTACTATTTTCTTAAAAAAATTCAGAATATATACATAGTATATATTGTATACATATATGAACGTATTTATAAAATGTATAATATATTATATTCATATAAATAATATATATATATATATATTAATTGTGTACATTTAAATATAATATGTATATATATATTTGCATAATATATTTGGGTAAAATATAAACATATATATATATATATATATATAATATACATGTATTCAGATAAATATAAACAATTACAAATAAATATATAAATACACATTTGCGTTTGTCTGTGTTTGATATAAATGTATTTATAAATACATACATACATAATTTTATTTAAATATATGTAAATATATAATTTATAGAGGTGTATAGAAAATATATATATACATATATATTTATATTTATATAAATATAGATACATGTTATTTATTTAATTTATTTAAATATATTATGAAAATAATATTTATCTTAATACACTTATTAATATATATAAATACAATAATCTATAAATTATATGTGTAAATTTTTTAATATATATTTTTATTAATATATATGTATATTTTATTAAACTTATTATATGTATTTAAATATATTATTGAAAAGTGCGGCCGATTGTCACCTATCGACTGATCAAAGTTCCGATGCTCTGCTAATGTTTATAGCAGCACTCAGGTTGAATTCTCGACAATGATATCTTTTAATAGTCGGTTGTTTTTACTTAATTGTATTCTGATTGGGGGGTTTGTTTATAGAGCTTATGAAATAATTTATGGATGATGTTTGATTTAACAAATTGATAAAGATCGGGGTGAGTTCATCATTAGGTAGTTAAGCTTGTGATATCCTTGAGCTTTGCTTTATATTGCATTAAATTAACACCCATGTCACAAGTTGACGTTGATTGGAATTACTAAGTGTTAAAGATTTAATCCAAGACTTAACTTAACTAGGATTATAATATCAATCAGTAATTTATTATGGTAGTGTATTTATGGTTCCAATAATCCATGGAATCCATATGTTAAACAAAACAAGTCATTAATCCATGACATGCAAAGTTCAACATACACAATGTTAATTTGAAGAATATTCATCGAGAAAAAGATCTCAATCACTTAACATAACTAAATTATAACTCACCCCAATGAGAGATTTAATCAGACATTTAAATGATTATTAATATGGTTATAATAATTATGATGATAAATTAAGAAGATAAGAAAAATAAATGGATAAGAAAATAGTTTTGCGTCAAACACAAACACACGAACGATGATGAGAATTAAAAACGAACTTTAGATTAAATGAGAAAAAAAAAGAATGGAAGGGTATTAAAATATATTTAAAATATTTTAAGAACATTAATATTAAACTACATAAGTTGGATGATAGCAATAGATATTAAAGAAGAAACTTGCATTAAAACAGAATTACAAAGAAAGAGACTTACAAGATTACAAAAATGAAGAGCACAAAAGTAAATGAAAACAAAGAGAGGAGGAAATGTATCTCAAGTGAAAACATGAGTATGGAAGGTACTCCCATGTCCTTGTTAAGGATTTGGTCATGAAAATATGTTCTCCCCTCTTCTGAAATTCCAACCCCTTTGAAGGCGAGGAGGGGGATGTATTTATAGCCCAAGGAAGTGGACTGTTGGCATTCCCAATATGTACCACCATTTGGCTCGACTATTTGGATATCTATACATCCAAATCTCGAGACATCTACTTCTTAAAATTTTTAGATAATAATGTTTTCTGACTTCTCTCAAAATTTTGAGTCATTTGGACCCATGGAGGCAAAGTTATGGTGGTTTGATTAAACAAATTTAAAATGTCCATTTCAATCCATGCTTTTTCGATGACCAAAATGTGAATGGATTTTGGAATATGGAGATGACTTAAAATCCGAATTATTTATTCAACAAAGTCGGAAAAATATATCTTTTATTTCACACTAAAAAATATTAGCTTGATTTGATGATTACACCATGAGATATGTCATCAATAGTGTTCGGATTTTAATTCCCATCCAGAATGGTGGGATGGACTTCAAAGCATTAGTTGGGCCCCTTGTTCTTAGAGTTGGGCCCTGAAATTTTTATCCAAGACTCCTTAAATTGTACCATGAACCTTTGAGGAGAATGAAATAATTTTAACTTCTATATTGAGCCCATTTATTCAATTTTCATGCATGGTTCAATTTCCTCACAAATTATGTGGGCCTTCTTGTGTGGTCCATATGAGCCTTCAAATGAAAGAATTGGACCATGATCCCTTCTAATGAAATGTTATATATTGAATTAGGAATTATAAAAATCAATAAATACATAATATAAATTATTAGGGTGATAGTTATAAATAAAATAGTAAACTGACTCAATTGGACTACTTCTAAAAATGCTCAAAAATTATACTTAGTATTAAAACATTAATATTTCACAAAAATTATGAAAATTTCATATAAAATCAGTAAAGGAAGTATATAATAAGTCATGAAAATATTAATAACATAAATTATGAAAATAATTTATATTTTAATAAACTTATCAATATATATAAATAGAATAATATATGTACTAAATAAACAAAAACGAACTTGGGGTAATGGTTTAGGCGTTGGAGTTATACTGAAGAGAAGCGTGGTTCGAATCCCACCTTGTTATTTATTTTAGAAGCCAAAGCCCTCAAAATTTAGGGGCTAGACCGGGATAGGAATGCAGGGCTTGGGGCACGGATGGATCGAGACATGCACAGTGGGGGCTGGTTCGGGACACGCATGACATGGAATCAGGGATCGGGGGTAGGACATGCACGGAGGACTAGGGGACACACTGGAGAGGCGTGACATCGACAGACCAGGGGATGAACAGGAGATGCGGGACACCGACAGACCAAGGGACAGACACAGACAGACCCAGAGACCGGGACATGAGAGACACCAGGGGGAGATTGACATAGGAGACCAGGGAAGGACATAGAGGAGACCGGGGAAAGGATGGGATAAGACCAGGGGACACACAGGAGAGGCGTTTGGGACTGGAGGGGAATAGGGAACATGCAGGTGAAAATTTTTTCTTCAAAAAAAAAGAGAAGCATTAGGTGCAGTTTTACACAACTTCCCCTAATGCAAGCAACAATGAGGGGTGGTTTGAACCGCCCCTAACACAATCAACAATTAGGGGTGGTTTGAACTGCCCCTAATCCCTCTATTAGATGCGTTTGGAGTTATAATATTTTCTAATGACAACCATTTGTGGTAAATTTTGGATAAAATTAGAGGGGGTTTAAACCCCCTCTAATGTAACCACTGCTAAATTCAACACACATTTACCAGTGCTTTCTCAAAACCACCTCTACTAACAGTAGGCAAACACATTATCAACGATTTCTCATAACCTCTGCTAAAGTCTTTATAAGGGGTTATAACCCCTTATAAAGTAAAAAATAACCCCTTCTACAGTGGTCATTTTTTTAGTGTCAGGTCAAACAACTCCAAAAATATTGCAAGAAAAATTATGATTATTTGAATTTAAAATATTCAAATAAAAACTTAACTTCCCTTATAAATAATAATGATTTAATTTTTTGAAAATGAGACTTTAAATCAGTCTTTAAATATCTTTAAATAGATATTTAATTCTAACGATACTGTTGCAGAAAACACTGAAATAATCCATAATTTAAAACTCTATATTTGACCAAGTGAATTATAGGGTTTCTATGTGTAGTGATAAACTTCATCAATATGGTTGAAAATATACGGTTGATTACAAAATTAGGGATGATGATCCATACACTTATTCCTTAAATGTAGATTTTCTTCCAAAAGTAGGGTTTCTGATCCTTATGTTCATTACAAACTTAGGGTACGAAAGTATAGTTCCTTACCAAAATTAGGGCTCAAAAACCATAATTTATACTTAAAATGTAGGTTATATTTTTTTTAAATTATTATAAACACATCTAAAATAATTTATACTTTGAGAAATCAAATAATCTTCCATGAGTTTAAAGTCTGAAAATTCTTCTAGAATAAAATAATTATTCCAATAATTATTATCCTAAAATTAACTTAAAGTAAATTCATTAGAAACATAGATGTGAGTGTTTTTGAGAATAAAAATAAAAAATAAATTAATAATTTTTTTGAATCAACACATACCCAACACCTATTAATGACATGATTAACACACGATAATTTTTAATTTAATCATTTAAAACAAGCATACTGAGAGGATAATCTTTTATTCAATAATATCCATGAATTATTCTTCTAATTCTTTCCAATTATGATATAACACATTAATAAGCATAAAATAATATCATTATGCTTCTGATATAATGATATTTCAACTAAAAAACCTCATAATCATCCATTAATCATGGTAGGTTTATGTTTGGGTTAGTTTAACCACCTACTTGAAAAATAGTATAAATTTATATCATGAATTACTATGAGATCTTATTCACTGGTATAATATGATAAAAATATGTAAATAATGTTTTTCTGGTTATGTTAAGGTTATAACAACATTTAACTTATTAATTATGAAAACACCTTTCGTTCATTAAGTATCACTGAAGAATGATTGTCGCTGATTTCAACCTTATGGATCATAAGAAAAAATACCATGAAATGAAATTATCAATTTTTAAACTATACTATAACATCTATTACAGTTCCTTTAATTATATTTTAATGATTAACTACGTAACAAGATGAATACCAACATTGTTTTTATGAAACTAGTTCAATGGGATAAAGATTACTTACACCCAATGTTGAAAATAAGTAATAAATAAGTAATATATATATATATATATAATGACTATAAATTAGGATGGTAAATGGTTATAATTATGAATAAGGTTCTTTGTAATTTATTTAATTAACTTAATCTAATTATTTGGGATGTTTGGTGCAAGTGCAGGATGAATCCGTACCAATGGAAGAGTTTTCATCTCAAATTCCTCTCTTTGAGAAATGTTTGGTATTATGAAACTAATTTTATTTATGTGGTGTATATAATACCTATTTTATATATAATATCAATTATATTTTATTCATTTTATTTTAATTTCAACTATAATAACTCTCTTTCAAGGAGTTTTGATTAAAATGTTACTCAAGATGCAAGGGTTTTTAGTCTTAGTTATGATTCTTTGAGACATGTTACATGTTATTCACCATGTTTCCTTTATATAATGTTCTATTGGTTTACCATCCCATGAATATCCTATTATTTTTTCCTTTTAATTCATGGGATAAAATAATACATATAAAGTTATTTTATTAAAATTTCTTTTGACTCACGTGTTTACCCAATCATAAGAGTTTTTGGTAACTCATTTTTTGTTCATTGAGTTATGACTGTTCACGTGAACTTATTTTATATAATATGGGTAAGTTATACCCTTTGATTTTAGTATGTGTTATTTTATCATTATTTAAATATAAACACCTAAAACCCTTTACAAATGCTTCATGCTTCATGGATAATGTTTCTCGTAAGGGATATTGATAACTCAAGTCTTCTTTCATTGAGTTATATTGTTTTTTCATGAACTTATTTTGTCCATTATTGGGTTATTATACCAAAATATTTTATTATATGGTATTTTATAATCCTATTTATGAAAATTAAGTTTTAATAAAAATTAATGTTTTGTTACTCTTCATACAATATGAGTTTTGAACAAAGGTATATTGAAAATAACAAAAATGGGTTTTACTTTTACTTTCAAATGTTTTTTCTACCCATAATCATTTATAAAAAATAAACATTATGTATTTTCAAGGATAATTATTGGATATTATTTTTAAATTAAAGTTTTTTAAAAGATTTTGAATCATCTTTTCAAAAGTTACCTTTAAAAGTTACTGTAAATTTGTATTTTATGTTAGTGTTAAAAATGTTTTCTAAAATATCTTTTAAGATTTCCATTCTTTTACCTTATCATTTTAAAAATGATTTAACCTAATGGGGTTTATGTTTCATGATATATATATTTTAAAATTTGGGGGATTTAACCCAAAATATCAAACATTCCAATTCTTGATCCCTTATTTTGTATTACTATTAACAGAATTATTTTGAAAATATGTTTTTTATATTTGTCAATATCCTTATAAGTTTCCTTTGTTACAATGGGGTTATTTTATTTTGATACCATCCACATTATTTCTTTGTGTGACTTATGATCATGTTATTCTAGTATTGAATTTTATTTATACTCATTAATCTATACATTGTGAACATAAAATTTTACATAATCTAGATTGGATGACGTTCACCTATAAAGAATTCTATTATATTGGTATGGGAAAAAGTATTGGCATTCCATATGTTGTTATTCTAATACATATGATTATTGAAAATTTGGCTATGTATTATTTTACCATCGAACATATTTATCTAATTGGGCTATGACCATGTTATCCCTTTTTTTTGAAAAGGTTGAGGAACAAGCCCCCTTTTTAAAAAATATTAAAGTAAACCTATTTTAAAATTAAAAAAAGAGGGAACCCATTATAAGGAAGGAAAAAATCCCTAAAATAAACAGGAAAAAATATTTCATAATGGTTCCAAAATTCCAAAAGGAATCATACATCAAGTAAATCCCCAAAAAATCCTCATCTCTCCCTTGCCTAACGGTGCACCAATGAGATCAGTCAAAATGATGCTCCACCCCCTTTTCCAAGAAGTTACACCATGATGGAACTGAGAACACTATAGAGCACCTCTTCAACCAATATAAAAAAGATGATTAGATCCAGATGAAAGTTTCCAAGACACCCTTTCCTCTTTTGAGCCACCCGCCCAACAAATAATGTGATGAAATCACAATAATGTTAACCTAATTCAATGAAAAATAAAACTAAAAACATTGAGAAAGAGTCAAATAAAGGTGACTATACATCTATAAAAAATTATAATGAGTGGCTAAATGATTGGTTTCATAACACACATATCTCTTTCAAGGCCTCCCATTGAGTGACACCTACAAAAGTTTGCACCACTATCTAAATGCAATGAGGAATAAACCAATGAACGAAAGAAAATCTATATCCCAATAAACAAACAGAACCAAAAACCACTCATGACACTATAACAGAGGACCAATGAGACCATCAGCCTCATTATTCCCTACTTGACATCTATCATAGAACCTTCATCACACCGTCACCTATAACTAACAACACCTAGTGGCCACTGTCGTCACTTACTATCCAGATGAAATAAGATCTACACCAAAACACCTTCAAGATTCAATATACTCCAATGGCCTCAAGGCCTTTATTTTTTATTGATTTTTGATAATACACCTTTTCAAGGGGTGAGGTAGAACCCTTATATGGCCCGTAGGCGTATGTATTACATGGCCCATAGGCCTTAGAGGAAATAATTTCCCATAGGCTTCAAACATACATAAAACCCAGACTATATACTTTGAACTACTCCTCCCCAGCATCTTCATCATGAAATCAGCTCTCCACCTTTGCATGACTGTTAGGCTAGGCTTTCCCGTGCATGCACAGGCTTGTCCCGATGGCAGGTGCCATACCCTCTCATTCTTGAAATCCGTTTAGCTTATGCTATGGTGAAATATCCTTGCTCCTACTCCTTCTGAATCTTGTTCCTTGTAGGTTGTCTGGTTTGCATCCACACAAAACATGTTGGGTTTTGGTGTATGCCTCTTCCCATAAGAGGATAATGTCTTAGAAAAGGCCTTGGAAATAGGTTTTTTCTATCCAACATCATTCATTCTAATAGTATGAGATCAATATTATTGATATACATGTTTTAATTTATTATCAAGGATACAACATTCTATCAGTTTGAAGTTTATTTTGGCTTCATGTTGTTTACTTATTCCTTCCATAATATTTATTCCAAAATTACCTTAGTAGTATATTTTCCCTTACTGAGCGTTTTAGCTCACCCCATATTATGTTTCAATTTGTCCAGTTTATGAATTAAAGTATAACACATGATATTACTAATGGTATATCTTGTGTGGATAATTTATGGGAGATGTTTAATACTTTATATGGATTAAGTAGTTTCTTATACAATAGTAAAAAATATACATCAGTTGAGAAATACATGAGTTCGGTTAGTTTAATTTTTTTTTCTAATTATATAAAGCTATAAGTATGAAAATATCCTTGAGATATAAGATATGTAATAATCATTATTTATTTTGTAATAAAGGATGGTTATATCTACTCTTTTATAACAAATATCAAAGTGAGTGTGTAAAATAAGTGTCTATGAGCACTAGATCCAGGAGTGTGGGTATAGGGCGTCACAAAATTCCCTAAACTCTTTACTACCATAATCTACTATATTATTATTCCTCAATAATTTCCTCTTTGATCCTGACTTATTCTTTACCATGGTCTTACACTTCTGAAACATGATAAATATATCAAATTTTCTTTTTAGAAAGTAAACCCATACTTTCCTTGTGAGTCATTGATAAATGAAACATAATATTGTGACCCTCCAAGATAATTTACTAGTGCAGGCTGACAAACATCAGTGTGTACTAGGCCCAACTTACTAGTCTTCTATGTTTTTCCTCATTTTTCAAAATACACCTTCTTATGTTTTCCAAAGATACAATCTTCACACAATCCAACTTCCACTAAATTTAGATCTATAAACATTACTTTTTTTGTCAATACCTTCACCCCTTTCTCACTCATGTAGCCTAACCTATAGTTATATAATTGGGAATCCTTAACAAAATTTATTTTTTCAATCATGTTCATGCATTTTTCTATCATATTGTATATGGTTTTTTTATTTGATCCATGAGTTATAACCATATCTACCTTGGTAATATTACATGTACCACCAATGAATATAGTGATAAATCATGCATCATTAGGATTCCTAAAAAAAATAATATCCCTTCTTTCCAAGACTATACCTCACATTTTCCAAAATGAGGAAACTATCACTGCTTGTTCAAATCCATGCATCTAACTTCCCCACAACCTGTAAGGGTTCATCATCAATAAGATATACCTTGATAAAATTTTCAAAAGCATTATTTCTCAGAAATCCATTATCTAAAGTGGAATAAAAATATTACCTTGAGTATAAAATCCAAGATTCCATAGGGATATCCATGCACATCGACAAAAAATCATTAGTTCCTTCAACTGATGTGTTTAATATATTGGTTTTAAGTGTCTTTTTTCCTATTAAATCCTTCTTCCTTCAAATATTTTTTTTAAATTTTCATAATATCCACTTTATGGTGAAGTAGAAACCCTTACAAGAGAAACCCCATGAAAATATGTCACCAAACTGAACAAACATACCAAAATTCAACATTCAGATTTAAAAATTCAAAATTCAAAAAAAAAAAAAAACTCATTGAGCCCCATGTCTTACTTGAATCAAGGCCGCACAATGCATGAGCCATCCTTGTCACCGCTGATCATCGATGTTGATTCCCTTTGTGATTATCTCACTGCATGTATCTTTATCTTCCTTCCACATTCAGAGAAGAACCAAATAATTTTCTCAATTCTCTTATTTTATTATCCTTACTCTGGATCAGGTCTCACATGTTATTCATCTTCAACTTTGTACTTCCCCATTGAAGTATTCACAACTATTACAGTAGCTTCTCGATTGTTAGGTAATGAAGATAGTAAAACTAGTTCAAATACCTAATTTTCAAGTGTAATTCCCACTGATGAAAGTTGACTCGTGATGGTATTGAATTCATTGATTTGATTAAAAACAATATCCCCTTTAATCGCCTTTAGATTGAATAATCATCACATCAGGTACACTTTATTCGACATAAAAATATTCTTGTATATATTCATGAGAGATTTTATCTACCCAAACTTCATATTCTACTATATTATATTTAATTCCATGTTTTTTAACAACATAAAGAACATATCAACCATAATATACCGATTCAGTTGCTCCCACTTAATCTTTTTCATCTTCATTGGTTTTTTACCCAAAAGCACTAAGATAATATTTTTCTAATAAAGATAGTTCTAGATTTTCATCCTCTAATAAATAAAATTAGTTCCATTTAAATGATATATATTAAACATTGAATTCTTACATAAACATCATTCAATTCAAGGAAACCAAACTCGATCTTTTCAATTCAGGCTTTGATACCAGTTATTACAAAAATTTCTAGAGTAATAATGACAAAGAATTCCTAAAAGAATAGTAAAAGAGATACAAAATAACAATAAGAAGATAAAGAACACAAATATTTAAGTGGTTTGGGAAATTATCCCTATGTCTACAGAGAGTTAGAAATTTCACTATGTTCAGGAGCAAAATCGTAGGGCCAATATCAGAGTTTCACATACACACAGAAACCCTATCTCGGATGAGATTATAAAGGAATGTAGTGATATGGTAACCCACATTATTATATTGATACCAATCACATAATAAGTCTATTTTGATATAATAATTGGTGGTTGGAAGTCCATAGATCAATAGAGACATGTTGATGTCTCTACTCACATATCACTACAATACCATGTTGAAGTCCACACTACAACAGCGACCTATCGGTGTCATCGATCTGTAGATACTATAGTTATTAAAAATATTCTACATTTTTTTATAGTTACTATAGGTCAAACCATGATATTTTTAGTTTGGTGTACAATTTGGGTTTCTATCAGTTGCCCCAACTTCATCCAAAAGGATCGGGCTACACCAATCCAACATATACAGACCACAAAAGCCTGAAATATATATTTTCACAACAATATCTAAAAATTAAATAAAGAAGGTGGGTCGAGTATCTGTAATAATTTTATTTTGAGATGGATTATACTCATGGTAAGTGAAATATTGTAGTAGATGCACTAATATAGAAGATGCAGAATCAAGAAATCCAAAAGTATAGTAGTGAGTGGTATCTTAAGTCTCTCTTGTTGTACCCCACACTCTTTGATTTTCATGATCACAATCACTTTCATCTTTGTCTAACCTTGTTTTCAAGTGTTGTGGATGATAGGCAAAAGATTGCCAAAGATTGGCCCAAGAAAGAACTTCAAGTGGACTGAATTTCAGTCCACCGGCCAGCCGGTGGCTTGACCACCGGCCAGCCGGTGGCATCCAGTCGAATAGTGTTTGCTACTGTCTTGCCACCGGCCAACCGGTGGCCTCACCACCGGCCAGCCGGTGGCTCCTGGGCAGAACAAGTTTCCTTTTTGCAAGGCACCGGCCAGCCGGTGGCCCTGTACCGGCCAGCCGGTGGATCCAGTCAAACTAGCCGTTGCAGTTTGACCAGGCTGGCCCACTTGGCTCCCAACGGCTCTTTTAGCCTCTCCAACGGCTCCAAATCCTCCCCAAGGGTTCCATGCCTATAAATAAAGGCCAAGGAAGCCCCGGACACCTACCGGAACCATACGGAAGCCCACAGACATATTTTGCATCAATTGGACAAACCTCCGGCGACTTCCTCCAAGGGAACCCCAATAGCTCCAACAACTTCCACATCCAAGGAGCCCCTTCAAAGAAGCTTGGAAGCAGCCTTCAACATCTCCAATCAATCAAAGGTGCCCAAGACTTCCTCCATTACGGTTTTTCATTCTTTATTCATTTTGAGCTTTAAAATTGGGTTTGTGCCTACAAACCCCAAACCCTTTTCTCATCCCCCTTTCTTTTGGGTTTCACATCACCATTAAGGTGTGAAAAGGTTTCTTCAAGCCTTTCCTTTTAAAAGGCTTGAGTTTTCGGTGAGCTAGCCTTCACCCGTTAAAAAGGCTAGTGGGTTCTTGCTAAACCATTAAAAGCAAGTGGGTTCTTGCTTAACCACCAAAAGCAAGCTGTAATAGGTCCTAGTGCTACCTCAAAGCCTAGTGGGTTTCTTGCTAAAACCATTGAAAAGCAAGCGGTAGGAATCTCTCAACGGTTGAGTTGGGAGCGGAGACGTAGGCCGGGTTTTGGCCGAACTCCGTTATCAATTTCTTGTGTTTTGCCTCTTTACTTTCCGCTGCATTTTTACTTTGATTTTAATTTGTTAATCTTTTTTTTAAAAGGCAATTCACCCCCCCTCTTGCCATCTTTTCCTCGTTTGTTCCGACCCAACATTTGGTATCAGAGGGCGTATTTGAATAATTCCCTAACCGGTTTCAAATTAAAGATCTTTTTTTTTGATGGCTTCTACCGCTTCTTCCTCTCAATCCCCCGAAGGACATTCTTTGGATCGTGCTCCATTCTTTGATGGAGCCGATTATAGTTTTTGGAAAACCCGCATGACCACATTTCTTAAAAGTATTGGCTATCCTATTTTTAGAATTGTTATGCATGGTTTTACCCTCACTTCTTCCGATGAGTCTAAGTGGACCACCATAGATATTAAGAATTTCGAGCTTGATGGCAAAGCCATGAATGCTATTCATTGCGGGTTAGATAGAAATGTATTTAATTGTATTTCTTCTTGCACATCTTCTCATGATATTTGGAAGCTTTTAGAACTAACCTATGAAGGTACTAGCGAGGATCCAAAGCAAGAACCCGCTCAAAAGCAAGAACCCGACGAAAAGATCAAGCCCGTTTGCCCACCTCACAAGAAAAGGGCCAAGAAGAAAAAGAAGAAGGCTTCAAAGGCAACATGGAGTGATAGCTCCACCTCTTCATTCTCCTCCTTCTCCTCGAGCGACCAAGGTAAAAAATGCCTAATGGCAAATCATGAGGTATCATCTTCCGACTCTTCTTCCTCGTCTTCTAGTTCTTCAAATTCTTTTAATCATTTATCATATGAAGAACTCCAACATGCTAGAGACCAACTAGAAAATGGTTTTCATGAACTTTCTTCAAAATTTGTTGCATTAAAAAAGTCTTTCAAAAAACTTTCCTCCGAAAAAGACCAACTTCTCAAAGAGAAGGAGTAACTTTCCCTAAAAATCCAAAATTTCCCAAATGTTGATTCTTAGGAATCAACCATCAAGGACCTTAGAGAATCCTTAGCCAAGTTCACCCAAGGGGAACAAAATTTGAACAATATCCTAGGTTCCCAAAGAATTTCTAGAACCACCCAAGGGCTAGGATATTCCAATATAGCTTCCTCCTCCCATGCACCAACTGTTTTTGTAAGGGGGAGCTCTAGTTTTAAATTTTGTAACTATTGCAAAAAACCCGGGCACCTTATTTATGAATGTAATTGTAAAAACGCCCGGTATGGTCAACCCAAAAGTATTTTCTTTTCGGACGAATTCTATAGGAGAATACCCGCTATGAGACAAGTTTGGATTGAAAAATCCCTATTAGCAAGTCTCTCCGGCCCAAAGTTTATTTCGGTTTCAAACACCTCTCCCCGGTGATTCACTGTTTTTATTTAGGGGGAGTTAGCTTTGTTTTTGTCAAAATTTTCGATTCCAACTTTCAATTTCAACTCTTGGTATCAAAATTTTCAATTCAAAATCTTCTATTCAATTTTTGATTCAAAACTTTCAATTAAAATTTCAAATTTCATTTGGTTTAAAAATCTCTATCTTGTTTTTCAAAATTTTCAATTCAAACCTTCAATTTCAACACTTGGTATCAAAATTTTCATTTCAAAATATTCATTTCGAATTTTTCATTTCAAAAATTTCATTTGGTTTCAAATTTCAAATTTCAATTGGTTTTTGATTCAAAACTTTCAATTCAAACTGTTATTAAAATTTTCTTTCAATTTCAGAAATCTCAATTGATTTTTTAATTCTCATATCTTGTTTTTCAAGTTTTCCCTCAATCAAATTTTTATGCCCCACGCTATTTTGATAATCACAAAGGGGGAGAAATTTCTTGATTGATTGGGGGAGAATCTTTTCTCTCATGCTTAGCATTTATTTTCAATTTATCATTTAAATCATGCCTTTCATTTAAGTTTTTACATTGCTTAGATAAGTGATTGTGATCATCAAAATAGGGGGAGATTGTTGTACCCCACACTCTTTGATTTTCATGATCACAATCACTTTCATCTTTTTCTAACCTTGTTTTCAAGTGTTGTGGATGATAGGCAAAATATTTCCAAAGATTGGCCCAAGAAAGAACTTCAAGTGGACTGAATTTCAGTCCACCGGCCAACCGGTGTGATGGCACCGGCCAGCCGGTGGACCTGGCAGAGGCATTGCCCACTACCAGGCTCCACCGGTCAGCCGGTGGCTTGACCACCGGCCAGCCGGTGGCATCCAGTCGAACAGTGTTTGCTACTGTCTTGCCACCGGCCAACCGGTGGCCTCACCACCGGCCAGCCGGTGGCTCCTGGGCAGAACAAGTTTCCTTTTTGCAAGGCACCGGCCAGCCGGTGGCCCTGTACCGGCCAGCCGGTGGAGCCAGTCAAACTAGCCGTTGCAGTTTGACCAGGCTGGCCCACTTGGCTCCCAACGGCTCTTTTAGCCTCTCCAACGGCTCCGAAGCCTCCCCAAGGGTTCCATGCCTATAAATAAAGGCCAAGGAAGCCCCGGACACCTATCGGAACCATACGGAAGCCCACAGACATATTTTGCATCAATTGGCCAAACCTCCGGCGACTTCCTCCAAGGGAACCCCAATAGCTCCAACAACTTCCACATCCAAGGAGCCCCTTCAAAGAAGCTTGGAAGCAGCCTTCAACATCTCCAATCAATCAAAGGCGCCCAAGACTTCCTCCATTACGGTTTTTCATTCTTTATTCATTTTGAGCTTTAAAATTGGGTTTGTGCCTACAAACCCCAAACCCTTTTCTCATCCCCCTTTCTTTTGGGTTTCACATCACCATTAAGGTGTGAAAAGGTTTCTTCAAGCCTTTCCTTTTAAAAGGCTTGAGTTTTCGGTGAGCTAGACTTCACCCGTTAAAAAGGCTAGTGGGTTCTTGCTAAACCATTAAAAGCAAGTGGGTTCTTGCTTAACCACCAAAAGCAAGCTGTAATAGGTCCTAGTGCTACCTCAAAGCCTAGTGGGTTTCTTGCTAAAACCATTGAAAAGCAAGCGGTAGGAATCTCTCAACGGTTGAGTTGGGAGCGGAGACGTAGGCCGGGTTTTGGCCGAACTCCGTTATCAATTTCTTGTGTTTTGCCTCTTTACTTTCCGCTGCATTTTTACTTTGATTTTAATTTGTTAATCTTTTTTTAAAAGGCAATTCACCCCCCCTCTTGCCATCTTTTCCTCGTTTGTTCCGACCCAACATCTCTATGCCAAGATGCATCTAGATATTAATCAGTACCAGGGCTAAGTGAAATTTAATTCCTTTTTTAATTTAACCCTTACTTCTCAATAGGATTAAGAGGAGGTAATTATCAGATCTAGAGAGCTTAGCCCTGAGGTATGATATATATGGTGGGGATCCGCCACCAGATTATTCCATTGACAATGATGAGATTCTCCATGTGTATGGTCATGTATTAGACCCTATGGATATATGGGAGGAGTTTATGTGAGTGTATCACACCTTTAAGTGGGAGGTATATCTAGGTATGACCAATTTGTATCGTGATATGCACCAACAATATTGGTGGTTGGCCCTGAAGAATGGAATGGTGGGTTTTGTCATGCGATGATATAAATATCAACATGTGAAGGATGAACATCAATGGAACACTATTATAATTCATATTTTTACAAATCCCAAGTGAAAATGAGATGATGTTACTATGTATTTCATGACGGGGTTATTAAGGACACCCTTGGGATAGCGATGTAGTTTGGGTGATAGTGGATCAGCTGACAAAGGTAACTCACTTTATACTAATCCAAGAGACTTTCTTAGTGAATGAGTTGGTTAGGATCTATGTCTAAGACATTTTGTACTTAAAATATATACTTAATAGTATTGTATTGAATATAGATTCTCACTCTAAACCACAGTTGTGGAAATTAGTATAGAAGGTGGTTGGTACACAAGTTCATCTGAGCAATGCATCTCATCCATAGATGAATGGACAATCCAAGTGAATTATACAAGTTTTGGAGGAAATATTATGGGAATGTGTTTTTTTAATTAGTGTTTCTTGATTGAACCACATGACCTTAGTGAAATTATCCTATAAAAATAGTTATAAAGAGACTATACAGACAAGACCTTATGAGGATCTATACAGTAGGCTGTGTCGTTCACCTTTGTGTTGGTTGGAGGCTAGTGAGGCAGTGATGATTGGGCCAAGTATCATGTAGGAGACTTTGGAGTATATTGAGTTGATCCAGAAGAGGATTATGACTACCTAAAGTATACATAGAACTTATGTGAACTAATGATGCTGACCTCTTGAGTTTAAGGTGGGTGATCAGGTATTCTTATGAGTGTCACATAGGTTGGGACATCATCATGTTCAATGATAGGGGAATCTAGCACCCAGGTATGTGGGGAAATTCGAGATAGCGTAGAGGATTGATCCAATGACATATCGGTTGTATCTTCAATAATGTTTCAATACCATGCACAATTTATTTTATGTATCATTTTTTCGGTGGTACTATCCTAATTCGTCTTTTGTGATCGACATAAAGGATTTTGATCTTGAGGTTAATGCATTATTTGAGGATAATTTAGTGCATATAGATGATCAGAGTGAAAAAGATCTTAATGACAAGACCATTACTATGGTGAACATGCAATGGTAATAATAATGTATCCAGGAGGAGACGTAGGAGTGGAAGTCTGATATGTGGTCCCAATGGTTGGGGTTGTTCATTGATGAGGTTCAGTGATGTCTGGGGGATAAATTTAAGGAAAAAATACTATATGATGGGGATTTTGTAAAAATTTGACCCTTTCAAGGTACAAATTCATTAATGTTTTAATAAGAACATGTGTATTTTTCCTATTTTAAAATATTATGAGGGTCTTTTGTGGCTTGAGATGCATTTTGGTGAGAGTGAACATGTCTGCAGTGGGAGGGATGAAAACTATAGCCCATTCACGGAGTGAATCATTACTTCACCCCATGCATTATTGGGTAGAGGGGAAAACCCCCCTGCCTCATGTCAATCATGAACTGAACTTAATACATGTCATGAATTTTTACTATGTGGCATTTTTAGTGAAATTAAACTATTTTTGAGAGGGTATTTCAATAAAAATGAAATTGGGGTTCTTCCTTAGATATAAATGTGCAATGAACCTCCTCCCTAGGTCTTTCCTCTCTTGAAGTGGGTTCTCCCTCATTTCTCCATTGGTTCGACTACTATCTATTGTGATTCAAATCTTGTAGTGAGTCTATCAGTTAGTCTCCAATCCTTATAAGTTTTTTCAATTATTATTTGACCATTCCATATTTCTTGAATATTATTCTATTTTTTCATTTTATTCTAGATTATCACAAAAACATAGGTGGATATTGGATGAGTTTTTATATGTGAGTATAAGGTATGTGGTTTTAAATCTTTTCCCTAAAAGTATTACTATTTTATTGGTGTGTGTGAAGTGAGGTTGCACTAATTTACTATGTACTAAACCTAAAATATAATTAAATATTATTTAGACCTAAATCATGATACAAAACTCCTCTACTATTCATGAGTATTTTTTTAGTATGTATATTTGGACTTTTTCCACCCTTAGAGGTGTGTGTGACCCTGGTAATTAATTGGGTATTTAATGAGGTAACCTTAGGGGCACCTGGGAGTTGAGATATGATTGTGGGTGAGTGACGAGTGATGCATAGGGAATACTCTAGGGTCTTGTATACTTGACTAACATGGTAAACTAGATATATTGAAATGAATTAAATTATTTATGAATTTTTGGTGCACTTAAAATTGGAAACTGCAACTTTGAATGCCTTGGGGTAAGTGACCTTGGGTTCAATGATAAAACCTACTACCTAGAACACCTTAGGGTAAATCCCCTTGGGGTGATGGTGCCTATTACTTGGAACACCTTGGGCTAAATCCCCTTGGGTTTAGTAATGGAACATGATACTTATAACACCTTGTGGAAAATCCAATTAGGTTTGGTGATGACTATTGATACCTTAGAAAGACATGGGGAAATTTACCCCTTTGTTTTGGCACTATTTTATGATCTATTGTGAACAACTAATATTACCCAAGGGGTTAGAGTATGTGCTTGATGATATTCTGTTACAGACCTAGACATATGTCTTATGTCGAAGCAAGCATGACCGGCCCTAGGTGTCACACCGTAACCCAAGGATCAAAAGTTTTTATTTATTTATTTATTTATCATTCTATTATTTTAATATTCACCTTGATATAAAATTATTACTCTGACTAGATATGATTTATATGTCATTGGTTGTTGCCTATTGAGTCATACTCATACCTTACTCAGGAAACTATTTGGTACCCGAGCAGACTTCATGATTGAAGGTCAGGACAAGGAAAATCACTCTACGACTGATACATGATTTGGACTTTCAGCTCAGAGTATGAGAGATCAGGACTCACTTTGGACTTAGGACTAGTTTGATGAGTCTTCCTATTTTGTATTTTTGTTCCATTTTGGATTTTGTATTTATGATCTAATAGGGTGCGACTGATTGGAATTTTAGAAAATATATTTTGATATAACATGATTTATGTTGGATTATTTATCAACACTTTGGTCTTTTTCTCTTAACTTATTTATTATTCTATATGGATATGAATGATTTCCTTTATTTTCATTGTTATTTATACTCTGATATGCAGGTATAGTCTCCCCACCATACCACTATAAACCTATGTTTATAGTCGGAAACCTCTGATGTATGGGGAGGTGTGACTGAGGTCCCAATAGGCCTCCAATTTAGACACTTATGAGTGTTCATAGGCTAGGGATTTTACATGAATATACATTGAAATTGATTTCTATTCTCCAAACTAACACCCAAAATTTAATGATTTAAATATTAATAGGATTTTGGCACCCATATGGATGATTTAGATTGTCCTAGGTATAGTTACTTTGAGTGATGATTCTAGCAGTGAGAAAAACATGTATTCGATCTAAGTCAAATGAGTTAACAATATGATTTTATTTCCCCCTAATTTAATACACATGTGATCCTTGGGTTGATTATTAGGAAGTTAATAATCAAAGATGACGTTCTGACATCAATTATGGCTAGAAAATTTTAAATTCCTATGCTTCACATGCTTCTGTTGTACAATCAGAACCAACTGGTGGTATCAAAGTGATCGTGTTCTTAATCAAGTCTAATTAAAATTATTTTTTCATGAATTCAAATTAAGGGAGTCAATAAAATCCCAATTACATGAACAATGCTTCGATCTGAGGTTTGATGGTTTATTTATGTTCATCCAAAGATCAAAGAAACTATTTTTGGGTTGAAAATTAATTAAAATGAATATATATATATATATATATATAATATTCAGATCAATAGAAACTTGTTGTTACTATTCATCCATGGGGAAGTTAAGTTCACTAAGTGTGTATTTTTTTAAACAAAATCTATTTTATAATCTTTGGAAAAAGGAAAAAAATAAAAATAAAACTTGGTCCCCCCATTGACCGGGGGGCACCCTCTTACGCCCACTAGTATAGTGGGCATAATAAAAAAGTGTTTGTTTATTTTTTTAATAACTTAGTGTATTGTGTTCCACCATGATCACTCCACACACCCCATGGGGAATGTATTACTCATGATTAATTTTCTTGAGTAAAATTAATTGAAAATTTAATTTTATTGGAAAATTTTATTTCATGAAGATTGATCATGATAGAGATCAATAAATATATGTTCAAATTATCCATTTATTTATTTATTACAAGGTGATTTATTGTAATTATTAATTTTTAAATGATGGTATATGTATCATCCCTCAATTTCATTATATGTATAAGGTCTTATGCATCCATGAATGATTTTATTAATGTGTAATCCATATTCCTGAGACACCATCAAAAATGTGTGAGTATTTATATATAATAAGTAGGATAAAATGAGATACATATCACACCAAGACATTGAAGAATACCAAAAAGGAGTTAGATACATTGGATGGGGTGAGTGCTGCAACTTGAGTGACCTATGACTCATGAGTTTCCCATATGGTCTAGGTTGGTCCATTTCCACTCGATGGATTAACCATTATAAAAATACTCATGATCACATTAATTTTATATATTTATTCATGGTATATTATTTTTTGAACATGTTATGTTTACATTATCACATAGAATAATAAATGAGCATGAATAGATAAAAGTAGATTAATACATGGTGAATGTTTTATATTTAAAGAATGGTTAAATTATTAGTGTGATCACATAGAATAATAATATTAAATAGAAATAGGATTTCATTCATTGATACAAACAAATTCCCTCAAAGAAAATATTAAGTCAAATTTCTTCCATCACTTGTGTTTGAATGAAACCATATGTTTGAGGTGCGTATCATCCATAGTTGAGGGTGCCTCTAACTATTAGGAAGTTCATATGAAATTAGTTAGTAAACTTAACTAAAATTGACATCAAATAAGTATCCATATCTTTATTGATACAATTTTAGAGGCAAAGTGTTGAGTATTTCAAGGTTACAATTAACAAAATCTAGGAATTCACTCAACTGATGAAGGAACCATGCGTTCATGCTGTTGGCTATCCAAATGGATACCTTAAAACTCATCGAGTAGTGGAAAGGTATGCTAAAAATTATTTTTTTAGAAAATGGAAATTAATACCATGGAAACACTATGATCAATACTAAAAAAAAGAACAATCCCTAATAGGAATGAATTTCTAAGAGTGGTGTTGGAACTTGCACATAATACTACTATATGAAAGAAAACAATATGTGTTGGATTCTATAACACCAGTTATACCACATCATGAAGCAAGTGAGAGTGAAAAGGAAGTTTACTAAAGACACATGGATGATGTATTAGATGTTTACATCATAATAATATCATAAATGTTCAATAAATTATGAAATAAATGTTAGGAAATGGATAGATATACCATATTTTCTCATCTCTGATAAGTTTGAAAGGAGAAAGTTAAGTAAGAAATGAATGAGGTTATGATTACACTAAACATGCATAAATTGAAATACAATTAAAAATCTTTCAATACATCCTATTATTATATCTTTATCACTTAGTTACTCCAATTTCAATAAGTAATATAAAATTAATAGTATAGAGAAACAATTTCAATATATTTTGGGTAAGGTTTGATAAAGTTGATAAGAATAGTACATAAAGTTAAACTTTTAGTTCTTATGGTGAACACAATGAAAAAAAGGTTGAAACCCCCTGAATATTTCTAAGTAAATGGAACTTTTACAATGTCTCTATAAGAAACCAAATACAAAGAGGGAGAGAATTGAACAAGAGGCTATTTTTTTTCACACATGGAAAGATAGGTCACTAGAAGAAAAATTTAAATGATTAAAAGAAGAATAAAACAAAGGCTTCTATTTTAGGTATATTTTTTTTGAAAGTGGGTGGCCTAGATCCAAATTATGTATGTACTTTGATTATCATTACAAGTATATAGTTTGATATATAAATGTGTTTATTTTACCATAATAGTGTTGATACTTCTTCATCCACTATATTTATAGTAATGTCCTTAGATTACATGAAATATTAAAAGGTTATAGTAGTTCCCAAGCTATTATGAGAACCTAGAGATACCATGAAAGTAATATTAAAGTTATGTCATATGGTATAGATACATCATACTGTCAGGACATAGATGATGTATGACCATTAGGTGTTGGAAGCTTATAAGTATTAATAATTGTTCTCATGAAGTCCATACTTAGTGTTATTGAATATATGGGATCATGAGGAAAAAACCTCCAATAGAAACACCACATGTTTCAGGTGTCATTGGTTATTTATATCTATGAACATTTGTATTAGTATCCTCACTTGAGATCATTATCAATGTGTACCATTTAATCTTATAATTTGATTCAAGGAAAAAACCATGACATTGAGGTCATGAAGAGGTATCTTATGTTTGGTGTGTCTTTGGTGGCATGAAATTGTTTGAATGATCAAGATTGAATTTTCTACTTTCAAGTTGAGGAAGTGATTTCTCAGGCCTATTTGATCAGGATGGAAATACCTTTACTAAATCCACCATAGTAGAAGAAGATAATTCCATCCAGTTAGTCCAGTGAATAATAAATCAATAATGGATGATGACACAAGCTGTGCATCCTTCTTTATGAGATATTGTAATATAAAGAGATTTTATTACATGATGAGTTTTTTTTGGAAAGTTTTTAATTACAATGACTATTATTTATCTCTTCGGGGGCCTTTATGGGTTGCTAGACTCCACTCTTGATCTATGAATAATATTCACTACTATTGAGAAAAGGTCTTAGAGGTTCACACACAATAGCGTATTCAAAATTCTACCCTATTCTAGTGAATAAGAATATAGGTCATGGTAGGATACACCATGGGGTCCAACATGTGTCTAAGAATAAATGATCACCAATGAATTAATAAATTTTTTATTATTTTACTAAAGAAAAATTAGGTTGAATTTATTTATTAAAATCATTCACAAAGTATTAAGTGAATACGTGTAAAAATTTTATATAAACAAATGTTATTTTAATATTCAAGGTTCATTTAATATTGAGGGAATTATGAGTCAAGTTAATGACTTAGTTTTATCAAAAAATATATTTATTATATATTATAATTAAGTTATAAAAATATAAATGACATTATTATGAAGTTAGTTCATTATAACATGTCATTTACTATTTTATTTAGTGAGTGTTTTATATATGGGGGGGGGGGACTCGAGGAACCCTTTATAGGTGTTTAACCTCTACTATATAAGAAAAGATGAGCTCTTTTTCAGGGGAATATTCATTCCCATGATTTTGAGAGCTCCTCTCTCTTCCTTCCCACATCCTAGAGAGAGGAATAATCCTTTCAATCATTTGATCCAAGATTACCTTCACAGATCAAAGAAAGGGAGTTGTGGTGATCATCATGGCATTAAAGGTGTCTCCAGACCTCCACACTAGCACCCATATTCTGATGAATGACATTCCTATAGATTCATGAAGCATGTGTGGATAATCTAGAGGGGTTTGAGTTTATATACTTCAAGAAACGATCACTACTAATGAGAAATAGTTGAACATGTCTTTGAACTGAATGTGGTGATTTCTTGATTAAATTTTATGCTTAAATAATTCATGTGAGATCCTTAGACCATTACTAGATCTCATATTGCTAGATATGATGAAGTTTCATCACTTAGGTGATGAAATTTTTTAAATCCCCAACCCACCATCTTCCACTATGCACCATAATACCTAAAATTGGTATTAGAGTGATCACATTAAGTTTACAAGATAATAAAAAATTAATTTACTATAAATTAATTAGAGGAATTTGTTTTGGTTCCAATGGTTCTCACTACACATCCATCTGATCTTGAATGGACAAGTTAAAAAATTTTTAAGAAATTTATTTATATTGAAACACATGTTAAATTTAAAGAACCAAATATATATATATATATATATATATTACATTTTTCTGGAAATTTCCATCAGGATCAATGTTTTTTAAGCTACCCAGTTCCCACCAAGTTCCGGTTGAAACAACAATTTCTAGGGGACATTATTTCCACACATATGTGGAATTATTATTATTTTAAATATTTTTTAAAAAGCCTAAAACAATATGCTTAAGAAATTATGGAGTGGATGGACTAATTTTTAAGTTCAAAATAAAATTTAAAAAATAATAATTCTTTTCATAGGGTGGGGGTGGTGGGTTGTGAAAAAATACACAAAGAATCAAATGGTGGGGATGTTCCGCTGTCCATTTAATCATGTAAAAAAACAAAAAAACTTTTAATTTTTAAAATAAAATCTTCTAAAGGAAGTTAACGACATCCTTCCCTGCCCGTGTTTCCTCTATCGTGGATGATGGAATTACCTCCTGCTTGTGCCGCCCTAGCCCCTCCATATACCACCATGAACCAGCCCACCATGGCCACCTCCCCTGCAGCCGATACCCCTATTGGAAACTCGAGCATTCATCATCACTCCCAATATTTCATCCTAGGCCGCCTCCTCCCACCCATGGTCATTTTCATATCATCGCTGCTCTAGTATGCAACCCTCAGTTTTATCCTGCCCCTACCGATACTCATCCAGCCAATAACCTACCTTTGGCCCAGCAGCCTCCCATGCACCACCACCACCCTTAATTTTCTTATCCATGACTTTATGATAACCGAGACTCCTAGATCTCATGCATGCCCACCTGGACAGGTGGTGAACCGTGTGTTAATCGAGTCTCAATCAACTAAGAATGGTTTGGGGAAAGTCTCACCCATCTAGAAATGAATCTTCATGGATGCTACCCATGTTGGGTATCCTTTCACGGGTCTGACCAACCCAAAATTGAATTTCACGGGGTCTCCCAACCAATAACAACTGTGTGTGATTATTATAATAAATAATTATTTTTTTGAAGGTTTTTGCATCATATTTATTCATTTTACTATGTATAAGGTCATGTGCATCCATTATTTTTTTGTATGTATATTGCACTTCCCAAGATCCCCTTGCTTGTGTATGAGTATTCATGTACTATTGACGATGATGTTGTAAGATGTGGACTGTGCCAATACAAGGTGGATTCTCAGACGATAAGTAAAAACATTGGACTGGGGGTGAGTTAAAATACGAATCAGGACCCAAATCAGGTATTATACCCCAAGGTCATGATCGATCCATTGAGTTTAATTTGATCAAACAATATTAGATTCTCAAGACTAGTTAAATATTTTATTTTATTTATACATTTTTTATTATTATTTTGAATGTACATTCTTACGGGAACATATAAAATAATAAACAAAAAATAGATAAATACGTGATGAATGTTTTCAATTTATAAATGTTAAGTTGTGAGTGTGACAACATATTATAAACATATTTAATAGAAAATGATTACATTCATTGATAAATAATAAAAAACCCTCAAAGTAATATTAAGTCGTAACATCTTCCTTCACTTAAATTTGAACAAAACCGGGTGTACGTGGTGCTTATCAGCCTTAGTTGGGGGTACATCCTACTATCAGGGAGTTCTTATAAGAGTGACGAGTTGAATTAACTAAATCTACAAAAGAAGTAGCTAAATCTAGCTTTATAATACTTTACAGCCAATACATTAAGGGAACTGAGGTCATGATTCAAAGAAGTTAGGATATTACTAAATAGTTAAAGGAACCATAAATTAATGTGGTTGTTCAATCCAGTTCTCACCTAAAAAATCCCTGAGTTGTGGTGTATCCAACAATTAGAATATGAGGAGAGGTTTCAAGGATTCTTTCCACTAGAATAATCAAGCGTCTGGGTATTCTAGATCTAGTATTGAGGGATACTGAGGTTTGATAAAATATTGGGAGAAATTTATAAATTTAATTATTTAATCAATAATTTCTAAACGGTAATCAAGATAAAGTACTAACTGATAAATTTATTTGTTATAGATAAAATGTAAATCAACCCCACCATTACATTTTCACTAAGATCAATTATGGATAAATAAAATATCCTGGCCAACAATAACTTCCTAGAGTGGTACAGGTACATACACATAATACCATTCCAAGAGAGTAATATTTATATGGTGGAGTCATCAATTCCTACTAAGTATCCTCATATAGAAATAAAGGAGGATAAATAAAAATAGAAAAAGTATGTAGATGTTGTACTAGATGTACAATGTATCATTTTTCATCTATGTCTAGTCAATTGTAGAAAATGCATGAGGACAAATATGAAAACAATATTCTTATTTGTCTCTAGCAGTTATACTAGGAGAGAGTAAGGCAAGAAAGGTATGTGATATCAAGTGAACTGTATAAGTGAAGACTAGAAGAAAAGAATCATGCAAGACCTCATGTACTCAATATGATTAGGTACATAAAGAGACTTGATGACCTTGAGTTCAAGTTGAACCAATAACTAGAAAATGATCTCATTCTTGCCTTTTTACCACCATGCTTTTTAACATTTATTGTTAATTAAAATATGAATAACATGAAAAAAGAACTCCCAGATCCATTGGATTTAGTTCTCTAAGATGATATAGATATAAAGAATACCAATTCTTTAGTACTTATAGTGAACAAGAGGAGAAAGGGAAAGGCTAAGAGGTTTAAGGATAAACCCAAGCTGAAGAAACCCATGCACCATCCTTCTAAAAACCCAAAGATATAGAGGGTGGGAAATGAAGAAATTACACTACAAGAAGAATTTCAGAGCTAGGAAAAGGAAGAAATGGTATGCTTCTACTTCAAATATTTTTTCATTGAATGTTATCTGTATTTATCTACAAGTTGGGTATTGAATACAACATGCGACTCACACATTTGTATTCATATATAGGAACTAAGTTAATTCCAAACGTTTGAAAAGGGTGAGGTGGATCACCAAGTTTCATATGGTGTGAGTCTATAAGCCTTGGTAGTGAGAGATTATCATATGAATTTTCATAGTTTTTTGGTTCTCATATTGAAGAATTGTTATTATGTTCATTCAGTTATAATAAACATAATCTTAGTGTCAAGTTTAGGCACTATGGGATTTTATTTTATGTTTAGAAATAAATATTTTTACTTTTATAAGGATAAAATATGTTATGGTATATCACATATTAAAATGGATTTTATATAATTGAAATCAAAAACCCTATAATGACAATCAATGAAAAAACTAGAAAACATGAATCATTTAACACCCGCCTATGGAACTTCAAGCCTGGTCATGTAAATGATAAGAGTTTACTAAAATTACATCAAGTAGGGTATTTAGACTCAGATGAGTTAAAACCCCTAGATGTATGACATGATTGTTTACAAGGTAAAATAACGAAATCACCCTTCTCTAGGAAAGGAGTAAGATCCATTGAGTTACCAGAATTGGTTCATATTGACATACGTGGTCCATTTACAATAAAGGAAATTGGTGGGTTTGCATACTTCATTAATTTTATCGAAAGCTATAGTAAGTATGGTTATATCTACATAATGAGCTATAAGTAAAATTACTTTCAGATGTTTAAGGATTACCAACATGAGGTACAAAACCAGCTTGGTAAGAAGATTAAGACACTTTACTTTGATTAAGGTAGAGAGTATCTTAACATGGATTTCATTGGTCACTTAAAGAAGTATTGGATAATATCCCAACACATTCATCTTTATACACATTAGTGGAATGGTTTTAGTGAAAGGAGGAATCAAACCTTTCTAGACATGGTCAGATCAATGATGAGTTATGTGACTTTTCCATTACCCTTTTTGGGATACACGTTGCAAAAAATAAAATATACCCTTAACCAAGTACCAACTAAATAAATAGATGGGATTACATATGAGTTGTGGTGTGAAAATAAACCCAATCTATCACACGTATGTGTATGGGGATGCGAGGATTTTTTCAAGACTACACATGATGAAAAATAGGCATCCCAAAGCATGAAGTGCATCTTTATAGGTTATCCTAAAGAAACTAAAGGATATTACCTATATAACCCTTCAGATAATAAAGTGATTGTGGAAATACATGCCATATTTCTTGAAAGGGAACACATTTGAAATCGAAATAGTTGGATAAATATTGACTTTAATGAATTTTATGCTCTAGATGCAGAAGAGTTGGTGTGAGAAAAATCTCCATAAGAGATATTGGGAGATGAAGATATCCTCGAGATATAAGTACTATGTAGGTCAAATCAAGAGGTTAAAAAAATAGAGTGATATGGTTTTATTTTAATTGAGTTATGTGACACATTACCATTATAGAATGATGAACCAATAACCTACAAGGAAGTAGTAGAAGGAATGGATGCTGCTAAATAAAATAATTCCATGCATTCTAAGATGGAGTCCATGTACCCAAATCAATTTTGGATTTTAAGAGACCCTCAAACTAATGTAAAATTAATTCAGTGAAAATAAGTATTTAAGAAAAAGATGGAAATTGATGGTAAAGTAAATACCTATATGGAATGACTGATTGTAAAGGGTTTTAAACAATATCAAGGAATATAATACAATGAAACCTTCTCACCAATAGCGATTCTAAGATCAATCAAAATATTACTTGTAATAGAAGCCTTCTATGATTATGAGATTTGAAAAATGGATGTTAAAAATAATTTTCTAAATGGTAAGTTGGTTGAAGATGTATATATGACTCAATTTGAAGGATTTTTTAAGGCAAATATTTCCAATAAAGTATGAAAGCTATAGAGATCCATTTATGGGTTGAAGCAGACATTACAATCATGGAATGTTCATTGATGCAGCCATAAGAGAATTTGGTTTCGTGAAGAAAGAAAGTTATCCATGTTTCTATAATAATTTTAGTGGTAATTCCGTAGTTTTCTTTGTCTAATATGTTGATGACATATTATTAGTAGGAAATGAAGTACAAGTCTTGATGTCAGTTTAGACTTGGTTAAATGGATGCTTCACCATGAAAGACTTAGGTAAAGGATCCTACATCCAAGGGATCAAGAGCTATTGAGATAGATCTTAGAGGATACTTGGGCTAAGTTAAAGTATATATATTGAGAATGTACTCAAAAGGTATAATATGGAACACTCCAAGAGAGGTTTGTTACCAATATCACATGGTATCAATATCTATAAGAAAATGAATCCACAAATATAAGAGGAGATTGAATGAATGAGTAGAATCCATTATACCTAAGTAGTGGGATCTATAATGCTTTCCATGATATGTACTAGGTTTTATGTTTCATTTTCTTTAATCATGGTAGGAGGATATCAAGCTAATCTAGGAGAACCATATTTAGTAGTAGTAAAAACTATCATGAACTACTTGAGACATACAAAGGATATATTCCTCGTGTATGGAGGAGATGAAGAACTAGTATTGAGAGGATAAACTGATTCTAGTTTCTAAACTTATTGTTATTATTTGAAATCATAGTCAGGTTATGTATTTTTTCTGAATGGTGGGGTAGTGAGTTGGAGAAGCTGAAAGAAACCAGTGGTTACTGACTCTACAGCAGAATCTGAGTAGATTACAAATTATGGTGTTGCTAAGGATGTGGTTTAGATATGCATATTTTTCATAGATAGTGGTGTTTATCCAAGTAGTGTAGACCTTATTCAATCATATTATGATAATACTATAGCAATGGTTCTTTCCAAGGAGCTCGGGTCACACTAGATGGAAAAGCACATACTTTGGAAGTTTCATCTCTTGATGAATTTTATTTAAAGAGGTGAAGTCACAGTGAACAGATTATCCAAAAAGGATAACACGAAATACCCCCTGAATAAATCCATATCTCAGCAGAGTCATGATTCTCATGTGATAATTATAAGGTTGATACATATTAACTGTTGGATCTAGAGTAAGTGGGATTATTAAAAATACTAGAAATTGGTCCTAAGCTAATGAAACTATACCCATTGTTTCATTAAACTGTGGGGATAGAGTATTTGATTGAAGCTATACCCACATTTTTTTAAAAAAACCATCAGTATTTACCCTTGTATATCCTGCCTCCCTCATTCTCTTTCTCCCACTCCCACTTTGATGAGCCCTCATCCCCTCTTACGAGCTCCAAACTCCCCACCCCTCCCCACCTCTGCCTCGACCTTAACCTCCCAACCTCCGCCTCGACCTCCCGAACTTCACCTCCCGACCTCCACCTCCATCTCAACCTACCAGACTTCACCTCTACCTCGACCTCCCAACGTCCACCTCCACCTCCGCCTTGACCTCTTAGACTCCTCCTCCCAGCCTCCGCCTCCCGGCCTCCACCTCCCTACCTCCACCTCCCAGCCTCCGTCTCCTGGCCTCCGCCTCCGGCTCGACCTCCCGACCTATGCCTCTGTCTTGATATTCAAGGTATGTGTGGTTTTTTGGTTATTTTTTTTCTCAAATTTATATATTTACCTTCAACCACTATCTTCTATATGTCATGAAAACTTATATAGGGTATAATAAACTGATATATGGTTTATATGGACAATTATTGGTGTTTCCCTTGGATCAATGTTTGCGAGGACCATAGATATTCATTTCAAATATATGTTTTTGTAGGAAGATAGATTTCCTCTATTATAGTGTCATGCGTACCTATAAAAACACCTTTGTGTAATGTGTACGAAGTGGCCATACTAGGTGACGCTGGCTTCCCTGCTGAAATTTATGGCAAAATATTATATCTTGATGTATGTTAGTGCGAAAGATAAGAAATAAACAGTTGAATAAGGATTTTTATATTTTATTCTAATATGTTTTTTCATATGGTATTACTCAATATGTCTCAATTTTGGAAATTTATAGTTAATGATGATTGTATTTTAGGTTTGTGAGTCAAAAAAATTATGCATGCATTATTGCAAATGGAGTAAATAGTCCCATGTATGTTAATCAAATAAGTCAAGAATTGTAAGGATAAGGTGTCCGTGTAACATCCCAATTAAGTAATGAATAATATATTTTCTTATCTATGTCTATTTATGAATTATATAGTGTTTTAAGAGGTTTATAATGAGAATAAATCCAATCTTAAGCATGGAATACTCTAATATTTTTAAAAGATTGTTTTACCACATTTTGATGGAGAACCATTTTTAAATCTATCGTTTGTCAATTTTATAAGCTATATTTGTCAAAATAAACTTATTATTTAGTATTGGAACATTTAAATTTACATTGGATAATTTTTTGGTATGTTTCTGACAGTGTTCATTTTTTAATGAATAGTGAAAAATACTGCATTTTAATTCAAAACTGCTTTTTCATATAATTTAATTATATGGATAGATTAAATTTTTAATTAGTTTTAAAGTTTAAATAGAATATATTTTTACCATTTAATCCAATTTTGGTAATTATAATTAATTTCACTTTGGAATTGGGCATAAACAAGTGCTAAACTTTTCATAGATATTGTTTCAAAAAAACCCGCTATTTGTTTTGACAATGAGAATTATTTTTAAATTAATTATTGCAATTTCTATGTTTGGAATTTGGTAAAATGGATTCAATATTTGTAATCATAAGTTCCATATTATGTAATTAAGACTCTTTTGTTTTTGGACATTATGAATAGTAACGACGATAATTATCTTTAATTATCGTGATTAATTAGTAATTAGGTAGTTTAGGATAATAAAATAATATCATAATAATAAAAAATGACTCCAAAATGTGTTCTAATGCTACTGGTTGTGTCATTTACGACCATGGGATGCTTTGTGCAAAACTTAGGGACCCCATGGAATCACTTTTGGGTGAAAGTGACACTTTATCATTTTATTTTTAAAGAAAGGAGAATATCACTAAAGAATGTATCACCCGAGTAAAACATTTTTAGTTTTGTCTATGTAAATGATATATTAGAATATAAATATTAATTGGAAATATAAAAATATTTCCTACATCATAGTATTTGTTTTATAATTTTTAGACATTAAATAAATTTATTTATTTATGACACCATGATGATGCAACGATTACCTCATTAATTAACGATTTAAATAAAATGAAAAGATAATATAAAATATAAGACTTACACTTGTCAAATACCTATTATCTGAGTATATTTATAATCCTTATCACCTTATCCTCTAAATATATCAATGTGGGACCTTTTAAATCCGAAAATAATTTTAAAATAAAGTAACATTTCTTGGCTTTCCAAGAGTGCCCTCCTCCCTCTTATAAAAGGCCCCCAACTCTACCTCCTTACACACACTTCTCAAGCCATTGGCTCGGCCAAAATCTGATAATTTTATCTCTCCACATCCCTCTCTTCATCATAGAATCCTTACCTTAGGCATAAATCTCTTCAAGAAACCCTTTTGGTTCAAACCAAGAAGAGTTACCCGATTTAAAGGTAAAGTCTTCTCTAATGTTCTTTTGTTTTATTTTTCTTCTCCAACCCCCTAAACCCTTTTTATTCATTTATTTTGTAAAAAAAATAGTATCTTCAATATACTAGGGTGTTTTTATAAGAATTATTCAAGCTACACTTACACACACCTACATCTAATGGTTAAAGAACATACTGTTTCTGTGGATGACGAATTTCTGCCTCACGAAACGATGATTGTTCAATATTCTTATAACACATTCAAAGGTGGACATTAATATGTCACTATATTAATATATGATATATAATATATTTATTTTTTCTTTAATATTCTGTATTTTTCATTTATGGCATACCTTTATGGTTTCCATTATGGGTAATCACGATATCTTCATTTTAGGAAGTGCGGACTACTGCCCCCTCAAAGTGATTTGATTCGTTAATGCCATATGTGCGACGTATAAAGGATGGAGTTAATGATATTATATATGATATTATAATGGAATTATAATATACCTTTATATCATTATGATTCCATTCCATAAAATACGAAATAGAAATGAAAGTAGCGTTCATGCGTACGTACGACTTACCGTCTCCATGAATGGTGCATTTCATTTCTTACCTATAAATGTTATGTAATATTATAAATGAATGTATATACTGGATATATATGATATATATGATATCTACATCATGAATATAATTCTGGATATAATGGATATTTTACCACATGGACAACCTGTAATTATAAAGAGTTTATTTTTGACTCAAGTACCAATGATCGACAAAACGACCATTATTAACTTAAATAATTACATAGTGTTCATAACATGGTAATAAGTGATATAAAAGAAATAATTAACATGAAAAAGGTTCTTAAGCAAGTAGAAATTAACTCAAGTTTATTATTCAGGAGGTTAAAGAACGATCGAGTCAAGTCAGACCCGAGTTATGGGACTTCATCTCAATCTCCTTTCATTGAGGCATATTTTGTTTTATACACAACTTTCTTTTATACGGTGTATAAACCCCTTTGACTTTTACATCTATTCAAAAGGAATATTTTTTATACGAAGGGTTTTACTAAACTACAAAAGGAATTTTTTTTTGTCGTACGTATGCGACGACAATGACTTCTCTGCCGCCGTGACCATTATTTGAGTTTCGACATCCTCTACAAGCCATAACTTTTTTTAAATGAAAAATAAATACCATGTTTTACTTTTATTTTATTTTGGTATTGAAAATGGTTTTCATAATGTTTTTATCAATGTGTTGTATTGATATCTTGTGATTGAAATGTAGAAATATTATGTTTCCTCTATGCATGTTTTATGTGATAAGATTATGTTATGGTTCTTGGGCATTGTTTATGAAGATGGGTGGTTCTGTGATAAACTAAGGGCGGGTGAGCCCGATATAGATCTCCAATGCATTGGGTAACGCAAAAGAGTTAAACATTAAGGTTTCTATGAAGATATTTATGGAATATACTGTGATGTGTATTCCAAACGTAACCATGAGTGTTACTACCTACGTAAGAATGTTATGAATGCCTCAAGTTACCTTTATGTCTTATGATTTCTATGATTTATTTATGATTTGATGAGGTATGTTAAAATGTTTATGTTTTATGAGTAAAGTATGATTTAATACATGGGCTAATGTTTTCATTTTGTACTTTTATATCCCTTACTGAGATTTTTATACTCATCCCAAGTTTTTGAAATGTTTTTCACAGGTCAAGGGAAAGGTACATGATGTGATGATAGTGTCAAGGAAGTGTCAAAAAAGAATCCATGTTTTATTTTAAATATGTTTCCACTGATGGAAAAAATGAGTACTATCTTTTATGTAACCACTTTGTTTAAATGTGGAATGTAATGCATGATTTATGTTCTAATTCTCTAAAACTCTAAACCTGAAAAGATCATCAACTTGTATTCTTTAAATAACTCAAGATTAACTAATTTTTAAGGCTAGTTCCTTATAGTTGGTATCAGAGGTCGGTTTAGATAACTTTAGGAGTTATAATTATATTAAATGATTATCCAAAAATATTTTTTTATGGTCAAATTGAAATGATATAGCATTTGAAGATTACCATGTTGCTTCATCTAAGACATGTTTGTTCATAATGGTTTTCCGCAGAGGAAATAGGGAAGCAATGATAGGAAGGCATACAGAAGGAAATGACCTTCCGAATCAGCATCCTGAGATGGTCGGAATTGGAACTGAACAGTTTGTTGCAGTAATGGTGCAGTTGAATCAAGAGATAAATGGTGGTGGTATCCATGCATGAGATCAGCCAGATCAACCGCATATGAACATATCAGTGTTGGAAAATTTCATAAGGCAACATCCCCCATCATTCAGAGGATCATCTAACCCTGTGCTAGCTGAAGGGTGGATTAAAGCACTGGAGAATATTTTCGATGTCATGGGGTGTTCAAAAAATCAAAAGGTTAGTCTTGCAATTTACCGTTTGGAGGGTGAAGCAGATCAGTGGTGGTCGATGGTGAAAAATATTAGGGATGCTGATGAGATTGATGCTCTTGACTAGGATGAATTCAAAGGTATATTTCTTGAGAAGTATTTTCCAAAGGCTGTTCAACTTAGGATGAAAAAACAATTCTTGGAATTGAGGAAAGAGGAAGACTCAGTGGCTGCTTATGAAGAAAGGTTCACTCGATTGGCAAGGTATGCTCCAAATTTTATCCGAGACCTTGATAGTAAAATCAATCATTTTTACTCAGGATTAAAGCCAAAATATCAAAGGGAATTGGCTTCTTGTGAGTTCAAAAGTTATGAAAAGCTTGTTTGATGTTCTGAGAAGGTGGAATTGGAGTTTTCCGATGATCAAGTGTTCTATAACAACCAACAGAAGAAGAGACCAAGGTGGCAGGATAAAGGGAATAATTCTTCAAAAAGGTCTGATGGTAAGAAAACTAAGTTTCTAGTTTGTGATAAATGTGGTAAAAGGCATGCTGGGGAATGTCTTCTGAATTATGGAAAGTGCTACCGATGTGGTAATATGGGACATAAGGCTCGTGACTGCACTGAAAAAGATCAGGGTGATGGTAAGAACAAATTTGATTTACAGTTAGTGAAATGTTTCAAGTGCAATGAGATGGGTCATTATGCAAATGAGTGTCCGACAAAGAGTTCGAGTGATGGGAATCAGTTAGACTACAAGCAGAAAGGGGTGGTTAAATCCTTTGAAACTACTTCATTAGATGCTGGGCCATAAAATGAAGCGGTATCAGGAACTTTGTTTGTTTTTTCAGATTATGCCAGTGTGTTGTTTGATTCAGGGTCTACACATTCTTTCATCTCTGAAAAATTTTCTAGTGAATTGGGAATAACATCTCAAGAAATGACTCCTGAACTTGTGGTGAAAACACCTGGGGGAAATGTTAAGGCAAAAAGAATTTATAATAATCTTCATGTCCTTATCTGTGGAAAGAACCTACTTGCAAACCTTATTGTTTTACCTCTAGTAGAGTTTGATGTTATCCTGGGTATGGATTGGCTCTCTATTTACCATGATAAGATTTACTGTAGAGCTAAAGAAGTTTCTTTTCAGAAATACTTTCAGTTTGTGTACAAGAATGAACCCTTACTGTTGATAACATATCAAGAGGATGAGAAACTTGTAAAAGATGGAAATGAATGTTACCTTGCACATATTGTTGAAAAAAAAGAAACTATTCAGATTAATGATGTGCCAGTGGTAAATGAGTATTCTGATGTTTTTACTGATGAGTTGCCTGGAATAATACCAGATCAGGAAGTTTAATTTACTGTTGACTTAGTTCCTGATGCTAATCCAATTTCAAAACCCCCCTTATCGAATGGCTCAAATTTAACTTTTAGAGTTGAAGGAGCAATTGCAAGATTTATTAGAGAAAGGTTTCATTCGACCTAGCACATCACCATGGGGTGCTCATGTTTTATTTGTTAAAAAGAAATATGGTTCAATGAGACTTTTCATTGATTATAGATCCTTGAATAACATCACTGTTAAGAACAAATATCCTTTTCCTCATATCGATGATTTGTTTGATCAGCTCCCGGGAGCTCAGTATTTTTCAAAGATTGACCTGAGATCGGGGTACCATCAGTTGAAGGTAAAGGAAGCAGATATTCTGAAGACCGTGTTTCGTACAAGATATGGCCATTATGAATTTGTAGTTATGTTTTTTGGGCTAACCAATGCACCTGCTGTATTTAGGGACCTTATGAATAGAATTTTCCATGAGTTCTTGGATAAGTTTGTGGTTGTTTTCATTGATTATATTTTGGTGTTTTCTAAAATTAAAGAGGAGCATGAAAGACATTTAAGGGTTATTTTGAAAACCTTAAAAGAAAAGAAATTTTATGGGAAATTCAGCAAGTGTGAGTTTTGGTTGCAAAAAATTTCTTTCCTTGGTCACATTGTTTCTAAATATGGGATAACTATTGATCCTATAAAAACAAAGGTTTTTGAAGAATGGCCAAGACCCACAAATGTAAATAAGATTCATAGATTCCTTGGTTTGGAAGGCTATTACCGAAGGTTTGTTATAAATTTTTCCCGGTTATCTAGTCCAATGACTAAGCTAACTCGGAAGGGTGTTAAGTTTATCTGGACAAAAGAATGTGATGATTGTTTTTAGGAATTGAAAAGAAGATTTGTGAATGCTCCAATTTTGGCACTACCTTCCAGGAATTGGGAGTTTGTTATCTACAGTGATGCTTCATTGAAAGGACTTGGTTGCGTCCTAATGAAGAATGATCAGGTAATTGCTTATTCTTCACGTCAGTTGAAAACTCATGAGGTAAATTACTCTACACATGATTTGGAACTAGCTGCTATTGTTTTCGCTTTAAAAATTTGGAGGCATCATTTGTATGGTGTAAAGTGTGAAATATATACTGATCACAAAAGTTTAAAGTATATATTAACTTAGAAAGAATTGAACATGAGACAGAGGAGATGGCTAGAATTAATCAAGGATTATGATTGTACAATTCATTACCATCCGGGAAAAGCAAATAAAGTGGATGATTATTTGAGTTGAAAAAGTAATGCTTCATTAACAATGTTGCGTTTGGAACGTGATCCTTTGGTTAAGGATTTGATGAAATTTGGCATAGAAGTTGTTGGTGCAGGATGTCCTTCTATTTTTTTTCCAGGTATCAGTGAAATCTTCTCTATCAGACAAAAATTAAGCAAGCATAGAAGCAAGACAATGAGTTGAAGAAAAAGGTAGAGCTGGTTTAGAAGGGTAAGTTGCTTGAATTCAAAATTGATAATGATTGTGTTTTAAGATTTGGGAAGAGATTGTGTGTGCCTTTTGATTCACAGTTTAAGAGAGAGTTGTTATGTGAAGCTCATAGTTATCCGTTTTCAGTTCATCCAGGTAGTACTAAGATGTATAGAGATATTCAAGAGTATTACTGGTGGGATGGAATGAAAAGAGATATTGCTGATTTTACTGTGAAGTGTTTGACTTGTCAACAGGTTAAAGTAGAGCGGAAGTTACCGAAAGGGATGCTTCAGCCTTTACCAGTGCCAGAGTGGAAATGGGAGAATATATCCATGGACTTCGTTGTGGGATTACCGAAGACACCTCGAGGTAATAATGCAATCTGGGTTATTGTTGATCGCTTGACTAAATCTGCTCATTTCCTTGCTATACAAGATACTTTTTCCCTAGATCAACTTTCCCGTTTGTATCTTAAAGAGATAGTCAGGTTACATGGAGTTCCTATCTCCATTGTATCTAATCGTGATCCCAGGTTCACTTCTAACTTTTGGAAAGGCCTTCAGAAGTCGTTGGGTACTGAATTAAATTTTAGTACAACTTTTAATACTCAATCAGATGGGAAATCAGAACGAAAAATTCAGACTTTGGAGGATATTCTATGTTCTTTTTTGATGGATTATCAGGGAAGTTGGGACCAACATCTTTCTTTGTTTGAGTTTTTTTATAATAACAGTTTTCATTCCAGTATACATATGGCACCATTTGAGGCATTATATGGGAAGCGATGTCGAACTCCAGCTTTTTGGGATGAAGTAGATGAAAGGAAGTTTATGGGACCGGAATTGGTAGAAGAGTTGGCAGAAAAAGTTCATCTGATACAGAGACACATGAGAACAGCTCAGAGTAGGCAGAAAAGTTATGCGGACAACAGGAGGAAGAATCTCTCTTTTGAGGTAGGCGATCATGATTTTCTCAAAGTATCACCATGGAAAAGTGTGATGAGATTTGGTAAGAAAGGAAAGCTGAGACCAAGGTTCATTGGACCATATTAAATTCTGGAGAGAGTTGTATCAGTTGCATACCAAGTGGATTTACCCCCAAGTTTATCTCATGTACACAATGTTTTTCATGTTTCAATGTTAAGGAAGTACATACCAGATCCATCTCATGTTTTGAGTCCAGAGGTAGTTCAGTTGGAAGAGAATCTATCTTATGAGGAACAATCGGTCCAGATTCTTGACCACAGGGAGCAAGTATTACGGAATAAGGTGATTCATCAAGTAAAGGTTTTGGAAAAAAACCACATGAGTGAAGAGGCAACATGAGAATCTGAAAATGCAATGAGGGATAAATACTCCCACTTATTCAATAAGTAAATAAATTGCGGGGATGAAATTTTCAAAAGGGGGGAAGGATGTAACATCCCAATTAAGTAATAAATAATATATTTTCTTATCTATGTCTATTTATGAATTAGATAGTGTTTTAAGAGGCTTAAAATGAGAATAAATCCAATCTTAAGCATGGAATACCCTAATATTTTTAAAAAATTGTTTTACCGCCTTTTAATGGAGAACCATTTTTAAATATATCTTTTGAAAATTTTATAATATATATTTGTCAAAATAAACTTATTCTTTAGTATTGGGACATTGAAATTTACATTGGATAATTTTTTTGGTATTTTTCTGACAATGTTCATTTTTTTAATGAATAGTGAAAAATACTACATTTTAATTCAAAACTGTTTTTTCATCTAATTTAATTATATGGATAGATTATCTTTTTAATTAGTTTTAAGGTTTAAATAGAATATATTTTTACCATTTAATTCAATGGTGGTCATTATAATTAATTTCACTTTGGAATTGGGCATAAACAAGTGCCAAACTTTTCATAGACATTGTTTCAAAAAACCCCGCTATTTGTTTTGACAACATGAATTATTTTTAAATTAATTATTGAAATTTATATGTTTGGAATTTGGTAAGATGGATTCCATATTTGGAATCAGAAGTTCCAAATTATGTAATTAATACTCTTTTGTTTTTGGACATTATGAATAGTAACGATGGTAATTATCTTTAATTATCGTGATTAATTAGTAATCGGGTAGTTAAGGATAATAAAATAATATCATAATAATAAAAAATGACACCAAAATGTGTCCTAATACTATTGGTTGTGTCATGGCCGACCATGGGATGCCTTGTGCCAAACTTAGGGACCCCATGGAATCAGTTTTGGGTGAAAGTGACACTTTATCATTTTATTTTTAAAGAAAGGAGAATATCACTAAAGAATGTATCACCCGAGTAAAACATTTTTAGTTTTGTCTGTGTAAATGATATATTAGACTATAAATATTCATTCGAAATCTAAAATAATTTTCTACATCATAGTATTTTTTTTATAATTTTTAGACATTAAATAAATTAATTTATTTATGACACCATGATGATGCAACGATTACCTCATTAATTAACGATTTAAATAAAATGAAAAGATAATGTAAAATCTAAGACTTAAACTTGTAAAAGACCTATTGGCTAAGTATATTTCAAACCCTTATCACCTTATACTCGAAATATATCAATGTGGGACCTTTTAAATCCGAAACTCATTTTAAAATGAAGTAACATTTCTTGGCTTTCCAAGAGTGCCCATCCTCCCTCTTATAAAAGGCCCCCACCTCTACCACCTTACACACACTTCTCAAGCCATTGGCTCGGCCAAAATCTGATCATTTTATCTCTCCACATCCCTATATTCATCATATAAGCCTTACCTTAGGCATAAAGCTCTTCAAGAAGCCCTTTTGGTTTAAACCAAGAGGAGTTACCCAATTTAAAGGTAAAGTCTTCTCTAATGTTCTTTTGTTTTATTTTGCTTCTCCAACCCCCTAAACTCTTTTTATTCATTTCTTTTGTAACAAAAACAACATCTTAAATATACTAGGATGTTGTTATAAGAATTATTCGAGCTACACTTACACACACCTACATCTAATGGTTAAAGAACATACTGTTTCCGTGGTTGGCGAATTTCTACCTCACGAAACGATGATTGTTCAATATTCTTATAACACCTTAAAAGGTGGCCATTAAGATGTCACTATATTTATATATGATATATAATATGTTTATGTTTTCCTTAATCTTCTGTATTTTTCATTTATGGCATACCTTTATGGTTTCTATTATGGGTAAACGCGATATCTTCATTTTAGAAAGTGCGGACTACCACCCCCTCAAAGTGATTTGATTCGTTAATACCATATGTGGGATGTATAAAGGATGAAGTTAATGATATTATATATGATATTATACTGGAATTATAATATACATTTATATCATTATGATTCCATTCCATAAAATACGAAATAGAAATGAAAGTAGTGTTCATGTGTACGTACGGCTTACCGTCTCCATGAACGGTGCATTTCATTTCTTACCTCTAAATATTATGTAATGTTATAAATGCATGTATATAATAGATATATATAATATATATGATATCTACATCATGAATATAATTCTGAATATAATGGATATTTTACAACATGAACAACTTGTAATTATAAAGAGTCTATTTTTGACTCAAGTACCAATGATCGACAAAACAACCATTATTAACTTAAATAATTACATAGTGTTCATAACATGGTAATAAGTGATATAAAAGAAATAATGAACTTGAAAAAGGTTCTTAAGCAAGTATAAATTAACTCAAGTTTATTATTCAGGAGGTTAAAGAATGATCGAGTCAAGTCGGACCTGAGGTATGGGACTTCGTCTCAATCTCCTTTCATTGAGACATATTTTGTTTTATACACAACTTTATTTTATACGGTGTATAAACCCCTTTGAATTTTACATCTATTCAAAAGGAATCTGTTTTATACGAAGCGTTTTACTAAATGAAAAAAGGAATGTTTTTTGTCGTACGTATGCGGTGACAACGACTTCTCCGCCGCCGTGACCATTATTTGAGTTTCAGCTTCCTTTACAAGCCATAACTTTTTTTAAATGAAAAATAAATACCATGTTTTACTTTTCTTTTATTTTGGTATTGAAAATGGTTTTCATAATGTTTTTATCAATGTGTTGTATTGATATCTTGTGATTGAAATGTGTAAATGTTATGTTTCCTTTATGCATGTTTTATGTGATACGATTATGTTATGGTTCTTGGGAATTATTTATGAAGACAGGTGGTTCCGTGATAAACTAAGGGCGAGTGAGCCCGATATAGCTCTCCAATGCATTGGGTAACGCAAAGGAGTTAAACATTAAGGTTTCTCTGAAGAGATTTAGGGAATATACTATGATGGATATTCCAAACGTAACCATGAGGGTTACTCCCTACGTAAGAATGTTATGAATGCCTCAAGTTACATTTATGTCTTATTATTTCTATTATTTATTCATGATTTGACGAGGTATATTAAAATGATTACATTTTATGAGTAAAGTATGATTTCATACATGAAATAATGTTTTCATTTCGTACTTTTATATCCCTTAGTGAGATTTTTATGCTCATCCCAAGTTTTTGAAATGTTTTTCATAGGTAAAGGGAAAGGTACATGATGTGATGATAGTGTCAAGGAAGTGTCAAGAAAGAATCCATGTTTTATTTTAAATATGTTTCCGCTGATGGGAAAAATGATTACTATATTTTATGTAACCACTTTGTTTAAATTTGGAATGTAATGCATGATTTAATTTCTAATTCTCTAAAACTCTAAACCTAAATAGATCCTCAACGTGTATTCTTGAAATAACTCATGATTAGGTAATGTTTAAGGCCAGTGCCTTATAGTCTGACCCTACTTTCTGCAATGCAGGTTTATACTCACCTTATTAGCGACATTTCATTTACAGTGTCATGATCTCTAATTGTGAATGTTCTAATTCCATCCCAGAATAAGTTTTGGCTTGAGGGTTTACTCCTGTCTAGAGAGATTCTTTGCTTCATCATCTCTGATTCTTGTGAAACCTCCATAAAAAATGTATGAAAAAAAATTATTATATCTGGTGGCATGTATTTGTGACAACATGATGTAATTTATTTTCTCACATGCCTATTGAAATCTTGAAAGGAGACTCATTTATGAAATTTTGCTTCATTATCTATGATTTTTGTGAAACCTCAGGTTTTATACTTTTTGATTCTATTTTTGTGTGTAAAGTTTCTTAAAATTAGAGCCTATTTTTTTTAAATAGATACCTAATTGTTTTTGATTTTTTGGACTGAATTTTTTAACTCAACATGCATTTCTACCTTGTTATGAGGAGACACATGACCAATAGAAAATATAGAAATAGAATCAAGTATATTTTGGATAGTTACAGTAGTGGTAGGTATAATTGGTGCCACAGAAGAAATAGGCCTTGGAGGACTGTAGAAAACAAAATCCTTACCTGTAGAATAAAGTGGAATAAATGTAACTTCTCCATATTCTAAACATGATTCATGTTATAGAGATTTAGAGGTATGTAATATAGCTTCATTATAAAAATTATATAGTAATGTTATGAAGAATTGATGATTTCTAGATATTAGGTAGAGAGATCATAAAATCATCCCCATAACATATTGAGATAGATTCATGATTTCCTTCAATTTTCCACCATTAGGATTGTCAATATTTTCCAGTGTATCATTCAACGACTCATTTATTCCAACACCCATATTTCTAACTACTTCCCTGGTGTCCTGGAATTTACCCATAAGATCTCTCATGAAATCTTGCATTATCACTGGTGTTATCAATGATGAGAATATTTTCTTGTTATACAGTAGTGATAGACTTTTCCAAATTCCCCAATATTTGATTCTTTGAATTCCCTAAATGTTAGTAAACATCAAATGAAAGGATATAAGGAGGGGTACTTTCTCTTTAATTAGACCTAGAATGTTGATAGATGTATCTCTAGTGAGATCTTCTATACTTCCAACTTTATCATTGGGATAATCCTTAATCCTATTTTCCTAATTGTATCATCATTTATATTTGTAGACAACCTAATGTTCTCACTCTTCTCAATAGGCTTATTATGTGGGACCTCTTTTATTAAATGTACAATTAAGGGAAATGAAACCTTATATGCCAGCTTATTCTTATATTCCATTTTTCTTGGTAGGAATGTCATACAGTCCTTTGAAACATGACCAGTTACCTTCCATCTCCCACCCCCACCTCTGCCTCTACCTTCACCTCCACCCCCGCCCCCACCTCCACTGCCACCTCTGCCTCCACCTCTGCCTCCGCCTCCGCCTCTACCTCTGCCTCCACGGCCGCCTCCGCCTCCATGACTGCCTCCGCCGCTGCCTCTGCCTCCACCTCCTCCTGGCCTCTACCTCCTGACCTCAAAATGTATTCCTATTCTCCTCAAATATTCCTTTTTTTCAGTTATTTTAATCCATGTTAATGAATTAAATATTTTTAGGTGAATCCCACCTGAGCATGGTGGAATTCATCTTGGATCAGGGGGATATCCTTTCTATTGTATAGAGGAGGCTGATGTGGGTATGCTGTAAACCATTTTTGTCTATTTTCATGGAAGGTGACTAAGGTATGTTGTGTCCTAGGGTTTTCTATATTTTAGGGTGAAATTTTGGGATACTCTATTATAGTTATTTGGTATTTTAGGCTTGTAGAATTTTGGGTTAATTTTTTGGAAATTGATTTCATTGGTTTCTCTTAAGTATCAGTTATTCTTTGATTGTAGATATTATATAATTGAGTTTATTCAGTGATAGAATTTGGTTTGTTAATTTGTAGTTGATTCTTGAAGGTTTTTTGGAGTATGAAAGCTCACCTATGGTATTGTTATGTGATCTTGACACTTTTGATGAAAAATTCATAGGACATATTATGACTCACTAGTATTAGGTAGGTGATTGTTTCATATTGTTCATTTATCTTGATAATGGCATGCCTATGATATTATATATATATATATATATATATATATTTCAAAGGGTGATGTTGATTGTTAAAAAACCTCAATAGTGATTTATATTCATTTGAATTAATTAATAATATATTAGATGTTCTCTAAAATAGATTATTGTGTGTGACATAATTACCATGAAAAAACCAAACCAAACCAAACCAAACTTGTACTTCTCCAAATAGAATTGACATGCATAAACCCATGTAAAACCTGATATGAACTGTGTATAACCAAACTGTATTGAATTTAATCAAAATTGAATCAACGTAACTTGATCCATAATGGATAGAATAAAACCAAATAAAAACTAGAATGAAACGTTTTTAGAAAAACATTCAAAACTAACCGAACCTTACTAGAATAAATTTAAACTTGAACAACAAAAATAGATCTAAATGATAAAAATCAAGAAAATATAATTCAAATTGAAAAAAATTGAATGAAAATAAATTGGACCAAGTCAAAATTATCTAACTTTAACTAATCTGATATTACAAATGATGAATCAAATTAGGCTAAATATAATGAATTTGAACCAATATGACCAGAACTGACATGAACTAAACCAAACTAAACCAAAATTATATGAACCAAATGTAATAAAATTGAGTTGATTATAACCCAAATAAATGAAATTTTCCAAGATAATATAAAGAAAAACAAGATAAAATAAATCTAATGAAAATTTCCCAAACAAACTTATATCGAACAAATCCGAACTAAGTTGAAACTTGATCCAAACTGATTATATACCATTAATAGGAAGAGTGATTCTTAATTAATAGGACTCTAATATTTTACAGTATCATTTTGAAACTTGGATCTATTTTCCCCTTGATTGTAGGAACATGATTGAACCCATGAGGCATTGTGGTTCTTATATGTTGGGTGGTGACTTGTTTAATCACAGGAGACATGTATGTTGTAGTTGGGTTTTTATTTTATTTTCTTTATCACTTTAGATAATTAGGACTTTTAACACTTTCTATGGATGGAGGGAACTTATAATCTGTGAAGGGGGATAGAAGGGCCCTGGAGGCGGCTACACAGTTTTCTTTGCAGGGGAGGGAGATCGGGGTACATGAGGGATTAATTGTGCGTTTCATTTTTTTCTACTTTTTTTGTGTTACTTTTATTTATTTTATTTTCCTTTATCATGGATTTCTGACATACAAATGGGTCATGCTGAAATTTTATTTATTTTCAAGGTTGTTTTAATTAATTTTTTGTTGGAGAAATCATTCCTAAGTGGTGATTCCTAAACCGAAGCCCATGAGATATTCCAAAAGAAAACTAACCCTGAATGATCAAACTGTCAACCAAATTCATAGGTAGGGGATAAAAATAAACAATAACTCAAAAAAACCAATGAAGAACAATATAATTTTACACTAGATATTCCTAAGGGAGGGTCTCACATCAAAAAACATGAGACATAGACCCTTATGTGGTCATGTCCCTAAAAGACCACTATGTTGTCCCTTCACAATGAAAAAAAAAATTCTTTACTAAGGCAGTCAAGGTTTTATAAAATACACATTTTGGTAACCAAGTAACAATTAAAATTGAGCCTTATTTCATCCAAAACCAAATGGAAATCATTTCACAATTTAAACATTTGGACCTTACATGACATGGTTATTTTAAAACGTATCCAAAATTAATTTCAAAACAAAAACCACTTGTTTTAAAACCAAAACACATGAGGATTTTACTTGGTTTACCCGAACTAGGATAAACCAAAGATTTTTCAAAGAGTCAAAATACTTTATACTCACTTTATATTGATATAAGTTTCGATCATGATTAGTTCATGCTAAGACACACTGTCTTTATAAGGTTTATGGATTTTTTACTCCCCACCCAAGGGGAACTCTCTCTTCTTCTCATTCATACACTGCTATAGAAAAGGTTTTTATTAGTTTATACAATTGAGGGTATCTTCAAAAATTTATTGACATTAAGGTATCTTTTTTATTAGAATATGTTACTAATTCACCTTACATCCTTTATTCAAGAATATATTCTCTATTATTCTTCACTTTATTGCACTTCCAAACTTCTAAAGTTGGATGTGAATAATTCCTTGTAAAGAGTCAAGTATATGACTTATAAAGATAGACGAGAATGACCTCTTGATATAAGGGCCTATTATTTATCTTCTAAATGAATAAAATAGAAACAATACCTCTTCTAGATTAAGATTATTCAACACTATAATAATTATTTTTTACTATATTTCTTCAATAATAATATATTTCAATAGTTATTCTTCATATTAAAGTCTCTTCCTCTAATGAACTAGATATAGCAATAGTACACGTCTATCCTTCTTGGATATCTTATCCTCTGTGTAAACTAGATATGAATTGTTTTATCTTTTTTCTTATCCCAAAAATGGATATGACAATATTTTCTCCTTATATTTAACTCTAAAACTGTTGTGTAAAGTTTTATGATTCTATTTAAAACTCTAACCCTTTTATCAATGGTTGGGATCAATATTCCATCCTCTAATCCTCCGGGATTAAGCCATGTGTCCTAGTCATTTAGAGTTTTCAAAACACACCTCTTTAGGTTGATTCAAACCCCAGAATCTCAATCCAATTATTCATATCTTTAAATTTAAAACAAATCTTAAAGATATTCTTGAAAATGAATCATCACGACATTAAATTCTTCACTTTAGTGTGATTCACTTTGAATTCAGCCAAATTTCAGTAAGAAAAACCTCTATTGTGACATGGAAATTTATTCAATAAAAAATCCACAAAATATAGATGAATCTTAGGAGATAAACTTGGAGAAAATAGAGGAATAAGAGGAAAAAACAACACTAATTGGGGAAGGAACATAGAAGATTAAAATTGGTATCTATCCACTAGGTACCCATTGGATTTTTTCATCTTGACAGATGTTTCAGAACGACTAGTGTTTTTCCAAAATAGATTCTAGGTTTCTTATTAACAACTTTAAAATTAAAAATTCACTAAAATATATGGGGTTTTCAAAAAAAATAAAATTGTTTCATTCTTGAAAATATTTGGGGTGTTACAACTTCCCTGGTATATAGTGTCTTATTCCCGATCTATATCTTCGAGCATCATTGAGCCTCATAGGAAAAAAACATATGACCACTACACCTACATATAAAATTCACACTCCCATATCTCCTTCAAGGTCCACTTATGCTACCAATTCTATCATACCATAGGAACCATCTTTTATTGAAGATAATTCCCACTCCAATCCATAACAGGCACCAGCTATTCCTGAAACAGTATGGATACAACATTACATACTCGACATCGATCACATGACATGGATTGTGATAGTATCTCCTAAGATAAGATACATGATATACATCATTAATCATCTAAAAATTATTAGGAAGATCTAACGAGTTTGTCACTATACTGATCCACCCCACATTCTTAGACGACCCCATAAACATGGGCACCAATTTCCCCTGCCTCCATATCTGCATGTGTTTCAATTGTGGAAACACTCATAGAAATGCTTGGTCACCCACCTCAAAATCTAGAGGGAAGCATCACCAATCATCATATGAAATTTTACATCTCTAATAAAGATTCCAACTACTTTCTTATAAGATAGATATGCTCTGACATATCCTATATGAAACTCTTCCAAATAACATTTGATTTCCTCAACTCTTACCAATTGAGAATTATTCTCCAACACCTACCATATAAATCCTCAAAGGGTTACATATGAATAAAAACATGATAATTATTATTATATCTGGACTCTCTAAGTTCTAGATAACTCTCCAATGAACCCTTTAAACAAAGAACACATGACCAAAACATACCCTCCAATATCTTTATAGTATGATCATACAACCCTTTTTTAGGAAGGATGGAAGTGATCAAGTGGATTTGGATATAGAGAACCTTCTATGATGAACTCTTATTGAATATAGAATATACTAATGTATAAGCTATTAAACCCATAACTCAAACTATTAATATCCCTACATCACAATCTTCAAGAGTATTCTCAATAGCATGTAACTAGACAAAGCCTATTACCTATTATCCTTCCCAAATCCCTTGTGAAGTATCAACCTACTGTACATTGTTGAAGTTGATGATTATAATCCATCCCAATAAAACTATAGAAACACCTTGGTGCCAAAAATACTTTATCATACACTAGATAGTTTGGTTTGAAATTCCCAGTAAAACCTTCATTGACCTCTTGGCAGGGCTTCGGACTTGTTAGCAGATCTCAATCGGGGGAAAGGAAGTTATTCCCTTATCACATACCCTAAGTGGAGTGCCACACAACCCTAAATACAAAAATATCCCCAAAAGAAATACTTAAGGTTGTATGAAGCTACCTTCTTTCTCTTATACAATGTCAGTAATAGGGTGAATCTTCCCACCAGTTCTTCTACGAAGATTTCGTTCATTCTTAGAGCCACCACACAAAGTTTGTTTTCTAGGGAATTCCACTCATCTGGAAAAGGACCGATAAATGACTCATGATAATTGGGTTCTCTCGATTGACTTGTCAATCTCTACAAGAAAAAACTAAATGTCCCTTGTAATACTTTCATGTTTCAAACATACCGCTCCCAGAAGAAGGGTGATTAATCCCTTGTCTGAGACACCAAATGGAGTGCCACATAACACATATAAAAGACAACTTACTACTTTTCTTTTTCATACTCTAGTTTTATAGGCATGAAAACCATAACCATGGTCAAATATGCGATCTCATAAAATCTATGAATATCCACATTCAAACTCTCCTTTCAAACTCATGAGAATCTTGACATTTGAATCTTTATTTAAAAATATTTATTTAAGAACCCGGTCTGCTAATACTTCATTAAAAACTTTTTTTAAAATCAAATCTTGAATATTGAAAAACTGTATTCTTCATTTAAGACTCTGAATACTATGGAATCTATATTAGCAAAAATATTTATTCAAAACATCGCTGGTATGAGACTCGAAAACTTGATTTATGCAACCATCTGAACCATGAAAGAGTTTCATTCACATGCTACATGTTTTTCCTCATGAACACTGCCTATTAGCTTGCTTATCCACACCTAGAGCCATAGTTACCATTCTATAATAGCTTAATGGAAGCTTCTAACTCCCTATGAAACAATATTTATACATGCCATTGAAATGTTGTGTAACCTAATCCTACTAAACCAGTTAAAAATTTCTCTAGGATTCATGTATTTTAAATCAGTTTTAGATTTCAGATATTAAGATCAGATCCAACTTTAATATATCATCCACCTCTTTAATTCAACTAGTGAACGTGATCCACATCCAATTTCCAACCTGTATCAACTTTCATCCATTCTCCAAACACATATCAATATCTCCAAATCATGAATGTCATTTCATTATGAAATTATTCCATGCATACCTTCACCCTCGGTCCTCTTCCAAGACTACTTCTTTATGTTAACACATCTAATTCACTCTTCATTTATATATTTTCAACACATCTTCATTAAATATATCTTTATTCCATTATTCTTGACAAATCCCAAGCCTCTTTAATCAAACATACCTTATTCATACCTCATATATTTTCTATAAATCCAACCAATCAAGCCTTGGTTGCAGCAATCCCCCCCTTTGGATGATCTTGTTCTTGAATTAGTTTCCTCTGGTAGATAGGTTAGTGGCCCTCTTCCTCATATTCAATAGAAGGTGAAATATATTATCTTATGGGATGATATATTAGAGGAGTATCATCAAACCTATGAGGTAATTTCTTTAAATAGTCTATATTAAGGTTCATATCTGATGAACAACTTGGAGAATCATCTAAGCATAGTAAAGATGAAATGAAATATGATGCACAGGCTGAGGTGGATTCCAATCACTAGCAAGAGGAATGCATGATTTCTTCAAATAACTAGAAAGGTAAGTCAAAGATAGTTGCTGACACTTCAGGGAAATACAAGATCAAACATTGCAACTTGGTTTCTCAATCCTCTGCCCCTAATTTGGGGAAACACATTTCTGGTATTGCATTGACTGCTAAGGATTCCAATAAGGCAGTTGGTGAATATCAACCTCCTGTAGTTGTTGTTTGCAGTGTGCAATCAATAACTATGATGGAAAGTTGTTTTGCACAGGGAGGTAATTCTAATCTAGCCTCAGTTCACTCTTTATCAAACACTCTTGCAATTACCTCTCATACGGACAGTGCATGTCCAACTGGAAAACCAGTGAGTTGTGACTTATTAAATGTTCATATTTTGGATGTTGTGATTTCTTCTACCTTGAAGAGCTCTGATGAACTTGGAGGATCCAATCCACCACTAACCAGTACCACTGCTAGTCTGGTTCCTAGATCACCTGCATTGTAGAGTCAGACCTGTACTCCTATTAAGGGTGGAAACAAAAAAGATGCCATTTCCTTAACCCCTTATCTTAATGTAGAATAGGTTGGGAATTATAATGCCTTGTATTCCAAGCAGTCTAATAGTGAAAATACTTCTTCTAGGGATTGTCATGGGGTTTCATCTTTTGAGACTCCCATGATAGATAATGCAGAGATCACACCAGGCACAGACCTACCACTTTAGGGAAATACATTTTTATTATTAAAAGTTTAAAAATGATGTGTTAGTATACTCAGTCGAAGGCCCCTGGCCAAAAATTCTGGTTACTATAGCAACCCAATTTGGGTTCCTGTATCAACTTAGTGTAGGAAGGCTGTATTTTTTGTATCCTCTATCAAAATTTCTTTGGATTCAATAAGAGATAAATTATTGTGATGCTTCATCATTAAGAATTTGTTTAGGACTTTTCTAATAAGAACTTTTTTCTTCTTTGAACACTTTGGCCAGCTCTGCTTATATTTTAATAGGAGAAAACAATGCATTGTGGTTCCATTGTTTTTGCATTTTGGTTTGCATAGTTTCATAGTGGTTTCACAGGGGGTGGGGGCTGGGTGTAGGGAGGGGGGGTTAGGTGCAGGGGGGTGGGGTTGGGTGTAGGGGGGAGGGGGGCTGGGTTCAGGGGGGAGGGGGGGCTGGGTGTAGGGGGTAGTGGGGGCACAAGGGGGGTGTCCAGGAGGGGGGGGGGGTAGTGGGGGTGTAGGTGTGTGTGTGGGGGGGGGGAAGTGGGGGTGCAGGTGGGGGGGGGGGCAGTGGGGGGGGGGGGTGAAGGATGGGGGTAGTTGGGCTGAAGGGGGCATGGGGTAATGGGGGTTTCTATGGGGGGAGGGGGTGTCCAGGGGTGTCCGGGGGGGGGGGGGGGTCCAAGGGGGGTGTCTGGGGGGGGGGGGGGGGTCCAGGGGGAGGGGGTGTCTAGGGCAGAGGGTGTTTCCAGGGGGGTCCGGGGGTGGGCTATCCAAGGGGTCCAGTGGGGGGTGTCCAGGGGGGGTGTCTAGGGGGGTCCAGGGGGAGGGGGTGTCTAGGTGGGGAGGGGGTGTCCAAGGTGGGGGGGTGTCCAGGGGGGGTACAGTGGGGGGTATCCAGGGGGTCTAGTGGGGGGTATCCAGGGGGGGTGTCCAGGGGGAGAGGGTGTCTATGGGGGAAGGGTGTTTCCAAGGGGGAGTGTCCACGGGGGGGGGGGGGGTGTCCAGGGGGGTCTAGTGGGGGGTGTCCATGGGAGGGGGGGGGGGGGGGGTCCAGTGGGGGGTGTCCAAGTGGGGGTGTCTGGGGGGGGGGTGTCCAATGGGGGGTGTCCAGGGGGGGGGTTTCCAGTGGGGTGTGTGCAGGGGGTATCTAGGGGGGAGGGGGGTGTCCAAGGGGGGTGTCCAGGGGGGGTCCAGGGGGTGTCTTTCCAGGGGGTCTAGGGGGTGTCTAGGGGGGAGGGGGTGTCCGGGGGGGTGGGGTGTAAGGGGGTTCTGTCCAGGGGGAGAGTCGGGGTGTGCAAGGGGGAGGGGGTGTGGTTTCATAGTGTTTCAATTGTTTCTGATAAAAAATATTCCATTGTTTCATAGTGGTTTGCATTCTTCTTTGTAGGAGCAAGATGAAACCAAGTTGGGATGATACTGTTTGTGAAAAAACCATCTATACCCACGATTATTTAAACCGTGGGTATATATGCTGCTGTGAAACTATCTATACCCACTGTTCATTGACCCGTGGGTATGTGTGATGTGAAGAAAACTATCTATACCCACAATTTACCTAACTATGGGTATATAATTTATGCTGTAAAAATGTATACCCATAATTATGTAAAATGTGGGTATAGATGTATACCCACTGTTTACCAGAACCATGGGTAATATAAAATTTCAGTGGGATATACCCATAGTTTCTACAAAACCATGGGTATAGGGAAATCCTGACACCTCGGGAGCCCACGTTTCATGAAACCATGGGTATATACTATACCAAGGTTTCATGGGCTATACCCATGGGTTCAAACCGTGGGTATAGGGAAATTTTCTAGTAGTGTGAAAGTGGGTTCCCTAAACCCAACTTATGTATGTACTTTTATTTCCATTAAATGTATATAGTTTTATATATACATGTGTTTACCTTACCATAATATTATTGAAACTGTTGGAAAACAAGCCTATACCAATGGTTTGGAACTATAAGTATAGGTCCCAAAATCACTGGTATAACCTATACCAATGGTTTGGGTGTTTGTTGGCTTGTTTGGAATTGGTATATACTGATACCAATGGTTTTTTAAACCTTTGGTATAAGTGGGATATATTGACAGTTTCAAACCTGTTGGTATAGGTAATAAAAAATACCTATACCAACGGTTTTTAAAACCATTGGTATAGGTAATTCAAAAAATAAAATAAAAAAATCCTTGACTGGTTTTGATCCCCGCACCTCCGATTTATATTTCAATAACCTAACCACTAATATATAATGATTTTTGGGAACATAATATGATATATATTTATATTTATATTTATTAGTAAATTAGTTTTCAATGTATTCAATGTTATTTGATAAAAGAATTCATTAAAAATGAAAATACCTACACCAATGGTTTTCCAAACTATTAGTATAAGTAATTTTATTTTTGGGACCTATAACAACATTTTTGGAAAACCCATTGTTATAAAGTCTTCAAACGGAAGCTCTACCAATAGTTTTATCCAAACCATTGGTATAGAAATCACCTATATCAATAGTTTTGGAAAAACATTGGTATAGGGTCATATAATGGTACCTATACCAACATTTTTGTCCAAAACCGTGGGTATAGGTCCGGTTTATAATAGTGTGATACTTATGAATCCATTATATTTATGGTAATTTTTTATATTACATGTTGTATCGAAATTTTATATCAATTCCCAATCTATTGTGTGAACTTAGAGATAAAATGACACTAATCTTAAAGATAATTACTATAGTACATATACATCATACTAACAAGACACTGATGATGTGAAACCATTAGGTGTTGGGGGCTCATAAGTATTGAGACTTATTCTCATGAAGTTTTCACTTGAAAATCCCTAAAATATGTGATCACGAGGATAAACCTGCTAATAGAAACACTAAATGCTTCAAGTTTCATTGGTTGTTCATATCTACAAGCATGTGTATATTTATATTGACTTGATATCATTATCAATGTGTATAATTTTATCATGTACTTTGATGCAAGGAAAAAACCATGACATTTAAGTCATGGTGAGGCATCTTTTGTTGGTTGCATATTTGGCAGTATGGCATTGGTTGAATGATCAATATAGAATTTGTCACTTTTGAGTTAAGGGAGTGATATCTTCAGAATAGTTGATCAGGATGGTTGTACCTTTACAAAATCTATGGCCATGGTAGAAGAAAAAAGTATGTATAGTTTTGTCAACAAATAATAAATAAAAAATGGATGATGACACAAGTTGTGCATCCTACTTTATAAGATATCACAATACAAAGAGATTATATTACATGATGAGTGTTCATAGGAAAGGTTGTCATTACTGTGACCATTCCTTATATTTTTAGGGGCCTTGATGAGTTTCTAGACTCTAATCCTGATTAGTGAATTATATTCATTACTATCAAGATAAGTTCCTAGAGGGTTACACATAATAACATATTCAAAATTCTTCCATATTTTGACGAATAGGAATACAAGATATAGTGGGCCCCACCACAAGGTCTAAGATGTATCCGAGAATAAACAATTTCCAAAAAAATAAATAAATTTATTTTTATTAAAGTATAGAATAATTGGTTTGAATATAATTATTAAAATTATTCACAAGGTATTAATTGAATACATGGAAAAATATTATACGAACGAATATTATTTTAAAATTCAAGGTTAGATTAATATTCTGGAAATTACGTGTTAAGTTAATAACTTAGTTTTATCATGTAATATATTTATTATATATTACAATTATGTGATAAAAATATAAATGAAATTATGATGTAGTTAGTTCATTATAACATTTAATTTACACCTTATTTAGTGGGTGTTTTATATACAGGGGTTGGGGAACCCTTTATGGGTGTTTAAACTCTACTATATAAGAAAATAGGGCATCTTTTTCATGGGACTATTCATTCCTACGATTTTAAGAGTTCCTCTCTCTTCCTTACCACATCATAGAGAGAGGAAGATTCCTTCCAAGTGCTTAATCTAAGAAAACCTTCGTGGATTGAAGGAAGGGAGTCGTGGTGGTTTTCGAGATGTTGAAGGTGTAATTAGACCTCCATGTTAAAACTTAGATTCTGATGAATGAAGTTCCTAAGGATTATTGAAGCATGTTTGGATTGTCTACAGGGGTTTGAGATTGAATCCTTCAGGCAAGGGTCATCATAGATGAGCGATAGTTGAACTTGTCTTTGATCCATATGAGGTAATTGTTCGATTAAATTTTGTGCTTAAATAATTCACATGAGATCATTGGACCATTACTGGGGATCAGATCACTAGATACGATGAAGTTTCATTGCTCCAGTGATGAAATTTTTTAAATTCTTGACCCACTAGCTTCTTTTCCACCCCCTGATACCAACATATTTATCATTTAATGTAATATTTCTATTTTACTTCATGCATATTAGATACTAATGTGTGTCACACATTTTTATCCAAATTCAGAAACCAATATAGTTAAAAAATATTAAAAGAAGTAAAGAGAGTCTCTAAGCGACTTAGAAAGGGAAATTCCTATATCTGTGATGAGAAACACATAAATTATAATTGACCAGTGCATTAGTTTTATTTGAACTGTTATTGAGTATTTCCAAAAAATATTATCTCCTTTGTCTATTATACATAATGATACATTATTTCATTTTAAAATAAATTTTGTTTATGGCATTTCATACCCATACAATGGTATAGTAATACTTGAATCATTGGAAAGAAATGATGAATATAAAATATAATACCCAATAATAGCCAGTTGTGGGAAATAACTCTTTGTCAAGTAAAACTAAATGTATTTCTCAAGCATATAATTAGTGTGATTTTTATAATATTTGGAGCTAAAATACTTAAATATTATAGATATACTTACTTATCAAGTTTTATAGAAAGAAACCTTTTAAAATAAAGGCGAGCTATAAAGATTCTAGAGATAGTTTGGTTTGACAATGTAAACTATTCTAAGAAGAATCTAAAGGTAATTTTATATAATTATAAGATTCCTTTAATATTTAAGGAATGTAAAATTGAAGCAAGGATCATGCATAGTTGGAAGATATGAGTTTCTTTGGGCCTATGAGATAAAGAATATCCTAAACATGAATTTATCAATCATAAAAATGAATAGTGGATTTATTTCTAAACTCAAATTTCCTTATACACATCATATCCTTGATGCAAGTAAAAGGGGGATCGATGAAGAGTATTATATATATTAATTGATCATTAAAATATAGAGTGGATTTATTCCTAAAATCACATTTATTTATACATGTAATGACCCAAAATTTTTATCAATAAAATTTCCCATCTGATTATATATTTGTTTTATATTAAGTAATATAATATTATATAAAGAACACACATTACATGATAAAACCAACTACATTTTATTATAATAATTTGAACATTAAATTTAGAGAATAAAAATGTTCGATCCACCATAATAACCGTACTCACAAACAAAGTTGTAGAAATGAAAAAGAATATTAGTAGTACAATATTCATCTAGAAAATAAAAATATATAAGCTTGAGAGAAATAGAAGTGAATGAAGAAAAAATTAAATATGAGGTATTTATAGAAAATAGGTAACCCATATGACTATTACAAATCTGACCATTGGAATAGTAACTTGACCATTGGGAATAGTAATCTGACCGTTAGAATAGTAACCTCACATATGGAAGTGTAAAATAATATCTAGGTATCCTATAAAATGAAAATATGATATATTTAAACCATTTTACAATTGAATAAATGTTTTAAAAATGTTAGATTAAGTTTTTTTTGTAAAACATAAATGTTTTAATTTCAATTTTATAATAAATATAATTATTTGAAAGAAAGTTTATTTTAATGAAATGAGTTTATTAATTAATATTATTATATATTAAGAACCTAGTCTTCCAAATACACTAGGATTTTAAATCTTTTTCTTTTATATAATGGATGTTTATGTTAAAAACCATGTAATAGTATGTGTAAAAGGCATGGACTACTATAGTTAGTACTAGAGGATGGTCTAGTTATTTTTAGATATTAGGACTAGAATACTTTAGTGATAACCCTAGGGATCATTCTAAGTATAAGAAAATAACCTGGAATTTTATTAAGTATAGAGCAAGTGGTTTCTAATAAATTACATCCCTTTCTAAATATTACAAGTGGATATGGCTTTGGAATAATTATACCTAGGGGTGATAATCCTAAAAAGGGTCCAATGGGTATTAACTCAACCATCACTTAGTGCAAAAAAAGGAGGCATTGCTACAAACCTGGCTTAAAACTCTTGGGGGATATGCTTTGGAAAATTAAAAAACTCTTTATGAACCATTATAAATGACTTTAATAGATTGTTAGGTTAGAAAATAAAATATAGAAATTTACATGGATGACCTAGATTAAAACCTAGAGACTCATAAGTTAGGATTTATGTGTAATTTATAAGTTATTCCTTATATGTTATTAGTTTAACTTTTTATATTCTTGTTTGATTAATTTTTATCATCCCTAATTTTATTTCGTTTGTTAGTTAATGGTAGGATATAAGAGAAATCATGCCAACAACCAACATGATAGGCAATGTGATGATTACCCTAATGAGATGTCTAACCTTATGGGGGATAAAGATTAGAACATCATATAAGTACAAGATCAACTAACTCAAGTTATTAATATAACTTGAATCATGTGGATCTCCCTCATTAGTATAAAAACTGGTTTTTATGTTGTCTTTTTTATATTTTCAATATCAGTTCTTGAGGAGATATCTTTGAAGGAAATGTTTTAAATATGTTTTTTAAACATCAATTATTTAAAAAAACTTAAAAATGTATTTTTTTATGATTTTTCATGTCATTTTTTTAAAAACCAATGTGAAAGACCATATTAAAATTGGTTTTTTTAAAAAGTTACATTAAAAACCTATTTTTTATCATCATTTTTTAGAAAACTGATGTAAAAAATCATCTCTTAAGTTACTTTTTAAAAAAACCTATGTGAAAAATAGGTTTTTCGTTTTTGTTTTATAAAAACCAACATGAAAAATATTTGTTTCAAAAAATATTATTTGAGTTCTTACAACATTAGAAATAGTTTATTTGTATAATCAATAAGAACAAATGTTGTTCCACATGACAAAATAAATATTTTACACTTATTGAGTTGAAAAAAATAAGGACCATTCAATGATATAATGATAATAATCAACAAATATTTATTATAATGTAGATTACTCCATCCATGGAAAATAGAAGATTAATAAACAACAACATATCACAGAAACCATATGAAATATAGAAAAAAAACTTAAATATTTGACATAATTTTTAAGGTTTTTGAAGTCTTAGTTGCTATAATTTTCTTATGAGGAAAGATCTCATGAGACAACTAAAGAGTTGGATTAAAATAAATTTTATAATCTAAAGAAAGCATTGTAGTTTTACCATGATCCGAAGAAGGATTTGTAATCATTAACCAGTAAATCAATTAAGAAAACTAATCATAAAAAAATTAAATCATGGAAAAATAATTACAAATACCATAAAAATATTACCCAAAGAAGAATTAGTGGATTGATGATGAATATCCAATGATTTTAGTTAGAGGAACGATGATAATTTAAATACTTGATCATGAAATTAATATACGTGGAGCGTGAAAACATATAAATGGCATGGTAAAAGAAAATGTGATATTATAAATTCTAGGCATAAATTGAAATTTTTTATTTCTCATTGTAAAAAATTTGGAATTATGCATTTAGGGATATTAAATTTTAAATTTCACATCAGTTTTATGATAACCATCATGAAAAATAGCTTTTAATGTCAGTTGTTTAGGAACTAATATTAAAAGTAATTTTTCATGATAGTTTTTCTAAAAACTATAGTTAATAATGTTTAAAAAGTTTTATTTTATTTAAAAATATTCTATTTAACTGGTCTTGGATTTCAAACGAAGTTACAATTAAAAATTTATGGCTATGAGAAGTTGCACTTCTCTAAGAATTCATTTAAATATGTTCAAATTTCAACATCCATAACTTTTTATATATAAATCTATTTTATATCCAAGTCCAATAAAATATAATATTGTAAAATTAAATACAACTTGGTAAAAAGTATTTACATTCGTTTTTTAAAAAAATTATGTGAAAAATTACTTTAAACATTAGATTCTGAAAAAAACCAACGTTAAAAGTCTTATATAAGTAATTTTAACGTAGGTTTTTCAGGAACTGACATTAAAAGTAACTTTTCACATAGTTTTTTTCAAAAAAAAATATTAATGTTGAGAAATTTTTATTTCATTTTCCAATATTTGATTTGAATGGTCTTGGATATTAAGAGGAGTTTCAAATAAAAAATTATGTCCGTCAAAAGTTGTACTTCTCTAAGAGCTCACTTAGAGATGTTCAACTTCCAACATCCATAAATTTTGATTAATAAGTCCATTTTATCTCTATGACTAGTTAAATAAAATATTGGGAAATTAAATAAAACTTTGAAACATTATTACCATTTTTTTTGAGAAATTGACTTTAAAAGTTACTTTTAACATCAATTCCTGAAAAAATGATGTTAAAAGTTTTTTATAAGGAATTTTAACATCAGTTTTTCATGAACTAATGTTAAAAGTAGGATTTTAATGTTGGTTACTAAATAAATGATGTAAAAAATCTCCCCTAAGTACTTTTAATGTTAGTTTTTCTAGAACTTAAATTAAGAGTTGGCTTTTAATGTTGGTTACTAAATAACCAATGTTAAAAGTCCTCACGGATGACTTTTAACATCGATCTTGAAGAACCGACATTAAAATAGTGAAATTAAAAACCATTTTTATACTATTTCCTCCTAGTAATAAATAAAAAGTTTTTATTGAGTAATTTATGTGATAAAGGTATCCTAAATTTAGTGGATCTTTTAACCCGCTCATCGTAAAATAAGGGATTAACTCTATTGAGTGAATATTCTATGTACCCCAATTCTCAAATAAAGATAAATTCATACTTTATGTCTATAATCTTGAATGGAAAGATGATAAATGGTGGACAGTAATCAAGAACAAAAATCCAAATGAGGAAATATATTCCATGGAATAGGGAGAATTTAATAATATTTTTCAATAAATATTTTTTCTAAACATTCCTTCTTAAAATGTAGAATAAGTTCCTTAGAATGAAGTAAAAGTAAGATGAGTATATTGAGGTGTATGAGGTAAAATTTAAAAGGATTTCATTGTAACCCTCTATATTTATCATCAACACTAAAAGTAAGGTGGACCACTTATTTTTGGGTTAAAGAAAAGTCTATGAAAAGATTTAGAGATTGAAGACTTTGAAAACTATGAGGAGATTGTCCGTTGGGATCTGAAGGTAGATATATAGATTATAATATCTCTGTGGTATAATGGTCCTAGAGATAAAAAAGTATAAAATGGAGTTATCTTTGGGAGGATTAGTGGATAAATCTCATAGAGGCAAGAAAACCCAACTGCCCACATGTCAAAAATGTGGGAAGAACCATCCCAAAAGCTAACTCAATGGAACTTGAATATTCTTCAATTGTGGAAAAGTTGGGAATTAGGATAATCAATGTTGAAATGATATGAATAATCCTAATAATGTGTTAGAAGAAAATAAGGTTCATATTAACACATAGCCTGTAGTATAGTATTTCTATTTCAAGAAACATAGGAATTATGTGAAATAATTTCCTAAGATAAAGGTTATCAGAGACAATCAATGATAATAACCTACAAGGGCTAGAGAACAAAGAAGGGCATACACTATCACTATTACTGAGGTTGATCCTGAAAAAATTATAGTGATAGGTACATTGGTTATCCATTCAAGAATATCAAACAAGTTTTTTTATTATTTTTCTACACATTTCTTCATATCTTGAAAGTTTAGTAGTACTATTCAAATACCACATCAAAAAATGGGGGTTGAGTTATCTATGTGAAAAAATAGAGTAATTACTATATCCCAAGTATATAACTCATCCCTAGTCAGTGTTTATGGTTTGAACTTCACAAAAAATATTTTCTTACTTCCTTTAGTGGATTTTGATGCTATATTGGGCATCAATTGTTGAGAGAGGGAGATCACTCTTAAAATCCCAAGTCATTATTTGATTCTATACAAGTATAAGGAGTGGGATAAATATAGTTTGGAATCTTCATCTCATGTGTGGATATTATTTCTTTATAAGAAAGTATATCTAGATCAAATGATTGAGACTAAGAAGAGAATCATGCTGGAATACTTTCCCATTGTGAGGGATTATACTAATGTATTCCCTAAATAATTTCATGCTATTACTCTTTAATGAGAGGATAATTTCTCAATAAAACTTATATATTAATCTTTCCAATATCCAAGTATCCCTATAGAATGACCATTATGGAGTTTGAATAAATTAAGAAACAATTACAAGAGAATTTGGATAAGGGGTTTATATACTAAAGTGCTTCACCATTGGGTGTTCTGGTCCTCTTCATCCAGAAGAAGGATGGGTCAATGTGCTTCTGAATTAGTTATCATGAACTCAACAAAATCATAATAAATAATAAGTATCCCCTTCCATAGATGTATGAATTATTAGATAAACTATGCAGGGTCTAGTATTTCTCTAAGTTAGACCTTCTGTTTGGATATCACCAATTAAAGGTGAAGAAGGAATATATACCCAAGACCACATTTTAAAAAATATATGGATACTATGATTTTATAGTGATTCCCTTTAGACTCACTAAAGTTCCAATAATGTTTATAGACCTAATGAATGAAGTATGTAGATATTAACTCAATAAATTTGTGATAGTCTTTATAAATGGTATTATGATATAATCCAAAGAAAGGAGAAGTATGAGGATCATTTTAATACTATTCTAAATAATTTTTGAAAGGAGAAAACATATACAAAGTGAATTAAATTTTTGTTTTGGATGGAGGAAGTATCATTCTTAGGATGTGTTATCACCAGAAAAGAGATATATGTGGACACTTCTATGACAAAGGAAATTGAGGAGTGACCTAGAACAACATATGTAATAGAGATCCATAGTTTCCTGAGACTAACTAGGTATTAATTATTATTTGTGAGAAAATTCTCATGATTATAAAACCCAATAAACAATCTGAATCATAAGGGATTAAAGTTTTTATAGACTAGTGAATATGAAGTGAGCTTTAAGGAATTGAAAAAGTGGCTTATCACTGGACAAATCCTTACACTACCCTCAAGTGGGGAACTTTTCATGGTATAAAATGATGCTTCAAAAAAGGAATTATCCTACAAATAATGAAAAATAACAAAGTGATAGCCTACAACTCAAGGTAGTTGAAATTTCATGAGAATAACTATCTAATTCATGATATGGAGTTGGCTATAGTAATCTTTGCATTGAAGATATGGTGGAATTATATCTATGGGGAGAAGTATGAAATATATATAGATCATTATATCCTAAAATATATACTCATATAAAAGTAGATTAATATGTACTAACATAGATGTTTAGAGCTAATGAAGGACTACGAATTATCAATTTTCTACCATCTCGAGAAAGAAAATTAAGTTATAGATGCTCTAAGTAGAAAGGATCTTACGGCCTTATCAATGATAGTAATTGAGAAGGATAAAATATTATTATACTTGGAGATAATGGACATGGATATGATAAAGGAAGAAACATCATCATTCCTTTTCTCAACCATCCCTTCTAGAGAAGATAAAGGATGCTCAAAGAGATGATGTGGAAATTTAGAAGAAGGTAGAAGCTATAAGAAAAGTGAAATCCTCAAAGTTAATTTTTTTGAATGAGTTATAATATTTGGTTCATGACTATGTGTACCATAAAATACTAATACAAATAAGGTGTTATTTAATGATGTATATAGACCGACCTTTTCTATCCACCTAGGGAGCATAGATATGTATTGGGATATTTGATAGAACTATTGGTGGGAAAAAATTAATATGGAGATTATATAATACACATTAAAATTCCCAATATGTCAACAAGTGAAGAATTAAAGGAAAAAATCTAAGGGGATGATGTAACCATTACCCATACCTATAGGGAAATGGGAAAAAATCACCACTGACTTTGTAATTTTTCTTTTGAAAAAATCTAGAGGAAATGATGTTATATGGGTTTTGGTAGACTATATTACAAAAAATGCTCATTTTATCACTATTCAAGAAGAATTATCACTCAATAAACTTACAAGGATATACATTATATAAGTGGTGAGGCTGTATGGAACACCATTATTTATTATATCTGATTGAGATACAATATTTACCTCAAAGTTCTAGAAGAGTCTCCAAAAATGTTCTAAACACTGATTTTAACTTTAATATGGGTTATCACCCCCAAACTGATGGCTAATCTGAGTGGAATATCCATAAACTGGAATACATATTGAGAGAATGCTTCGGAGACATTAAAGGAGGGTGGGATCAAAATATTTCTCTAAATGATGTTCTCATAAAATAAAATATTTCACTCAAACATCTAAATGAATCCATATGAATCTATTTATTGTAAGAGATGAATAACACCTGCATGTTGGAATGAAGTTGGTGAATGAAATCTCTTGGGACTTGAAATGGTCAACCCATTCAAAAGTACATTATGGCTACCCGAAGTTAATAGAAGAGATATGCTAACAATCGTAAAAGAGAGATTGAGTTTGAGGTCAGATATAAAGTGCTCCTTCACATATCTACATGGAAGAGAGTCATAAGATTGGGGAAGAAAGGTAAGATAAGTCCCAAGCACATTGGCCCCTTTGATATTCTTAATTTCATTAGAGTCATGATTTATTGAATAACACTTTCACTAACCCTGTATAAAGTACCTGATGTATTCCCTATATCCCTCTTGTGAAAGTATATACTAGATCCCTTACATGAACTAAATTTAGAGTTGGTATAGTTGGAAAACATTATCTATTATAAGGATTTTCCGGTGAAGATCTTGTACCATGGAGATAAAGTTCTATGAAACAAGACAACTCACAATGTCAAAGTACTATAGAGAAACCATAAGTATGAGGATGTGACATGAGAATCAGAGGAAGCCTTAAAGTAGAAGTACCCTCACCTATTATCACCTTAGTATGTAAAATGATATTTTAAGGGTTAAATTTCTGAAGGGGGAATAATGTAATGACCTAGAATTTTTATTAATAGAATTAGCCCTCTGATTCTATAGTTGTGTCATATTAATTAATATAATATTACATAAATCACACACACTACATTATAAAACCCACTACATTTTATTATAATAATTTGAAAATTAAATTTAGAGAATAAAAATGGAAATAATAATTAAAAATATTAAAATGGGATAAAAAATAGAAAATAAGATAATTGAAATATGAAACTTTTGATCTACTCAATCCACTAGAATAAATGTACTCACAAAAAATACTATAGAAATGAAATAGAATATTAGTAAAACAATAATCACCTTGAAAATGAAAGTATATAATTTTGAGATAAATATAATTGAATGAATAATGAATGGAATATTATGTATTTATAGGAAATAAGGAACCCATATGACTATTAAAAATCAAACCATTGGGATAGTTGGAATAGTAATATAACTATTGGAATAATAATTTGATCATTAGGAATAGTAATCTAACCATTAAAATAGTAACCTCACATATGGAAGTGTAAAATAATATTTAGGTATCCTATAAAATAAAAATATAACATATTTAGACCATGGTAAAAGTAAATAAATGTTTTAAAAATGAAAAATTAATTGTTTATATTTTTTTAAAACATTAATGTTTTAATTTTACTTTTATAATAAATATAATGATTTTAAATAAAGTTTATTTTATAAAATGTGTTTATAAATTAATATTATGATGTATTATGAACCCTGTCTTGCAAATACACTAGTTTTTTCGATCCTTTGGTAGTATATAATGGGTATTTATGTTAAAAATCATGTAATAATATGTGTAAAAGGCTTGGAGTGCTATAACACACATCATAGACTTGATATAAGTATAAGGAGGATTATTTATGAGACATATAAGTCATGTAATGTATTTTATTATCTTTTTAAGACATGTTTCTCAAATAACAGTGTTAACCCATAACCATATTCCAAATATAATGAAAAATGGATATCATATGTGTCATAGTATGAAATAAATCCATTGTGTAATAAAAACATGTGTTTAGATGAAAAGGTTTTGTTATGGATAAGTCAATAAACAAAATTGTGTTAATAAAAAAAAACTAAGTTAAACTTTATAATCATCCTTAAGTTTATATAGGATATTACTTAAATACCTAAGATGGAAAATTTATAATCAATTGATAGACTATAGGTCTCTAAAAGGGTGCACATCTCTGTTTGAGATTACGGGATCTAGATTTACTTGAATGAAGTCAAGGCTATAAATGTATAAATAGATTCCATGTGAATAAATTCCATAAGTGGTTGTTTAAAAGTAATGTTCTAGAGATACATATTATGTAGTAAAGCTTAAAGTATAGTGGTGGTTTTACATTCAACATAGTAGGTCATATATTATTCGTTAAAAATAAATTATTTATATAGGGATAAGAAAGTTGTAACTTGGTACAATCAAAAAGTTTATATGAATTCAAAGATAAATTCCATGTATAAAAATTCATTCTACATTTTGGTAGTTGATGTAAATTCATTGGTGGTTATTCAATTGAAATTATACATGGGTGGTACAAGTGTGGAACGGATAAGGTTTGATTGTTTATATAATCATACATAAATCCATTATAATTATACTTATCATAAAAATTGTCTATGATCATTATATTAGGTTTTAGATGTCAATTCCACCTTCCTTGAAGGGAACCTTATGGGAATGTCAATATGGAATGACTGAAAAGGTATGGTAAAATCAATGAAAGTCAATATGGGATGCAAGTTTCAAGGATCCATTTATGGGTTGAAAAAAGCACAATGATCATAGAATATTCATTTGGAATGAAAGTATACTAGGTTTATACAAGAGTTTAGTGGGTGTTCTATAGTTTTCCAAGTAAAATATATTGATAAAAAATGGAAAAAAATTATTAATATTACATTTAGTTAAGAATAGACAGAAAGTGGGTGTATTGTAAAAGTATATTCCCTAAACCCATCTTAAGTAGTACCTTTTTATTACCATATCATGTATACAAAGAGTTATTCATGATATTGTCTTACCATAATAGTTATAATATTTATACATACACTATTTAAATGGAGATGTCATTGGATTACATGTCATATCAACATGTTATTATAGTTCCCTGATATAATGATAACCATTAGATACTATGAAAATAATATTAAACATATGTAATTTTTTCTAGATAAATCATAATAATGGTATTCCAATTATGTATGACTATAAGATTCTGGGGGATCATAAGCATTATAACTTTTTCTCATGATGTTTTCACTTGGTGATCATGAGTATAGGAGATCATTAAGACTAACTAGCCAACAGAAACACTACATGTTTAGGGTGTCACTAATTATTCCTATTTATGAGCACATGTATTAGTATCTTGACTTTATATCATTATAAATGTGTACCATTTGATCATGTACTTTTATGTAAGATGAAATCCATAATATTTATGTTGTGGTGAGGTATATTGTATTGGGAGTGTCATTGGTGGTATGACATTGATTGAATGATTAAGACATGACTTTTTATTTCTATTATGGAAAAGATATCACAGGCCCAATTGACCAGGATATTAATAACTTTATAAAATCCATTTCCATGGTAGAAGAAGGTAAGTCTATCTAGTAAATTCATAAAATAATAAAGCAATAGAGGATTATGACACAAATTGTGTGTCCTACTTTATAAGATATTGTGAGATAAAGTGATTATATTACATGACGTGTGTTAGTAGGATGTTGTCATTTATATGAATAAACCTTATATCCTTAAGGTACATGATGTGTTATTTGATACCACTCTTGGTATATGGGTATCACTCACTACTATTGAGATAAGGTCCTAGAGGGTTACACAAAATGCGTATTCATAATATTGCCTAATTTTAATGAATTATAGATTAGGATATGGTGGGACCCAAGTTGGGGGTTGTGGTATGTACAATTTTGATTGATAATAAGAAATAAATAAATTCAAGATATTCAATTTTATAATAATAAGTGTTGAATTTATTTACTCACTATATTCACAAGTTATTCAGTGAATACAAAAGAAATTATTTAATCGACAAATATTTATTTATTCAAGGTTTATTTAATATTTATGGGAGATATAAGTCTATTTAATGAATCATATTTTATGAAATAACATAATATTTATGTTACAAGTGATTGAAAAAACAATATCTACATTTACAAAAAGTTTTAAGTGTTGTTGGTGAAGTTTTTAGGCTTATTTGGTAGGTTAAACTTATCGAAGGTCCAGAGTGTAATTTCCACAAATTGTTGGTTGATCTATTTAAGTTAGGGGGAGGGCGAAAATTCTCTATAATATTCATAAAAAATTGGATAATTTATCTCTCCACTATACCACTTTATATATAGAGATTAAGGTGTTTCAAGCACCTTGATCTAATCTCTTATTCCCGAATCGAAGTAATTGTTCTCTCACAATCAAGTAGACATCAAAAGTGCCATTGATTCTCCAAGATAGAACCCAAAAATTAATCATCTAAATACTAAAAAGATTTTAGAGAATGTGTGGATGATCTAGAGGGTTTAAAATTTTATTCCTTTTAGTGAATAACTCTATAAGTGATTGGAACACACGTTCAATCAAAATCAACCAAGGTAACAGTTAAATTTTATTTTCATGCCTAATTTAATAAAAACATGATCCTTGGGTTGATTACTAAGAAATGAATAATTGAATATGGCATTAAAAAATTTATATTGGTGTGAATATTTTAAATTCTCCTACTTTTCACACTTTTACTACATTCCCAGTACCAATATTTATAGTATAATGAAAAGTGACCTCAGACATTCTTGACATGTCATGAGTAGTTTTATAAAATTAAATATAATTTTAAGTAATAGAATTATTAGAAAACATAATAATATTACATACTTTAATATTAAAATTAAAAATATAAATTTCCTCATTAGTAAATTAATTTATATCCCTCATCAATACATTATAATTATTTGTTTATATGATCCAATTGTATTGGATAAAACTGATAAGATAGTCTTCCATGAAGTCTTTTTAATATTAGTCATTTGAGTTATAAAAAGTTACTATCCAATTGTAAAAGAACTCAAGGTTCATAGATATTTTCCTTAAAATTATTAGAGTCTTGAAATCAATATCTAAATTTATGACATCAAATATTATTATATAATAATTTATAGAGAAATGTTTATCTTTAAAACCAATTATTTTGTCATCTAAGATAACCAAATATGGAGTTAATTGAGAAATAATAAATTCTTCATGTCAAGATTTTTTAAACTATTTTTTAAATGATGATTATAAATAAAATTTAATAAAAATAAAAGTGTAATACATAATTTTTGTTTGAAACTAATGTAAAATTATAAATTATGTGAATTTAAGTATTAAATGGTATATACTAATTCACTAGAATATATATACATTATTTGTTGGTCCCATAAAGGGATAATACCCTGGGAGGAGGTTGATTAAACATATGTCAAATTAAAATTATTCCTATTTAATGATTTTTTTCATTATTAGTATAAACACACCTATCCTCCTCTATGAATATAAGAATGATAAAGTACATGTAATAAGTGATTTTATTTGGTTCACCCTAAATGTGCTACATCCAAAGAATATATATTGGTGATGTGTCAATATATCAAAATTCAATAAATTTCACCTATAATACTATGTTTATATAAGACTTGATATTACTCATGATTCAAAACTAATAAAAACATAGAAACATCACTACTCTTTACTGAAGAAAGACCCACTACCCCTTAAGAGTACTTGTTTGATATAAAAAATTAAAATAGAGAATAATACATCACTATTTGTGTAGAAATATGCTCTATATTTATAAATGTTAATAATATAATCCTCCTCCTCCCATGACCGATCTATTAGTGGTAGAAAAATTAAATCTATTCATACAAAAAACCAATCTTTGTAATTCCATCTCTATTATCTCTCATTTACTTACTTATCCAGAATACATATTTTAATTTCTCCACCTCGAGAGATTTTATCAATGACTAAGATCACTCCATGTCATATAATTCCACCATTATCATGAAAAATCACTCTATATTTATTTATTTTATTATGAAAAGAGTGGGGAGAACATTTTTGGATTGAATGGGAACCCGTACAAGAATAAAACAATAACAACTAAATTACACTATAAATGAAGTATTCAAACCATTCCAAAAAAAAGCTTAAGAAATTGAAACCATGATCCCTTTTAATACAATAATAAAGATTAAAGTTATATAACTCTCACTCATCATGAATGAGAACCTAAAATATAGAATTCATATTTTCCTAGGTTTTAATATATTATTACATATTAATCACACCTTCATTAAATCTATAGATAAAAATATGATATTGAGTGTCAATCCAAGCTATTTTGTATTGATTTTGAATTGAATAATTCTTTTATATATCCTATCAGAATTATCCTTGAGGTATTGAATAATAAATTCCTCTTCAAGCATCTCCTTTGAGTACAGAAGAAAATATATTAAGGGTTCTTGGTCGGTTTCTTTTCTATCCTTCTTTTATATACCAACTCTTATTTATTACTGTACTTGATATTTTGTGGCCTCACAAAATTTTATAGGACTCTCATTTTGATTTTAATGCCACTAATTATCCTCAAGTTTAGGTTATTTAGTTTTTAGGCCATACTCTTTAAATCCCACTGATTTCATTGATGATATCATCACTATAGGTTTAAGTAAATAAAAAAAATCCCTTAACCCCTTTTATTGAATAATCTCCCACATCAAAGGTTCATTTCTTACCATTTTACATTCCTAAAAAATATTTCTCTTGTTTCTAAAATTACTCTTTATATTTAGATGAGACTTGTGAGGGGATGTTAGAACCCTTTCCATCTTCAAAATAGGTATCAAATCTCATTGCATGAAGCCCCACTTTATCTTGCCTTGGAAAAGAGCCCATAAACTATGGATTTTTCTTTTTTTTATTCCAATAATATACAACCTACCATTAATCATTTTATTTTTCTGAGTATTTATACTTTATTTACTCATATTACCAATATATATATAAGATTGAGAAATATGTTTTGGGAGCTCATAGCCTAAATGATTTTCTCTTCCTTCCGTCCTCTCTTTAGGGATGGAACCAAGACTATCATCATATTTTCTAAAGTAGATCCTGACCCAATGTGAAATGTTGGAAATGTTATTTTATTCTATAATTGATTGAAAAAAATCCTTGTGAGTATGATATGATAAATTATCTCTTCCTTAATATCCTCTTGAAATATATCTGAGGGTGATTGAACATCCTATTTACAATTATCCATTTTGTGATAATGATCAACTTCAGGGACATATATATCAACACTTATTCTTAGATTCCAAATGTGGAATGAGCCAGGTCTTACTACATTATCTTAGGTCAACATATTCACTTCATAACCTATAAAATGTCTCAAGGGGAGAATCCTACCTACCAACCCTTGCTCACCTACCAACAGCAAAAACCCTACCCTCAAGGACAAGGTAGCATTGACAACCTGAGGATTATCTCTTAGAACAAGATGAGAATATAAAAACATTATGTTAGTAGAAAAACTATTTCTAATTATAATAATACCAGTATCAAATACCTTGAAAGAACTAGCTTTGATCGAGTCTAAAATCCTAGTAGGATCTCAATGAAAAACCTAATGGAGGTGGCCCAACCAATTACATATATAATAAAAATTACATCAAGACTCATAATGCACCACCTAATAGTACTAATATTATAATCCAGCCTCAAACAAGATAGACTCTTATAGGGGCTTCAAAACATAAATTTAAACCCAAATGGATGGTGTTATAGGGTGGCACTAGGATTTGTTCCTACCTTCTAAACATAAAAAACCCTACCAAATTACCGAGAATTTTTAGAATCAGTGAATTTTGAAAAGGAATAGAAAAACTAGGGAATAAAACCCAAATATCTATGTTTGAGGGGTCTATATTCATGTGAAAACCATAAAATCATCTAAATAAGAAAAAATGGATGTCTTTGATGATACACAAAGCTTTGTATTAGCAAAAGGTGAAGTATTATTCCGATATGAAATGAATCATAATGTGATGTTAAACTAGGAACCTTATGTCCACACACTACTTTAATACCCATGACTGATTGATGATTTTGTCAACAACATCAACTGATGGTCAATTTTGGCCAAATCGGGCCACCAATAAAATATAAAGGAATTTTGAGTCATCCATGAACTCTAGTGAGGTATTGGAAACTATGAAATACCATTGTTGAGAAAAGAGGCCTTAAGGACCAAAAAATGCTAGGAAAATTTTATAGAGAGTTAAGATCTATGAATTGGATGGGCTCCCTAGGACAATCCAAGGTTGTACTAGAAAATCACCCCCAGTGGGGGTTAGAATAAAAAATATTTATCCCTAGTATGCCATGAAACCCTAGAATGGTGTAATAAGGGTGTAAGTTTGAAGGATTTTGAATTCGTTAAAATATTTTGACTCAACATCACAATGAAAAGACTATAGGTATTATGGTATAATGCCTTGAAAATTTATACTCCTATGAAAATCATGAACCTGACCTATATCTAATCTCCTATTTTTTTGGAATAAATAAATATATAAAATTTATTTCAACATCAAATTGTGGAGTAATAAAACCTATCATTGGGAAATCATATCTTCACTACTTATATGTTTTGCATGGGTAACAATTCAATATGCACAATACCACACAACCTTGTTAAGAAATTTCTTCTATATAAAACAAGCCTTGTTTTAGTGTAATCCGCATTCCAAAATAATGAACACTATATCCATTTTCCATCCATTTTCAAATTATAAAAAAATTTAATCTATTATGGTGTGATATTTACTTTTCTATATTTATAAAACTCCACCATAAAATAATTATGACTTGCACATAATAATAATGGCTCTATGATCCGACCATAAATGATATACTTATAACAAATATATTATGGCATAATGTATATATAGTTATGGAATATTTTATAATTCTCTAGAAAAAATGTCTTCAACTTCCACCGAACTCCTAAAAAGTAAAAAAATTCAATTCTCAATGAATTTATGAATATTTTGAAATAATCCTCAACAATATTTTATCAATAAACACAACCAAAAAAAATCTAGCTTTTATTTTTCTAACGATCCCCCCATTTGGGTTCATTGATAACTATTTATTCAAAAATAAAACATAACACTTTGACAATTATCCTTTTCTATTTGAAGCGTAATTTTTATAATGAATTCAAATAATCAAAGGGAATTCACTCTAAAACTACATGAGTTATTCTCTTTGTAAAAAAATAGTTAAATAAAATTATTATCAATTGAAACGCATATACTAACCTTAATCTCTTAACCAATTTTCATATAAACTCTTAAACTCTACCTCTTTTACTTATCCAACCCTAAATTAAAACTCTTATCCCTTGATAAAAAATTTTTATACTCTCCCCAAATAAAAATTTCTTGTATAAATAGTATCCCCTTCAAATTCTTGAAGAAAAAATTTATCTTATTTGTCAACGATCCTAAAGAGAACTTATTTTAAGGTTTTTATAGGAAATTAATATCTCAAGAAATTAATGCAAGAGATAAAATTACCTTTACAAGAACCCCATATCAACAATAATACCTATTACTAAAAAATATTTGATAATGATACCACTTGATGAAAAATAATTGTGGAATGAGAAACATTGTTCGATTCATGAGGGTTTTATCTCCTAGACATTAAGTGTAAGGATATGTTTTAACTCTAAGAGGTAAGATATGATTCTCAAAAATCATCTTGGATAGTTCCTTTATCATGATATCCATAACTTTTTATAGAGTACACATATATCCAATTTCATCAATCCTTTCTCAACTATCTCCCTGATAAAGTGTTATTTTATTTCAATGTGCCTTATCCGTGAATGAGGTATTGGATTCTTGATAAGATTTATATCACTTATAATGACCCTAAAATTTTGAGGTATGATTGAAAGGTAATTAATATTATTAAATTATTTATTTATGGTTGTTGTATGATATGATCGGGTGGTTTTGGGGCTTAAATATGTTTTGGAGAGGGGTAACTAAGGATTGTTTTCTAGAAAAAAAACATCAGAGGATGCCATGTACTTGATTCATGATAATGGGTACCTAGTGACCTATTGGGGGGGACCTAAAGACCATGGATCCCCACCAAATTATCGATAGGGTTTTGGTAGGTACCTGATTAGGCACTGGATACCCAATCTACCTTTATCGAGTACCCTGTGGTTTTTTTTGTGATTTTTTATAATCTTTCCTATACCCTTATTTTTAACTCATTATTTTTCCTCCCTCAACCTAGTACAACTAGAACCCCCTCTCTTTGGTTATCCTTGTATTCTAAGTTTCTCCAACATTTTTATGAAGGTTATTTTGATGGTCATTTATTTCATTGGTCCTTTCATGGTATTCTTAACTTCATTTATGAACTAAATGTCATTTCTATCACTATTTCTTCTTCCATCTTATTAAATCCATAATTTCAAGGTTTTATGTATAAATAATGGATTTTGGTTGATTGATGTTGAATAGAGAAACTTTTCTTGGAGAACAATCTCTCCAAGTCTTGATGTAGGAATTCTTATGACATCCTGAGCCCATCTCACTCATAAGTAACCAAACTGGAGAGCCACATGGCCTTAAGGGAACCTTCCCATATACCAAAGGCTTCCAACTAGTATCTAGGGTGTCTGATGGTATAGTGGGGATACTATATCCTCTTAATTAGAGTGGAAAAAAGTAATAAACAATGAAGATAAAGTATTGAAAATAATATTAAGTAATTATAAATAAACCATTAAAATAATAGTAATAGACATAAATATCAACATGATCATATATAGATGATATCATGATAGTAAAAAAGTGAAACATGTAAACAGTCAAAACTAATATATACAAAAGATAAAGAATGATTAAAAACAATTATCTCTATGAGCATCCCAAGCATTGGATCATTCATCTACTCCCAAGCTACCATAAAAGGAAAATCAATCATCTATACCTGGTCACTTTTATTTATGCTTACCTGCATCTAATCAATATATCAAAGTAACAAATAGTGTCCTGAATAGAGTGTGATTAAAACTCAATAGTCCACCACCAATGGTGTCTAATGAAAATAAAGTCTATGAAAATAAAACATAACATTGTGTAGGTATAATAAATGTGAAGTATTAAAGTAAATATAAATCGTGTCAAGCTTGAGTTCCTCATGGGATACCCAACTGAACTTACCTAATTTAGCCTAATAAAGATGTCGCTGATTATATGATAATTAATTGTTCAAGTACCCAAGGAACATATCCAAGTTATACATGTATAATAATCACTGGGATATATGGGTGACCCATGTAATCCATGACCTTAAAAGGTTGATCCCACTCACAATGATCAACCAAGATATTAAGCTAAGGGGTATTAGTGTAATATAAGGGATGAACACTTGGCATTGTTTCCTAAAAGGTTTTTAAATGATATTGAGGAAAATTTCAAATTAATATAGGGATATACTTGATTATAGACCAAGAAGATAGTACAAGGTTGTCTGTGTCCAAGGACTTCAAGACGAATCCAAGGTGATGATCCTAAGAATTCTAATTTATAGAGTATGCAAGTGAATTGTTACTGTCTAGTTGAGGCATTCACATATCTAAGACATTTATTGAGTCTAATTTTGGTGTTTAACTTGGCATTCACATCAATGAATCAACTAACATCCTACGAGTTCACCCAAGGCATTTTAGGTTGGGAATCCAAGTCTTACTCAAGGAAGGTCATGCCTTTAAAATGATCTAGGTCTATAATAATAGTCAAGCATAATATAATAAATTAAAGGACAAGAGATATATCCATTCCATTTAGAAATTAAATTTATTACATTAGTCATTTAACTTATAAGTGATAAAAAGGGCCAAGTTAAGCATACATGCCACATTACAATTTGTACATTTATTTTTATAAGTTTCAAACCAAAGACACTCAAGGGGTGTTTTTCCTAAAGAAAAATAGTGGTTGTAAAGGGAATTTAAACTAAAACAACCTAAGGGGTGGTTAAAGTTGGGTTCTTCAACCTCAAATGATGTCAAGGGTCTCATAGAATGTCTAGGTCAAGGGTTAGAACGTTAATTAAAGGGACACACATTTTAAGAGTGAATCAAAGCTGGTATGACAAGTGGAATTACAAAAAAAAGTATAATAAAAATAATTTTATGGAAAATTACTAGACCACCTAACTTATCCTTGTGTTAGACTCCTCATCCATTATATGCCTTAGATTTGGGTTGTAACATTAGAAAATGAAAAATCCTAAAAAAAACCTGAAAATAGGTCATATTATCTCTCATAGAGATAATATTGTATATAGTGAAGAAAACTAAGAAAAGAGGTTGAAGAACTATTATAAATTCCAAAGGGGATCCATAGTGATGAACAATGATAAAAATGGAGTCTGAATGAAGAATATCTACCAAATCCTAATAGAGGAGGAAGGGAGAGATCCTATGGGAGGATTATATGAAAATGGAGAAGGAGGATAAAGGATTTTGATTTTAAGGGAAAAGGGAAAAATTTCGTTTTTCTGGATTTTTAATAGGGTGTACAGTTGGAAAAACCGTTCACTAGCTATGAAATGACCACTTTCTGGGATCTAACACTCTGCATGGTCTAGGTTCACTATTAGAAAAACCAAATAAAAACTATGTGTGGTGAAACTACAATAAATTATTGGTTTTTTACATTCATGAAAACCCTATTTCTTAGTTTCACAAACCATTATTTACCCTCACATTATCACACGGTTGAGGTGAATGATTAGTGAAAACCATGCACTGACTGTGCACCCCACTCTATCTCTCCAAAAACCAGAACTCTGGGCCTCAAACCAATCCCAAACACTCCCAAAACCTCCAAAAACCCTTTAGGAACTTCCATTAAGGTAAAAAAGTGGTTTAAATATAAATTTAAAGGTTCCATACCTCAAATAAGAATTGAGATCTTACAACCTCCTCTCCTTAAAACAATTCATCCCTGAGTTTCCCTTATGAGGGTGGTTGAGCTATATACGAGAATAACTCCAAACAATGAGCACATAAATTGAACTCTCATTACTAAGTCTTATCCTATACAAATTCATACTACCATAACACCAGAAATATAGGAACTATACTACCAAAAATAGTCTTTAGGCTATGACCGATGATGCACACTAGATACTTTTCAAAATAAGAAGTATCCTCTAACACAACATCCTTTGGATAAAAAACATGATACTGGTCAGAGTGATAATAGAGGAGATGAGAAACATGAAAGAAATCAAGCATATCCCTATACATATAAGTAATATCTATTTGATATACCACTGGCCTAACCCTTCCCGAGATCTTAAAATCCTAAAAAATCTAGGTGATAACTTACCTTTCCTATGATTCCACCGATGACTCAATCAAGGGGAGACTTACAAGAAGATCTAATATCCCACCTCAAACTCTATAGGTTGGTATTGATGATAAATATATGACTTCTACCTAGACTAAACCATAGACATACATTTCCAGTTCAGTTGTACCTACTTTGATGTATCCTAAATGAGATGAATTCCCAAAAGAACTGTCTCCCCTACCTGTAACTAGCACATAGGTGAAAAGAAAGTCCTACTATAGAGAACCTCATATGGATATATATGAAAAATCACTTGAAAATTTTTATTATAAGATAACTCAGCAAGAGACAAGTGATTTTCCCAAGAGACTCCAAAATCAAGGACACATGCCTGAATCATGTCCTCAAGTACCTGCATAGTGCACATGACTATCAGTTTGAGGGTCATATGATGTACTCATAAGTACCTATGATCCAAGATACCTCTACAAAACTTTCCATAACTGAGAAGTAAACTAAGCATCCCTATCTAATATGATGGTACGTGGAACCCCATGAAGGTGTATGATCTCTCAAGAATAAAGAATCCCAAGCTCATTCACTGAGAATGTCACCCTGATAGGTAAGAAGTGAGTGACCTTCATCATATTTTCCATGAAAACCCATACTACATTTCTACCTTGTGATGATTTCGGTAAGACCATCACAAATTCGATGGTGATTTCATCCCATTTCCAATCTAGGATGGGTAATGGCTATAATAAGCATGTAGTTCATTGTTGTTCTTCCTTCACCTGCTGAAAGGTGGAGCACCTAGTAAAAAAGTCTTCAATCTATTTTTTCATCCCAAGCCACCAATGTAAGTCATGGTACATCATAGTGTATCCGAGATGTACTTCCCACCTAGAATCAAGATATTCTCACATCAAATCCTCTTTTATGTCTACAGGTACCTAGAAATTCCTATAGATATACATGATCTCATACTCATCAAAAACCCAACCAAGAATCAGGTCCTCACCTAAAACACTTTCTCTCAAGACTAATCCCTCAGGATCTGAAATTTTCCTACTCTTTATTAAATCTAAAAGTGATGAAGTTAATAATAAATCCATGATAAAATGATGTTCATGACACTCATGAACTTATTGATGCATTTTAGAAATAAAATCCATCAACTTTCATTCACTACTAGATTTATGAACCACTTAAATCCGTGTTTTATGGCTCTGAGCATCAGCAACTGCATTTCCTTTACCTAAAATGTAAGGTCAAATTCAAAAAACTGAAGGTATTTTACCCATATTTTCTATCAGAGACTAAATTTTCACTAACATAATATGAATTTGAGTATTTTATCATATGTGTATTCCAAGAATCATTCCCCCAATAAAGAATGTATCTCTTGATGTAAGGAATAACTAATAGTTTCCAACTCAAGGTTATGTATTGGGTAACTATACTCATGAGGCCTCAACTGACGAGACCCATATACTATGAATCATTCCCCTTATCTCAAAATATCTCCCATTTTGACACCTTATTCATCATAATAAAATATGTAGCCTCTTCCAGGATCTGGTAAAATTCAGATTGGTGCTGAGGTCAACCTTCCTTTCAACACCATAAAGGGATTCTCACAAGCTTCAGACCATTTAAACTTTACAAATTTCTTGGTCAAGACTATAAGTGGGGCTACAATATGTGATTTTTTTGGATTATATTCCAATAGTATCTAGTTATGACCAAGAAAATATGTATATCGAAGACGTTCTTAGGATAATCCCAGGAAACAACTGATCTCATCATCTCTGGATCCATATATACCCCTACTTCTGATTTTATGTGACATAAGAAGTGAACTTTATCAATCCAAAATTGGAATTTTGGGATCTTGGAATAGAACCAATTATATCTTAATGTACTTAGTATAATTTCAAGGTTTTTGGAATGATCATGTCTAGTTTGAGAATACACTAATATATCATACATGAAAACAACCACAAATGCATCCATGTATGGGTGGAAAAATAAATTCATCAAGGCCATAAAGATAGTCAATGCATTTGTTAAACCCAACAACATTATTAGATATCCCTAAAGGCTATATCCACTTCAGAAATCTATACTTGGCATATCTAAAGATCTCAACCTTACCTGGTGATAAATTTATCTTAATCCAATATTCGAGAAGACCCTAGATCCTCAGAGCTAATCAAAGAGGCCATCTATATGAGTAATTGGGTGATGGTTTTTAACTACAATCTCATTAAACCATCATAAATCCACATAAAAACTTAGGGTACTATCTTCCTTTTGGAGAAAATCATAGGTGAACACCAACGAGAAGTACTAGGTCATATAAACCCTTTTGCTTCTAGGTCCTCCAACTACCTCTTGAGTTCCTACAGCTTAGTAAGATTCATCTTGTATGGAGGAATATATATTGGTTCTTATCATAGAAAATGTTTGATGTTGAACTCTACCTATCTCTTAGGAGGTATCCCAAAAAAATCATCTCAGAAAATATCTCTGAATCAGTTCACCATTAGTGTAAAAAAACCATCTTACTCCTAGATCATCAAGAAAAAGACTAGAAATCTATGATGACAATCCACCCAGTCCATGATACTCAGTTCCATCTTGAATTTCTTGTACATCCCATTCTCCCATGTGAATATAGCTATCACCCTTAGGTGATAAAAAGGACACCCTCCAGTGATAACAATCAATACAATCATGATAAGGCACTAAAAATTTCATCCTAAAAATTTTATCAAATCTTATCATATCAAGAAAAAAGGTTCTATAAGAAATGTTAACTAATGTTCTTGAGGGGAAATACTACAAATAAGGCCTTTAACAATGTTAAAACATGGATTTATCAGTGTAAAAAAGCACTAATAATTAGATTTTACTAAAAGGACCTGGGCCTTTATCAACACTAAAAAAATCACAAATAATTTCCACCTTTATCAGCATTTCTTTAAGAATCGATAAAGGTGATCCTTTATTAGTTCTTTATTTAGCATTAATAAAGGGATAATTTATTAGTTCCTAAAGAATTTCCGATAAAGGGGATCCTTTATCAATTCTTTTATTAGCACTAGTAAAGGAAACATTTATTAGAACTTTTCCTAGAACTGATAAAGAATAAATTTATTAGTGTTTTTATAGTACTGATAAAAGGACCCTTTATGAGTGCTAGTAATAGAATTGATAAAGGGGAATAATAACAACACACTGTAGCGGTAGAAAAAAAAGATAAAATACAAGAATTAATATAGGAACAAATCCATAATTTAAGTGAAATAAAATTTACAATACAAAAACAAGGAAAAACTATATTATAGACATTTCAAATATTAGTTTTTACAATTACATGAGTAAGTAAAAATTATCACAGACATTAAAAAAAAAATGTTCATTTTTATTTGTCCCTTAACCCCTAATCATACTATTAGTTATTGAACAAAACACCCTAGATCTAGCAAAATAACACACTTATATAAGAAAAAATTCTTATGTTAGTAATACTATAAGAAAAAAATTAAACAAAAAATGTCAATTTTAAAATAAAAACATATAATTTGAGTCATACTAGGTACACCATGTATTAGATTGAGTTGTAGTTTATTCTTACACATCACATCATTTATTTTTGTTCTCAAAATTAGGTCCTCTTGAATTGGCTCTCATATTTGGTGATAAAAAACTCACTATGGATGGGATCCAATCTAAGAGGACTTGATTTTTGAGAACAAGCCTTCAACTGTCACAAAATTTCATGTTTATTTTCAATAATTATCTCTATAAAAATTAACTAAATAATTATCAAATAAAAATTATAAGGAAAATAATTAATAAATTATAGATAGAATGATGAGAAAAAAAATCTAAACTCATTTGCTCGGGTTTTATGATGTAATGTGCGTTTTAAAATAAAATGACTCTTATGTATTGAAAACATGCACTACCAAACACATCAAGTTTTATATTTATGTGCAATAAATTTATATATGTCACAAAAGAATTATGGATCATTTTAAAGTTTGAAAACAATCTAAGCTTGTTTTCTCAGTTTTGGCTAGTGAAGTGTGTTTTAAACTAAAATTAAACCTTTATATTAAAAACACACACTTTGATCCATATCATTCACATAGCGTGTCATATTTATTTTTTGTCAATTATTACATATCACAAATGAATTATATATCATTGTACTAATTTTTTAAAACAATATGAGCTCATTTTCTTAGTTTTGGCTATTTGATGGGTGATTTAAACTAAAATGGCACTTTTAGATTGAAAAAATTCACTTCGAGTCATATCCACCACATTATGTATCATAATGATGTTTGGTCAATTAATATATGTGAAAAATGAATTATAGATAATTTTACTAAATTTTAAAAATAATATGATCTCATTTTCTTGGTTTTGGCAATGTGAAACATGTTTTAAACTAAAATGGAACCTTTCTATTAAGAACACGCACTTTGAGTCACATCGATCACTTTGTGTGTCGAATTATGTGTGGTCAATTATTAAACCTAAAAAATAAATTATAAACCATTTTCCTAATGTTTAAAAATAATACGATCTTATTTTATCAGTTTTGGCTAGTGATGTATGCTTTAAACTAAAATGACACCTTTAAATTGAAAACACACACTTTGAGTCATATCAATCACATCATATGTTAGATTGATATGTGGTCAATTATAACACATAAAAAATGAATTATTGACCATTTTTATAAATTTTGAAAACATTTTTTTCTCATTTTCTTGGTTTTGGATATTTGATGGGTGTTTTAAACTAAAATGACACTTTTGTATTGAAAATACACACTTTGAGTCATAATGACCACATCAGGTGTCATATTGAAATGTGCTCAATTAATAAAGGTAAAAAATGAATTATAAACCATTTCATTAATGTTTGAAAATAATATGATCTTATTTTCTCAGTTTTGGTGATGTGACATGCGCTATAAAGTAAAATGGTACCATTCTATTGAAAACACACACTTTGAGTCACATTGGTCACATCGTGTGTTGAATTGATGTGCGGTCAATTATTACAAATCAAAAATGAATTATGGACTATTTTAATAATGTTTAAAAAAAATTCGAGATTTTGTGATTGATTTTGGATATTTGATGCATGTTTTAAACTAAAATGCCATTTTTGTATTGAAAACATGCACTTCGAGTCATACCGACCACATATGGTGTCATATTGATGTGTGTTTGACTCCTACAGATCAAAAATTAATTATGGAAAATATTAATTAATTTTGAAAAAATCCAAGATTGTTTGATTAGTTTTGTCTATGTGATACGTTTTAAACTAAAATGATAGTATTATATTAAAAATATGAACTTCGTGTCATATCAATCACATTTTGTTTCAAATTAGAATGTGGTCAATTCCTATATGTGAAAAATGAATTATAGATCATTTTATTAAAGTTTTAAAATAATCCAAGATTGTTTGCTCAGTTTTGTATTGAAATAATCATTTTAAACTAAAATGGAACCTTTCTATTGAAAACACACACTTTGAGTCATATTGGTCACGTCACGTGTCATAGTAATGTGTGGTAAATTTTTACACATCACAAATAAATTATTTATTATTTTACTAAATTTTGAAAAAAAACAAGATAATTTTATATATTTTGACCATTTATTTCTTATTTTTAACTAAAATGACACTTTTGTTTTGAATACATTCACTTCAAGTCATACCGACCACATTGGGTAATGGATTGATGTGTGGTCGATTCCTATTGGTCAAAAATAAATTATGTTCTATTTTTCTAAATTTTGAAAACAATACGATATCATTTTATTAGTTTTGAGCATGTGATGCATGTTTTAAACTAAAATCACACTTTTAAATTGAAAATACGCACTTTGGGTCACACCAACCACATCATGTGTCAGATTGGAATACAATCAATTTCTACACATGAAAAATGAATTATGGATCATTTTACTAAAGTTTTAAAACAATCTGAGCTCATTTTCCCATTTTTTGAAATGTGATATGCATTTTAAACTAAAATGAAACCTTTCTGTTGAAAACATTCACTTTTTTTCATATCAGTCACATAATGTATCAGATTGATGTGAGGTCAATTCATACACATCAGAAATGACTTATTGACCATTTTTATAAAGTATAAAAACAATATGAATTTGTTTTCTTGGTTTTGATCACATGATATGTGTTTTAAACTAATGTGTAAATTTTAAAAAATAAGTATCAGATAAAAATGATAAGAAAATTAACTAAAAAAAGTAGATAAAATAATGAGAAAATTAACTAAATAAGTAGCAGGAAGTCACCCATTCATGATTCTTATATAAATTCCAACACCATGTATTACTCCCATTCATTTCTAAACAAATATATTTCCTTCATTATACCTATCCTTGAGAAAAAATATAAAATTATATATAATCACTTTGATACCAATTTTTCACATATTAATTGTATCTCTATGTTTATATCACATAATAAATCACAAACTTAGTAGGTAATCACCAAAATTTGATTTTATAAAACATTTAAACACCATGTATGATACCCACTCATCTCTAAACAAATTTAATTATCTTTATGAGTATGTAAATTATTATGATTCTTGGTTGTACTGAGAAAATATAGACAAAAAAATAATTAATAAATATTTTTAATGAAATTTTAATTACCTTTGGAAATTTCCAATTTGGGGATGCTAGTATTTTGATGGTATATTATATCTTTTATAAAATTTCAAACATAATATCCAATTTTTTTGTTATCTTTCTTTAGAAACTATATAAACATTGACCAAAATAACTAAATTGTTTTGAAATATGTTTTTATAGTCAAATATTTATATATATACACCTTAATCTGTTTCCATTTGAAGTAATACACAAGATTCTTATTTTCATTCACTGACCTCATACCATGATTTATCCTATATTTAAAGATTTCCCTATCACAACAAAATTCTTGTTAAAACACAATCTGAAACATATAATTTAAACTTTATCTATAAAATGTTGGTTACAGTGCATTACTAATTCACAATACACATCATGCGTGGTTGTTTTAATGGAAATCCATGAATTTTATCCAAAAAATAAATATTTTGGGTATCCAAATTAATTGTGATCAACATCTAGTACTTCCTAAAAAAATTATTAATGAAAAAAATAAAAATATATTTTATATGATTAGATTTTATAGTTTTACCCCTACATTGTAGGTATCAAAAATATTATGTTTCCTGCTATTTTATTCTCAAATTCCCCACTTAACTCATATTTTTTCTTATCAATTTATTTTAACCCCAAATAAATTTCATCTGTTGAAATGACACAAAGATTAATGAATCTAAATTGTATGTCACATGTTTTTCCCTTTATATAGTAGTAATATAAACAAATATAGAAAATATTAATAGTTATTAACTTTAATGAACATGGTAGATCATTTTTTGGACATATGAATTATGAAAATTTACCTTATGTAAGTATTCATAACTAAGACTCCCAACCATTCAGACTTGAGAATCTCATTTATACTCTCAAGACAAACCATGCCTGTAATGACATTTCTAAATATTTCATATTTATATCAAATGTAGGACACATATCCATATTTTAATGTGGTGTCTGCATGAAGTTTTATTGATAATATATGTTGTAGTGGAATTGGAAGGGAGAAGGTACTCCTGAAATGTCTTTTTGTATTATTGGTTGATTCATTTGATTATTTTGATCTGATATTCCATTTCCCCATTGTTTTATTCTTATGTAATACCATAAATCACTTCAAATTTTTTTACATCAACTATTATAGGTTCTTCTTTTTATTTTTTTTGTTAAGGACATAACTCATGTGTATTTATAAGATTAGATGTCCAAGCTATGAAAGTTCCAATAACATCATTGACCATTGTAATATTCGGGTCATCAAGTGAAACAGGAAACTAAGAGCTTGGATATTGATCTACTTTAATTATCACTCTCATTTGATATTTTGGGAATGATTTTTTGTGCAGCATGTCTCCTGAGATATTATACACCATACCCCTCATAACAAGGCGATGCATGGGTGTTGATAGATAGAATCATATAAAACTTTACCCTGTAGAATTTTAGTAATATATAGTTATCAAAAGTTATTTGATTTATATTTAGGAGAAAGAGTAATGAAAAAATAGATTAACTTGGGTAAGGTATGCAGTTAAGGGGAATGAATAGCCTAAAATCTAGCAGGGTTATTTAGTTGTTCATATGTTGATCTTTGTTTCACTACCAGTTCGCTTTGGTCCTTTCACATATATTGGTCAGCAAAACCAGAACAAAAATTAATATATTTCAAAGCATCTATTTTCACCTGGAATCCTTTCATCATCTAATATGTATCTTCTTATGGGTTTTTATTCTCAAAATATGTTCGAGGAGTCAATCCAAAACCTACACCTCTAATGAGACCATATTGTTCCAGCCACTTCAAAGTTTCTGAATGTAGTTTTTCTTTCAGTACGTTCACTGTCGATTATTATGTCTAAACCATATAACAAAATATGAACATAAATAGATATTTTTATGAAATACTATTATAAATCATGAAAAATTACTATTACATCATACTTACACATTTTTACCATATTTATTTTGTGTTTTAATCAACTAGTTTACCCTTCTAATTTACACATGCCTCCTTCTATAACACATAACTTGGGATGAAAGTTGATTCATATTTTGATTCATCAATATGCATATAAAAAAAGGAACATATATTATTTTATATCATATAAAAATTTTATTCTTGATTTAAAACACATACCATTTTCTTATCTAGTGAAGAATACTCTGTCCTTGCTTTGTGATAGGGGTACATTGGTTTTGATGCACATTGTTTATTTTCAGCACTCCTTTTTTTTGTTTCATAAATTAAAAATTTTGAATCAAATTAGACAAAATAAATAATTTAAAATAATACATTTTTGACTACAATTCAACTAAAATTATTTCTCATCATAATGACCGATGAAATCATTCCATGTTTCCTGATTTATAAAGTGTACATAAGTAAATGGTGGGTAGGGCTTTACTTTCCCCTCAGCATCCCTAAGATGAAACTTGGTAAGAAGAGTCTGGAAGACTCTATGGGATTTTATAGTGGCTATTAAGACATATTTATTATGTAAATCATCTAAAATAAAAAAACTCTATAAGGAATAATGAAAATTAAATCAATGTTTCATTATATAAGTTTTCAATAAAATAGAGAAAATATATCGTAACATTACCTTATATTCTTCCCAAATAGATTCCTTTATTATAGGATAGAAATGGCACCAAAAATCTATATCAATTGGAATATTCATTCTCATTGTGACCCCAATATAACTAGTGAAAATTGAATTGTTGGGGTCAACATGTTTTCTACATTTATTCTATCCAACCTCAAATTTTATACCCTTGCTTATTTCCTTGATAATTTTAGTTAATAAAATGATGTTATGTCATTATTGTTTTTTTTCATCAACATGTTTTTTATCCCCTAATAATTATGTAGTTTCATCATCAATTTCCTATTATTCCCCAAGATTGGTAACATCATCAAGTACAAAATTAAATGTGTATATGAGTAGTTAAACATTTAATTTATGTTATATTAAAACATTAGAGAACACATAATATTATGAGGAAAAGCATAGTATATTAAAAAAAATAACCTACTCATTGAAATCTATTTTATTTAAAGGTTGAAGGGATTTGGATCCTCTATCAAGAATCCTAATCCCCTCTTTATAGTTCCCTCTAATATACAATACATTTTCTATATTGAGACCACCATGAAATGATTGTGATCTCCCAATGAAAGGGTCGTCCTCAATTAAATTTTCATATGACCATAAAATTGTTTTAGTTATTAGCAGTAAAATTGAACAATTCTTGTTTTCTATATCTGAGACATAAAATACATGCACTACCTATGATTTCATTATGAATAGATCATCCTTATACCCTTTTCACTAAAATTCATCTTTATGAATCCCATTTTATCAACTTTCACTACTCTCTTATTGTCAACCCATTTACAATAGAAAATTAACACTTGAAATGTTGTATAATCCAACTCATATATCTGTTTCATGGTGCCAAAATATGACATATTCATATAAATTGAATTTTTATCCATGTAACCAGATATGTGTATCGCTTCTACCATAAGCGTAACTCCTCTATTTTTCATCATTCTGTGGTCATAATGTTCATTTTTATAGAATATATAACCATTAATTATAAAAACAATGTAAGATATAACATTTTCATTTGGCCCCCTAGCTAGCCATCGAAGTCATTCAATAATTGAATTTGGATTTTCAGATAACTCCTTATAAATATGATCTTGGAACCATCCTATAAACTATTGATTATGTTTATTTGATATCCATCATTTAACCCTCGATGGATTAAAATGTCTAAGAATTAATTTTTGGGATTCAATGTATAGATCAACATCTTCACTATTATGTAAAATGTAAATTTGAGATTTCTCTCACTCTGTGTTGGTAATCGTAATAAAATCTATTCCAGAAATCCATTCACCTATAAGGAATACACCGTGAAAAGACTTTAGGGGAATGATGATATCTATATCTTATTAGTAATTAGTACAGAATTCAACAGCTTCTTCAACAATATATTTTTCTACAATACAACCTTCTGGATAGATTCAATTCATGGCGTACCTTTTCAAAATATTCATATACCATTCAATGGGGTACATACATATATAATGGACAAGAACACATAGTTGAACCTCTATAAACAAGTGAATCATTAGTTAAACCATTATATCAAATAATGATGGTGGGAAGAACATCTCTAATTCATATAATATTACTGAAAACTCCTTATTCATGATTGGAAACTTCACTGGGTCTATAAATTTACTACACATCTCTTTGAAAAATAAGTAGAGTCTGGTTAATGTATGTAGTACATTTTATGTAGAATGAAACATAAAGCGATGAGCATCAAATATTACATAAAAAAAAAGAAAATCATGTGATTTTAGTCCATGTCACTTCAAATTATTCATTGACATGACATTATTTATATTATATGAATACCCTATGGAACTTTTACACCATTAATGAAAATGAAAAATTGAAATTTTTCTCATTTGGAAAAATTATAAGCTACCAGAGGAAGAAAAGTATAACTTTTATACTTCACCAATTCCAACTATTCCCATATCCCCATGTCAATCATGTCCAACCTAGCCTTGATGCCATATTTTGTTTTTCTAGGAACATTTAGTAATGTGCCAATAACACTATCAAATAATTTTTTTTCTACATGAATGACATCAAGAAAATGTCCGACAGATCAAATAAAATTGATCTCTTTTCCCAACTTGATTTCACAAGGTTTTTAAAAAATGGTTTACCAAAAAAAGTTTCAATATCATTTACTTTATCGAACAGTTGATCACCCATTAGTGGATATGGTGTTTTACTTTGTTTGGTATTCACATCGAATTCTGTTATCCAGGATCAGTATTTATGTCATCAATGTAAAAAATTTCGATATCCTAAAAACAAAGTCTTCAAGGAATATTTCAATCAAATTGAGTGTGTGCATTCTTCACAAATTGTACATCCCAACATTCCTTTAATGCTATAGCTTGAAAAATTTTCATAAGCAAGAAAGTAATTTATCATCCCATACAACATGGAACTCAATGAAAATTCTTCACTTATATGAGCATCATACATTATAAAAGCTATATCCCACATCAATTTCATATCCTCAATTAATTGATCCAAATAGGCACCAATATCATTAACATGTTGTTTTGGTCCAAATATAAGAAGAGACAACATAATGATTTTGTGCTTCATGCATAACCATGGCGGAAAGTTATAATTTACCAACATAACTGGACATGTATTGTGGGTACTACTATATACACCAAAAGGATTTATTCCATCTGTAGATAATGAAAGACATAAATTTCTTAGCTCATTTTCAAATTCAGGATACTCATAATCAATTTTATTCCATTGAGAAGAATTTGTTACATGATGTAATTTCCCATATTTAATTCTTACATTTTCATGTCGTGTCAATTGTCTCACTATTTCATGACATCCATCACTACTGCAAAACATGCCTTTAACAGTGATGGCCTTTATCAGTGCTAGAAAAAAGCACTGATAAATGTCACCTTTATCAGTGCTAAAAAGAGCACTGATAAAGGGTACCTTTTATCAACACTAAAAAAAAGCGCTGATAAAAGGTTTATTAGTGGGTTTTTAGCGCTGATAAAGGGTAGCCTTTATCAATGTTTTTTTAGCATTTATAAATGATAGACTTTATTAGTGAATTTGTAGAACTGATAAAGGTACAAAATAAAATGAAATACTTAAATAAATATATTTTTTTAAAAAATATTAACATTTTTTAATAAAATAATTATTGATAAAAATAAATAAATTGAATATACATATATATAAATTATAATAATTTGTAAATAATATATATTAAATATGTAGATATGTAAAATGAATAAAATGAAATAATAAAATAAAAATTTAAAAAGAGTAAGTTAAGAAAAATATTAAACATTTTATTAATTAAATAATTATTGATAAAAATGAATAAATTAAATATACATATATATAGATTATAAATAATAATTAATTATATATATTAAATATAGATATATAAAATGAATAAGTTTTAATAATTAAAAAAAAATTAAAAATGAATAAATTGCAAAATTATTTAAAAATTTATCAATTAAACAATTATTAATAAAAATGAATAAGTATAATATATATATATATATTAAATAGTAATTAATGATATATATTAAATATAAATATATAGAAAATGAATAAAATGTAATAATTAAAAACATATTAATGTCTTATTCATTTTTAAAGTTGTTTGATTTTTCAATTTAACATATATCAAATGCGTGTTACATTGATTTCATATACATATATGTAATTAATGCATTTTTATATAAAATGCACACACACAAATATTTATACAATTAATGAAATCTTATATAGAAGCACATACACCTAATATATATGTAATTTATTCAAATTTTAGTATATTTTAGAATTTCATTATAACATGATACATTTAATATATTATGTTTTTAATCAATCAATTTTATATTTAATTTTAATATTATTATAGTTAGATATTATTTATTCATTTTTAATATTTAATATTTAATATTTAATATTTTATTTTTGAATTTAATCATTCTCTATTATTTATTTATATACATTTATTTACTATGTTTTGGTATTTTCAATATGTATTCATCTTTACTTCAATATATATATATATCCATATTTTTTTAATAATTTATATTTATAATTGTATATTTACTATATCTATAAATTTATATATTTATAATTATAATAAATAAATAAATATTATTTAAAAAAAGTATTTATATAATTATAGATAAATATTTATATATATTTAAATAATTATAAAATTATAATAAATTTATTGAAATAATAAGTATACTATATTAATATTATATATATATATAAGTTGAGATCAAAGTCTCAGTTTATTTGGGGTAAGATTCTACATTATAAATAAAAGGAGACAACATACAATGCAAGGATATACTCGGTGAGACTCAAACCCGAGACCTCACCGAGACCCATAGGGACAACTACCACTGACCAACACTATGGGGGATATATATATATAATTATATAAATAAATAAATAAATATATATTTTCAAAATATTATTCATAAATTTATAAATAAATAATTATATATTTAAATAATTATAAAATTATAATAAATATATTTAAATAATAATTTATATATATATATATATATTAAATATATATAATTATATAAATATATATAATGAGATAAATATATAAATAATTATAAATAATTAATTATAAATAAATAATTATAAATAAATGATTATAAATAAATGATTATAAATAAATGATTATAAATAAATGATTATAAATAAATGATTATAAATTAATAATTATAAATAAATAATTATAAATAAATAATTATAAATAAATAATTATAAATAAATAATTATAAATAAATAATTATAAATATAATTATAAATATAATTATAAATATAATTATAAATATACATTTACTGTATTTATAAAATTATATATTTATAATTATAAAGAAAAAATATTTTTTTAATATTATTAATGTAATTATAAATAAATAATTATATATTTAAATAATTATAAAATTATAATAAACAAATCTATAATTATATAAATATTTTTACAATTTTTTATTTATAATAATAATTATAAATCCTTTATTAGCATTTTTAGCACTGATAAAGATCGAGATTTATCAGTGCAAAAAAAGCACTGATAAAAGACATAATTATCAATGCTAAAACTTTAACACTGATAAAGAAATATTTTATCAGTACTTTTTTAGCACTGATAAAGATGCCTTTTATCAGCGCTTATCAATTTAGCACTGATAAAAGTATCCCTGATCTATTTAAAAGAACCCTAACCACGACTCATTTAGTCACAATTCTAAAGCTATCATGGAACTCCCCTACTACCAGCGTGACTCCTCTACGTTTTCTCAGATAAGGCTAGCTTCCAAGGTATGTTATTTTCTCCTTTTCCATTCTTGTTGTTTGTTTTTTTTGAGTTTCATGGTTTGCATTTTTGCATAATTCTTAACCATGTCAAACCCTACACCTCACCTATCTCTCTCCCTCTCACTTACCTGTACCTACACAATACCACCTCTACTCTGTAAACTCATTCAAGCTTCATACGAGACCACTATGAACTACATCTCTATATACTATTGTAAATGATAGTGACTTTCTTGATGTTTATATTATATTATTTATTGTAACCTTTTAGATAGTGTGGATTTTCATTGTTTAAATGTTATTTCCATAGTATGACATGCACATGAAGATGAAAAAAGTTTTATACAATAAGAAGAATCATGAATATTTGTGTATATATTGAGAAAATCATATTCATAAAATTTCATAGAATGTTAGGTGTGGATTTTCACATAATTAATATCGGATGATTAGTTTCGCATAGGTGATGTAGTAGAATGAATAAACGAAGTTTGTTCCTATGTAATAAAATGATATAATTTTATGGTGGTTCATGTATATTTTATTTTAATTAATTTTTTTTGTTGTTCATAAAAAATTTGAATATAAATTTGAATATAATATCACATTCTGAATATATTATTGAATAACGAGATGATGATATACCACATTCAAGAATTATTAAAGGTGTTAAGTTAAATTTGTACTAAACACTAAAAAAATTAGTGTTGCTTAGCACTATTATATTATATTTATGATTGTAGTAATTTTTACCATAAATGAATTGATAAATTCAAGCTGGTTAAATGAAAAAATGTTTGTTGGGATTACATTGTGGTTTGGGGTATGTTGTGATGGAAAGTGAATTATATTTTTGTTGGAGGTCATACAACCTTTGAAACGCGAGTAATAATGATGTGTTGTTTGATAATGTTATTTGATTATGATTATGGATTAAGAATTCATAATCATTGTTAATGCTATAAAGGAACATGGGTTTCAAAAATAAGGTTGTGTAAATAAGGATTCATTTTAGTAAGACAAAAATACAATACAATACAATTCATGAATAAAAGTCCACATTTTCATGCATCTTGCATGAAAATTGTTACTGTCTTGAACAAAGATATAATACTTCAATACTTCAATACAACTAACCTTCATTACCTTTATTTAATCTATCCTCATATGATTTATTGCCTTCCATATCTTGATGATGGATTGGATTCCCTCTTTCAAACTATCCTTCCTCCCATCATTGTTGTTCCAAATTTCCTTGATGACATACCTCCCACTCAGATTGTATTCATTAATCTTTTTAAAGTCACTTCCATAGATTTACTCCACAATCTATATTTTTTATTTTCTAATGAAACTTTTAAAGGGTAAGTGTGAAACAAAGATACATCCAACCAGTCACAAGACCAACCAAGTAAACTCCATAACCAACCCACTGGAAGAGTCCCACTCATTGTAAAATCCAAAATTCAAAAGACTACAAAAGGTCTTACAGATCCAAAATCCAAAATTCAAAAGATATCTCGGATAACGATCCCACCCATGTCACGTATACATCTTCAGACACATCTCTTCCAACAACCATCATCATCATCACTGGAGCCAAACCATGCCTCACCAGAGCCGATTGATCATCGTCACCGTGTACCTCTTGATGTCTCCCGCTCAAACTCACCTCCCAAAGAGCCTTGAATATGACCACATAGCTCCAACTTAGAGAGAATGGTGGAAGCCTGGCTCCAAAGCAGAGAAAAAAATGAGCTTTTACAGGACAAAATAGTGGAAATATCATCTCCAACTGGGAGACCTAGAACTAGAGAATGTGATAACTAGAAAATACCTGGACAGATATGACCTCAGAATTGACCTCTCTTAGCAGCCATGTTGATGCGACCATTTTCACCATCCCCAAGCCAAAAAATGCTGGTGAACTCCAGACAAAATCCATTGAAACCCACCAACAACATGAGACGAAACTCCCGAAACTAAGAAGAACATGTCCACATATACTATAGACATCGAAGAATCCAAATCGAGGAAGAACATGTCCAAAATCTATACTATCGATGCTCACCTTCACTACTACCATCCACATTGCAACACAAAATATTCCCGATGCTGACACCACAACGCCAACACTCCAATGTCAAACTAGAAATAGAATATCAAAAACACCCAATAGAATGAAATCCTAAATCACTAAAAGTAAGGAATAAAGAACAGTATTGGAACCCTAGGAGGAAACTTGGAAAATGCCTTAAAATAAAATAGACATGAGGGGATGAAACCCTAGAAAGGGACTGGGGGATGAACCTTTAAATGAAGAAGACCATAAATACCAAGAGGATATTTAATCACTATACAGTATCCCAAAACCTCGGTATTCCCTCCACTCCAGATCCGACTTGGATATGAGCAGTGGAAATTAAGGCCAGAGCTCAGTAAGGCACCTGTGAAAGTACTTCACAGTGTCGGGGGAGGAGAAATAGGGAAAAGAGACCAAAAACCATCAAAATATAAAAAAATAGGGGTTGGAGAAAGCGGATCCTAAAAAAAAGAGTGGAGAGAAGATAGGACTAGGAAGAGTGGAGTAGAAACCAACACCGTCAGGGAGAGAGGGAACCCTAGCAGGAGGAGGAATCTGAGACGAGATGAGAGGCTGAGAGTGCCCCTTAAGAGTGCAGCTCCATTCACTACCATGAATTTAAATACTGCATCTCCAAAGCCATTCTTAAACTCTTTAATCCTTTCATCCTCCTCATTTAATACTTCATGAGAATACCAAAAATAAAACCTAAAAAATTAATCAAAACATAATGAATGATTTTTTGGTTTCTTGATATGCATTTTCTCATGCAACTCACTCGATTACTTTTGAAAAAACTTCATAAAAAATTACTTTAAATTTGGATGCAATCACATTGGATCCTATTAGAACTTTTAAATTAGGCATACTTGGATGAGAATACTACTACGATGGGTGACCTCCTGAAAATACTCATGGTGAACATTTTTTGTAAAAAAAAAACATTCCAAATGCACCTTTTGATTCTATTCCCCTTCAACCTTGATAAATTTAAAAGGGTTCTAATATGAATCTCAATGGTATTCCTCTCACAATGAGTAGAGCTCTCTAAGCCTGCTTTTGGATTTAACTTCACTATAATTTGTGTCTTTGGAGAAAAAGAAAGTTCAATACATTTTCATCAGTTTTATTTTGATCCAAAAATGCCAATTCTAGTGAATAAGGTTGTTAAAAAGGCTAATAGAAGCTAGAATTTAGGCTATGTTTGGGGATAAAAAATAGTGATTTAGAAAATGAATGGATTAGGGAATAACCAAATTTATAGATTAAGGGAATCATAAATTATTTAAATTTATATTTGAATGTTCATTTCTTCATTTTTAAAATGTAATATGTTAGAATCCATAATTTAAATTTCATTTAAGTTATTTTTGAATATGAGTGGGTTTAGAGTATACACAGGATAACCATATTTTAAAAAAATAATAAATGCTAGGTTTTATGTGAGGGATAGGTATGTTATGTTAGAATGTGAGTTATTGTGGACATGTTAGTGACTCATAAAGGGATAGGGTAAGGGTGATTTGAAATTTGTGTTGTTGTTTGTTCTTATTTATGGTTTTTTAGAAGTTAGGTTTAACTAATGTATTGTGTTACTCATTTTTTGGTTATTTCCTAAGGGAAAAAAGTAGTGAAATGATTTGAATGTTAGGGAACAACCATGGTATAAACTTATGGTATTATTATCATAATTCATTGGTATGAAATGAAGTTGGTACATTTGATTATTATGGTGTCCTAGTTAGTACAAAATGACTTGACTTACATGTGTATTTTGATTGTTACTACTTTGAACATATAATCAAATATATGCATTTTATATTTTAGGGTCCCTTTTACTATTTAGTTGTTTATTTTTATACTCACACCCTACGCATGAACCTCAGTGGATATAGATCTCTTATATTTGAGATACAGGTGAGGGAAAAGGATTAGTAACATATATTAGAGTTAGTAAAACTTAGTGGTGATGAGTTGATGTTCTCATGGTAGTTTCAGGGACCTTTTAGCATTTTAGGATGAGATTTTGAATTTAAAATTAAGATGTGGTAATTTAAAAAGTTTTAATAAGAAAACTATAATCCTCACCAAATTCATTTCCCAAATAGTTATTATTGTGTTTTTTTTGCTTGTGACTCACCCCCATCTCTTCTATGTTGTTTGAACTACTCTGAGTAGTAGTGATCCAAAATTATCACTAGTACCAAGTATGTGATGAATTTTAGTTAGAATAGTTCATGAAAAAATAGGTGAATTTCAATAATATATGGAGGATGAGTATCAACAAATAAAATGCAATAATAACTATTTGGGAGATGAAGTTGATGAGGATGACATTTGTCTATAACTTTTACCTTTGGATGAGTTTAGAGGATAACACCTACCATAGTGGGGTAATTATTTTTTTAAATTTAATTACCTATTTCATTAAAAATGGATGTAAACTAATCATTTGACAAAAGATCATAAAGATGGAGTTAAATATTTCATCAAGTTTTCAATAGAGCATGCATGATACACTTCTCAAATCCTTTCTCCATGTTTACGTTGTTGTTATTAAAGACAAATTAAATATTTGACTACTCATGAAAACAATTTCTTCTACACATGATGATGTTACCAATCCCATTGGACCCTCCTTGATATAGTAGTTTTCATAATCACAAATAATTTCAACCTACAGATTCTAATATTTCATGCCATTTAATATCTTTAAGTAAATCAATTATTTCATACTGAACTATATAATTCAATAAGTCAATAACCTATATATATATATGAATCAAAATGTTTACAAGTGTATATTTACATGTATTTTTTGGATGTCACTTAATCTAGTAATGTTATGTGTAAGACAGACACTTCATAAGATTTTCAGAGTCACTGGCACCGATGTTCGACACACCAATGTTCGACACACCGATGTTTGACACACCGATTTTCGACACACCGATGTTTGACACACTGATGTTCGACGAAACAATGTTTGACACACCGATGTTCGACACACCGATATTCGACACACCGATGTTCAACACACCAAAGATGACAGACCGAAGTTGACACACCGAAGATGACACACCGAATATGACACACCAAAGATGAAACACCAAAGATGACACACCAAAGTTGACACACCGAAGATGAAACACTAATGATGACACATTGATGTTAACAGACTGATGATGAAAGATTGATACTTATGACTAACTGATAGTCATAAATAACTATTTCAGATTTATTAATTCAAATTTATTTCTAATGGTCATATTTAGACAAATTAATGTTTCTGAAATTATTTAATATTGTCTGTAGGACTATCTGTAGATAGTACAAGGTACATGCATGTGGGTAGATCTTTATGAATATTGGACCTTGAAGTATAAAAGGATTACAAGCTCAAAATAAAAATAGAGACGCTGAACCCGCTAGAAAAACAAAAAGGATGGTTGTGTGAATGTGCAAGATATTAAAAATTGAAGATTTCGAAGCTCGAGTATACAAGAAGTTTAATATTACAAGCTGCATCCTGCTGAAGCTCACTGAACATCCTAACATCGAAGAGTTGAACCTTTACACACCTGGAAGCTAGATTATAGAGACTAAGATACTCTGTTTTAGAGAAAACATCCAAAAGAGGACACGAATATCATTTTATCTATATCCATTGAGTCCATAGCTTTACTTTACAACACACAGAGTTTTATAATCACTATTCTTCTTTTATAACTCCATTGTGATCTTGTGTTTACTATTTGAGCAGTGTGTGTATCTATTTGTGCCACACATACTGTCTCCTAAGCATAACTGAAGGATACTAAAATATCATCACACTCAATCCCTTTATTCTCTTGTATCCCACGTAGAACTGTGGAAGAGATCCTGGGTGATCTGTTTGATATTTTCCCCCTAAATAATTGTGGTAGAGGTCAAGTGTGACCTGGATAGCCCTGTGTGCTGTTGTGAACCCTAATCTAGGGTATGGATCAAAAGTTTATTAATATAAACTACTTAGTGGAAGGTGATCACCAAGTGAAGAGGACTAAGTCTCATCTTGAGACTGAACCTATTATTTTAACCGCTGTACTGTTTGTCTTATGTTTTAATCTATTATGTATTTCTCATATTAAGAAAAACCAAACTTTGATAGTTAGTTTAGAAAGTGTTTATATCTGTTTTGAATCAGTATATTATTTTCAAAAGTTTGACTAATCTTTAGATTGGTAAAACTGAGAACTAATCAATCTTTTGAGAAATTAATTGAACATTCATGAATTTTATAAATTCACTAAAAACTGACTTTGATTTTATTTTAATAGGGGATGTTATTTTAAAGAACAAATTTTAACATAAATTTTTATAGACACTCAATTCACCCCCCTCTTGAGTGATCTACTCCAACCAATATTTGGTATTAGAGGCATTTAAAATTTATTGTTAGTTCTCAAATCTTCTCAACTGTGATTATAGTTGTTTTTCAAAGATCTCAAAATTTCTGTTATTTCTAAATTTTTATCGCTTTGAAATTATTTTACAATCTATATCATGGAAAATAGATTTAAAGGGGATGCTACCAATAGACCACATTTCATTAATGGAACTAATTACTCTCAGTGGAAGCTTAAGATGAAAATACATCTAGAAAGCATGGGATTTGAAATTTGGACTACTATTGAAAGTAAATATACAGTTTTTGAAAATACTAGAAACACTTGGGATGAACCTACCAAAACCCCATATAATAATAATTGTAAAGCAATGAATGCTCTATATTGTGCACTAGGAGATGAAGAATTTTACCGTATCTCTGCTTGTAAAAATGCACATGATATTTGGGACACTCTATTTGTTTCTCATGAGGGAACATCTAATGTTAAGGAAATGAGATTAAATACTTATACTATTAAATATGAAAACTTCAGAATGAAGCCTGATGAGTCTATTTCTAATATTTATCTCAGGTTCAATGAAGTTGTGAATACCATGATTTCTTTAGGAAGAGAAGTATCAAACAAAGAACAGATTATGCGGATTCTACGATGCTTACCAGAAATATGGCATGGAACATCTATATCAATCATAGAATCATGCAATATTGATAAATTCTAGTGAAGGAATTGATTAGAAAATTAATAATGTATTAATAGGAATTGAAGGTAAATCAAGAAGAGGATGAACCAAAATGAAAGTATGTAGCTTTCAAGACAACTACTTCTCAAAGAAAATACATGGAGAAAGTTCAAGCTGCTATTGAAAGCTCAAGTAGTGATGAAGTAACTTCAAACAATTATAAAGAAATGGATCATTTGGCTAGAAGATTCAAGAAATTTTATAGGAAAAAGAAGTTTTTCAAAAAACCCAATTACAAAGGAATGTATGATAACAAGGGAAATTGGAAAAAGGATTGGAATAGAAATGATAAATCAGAAGAGATAATCTACTACGAATGTAAAAGTAAAGGACATGTAAAGGTAGACTTTCCAAAGCTGAAATACAAGAAAAAGTATGAAAATAAGAATAGAAGGTATAAGAAAGAAATGAAGGCCACCTGGAGTGAATCTAAGGACAGTTCAAGTGAATCTGCCTCTTCTCAAAACGAGAAGGATGATATGGCTAATATGTTTTTTTATGACAAACACAACTGAGGTAACCTTAGACTCTCCTGTGCATAATTTTCATTATTTTGAAAGTGAATATGAGAATATGAAAAATGATTAATTATTCAAATATTGCAATATACTAAAAGAAACATATAATGAGTTGAAAGATAAGTATAAATCTTTAAATAAATAGCATTCTCTTACTATTATTGTTAACTATGAACTTACAACTAAAAAAGAGAAAAATTATTAACTACTCAAGGAAAACAATGAGTTAAAAATATCTAATGAGAAATTAAATAAATACTTAGAAAAGTACACTAATGGGAAAAATAATCTTACTATAATTCTTGGTAAACAAATAGATCCTAAGTATACTTCAAGAATAGGATATCAACCAGGTCAAAGGAATTTATCCAAATCACATTTTGTAACCAGATTTGAAAAATCTGCTACCTTTTTCAAAAACCAGAATTTTACAGTAAGTTACTGTTCCAAGAATTCTTTTACTGCATCTAATTCTCCAAGACCAAACAAAGTTTACTTTTCCAACACTTTATATTCTGAATATATAAAACCCTTAAGATAGTTATGGGTTCCTAAAGCTTATATCACTAATGTATGTGGACCCAGACAAATATGGGTACCAAAGTCATTTCTTGGATGAACTTTTTTGTAGGTAAAAAACCTAAATAGCTTCTGTAAAAAGCTGTAGTACTTGGATAGTGGGTGTTCAATTAATATGACAGGGGATTTTTCAATATTTAAAATACTTATCAAGATTGATGGATGACATGTCACATTTGGTGACAATGGTAAAAGAAAAATCATCGGCCTAGGCCAGATTGGTAACCCTAACTCTATTTCAATTTCTAAAGTACTTTATGTTGATGGATTAAAGTATAACCTGATTAGAATATCTCAATTATGTGATGATGGATTTAATGTTAAATTCCAAAATTATTCATGTTATGTTTTTGACGCCAAGAATAACTTAGTATTTACTACTTTTATGAATGTTAATGTATTTGCGATAAATCTAGACACACTATCCTCACATAATGTATCTTTTCTAAATGCCTTTCACAAAGAGTCTTGGATATGGAATAAAAGACTAGGAAATTGCAACATAAACTCTCTTAGGAAGTAAAATAAAGTAGGTTTAGTTAAAGACTTACCCAAATTAGAGTTTCCAAATAATAAAGTATGTAATCCTGTTCAAAAAGGAAAGCAACATAAAATCTATTTCAAACCAAAGAAATAAGTAACTACTTCTCAGACTCTTGAATTAGTTCACATGGACTTTTTTAGACCATCTAGATTTTTGAGTCTCATTGGGAATCACTATGTTTATTTTCTTTTAGATGATTTATCTAGGTACACCTGGACCTTTTTCCTAACTCACAAAAGTGAATCTTGTTCACCCTTTACCAAGTTTTCTAGGACTGTAGAAAATATTAGTGGACTTAAGATTAAATCCTTAAGAAGTGATCATGGTCGTGAGTTTGAGAATCAGGATTTTGAAGCTTTTTACTCACTAAATGGCTATAATCATAATTTATCTGCTCCTAGTACACCTCAATAGAATGGTGTGGTAGAAAGAAGAAATAGAACTCTACAGGAAATTTCCTGAACTATGCTCAATGAATATGACCTACCTATTTATTTATGGGATGAATCTGTTAATACAGCTTGTTACATAATAAACATATTCTTAATCATACCCATACTTAAGAAAACTCCTTATGAGTTGTGGAATAATAGGAAACCCAAAGTAGGTTATTTTAAAGTGTTTGGATATAAAGTTTATATTCTAAACACTAAAGATAATTTAGATAAATTTGTATCCAAAAGTGATGAAGGAATATTTCTTGGATATTATACATCAAGAAAAGCCTATAGAGTCTTTAATAAGAAAACCAAATGTGAGGAGGAATCTGTACATATCAAGTTTGATGAAGTAGATCCACATGAGCCCAATAACTCACTAGAAAATATTGAAGAGGATATGTCTAATCTGGACATTAATGATAAAACCTCAAATCATCATATGAAGGAATCTGTGAAAACATACAGGTCTGGAAATTCTTCAGGTCCTAACCATAGTGAACCAGACCAACCTGACCAACTTTAAATATCAAGTCCTATATTCTCTAGACCAACTAGGACCCCTAAGAATCATCCCCTAGATGCTGTTGTTGGAGATTTAGATAGAGGAACACAAAAAAGAGCTTATTTGAGAAACTGGGTTTAACATCAAGCCTTCTTGTCACAACTTGAACCTAAAAATATCAATGATGCGATCATAGATGAATTTTGGGTAATGGCCATGCAAGAAGAACTTAATCAGTTTGAGAGAAATAAAGTTTGGAAAATTGTAGATAGACAGAAGGATACTTTAACCATAGGAACCAAATGGGTGTTTAGAAATAAAGTAGATGAAGCTGTAAATATAGTTAGAAATAAATATAGACTAGTTGCACAAGTATATAATCAAGAAGATGGAATTGATTATGAAGAAAACTTTGCACCAGTAGCTAGACTTGAAATAATTAGGATCTTACTTGCCTATACTGCACACTTGGATTTTAAACTTTATAAAATGGATGTCAAAAGTGCATTATTAAATAGTTATATAGGTGAGGATGTTTTTTTGAACAACCCCTAGGTTTTACAAATCCACATTTTCCAAATCATGTGTTCAAATTATCTAAAGCTTTATACGGTTTGAAACAAGCTCCAAGAGCTTGGTAGGTTGATTAATTTTATTATTTCTAAAGGCTTTATAAAAGGACTTGCAGATCCTAATTTATTTATAAAAATAATTTTAAAAGAAGTTTTAATAGATCAAATATATATAGATGATATTATCTTTGGATCTACTAAAAATTCTTTATGTAATGATTTTCAAAAATAACGCAAAGAGTGTTTGAAATGAGTTTAATGGGAGAAATTAAATATTTTCATGGATTTCAAATATTTCAAAATAAAGAAGGTATTATTTTAAATCAAAGTACACAAAAAATATTTTGAAAATATATAGCTTTTATAGCATTAAGAGTAGTGAAAATCGTATGAGTTCTACATGTAAGTTGGATCTTGATGATAATGAAAAATTAGATGATCAAACTACTTACAAAGGAATGATTGGGAGTTTGATATACTTAACTTCTAGTAGGCCAGATATTATGTTCAATGCGTGTATGTGTGCGAGATTTCAAGAAAACCCAAAAGAGTCATATTTAAATACTGTTAAAAGAATTTTCAAATACCTCAAGTATACAAATAATTTATTATTGTTTTATCCTAAAGGATAACCTTTTGATTTAGTTAACTATTCAGATGGTGACTTTTGTGGATGTAAGTTAGATAGAAAGAGTACCTCTAGAACATTTCACTTTTTGGGAAAGACTCTAATATAATGGTGTAGTAAAAACCAAAATTCATTTTCATTATCAACTGTTGAAGTAGAATACATTACTGTAGGAAGTTGTTGAGCACAAATTTTGTGGATGAAACACACCTTATTAGACTATGGATTTCAATTCAGACATATCCCCATAAACTATGATAACACAAGTGATATTAAAATTTCTAAGAATTAAATTTCTCATTCTAGAACAATGCATATTGATGTAAGACATCACTTTTTGAGAGATCATTATCAAAAAGGTGATATAACTATTGAGTTTATTGGGACTAAGCATCAGCTTGATGATATATTCACTAAACCCCTAAAATTTAAGAGAATGAACTACATTAGACATGACATAGGAATGATAAATCTCTAAAATCTTGTCAAACCGATCCTTGAAACTGATATTGTCAAACCGATCCTTGAAACCGATCTTGTCAAACTGATTGTTGAAAATGATCTTGTCAAATTGATCTTGAGAAACCAATCTTATGAAATTGATCATGTAAAACTGATTCAATAACACCGATGTATTTAAGGTTTATTTTGTAATTCAATCTATTTTAAATAAAATAACATTTTTTTGGTATTCTTTTTTCCGCACTTAAATTTTATGCTTTACGATTTAAAATCCCTAAATGATATACTAAGTTTGATCCATCCCGACCTTTTACCTTCCCACTGTCATAAATCCTTCTACCATTTGTCACTCTATCTCTCAACCCGCAACCTCTCAACTCCTTTGGAATCTAAAACCTCAAAATGGAAAGGACGATGTTCACTATGGAAGAGCCAAGCAAATATCCATCTTCTAAGCATCAGAAATGTGAGTCTAGTGGGACTGCAAAACCAAGCTTGGAAAGCCGAGTGGTTATGGCTAAAAAAGAAGTATCTACTGAGTGGCTTCTATCAAGCACGTCATTTTTATTGAGAGTTCCGAAATATAAAGGATGGATAAGCTGGTTCTCTAATAATTAAAGGCCTTATTATCCCCAAATAGTACATGAATTTTATCAACATTTGATGATATCCTTGGATGGAGCTGAGGAAGCTAAGATGAAATTAGTTGTAAAGAGAAAGGTTCTGTTGCTGATCTAGAATCTCTCAAGGCTACGATGAGAGAGGAAATCCAAAATCTTCAGAGTGTTTCAGACAAAGAAACTCTAGAAAAGGTACATAGAAATGTAGACCTTGTGTACAATATGGTCAGGCAGTGCACAAATGAAGCCTCTGCTTCTCAGAAAGATATTAGAGAGAAAGTGGTTAAGTACTTTACTAAGATTTGTACCAATATTGATCTGATAAATAGCTTCAAGTTTCTAGAAGAAAATATTAGAATAACTCTATTCACCAAAGCGTTCAAGAAAAAAGTTTCTTAATTTAATGATTTTACCCCTCTACTGAATAAATTCATAGAGAATAAGGACGACTTTGAGAAAGCTATGCAATATGGTGGTGAAATCATCAATGATTTCATCAACCTTCTTAAGCTATATCTACATGTCTAGCCAGAAGCAATTTTGGTCCCTCCTGCTACTTCTATTGGTACTCCCTCTTGGCCTCCTGCTCCAATGAAGGTCTCTTAGGCTCTTTCCTAGATTCGACCAGTCATTACAGAGCAATCTCCCAATTGCGTGTTGTCACATAGACGACCTAGTCTTGAAGATAATTTCCCTATAGGTGTTGCTATGCATGGTGTTATCTTCAGGACACCTCTTCCCTCTGCCACTCCCAAACCTTCTCATCCTACTCCTGATCCTTCAGATAAAGGCAAAGCCCCCCAGAAGCCAAACCCTTATGGATGGATTGAATCTCTAATAGGTATTTGTATTATTTTTATTGCTTGTACTCTTTTGCTCCTTAATGAAACTCTTTTTTTTATATTCTCTATTTTTATGTAATTTATCTTCTTTCCTTCTCCTTTTTTTTTTCTAATCCCAAAAGGGGGATAAAAAGAAGAGGCATACATTATTAATCTAAGGGGGAGAAATTCTAGAATATGACACATGGCATGTACTCAGAATGATACATTTATTATGGGGGATCTTTGTTTTAAAAACTCACACAAGGGAAGGATTTAGTTATATTGAATAATAAAATTCAGTGAAGATTATGCTCAGTCAAGTTATTATTATTTCTTATATTTACATGTATGCCATAATTTTGGATTATCAAAATGGGGGAGATTGTTGGACCCTCCTTGCTATAGTAGTTTTCATAATCACAAAAATGTCAACCTACAGATTCTACTATTTCATGCCATTTAATATATCCAAGTAAATCAATTATTTCATACTGAACTATATACTTCAATAAGTCAATTCCCTATATATATATATTAATCATTATGTTTACAAGTGTATTTTTACATGTAGTTTTTGGATGTCACTTAATCTAGTAATATTATGTGTAAGACAGACACTTCATAAGATTTTCAGAGTCACTGGAATCAATGTTCGACACACTGATTTTCGACACACTGATGTTCGGAACACCGATGTTTAACACACCGATGTTCAACACACCGATGTTCGACACACCGATGTTCGACACATTGATGTTTGACACACCGATGTTCGACACAACGATATTCGACACACCAAATATGACACACCAAAGTTGACACACCGAAGATGACACACCAAAGATGACAAACTGAAGATGACACACCGAAGATAACACACTGAAGATGACACACTAAAGATGACACACCGAAGTTAGCACACAGAAGATGACACGCTGACGAAGACACACCGATGTTAACAGACAAATGATGATAGACCAATACTTATGACTCACCGATAGTCATAAATAACTATTTTAAATTTATTTCTAATGGTCATATTTAGAAGAATTAATGTTTTTGTCATTATTTAATGTTGTCCGTAGGAATATCTGTAGATAGTATTAGGTACATTCACATGGGGAGATCTTCATACCTACTGGACCTTGAAGTATAAAAAGATTATAATCTCAACCTAAAAAGAAAGATACTGAACCCATGAGAAAAACAAAAAGGCTGGCTATGCAAATGTGAAATATATTGTAAGTAGAAGATTTCGAAGCTTGAGTATACAAGAAGTTTAATATTACAAGATGTATCCTACTAAATCTCCCTGAACATCCTGACATCGAAGAGTTGAACCTTTACACACCTGGAAGATAAATTATAGACACTACCAACTCCCCCCTTCCCCCACCCATAGCTCCCCCACCTTGCACCAACACCCCCACCCCTTGCTCCTGCACACCTCCCCTACCCCACCCCCTACACCCTTCCCCTTGAACCTTTCACCCCTTCCCCCTACTCACTGCACACCCCCTCCCCCTAGAAATCCCCCACCACCACCACTCCACCTACAAACCCCCTCCCCAATAGACAGCTCCCCACTACCACTGTAACGACCCGAAATTTTGAATAAATCTTGTTTCCTAATTTCATGTGTTAATTTTTTATACTAAAAAAAAATGTTTTATTTGATAAACATGATTATAAATAAAATGAGACCATTGGGTTTTGAGTGTTATATGACCATCGGTCAATATGACCACCGTGAAAAAAATGTTTTGATTATTGTCTCTAAATTTAAGTAATCTTGGTTAATTATTATAGAAAGAAGATTTGATGGCCTCACCTAGTAGCCTTGGGCCGATCGAAGCCCATCTAACAGAGATTGGGAAGGAGGTAGCACCATTGGGCTTTTCTCTGGACCAAATCCAAGCCGAACTTCATCATGTGAAGCTATAACGGAATCGCCTTCGCGAGAAGTTCAAACTGATAGAAATTACTACTCGGGCAATGTTGACTGAGCCGCCCCAAAATTTTATCACCCTAGCACACCTTACTCTTAGGTCCTATGCTGGTATTATAAAGGGTTATGTAACGAGACCGTAATTGCCTTGTGTAATCTTTTTTTTAAATAAAAATTTGGATTTCTTCTTATGATGATGTTTATGAATTTTCAAATGACCGGATAAATATTGTATGCATATTTTTGATGAATTTTAGAAAAAGGATATTTTAAAAATGGTTGTGTAAACCTTAAATAATTAAAAATGTGTAATTATTTTCGAAAAATGGTCTTCTACAATTATGTTCAGTACGAAATTTAGAGTCTAATAAGATCAACTTGATTTTTGATGAATAGTAAATTATGAATAGTGATTTTATGATTAGGATTAGTAATATGACCAAATGGATTAGTAATCTCACTTAAAGAAAGTTTTAAAATAATCTAGGCACCTTGATTAAGTAATGTGATTCAATAAAATAGTTAAATAACGGTTTCATTAATTATTATTCAAGTATTAGTTTTTTCGGGTGAATAGTGTTTTTTTTAAAAATTTAATTAAAAATAATTAGAAAATTATTTTTATAAAAATGACTTTATTTTTGAACTCAGAGCATCGATATTATGTTATGGTAATTTTTGGGGTTTTTTCTGAAAAAATGAATTTTCGATGAATAGTGTTTTTATTTAAAAATTAAATTAAAAATATTTAGAAAATTATTTTTATAAAATGGAGTTCATATTTGTAATCAGAGCGTTGATATTTGGTTAAGGTGAAATTTTGGGATTATTCTGAGATAGTTGAATTTTTGATGAATAGTGAAAATACAGTTTTTAAGTTACGAGTGTTTAATGACATCATTAAATGATGTATTAAGTTTGTAATCAATATGTTCGAATTATGAATAGTGAGATAAGGTATGAGGTGTCCCAAGTGGCCAATACCATGGGCAAATACCATGGGCAAGCCCATGGTTTTGCCAAAACCACTAATGAGGTGTCCCTTTGCCATTAATGCCTTGTCCCCTCACTTTCCCTATAAATACCAAGCCATCCTCTCATCCATTCGACTCCCCACTCTTCCCCAACGAAGTTCTGGTCTCATTACCTCCCAAGGAGTCCTCCCAAGGTTCCCCCAAGCCCTCAAGGTCCCAACCTTTGAGGTTTAAGAGTTACATTTTAAGGTAAGGGATCCGAACCCTCTCTTTCTTTTCAAGTGATCTCTTTTATGTCAATCCTTTTATGCTCCATGTTCTTATGTTGGAGGATGTTCTTTTATACTCCTCTTACTGCCATTTTTATGTTCATATGATGAGATACCCCCTCTTACTCTCATCATTTCGTTTTAAGAATGTTTAAGTGGCGCCGTTAGGCTGCCGAATTTTCAAGGGATTCATTCACCTTTCTCTTTTTCAAAGTTCTACTTTCATGTCAAGTCTTTCAAGTTCATTTTAATTATGTTGGGGTATGATCTCTATATTTATCATACTGATATTTTATGATCATATGATGAGAGACCCCATTTGATCTTTTCAATTCAGTATTTTGAAGTTTTAAGTGGCGCCGTTAGGCTGCCGAATTTTTAAGTGGTTCTTCACCCTTCTCGTTTTGAAGTTCTACTTTCATGTCAATTCTTTCAAGTTCCTTTCTATTATGTTGGGGTATGATCTCTATATCTATCATACTGGACTCTTATGTTCATATGATGAGAGACCCTATTTGACCTTGTCAATTCAATTTTGTTGAAGTTTAAGTGACGCCGTTAGGCTGCCGAATTTTCACAAGAGAAATCTTGTTTTTTTTCCTTCCTTTAATGTTCTTCATTTCATATGGTATATTTTCAAATTTTATTACCATGTTCTTAAATCCCTTATATTTTGTCCCTCTACTGTTTGATGGGTCATTTAAGAATGTTTGACCCATGTCCCCTCTCTTCTCAATGTTTTTAAAATCTTGTAACATAGCCGTTATGCTGCAGAATTTTCGTCTCAAAGTGCCTCTCTCTCTTTTCTAAAAATTATTTTATGTTATAAAGTGAATGCTCAAAGCTCTTATTTCTACAGGGGTATTCACACATATATCAAAATGTTCTATTTTAAATTCTGGGATTTACATACATGAGACCCGCTCTCCCCTTCCGTGGGTTTAAAGTGACGTAAAGATCATGTCTTTAAAGCAGTTTTTAAAACGTTATGATTATGAAATGAAACCCATTTATTTTATGCTATATGGGTTATTTATGAAATGTTTGATGATGATATATGTGGCTGAAATGATAATAAAGGCAAATTTAAGGGTGTGCCCTGATAGCGCTCCAATGCATTGGGTAAAGACTTAATCTCTAGAGATGACCATTTTAACGACGCCTTGGTGAATAACCTTGGTAATTTTTAACGACACCTTGGGGATGGACCTTGGTGAAACGAAACGATTGTCAATATTAAATGTTTTAGCCACATCTTCAAGTTATGAAAAATGATTATTTTTATTATGATTTATCTCATGATTTCTTTCTCATGACTTAAAGTTCTTTTCATGTCCATATTGAAGTACCTCAAGTTCACTTGTAAAATGTTTCTCTTGTTTCCCTTACTGGGCCTTCTGCTCACCCTTTCTTTTGATGTATGTCCCCAGGTTATGAGATGCATAATGAACATAGGATGAACTAAAGGAGAAGCCTTTCAAGTGTTTAAGAAGAATGTTTTATGTTTTTTTTATGTATTATGATCCTTGTTTCCAAGACACTAAACCTTAACGATCCTCAGTTCCGTGTAATGAAATGAAAGTTATGTTATAAAAAGACGGGATGCTATAGTTGGTATCAAAGGATGGTTTAGTTATTTGTGGAAATTAGGATATGAAAACTCTAGGAGGAACCCTATAGAAAAGTTTAATATAGGAAATCTTCCTGGTATTTTGGTGAGTATTGAGTAAGGGGTTTCCAAGAAAATACATCCCTGTCTGGATACGAGCAGGTAGAGGTGGCTCTGGCACAGATGTACATAGGGGTAAAACCCGAAAACACCGCTTTGAGATAGACTCGAACGGGAACTGGTACACGACAACGGGCCTTGCTGCACTCTTGGTTACGACACTCCCGGGGGATATGCTTTGGTAAATTCATAAGCTTGGTATGAACCATTATTAAAGGAACAAAGATAAAATAAAATAAAGATTCACATAAGAATATATGATCATGGATAACCTAGATGAGAACCTAGGGGATCACAAGTTAGGGTATACTTTTCTTCTACAGGTTATCCTTATATTCTTTAAGTTCCTTTTCATGATTATTGGTTAAGTATTTAAGCCTCTAATTATACTTTATCTTCTTAGTTAATAGTGGGAAATGGAATAACGTGTCCCCACAACCAATGTGATAGGAAATGTGACAATTTCCGTATTAATATGTCAGAGATGATTAGGGGATTAAAAGATGATTATTATTTTGGAAGGCGTTCACTATTTTGGGGACCCTATATGATCGAGGTAAATAGATTACTATAGTATTTTCATTGAGGAGTAAGGTTGACTTATATTTTGAAGAATTGATGAATTTAAGGTGGACTTATAGTAATTTAGGTTACTTTTGGGAATGATTAACCTATCTTGGGTAAAATATGTTTAGGTTAGCTAATTTTGTTATAAGATGTTAGGAGTGGTTGATGTTGTCTGGAGATGAACAATGAAGTTGTTTTGGAAGACTATGTTATCAAATCCTTCCTGTATTTGGGTTTCAATCTTAGTTTGGTTTATTTTGAGGAATTTTAAGGACCGTTATTTATGGAGTGGTCTATGATGAACGTTGGGTAGTACCATGGAACTTTGAAGATTTAAAAGTAGGTTCTATTCCTATGGGATTCTTTCTTTTTGAAGAGTTGTTTTACCTTAACCTTTCTATTTTTGGGATAATGTTTAAAGATAGAAGAAATAGATAGTTAATCTTTTGTAGATTTTGTGATTCTATAGAAGATGATTCTTGTGCTTTTATGAGACCAAGTGTTTTTGAATTCTCATCATTTGGCGAAAAGATTAGTGTTGGTAGGGACTTGTTAAAGGATGAAACTCTACTTGAAGGTAGGTATATTTTCTTATGTTTTTGTTCTATGTAGTAAATGAAATACTCAAAATTATGAAAAGAAACGTAAAACAAAAATGTTGTTGGTTTACGTTTCCTACTAGGTAATCAAAGACCGTTTACACACATCATAAGTTTGGGATTTTCTCATGGTTAACTTTCTCCTAATCATGTTCTCTATCACTCTCTCTCAGAACTGACCCTTTGTTTTTTTCCTCCATGTCCATGTTTTCCTACATGGAACCCGAGTGTGGGTTAACTCGGGTGGCCTTTGTACTTCCTTTTCTTTCTTTTAAAGTAATGGTGTTACTGACTCTTTTTCCGATGTGGGACTTTCAATGAAATTTCAAAACCCAATTTAAAAAAATTGTGAGGACGCAATTTCTTAAGGGGGGAAGATTGTAACGACCCGAAATTTTGAATAAATCTTGTTTCCTAATTTCATGTGTTATTTTTTTATACTCAAAAAAAAAATGTTTTATTTGATAAACATGATTATAAATAAAATGAGACCATTGGTTTTTGAGTGTTATATGACCATCGGTCAATATGACCACCGTGAACAAAATGTTTTGATTATTGTCTCTAAATTTAAGTAATCTTGGTTAATTATTATAGAAAGAAGATTTGATGGCCTCACCTAGTAGCCTTGGGCCGATCGAAGCCCATCTAACAGAGATTGGGAAGGAGGTAGCACCATTGGGCTTTTCTCTGGACCAAATCCAAGCCGAACTTCATCATGTGAAGCTATAACGGAATCGCCTTCGCGAGAAGTTCAAACTGATAGAAATTACTACTCGGGCAATGTTGACTGAGCCGCCCCAAAATTTTATCACCCTAGCACACCTTACTCTTAGGTCCTATGCTGGTATTATAAAGGGTTATGTAACGAGACCGTAATTGCCTTGTGTAATCTTTTTTTTAAATAAAAATTTGGATTTCTTCTTATGATGATGTTTATGAATTTTCAAATGACCGGATAAATATTGTATGCATATTTTTGATGAATTTTAGAAAAAGGATATTTTAAAAATGGTTGTGTAAACCTTAAATAATTAAAAATGTGTAATTATTTTCGAAAAATGGTCTTCTACAATTATGTTCAGTACGAAATTTAGAGTCTAATAAGATCAACTTGATTTTTGATGAATAGTAAATTATGAATAGTGATTTTATGATTAGGATTAGTAATATGACCAAATGGATTAGTAATCTCACTTAAAGAAAGTTTTAAAATAATCTAGGCACCTTGATTAAGTAATGTGATTCAATAAAATAGTTAAATAACGGTTTCATTAATTATTATTCAAGTATTAGTTTTTTCGGGTGAATAGTGTTTTTTTTTAAAATTTAATTAAAAATAATTAGAAAATTATTTTTATAAAAATGACTTTATTTTTGAACTCAGAGCATCGATATTATGTTATGGTAATTTTTGGGGTTTTTTCTGAAAAAATGAATTTTCGATGAATAGTGTTTTTATTTAAAAATTAAATTAAAAATATTTAGAAAATTATTTTTATAAAATGGAGTTCATATTTGTAATCAGAGCGTTGATATTTGGTTAAGGTGAAATTTTGGGATTATTCTGAGAAAGTTGAATTTTTGATGAATAGTGAAAATACAGTTTTTAAGTTACGGGTGTTTAATGACATCATTAAATGATGTATTAAGTTTGTAATCAATATGTTCGAATTATGAATAGTGAGATAAGGTATGAGGTGTCCCAAGTGGCCAATACCATGGGCAAATACCATGGGCAAGCCCATGGTTTTTCCAAAACCACTAATGAGGTGTCCCTTTGCCATTAATGCCTTGTCCCCTCACTTTCCCTATAAATACCAAGCCATCCTCTCATCCATTCGACTCCCCACTCTTCCCCAACGAAGTTCTGGTCTCATTACCTCCCAAGGAGTCCTCCCAAGGTGCCCCCAAGCCCTCAAGGTCCCAACCTTTGAGGTTTAAGAGTTACATTTTAAGGTAAGGGATCCGAACCCTCTCTTTCTTTTCAAGTGATCTCTTTTATGTCAATCCTTTTATGCTCCATGTTCTTATGTTGGAGGATGTTCTTTTATACTCCTCTTACTGCCATTTTTATGTTCATATGATGAGATACCCCCTCTTACTCTCATCATTTCGTTTTAAGAATGTTTAAGTGGCGCCGTTAGGCTGCCGAATTTTCAAGGGATTCATTCACCTTTCTCTTTTTCAAAGTTCTACTTTCATGTCAAGTCTTTCAAGTTCATTTTAATTATGTTGGGGTATGATCTCTATATTTATCATACTGATATTTTATGATCATATGATGAGAGACCCCATTTGATCTTTTCAATTCAGTATTTTGAAGTTTTAAGTGGCGCCGTTAGGCTGCTGAATTTTTAAGTGGTTCTTCACCCTTCTCGTTTTGAAGTTCTACTTTCATGTCAATTCTTTCAAGTTCCTTTATATTATGTTGGGGTATGATCTCTATATCTATCATACTGGACTCTTATGTTCATATGATGAGAGACCCTATTTGACCTTGTCAATTCAATTTTGTTGAAGTTTAAGTGACGCCGTTAGGCTGCCGAATTTTCACAAGAGAAATCTTGTTTTTTTTCCTTCCTTTAATGTTCTTCATTTCATATGGTATATTTTCAAATTTTATTACCATGTTCTTAAATCCCTTATATTTTGTCCCTCTACTGTTTGATGGGTCATTTAAGAATGTTTGACCCATGTCCCCTCTCTTCTCAATGTTTTTAAAATCTTGTAACATAGCCGTTATGCTGCAGAATTTTCGTCTCAAAGTGCCTCTCTCTCTTTTCTAAAAATTATTTTATGTTATAAAGTGAATACTCAAAGCTCTTATTTCTACAGGGGTATTCACACATATATCAAAATGTTCTATTTTAAATTCTGGGATTTACATACATGAGACCCGCTCTCCCCTTCCGTGGGTTTAAAGTGACGTAAAGATCATGTCTTTAAAGCAGTTTTAAAACGTTATGATTATGAAATGAAACCCATTTATTTTATGCTATATGGGTTATTTATGAAATGTTTGATGATTATATATGTGGCTGACATGATAATAAAGGCAAATTTAAGGGTGCGCCCTGATAGCGCTCCAATGCATTGGGTAAAGACTTAATCTCTAGAGATGACCATTTTAACGACGCCTTGGTGAATAACCTTGGTAATTTTTAACGACACCTTGGGGATGGACCTTGGTGAAACGAAACGATTGTCAATATTAAATGTTTTAGCCACATCTTCAAGTTATGAAAAATGATTATTTTTATTATGATGTATCTCATGATTTCTTTCTCATGCCTTAAAGTTCTTTTCATGTCCTTATTGAAGTACCTCAAGTTCACTTGTAAAATGTTTCTCTTGTTTCCCTTACTGGGCCTTCTGCTCACCCTTTCTTTTGATGTATGTCCCCAGGTTATGAGATGCATAATGAACATAGGATGAACTAAAGGAGAAGACTTTCAAGTGTTTAAGAAGAATGTTTTATGTTTTTTTTATGTATTATGATCCTTGTTTCCAAGACACTAAACCTTAACGATCCTCAGTTCCGTGTAATGAAATGAAAGTTATGTTATAAAAAGACGGGATGCTATAGTTGGTATCAAAGGATGGTTTAGTTATTTGTGGAAATTAGGATATGAAAACTCTAGGAGGAACCCTATAGAAAAGTTTAATATAGGAAATCTTCCTGGTATTTTGGTGAGTATTGAGTAAGGGGTTGCCAAGCAAATACATCCCTGTCTGGATACGAGCAGGTAGAGGTGGCTCTGGCACAGATGTACATAGGGGTAAAACCCGAAAACACCGCTTTGAGATAGACTCGAACGGGAACTGGTACACAACAACGGGCCTTGCTGCACTCTTGGTTACGACACTCCCGGGGGATATGCTTTGGTAAATTCATAAGCTTGGTATGAACCATTATTAAAGGAACAAAGATAAAATAAAATAAAGATTCACATAAGAATATATGATCATGGATAACCTAGATGGGAACCTAGGGGATCACAAGTTAGGGTATACTTTTCTTCTACAAGTTATCCTTATATTCTTTAAGTTCCTTTTCATGATTATTGGTTAAGTATTTAAGCCTCTAATTATACTTTATCTTCTTAGTTAATAGTGGGAAATGGAATAACGTGTCCCCACAACCAATGTGATAGGAAATGTGACAATTTCCGTATTAATATGTCAGAGATGATTAGGGGATTAAAAGATGATTATTATTTTGGAAGGCGTTCACTATTTTGGGGACCCTATATGATCGAGGTAAATAGATTACTATAGTATTTTCATTGAGGAGTAAGGTTGACTTATATTTTGAAGAATTGATGAATTTAAGGTGGACTTATAGTAATTTAGGTTACTTTTGGGAATGATTAACCTATCTTGGGTAAAATATGTTTAGGTTAGCTACTTTTGTTATAAGATGTTAGGAGTGGTTGATGTTGTCTGGAGATGAACAATGAAGTTGTTTTGGAAGACTATGTTATCAAATCCTTCCTGTATTTGGGTTTCAATCTTAGTTTGGTTTATTTTGAGGAATTTTAAGGACCGTTATTTATGGAGTGGTCTATGATGAACGTTGGGTAGTACCATGGAACTTTGAAGATTTAAAAGTAGGTTCTATTCCTATGGGATTCTTTCTTTTTGAAGAGTTGTTTTACCTTAAACTTTCTGTTTTTGGGATAATGTTTAAAGATAGAAGAAATAGATAGTTAATCTTTTGTAGATTATGTGATTCTATAGAAGATGATTCTTGTGCTTTTATGAGACCAAGTGTTTTTGAATTCTCATCATTTGGCGAAAAGATTAGTGTTGGTAGGGACTTGTTAAAGGATGAAACTCTACTTGAAGGTAGGTATATTTTCTTATGTTTTTGTTCTATGTAGTAAATGAAATACTCAAAATTTTGAAAAGAAACGTAAAACAAAAATGTTGTTGGTTTACGTTTCCTACTAGGTAATCAAAGACCGTTTACACACATCATAAGTTTGGGATTTTCTCATGGTTAACTTTCTCCTAATCATGTTCTCTATCACTCTCTCTCAGAACTGACCCTTTGTTTTTTTCCTTCATGTCCATGTTTTCCTACATGGAACCCGAGTGTGGGTTAACTCGGGTGGCCTTTGTACTTCCTTTTCTTTCTTTTAAAGTAATGGTGTTACTGACTCTTTTTCCGATGTGGGTCTTTCAATGAAATTTCAAAACCCAATTTAAAAAAATTGCGAGGACGCAATTTCTTAAGGGGGGAAGATTGTAACGACCTGAAATTTTGAATAAATCTTGTTTCCTAATTTCATGTGTTATTTTTTTATACTCAAAAAAAAAAATGTTTTATTTGATAAACATGATTATAAATAAAATGAGACCATTGGTTTTTGAGTGTTATATGACCATCGGTCAATATGACCACCGTGAACAAAATGTTTTGATTATTGTCTCTAAATTTAAGTAATCTTGGTTAATTATTATAGAAAGAAGATTTGATGGCCTCACCTAGTAGCCTTGGGCCGATCGAAGCCCATCTAACAGAGATTGGGAAGGAGGTAGCACCATTGGGCTTTTCTCTGGACCAAATCCAAGCCGAACTTCATCATGTGAAGCTATAACGGAATCGCCTTCGCGAGAAGTTCAAACTGATAGAAATTACTACTCGGGCAATGTTGACTGAGCCGCCCCAAAATTTTATCACCCTAGCACACCTTACTCTTAGGTCCTATGCTGGTATTATAAAGGGTTATGTAACGAGACCGTAATTTCCTTGTGTAATCTTTTTTTTAAATAAAAATTTGGATTTCTTCTTATGATGATGTTTATGAATTTTCAAATGACCGGATAAATATTGTATGCATATTTTTGATGAATTTTAGAAAAAGGATATTTTAAAAATGGTTGTGTAAACCTTAAATAATTAAAAATGTGTAATTATTTTCGAAAAATGGTCTTCTACAATTATGTTCAGTACGAAATTTAGAGTCTAATAAGATCAACTTGATTTTTGATGAATAGTAAATTATGAATAGTGATTTTATGATTAGGATTAGTAATATGACCAAATGGATTAGTAATCTCACTTAAAGAAAGTTTTAAAATAATCTAGGCACCTTGATTAAGTAATGTGATTCAATAAAATAGTTAAATAACGGTTTCATTAATTATTATTCAAGTATTAGTTTTTTCGGGTGAATAGTGTTTTTTTTAAAAATTTAATTAAAAATAATTAGAAAATTATTTTTATAAAAATGACTTTATTTTTGAACTCAGAGCATCGATATTATGTTATGGTAATTTTTGGGGTTTTTTCTGAAAAAATGAATTTTCGATGAATAGTGTTTTTATTTAAAAATTAAATTAAAAATATTTAGAAAATTATTTTTATAAAATTTAGTTCATATTTGTAATCAGAGCGTTGATATTTGGTTAAGGTGAAATTTTGGGATTATTCTGAGAAAGTTGAATTTTTGATGAATAGTGAAAATACAGTTTTTAAGTTACGGGTGTTTAATGACATCATTAAATGATGTATTAAGTTTGTAATCAATATGTTCGAATTATGAATAGTGAGATAAGGTATGAGGTGTCCCAAGTGGCCAATACCATGGGCAAATACCATGGGCAAGCCCATGGTTTTGCCAAAACCACTAATGAGGTGTCCCTTTGCCATTAATGCCTTGTCCCCTCACTTTCCCTATAAATACCAAGCCATCCTCTCATCCATTCGACTCCCCACTCTTCCCCAATGAAGTTCTGGTCTCATTACCTCCCAAGGAGTCCTCCCAAGGTGCCCCCAAGCCCTCAAGGTCCCAACCTTTGAGGTTTAAGAGTTACATTTTAAGGTAAGGGATCCGAACCCTCTCTTTCTTTTCAAGTGATCTCTTTTATGTCAATCCTTTTATGCTCCATGTTCTTATGTTGGAGGATGTTCTTTTATACTCCTCTTACTTCCATTTTTATGTTCATATGATGAGATACCCCCTCTTACTCTCATCATTTCGTTTTAAGAATGTTTAAGTGGCGCCGTTAGGCTGCCGAATTTTCAAGGGATTCATTCACCTTTCTCTTTTTCAAAGTTCTACTTTCATGTCAAGTCTTTCAAGTTCATTTTAATTATGTTGGGGTATGATCTCTATATTTATCATACTGATATTTTATGATCATATGATGAGAGACCCCATTTGATCTTTTCAATTCAGTATTTTGAAGTTTTAAGTGGCGCCGTTAGGCTGCCGAATTTTTAAGTGGTTCTTCACCCTTCTCGTTTTGAAGTTCTACTTTCATGTCAATTCTTTCAAGTTCCTTTCTATTATGTTGGGGTATGATCTCTATATCTATCATACTGGACTCTTATGTTCATATGATGAGAGACCCTATTTGACCTTGTCAATTCAATTTTGTTGAAGTTTAAGTGACGCCGTTAGGCTGCCGAATTTTCACAAGAGAAATCTTGTTTTTTTTCCTTCCTTTAATGTTCTTCATTTCATATGGTATATTTTCAAATTTTATTACCATGTTCTTAAATCCCTTATATTTTGTCCCTCTACTGTTTGATGGGTCATTTAAGAATGTTTGACCCATGTCCCCTCTCTTCTCAATGTTTTTAAAATCTTGTAACATAGCCGTTATGCTGCAGAATTTTCGTCTCAAAGTGCCTCTCTCTCTTTTCTAAAAATTATTTTATGTTATAAAGTGAATACTCAAAGTTCTTATTTCTACAGGGGTATTCACACATATATCAAAATGTTCTATTTTAAATTCTGGGATTTACATACATGAGACCCGCTCTCCCCTTCCGTGGGTTTAAAGTGACGTAAAGATCATGTCTTTAAAGCAATTTTTAAAACGTTATGATTATGAAATGAAACCCATTTATTTTATGCTATATGGGTTATTTATGAAATGTTTGATGATGATATATGTGGCTGACATGATAATAAAGGCAAATTTAAGGGTGCGCCCTGATAGCGCTCCAATGCATTGGGTAAAGACTTAATCTCTAGAGATGACCATTTTAACGACGCCTTGGTGAATAACCTTGGTAATTTTTAACGACACCTTGGGGATGGACCTTGGTGAAACGAAACGATTGTCAATATTAAATGTTTTAGCCACATCTTCAAGTTATGAAAAATGATTATTTTTATTATGATGTATCTCATGATTTCTTTCTCATGCCTTAAAGTTCTTTTCATGTCCTTATTGAAGTACCTCAAGTTCACTTGTAAAATGTTTCTCTTGTTTCCCTTACTGGGCCTTCTGCTCACCCTTTCTTTTGATGTATGTCCCCAGGTTATGAGATGCATAATGAACATAGGATGAACTAAAGGAGAAGCCTTTCAAGTGTTTAAGAAGAATGTTTTATGTTTTTTTTATGTATTATGATCCTTGTTTCCAAGACACTAAACCTTAACGATCCTCAGTTCCGTGTAATGAAATGAAAGTTATGTTATAAAAAGACGGGATGCTATAACCACCACTCTACCTGCAGCCCCCCTCCTTCCCCCTGGACATCCCCACTCCCCCTACAAACACCCAACCTTTCCCTGGATAGCCCCCTGCAACCCCTCCCTTTCCCTGGAAAACCCCCTCTGTAGCCCCTATCTTTCCCTGGATAGCCCCTCCCCCCTGGAGCCCCCCACCACTCCACCTGCAGCCCCCCTGGACACCCCCACTCCCCCTACGACCACCTCCCTTTCCCTAGAAAACACCACCCCCACTCCCCCTACACCCCCTTCCTCCCTTCTTGGACAAACCCCCATTCCTACACCCCCTCCTGGACAGACCCCCCCCCCCTTGGACAGGCTCCCACCCTACACCCCCAACCTGCCCAACAAACCAGTCAATTAAATTTCAAAAACCAAAAACATGATAATATGGATATTATACAAAACTTTCTATTCAAATGAACTACACTAATAAAAAAAATTCTTATATTTTTATAACTAAATCAAACATAATCAATTAAAATTGAGTATAGTGGAACCAAACCAAATGTTTTTGAAAAAGATGAAACTGAACCAAACTAAAAATAATGCAACCAAACTTACTCAAACCAATCAAAACCGAATTTAATAAAGAGTAATTGAGAAAGAAAGAAATGAAACTAATGAAACATACCTGGTTGAATCTAAAATTAATTTAATTGAACTGAATATCCCCAAATCGTACAAAATGGACCTGCTAAAATTGACATAAACAAAAAAAATGAACCCAATAAAAAATAACCTAGCAAACCTAACCTGACCCAAACTGAACCAAGGAGACATGCCTTTTGATGAAATTTTAGAAGGACTCATGCTTGCAAGTTGAGAGGATATCCCGGTCATGTGGTGCTTCACTGTCCTCAATGCGATCCAAAATGCACTTCAAAAAGATAGGGAACCCAAAACCACAAAAACCCTAATTAAAATTGAGCCAAAGAATAAAAATGGAAGAAAACTTACCTGAATCTAATGTTGAATGCACTGCCAACTATGGTGGTGGGTAGAATCGACCTCATCATAAGTAACCACCTGTAAGTAAATAATGGGAAAAGAAGTGAGATATAACGACTTCTTATATATATATGTGATCAGTGTGTCAACTGTACATGATAAATGATACATAACTCTATAACGAAAAATGAACAATGAATATTCAGATTGATATGTAAATCCCAATAATAAATAACATGATCAGTAATAAAGGATTTTTTTCAAATGAAATCCAATTTCATTCAATACCTACACCACAGAAGCATTGGAGTAATATTATTCTATATCTGGTGAGTATTCCATAATGGGGTAGGTTTCCCCACTATCGATGGGAAACATGAATGATATGAGGGGATAGTGATACAGTTTGACACCCCTTGGGTTGTGTTGTATTTTTTGAAAAAATGTGTGGGAATTTGCCCAAGATGATTTTTTGAAACGATGGGGAGATTGATGGACACCCCTAAAGTGAGTTTGAGTTAGACATGTTAACAAGGTGGTTGAGGAGTAAACTTCAGATCCCATCAATAGGTAGATAATTCCTCCATGTTTCCCACTCCCTCTAAGATAGGGTATATATGAAATATATGGGGATGAAAAAGTAGGAAGATAGCACAGTATCTTGTGTCGTGGGGATGTAACTGCTATTTTAATGGGACATGCGCAGAATCATCAATATTTTCCTCTGCATTTCAGAAATGAGAGGATTCCTTGGTGAAATCCCATTTATCGGCCTTATTACCTCATTTTGTGAATCTTTATCCCCTTCATCCCCCATTCTTCCTAAAAATTCCCCCATCCACTCCCCCCTGGACAACCCCCACTTCTTCCTGGATGGAACCCCACCCCCACTACAGACCCCCCTTCCTAGACATACCCCCACCCTACACCCCCTGGATAGCCCTCCCACTCCTTCCTGGATAGACCCCCCATCATGAACATACCCCCATCCTGGACATCCCCCACCCTGAAACCCCTAGACAACCACCCCTACTTAGACACAACCCCTCCAACCTGGACATCCCCCTCCCCCTTAATGGTTCATTCCCAGAATCATCAATATTTTCCTCTACATTTAAAAAATGAGAGGATTCCTTGGTGAAATCCCATTTACCAGCCTCATTACCAAATTTTATGAATCCTTATCCCACTGTAGCCTCCCTTCCCTCTGAAAATCCCCCCCTCTAATCCCCCTAGATAACCCCCCTTCCTGGACAACCCCCACCCCCTCCTCCTAGACATCCTCCCTCCAACCTGCACCCCCACCCTGCACAACACCCCCACCCTACGCCCCACCCTGCATAACACCCCCCTCCTTAGACACACCCCTCCCCCTAGATAGACCCCACCCTCCTGGATAGACCCCCCCCGAAAAACCCACTCCCCCTGGACAGCCCCCCAAATCCTTCCTGGATAGACCCCCATGCCCGGATATCCCCCTCCCCCTGGACACCCCCAACTCCTTTCTGGACAGACCCCCACCCCCGGATCGCCCCTCCCCCAGACCCCCCCCCCAACTTCTTCCTGGATAGACCCCCCCACACCATGCACAACACCCCCTCCCCCCTAGACAACCCCCACCCCCGGACAACCCCTCCCCTCATAAAGCCCCCCCCCCCAACTCCTTCTTAGACATACCTCCCCACACACACCATGCACAACACCCCCTCCCCCTGGAAAACTCCCTCCCCCCTTCCTGGACAGACCCCCAACCCTAGACAGCCCCTCATCCTTCCTAAAGAGACCCCCCACTGCAGACCCCCTCCTCCACCTCATCGAGCTATGAACCAACATTGAAGGAATTTTACTAGTTGATTCAATAACCAATTCCACAAGTCACACAACTTTCAACCCTACACCAACCTGCCAACAATCCACTTTCCTCTTAGTTTGCATAGATTTCCTCCAGAGTCTAAAGACATTATCTGGACTCCATCCAGTGCTACATCTGAATCAAGAATTAAGAATTCATCATGGAACCATATATTCATAGGTCTATTGAATGTTGGTTTTATAGAGTCTCCAAGATAATCCAAGGTTCATTATTATGCAAGACCATGACCCTTCCCAAAAGAGAGGTAATTTAACATGAAACCAGGTTGATAATACCAACCATAATAGTATCATTACTGTTACCTCATAGTACTCACATCATTATACCTAGAACTTGACTAGTCCTATGTTGAACAAAATGACTAAAAATGATTTTCAATTCACACTTGATTTCCAATATACTACCAAGTATTGTATACACCTAGATTACCCAGAACAAAACTTATTGCATTCAATGATTGACATGAGTTCTAAATTTTAGTAACCTAGGTGTGGGATATGAATTTTGATTTAGATAGTTTTTTATCCCCTTATGCATTCTGCTTCTTCAAGACATAGTATTTCTATGAAATGAAAAACTCTAGTCAATAGCACAATGGTACCTAGATCTATCATTAATGTTGGTTTACACCATAGATACATCTCCACACACACTTCTTTGGGATACCAAGCACTATAATATTCACATTGAACATGTTGGTTGCCAACTATATGGGTGACCCTAAACTAAATTCCCCAAGGACCTACTATCACCACCTCTTTGGAGATCATCCACATAAATAGAAACATTCTCAATGGTCAGATCACCACCTCACTCGATCGTTTCAATGGAACCCTCATGTAACCACAACATGAATTCTCATGCACCAATTCATTCCCATCAAGTTGTGATTACACTACTATTTACTATAACATAGTGATTCCCTCATGAGTCAAGGACCTCCAGGACTAGACACACATTCCATCAAATTTTTCCCCATTCTGCATCCTTCAAAACACAATCAACTATCTTATATTACAGTATATAATATTGATATTTTTTTCTATCATATAGATCTTCCTCAAAATCATAATAAGAAGATTTTTCTTGTTACTAATTCTATTTAATCTTTATATCTGCAATCACTTCCGGTGCCAACATAAATGGACTTACCTCTTCCACAGATTGCATTATTTTACCAGAAGATCTGGTAGCCAAGGGAATTGATAAATTTGAATAATACTTATGATGTATTATTATTTTCCCTTTATTGATTGGATAATTCCATGACTCATAGATGTATTTATTCCAATTCCTTAATCCAAACCCAAATGGAACTATCACATAATGATCCTACTTATAGTCTAAAGAAAATTCAGAATCTACTTATTTATCACTCGGATCTGGTTCTGCTTAAATATTTGAACCAACCCGCTTCCTTTTTCACCTAGGAATGACTATCTTCCACCCTTAAGGATTGTTATCACCCTTGAAATTTTCATTCAAATCTTTGAAATGGTTGTGAATATGAATTGAGTTAGGGGGGATCACATCTTCAAAGACAACTATATTTCAGAATCACTTGCATCTGAACTATAAAATGTATGAGGATTCAGTTCTACCAAATTTGTTTAAAAAAAAGATATAATAATACTAGAAACACCAACCTAAAATGTTGAAATATGAACTAAATCTAATGGAATCAGACTACAGTCATTCAAAATTATGAAAGTAGTGACCAGAACAACACCATCATCAAGCTACTTCCCTTTTCACCCATTTATAGAAGTCGTGGATTGGGAATATGTGGATATAGCAGTGGAAGAGCTTGGATCTACCTCTCCCATGACTTGCATATCCCACTTGGATATTTCCATGTATTTCCTCAAACTAACAAAGATATATGTGACCCTTAGTTCTATTTGTAGTGACCTCACCCCCTTCCAGTGAGAATCATTTATTATGCTACCTTTGATTTATGAGTTACCTATTGAGAGTCCTACATGATGTTAAACTTTCTCCCCATGCTAGCAGTTGGATAGATCATGACCCGTGTGTCTACATGAAGAACAGAAGTCATCCCAAGATTCATAGTAAACCTGCTGCTTCCAACAAAGCTCCCCTCTAATATCAAGAAGATAAAATCCATTGGTACCTTTGATACATCGACCTCAACACATGTTTTAGGAGAAAAAAAGGTGTAATAAAGTTATGGTGTGATTATTAGTACATAATAAGCAGACAAACATATTACTAATCAATTTAAGAATCACTAAATTATAAAATGGGGGATGTAGGATAGGGACGAAAATCCAAATCACCATGGAGGAAAGATCCTATTTTAGGTGGAACTTGAAAAACCAATATAAAATAGAGAAGTTTAAGCTAGTGAAGGAATGTGGAGAATTCAATCAGGCATAGATAAGGGCATCTTTAGTTGAAAAAAGAAAAAAAAAATTCCACATATCCATAATCCCTATAATCACCCATTCAAGAAAACCACATGAATAAAAAATAAACCTATCAAAGGTTTCCATCGAGGGGAGACTCTTGCCGATGTGAGCCACTAATTTGAGATTAAATAGCGAAGAAGAATTTACAAATTCTAGGGGTAAAATACAATCTTAATAATTTCATCATCTCATGATATAATTTTTGGGCTAATTTCAATTTTGGGAAGCTGCAAAAAAGGCTAGGGTTGATGAAGGGGGATAATGGTCAAAACTATGAATCCAGAGTAGTCGGGATGAATCCTACCCCCACCCCCAAGAGAGGGGGGACTAGAGGGGAATCCATGTAGCCTAAAACATTATCAATGGAAGCCACATGATCAGAATAGGTCTAGAATTAGAATTAGACACACATAAGAGTTCTGTCAAAATAATTTCATCAAAAACTCATATTAGTGCTTGCTCCCCAATAAGCCTAACATCTCAACCATTCCAAGTATAATCACACAACCACCCATAAACTAGTATCTTCTCAAAACCTTAGTGTATACTTGTACTCTATCCATCCAATATCAGACCATTTGGGATCATAATCATCTACCTCATCGAGATTCATACCCAAAAATAGTCAGGCCAAGTATCATACCAATCCTTCCCTTTGAAATCCAAACCTCAATACTGAAATGCCTAAAGTTCTTTTCATCATAGAAGCCTAAATAATTCCCATGACTATACCACATAATTGATAGTACCTATAATGCACCAATGTCATAATATAAATCATCTACCCATGATTTTGTCTCTAAAGGAACTAATAATCCCAGGCTAACACCCCTATTAAGTTACTATCTTATACAATATCTCATCTCAAGCATAGTACCTGAATAACCAATATCTTCAGTCATATCTCAAGGGAATTAGTTCATCCTACCTAGCTCAATAACCACATCTCACATAGTTCAAATATCATAGGTAAGCATCTATTTTTTCCATTTGAAATATCTTGATGTAACTAATGTGCTAACACCCACCCTAAATTTCTCAAATATATGCATATCAGGTATTACATGAAAATCACCATCCTACTAGGGAACTGATCCTAAACTGAGGTTCTACTGTCATCCCCAATCCTCACCTCATCCCAATTTTCAATATCATCCAAGATATCTCAATCAATCTTGGAACCATAGGCTTCTTCCCAACCTGAACCTATGATTAGTGAATTATTCTCAAGTACCCAAGCATCATGGCCACCCAATAAGTGTTTGAGTACAACTAAGTAAAGAACCACTAACAGGGTACTATGCATAAGAAGAAAATATAGTGTATGGGTAGATGATATTATCAGTTGAATAAATAAATAAACTGTGGAAGCATAAATAAATACCCATCATTGATCCTTGGGCTATAACGTGAAACTCAATATTGGTTATACCTGCTTTGGTTAGTGTTAGAGCTTTTTTCAGCAAGTCACATGATCATTCCTATTAGTACAGTGCCCAATAAAAATGTATTACAAGGTGAAAGCATCAATTACTTGGAGGTAATTCTAGTAAATCTAATTGTATCAAGCCTGTTCCTAATTCCAAGGATTGTGTTCTAGGAAATCTTATAGTATCAAGCATATAACATATTACTAAGGGGATAGGCCTAGGAAATACAGTAGTATCATCAATAGAATCGATTCCTTGCGGGATGACCCTAGGTAATCATATTGTCCCAAATATGGAATCCCAATATCCTTAGAATTCTATATAAACCAAAATATTGAATATAAGGGGATTTACCAAGGCATTCATATTGTATTAGGATCAACATCCAGAGCCTAGGAGCACATCACATACATCCTATTTTGGTCAAACAGCTAAATCCTAGGAAACCTATTGGGTATTCCACTTAATTCCTTGAGGGTAGTGTGTCCCTCCCATAATATCTCATATAACACATTATATACAGGTTTTCAATCTTCTCAAACTCATCTAAAAAAACAAGGGTTTCCCTCTCAAGCGCATGACCTATCATCACCACTAATGCCATATCTAGCTCACACAAAATTGATTTGGGTTCCAAAGTGACACCCACAATCATCTATAATTCTTATTTCATGCACCCTCACAAGGGTCAAAATCACTGAGGCACCCTCATGAGTTCCCTAGGTTACATTATAGCATGAACACCCTATGTAGATTCCTTTATCAAATTCACATCTATCACATCAACACCCACCACTCTAAGGGAATCAAATACCTAAAAATAGTCATAAACATATCATGAACTCACTATACTCATAAGAAAAGCCTCACTTGCATAGGTCTAAAGAGATGAAAACCTTCCCATATCACTTTCCAAGTCACATTATGTCGGTCTGCTCACCAAACCTATCATCAATTTAGCTAAATTATACCCACCAAGGTATCTAAACCTCATTAGGGGAGGAACACCTTCACACACTAATCTTTAATAGCATGAAGGTTTTAAGGCATATTAAGGATCTTTCATGGTATACTAGGTATAATAACTATATCTCATCACATCCTTCCACTTGAAGGTCAGAAAGGAACCTACACTAAGGTCCACTATGCTTATATAATTCAATTTATTTTATATACACCCCATATGGGGTTCATGTTTTTCAAGGCATACAATTATACTTATACTCTTATACATCTATGGTCGAGATATATAGCCAGTTCACAATGGTCCATCATGAACCTTGGCACTTTCCACATTTAATTCAAATGAATTCCATTATAATTAAACTAATTAATTAATTTATAAAGGTTAATCTATTGAGGTGGTGAAACTACACACATCACATTTCACATAGACCATGTAAAAACCAAAGGGTTGTGCCCAAGAAACCACTGACCTTAATTGAAGTTATTTCCTTTAAAGAAGATTGACCACCTTCTAAGCTTGTATAAGATCTAGCATCAACTGAGGCTACTAACCTGGCCCCAAAATTACAAATAATCAATTATAAAATTTTATAATTAATTATATTATCCAATTAAATTAATTATATTGATTATAATTAATTTTATAATTTAAACAAAAAGCCATAAATGCTTAATCAATCACTAGGCTGCCTCAATGCACAAAAACCATGAACAAACACACATGGAGGTTATATGGAATACACCCAATACTAACATGGGAAAATCCAAAAAAATGGTATCTATTTAATAGGTGATTTTAGTAAATTTACCTGAAAACCATAAATAAAATCATTAGGTGGCGTACCATTGATGAAACATCATGAATCATCATACAACCGTTATATCAAGACATCCTCTATCTACACCAAGAAAAATCCACATCATGTGGGACAATTTCCACCATCATTTGGTGGAAATTTCCAATGAACCCAAAAATAAATCTTCTAAAATTATATACTATGGATGGAAACCAAAACAAAAGGAAAGAGATGGAATAACTCACTCAAAATCATCACCGAATAATACTAGAAATTGATCCCCTCTCATGGTGGATAAAAGGAGGGACAAGGTGAGGTAGAACCATCAAGAACTGACCTTATTCTAATGTCCAAAACCCTTTTAACCGAAATCACCCTGATTTCAAATAAACAGGATTACCCCCTTGTAAAAAAGAAAATTCAGCTCCATTCATGGCATGAACAGGGGGTTAATGGAATGATTTCCCTTTCACCTGAGCAGCTATCATGAAGAAGTAACCACATAAATCTTTGCAGAAAGTGTAGGGGATGGCTCATGTGGATCCCACTCATAGAAGGCCATGGTTTGGATAATTCACTTATTGGAGGAGGAACACACAACGAAGGGGGTGGAGGAGAAGAGGAATGCACGATGAAGGGGATGAGAGGGATCACACGAGGGATGGGTGAACCGAGTGGAGAATCCAATGAGGATCGACTGAGGGGGAATTGAACAGTTGGCAATGAGGAAGAATGGTTTTGCAGGAGAGAGATGAGTCCCGATGAGGGAGGATACGCGGGTGATAGATGAGTCACGATGGAGTTAAAACCAATTGAGGAGTTGTTTCCACGAGACACATTTAGCCACATTTTTTTCTATTATAAATCCATGGTTTTCAAATAATCATGGATATATTTTAATCTATATCCATAGACTAATTAAACTGTGGCTATAGGTTCATGTCTATAGACCATTTTTCTAGTAGTGATATTTGGGTTTTGTGGTGACACCCGAGAATAACCCTGTCTACTTCATCCACTGTTGGTGTTGAGTTTGAACATGTCACATACTAATTCCAAGGGTAAAAATGGATCCTTCCCAAAATACAACAATACAGTTTCTAAGTGACACTCACCCAAATATTGTATCATGAATCCTAAGGAGACCAACTAGAAACACATCCATTTCACCCCATATATACAACCTATCAGTTGGAATGACACCCAACCCAATCAACTATCTATAGATAATTGGCATGAAACCCCAACTCAACCCTTTTCTATATTCTTGATTGAATTGAATGTGAAAACCAATCCATCCACCAATGATAGTTGGAGTAGCACCCAACTCATTCCGTTATCATACCTATCCATAATAACACAAATTCTAATGGGTGGAGTGGTGCCTTACCCATATCCCATCACCAATTCTATAAAAAATTACGTATCCATTTTTCGTTAGGCACCCAACCCATAACCACTTTCCATAATTTAACAATGCAAGCATAATAATTATATGGTAAAATTTACAACTTGCAATTTTTAAGAGAATATATAAAATAAAATTAAGATAACACAATAATAATAAAGGTTCAATGGGTTTTCAACTCACCCAAAAAAACAAATCTACTCATACTATGGTGGTAATTCTCACACCCCACCTATTTCAAATTCCCATGTGTTTTAATAGAAACAATTATGTTAGCCTCACCTTAACTGTAACAAACCAGAATTTTTGAATGATATTTTTTTCCTAAAAATGTGTGTTATATTATATTATACACAAGAAAAATCATATCTCTTTAATAATGAAGTGAATAGAAAGGGAAATGTGACTCTCTAGTTTCATCCATTATATGATCGTTGGTCAATATTACTATTGGGAACTACACTATTGGTAATAATTTTAATGTTATAATTAGTTTTTATAAGTAAAAATTACAAAGGATAATTAATTCAAAATGGAGAAGTGATGACCTAAACTAGTAGAATCATACGGTATGAAGCCCATTTGTTAGAAATTGGGAGATAGGTAGAGTCACTGGGGTTAAACCTTGACCAATCCCAATCTGAGCTTCAAAAAGTGAATCTTGAATGAAATCATCTACGACCGAAGTTCAAGTTAGTGGAAATTACCACTCGGGTGATGTTAGCCAGGACACCACATGAATCTATCACTATCTCACACCTTACCCTTAGGTTGTACGCAAGTTTTATAAGGTGTTAAATGTTCAGAACTTAATTACTTATATTTTAATTCCATTTTATAAAAAAAATTATTCTATTAATTCCATTTTAAGAATAGTTTTTCTTAATAGAAATATGTTTAGTTGAGATAAAATTTGATAAATTGAATTTTCAGACACAAATTGTAATTTTCATAAAAGATATAACTTTTTACAATAAACAAAGGTATTATTAAAAATAATAATTTTAATAAAATAGTATTATAAAACACTTTTATTTGAATATAAATGATAAAATAGTTTTATTATGTCCTTAAATATTTTTAAGTGTCAGAAATTTTACTATGCATTTTCAACCCTCTATTTTTTAAATAAATATAGATTTTTATAGTTAAAAGTTAAAGTTATAATATTTATATAATTATTATAATAAAATAAATATAATTTTTTAAATTATTACATTCGGTTAGGGTGAATTTATGATAATTTTCTAAAATATTTTGTTTTTCTATGAATAGTGAAAATTCAATTTGGGGTTTTCGGTATGTTTAATGAATTCATAATTATGTAATAATTATGTAATAATTATGTAATAATTATTTAACCACATTCTAGGACTCAAAATATTATATTTTATTAATACTAGTTTTTATAATATATTTTAATCAATTTCTAAACCTATAAGCTACTTTCCAAAGTCTAAAATGTTAAATTTGTCTTTAAAAATATTATTTTGTAAAATATTTACTTTTCCTTGCCAAAAAATGAAATATAATATGATTTTAGGTTATTTTTGGTTAAAATAACATATAATATGTCCCAAATGTCCAAAACCATGGTAAAGAAACCACGGGCAAGCCCCTGGTTTTTCATTTTCCACAACCTAGATTTTGAAGGCCTATATTTGGAAATTATTAAAAAAATACTCCACTTTTTCTATAAATACCCACCCATTTCTCTATTTACATTCACTAAAAATCTATCCTACAAGAATACCTAGTATTTTTACCTCCCAATGAGTTCCCCCAAGGTTCCCCCAATCCCCCAAGGTCCCAATCCTCAAGTTTTAGGAGTAACACTTCAATGTATTGGGATTATCCTTCTTTTCACTTCGATTCCAGAACCTATTTTTCATATATGTCTTCTAAATGTTATGGTTACTAGCTTCTATTAACCTTTTCATCATACACTTACTTAAAAATTATGTTTTATCAATGGGATACCCTTTTCCCCCTATTATTTTACCCTTTTCTAAAACTACGCTTTATACCCATTATACTGCTGGATTTACTTCTAAAATTTCCCACTTCTCCTAAAGAAATTATCTATTATTATATTCTTATGAATACAAAAGACTTTTTATTTTCCAATTATATTCAAATAATTGTAAAAATTATTTATTTTATTCAGGGATAAACAAACATGAAACCCGCATTCTCTTTCTTGGTCTAAAAATGATATAATGATCATATTTTAAGCCCTTTTGAAATGCCATGATTTTGATATGAAACATATTTTTTTCTTCTCCATGGTTTATTTATGAAATGTTTTATTATGATCTATGTTTATCAAATTAAATAATAAATATTAATTTTGCACCTTGATAGCGCTTTAATGTAGTGGGTAAAGAATTTAATCTCTATAGATGACATGTTTTACGATACCTTGGTGAATAAACTTGGTAATTTTCATTTACGACACCTTAGTGATATTGTTATGAATTTATAAATTAAATGTTGTAGCCAAATTTCCATTTTATTATTCATGTTATTTTTATTATGATATTCCTCTTTTTTCATTTCTCATTCCACAGTGATATTCCTCAAGTTCTTATTTATATTCCTCACAAATATATGTAAACTATTTCCCTTATTAGGCCTTATGATCACCCCTTTAATTTGATGTATATCCCCAGGATTTGAGATGAAGTAAATATACTTAGTATGAACCCATTAAAAATAATTTCAATTTGATTAGAAGAATGTTTTATGTTTTCATGTATTATATTCCCGATTTTCAAGAAAATATACTTAAAAAGATCTTTTATTTTGTACCATGTAATGAAAAGTTTATCTAAAAAAAGGAAGGATTCCATAGTTGATATCAAAAGATGTTTTATTTATTTATAGAATTTATGATTTTAAAACTTTAGGAATAACCCTAGAGAAAATTTAAATATAGGAAAACAACATGGTATTTTAGTGAATTATTAAGTGGTTTCTGAGAAAATAAATCCTTTTATTGATACAAAAAAGTAGATGTGGCTCTGGAATGAATGTATCTAGGGGTAAAACCCAAAACCACTACTTTGAAAAAGACTTAAATAAGAACCATTGCAGGAAAACAAGCCTTGATGCACTTCTGTTTTGACGCTATTAGGGGATATGTTTATTTAAATCACAAGCTATTAGGACCAAGCTGAAAAGAATGGTAATTTTATTCAGGTTTTGTCTTTTTTTGTCAAGGAGGTTTAAGAAGAAAATAAATAACCTCACTTTGTGTTTGGTGAAAATTGTAATGGCCATCATATTCAAGAAAATAAAACTCACAATGGTTAAGAAATTCCATCATATTGAGAAGATGTCTACTGGAAGAAAAGGTTCATCAGACTCATCTCAGGTTCATAATGGAAGATAAGATCTTAATTGGAAAAAATTAGAGTCTGCCTAACTTTTATATGAATGTGAAAATGATTTATTTTTTTTTAATTCAAAAAATTCGTAAGTATTTGGTAAAACTTGTGATGCAGAATTTATGAAATAAAGGAGAAGTGTTGCCAATCGTATTGAGGTTTATATTGGAAAGAAAGATAAATGTTTCTGGAAGATAGGGAAGTTACAATACTTTCCTTGGGAAGTCAGAAAATGATAAAGTAGATCTTCAACATATTCTAGTCATTAAGGATGTCATGATACAAGAAGAAGTTTGTGAAAGAATAAAGTTGGTGAAACTGAAGTCTTCTGATCTTAAGATCATCATAATGTGCTCATCGGATGCAAATTTGTTTAAAGGATAAGGAGGATGATCCTAACAAAGGTACCTATTTTTAATCAGAACAAAATCTAAAAGATTTAAATCCTCAGATAAAGGTGTTGATGAGAATCCTATTACGAAAACAAAAAAGATACTAAAAATGGTTCATCGGACTCAACATGTCATCATATTTATTAGAGGTATATTTGTTTTTACAGAATATCATTGGTATCACATTCATAAAGAAAAAACATTGATCTATTTTAAAGTGATTTTATCATTCGGTTCAAGAGCCATTATATTTGAGTTGATACTGATTAATATTTCTGAAAAAGAAGAAGTATAAGCGGTTGAATGAGTTTGAAAGAATCTGTTGTTTCCATCATAATGAAGAAAAAATAATGGGAGTCGATTCAGAGAATCATTACGAATAGAAATATGTTTTTCTTCTTACATTTGGTGCAGAGAAATGTAAAGAAGAAATCATATCGAACAGTCAGAATAGGGAAATAGAATCATACTGAGGATTTTAAAGAAAAGTAAAGATGTCTATTTCTTTATATATGAAATTGGTACAGAGCATCATAATGAAGAAATCAAATTAAGCAATGGGAGTAGAGAATCAGAATTAGATTGATGTTTGTAAAGAAAGTCTGAAGTAGAGATAAAGTTGTGAGAAGATTTTATAATTCTCTATAAGAAATGAGAAGAGTTTTGAAGCATTGAAGAAGTCAAAATATATCTAAAATTCAAGGGGTCATTCAAATTTATAAAATTTTGTTGAGTGGGAAACAATTTCAGAATTTTTCCCAAACCATATTTGGGTCACATATAAAAGGATAGAGTACTTTGTACTTTCATTTGATGCAAATACTATTCATTAAATGAAGAGAGAGAATCTATGAATTTTTAGGGAGAATAAGTCTCTAGATTTTATTTCATGAAGAAGTCGTGATGGATAGAAGATGAAGTATAAGAGACAAGATTTCAATGTATTATTTTGATCATGGTATTGGGTTTTCCGGACTTAGAAGAGTATTGTTCTATAACTTTCTCAATCGTATCCTAATAGAGATATATTTTCCTTATTTGGAAATTAGATTGAGAAATCTGACTAGGCAATTAGATTGAAAAATAAGATTGGGAAATTAGACTAAGTTTTATTAGCAAGTCTAATAAGTTCTTACTAGCTCATGCATAAAAAATTAAAGAATGGGTTCTAAAGTTTATATTTGTGAAATTTGATAAAGAATCACCACAACATGGTTGTTACAAAAACTTTAAATTACATCATTTATTCTAGAAGGATCACACACACTATTGAATTGTTACATAGTAATACATGAGTGAAAGGGTATATTCTACTCATTGTATTCCACACAAAAGGATTGTTTTCTAGTGGATTGTGTGGTATTTTATTATTTCCCAACCATACTAAGGACGTAACTATTATTATTTAATATTTAACCTTATAAATACTTGTATTCTTGTGGATGTGTGTTTGAATTGTTTTCAGTAGGGAAAGTAATCTTTAATAGGATGTGAATGTTATTTCATAAGAAATGAAATATAAAAGAAAAAATACATCACTGATTCACCTCCTCCCCCTCTTAATGATACAATTATCTTAACTAAGAAATTTAAATTGGTATCAGAGCCAAGTTCCCTTCACTTATTCTTTGCTAAAGTTTTGAAAGATAAGTTGATATGGAGAATCTGAATTATGTGAACATTAAATGTATTCCATTTTTCATTTGTAATAATTATTATATCTATATAGATATAATGTTTCCTTATCTTATTTCTCTTAGATATGATGTTCTTGAAGCTACAATAGATGTTTTTCCTCCCATTGATTAAAAAGTTCCTCTTACATCCATTGATAAAAAAGAATCTTGATAATGATGTAAGGGATAAAAATGATTTACTATCATCACTTTATATAAGTGAATTTCTAAGGTCAAAAGGTGTTTCCACATCTAAAGGTATATTGGATAACATGAAAAACACATATGAAGGTAATACAAAATTTAAGAAGGTGAAATTAAAAAACTAGAGGCTAGAGTATGAAGACTTTAAAATGGGTGAGTATAAATCCATTGGGGACCTCTTTACTAGGGTAAATGATATTGTCAGTTCTATTATATGTCTTGGTTAAAAGTTAGATGATTCTAAATTTGTTGGAAAGATCTTAATAATCCTTCCCAAAAAATTTGATGCTAAAGTTTATTCATTAGAAAATATAGATCCAGAAACATTATCTCCAGATGATTTTCATAACATCTTCATCACTTATGAAATGAGAAGGTAGGAAGCTATGAAAAGAAAAAAAATTGATAGAGAAATTTCTTTCAATGATACCGTGAAGAATAATTCAAAGAATATTCTTATTGAATAAGAATCTAGTGATTCTAATTCTAAAAATTAGTTATATAAAAATCTTTATGATATTTTGTCCTTATTTTCTAAAAATATGAGAATAGGTATAGGTAAATACAAAGGGTGACTTACCTAGAAATTATTTGAATGTGGGGCCATTGGTAAATCTATGGATAATTATCTTTGAAAAAATAAATAAGAGAATAGTGATGAAGAATAAATAAATCCAAGATGATCCTGGAAGAAATGGGGTGATAAAGATAAATATTTTTCTTGAGGGAAAGATAAAAAATTATTCAAAACCAAAATAAGAAGTTTCTTATCTAAAGATGAAGAAGAAGAAGACTGTGATGGTGAGACTAAAAAATCTATTGAGTATGTTGGTGTGAATACATTTATTACAATAGTGAATAATAAATAATTCAAATGTAGTAGTTCTAAAGAAGAAGAAACTTGATTAGAATATTATCTGAAATAAGAATTGAAAGAATGTTTGAGAAATACAAGAAGGAAAGAGAATGAAATTAGAAATTTGAAAAATTAAATTTCCTCAAAAAACAATCAATAATGTTTTCTTGATGTGAAAGTAAATCTGGTGAAGGAAATTTATTATTTAAATAAATCTCTTGAAGAAGAAAATAATTGTAATGGCCACTTGAAAGTGAAGTTGGGGAAAAAGAAGAAGAGTTGAAACTTATTTAGATTTTTTTTAAATCTAAATAAATAAATACAAGTTTCAAAAAGCCTATCTCTGAATTTGGTGAAATTTCTTGTAATGCATAACCTAAGAAGGATCAAAAAAAGTTTCCTTCAAAGGTTGATAAGAAATATATAATTGTTTCTGAAAATAATAAAGTTAGGAAAGTTAAGTATACGACCAAGATTAACAAAGTGGAGAATTCAGAAGATTCAAAATATCTTGAGTCCAAAAATGTTTCTAAACATTATGAATCTGAAAAAATTTATAATAATTTTGATACAGTTAAATCTAGAAATAAAATTGAGATGAAAAATAAGACTAGATTGATAATATAAATGTTGGTGATTCAAATAAGAAAATCAAGAATGTTTTTGAGACACATGCTCACAATTTCGGTCAGTATGGAAATTTCAGAGGTAAATATTATTTCTATAGATACTGCTAGTATTGTGGTGGATTCAGACACATGGTAAATATGTGTTGGTTAAACCAACAAAATTACTATTATTCCACAAGTTATGGAAGGGAAATTTTGAGGGGGAGTCAATCTCTTCAAAGAAATAAGTATTAGAAGGATGTTTTGAAGAAACCTAAGAAATATAGAGTAAAAATTAAAAATAGGTTCCAACCACTAGAAACTATTTGTTAATGGTGTGAACAACCTGGAAAACTTGTAAATGGATTTCATGTTTTGTTACCTATATAAAAAAGGTTTGTTAACAATTCTTAGAAGCTATACATGAAGAAAGAAATGGCTCTTATTGTTGAAAAATCTTTAAAAACTATAAAATGATAATGAATTTAGATTATTGATAGTGTATGTTCTTCTCAAATGAAAAGAGATGTGAAATTTCTGAGGAATGTAAAATATTTAAAATAAGGAAATGTGACATTCGACAATGATGAATCATTAAGAATAAAAGGTGATGGATCAACTATCATTGGGAAATAAAAATTTAAATCCTAGATAGCTTTATATGTTGATGGGATGAAACAAAATCTATTGAGTTTTTCATAATTGTGTGAGGAAGGTAACAAATTTACTTTCATGAAATATTTTTTTTGTGAAAAGTGATAAGTATGGAAAGATAGCTACAAGAGGCCAATATACAAATGGAAAATTATTTCAAGTTGGTGTGGTACAAAAATATTATTACTTGGGCATGGTGGAAGAAAATAAATTTTGGAATAAAAGGTTTGGACACATGTGTCAGAGAAACATGAGAAATTTATGTAAAAAAATAGTGTATGTGAAATTCCTGATTTTCCAAGAAAAAGAGATTGGTGTTGAACTTTTTCTAGAAATTAAAGATTAAAAATTCAGTACATAAGAAAGTTGATATTTGTTCAAAAAAATACCTTGAAATTATCAATTCCGATATTTTTAGGTTGATGAGAAAACAATCAATGAATCTAGATAAATATTTCATCACTTTATTGATTAATTTATTGCATTACTTGTGTCATGTATATGAAACATAAATCAGATTCTCTGAAAATGTATATAATTTTCAGGAGGAAAGATGAAAAAGAATATGAGTATTCAATGAAGAATTTAGGAACTGAAAACGGTGGTGAATAAAAAAATGAATAATTTTAAAGTTATCATGACAAGAATAGAATCCATCATGAGTATATTTTCCCATATTATCCTCAATAATATGGTGTTTTTGAAAGGAAGAAAAGAATTTTGGTGGAAATGGGGAGAACTATGTTACTTGAACTTGGTCTTTATCATTACTATTGAAGGTAAGCTATGAGTACTACTGTATACATTCAAAAATGATGTTTCTATAGGAAAATATCTGATATGAATTTATATAAATTTTTTTATGACAAAACTTCAAGTTTTAAAAATTTAAGAGTATTTGGGAGTCTTTTATTTATAAACAAGAAAAGTGGAAACTTTGGAAATTTTGAGCAGAAATGTGAAGATGGATTTTTTCTTAGCTATGCTCCAGAAAGAAGATGTTATAAATGTTTCAAAAAATAAATAGGAATAATTTTTTATTTGTATGATGTGAAAATTATTAAAAATATTGATAAAGATAAATAAACTCATGCATATAAAGAAGTTGAATAGGATTGGGAAAGATTTATTAACAATTCTGATAAGGATACATACAATTATAATTCTAATCAAGAAGAAGAACCAGACATAGCTATTTCTAGTTATGAGGAAGATAATTAGAAATATAATTCTAGGATGAGGAAGAAAGTGAAATCTTAGAACATTATTAGTGATCAACATCAGAAAGTTCAAACAAGAAGAACATAAAATTCCATTACACAAACTTCTTTATATTCAAAAGTGGAACTAAAAGATGTTGATCAAGCTTTTGAGTATCTGAAATGGGTTTAAGCCATGAATGAAGAGATGGGTTAGATTGAAAATAATGATACATGAGAACTCGTACCTAATCCAGATAACAAAAATCTTTTTCGAACCAAGTGTTTTTTCTGGAATAAGTTGTATGAATATGATGAAGTAATAAGAAACAAAGAAATATTAGTGTGCAAAGGGTATTTACAAATTGAATGTATTTATTTTTATGAAACCTTTTCTCCAGTGGAAAGATTAGAAACCATCACAATATTTCTTTCAATTTCTACATAAACAATTTACAATTTTTTTTAAATGGATGATAAATATTCATTATTGAATAGTGATCTTTATGAGGAAGTTTACATTGAACAAACTTGTGGATTTTTTTTGGGAAAGATGAAAGTTATGTGTGTAAGATGAAGAAATATTTTTCTAGGATAAAACAAGATCTGAGAGAATGGTATTTAAAATTATATACTTTCTTGAGTAAGATTAATTTCAAGAAAGTAAGATTTGATGGAAATATTTCAATGAAAGAAATTCAGGAGTTTTCCCTCATAGAAATTGTTTGTTTTGATGAAATTATCTTTCTAAGAATGATGAAAGATCCTATGAAAGATTTGATGAAGAAATGAAAAATTGGTTTGAGATGTCCATGATGGGATAAATGAAATACTTTCTTATGTTAAAATTTTTATAAAATAAGAAAAACATTTTTATTTATCAAGAAAAGTATGCTAAAGAACTTATCAAAAGGTTCAGTATGGAAAATTCAAAATTAGTTTCTACACCAATATCAATGGGAACAAAGTTGAGTAAAGATGGAGAAGGAAAGGAAGTTGATCAGAAAGAGTTTTGAAAGATGATTAGAAGTTTATTGTATTTGACTGCCTCATGAACCAACATTGTTTATGTTGTTACCTTATGTGAAATACTTTAGAGTTCTCTAAAATAATCATTTTTGATGGTTGGAAAAATAATCATGAGATATATAAAAGAAAAAAAAGGAATCGTGTATGACAGATTAGAAAATATTGAATTATTTGGGTATTTAAATACTATTTGGGTCGGTAATGTTGATGATAAAATATCTACATCTAGTGGAGTATTATTTTTGGGAAAAAGTTGTGTTAGTTTTCATACAATGAAATAGAATTCAGTAAATCTTATCATGGATGAATTTGAGTTTTTTGTTTCCACTCAATCTACTACTCAACTCATGTGGATAATAACCCAGTTAGAAGATTTATTTTTTGAAGTAAAGTTACCCTTAATCTTAGGTTATGATAATCATAGTACAATCAACCTTTCCAAGAATATATTACAACATTCTCATTCAAAACATATTGATATAAAATATAATTTAATCAAAGATCATGTGAAGGAGAATGAATTTAAGCAGGAGTATGTTCCTACATCGGAATAAATTGCTGAAAATTTCACAGAACCTTTACCGAAGGAATATTTTTATAAATTGAGGTTGAACATCAGTGTCCAACCTCTTTATCATCAAGGTTGAGGTATGTGTTTTTGTCCTATCTCATAACTTATCTTAGTAAAGTGTTTTAAAAGGGGGATAAATGTTTAATAAATCCATCCTTAAAGAAATAATGCAAAAGGGGTAGTTATGGATAAGATTTGAATCTAGCATGTAAGTGTGTGAACTACTCTAATAGTTTGTTGGAGTGGTTATATGGAAGAAATTTATTATGGGGAAGTTGAATAAGTGTATAAAATATGTAGAAGAAGGAAGAAAATGTGAGGAATTTTTATAATCACTAATTTTGGAAAACATGGTCTTGTTATCAATAATTCTTGTTTCCTACAATGAGTGAGATCACATAGGCTTAGAATTATTGAAAAGTAATCCATATCTTGAGGTTAAAATGTTCAGTGATTTATGAACCTTGGTTGAAAACAAAATACAAAGGAGGATATTGTTAGGACCAACCTAGAAAGAATGATAATTGTATTCATGTATTGTCTTTTTATTCAAGGAAGTATAAGAAGAAAATAAATCACATCACTTTGTGTTTGGTGAAAATCAGACTAACCTTCGTATTTAAGAAAATCCAACTCATAGTGGTTAAGAAAGTCCATCGTATTGAGAAGATGCATGCTAGAAGAAAAGGTTCATCAGACTCATCTCAGGTTCATAATAGAAGAGAAAATAGTAACGGGGATGAATCAGAGTCTTCATGAATTTGATATGAATGTGATGATGATTTTCAATTTTGTAATTCACAAAAGTTATAAGTATTTGGTAAAACTTTTGATGCAAGCTTGATGAAAGAAAGAGTGAGTGCTACCAATCATATTGAGGTTCATATTGGAATGAAAGATAAATATTGTTGTAAGATAGGGAAGTTATAATACTTTCCTTGGAATATTATATGATGATAAAGCTTGTCTTCAACGTATTCAAGTCATGAAGAAATTCATGATAAAATCAGAAGTTTTTGAAATAAAATTGGTGAATCCAAAGTCTTATGATCTCAATATCATCATAATCGGATCATCGAATATATATTTATTTAAAGGTTGAAGAGGATGATCATAAAAAAGGTAATAGTTTTTAGTCAGAACAAAAGCCAAAAGATTTAAATCTTTAGAGAAAGGAGTTGATGAGCATCATATTCATAAAATAAATAAGCCACTGATAATGGTCCATCGGGATCATTATGTCATTGTATTTATCAGAGGTAGATTTTTTTGTGCAGAGGATCGCTGGTATCACATTTAGAAAGAAAAAAAAACTATGATTTTTTTCAAGTACTTTTATCAGTTGGGTTAAGAGACATCATATTTGAGTTAATACTGATTAATATTTATAAAGAAAAGAAGAAGAAGTAGTGGTTTAATAAGTTTAAAATAATCTGTTGTTTCCATTATAATGAATAAAATAGAATGGGAGTCAGTTAAGATAATCATTATGAAGATACATATGTTTTCGTTCTTACATTTGGAGAAGAACAATGAAAATAATAAATTGTATAAATAATCAGAATGGAGAAATTGAATCATACTGATGTTTACAAAGAAGAGTAAATCTATATATTTCTTCATATATAAAATTAGTATGTATCATCATAATGAAGAAATCAAATTAGGCAATCATAGTGGAGAATTAGAATCAGGCTGATTTTCATAAAGAATGTTTGAAGCAAAGATGAAGTTGTGAGAAGATTCAAGAAGGTTTGAGGAGAAACGAGAAGAGATTAGAAGAATTGAAAAAGTAAAAATGTATCCAAAATTCAATGGATCATTCAAATTTTGAAATTTTTTTGAGTAGGAAATAATTTCAGAATCCCGCCCAAACCATACTTGGGTCACCTATAAAAGGCAAGAGTACTCTGTACTTTCATATGACACAAGTACTATTCATGAAAGTTAGAGAGAGAAGCTCCAAATTTATACGGAGAATAAGTTTCTGGATTGTCTTTCTTGAGGAAGTTGTACTGGATAGAAGATAAAGGAGAAGAGACAATATTGTCATGTATTCATTTTATCATTGTATTCAGTTGATTATCATATTGATCTAGATCATCATATTAGATTTTTCGGACTCAGAAGAGTATTGTTCAAAAAGTTTCTCAACCGTATTATGATAGAGATATATTTTCCATATTGAGAAATCAGATTAACTAATCAAACTGGGTAATCAGATTGGGAAATCTAATTGGGAAATCAGACTAAGTTTTATTACAAAGTCCAGAAAGTTCTTACTATCTTACGGGTAAGAAAGTGAAGAATTTTTTTGAAAGTTTATATTTTTGAAAGTTGATAAAGAAGAATCATACACGGTTGTTACAAAAACTTTAAATTAATTCATTTGTGATAGAAGGAGCACATGAAATATTGAATTGTTTACATAGTGATACATGAGTGAAAGGGAATATCCTACTCATTATATTCCACATAAAAGGTTTTTTTCTAGTATATTGCGTGGTATTTGATTATTTACAAACCATACCAATGAAGTAACTATTCTTATTGAATAACAAACCTTGTAAATAATTTTTTTCATGTGGATGTGTGTTTGAATTTTTTTTAGCAGAGAAATTAATCTTGAATAGGAGGTGAATGTTTTTTCATAAATAAGGAAGTATAAAGGAAAAATGATATCACTAATTCTCCCCCTCCACCTCTTAGTGATACAATTATCATGATTGGTCATTTTAATAAGGTTGTTATGAACCATTATGAAAGATTTATAGAAAATTTATTTATATTTAAAGAATAATATATTTAATCATGCTGTTTTAAGACATTAAATTCATTTAGATTTATAATATTCTTAAAATAAACATGTTTCTCACTAATGTTTTATTATTTTAGAAAATGGTGGGAAATAAGAGGAACTACATAAATGATGAGCGCAATAGACCATGAGATGATGGCCCTCTGATAGAATTCAAAATGGAAAACTTTATGAGAATGATGAATCAAATAACTTAAGTAATAAATAATAACTTGAATCAAGCTGAGAGACCGAATTCACCTTGAAGGAAAAAAATTCTATTGATTCCTTTTTGTGTTAATGAACACATTCTTTTAGTGGATCTACCAACCCATCAATTACTAAGTAATGGATAAGATCTATAGAAAATATATTTTCTATACTCTTTTATTTAGAGTTAGAGAAAGTCATATTGGCTATTTAACACTTAGAGGGAAATATGATCACTAGTGGAAACTGATTAAAAAAATGAATCCAAGAAGGGACATTGATTATATGGAGTGGAAAGAGTTCATGGGATCCTTTGTAAATAAATATTTCCCCTATTCGATGTGAACATAATTAGATAAGGAATTCCAAGAGCTTAATTAGAAGGAAAATAAATCTATGTGAATCTATGAGATGAAATTTAAAATAATTTCTCATTACACCTCTAATTGTTTTTATGGATCCTAATAGAAAGGTTTCTATTTTATTCAGTGGACTCAGACCCCATCTATAGAGAAATATAGACAATCAAGACTATAACTGCTATAAGAAGATAGTGCAAAGTGATATGATGGTTGAAATGAAGTTTGGAGAGACATAGTTGTCACATAACTCAAATGAAAAGAAGAGATATTTGAAGCCAAACTTAGGGAGGAACTTTGATCAAAGGAGAGGAGTAAAGAAAGTGAAACCTTCCACATGAAAAAAATGTGGGAATAATCATTCAGGTAACTACTTTCTTAAAAGTGTAAAATGTTACAAGCATAGAAGATATGGCCATATAGCTCGAACTATCATAGTGAGGTGAAGCCTTAACTTCTCAATAATAGCGATAAAGGGATGATGGTGCATTCCTAGCCTGATTTCCAAAGCTATAAGTGTTGATAGATTGGGAACTTTTCTAATCATAGTTCAAATTAGAAGGTAATGGAGGAGAATCACCATCAATCTCAACATAGGCCAAGGGAGAAAGTTCATGCATTTTTTATCACAACAGCTGAAGTAAAGCTCTAAATGATGTGGTGTAAGGTATTATCATTGTTCTCTCAAATCTATAAAGTACTTTTTTTGATTATAGTTCTACGCATTCTTTTATTTCCCCAAAATTTTCAAAGAATATAGAATCAATCCCCGAACTGCCAGAATTAGAGTTATCAATAAAGATTCTTAGAGGGATTATCTAAGAATCAATAGTGTATAGAAACTCCAGTATTGAATTTCATGAGCAAAATCTCATCACAAATCTAGTAGTTATCCCATGATGGAATTCAACATTACACTATGGATGGAATGGCTCTAAATGTATAATTTTAAGATCAACTACAGAAGCAAGGAAATCTCATTACTCTTGAATGGACAACCAATTGTAATTTTCAAAGGATTGATATCTCGACCTATGATTTGTTTAGAAGAACCTTCTATAGACTTCTTTATGTAGATTATTAGCGAAAAGGAATAAGTAAATAAAAGTGTAAGAATATAAAACATCCCCATCATTCAGCAATACATTGACGCATTTCCTAAGGAGTTACCTAGACCTCCCCTAGAAAGAGAGGTAGAGTTATCCATTGAACTCATACCTAGATCTAAGACGATATAAAAGACCCCATATAGAATGGAAAATTTAGAGATGGATGAATTAAAGAGACAACTTCAAGATCTTTTAGAGAAGGGGTTTATCTAACCAAGTGTGTCTCCTTGGGGAGAACCTGTTCTCTTTATAAAGAATAAGGATATATCAAATTGGATATGAATTAATTATAGAGAACTTAATGGGATCACAGTAAATAACAAGTACCCTATCCCATGGATTGATGATTTATTTTACCATCTTCGTAGGGATAAATTCTTCTCAAAGATTGATCTTCAATCTGGTTATCATAAATTGAGGGTGAATAAAGAAGATATTCCAAAGATTGCCTTCTAATTAAGATATGGGCATTATGAGTTTGTTGTTATTTCTTTTTTTCTTGACTAATGGTCCTGACATATTTATGGATTTGATGAATAGAGTTTTTAAGGACTACCTTGATAACATTGTGGTAGTTTTTATTGATGATATTCTGATATATTATTAAAGTTACGAGGAGCATGAAGACCATCTAAGGGTTATATTGAAAACTCTAAGGAAGAAGAGGATATTTGGATAATGAAAATGTGAATTTTGGTCACAATAAGTTTCTTTATTAGGAAAAATTATAACCCATGAAGGAATACTAGTTGAACCTACTAAGAAAAAAAGGTTTTTAGGAGTGGCCTCATCCTACAATAGTAACTAAGATTCGTAGTTTCCATGGTTTATCATGATATTATAGGAGGTTTGTGAAATTTTTTTCACAACTTTATAATATACTAACCAAGTTAACTTAAAAATGATATAAGTTCATATGGAAAAAGGATTGTGAAGAAAGTTTCAAAGATCTGAAGAATAGATTGGTTACTGAACCTATGTTAACTCTACCCCCTATTGAAGAAGGATTAATTATTTTTAGTGATGCATCTCTAAAAGGGATTGAGAGAATCCTCTTGAAAATGACAAGGTGATTGATTATGCATCTTAATAGTTAAAGCCTCATTAAAATAATTATCCAACACATGACCAGGAGCTATATACAAATGTTTTTTCTCTAAAAATATGGAGGAACTATCTTTATGGTGAGAAATGTGATATATACATAGATCACTAAAGTTTAAAGTATATATCACAGAGAAGAAATTGAACATGAGATATTATAGATGGTTGTAACTTATTGAAGACAATGAATATTCAATTCCTTACCAGCCTAGAAGAGCAACAAAATTTATTGATGCGTTAAGTAGGAAAGACCCTATTGTGATGGAAATGATGGGGATTCAAGGAGATCCTTTGATAAAATACCTAGTAAAATTGGACATGTGAATCATACGGGAAGGGAAATCATCAAACCTATCCCAAATTATTTCTCTACCATCATTAATAGATAAGATCAAGAAATCTCTAAGATAATATCCCTTTTTACATAAGAAGATAGAGGCTGTGAATAATGGGAAGTTTCCTAAGTTAAATATTGATAAAAAAGGTTTACTAAAATTTTGTAAAAGACTATGTGTCCCATATAATCTAGAAATAAAGAAGGAGATGATGTATGGAGCTCATAGATCTATGTTATCTATACATCTTGGAAGGGCAAAAATGTATAGGGACCTTAGTGATCATTATTAGTGGGATAATATGAAAAGAGATATTTCCAACTACACTGCAAGGTTCTTGGTATGTCAGCAGGTGAATGTGGAGAGATAACTTTCTAAAGGGGTGTTGCAACTAGTACCTATACCAACATGAATGTGGGAAAATATCACTATGGAATTTTTCACCGGTCTCCCAAGAAAATCCAAACAAAATAATGCAATATGGGTTATAGTGGACCAACTCACCAAGACAACCTATTTCATCACTATTTAGGATGATTTATCTCTTAAAAAAATTGCTAATATTTACATGAAGGAAATGGTAAGGTTGCATGTAGTTCCACTTTATATCATTTATAATTGTTATCCAAGGTTCACATCAAAATTTTGGATAATTATTCAACAGTATTTGAGTACTAAATTGAATTTTAACATGGCCTATAACCCCAAAATGATAGACAATCTGAAAGGACTATTTAAACACTTGAGGACATCCTAATAACATGATTGATGGAATTTAAAGGTGGATGGGATCAACATCTACCATTAGCTGAGTTCTCATACAACAATATATTCCATTCGAGTATTCAAATGGTACCCTATGAATCTCTACATAGGAAGTGATGTAGAAATCATTATTGTTTTGATGAAGTTAATGAGAAAAATCTACTTGGGTTTGATCTTATACAAGAGATGATAGAAAATGTTAATGCCAATTAAAAACACATAAAGGATTCTCAGAGTCAGAAGAAGAGCTATGCTGGCAATCATCGAAGGGAATTGGAGTTTGATGTTGGTGAAAAAGTTTTGATTTTAATATGACTGTGGAAGAGATTCATGTGTTTTAGCAAGAAAGGGAAGCTTATCCCAGGTACATTAGACCCTATGAAATCCTTGATCACTTAGGATAAGTGGCCTATAGGCTTTCACTTCCACCAAATATTGCTCAAGTTCATGATGTATTCCATGTATCTATCTTGAGGAAGTTCATAATTTACCCTTCACATGTACTAAATCTGGAGATGGTAAAACTGGTATATGACCTCTCTTATGAGGAGAAACTGGTGGAGATATTGAAAGGTAGAGACAAGGTTCTATGAAACAATACTACCCACCTTGTTAAAGTGTTATGGAGTAACTATAATTTGAATAAGAGACATGGGAAACATAGAAGACAATGAGAAAAAAGTACCCACAAAATTTTTCAACAAAGAGAATTATTTGAAATTTAAGGGATTAAATTTATTAAGGGGGGTAGAATGTAATGACCTAGACTTTTTGAATGATATTTATTTCCTGAATATGCGTGTTATATTTTACACAAAAAAACCATATATATTTAATAATGAAGAGAATATAAAGGGAAATGTGACCATCTGGTTTCGACCATTATATGATTGTTGGTCAATATGACCATTGGGAACTATAATATTGGTAATAATTTTAACATTATAATAACTGTTTATAGGTAAAAATGAAAAAGGATTATTAATTCAAAAATAAGAAGCAACGATCTCAACTAGTAGAGTCATGAAAAATGAAGCCCATTTTTCAGAACTTGGTAGGAAGGTAGAATTACTGGGGTTATTCCTTGACCAATCCCAATATAATATTTACTAAGTGAAGCTTGAATGAAATCTTATATTATAGTAGTTCAAGTTAGTGGAAATTACCACTCGAGCGACGTTAGCTGGGCCACCCCATGAATCCATCACTGTCGCACACCTTACCCTTAGTTTATACGTGGGTGTTATAAGGGGTTTTGTGTCCATTAGTTAGTTAAATAAAGTGTAATTCTATTGTATAAATAATTTTTTTATTCCATAAATTCCATTTTAAGAATATTTTTTCTTAATAAAATAGATTTAATTGAGATGGAATTTGATAAATTGACTTTTCCAACCCAAATTGTACTTTTCAAAAAAGATATACATTTTTATAATAAAATAAGGTATTTTTTATAATAAATATTTTAATAAAATGTTATGATAAAAACAATTTTATTGGAATATAAATGATAAAATAATTTTATTATGTCCTTAAAGAATTTTAAGTGTCAGAAATTTTACTATGCATTTTCAACCCACTATTTTTTTAATAAATAAGGGTTTTTATAGTTAAAAGTTAAATTTATAATATTTATATAAATATTTTGATAAAAGAAACATCTTTTTTGAAATTATCACATCGAATTTAGGTTAGGGTAAATTTATGAGAATTTTATAAAATATTTTGTTTTTCTATGAATTGTAAAAATACAGTTTGGGGTTATTAGTATGTTTAATGACTTCATAATTATGTCATAATGATGAAATAATTATTTAACCACAATACACAACTAAAAATATGTTATTTTATTAATATCAATTGTTTTAATATATTTTAATCAATTTCCAAACCTATAAGTTACTTTCCAAATTCTAAAATATAAACTTTTTCTTTATAAACATTATTTTGTGAAAACCTTACTTTTACTTGACAAAATAAGTAATATAATATGATGTTCGGTTCTTGTGGGTTAAAATAACATAAAATATTTTCAAAATCTCCAAAAACTTGGGGAAAACCATGGTAAAGTCCATGGTTTTTCATTTTCCACAATCTAGATTTCCAAGGCATATATTTGGAAATTATTAAACAAATCCTCCAATTTTTCTATAAATACACATTTATCCATTTCCTTTCAATAATAATCCATATTCCAGGAATATATTGTATTTTTACCTCTCAATAAGTCCCCCCAATGTTAATTCAGTCCACCAAGGTCCCAATCCTCAAATTTTAGGTGTTACTCTTCAAGGTAAGGGAATTATCACTTTGATTCAAGAACCTATTTCCATATATATCTAATAAATGTTATGGTTACTCTGTTATATTACCATTTTGGATCATACCATTACTACCAAATTATTTTTTTCAATGAGATACCCTTTTCCCCTCTCATTTTACCATTTTCCAAAACTATGTTTTATACTTGTTATGGTACCGAATTTACTTCTCAAAATTTCCTTCTTCTCCACAAGAAATTCTATTCTATTTTTTTTCTTGGAATACCCAAGACTCTTTATTTTACAATAGTATAAACCTAATTTAAATATTATTTATTTTATTCTAGGATTAATAAACATGAAACCCTCATTCCCTTTCTATGGGATGTAAATGAGATAATAATCATGTTTTAAGCACTTTTGAAATGCCCTGATTTTGATATTAAATCAATTTTTTATTGTCCATAGGTTATTTATGAAATTTTTATGATTATCTATATGAATATCATTAAATAATACATACAAATGGTGTACCTTAATAGTTCTCCAATTCATTGGGTAAGAATTTAATCTCTATAGATGACATGTTTTATGATACCTTGGTGAATAACCTTGGTAATTTTCATTTACGACACCTTGGTGATATACTTATGAATGTATAAAATAAATTTTGTAGCAACATTTACATGTTATTATTCATATTATTTTTATTATTATAATCCTATTTTTCAATTTCTTATTTCATAATTATATTCCTCATGTTCTTATTTATATTCCTTACAAATATATGTAAACGATTTCCCTTACATGGCCTTATGATCATTGGTTTCCTTTGAAGTATGTCCCTAGGATATGATATATTGTAAATTTAATTAGGATGAACCCATGAATAATCCTTTTAAGTAAATTAGAATAATTTTTTTATATTTTCATGTATTATGTTCCTGATTTCCAAGAAACTAAACTTTAAAAGATCCTCTCTTTTGTACATTGCAATGAAAAGTTTATGTAATAAAAAGGAGGGATTCCATATTAATGGTTCAAAATTAATCAAGAAAGGATTCGGGGTATATACCATAGTTAAATAAAATACAAAAATCTTAAGAACACCTCAATTAACATCTCTTGCATATATGTGCACTAGCACTTCAGTTCAATTCTTGGTCATTGGAGACCATACTCTCAAGAAAAACTCAAAAGGATCATTAAAGGAATTATACTATATAATTTTATTCATTAGAAACCATATTTTTTTCCAGTTAATACTCATATTCCTGAAGGGATATGCATATAACAATCCACATGTGAAACATAATAGACCTTATGGAAATTCTAGGGACCATCTACTTCATGATTGTATGTGACTTCTTTTTAAGTATCTTTGGCTAAATTAGTTTGAAATAGAAGGAATCAAAACATCATAGAAAGTCCCTCAAATTAGGCCTAAATAACATAAGGATACAAACCCTGAGATAAATGGATTAAGGATACTAGAGTAATGATAGATTCACTATTGGTGAAATCCAATGATAGAGAGATTAATATAATACTAGAAATGTACATATTAGTTGTGGTTTATTAGCGATGGTTTCATTAAACATGCACTAATAAGAAAAACCTGAATATATATTATTTTTTAGTATGGGTTTAAAATTTATGGATGATTATTAATTATTAATAGATATTTTTTAAAAACCATCACAAAATATATATTTAGTGGTGGTTTTTGAAAAACTTCCACTAATAGAGACCACATGTCATGGAAGATCCCACTTTCTTCATCCTCTCTCATGCAATTCCCTAACCATCATGTGAATCCTCCTCCCCTTCAATGTATCCACCACTCCAGAGAATCCACCCCTCTGGTTACTCCTACCTACATGGAATCCTCATGAAGAGACTCTAGCACCTCCTCTCATCCTCAACATCATCCTCTTATGACCCTCCAATTACTACACCTTGAATGATATCCTCCTGGTGAGACTCTGACACATCCAACCATCCTTAACATATTCCACTTGTGGTGAACCTCCAAAGAATAAATTTCCTTGCATATATAATAGTATTTAGGTAAAACCAGTGTTTTTTTAATTCATAGTTTTTTATGAAATACAATTTATTCATAACAATTGTTTTTTATTTAGTGCACATAGATTAAAATATGTGTATAAACTAGGTTTTTTGAAATATTTTTATGAAATAAAAATTATTTATATCTATCATTTCATAATCAACAATCTATTTCTAATAACCAGTTATTTTAATTTTCATTCAGTATATAAACAAAAAATGTCGTCATAATTACTACATAAGTAGGGGATAACCAATCTTATACTCACAATTTATTTTCTTAATGATAAAATAAGACTTCATATTTAATGTTATGTTGGAAATAATATGAATTATACATTTTTTTCAGGATACCAGCTCAATAAAATGAAAACCAATTTTTTTTAAAAACTATTTAATTAGACTATTATTGACATTTAAATTGAAATTATCACTCAATCCAAAACTAAGTTAAATGTTTTCTATAGAATATAGAGGGAAATAATTCTTTATACATTGAAACAAATAGGACTCTGCATGTTTATTTTAAAAAAATTAAATACGTGGATTATACTTTTAAATCTATTTGAAATTATGAACATATATTTTAACTATATTTAAGAGATGAAATATTAAATTAATCAATAAATTTAAATTTTATATAAATAAGAAATAGTTGGGTGAATAACATATTCATAGGAATAAAACTTGAGTCATATGAATCAAAATTTTATATCTACTCAATTGAGATACAAATAAAAATTTGTTTATACATACTTTGGCTCTGTGTGTGTGTGTAGACATGTTTAGGTTATATTCACTCATATAAAGGTGACCACCTAAATAACCTGTTTTAGTAAAAACCCAATTTTCTATTGACATGTAAAAATATTAGAGGTATTTTATTTAATGATATATTAAATTTATGAATGAAAATATCTCTTTACTTTATGTCTATCATTATCCATCATAGACACACTCATATAAACACATCAAATAAATATTAGATTTGAAATACTTAAATATCATTTATTATCAAGTCCCTCAACCTTATGATAAATATATGTTAATTAATGAAGAAACATAATGTGTTGATCATATCCTAGCATTTATAGATTCTTCCAGATCAAGTGACCATAGAAAACTCAAATTATATTTAACCTTAAGTTATTTTCATCCAAAATAATTATAATTGTTTTTTCTATACAATTTTTTTAAATTTTTTTTGTTCCTTAAATTAATAATAAATAATTTTATATTATAATTATATATAGGGATTTATTCTTAGTCATATATTACAAATGATAATTTTTTTGGTATTAATGTCTTGTTATTCCCTAAAAGGTTTGCATTATTCTTAACATAATATTATTTAATTAATTAGTATTATATATATTTATCAACATCATTAAAAATGGATAAAAATTGGATTAATATTCCCTGAAATATAACTCAATATATTAAGGTATTGGAGGAATTTTTAGACTTTGAAATTGAAAATTGATCCATGGATGAGAGAATAAAATGTTATTGTCCTGATTGTAATTTAAGATAATGGTTGAAAATTCATGAAGTTTATGAGAACATGATATTTAATAAATTTACTTATAGATATGTGAGATGGATTTGGCATGGGGAATTGGACCATTCACAAAGTTTAATGTGTGGCTATAATCAAAATGAATAACCTATATCCTCAATAATAGATAATGAGAATCAAAACTTGATTAAATTTTTTTTCCCACATTTCATAGAATGATGAAGAATGCGACAAATTAGTGAAGTCACTTTCTGATTTTCTTGATATTAATACAAGAGAGAAGGCAACTAAATAGTAAAATGGGTTTTATGAATTACTTGAAGTTAGAAATTAGGAGTTGTATAAAGGATATATCAAATATACAAAATTTTTCTTATTTCTAAAGTTATACCATATTAAGTGCTTATGTTTATAAAGCAATATCGATGATATTAGATTTTCCACATGATACATTTTTTCGAGATAAGATCCCTTAATAATTTTATGATATGAAGAAAGTTTTTAACAAACATGGTCTTAATTATATAAAGATACATGAATGTCCCAATGACTGCATTTTGTATCCAGGAGAAGATTTAGATAGAGAATATTGTAAAAGATGTTATACTTATAGATGGAAATCAATGAATCATAATGAAAGTATGAATGGATGAACTATGAATAAGTAGATAAATAAAACTATTATAAATGTTTTATGTTATTTTCCATTAAAACCAAGATTGAAAATATTGTTTATGTCTTATAAAAGAATAGAGCAAATGAACTGGCATATTATGGAAAGAAATAATAAAGGGTTTATACATAATATCAAATATATAAAATCATGAAAATCCATTGATTATCTATATCAAAATTTCACTTCAGACTCTAGGAATGTGCATTTGGGATTAGCTACTAGTGGATTTAATCCATTTGGGAATCTAAGTAAAACTTATAGCATATGGCCAATTATTTTGATCCCTTGCAATTTACCTCCATGGATGTGTATGAAACAAAATTATTTCATTATTTCAATGATAATTCTAGGAAATAAAATTCATGTAAATGACATAGATATATATTTTTATCCTATTATAAAATAATTACAAAATTTATGGGACAATGGTGTAAATACATATGTTGTATCAACAAAAAAAATGTTTAAAATACATACTGATCAAATGTGGATTACTAGTAATTTCTCCGGATTATGGAATGATTACACTGGCCAAGAATATCCAGTTTTTAACTTTAACTTAGAGTTAAGAATATTTACATATAATAGAAGGTGCTGTTTCATGTGTAATAATTGATTATTGGATGCATCTCATAAATATCAGTTTAACAAGCCATGATTCAATGTACAAAATGAGTTGATGCTACCACCAAAATTATTAGGTAAAAAAATTATGTCACAATTATAAATTGTTGATGCAAAATTTTGGTAATAGTATCATTTTAATGTTTTTTGTGAAAAGAGTTTAGAACTCATTAGATATAGTTGTTATCCAACAATGGAATAAACATATTATTTTTTTCAACCACCTTATTATAAATTTCAATTGAATCATCATAAACTTAACATTATTCAAATTGAAAAAAATGTGTGTTTTAATTTTGTTTTCACAATATTTAATGAGTATAGAAAATCAAAAGATCATATTAATGTTTGTAAGGACTTAGAACAAATTAATATAAAGCATGATCTTTGGGAAAATGATAATGGAAATTATCATGTGGTGATTTTTGTATTGAAAAACCAGGAAAAATATGTTTTCCTTTATAGAATAAAAAATGTAAAATCACCTAATGGATATTTAAGTAATATTTTAAAATGTGCTGACTTGAAACATAAAAAGTTACATAGAATTAGAAGCTAAAGCTCACATATTTTTATAGAGCAATTTCTAACTTTAGAATTGTGCAAATTGTTACTTAATAAAATAATAACAGTTTTAGTTGAGTTTTTTATATTATTCATATAGCCATATGATGAAAATGTATACCCCATTGATCTTGAAAAACTTTAGGAAATAATTGTATGGAATGTTTTTCATTTTAAGATTATATTTCTACAATCATTTTTCACTGTGATGATTCATCTAACTGTTCATTTGACTGGGGAAGTTAAAGTAGGAAGGGTCATACATTATCGATGGATGTATCCTATAGAGAGGTATTTTAATCTTAATTTTTTATGATTAATACATTAAAAATTTGGAAATCCTTTTATATGTTAATTCTACCATGTCATGTTATTTCATTAAGTATCTATATCGATTGAACTATTTTGTGAAAAATAATACATACCCAAAAATCTCTATTACTAAAGGTTATGATGGAGAATATTGTCTTAAATTTTGTTTGAGGTATTTATATAATATTGAGACACAATTAAATTGAGTAATAAATACTGATGATAACACAAATCAAATGTAATCCTATAGTAAATTTACAAACTTTCCAATGATGGGTAATCAAGGTAGAAAAATACCATTAGTTTTATTGAAACAAATAGAGTTTATACAAGTAAATAGATATGTGCTACTCAATAGTGATATTGTAGATCCTTTCATTGAATAATTGAATACACAAATAAATAGATAAATTCATAGTCGAGAATGAAATGATAAATAGAAAATAAAAGCCATTAAAAAGAAATTATTTATTAGGTTTCATGCCATGTAAGATCATAATTAATTTCATATTGATAAAATATTAATATATTTATATTTTGTAAATAATAATATTTTATATTTATACATGTAAATCATAAATGTTGATAATAAAACTAGATTTATAGATGATTTAAAATATTTGGCTCAAGGACCTTTAAAGAAGTATGGGAGATTTGATTCTTATAATATTAATTTCTTTAAGTTTTATAAATTTTTCACAAAGAAGGTCTAAAAACACAGATTAGTGGAATCTGCACAAAATTCACAAGATTGAGATACTATAGGAAGTTTATTGACATTATCAAATTAAATTATCATATAAAATATATAGTTGTGTTATTTAAATGTAAGTGGTTAAATATTTATAGGGTCATAAAAAATATTCGTTGCAATTTAGTTATGTAAACTTATCTCAGTGGATTGATACTGGTGAGCATGAAGAACATGATTCATATATTTTGGACTTAAAAGATAAAATGGTATATTATGTGGATGATAGAGACATTTAAGGATGAAGTGTTATAGTCCATGTGAAACCAAGATAATTTTCTAATATGGGTGATAAAATTGAAAAATTATTCAGTAACATTAAACCTCATAAATAACAAGATATTAATATATCTATACATGATGATATTGAAAAATTATTCTTTCATGGTAGGGTCATGATTATGAAATCATGTTAACAGTGGATTATGATGATAATATGGTTAATGATTAATTAATTGATTATATGTTTTGTAATTTAACTTAACTTTTATTTGTTTATTTAGAATACTTGAATTTAATTAATATATATACAAAATTTTCAAATCATGTGATTGTTTTATATTATATACCATGTTTTAACTTATGTTTTATTTTTTTATATATAAATTCTAAGAATTGTTTTTAAAGATATGATTTGATCATAGATAGCTCATATTATGTCAAACAACCCATCTAATATGCTCTATCTTACACCAGGTATATTCCTTATGGTTTTATCACCTTTCCATCATTTGATTCCATCTAATGTGTTCCCATGTTCATCAATTATAATACCTAATTCATGTTAATTTCATTGTAATACAAGGATATTAGAGGGATAATATGGATCAACCGAGGAGCGGACATCGAATAAGCCTATGGTTCCATGACTTCCATCACAAGGGTATTAGAGGGTCACCATTATTGGTATGTGATTGTTAACATGTAAAATTAATTTACAACGTCTATATACTAATTTTTGAATATATTTACTAAATACATTCAAATAATAAAAAGATTAAAATGAACATGAATACATCAGATGTTTGGAGGTGAGAAAATTTGGAAGTAGTTGTGCCATTTGACATGATTGGAGTGACAACAGATGATGTCATAGGATTATATGATTAGATATTAGTATAGTTAGTATGTGATGTGACATCCCTTCCCATAACTTATAATGACTGGATGAATATTCTTGAAAATTTAAATAATGATATTTTTTATAAACAATTTCAAGTATATCAAAATTACTATTTATAGTTTTTATCTAATATTCCAATCAAATTTTAGTCAAATTACTTTCTCATATCTAATATATAGATGATTTTACATTTTTATGTACATGGAATGGTTTTTCATAAATGGATGTTGAAAATTTTGGGGAAAAAGTGGAATGCCTTTAAGTATAGGTTGTAATGTGAGTTTAATGACACTTCCTTGAGTGTCTGTCAAATGTATAAAAAAGTTACCTGGAGGGATACCTCAGTATCAGTAGAAGTCCTTTGTGGATATGAATTATTCTAATTCATATAATTTATTTGATATCATCTTATTAAATTTATCTTAATTTATTAAAAAAATCCATTTTTTATTAATATTAACATTTTTATTATAAATATTCTAAAAAAACTCATCAAATAGGGAGAAACATGTCATCCAACAGACAGATGGTTCTAAAAAAATTTCAAGAAGAAGGTTGAATATGTGAATCTTCTAGATATTTATTAAATAGAATTTTCTTGAATTTTAATTACTTTATTTTTTATAGTTTTTATTTTTTTTGATTATTTAGTTGAGATAAGTTTTTTATGAGGTCATCCAAACCAAGTTACGGTTTGATGTGCATAAGAAAGATAATAGAAATTATGTAAATGAACCTACTATAAATATTGGGTATAAAATATAAATTACCATATATTTTTCTTGAATAAATATATTTGGATAAGATTTGTTCTATTTGTAGGAAAAAAATTAAAGAGGGATGAGATAAAAATCCCTCATAGTCAGTGTTAGTCTCCCACAATGATGTTATTGCCCATATTTTGGGAAAGCAGAATGATGGTCATGTTCAAGGGTTGGGCTATGGATCATCCCTATCATGAGTCTTTGGGATGGTCTCTTATTTATTATCTATAATGAGTCCTCTTATAGGTTTTAGTAATGTTATTGTTCTTGATCCATTAGAATCAGAAAAGAAAACTGTGATTCTCAAGAACAAAATATAAGAGGTGGAGACACAGTTGATAGATCTAGATGAGTAGTTTTAAATGATGGGGAGTGTATTGGGTATGTTATTTCAAAGCATGATAGAGGGTATTACTATGAACATTGCATCCCTAATACAAAAGACTATATTGACCTTAAGTTTTTTACATTTATTTTAATATTTTTAAATTATTATAATTTTTTTATAAATATCTTTTTATATAATATTTAATTAAAAAATTATATTATAAGTTTTATTTAATGTAGGCACTAGATACTGTAGAAGATTCTAATTGACATAAAAATTAAGAGCATGTATCATCTAGAGGCAACCATCATGACATAAGAGATCAAATTTGATGTTAGACATATCTTTGTAAGGGTTGTATTTATAACTAAAACTTATATATGCTTCTTGTGTAACATTTGACTGATCTATTTTATGTTATGATGATATGTTAATGTATGTAAATATTGTATTTTTTATGTTTTATTTGATCATTGTGATTATTAAATTCTATAATGTGTATATATATTTATATTTTTATACTAGAGGCAATGAAAAATTTCAAGGTGCTAATATCTAAATTTTATCTGCAATTAGTGGTTGTATAAATAACCTCAAATTTAAAAAACCACCAAAAAATGTTGTTAAAATGTCAAAGATTTATTATTGGTTGTTCTAAGTGCTGCAAGATAAGGATTTTGTTTTTCAAAAACTAAACCATTACGTATATTATTTGTAGCCATTTTAAATGTCATAAGGTTTTTTATTTTTTTTAAATAATCACCTTCAAATTCAGATGGAAAGGAATTTCACCAAACTTATGAAAATATCAATGAAACCACTACTAATTAATTATTAGTTGAGTAAAATTAGGTGGTTTTAATAACTATCGCACTTTCTAAAAAACCATCACAAAAATAGAGTTTTTTTGATAGTGATTATTAGACAAGAATTGGGGGAGATCCACCATGGAAGGGAGATAAATGAGATAGATAATATGAAGAGAAGTTTAGTTCCACAACTATGTGAAAATAGGGAGGAAACCCCATTTAAGTCCTTAAAAATTTTCAAAACTATTTAATTAATATTAAAAAAACTGCACATATAACACCCTTTAACTTAAACAAACCTTTATTATAATATTTATAACAAGGGTTTCACTTTCTTATATTTCAAGAATATTTTTAATTAATAGTTTTAGAGAATTAATAAAACCTTATACATATAATAAAATTATAAAACAATGTGGAAACTTCCACTCTATCTTCTTTTTCTGCAAAAATGGGATTTTTAAATTTAAACTCATGTTTCATTCAAAAATCATTTGATTCATTAAAGATGAATGCACATAGTATGCAGATAGACCTTGATATAGTTTATAATCATCCTTATGAACTATGAAAAATATTTTAAAAATATGTATGAGTCTATAAATCTTAGTAAGGGATACAAAAATAATTAAACCTAACCATATATTTAGAAAATCATGAAATTATATAATTTTTCCTTTTTTAACATAATAAACTTTGAGCTCAAATATTCATTTTCTTACTCATGAAATAAGTTTTAATACCTAAATATTTTCATAAAACATATCATAAAATTTATAAAAGTAAAAAATCACAATAATGAGGGTTTCTTCTAAAACATGTGTACTCATAAAATCATTTTCTTGAAAAACTTATTTTCATCCTTAAAACGAGAATTAACTTTTTTTAAACATAAGATCATTTTCTTACCTTATGAAATCAAAATTATTCCATGAATACTGATTTTAAATCATAGATTAGTCATGAAGGTACATTGGGACATCATCTTCAAATCACTCTTACAATCACTCTTACAAGCACTATTACAAATGTAATAAACTACTTCGTTAATTCCAACATATATTCCATAGAGAAAAAAATCATCACAAAATGCATTAGAGAGATATATTTGGATCACCCATCATCTTTAATAATTTATAAGTACCATAAAATACACAAAAAATACATAAAATATTTCATTTAAATCATAAAATCTCATAAATTATTCAACTTAACTTATATGTATAATCACTTCCAGGCTTCACCTAAAAATAAGGATAAAAATATTTTTTTAAAAACCATTTAAAAAATAATACAAAAGAATGGGAAATAGGATATTCTTATAAAAAACCATGAAAAATTATTTAGGAATATTTTTAAAAAATAATGGTCATGATGCTGAAAGATCTTTCTCATGTCACATAAGTTAAAATAATTATTCCTTTCATACTAAATTAAAAATTTCATAAATAACATGTTTTGAAAACATTTAAATTTATTATTTTAAAACCTTAGTAAAGAATGAAAATCATGGTTTAAAATGAATTCAAACATAAATTTTATCATATTAATAACATTCCTAAAATAATTTAAAAAACATGGGCATGGAGGAAAAAAATAAAGAATAACATTAAAACTTTTAAAATAAGGTTTTAAATAAAATCTGTTACCTTGAGTCTAACTTTCCACATACATAATTTAACTTATATGTAATATAATTATATTAATTTTATAATTACTTAATAAATTTTTTATGGTGTATTATCTTATTATTATTCCTTTTATTTCATTTATTACCATGCCTTATGTAGTTATTAAATCATTTAATTTCGTGACGAACATTTTGAAAATGTTTGATTCATAATCGCAAAACAAATTTAGTAAGTTGACCATGGTCATATGGGTAATTATTAAATAATATAATGAATATTAATAGTGAAATAATTATATTTTTTATATATTAAATATAATTTTATAGTCATTAATGAAAGGTAGGTATGAAAAATGAATCACATCACTTTATAGAGGTGATAATCCACACATATGCATGAGCATCATTATCATTTTTCAATAGATATAATGGTAAGAGGGTAAGTGATGTATTTTTTTAAAAATTCATAATTATTTCATTAATATCATATATATTCATTTAATCCATCAAAATTACCATATTTGTGAGGTAGTGATGAAAAAAACATATCTATTCACGGAGGTGGTAGTCCACACGTACCCATGAGTGATGTTTTCATTTCCCATTGGATGGAAAAAAAGATGAAAAGGGTTTTAATGTAATAATAATAAAATTTTAGAATATGTAATATACTTATTTTATTATTTTATCATGGTTAAATAATATTTTAATGAGGTATAAGAAGAAATAAACATGAAACACTTGGTCAAGAATTATACCTCTTCTTTGGAAAAGTTCCCTTTGGGTTACACCTTAAGACTTCTTAGGGTGGTGTTTTAGTGAAACCAGAACCTATATGATGTGGTTAAGGATTTTTTTATGTTATTTTTTTAGGTATTGGTCAAGATAAATGACTCAAAGTATTTTAATAAGAGAGAATAGGGGGTTCCCTTTTATAAGTGAGGGGGTGACACTCATATAATTTTTCAATGTTTTAAAATAATACAAAGTATTATTTAAGATAAATTGGCCCTAAATCTATCCAATTTAGAATATAAGATGAAAAGGTTCAAAATAATCTCATATAATAAGATTTAATATGATTTTTTTCACCTTATCACATAGTTTTAACATTAATTATCTCGTTTTACCCTTTACTATGGTGACAACTTTTCCCCATAGTTACTATTCATTATGAACAAAAATGAAATTGGATTCATTACTAAATTTTAAAATACTTTTTCAAAATATTAAATCCATTTTTAATGATTCAATTTGTATAATTGGATGAAATTAATTTCAATAAAAGCATGTAAAAGGAAATGAAAAATGGTTTTTTTGAAAAACATGTTTTTAAGCCAAAAAATGAATTTATACCAAAATAAAAAATATATTGATACTTATGGAATTAATTGAATTTTTTTTATTCAAATGGAAATAATTTTAATTTAAAAATAATCCAAATTAAAAATATTCTTTTTAAATACCTAAAAAAATGATAGTTTTTATAAAAATCGGTAGTTTTCACTATTCACCCAAAAAACTAATATTTTCAGAAAAATTCAAAATATTCACTGTAATATATATTTTTTCTAATTATATAAAAAAGTAATTAAATATTATTAAATGAAATTTCCAAAATTTATAAATTTAAATTTTAAATAAAACCATATAATACTTGTAAAACACTTTAGTTAGAAGAAAACTGTTTATTTTTCAGTTTGAAAAATCCTATAAAATTATTGCAATGAATGAAAATACATAAAATATAATCATGAATATTAATAAGATATGAAATTGATTTATTATTAATATTACTTGTGTTTTCACATTCTTCCCTCCTTAAAGAAATTACATCCTTGTAATTTTATTTATCATTTAAACAGGTAGGGATATTTTTCCCTTATAGCCTTTTTAAGTTCCCATATTGCTTCTTCCATTATAGGGTTTTTACATAAAACCTTAACCAAGTCAGTTAACTTATTCTATAACACCTTATATCCATGATATTGAATTCACAATTCCTTTTACTCATAAGAAATATTTTATTATAACTATACTACCATAGGGATCAAAAAGTGAGACGCAACATGTATATATTTTCTTAATAACAAAACATGAAAGACATCATGTACCTGAGAAAAACTCAAAGAAAAAGATACTCAATAATAAATTGATCCTAAATTTTTAAGAATTTTATATAGACCAATAAACCATACATTAATTTTTTTATCAAAAAACATAATACCTTTCCAAGGATATATTTTAAGAGAGACATGATCGTCAACCTCAAACAAAAGGTCTTTTCTCCTATTATCTATATAAATATTCTACATTCTCTGAGATGATCTCATGTGTTACAAAATTATATTTATCTTATCACCCATATATTTTTTCATTTATAGTCTTAATAAACTTATTTCATTGACTTTGTCCCAATATGATGGAGTTTGAAATTTCTTTACATATAATGACTTAAATGGTTCCATTTGTATATTTGAACAAAAACTATTATTATAAAAATATTCCAACAAAGAGGGTTGATGATCCTAAATTACCTAATAATTATATTTTTACTCGAACTATCCTTAAAATTGAGGATAAAAAGATATAATGAAATTTATTTCAGTAACCAATGACTTTTGAAGAACTTTCCAAAAAAAATATAAATATGGGATCATCGGAAGATAAAATAGAGATAGGGACTCAATGTAATATAGATATCTCTTTAAATAAATTCTACAAAGTTTATCCCAATACATTATATCTTTCATAGATAGAAAATTTGAAGATTTCGACAAATGACCAATAATAAACCAAATAGCATTATTACCTCAATATAAATTTGGTAATACCACCATGAAATCCATGGATATATTCTCCCATTTCTATTCAAGCAATGTAAAAGGATAAAGAATTAACTTTATTAATTGTCTCTTAGCTTTAACCTATTGAAAATTCAAACATTTTATTGTAAAATAATAATTTTTTTTCTTTATTACTTCCCACCAATAATATTCCCAAAGGTATCTATCCATATTCGTGCTACCATTATGAATAGAAAATAGAGAGTTATGAGCTTCACTCAACAATTCCTTCTTCAATTGGGGATCACTTGGCACACACAATCTCTTTCCAAAACTCATAACACCTTATTTTTTAATGTTAAATTCAGGAAACTTTCCCTTATTAACCAACTCTACTATTCCTTAAAAGCCTAAATATTCATTTTATACACGAATAATTTTAACAAGGATGATTACACTAATATCTGAACTAACACATCATAAGTTCTTGCATGTATAATTTATTGGACAACTTTATAAAATCATTAACCAAAGGATCATGTTCCAAATATATCATAGGCATTGACTTCCTTGTTTTTTTTACTTGAATGATAGTGAAATGTTCAATCATAATCATTTATTATTTCCTACCATCTTCTTTGCCTCATGGTCAAATCTTTTTGAGTGAATATATATTTTAAAATTTTGTGGGCAGTATATATTTCACATTTTATTGTATATAAAATATTTCTCCATATTTTTAAAGTGAAAACTACTATATATAATTATATATCATGTATAAGGTAATTTTTCTCATTTATTTTCAGTTATCATGATTCATATTTAATTACTCGATCATCTTGAATCAAGAAACAACCATGTCCCTTTAAAGAATCATCCCTATAGATAACAAACTCACCATTTTAAGATATCAAGGACAAAACTATAGAATTAACTAATCCCCTTTTCAATTTATGAAAATATTCATCACATTCCTCTGTCCTTATGAATTTAAATCCTTTTCGATCTAACTTAGTTAGTGGGCAAGATAACCGAGAAAAGTTTTCAAAAAACTATCAATAATAACCTGGAAATCCAAGAAAACTTCAAATATCAATGAAATATGTAGGTCTTAAACACTCCTCCACCACCATAGTTTTATAAGGATCAATAGTTATGCCATATATAGAGAAAATATGTCCAAGGAAAGAAATATTTTGTAACTAAAATTCACATTTACTAAATTTTACATTCAACTTATTTTATTTTAAATTCTGTAGAACAATCATTATATATTTTTCATTTCATTATAACTTTTAGAACAAAACATAATATTATTAATAAAAACAACCTAAAATTTATCAAAAAACTCCTGAAAAACATTATTCATAATATCCATAAATACAATGGGTGCACTTGTAATCCTGAAGGGCATAACCAAAATCTTATAATGCCCATACCTAGTACTAAATGACATATTTAGAATGTATTTCTCATTCAGTTTTAGGAAATGATATCTGGGCCTGAGATTAATATTTGAAAAATACTAATTTCACTAAAGTAAATCAAATAAGTCATTTATATGAGGCAAAAAATACTTATTATTGATAGTAATGTTATTGAGTACCCTATAATCAATGAAAATCCTCATTAAACCATCCTTATTTTTAAAAAAAAATAGAAGCACCCCAAGGTGAAGTGATAGGACAAATGAAACCCTTCTTAAACAAATCTTGTAGCTATTTTTTCAATTCCATTAACTATTATAGATATATTTGATAAGGGGTTTTAAAATTGTCTTAGAATTAGGTAATAAGTCAATAGTAAATTTAAACTCTTGATTAGGAATAAAACCATTATAATCATTAATAAATACATCCTCATATTCATTTTCAACTTGCACATTATTAGTCTAAATAACATCCCACTTTTTTATAATATGATCAAGAAAAATTTTCCTTCCATGTTTAATTAGTTTACCTACTTCTTGGTATGTTATCATAACTATGAACTCATTCATATATATAAATTCAAAATCACATTGAAAATTTAATATAAATACCTTATCCCTGTAATATATCTTATTATGATAAACTAAAAGCCAATCCATACCCAGAATAACATTAAACTCAATTATGGACAAGGAAATGGTATTTTTAGGAAAAATTATTCTCCATATGACCATATGAAGATTATTATAATTATTTGTTTTCTTAATACATTCACTAGGATTTTTTACTAAAAGTTATTTATCTATTTATTGAGGTAATATTTCTATTTTACCAACAAATTCTCCAAAAATAAAATAATATATAAACCTTGAATCAAACATGACTTTGGAATAATATGATTAAATAATTAACGTATCTATCACCACTTCATTTCATGGACCTAAATTTTATAACTAATTCACAAATGAATTTACCACACCTTTATACTTATGGTCTTGATGATTCCCATGACTCGTGATTTTTTTCATACATGAATCAACATAATGGCCTGTCTCATTGCATTTAAATCATCTCACTTCCTGCTTATCATATTTGGTCTGGACATTACCATGATTATTTTCTTATAAATAATGATCTAAATGTCCTAACATACCACATCTATAATACTTTCCAAATTTTATAAGTCACTCCCTTGGATTATTGTTACTACAATTATCATAAGAAGAAATTTTAGACCTCTTACCTTTATATTTCATCGATAAATACTTTCCCATTGCTCGCCACTTAGATCCCTCTTTACCTTTGTTATTGTAAAATTCAAAAAGACTCTATCTCAACCTTCTTAGCACTCTATAATTTTTTTTATATATTTTAAATTAATGAGAGTCCAAATCTCTTCACAAACTTTGTTTCAATATAGATTAAAACCTACCAATTTTAATATCATGGTCTAGAATGAAATTTGTTGCGTATCTAGGTAATATTGTAAAACTGGATTTATAACTAGGAACAAAGTCTTCCTCCTTCTCTTTAGTTCCAAAAATTAAATTTCCATCCTATATTTAAAAACCTTAGGAAAATACTTATCAAGGAAAATATATATAAATACTCACCACTCTATGATATTTTATCATCTTTCACCTTGATATTTTTCATTAGTCACTATCATTGACCAGATTCACCTTCAAAATGATAAATAGTAAGAATTACCTTTTAATGTTTAAAAAATAAAAAATTAGGAAAATATTTTTAAGATAATTGATCCATCCTTAGAGTACCACTGTATTTGAGGTTCCACCAAATTTCGTAGAGTGTTGTTTTAGGAAATGATCTAATATATACATGTTCCTCTATAGAGTGTTTGATAACTCTCTAAAATGGGTACCAAAATTAATAAAACATGTACATTGATTTAACACAACTATAAACTATTATATTCTAATTATAACTATTCCAGGTCACTAATTTGAAATGAAATTATCCTCCTAGTGTGTTTCCACTTAATTCACCCTATTTCCTCTATTGAAACCATTCTAAAACATACATATATTAGACAAAGAAACTTGTAAACCCTCAAAATTTTATTATAATAATATAATCTATAGATTAGAACACCTTAAATATCTTTTATTAACAATATCCTAACCTATAATTTTATATGAACCTTCCTATGATACGAACTATAACACCCCATAACTTAAAAGCCCATAATTATAGTATTTATAACAAGGGTTTGAATTTATTACATTTATAAGATAATTTTAGTTTATAGTTTTAGAGAATTAGAAAAAAATATTAAAAATTAAACCCTTATAAAAAAATCGACACTTTCACTCAATATCTATTTTTCCCACAAAAACAATAATCTTAAATCTTAACTCCTATTTCATTCAATCATCTCTTATTTAAATATGAATCTCTATAGTAGAATGATAGACCTTGATATAGTTCATACTTATATTTAGGACCTATTAAAAACATTTGAAAACTATGTATGAGAATAAAAATCATAGTAAGGGATACAAAAAGAAATAGTCTTATTAACCTATTTTAAAAATCATGAAACCTATAAGAAACTTTTCCCTTTTACATAGTTACTTTTGAGATCAAGTTATCATTTTCTTAATCATGAAATAATATTCGTTGCCTATATTTTTTCATAAAAAATTTCATAATAAATATTAAATTAAAAATCACAATCATTAGTTTTTCTATTATAACATGGGTATGCATGAAATCCTTTTTCTTAAAAACATAATTTTCACCCTTAAAAGGTGTGCATACTTACATTTAAATATAAACTTATTATCTAACCTTATGAAATAAAAAAATTCCATGAAAACTATTTTAAAAGTATATAATAGTAATTTAGAAAAATTGGGATATCATATTTACATCACCCTTACAATATCTTTTATAAATGGAATAACCTACTTGATTAATTCCAATATATTTTCCTCGGAGAATAAAATCATTACACAATGGATTAAAGAGCTATTTTGAGATCACCCATCATCACGAATAATTTAAAAGGAATATATCATACATAAAACACATAAAATATTTCATTTACATCATAAAATATCATAAATTATTCTATTTAACACACCTTCAGAATCACTTTTGGGCTTTACTTAAAAATAAGGATAAAAATCCTTTTTTAACTCTTTAAACAAAATTTCCAAAAATAATGGGAAATAGAATATTACTTTGAAAAAACATGAAAAATAGTTTAGTAATCTTAATAATCAATAATGATCATAGTGGTGGTAAATTCCTCTCATTTAATGTACATTAAAAAATTATTATTTTCACACTTTTGTAAAATGTCACAAATAACCCGTTTGGAAAATGATTACAAGTATTCTTTTAAATACTTTATAAAGAAATTAAAACAATTTTTAAAATTAATTTTAACATACATTTAATTATATTAAAATCATACCTAAAACATTTAAAATAACATGGATATGGAGGGACAAGATAAGAAAAAATGTTAAAACATTTTAAATAAGGATTTAAAGAAAAATCTCTTACCTTGAATCTGACTCACCACGTACCTACTTTAGATCTAATACAATAAACTTATATCAATTTAATATTTTATTAAGATCCATTTTAATGTGTATTATATTATTATTATCCCTTTTATTTCATTTATTATTATACCTTATATAGTTATTAAATCAGTTAAGTTCTTGTTGAACGTTTTGAGGATGTCCGGTTCATAATTCTAAAACAACTTCGATAGGTTGACCATGGTCTAAGGGGTCATTATTAAATAATATATATAATATTAATCATGAAATAATTATTATTTTTATACATTAAATACAATTATATGACCATTCATGAAATATGGGAAAGAAAAATGAATCACATTATTTCGTGTTGGTGATAATCCATATGCACACACGAGCAACATTATCATTTTACAATAGATGGAAGAGTAAGATATTAAGTAATATATTATCTTTAAAAAATCATAAATATATCAAAAATATAATATATATTCATTAAATTCATAATAATAACTATCCTTGTGAGGTGGTGATAAAAAACAAAACAAATTACTGCATGGAGGTGGTAGTCTACACGTATACACAAGCGATGTTTTCATTTCCCATAAAATAGAAAAGGAGATGAAAAAGGGTTGTAAAATAGTTTTAATAATTTTTTAAGTATATGGAATATAATTATGTCATTATTTCATCATAGTTAAATAATATTTTAAGGAGGTAGAAGAAAAAAATAAACATGAAACACTCGTTAAAGAATTATACCCCTTCTTTGAAAAACCTCCCTTGGCTTACACCTTAAGCCTTATTAGGTGGGTTTTTAGTGAAAATGGGACCTCTAGAACATGTGGATGTATGTTTTTCAGTTAATTTTGTAGGTATTTGTTGATATAAATGTCTCAAAGTATGTTAATAAGAAAGGATAGGGGATTCCCTTTTATAAGTGAGGGGAGTGACACTTGTAATTTTTCAAAGTTTTAAAATAATATAAAGTATTATTAATGGGAAAGCACCCCTAAATATATATCATTTTCAAGATAATATGATAATATTCTAAATAATATAATCAAATAATATCTAATATTATATTTTTTTGACCTTATCACTTAGTTTTAACCTTAATTAACTCGTTTTACCATTTACTACGGTGAAAACTTTTCAACATGGTTACTATTCACTATAACCAAAAATGAAATTAAACTAAATGATAAATATGAACCTCCTGATTGAAAATTTAAAATCTATTTTTAAAATTTAATTTTTTTAAGTGATAGAAATAAATTTTAATATAATCTTGTAATACACATTGAAAAATACTTTTTTCAAAAAACACGTTTTTAAGACTAAAAATGAATTAATACCAATATAAAAAATAATGTTTATTACTATGGAATTATTTGAATTATTTATAGTCAAATGATATTAATTTTAATTTAAAACTTATAAAAATTATTATATTACTTTTTAAATACTTAAAAAGAAATGAAATTTTTTATAAAAATCAATAATTTTCACTATTCACCCAAAAATCAATCATTACTGAAAAATCCCAAAAATCAACCCTAATATATATTTGATGTGATGTTATAAAAAATAAATTATGTTCTATACAATTAAATTTATTTAATTTTGAGATTAAATTTTAAGTAAAACTATATAATTCATGGAAAATACTTTAGTCAGAATAAAACTATCTCTTTTTCGGTTTAAAAAACCATTTAAAATTATTATAATGAATGTGAATCCATAAAATCTAATCATGAATACTAATAAGTCTTGAAATTTATTTGTTATTAATATTACCTAGGTTGTCATATTTTTACTCTTTATTAATTTTATTTATCATTTAAAATGGTTGGGATATTTTTCCCTCAAGGCCTTTTTAGGTACCCTTGGTGCTTCTTCCTTCATATGTTTTTCCCATAAAAGCATAACCAGGCGAGTTACCTTATTCCATAACACCTTTTATATGTAATATAGAATTTTCACCAGATTTTCCACATAATAAATATTCTCTTGCAACTATACCACCTTAGGCCTCAAATGAGATGCATCAGGTATATATTTCCATAACAATGAAATATGAAACACATTATGTACCTAAGATAAACTCTGAGGGAAGGATAATCAATAAGAAACTCATCCCACATATTATATAATTTCATATAGATCAATAAACCATGGGATTAATTTTTCCCTTTTTACCAAATAACATAACGCCTTTCCAAGGATATATTTTAAGAAATATATGATCACTTACTTCAAATGAAAGGTCTTTCCTCCTATTATCAACATAAAACTTCTATTGTATCGAGCTTCCCTCATGTTCTATTGAATCATATTTACCTTCTCAACCATTTATTATACTAGTTTTTTTCCCAACAACTTTCTTTCAAAAAATTCATCCCAACATATTAAACCCCAACACCTCTTTCTATATAATTCCTAAAAAGGGTCCATATTTATACTAGAATGAAAACTATTATTATACAAAGATTCCAACAAAGAGAGATGAAAATCCCAACCCCCTTGATATCCCAATGAGAAATCCTGAATCATATCCCCCAATTTGTGAATTTTTAACTCTTACTATCTATCATATTAAGTATAAAAATATATAACAAAATTTTCATTATAATAGGGTTGTCTCCTCTAAGTTAGATAGAACCTTCACAAATTTCACTGCTTTAGACAAATGGGACACTATATCTATCACAAACCTTCATATGATGCACTATGAACACCATCCCATTCTAGTCAATGTATCCATTAAAAATAATAAACCCTCACCACCTTTAAAGTTTAACAATGTGTGGTTTTCTAATGTTGATTGAACTGCTATCATAAAATATTTCTAGTCTTCTATGTCTCACTACAATGATTCATTTTCTTGTACTGTCAAGTTAAAACACCTCAAATAGACTCTCAAAGGTCGGTTAAATTATAAAGTCAAGAAAATTAACAATGACATTCTTCTTATTGGGGATGATCTCAATAAACTTAAACTTAGTAACACTAGTTCTGATTTCAACTTTGATCTGACTCAGGAAATAAACCTTTCGGTAAAACTCAACTCTTTTATCGCCCTTAAAGAGAAAATGATGAAACAAACATTTAAAATTAAATGGTTATTAGATGGTGACAGAAATACTAAGTTCTAAAATTCTCTTAAAATATTCAGGAAATCTTGAAGACCACTAACTTTTTTACAATACAAGGAAAATATTTTAGACAATGAAGATGATATTTCTAATCATATCGTCTCTTACTTTGAATCAATATTTAATAGTCTTGATAACAACAAAGACCTCTTACTTGAGGTTATTATGATGGTGGTCAATGAGGAGGATAACAGTTTCCTTCTAGACACTCCTCTTGATCATGAAATTAAAGACATTGTATTTAGTTTTAATCCTGATAGTGCTCTGGATCCTAACGGTTTTAATAATGGTTTCTTTCAACATTATTGGGATGTTATTCAATTTGATGTTTATAAGCTTATTAAATATTTCTTCTCCAATGTTGTCCTTACTCATGCTATAAATTCTCAATTTCTTTCCTTTATTCCTAAATTGGGAAATGCTTCTAAGATCCATTTGTTTAGGCCCATTTCTCTCATTAACACCCTTTAAAAAATCATCACTAAAATCATTGATAATAGACTTTCAACCATCATGGAAAATTTTTTCTCCTGGAACCAATTTGGATTTATTAAGGATAGATCCATAAAATACTATATTTTTCTTGACTTTTAGTGTGTCAACACTTTAAACAAAGCTAATATAGGAGGTGATATTTATATTAAACGTGACATTAAAAAATCCTTTGATACCATGGATTGGAGTTTTATCTTCAAGGTTATTCATGGTTTTGGTATTAGTGACTCCTTTATCACTGTAATTAGAACCCTTTTCAACTAAACCTCTATTTCTATTCTGTTAATTGGCTCTCCCAAGGGATATTTTAAATGCACTAGAGTTGTTAGGCAAGGTGACCCCCTCTCTGTTATTATAATCTCTATTGTGAAGGACTATCTTAGTCTTCTGCTCACTCGTCTTGTGGAACAGACCAAACTTAAGCCCATTTATGATTCTAGGAATGTGAATGCTCCCACTAACCTATTATATGATGATGATATCATCCTTTTATTACAAGGTGATAAAATAAATATTTGAAACCTCAAAAATGCTCCCTCTCAATATAAAGAGGTTTCTAGTCAAACCATTAGTTGGAACAAATCCTGTATCTTCTTTGGATAAAAATTTTCTCCTAGTAGGAAATGTAACATTATCTGTGAATTAGGCCTAAAATAAGGCTCTTTTTCTTTTACTATTATTGGTGTTCCCATTTTCAGGGCAGACCCAAGTCTTGTAACTTTTCTAAAATAGTTTTCCAAGTTCTTAATTAGCTATCTTCTTGGAAAGGTAAATCTCTCTCTATGGAAGGTAGAATATTCCTAGTCAAATATACTATTGTTTCTAAGATGGTTTACTCCATGATGGTCTATAAATGGCCTGTTGGTCTTTTCAAAAAAATGAATATCTCAATCAAAAAATTTATTTGGACAAGTGTCACTTTGGAAAGAAATCTTATGACCATCCCTTGGTTGGCTTATTGCAAACCTATTGGAAAGGGTGTTATTGGAAAAAATGTCTTAACTAATTTAATGAGTCCCTTCAAGATAGACTCACTTGGAACCTTCTTTATAATAATTCTGATTCTATTGGTTTTCTCAAAAATATATTTATTAGAAAACATAAGTAAGGAAATTTGAATTTCCTCAACTCTTCTATCTGGCCTTCTATTAAGCAATATTTTTCCAGTATTATGAATAATTCTATATGGATGGTTTCCTACATGAATTTCTGGATAGATAATTGCACTGACACACCCTTAATATCTATGATTCCTCTAAATAAAACCCCCGAGAATACCAACTATTCAATTAGAGATTTGCTAAATTCTCAAAATGAACATCTCCTTGAAACCATTATGCATGATATTGAAAACCACCCTTTCTCAAACAATGACATCTTGTTAATTTGGGAGCCTACTCACAATGGTATGTTTAACTCAAAATAATTTTATAATCATTATTTTTGTAATTATAAAATTAATTTTGGTGGGTTAAAATATTTTAACAAATCTTGGATAAAGACTTAAAGATTCACTCTTATTCTATTCCATTTTCATAATTGAGTTCCCATAGATAGGTGCCTTCAATCGTTTATAATTCAACTTTTCTCTAAATGTAGAATCTACCACCAACACAAAGAAGAATCTAATCATATATTTCTTTCTTGTGAAACTGCTTTTTATATTTGGAAATATATTTTTGACATATTTGACTACATATGGTTGATTCTTGACTCAGTCAACTCTCAACTAAAGAGATATGCAGAAATCGAAAGTTCTCAACAAATTAAGAACCTTTTCATTACTTATATTGCTGAACTCCATCATGTGATCTGGTATAATATAAATCCTATTATTCATAACAATTACTCATTCATACATAATGAAGGTCAAATGTGTATCCTTATTTCCATACGTGAAGTTACATCGATGCAAAAGGGCCATTACACAACACTGTTGATGACTTTGGAATTTTGTGATGTATCCAGATTGATGGAAATTTTTTTCAACCTCTTTGAACTTTTGAAGTGTTCTGGAGATATCATTTTATTGGCTGGATTAATGTAAATATGGATGGTGCCTCTAAAGGAAATACAGGTCCTGTGGGTTGTGGCGCCATCTTCAGGAATCTCCTTGGTCAGATCCTTGGATGATTTTTTGGTATCTGCGGCATTGCCTCTTCTCTGGAGGCCGAAATGATGAGTATGATACATGATATTACTTTCTCCAAGCTCTATGGTTAGAACAATATTTGGATTCAATGTGATTCGACTACCATTGTGAAAGGGATTTGGAATGGTGTGATACATCTTGCGTGGCCGATTACTACCCGTTGGGTGGATTTCAGTCATTCACTTCTTGACATCAATTACATTATCCCTGATGTTTATCGTGAAGAAAATATGGTTTTAGATGGGATTGATAATAAGGGAGTAAATAAATACATTACCTGGCTTGATGATCTACCCACTGATCTTCTACCTATTCATGATAAGGATTGTAACATGATAACATCTTTTAGACTCTTGTAACCACTTAGTTTTTTTAATATTTATGCCTTGTTATTTTTGGCCAAAAAAATTACCAAAATTTAATTAAGTACCCAATGATTTTTTAATTCATTTAAAAATTTTTTATATAAATTTAGGGTTACGATAAGATACAATAGATTAAGGGACTCTATATAATATGATAATCTCTTTAAGATAAACTATAGTAATTTTATCTAAAGATATAAAATCTTGAATAGGTAGAGAATTCATAGATTTAGTAAAATTATCAATAATAACCCAAATTTAATTATTATCTTGAGATATATTTGGTAATACTAGCATGAAATCCATAGATATATTCTCCCATTTCTATTCAGGAACTTAGAAAAGTTGAAGAATCCCCTTTGTTAGTTATCCCTCATATTTAACCTATTGACAAGTCAAACATTTCAGGGTAAAACTAGTAATATTATTATTGATTAATTTACCCCAATAATATTTCTAAAGGTTCAAGTACACCTTGGTGCTACCAGGATAAACATAAAATATAGAGTTATGTTCTTCACCCAACATTTACTTCTTCAATTAGCGTCATAAAAAAACTCATAAAAACTTCTTTTTCAATGTTAAATTTAGGAAACTTACCCTTCTTCACATACTCTAATCTTTCTTGAAAACCTCAATCTTCCATTTGAGCATACTTAATTATATCTGATAAGGATGAACACACTAATACCTAAACCAAAAGATCATGAGTTATTATATGTAAAATTTATAGGCTAACATTAATTAAATCATTAACCAAAGAATCATGTTCCAGATGTTTCATATCAAATGATGCATTATCTTTTCGGCTTAAGGCATCTACTACCATGTTTTCTTTACCTGAATGATAGTGAATTGTGAAACCATAATTCTTTATTAGTTCCAACCATATTATCTACCTCATGTTAAACTCTATTTTATTAAATATATGCTTTAAAATTTTATGGTTAGTTTATATTTCTCATTTTACCCCATATAAAATATGTCTCTATATTTTTAAAGAAAAAACTACAATTGGTAGTTCAAAATCATGTATAGAGTAACTTTTTTCATGGATTTTAAATTTTCATAATGAATATGCAATTAACTAATCATATTGCATTAAGACACAACCAATTCTTATTGAATAAGTTTCGTTATAGATAAAAAACCCACCATTCCTAGATGAAAAAACTAAGACTATATCATTAACCAATCTTCTTCTAATTTCTTAAAATATCAATCACATTCCTTTATCAAGATGAATTTAACTCTTTTTAGAGTTTACTTAGTGGTTTAGATTACTAAGAAAAGTTTTTAACAAACCATTAGAAGTAACCTGCTAATCCAAGAAAACTTTTGAATCTTAGTGACATTTGTAAGTCTTGGACACTCTTTCAACACCTTAGATTTTGAAGGATCAATAGTAATGCCATCTTTAGGGATAATATTTCAAATGAAAGAAATATGTTGTAACCAAAAATCACATTTAATTAATTTTATATACAACATATTTTCTTTTTAAAACTATAAAAAAACTATTATATGTTTCTCATATTCCTCATACATTTTATAATACACTATAATTTCATCAATAAAAACAACCACAAATTTATAAAAAAACTCATGAAAAAAATTATTCATAACATCCATGAATACATTGGGTACAATATCCAACCCAAAGGAAATAACCAAAAACACATAATTATCATACATAGTATAAAATTACATCTTTGGAATGTCTTCATCCTTCACATTTAGTTGATGATATCTGGACTTGATATCAATATTTGAAAAAAACTACACACCCTGAAGCTGATCAAACAATTAATCTATATGAGGTAACATATACTTATTCTTAATAGTAATGTTATTAAGTGCTCTATAAAAAATTAATATACTAATTAAACCATCCTTATTTTTAATAAATAAAATAGGAGAACTCTAAGGTGAAGTGCTAGGATAAATGAAACCCTTTTCAAGAAACTCCTGTAACAGCCTTTTCAATTCCAATAATTATAATAAATCCATTCATTAAGGGTGTTTTGAAATTGGTTTAGTATCAGTCACCAAGTCAATAATATATTTATCCTCCAGATGAGGAATAACACTAAAAATCAGTAGAAAATACAACCATATATTCATTTACTACTGGAACATCACTAATCTGAAAAAAAATCATACTTTTCAAAAATACGAGCAAGATAATTTTTTTTCCATATTTAATTAGTTTCCCAGTTTCTTGATATGTTATCATAGTTATAAACTCATTATTATATATAGATTCAAACTCATATTGAAAATTGAATATAAACTCATTATCTATGCAATCAATCTTATCATGATAAACTAAAAGCCAATCTATACATAGAATAACATCAAACTCAACTATGAGTAATAAAACAAGATTTTCAGGAAAAATATTTCCATAGATAATCATAATAATATTCCTATAAGTATTTTTTTCCTTAATAAATCTGCCATGAGTTTTTACTAAAAGTTAAATATCTATTTATTGAGGTAATATTTCCATTTAACCATCAAATTAAATAGAAATAAAAAAATATGTAGGCCCTAAATCAAACTAGACTTTATCATAATATGATTGAAGAAGTAATGTACCTATTGTCACATCATTTTATGGTCCTATATTTTCTAAGGTAGTCTCAAATGAATTTTCCACTCCCTTGTTTTTTCAGTATTGACGACTGCTATAATTCATTATTTTCTCTATACATGCATCAACATAATGGCTCATCTCATTTCATTTAAAAAATATCATTGTCTGCTTATCATATTTGGTCTGATCATTACCATGATTATTTTATTTTCAATCATGATCCAAATTTATAGGTATACCCCATTGATAACACTTTCTTGATTTCATAAGACACTCTCCAAGATTCTTCTTACCAAAATTATCATAAGAGTAAAATTTAAGCATCTTACCACCATATTTCTTGAATGGCTACTTTCCCATTTATTTAAACATGGATCAATCCTTATCTTTATTGTTGTAAAATTAAATAAACTCTATCTCGACCTTCTCAGCACTCTATGCAATATTCTCATTGCTTTTAAATTGATGAGAAAAAAAATCTCTTCACAAAATTTCTTTCAATCCTGAGTAAAACCTTTCAATTTTATTATCATGATCTAGAATAAAATTTGGTGGATACCTAACAAATCTACTGAAATTGGATTTATAGGTTGAAAAAGAGTCCTCCTCCTTTTTCTATAGTTTAAAATTTTCTTTTCCATCCTATGTTGAAAAACCTTTAAAAAATACTTCTCAAAGAAAATATCTTTAAATACTAACCACTTAATGGAATCAATCTCATCTTTATACTTGGTATTTTAAATCAGATACCATCACTAATCAGATTACCCTTCAAAATGATAAATAGAAATAATTAACTTTTGATGTTCAGAATAACCGAAAACCTTGAATATATTTTCTAGAGCATTTATCCATCCTTAGAATACCACCATAATTGAGGTTCCACTAAATTTAAAAGGGTGTTATTTTATAAAATGCTCCACTATAGCCATGTTCCTTTATAGAGAGTTTGGTCGCTCCTTGGAGAAAGTACCACTATTAATAGATTATTCCAAAGATATAACACAATTAAAAAATGTTTTTTTTTCAATTTCTAGCATTCCAAGTTTGTGATTTAGATAGAAATTATCCCCCAAGTTCCTTTCCAATCTATTCACCTTATTGCCTCTATAGAAAACCCTTTGAAAATAATCATAGATTAAATAAACCAACGTAGAAACTCTAAAGGTTTTTTCATGGTAATATAATATATATATTAAAATCTATTAATTATATTTTCTTAATAACATGTTAAACTCTACAGTTATCAAAACCTTAATCTAATACCAACCATAAAGACCTGTAACTTTGACAACCCATAATTATAAGTTTTATAATAAGGATTTTACTTTATTATATTTGAAGGATATTTTTAGTATAGAGTTTTATAAAATTAGGAATTACGGTTACATATCAAAACCTTACAAAACAAAGTAGACACTTCCACTAAATATCCATTAGTTTCACAAAAACCTGATTCTTGAATTTAAACTTCTATTTTATTCAAAACTCAGTTGTTTCTTTAAATATGAATCCCAAGAGCAGAAAGATAAAATATTTTATAGTTCCTAATCTTCCTTAGTCCCTATAAAAAACATTTGAAAATTCATGATGATCACAAAAATATCAGTAAGGAATATATAAAAAAAATAAACTCATTAGTCCATTTTAAATATCATGAAATCCCATAAGAAAAATTTCCCCGTATTACATAATACAATTTGAGCTCAAATATTCATTTTATTACTCATGAAATACCTTTAATTTCCTAAATATTTTCATAAAACATCTGATAATCAATCTTAAAGTTAAAATCACAATCACGAGGGTTTCTTGTAAAACATGGGTACTCATGAAAATAATTTCTTAAAAATTATTATTTTCACACTTAAATGGGGCATAAAATTTCTTTTAAACATAGGCTTATCAACCTAATTTATGAAATCAAAATACTTCCGTGAAAAATAATTTGAAATAATAGTATAGTCATGTAGGTACATTAGGATATCATCTTCAAATCACTATTTTAATTACTCTTATATGTAATATTACAAATGGAATTACCTATTCGGTTAATTACAACATATATTCCCCAGAGAAAAAAATCATTACTCATTGAATTAGAGAGCTATATCAGGATCAACCATTATAATGAAAAATTTATAAGGACCATAACGTACATAAAACCCTTAAAACATATCAATTACATCATAAAATCTCATAAATTAGTCAGTTTGACACATGAAGAATCTATTTTGGGCTTAGTGTAAAAATAAGGATAAAATTCCATTTTTTGAAAACTCTTTAAAAATTTTTTTCTAGAAGATTGATAGATAAGGAACAAGAGGATAACAAAAAATAATATATTCAATGATCCATCACATTCTAATGAATTGTTATATAGGATGTGGTGGGCCTCATCAAAGGGTCCAAGAGTTGTCCAAATTTTATCAATCATCGATAAATAAATAAATTCAATCTTATTTAAGTAAAAATTAATTAGGTTGTATTTATTTATTAAAATTATTTACAAGTGTTTAAGTAAATTTGAGTAATGATATTATATAAACGAATATTATTTTAATATTTTAGGTTCGTTTAATATTATTGGGAATTACGATTCAAGTTAATGACTCTAGTTTATAATTCAATATATTTAACATATATATTTCAGATATGTGATAAAATATAAAAAATATTTATGACATACTTTGTTTGTTATAATTATTTATTTATTACTAATTTAGTGGATTTTAAATATATGGGGGTTGGAAAAACCTAACCGGATATTTGAACTTCTACTATATAAGTGGATAAAATCTCATTCCAATGTATTATTCAATCATTCAGAATTGAGATATTCTCTCACATCCTGATTTATAGAGATAGAAATACTCCAATTGAGCATTCAATCCAAGATCGCTTTTGTGGATCGAAGGCAGGGGATCGTGGTGATCATCATGGCATTGAAGAGATCATCAAAGTTCTATGCTAGCACCCAAAATACTATGAATGGAATATGCATAGATTAAAGAATCACTTGTTGATGACCTTGAGGGGTTATAAATTGGATCCTTTGAGAAATGGTCACTGATGAGTAGCGACAGATGTGTGCTCTTCAAATTGGAATAAGTTACTTGATCTTTTTATTTTCGGCCCTCCAATTAACCCATGTGAGATCCTCAGACCGTATCGAGGCTTGGATCAGCAGATATGATAAGTTTCATCACTCTGATGATAAAAAATTTAAAATACCCGGGCCACCAGCTTCCGCTATGTTCTTTGGTACCTTCAATTGGTATCAAAGTGATTGAGTGTATTTTTTTGAGTTGAGAAAAAAATATTTTGCATTAAATTTAAGTAGAGGGTTTGAAATTAGTCCCAATGGAACAAAGCACATTTTAATTTGATTTCAAAAGGTCAAGTTATAGCCTTATGAAATAATTTATAAATTAAAAGTGTTGTTTTTAGATATTAAAATATGAAGAATTTATTTTTATATGTGTTAATTTTTATTTGTTTAGATTTATCTATGATATTTCCAATCATCATGAAAATTTAGTGAGGTTCTGGCCGGACACTGATCATTGAAATAGTATATCCGACCAAGATTTTTTCCACTGGGAAAAATTAAAATATTTATTTATTTTTATGATCGTTTAGATTTGTTTTCAACATACCAAAAAAGAAAATAAAAAAATAAAGGTTGTGGTATTTATGGGTTGAGTAAATTGCACGGGTCAAGAAAAACAAAAAGGGAACCCATTTTCTTAATCCTGTTGATATTCTTTTGAAAAAAAAATAAAAAAAAATAAAAAAATAAAAAAAATGGTGTGGGGATGAGTACTTGACCCAGAGGGAATGAAAATAGAAAAAACAAGAAAGGATTATCGAAGAAGCCTTATTTTCCATAACAGGTACCCCTCCTTGCCAATAACCACTACCGATGAGACTTCCCTCAGTGGTCGCCCTCTCCCTAGACATTGGACCCCTCTGCCGGGAATTGGATCCGTAGTAGGAGGCCACCTCCTCCCTCCCATGGCTACCCGTCATGGCATAATCATCCTATTACGAATCCCCACCTCTCAAGATAGGAGTCTTAGTCACCCCTCACCCTTTATTACCCATCTTGACTCTGTTTTGAACACTATGACGTTCCATGATGTACACCACCAACTAGGCCCAATCGGTCGGTTTACCCTCCTTTGGCCAATTCCAGTGGGCGTGAATCCTTTATAATAAGTTAATCCCTTTCCACTGGTTCCATTGGTCCCATTGGACCTCAGTCACCCTAAAATAGGATTGAGTGGGATTTCCTAACTCAGAATAGATCTGGGTGAACCTGCCCAGCCCAGAATACCCCTGTACGGTGTCTACACGACCCAAAATGTGAATTCAGAGGGTCGTCCTGGCCCGCAATGGGCCTGAGAATGGTTTTCAGGGCTGAGGTTAAATTAATATAATCAAAACATAATTAATTTAATAAATTTAATTTTCATTTTAAATTGAATTAATTAAAATTAATTTTTTGTTTGAAAATAATAATATTTTATTTGAATATATATAATCCATTTAAATTATTTAAATACCCTTGTACTAAAATTATAGAAATTTAATTTGTAATTATGAAATGATTGATCTTGAGCATAGACTGACCAATGTATATATAAAATTTTATCTATTTAATTATTCATTTTAATTGCATTTGATGCATGCAATTCATTAAAGGAAGGTTTGTGCACCACCAGTTGTTCAAGTTTACTATGTTTGAGGACATTCATTTCCATGAGTTCTGTTTTGTTATGTATTATGTATTCTTGATACCCCCTCACCATCATGCGAGTATGTATATCTTATGATGAAGACTGAGTAATATATAGACCATGCTGAAACGATATGGTATTCTTGATGAGACAATAGCACATTGGGTCGGGGTTCGAGCTACAATATGAGTCAAGACCCGACTAAGGTATTATACCCCCTAGGTAATGATTGGTCCATTGGGTTTAAATGGATCAACCAATAATAGATGCTCAAGATCAGTGGAATATTATATTTAATTTATTCATTGTTTATTATTTTTTTGAATCTGCAAGTTTACTCAATCACATAAAATAATAAACATAAAAAATTTATAGATTAAATCAATTTATGATGCGATGAATATTTTTCTATTTATTACATAGTCTATTATGATTGAGATCACAAAGAACATGTATATAAAATAAAAAATGATATCATAATTCGATAAATAATATTAAAAACCCTCATGGAAATATTAAGCTACAAATGCCTTACATCATTTGAATTTGAACACAACTAGGTGTTCTGGGTGCTCGGTCAGCTATAGTTGAGTGTTCCTCCTATTACCGAGGAGTTCTTATGTGAATAATGGGTTGACTTAATTGAAGTTGGAAGAAAATGAGTAACTATATCAAGCTTGATGAAACTTTAGAGCCGAGAATTTAGTAAATCATATTTATGATTTTAGAAGATGAGACTTCACTCAACAGATCAAGAAACCATGAGTTAATATGGTTGGCCAATAAAATTCCCACCTTGATCTCTCTGAGAAGTGGCATAGCCATAGATTGTAGACTTTGATGTGAGGTTCAAGGATCCTTTCCACTAGAATAATCAAGTGATAAAGTATTCTAATTTTAGTATAGGTAGTTACTAGAGTACGAAAAAATAATGGGAGCCATTTAATGATTTAATTAATTGATCAATAAGGTCTAAATCAGTAATCAAGATAAAAATTACTAATATGATAGATTTTGTTTTTATAGAAAATAGAAAGTAATGCCATAAGTAAACTATAATAATCATGGAAAAAGTAAATGTACAAACTTGAATGACTTTCCAAATAGTAGTATAGGCACTTGTGCACAATACTATGATATCAAAAATTCAAGGTGTTGGAGTCCCCAATACTTGTTAAGCCAACTCCTGAAGTAAGGGTGTCAAAATGCTTATTGGAGACTCATGTAATATGCATATGATGGTTATGTCATAATGATGTCATCAATGTATGATGTGATTTTTGGATACAACATCAGGTCATGGATGATTTCATATGTTGTTTCATCTCCAAGAAGTTTTCGAGGATAAAGAGAAGCACATATATGAATAGGTGATGATTACATTGAATCTGTGTAAATTGAAAGGAATCTCATTCCAAATTTATTTTCAACCATATTCTCTAGTTTATTTTAATATTATAAAATGAATGGTATGGATAAAAAACTTCGATAACTTTTGGGTAAGGTTATCCAAACAATGAGAACTTTAAGGAAAGATTAATCTATAGTCCTTACAGTGAACAAGTTGAAAGAAAAAGGTGAAATGGCCAATGAAAAGCATGACATAAAAGGAATCGTTGCAAATTTCTTTAAATAAAGAGGTATTAAATAGAAGGTGATTTTATTTTCATATCATAAAATAAATCCATGGAAGTTTAAATGTAATGAATTGAATTGAATAAGAAAGTAATCGCTTCTTTTTCAGTGCATATTCATCAATTGAAATAAATATTTCTGTTATACTTATTGGTTATTAAATACAATATGACATTCACATATATTAACTTTAATATGGAAACTAGGTAATTGTAGAAACATTACTAGAAGTAAGGTGTGTTCTCCTAGTGGATAAAAAAGGGTGGTTCCTAAGTCATTAATGAGAAGCACAAAACTTATAGTTCACAAGGTTAATTATTTTAGTAGAACTTTTATTGAGTATAAAAAAAATTTATCTAATGTTTCGTTTGGAAACAGGGATACATTATTCTGGTTTCAGAAGTAATGTTGTTTGTGGTGTCAAACACTCAAGTGATAGTTCAGTGATACATGAATCATAGGAAACACATGAAGAATATAAAATGTAAGACTTATATACCCAAGTATGAAAGTATAAAAGTTTATCAAGAAAAACTAAGTAGTTATCATGCATAACCCCTTTATGGTTTTATACTCTTTCAAGTTAATGACTTTAGGTATTATCGGAACACTTATATACTTAGTTTTGAAAAAATAAACCTTTAGAAATAAAGGTAATCCACAAAGCTTCTAGAAATAGTTCACCAAGAGAGTGAGAACTATTCCAAGGGTAATCTAGTGGTATATTTATACTTCATTAAATTCATTTAAATTCTTATAGAATGTGAACTGAAGTTTGATATATTCATTTTCATAAGATATGAAATGCTTAGGGTTGGTCAGTTGAAGAATATATTGACCAAGCATTCATCGATCAATATAATGTAATGTGGATAAATACATAGTCAAACATGACCTTATTTATATCAGGGATACAATTCTAATAAGTAGGATCGATGATAATTATTACACGTTAACACTTATTGAAAAAATGTAGCCTGGATTAATTCCTAAATGAACATTTCCTTATACACATCAGAGACATGATGTTAGAAAAAAGAGTATCAATAGTGAGACTAATAATCATTTTATAAAAATCAATTATATTTCAAGATTTGCTTTGAAAATAACGGTGTTATACCACAAACATATGACAACTATAATGAAAAATTTATATCATAAGAATTGTATTATGATGGAAACACATTTTCATAATAACATGTGTTTAAATGAAAACAATTTGTTAGGATATCAATAAAATTCCATTAATCAAAACACATTGTATATCTAAAGTAATTATCTAAAAAGATTCTTATTATATTACATAAATACCTATGATATAAAATCTATAGGTAAGTGATATACTAAATTTGTATAAAAGGTTTCACATCTCTACTTGAGATAGTGAGAGAAATATTAACATGGATTTAGTCAATTGAAAAGATGCACAAATAGCTGGAATAGGAATGAATTCCAAAAGAGATGTGGAAACGTGAATGTTCTAGAGACACATACTTTTTAGGAACAATAAAACCATTATAATGGTTTTATATTTACCATGGATGGTGATACATTTTTCATTAATAATAATTAATCCTAAAATTAATTAGTATATCTAAATTAATTAAAATTGAAAAGATCAATTAAAATTCAATAATCAATTCCATGTATCAAAGTACAGGGGGATTATTAGTTTGAATACTGTTAGGCCCATGTTTTGTTTAGGTTGTATTTTTTGTTAATAGATCAATATGTTGATTATTTAAAATAAATAAATTATTTTGAGAAGATGATGGATGGAGATCCGGATCTAAGAAAGTTATCAATCAGATCGAAATGAGAATCAGATCCAGTTTATCTGCATGAGAATCAGATCCGTCACATCTTCGTGATTCAATATAATGGATCATATTGGGATTTTTATAAAAATATGTTGATAAAAATTAATAAGCTATTAGAGGAGGTTTTTGGAGGTTTTAAGATGTTTGTTGTATTTTTTTGTCCATGAAATGTCAAAGGAAAGGAATCACCTCACTTTATACAACTTGGTGATCAAATTCAAAATTCGTATTTAGGAATTATGATTCAAAAATCATATACAGATATTATGTCTCAAATATCATATTTTGGAATTATAACTCAAAATCAAATTCAGTAATTATGACTCAAAAATCAAATTTATATTTTCAAACTCAAAAATCATATTTAGGAATTTTGACTCAAAAATCATATTCAGGAATTATAACTCAAAAATCGTATTCAGAAATTTAGATTCACAGTGATTAGGAATGTCTATCATGTTTAGAAGAAGTTTACTAGAAGGAAATGTTCATTAGGTACACCTTGGGTATGGTATGAAAGGAATGGGAAGATATAATACTTTAAATTACAAATCTAATGATTCTTTGCTGTCTTTTATTTCTCACAAATCTTAAGTAAGTTGGAAAAATTGTGATGCAGTCTTGATGAAGGAAAGGAAGAGTTAGGATACTGTAAATAGTATTCAAACATGGTTGGTTTGTTTGGAAATAAAGAAAGTTTCTAGAGTAATGGGAATTTCTAATACATTCCATTGTAATTAATATGATTCTAAAGATGATCCTCAACGTATTCAAAATTCATGAAGGAAGTCATGCTTATAAGCTGATGTTTTTAAAAGAAGCAAGTTTTTGAAGTTGAAGTTTTTTTGACTCAAGATCATTAGTATGAGAACATCATATTAATAATTTCTAAGAAGATCGAAGAAGTATATTTCTTAATATATTTGAGTAGAAGAGGAAAATCATATATAAGAAATAGTACTAAGAAAATCATACTGAAGAAATCATATTGATGAAATCATATAGATAAAATCACACTGGAAAATAGTACTAAAGAAAATCATACTAAAGAAATTGTATATATGAAAATTGTACTAGTAAAATAGCACTAGAGAATCATACAGGGAAAATCATACTGGGGAAATAGTAATGGTGAATCATACTGAAGATTCAAACTGGATAATTGTACTGGAAAAATCATACTAAAGAATCATATGGAATAAATCATACTAGTAGAATCTTACTAGAGAAGTAAAAGTTGTTAGAAGAATCAATAAGGTTCAAGAATATCTGATAAGCATTGAAAAAGTCATAAATTCATCCGAAATTGAAGGAAGTCTGAATTTCAGGTAAATTTGGTTGAGCATGAAACTTTTTAGGAATCTCACCCAAACCTATTACAGGGAACCTATAAAAGTAAAAGTACTTTTTACTTTTTGATACTGATGTAATTTTCAGAAAGGAAGAGATAGAAGCTTCGTATTTGTAGGGAGAGTAAGTTTATGTATTGAGATTTTTTGACAAAGTTTTGTCGGTCATAGGAATAAAGGATTAGAGACAAGATCATATTCATATCACCATCATGTAAATTTTTTTAAAGGAAAATAGGAAAAAAAACACACATAAGAAGACCAAAACACCCCCACCCCTGCTCCCAAATCTAGGATCTACAGAGGCCTGAAATAGTGAAGGCCGAGGGCATCCCCTATGATCAAGTTGACCCCCTCAGGTTTCAAGATAGCCATGGTATGAAAGTATACATCCTCTAAGCTAGAGATATCTTGTGTAGCCAGGTGATCCGCAACCTGGTTTCCCTCCCTCCAAGTGTGAACCACTTTGGTGTTGCTGCCAAGAATACGATGACATTTCCTAACTGTATAGGTGATTGACCAGGGAATCCTATTCAGTAATGAATCAAATTCACTTAGGAATCATATTCAGATAGGAATAATATTCAGATCAGAATTGTATTTAGGTGAGAATTGTATTCAGCTAAGAATCATATTCAGAAGGGAATCACATTCAGATAGTAATCGTATTCAGATAAAAATTATATTTATCTAGGAATGATATTTATTTGGGAATAGTATTCAGTTGGGAATATTGTTCATATGAGAATCATATTCAGTGGGAAATCTTATTTAGTAGGGAATCTTATTTTTCTAGGAATCGTATTCACCTAGGAATCATATTCATATGTGAATAGTATTTAAGTGAGAAATATATTCAAATGAGAATCATATTTAGTATGAAATCACATTCATATAGGAATCATATTCACCTGGGGATAGTATTCAGGTGAGAATTGTAATCAAATGAGAATCGAATTCATTATGAAATCATATTCATCCAGGAATCATATTTTGCAGGGAATAGTATTTAGCTAGGAATATTACTGGAATTTCATGACTCGTGATAGAAGTGGTTTAAAATTGTCTTAATCATATTATGATAAAGTTATATTATTGTATTGAGAAAATTGGACATTGGAATCATATTAATAAATAATAATGAGTTTTCATTAAAAATTCTTGGAAGTTCTTACCAACTTCTGGGTAATAAAGTGAAGAAAAGCATTGAATGATCATATTTGTGAAAGTTGATTGAGAATAACTGTGACATGTTTTATTAAAAAAACATGTTATTTCATAATTTATGCTATAATAAACACATGTACTATTGGATTGTTTACATAGTTCTATATGAGTGAAAGGTAATATCCTATGCATTGTATTCCACAAAAAATTATTTTTTTACAGTGTATTGTGTGGTATTGGATCATTTCTAAACCATACTAAGGACGTATTTATTCTTGTTGAATAGTGAACCATATAAATACTTATGTTCATGTGGATGTGTGTTTTATTTATTTTCCAAAGAGAAATAAATCTTTAATAATAGGTGAAGTTTGTTTCATTAGTAAAGAAAACTTAAAATAATAAGGTATCATTGATTCACATCCTCCCCCTATATGTGATACAACTATCCTATCTAAGCAATTACAATTAGTTTTAGAGCCAAGATTTCATTCTATTACTCTTTGTTGAATTATTTAAAGAATAAGTTGTTATGTAAAATATGATTTGTGTGAATAGTAGGGGATTCCAATATTAAATGATAGGAATTATCATATTTGGAAAGGCAGAACGCCTCCATATCTCATTTCTCTTGGATATGATGTTTCAAAAGATGTTATATATGGTTTCCCTCCTAATACCAAGATGCTCCTCTAATAAATTCTGATAAGTAAAACCTTGTGAATGATGTAAGGGATAAGAATTATTTACTCGCATAACTTTCTAAAAGTGAGTTTTTCAGAGTAAAATGAGCTTTCACTTCCAAAGGTATCTAGGATAAGTTGAAAAAAATTAATGAAGGTAATAACAAAGTGAAAAAGGAAAAGTTACAAATATAGAGATTGAAGTATGAATATCTCAATATGGGTGAGTATAAATCTATTCGTGACTTATTTACTAGGGTTAATGACATTGTTAACACTATTATACGTCTTGGTGAAATGTTAGAAGATTCTACTCTTGACAAAAAGATATTGAGAATTCATCCTAATAAGTTTGATGCTAAAGCTCACTCCTTGGAAGATAGAGATCCAAAAATATTATCTCTATATTATTTACATAGAACTCTCATTCCTTATAAAATAACAAGGGATAATATCATGAAGGTAAAAATAAAAAATGATAGAGAAATGAATTTTAAGGAGGCTAAGAAAGAAAAATCAAAGAAAGTTCTCGAGGATGATGATGTTTTTGACTCTGACTCTAGAAATGTGGTATGTAAAAGTATTGTTGAATTTTTATCCTTATTTTATAAAAATGTTAAAATAGGTATAGGAAGGTATAAAGGTAAACTTCCCTTAAAATTTTTTGGTTGAAAATCCATTGGGAATTTTGTTTCCAATTATCCCCAAAGAGGTGATGTAGAATTAAGTGATGAAAAAGAATGTGTTGAAGAATAAGTAAGGTTAAGAAAATCTGGGAATAAATAGGATGATAAGGAAAAATTATATTACAAGAATATATACATGATGTTTTATAAACCCATAAGGAGAAGCTTTTTATCTTAGGATAATGGTAGTTAAGAGGGTTCAAATGGTGATAAAGAAAACAAGTTTATTTCAATAGTTGATGAGGAAAGTCATGCCAACAGTGAAAGAATCTATTTTCAAAATGAAGATAGTGAAGATGAATATGAAAAATACACTCAAAATGTGGGAGAAAATACTTTTTTTCAACAATTAACAATGAAGAATATGAAAGTAACAACTCTATAGAAGAATAAACTCAATTATAATATCATCTTAATGAAGAATTGGAAGAATATTTGAGGAAGATTGGGAGACTATAAAAGGTGATCAAGATATTGAAAAGTGAAAAATATTCAACAAAAAATCAAGATTTTATTAATGATGAGAAATTCAAGACAATGGAAGAGATTTATGATTTTAAAAAATCTCTTGAAAATGAAAAGAATTGAAATGAACATATGGAATTGAAGTTGAAGGAAAAAGAAAAAGAGTTGGAAAATGTCCAATAAAAACTTTTTAAATTTGAACAAAAAGGTACAAGTTTCAAAAACTTTTCTATGAATTGGGTGAAAGTTTTCTTAAGGAGAAACCTGAGAAGTATCAACAAAAGTTACCTTCAAAGGTTGAGAATAAATCTGAGAAGGTTATGTATGTGGCCATGATTAACAGTGGAGAATTTTGAACTTTCCAAAAATCCTGAGTCTGAAAATGTTTTTAAAAATTATGAATATAAAAAAGTTTCTATTACTTTTGGTTCAAATATGGCTAAAAAGAAAAGAAAGATAAAGAAGATGGTTTTGATTCAAAACAAAAAATATGGTGATCAAGAAAGTTCTGTTCTAAAGGTTGCTGAGAAATGTACTCACAACTCCTGTCTGTATAGAAGTTACAAAAGAAAACAATTTTTCTATGAATGTTGCTGGAATTGTGGTGGATTTGTGAATAAATCTAAAATGTGCTGGTTCAATAAAAAAATATTACAACTATTCTACACGATATAGAAGGTAGAGTATGACGGGGAGTTAATCCCCAAAAGGTAACAAGTATGATAAGGATGTTCAGAGGAAACCAGATAAGGTTAGTGTGAATATTAAAAATAGGTTCCAACGTTTGGAAACTATTTGTGAAAGATATGAGAAACCTAAAAATATTGATAAAGGTTTTCTTGTTTTTTTACTAGCATAACAAATGTTTCTAAATAATTCTCAGAAGGTGGATGTTTTGGAAGTTAAGAAAAATAGATCTACTGAGTTAAAAAATAAAGAGTTCTTAGTTATCAGTCTAGAGCATGTTGAATTGGATAGAAAGTTATAGTAAGCACAAAAATTAGTGAAATAAGAGGGGAAAAGAATACTTCTAAAGATATAAGAAAAGTTTTAAAAAAGGTATCAACTGATTGTGGATATGAGAAAGAAGGAAATGATATCTATTGTTGTTCAACTATTTACCCAGAATAAAATAGAGGCATGGACAAAATTTTATAAACTAATTGTAATTTTTTTACTGAAGTTGAACAAAATTCTTCATCATTATCATAAGAGTCTATAGTTGAAAAGAAACCTGTTATAGAATCTGATAAGGACGAGCATAAGGAAGAAAATAGTTCCAATGAAAAATCTAAGAAGAAGAATAAAAATTCAAGACTAAGATAGGAATCTCAGTCTGACTGTTGCTTCTAAGAAACAATTGAGATTTATCCTTATTCCCATTTTCTTTATATTTTTACTAACATGCAGGGAATTGAAGGAGTTAATATATGGAAGTTGTAATTGATGAGTCACTTACTATTCTTACAAAAGAAAGTAACAAGGTTGTAAAAAGTATGATGTTTTAAATTTTTTTGTTTTTATACACCTAAACTTTCTGATATGTTTGTTGATATAAGTGTAGGTTACTTTTCTCTTAAACAAATTCTATCTAGGAATTACCCAATCATGAGAATTTTAAAAGATATATGAAAATGGTATTACATGAAAGTAGTTTTATAGATAACGTTGACCACATTAATTATAAACTATTGTTTTCTATATCAGGTTTTCTCACATAGAATTAGAGTTTTTTAGTTAATGTTTTTTTGTTAAGAAACTCACGGGATACCTATATTAAAGAAACATTTAAAGATTCATATATTAAAAGTTTCAAACCCTATAAATGATACATTTTGTTAATAAGGGAGAAACTTGTCATGTAAACCCATTGAATTTGACTGTCAATAAGGAGAATATTTAAGAAAAAGGGGTAGAGAAAATAAATATGGGGAGTAAGAAAAGAATATATGGAAGAAAACGTGAGAAAAAAATAACACCACTTATTGTTTTAAGGTGGTTAAAGTGGTTGAAGTGGGTATTGATAACAAACACAAAGGGGGAGATTTTTAGGCCCAAGTTGCGTTTTGGTTCTATTTTTTGTCAATAGATCAGTATGTTGATTATTTTAAAGAAAGAATGTATGATGAGAAGATGATGGATATAAATCTGGATTGAAGAAATTTTTCAATTAGATTCAGATGAGAATCAGATCCAGATTATCTGTATGAGAATTTGATCCGACACATCGACATGAGTCAATATAATGGATCATATTGGGAACTTTATAAAAATATGTTTATAAAAATTCAGAAGATACTAGGGAAGGTTTTTGGATGTTTGAAGATGTTTGTTGTCTTTTGTTGTCAAACAAATGTTAAAGGAAAGAAATCACCTCACTTTGTAAAACTTGGTGATGTGTCTCAAAAATCCTATTTAGGAATTCCAATTCAAAAATATAATTCAATAATTATAAAAAAATATTTTTTTCTAGAATTCAAACTCAAAATTGTATTCATGAATTCAGACTTGAAAATTGTATTCATGAATTCTGACTCAAAAATTGTATTTAGGAATTCTGACACAAAAATATTATTCAGGAATTCGGACTCAAAAATCATATTTAGATATTTAGACTCACAGTGATTAAGAAAGTCCATATTGTTGAGATTCTATAAGTAAAGGTTCATCGAGCTCACCTTGGGTCCAATATGAAAGTAATGGGAAGTTCTAATACTTTCCATTACAAATATGATGATGCTTTATTGTCTTGTATTTCTCACAAATCATAAGTAAGTCAAAAAACATGTCATGCTATCTTGATGAAAGAAAGGGGGAGTTAAGGTGCTACAAATCGTATTCATACATGGATGGTTTAGCTGGGAAGAAAAAAATTTATTGTATTAATATGAAGTTATGATACTTTCCATTAAAAGGTTGATGATTCCAAATTTGTTTCTTAACGTATTAAAAAGTCATGATGGAAGTCATGCTTACAATACGATGTTTATAGAAGAAGGAAATTATTGAAGTTGAAGTTTTTTGGTCTCAATATCATCAGCATGAGAACATCATATTTAGAATTACTAAGAAGATTTAAGCTTTCATTTCTTCATATATTTGGGTGGTACTGGAAAATCATATTAAAGAAATCGTACTAAGAAAATTGTAATGAATAAATCATACTAGTGAAATTGTACCAAGATTGTCATACTGGAAAATAGTACTAAAGAAAATCATACTAGAGAAATTGTATTTAAGAAAATAATACTGATAAAATAGTATATGAGAATTGTACAATGAAAATCATACTGGGAAAATAGTAATAGATAATAATATTGGGGATTCATACTCGATAATTGTACCAGAAAAATTGTAATGGAGAATCATACTGAAGAAATCATACTGGGATAATCATAATAGAGAATCTGAAGTTGTTAGATTATTCGAGAAGGTTTGAGAATAGTTGAGAAGTGTTGACAATGTCATAAATGAATATTAAATTTAAGGAAGTTTGAATTTTAAGAAATTTTGGTTGAGCTGAAAACTTCTTAAGAATCCCACCCAAACCTTTTTCAGGGAACCTATAAAATCAAAAGTACTTTTTTACATTATGATATTGATTTCCTATTAAAAAAGGAAGATAGAGAAGCTCCACATTTGCAGGGAGAATAATTTTTCGTATTTAGCTTTGTTAAAGAATTTTTGTTGAACAGAGGAAGAAAGGAGAAGAGATAAGATCATATTCAGATGATAATCATATTTAATATGGAATCATATTCAGTTGGGAATAATATTCATCATGGAACATTATTTAGGTGAGGATCATATTCAGTTGGGAATCTTATTCATCTGGGAATCATATTTAGCTGGGAATAGTATTCAGCTAGGAATAGTATTTAAATGAGAATCATATTCAGATGTAAATCATATTCAGTAGGGAATCATATTCAGCTAGGAATCATATTTAGCAGGGAATAATATTCAACTGGTAATAGTATTCAAGTGACAATTGTATTCAACTTAGAATCATATTCATTATGAAATCATATTTCATTGGGAATCGTATTTAGCTATGAATGGTACTAGAATTTATATACTCATAATAGAAGTGGTTTAAAATTTTCTAAACCATATTCTAATAAAGTTATATTATCATATTGAGAAAATTGGACATGAGAATCATATTGAGAAATCAGAAAAAGTTTTCATTACAATGTCTTGGAAGTTCTTACCATCTCTTAGGTTAAAAAGTGAAGAAAAGTAATGAAAGATCATATTTTTGAAAGTCGATCGAGAAGCACCATAACATGTTTTGTAACAAGAATTTGGTATTAAATTATTTCTTCTAGAATAATCACACATACTATTGGATTGTTTACATAGTTCTACATGAGTGAAAGGGCATATCTTACTCATTTTATTCCACACAAAAGGATTTTTTTCTAGTGGATTGTGTGGTATTGGATATTTTCCAAAGCATACAAAGGACATAGGTATTCTTATTGAATAGTAAAACTTGTAAATACTTGTGTTATTTTAGGTGTGTGTTTGATTTTTTAGCAGGGAAGGAAATATTTAATAGGAGGTGAAGGTTGTTTCCTTAATAAGGAAACCTTAAAAAAATGCATCACTGATTCACCCCCTCAACCTCTCAGTGATACAACTATCCTATCTAGGAAATTACAAATACTATAGTGGTTATTCTAGGGAGATGATACATGGATTGTAAAAGTGTGGTACCGGTAATAATCGATTGGTTGAACCAATTCATTATGCCCAAATCCATTATAATTTTACTTGTCATAACTAATTTTCTATGATCATATTATTGGGAATTTGATGTTAAGACCAACAATAATGAAAGGTGTCAATACGATGCAACCAGAAAGGGTTTGTGACATCATAGAATACTAATAAATTTGTGAGTTAATGAAATCCATCCTTGGATTAAAGTAAGAAATAAGATCTTAGAGAATTTATTTGTAATTAATCTTTTCCATGTGTCAACTAGAGGTTAGTGGTAGCTTTATTATTTTCCAAATATAATATGTTTGGTAACATATGAAAACAACTATTGGTATTACAGTTATTTAAGACAAGGATGAATGTAAAATTCTAGTGATTGACTTAAATGAGGAACCCAAGTTATAGGGAACATGATCTAATGAGGTAGATCTAATGGTTTCTTAGACCTATTCAATCATACATATACTGACATGATATTGTAAAATACAATTTGGAACAAATCAAGAGAGAATTTTTACCAATGTCACATGGAATAAATATTATGAGAAGATATTCATAAGAATAGGATGAGATTAACATGGTGAGTTGAATCTCATACACTTATGGGATGGATCAATCATGTATGTCATGATATATACAAGATATGATATTACCGACATATACTTTATAGTAGTAAAATATTTGTTATATCCCAAAGAAATAAAAGGGAAGCAGTTAGAACTATCTAATTGTACTTAATTAATTACAAAAGGGATATATACCTGGAATGTGGGGAATAAGGGATACTAGTTATTGAGGGGACACAAACTAGTCTTCCTTAGGTCAATATGATCTAATATTTTAGTTAGGATAAGGTAATGAGCTAGACAATTTCATTCAAGCTAGTGGTATCCATGTATACAAATACTAAGTGTGTTTTAGATTCTGAGATAGCTAAGAAGCAATATTAAATATGTGATGATTTATTTTATTTCTTAGAATCACACTTAGTAAGTAAAGTGTTATCAAAATTTAATTTATGATTCTATTACTAGAAAAGATGTTAGGTTTTGATAATGGAAAAAATATAATATAGTTGAAGTTTACATATCTTGAGGATTTTTAATCAATTAGGTGAGGTCTCACATAATATAACAGTCACACAATAGAGTCATGGAAGAACCAGCTAGTAAAGTATTGACTCAGAAGAAACATGATCTTAATCATGTGAAAGAAAACAAGGATGGTTAGCAAGTTATAACTAGTGCAAGTGGGAATATTGTAATAGTGGGTGCCCTATAACCAACTAATCAGTACTTTTGATTAGGATACCATGGATACAATAATTTATGTATGATTTTTAATTTACATTTTAGTGCAAACATTTCTATATACACTATTAAATGATAATGTCCATAGATTAATTGTTGTATAAAAATGTTGTAGCAGATCTAGGGATATAATGAGAACCTCAAGATACTAGGACATTAATCTTAAATAAATGTCTTATGGTATAGATACATTAGGCAGACTGGACATAGTTTATATCTAACTATAAGGTGCTGGGGGCTCATAAGCATTGAGACTTATTCTCATGAAGTTTTCACTTGGTGATATTAAGTAGTTCAGATCATGGGGATAAACCAACTAATAATAACACCACAAATTTTAGGTGTCTTTGGATGTTTCTATATATGTATAGGTGTATTGGTCTCCTAACTTGAGATCATTATCAATGTATTCTATTTGATCATGTACTTTGATGCATGAAAAAAACCATGATAATGAAATCATGGTGATGTATCTAGTGTTGGGTGCATCATTAGTGGTATGGAATTATTTGAATGATCAAGATAGAATTTATAACTTTTGAGTTGAGGAAGTATTATCTCAGGTCATGTTTATCAGGATGGTAGTACCTTCCTAAATCCATGCCTGGGGAAGTCGAGGGTAAATTTGTCCAGTAATATAAACAAATAATAATTAAAGAAAGGATAATGACACAAGTGTGCATCCTACTTTTTGAGATATTGAAAGAGAAAGATATTATATTACACAATGCATGTTTGTAGGTTGGTTTTCATTGCCATGACTACTACTTATCTATTTATGTGCCTTGATGGGTTTCCAGATTCTGTTATTGTTCTTTGAATATCATTCACTACTATCGAGATAACGTCCTAGAGGGTCACAAACAATAGAGTATTCAATAATCTTCCATATTATGATGAATAGGTATATAGGACATTCTGGGACCCACTACGAGGTTTAAGAGTTGTCCAAGTTTTATCGATCACTGATGAATACATAAATTCATTATTATTCATGTAAAGAATAACCGAGTTGAATTTATTTATTAAAATTATTTACAAGTGTTTAAGTAAATATGAGGAATGATATTATATGAATGAATATTATTTTAATATTCTAGGTTCATTTAATATTATTGGGAATTACAGGTCGTGTTAATCACCCAAGTATATCACGTAATATATTTAATATATATTACAGGTATGTGATAAAAAATAAAAAATATTTATGATCCAGTTAGTTTGTCATAATTAATTATTTATTACTTATTTAATGGACTCTAAATATATAGGGGTTTGGGAACCCTAACTGGGTATTTGAACTTCCACTATATAAGTGGAGATAAGATCATTCTAGCATATTATTCAATCATTTGAAATTTATAGATTCTATCTTTGTCCGATTTATAGAGAGATAAAAGCTCCAACTAAGCATACAATCCAAGATCGCCTTCTTGGATTGAAGGAAGGGTATCATGGTGATCATCACGATGTCAAAGAGATTATTGGAGCTCTGTTCTAGCACCCAAATATGATGACTGTCATATGCACAGATTTGAGAATCATGTGTGGATGATTTAGAGGGGTTCAATGTCCGATCATTTGAGAAATAGTCATCAATGACTTGCGATAGACGTGCGTGCTTAAAATCAGAACGAGATACTCATTACTTTTATTTTTAGTGCTCTGATTAAATCATGTGATATCCTCAGGCCATATCAAGGCTTGAATCACTGGAGTAGACAAGATTCGTTTCTTTAGTGATAAAAGTTTTAAAATTCCCAACCCATCAGCTTACACTGCACTACCCTAGTAACTTTAATATATTATCTCTCTAAAATAATAATTATATCATTAATATCATATATATTCATTAAATAAATAATAATAACCATCCTTGTGAGGTGGTGATGAAACATAAAACACATCACTTCTTGGAGGTGGTAGTCCGCACTTATGCATGAGAGATGTTTTCATTTTCCCATAGGATAGAAAAGGAAATAAAAATGGGTTGTGTCATAATCATAACAAAATTTTAGTATATGTAATTTTTTGATTTTATTATTTTATCATGTTTAAGGAATATTTTAAGGAGTTAAATAAAGAAATTAACTTGAAACACTTAGTAAATAATTATACTTCTTATTTGGAAAACCTCCCTTGGATTACACCTTAAGACTTAGCTTGAAATTTTAGTGAAACCACGAACTCTAGAAAATGGGGGTGAATTTACATAATGTTTTTAGGTTGTTTTTGATAAAACTAAATGGATCATAGTATGTGAATAAGATAGAGGAGTGGGTGTCCTTTTATAAGTGAGACGATTGGCACTCTTGTATTTTTTCAATGTTTTAAAATAATATAAAGTCTTATTCTTGGAAAAGTGAACATAAATATCTCCCATTTATAAGTTAATATTATATGATTCAAAATAATATTTTCCATTAATATTAAATATGATATTTTACAACCTTATTACTTTTTTTTAACATTAATTATCCTGTTTTACCCTTTACCATGATGATAACTTTTTTACCATGGTTACTATTCATTATGAAAAAAAAGGAAATTAAAATAACTTATAAATTTGAACCTCATGATTAAAAAATATTAAATCCATTTTTCAAGATTCAATTTTTATATTTGTTAGAAATTAATTTTAATACAAGTGTGTAAAATGCAACGAAAAATAGTTTTTTCAAAAAATGCGTGTTTAAGACTAAAAATGAATTTATACCAAAATAAAACATAATTTTGATTGATATGGAGTTAATTAGATTATTTTTAGTAAAATGGGACTAATTTTACTCTAAAAAAATCCAAATTATAATATAAATTTTAAAATATTTGAAAATAAATGATATTTTTTTATACAAATCAGTATTTCTCACTATTCACATAAAAATAAATCTTTTAGAAAAAATCCCAAAATTAATAATGATATATATTTGATATGATGATATTAAAAATTAATTCCATTTTATATAAATCAATTTCTGAAATTTATAAATATAGATTTTAAATAAAACCATATAATACATGGAAAACACTTTAGTTAGAATAAAACTATTTCTTTTTCTATTTGAAAAATAATAAAAATTATTTAATTGAATGAAAATCCATAAATTTAATCATTAATATTAAAAATACATGAAATTGATTTATTATTAACATTACATAGGTTGTCAAATCATAGATTGACATTATGGTGTGACCACTCTGATTGTGGTGCAAAGCTCCCTTTGTGAAAAAATCATCAAATCCAAGACTTTAGGATTTCATGGTGCAAGAAACCTATAAAAACAAACTCATTATGTGTATAAATATTACATAATTTTAGATGAATATTCAATACATGATATTATGATCCATTGTAGGATTTTAAAGGTTTAATGTCACTGGAAATTAGGATACATAAACAACCAGTACATAAAATATCTAAATAATCTCCCATAATCTTATTATCACATTATAACCTTCTTTGACATACCCTAATTAAAAACTTATTCATAACATGTGGAAAGTAAACCTAATAAATGGTGATCTCAGATGCTCGGTAAGGTTAAACATAAAATATATCAATCAATGATCATATACAAGTGTAAGATAGACATAAGGGTATTGGATCATGAACAAAGATAATACCCAATATGTGATAAATCATAAATATGAGTCATGAAATAAAACTTTATCATTTCAAAATAGTTGAATTATAATAGTGATGAATCATCATAAATCAATCATGATCCAATATTTCAAATCATTAGTATAATAACATGTCAAAATATTATTGTACCACCATAAGCATAGAAACTATATCTTATATCAAGATTAACTACTGAGACCATCATATCATCGTAGATCAGGCACAAAAACCTATTTTATTTATCATAATAGAGGAGGAATAACCATCTGATTCCCATAGTGGATCAATAATCCTTATCTATTTCCCATAGTGGATCAAGCACATCAACTCGTTTCAAATAATTTTCCAATGAGATATAAAGTTTTACCTAATGCATTGGAGGGTTATATAATTATTGTCCCAACCATAACATAATCATAATCCATATATATGTGTTCCATAATATCATAAAAAATTCATCATATCATCATATCATAACCCATACAAATGAAACATGATTTATAAACATTTAATCAATTCATCATAGCATAATCCATGGAAAATAAATGTGTTTTGTAAATATCTCATCATCATAATCATAAAACATCCATAGAAAGAGTAAGGATATTATAATTTTATTATATCCCAATTAAAACATAATTAACATCAAAATATTTTATTATAGATGAAAATTTATTTAAAATATCACTGAAATATTTCTTGAGGAAAATACCCTTTTTCATTTTTAATTCACTTATTTAAATTCCAAATATTTCCAAATATTATGAAAAAAATTTTATTTGAAGATAACTGAGAAAACTAGTTAAGAAAGCCTCAAAACATTGAGTGGTCATGATAGTGGTAAATTTCATTTATGACAAGTTTGTTAAAACATGGATTACTTTCATATTTTTGGTAAAAATTCAAAAGTACCTCATTCAGAAAATGACATAAAGGTTCCTTTGATTTTTTTTATAAAATAATAAAACATGGATTTAAATGAATTTAAACAATCATAACATAATTTTCATAACCCATACTAGTGGGTCCCATGCTGCAACTCCCCATGCCCACCTCTAATAGACCAGGGGATGATGACTAGCACCGAGTAGGAATATCATTAATATGGGAGGCATTGCCTATGTATTTGTATACACACACACATCTCAAAGACCACAAAATGGTGAAATGAAAAAAAATAATGAAGTAAAAAATTCATGAAAACCATTATATCCCATAGCCAGAGTATAACAGAAAATAAGTAAAGTAAATAGGGCCAAAATACAAGCCCACCAAAAAGTGTCTGTAACCAAAAGTCCAACTTGTAAGAAAAAAGGTACTGGGACTACTGTCTGAAAGCTGTAAGGACATGCCTCATTCTATCCATTCTAAAAAAGCATCTTTTGGACCCGGTCCACCAAGGAATCCATCAAAGGGCCGATTTCCTACACAAGACATGACACATGTGGGAAAATCCCATGTAGGGGTGAGTAAAAAATACTCAGTAAGACACCCAAAACCAAAAATCAATATAACAAAGGAAATAATATTTATCTTTATATAGGTATATGTATATAACACAAATAAAAAGAACATCCAGATATACTCAACCAAAACACACAGTCTATAGGTAAGTGATAACCACTACATACCAACCCTAGGAACTCATCTCGAAGATTCCACAAAGCACTAATCTGGGAGAATACACTTTTGAGTCTTATTACACTAATGAAGTTCATCCGAGAGGTACTTCTCATTAGGTCTCTCCATGAGTGAGATACACTGATTAATATGAAGGGAGATATGATACAAAGATGAGGATCAAAACCAGGGCCAAGGGTTGATACCAACAACTCAATCTAGATTAACCCGCTATGTAGAGGATTGATGCCTGGTAATATTGGTCACATCAATACCAAGGAATCCATCTAGGGTAAGAATAATGAATAGAGGATCCTACTATGGGCCTCATGGTGGATTCAAAAAACTCTATCCAGGTAGTCTTACTAAAGGGATAACAGTCCTATGAGTAAGAAATGATTCATACCAATCGTCAGGGAAGAAAAGAAGGGGAAGAACCCTAATGATACCTATCTAAGATATAGAGGAATGGTGGCTCAAGCCATGTAGAAAGATGTACATGGCGTATAGTAGGGTCACATGCCGTGTCCCTTGACCCAAGGTATTACCCATGTACAACGACCCATGTCTTTAGAACATTTCATGTAGAAGAGGGTACACGACATGTATAATGGTTTACAAACTTTTTCCTTGCATCTGGGATCCACCCATGTACTCTGGTCGTGTGCCAATACATGGCGTCAACCCATTTATCTATTCCCATGTACCAATAAATAGGGTAGTCCGTGTAACCAGTCCATGCCATGTCATGTGGGGTAGTACACGCCATGTAGTCAACCTATGTACTCCACCCCATGTCTGTGTACTTCTCATATACATGCCGAGATTTCCAATTCTTGAACACATGTAATTAAGTTGGTACTATACGCTGCGTGTATCAGGTTTTCCAAAAACCTGTCTTCTTCCTCTGCACGCCTCATCCAATCTTCTAGATCTCATTTCGATGGTCCATTCACCTCAAAACTCCATATTCAAGGTCGTTTAACCACCATATCATCCTATTTTCTCATACCTAATTTTTCATATTATAGCTTTTACCATAGTTGAAGGGATATTAAGTAAGAGTGAAAAGTCAACCATCTATTACCTCATCAAATTGGATGTTGAGTAAAACACTTATAACCCCAAACGTTTAAGTGTTGAAAAGAATTAAAATTGGGTGGGGTGCATATGAAATCATAATGGAAGTAATATATATATATATATATATATATATATATCACAACCAAAAACACAAACCCAACTAAATATTTTTTATCAAATAACACTACCACAACTGATAACTGTCAACACACCTTCACAATCATTCTCTAATAATTTCTGTCACTTCTACAACATCAACCAACCCCTTCTTTTCCCAAAAAATAGCCACAATAATAACTATATATTCTATTTTAACATAAAATTTAAACATTTATAAATTACAATTTACCGATCATATTATATTAATTATGTGATTCATTACTAATATTAAATGACAATCTATTCATAAGCCAACACACATATTCCTTCCATATTTTACCCATGATTTTCATTAATTTAAAAATTATTAATTACCAATGATCATTTAATTATATCCCATACCCATTTCTATATAATTTATTTAAGACCCAAATTCTATACCACCAAGAAACCATATCACATTCCAATGTAACCAAACAACCACCACATCAACCTCTACATGTCCTATTACACATTCATTACAACAATTCCTTTTTCCAAAAATATCCATGAAAACCCATGTCAACCTTTATAAAAAAGTCCTTTCACCTCTTTAAAACCTTTTACAATGCCCCAAAACCAGCCAAAATAATATGAAACTAGGAGAAATCTTACCAAAATAACACAAAAAACTACTAGTAGTAGACATTTTCAACCAAAACAAAATGAGTATAAAAAACATACAATAAAATATCTTTATATCATTCATTACATGTAATTTATTAAGGACCAATATAATCAACGACATTTTTTACAGATTCTCTAAACAACCTGTTAATTACAATTTTTTAAATAATTATTCATTTATGAGAGGTGATTTCGGCAGTTAATCACAATAACCAAAACATATATTTTGCAGCAACAATAAAAAACATAGTAGTAAAGAATTTTTATCAGTAAACTAAATATACAAGAACAAATTTAGAAAATAATTATCAAAATATAACCAAAAATAAAAAAAAACTTGAAATACAATTTTCCATTCAATTTTAATCAGTATGGTTGTTATATTTATTTTATGTTAATTCATACCATTTATTGAGATGAAAAAATAACATTATAATTATAGAATTTAAAAAAAATAAAATGAATATTTTCTTGAATACCCTACCTCAATTTTTCACATATGAGTAGGAAGGGGAGAGAGACAGAGGTTGATATGACTAGAAACCTATGATAAGAGAACCACAACCTGATTCTTAGTAGCTGATCACTAGTGGTAAAAGGTAAAAAATGACCAAGGATCACCTACATGGCTTTAAGGATGATATTATATTTTTACATTTTTTAAGAAAAGAAAATATTCCAAAATAGAGAATGAAACATGAATTATAAAATCATAGATGCATGAATTGCATAGATATTCTCCCAAGCATTTACTTTTTAAAATCTCAATCAATAATCTAAATAATTATTTTAATAAAGCATGATAATTATCATCACATATAAACATTTAAAATATCTTACAATTATATAAAAAATCATTAAAAGGTGAATTAAATCATATTACATTGAAAAATTACTGATTTTAAGAATTTTACGATTTAAATTTCATTTTAAATCATAAAATTTGATTCTGGATGAAATAGGAAAAAATCACTAAGGGGATTAATCTTACATAAAAACATAAGAGTAACCCTAGTAATATAACTCTTATGAAAAAAATACAAGAGTAAACTAAAGAAGAAAGACCCTCATGTAGGAGTAAAAAGACTCTTGCCTGTGAAAAATTTACTTATATGATTCAAAAATTCAATAAAGTGTTTACCTTTACGTGCTGAGAAATGACCTCTATGTTTAGAAATTTTTAATATTATGTGAAAAAATGTGGCAAAGGACTGACTCCTACATAGGGGAAGAAAAAAATCTTTTGAGCATTAATATGAAACTTATGTGAAAAAAATTTAATTTTACATTATCATAAAAAATATTACAAATTATGGAAGACTCATATAAAAATATGAAATACCCTTACTATAAAAACCCTAACCATAATAACCCAAAGTTAGTGGTAATTTTATTACAATTTAATAGATACAATAGATTATATCACCAGGGATCTATTAGTTTAATAGTCTTGGAAAAATAGATAGATACATTATTCCCTTTTTACATTGGTAAATAAACATAAAACATAAGAAATGAAAATAAACTACTTCTTTGGAACTTATTTTTAGATTTAATCTTCATAACCTGGGGAAGGAAAAAAATAAAAGGTTGAGATAAAATTCTTAGAAAGGGTTATATGAAAAAATAATAAGTGAATAAAATCCAATAAGGCATTTTCATTCTGGCAAGGTAAATAATCTAAAAAATACATTTCATCAATACAATGATAATGAAAATGAAACCAGAGATTTTGTTATAGTGAAAATATCAAGAAAAGTAATAACTGAATACTGAATGAAGAAACTTATTATTTTTTGGATGTCATGTATCTGGAACCTGAACCATTTTACTATTAAGATGATTTAATTCTGTGGGTAGAAACCCATATGATTCTACTGGTAAACAAACATGAAGGATTTTTCGAAAAATGTTTTTTCTCATGTGATATATCGATGCATAGAGTGGATATATATAACCAAGAACCATCCATCACTACAAGTCCAAATCATTCTTCATACATAAATTTAATTCATGAACAATATAACTTATCAAAAAATTCTTATTGAGTAGAAAATATAGATTTTTTAATATTTCCCTAGATAAAACAACATTAAAAATAAAATGTGTTTGTAAAATGGTATAAAATTAAGAAAATAATCATATCCATGATAGAATAAATATTTATATTTAATTAAATCTTCAATGAATTATGATTATAAATAAAAGGGAAGTATACATACACCACATACAAGGAAAAAGTGGTGAATAATGCATAACCAAAGGGAATATCAGAATGGTATCCATGAAAGAATGGATATAAATCATATTTGGACATTAATAATGGAAATTAGAAATATATTATGATTAATTATTTCTAAATTAAGTTAAAACATGTAAAAAGAGTATTTAATAAACATCATAAATAAATCATTTTAGTACAGTTTAAGGAAAATATTAAGGAAAATTTAAAGTGGAATAGGAATAATATTTTATATAAATTCAGAAATTAACCAAGATATATTTACATGATGAAATGATTAATTTTATGAGAATAATGGTGAATTAAAATATATTATTTATGATACTTGAAAATGGGTAAGAAATTGGGAGTTCTCTTTAATTGGATTTGCTTATCAGGAGGAATTGAGAAGGGAACCTTATAAAAATATGTATTTCCCCATCAAAGAAGTATGAAATGATATTGATACATGATTTTGGAACATATAAATATAATTTATAATATTTATATAAAATAATAATAATTAAGTTTGGGTAAAGAGAGAGAAAGAATAACCTGAAGGAAAAAATGGAGGTTCAGAGAGAATCCCTTACCAAATGTCTGAAAGTGTTCTGTTCTTGCACTTAATGTCCTAGATAATGAAATTAGACTCATTAATAATTTAAATAATAACCTATTAAACATTTATTTGGTTTTTTTATAATTTTATTAAGTTCATTTATGTTCTTTTTTATGAGTTATAAGATTCAATTTTGTCATTCGAAAGTGTTTGTTTCCTTAGTTTTCACGATTTGTTCACTTATATACATGTATGAAATATCATGTAAAATGGGAATAGTTATCTAGAATTAAAATTATATGTTATTAATGAATTTAAATAGTATTAAATGGTATTATATATCATTTTTTTACAGATATGAGGATTATTCATTAGATAAAATGTTAATGACAACAACTTATATTGTTTTGGTGCTTTTTTGATCATCACGAACTATTTCTATTTTATTAATTAATATTATGTATATATACTTGTTTTAAAACATTATATAAATTATAATATGTATAATAATATCTTATTTAAGAAACATAATGGTTTTATGACCATCCTTTTAGGTGGAAAAGGAAAATAAAAACTCACCATCCATGATGGTGGTAAATCGGCACATCACAGAAAATGTTTTCATTTTCAAAATAAAAGGGATAAGAGAAGGGGTTTGATGATTAATATTTCATTAACATAATAATATTATAGTATATATAATATATTGGAGTTATTATTAATGTTTTTATAGATAATTTAAGTAAAGGATAAGAAAATAAAAGAAATTAAAATAAAATTAAAAGAACAAAAGGGGGTTTTACCTCTTGAATTCCTCTCCTTGAGAACCTCCTTAAGGAACATTGAAATGGTCTTTTGGGGGAGACCATAAAGACTATAAAATATGGGATAGTTTTGGGATAGGGATTGGGAATAAATTGGACAAGCTTCAAGACTGTGGATGTGTGAGGAGAAGAGGTGGTGGGGATGGTATTTATAAGGGAGAAGAGGGGTGTTTTTTTGAATATTTTATTCATTAGTTTATTATTTTGGATCAGGAATATCAATAGTGTGGTTTATTGTTACTAATTATAGTAAATAGTACATGTGAGTTAAAACTAATGGTTCTTAAATCATCCATACATCTTCCAGGACTCAATAATTCATGTATTTATCTTATACCGTAAATTATTGTATTTCATTATTCACAAAAAATTCAACTATTTTAGAAAATTCCAAAAAATTCATCCTAACTATTTTTTGACATGTAGAATTAAAAACTGGGCTCCATTTTTTGAAAATAATTTTCTAAATATGTGAAATTTAGTTTTAAATTAAAAACACCATTTATTCAAAAAATATCGATTTTAAAATTTTAACTGATTTTATGAAACTTTGATAAATTAATTAAGGTCTTGTAAAATTATATTATAATTATAAGAAAAATATATATTAATTTATGAATCTGTTTTATGAAAATAAAATTTCTTTTAAATTATTATATTAATTATGAAATTTGTAAATAAACATTTACATTTCACAAACATACAAACACTTAATTTATCATTTTTAATACATTTATTTACTTATTTCATGAAGTTAATATATCATATTTTCATTAATAAGATACCTAAATTTTATTTACACTTTCAAAAGTGAGCTTACTAGTATATTGGTCGTATTACTATTCATAATGGCCATATTACTATTCCAACAGTAAAGTTACTATTTAATAGTATATCACTTTTAGTTTAAGTTCGGTGTTGTGTGAAATGTAAGGTATCAAATAAATTGAATTTATTTAAGATTACACATATAGTTAAATCTTGAATTTCTATACTTATGATTTCTAAAATGAATCTTAATCCAGGAATATTTACTTTCACATGGAATGAATGATTCTTATGAAATATGGAATCACTACAAAAAAATGCAACAATTAGAATGGGTTATTTTTGTGATTAGATGGGGTTATAAACCCCTATAAATACATTAGTGGTGGTTACCCATAACCGCTGCTAATATGCCCTCAAAATATTGTTAGCAATGATTTTTGGTAACCATTGGTAAGGTAACTCACAATTATCAGCGGTTAAATTATAGGGGGTTATAACCCACTCTAATTTCACTGCAAATATAAATTTAGAGGGAGTTTTAAACCCTCTAATTTAAAACTCAATTTACGGGAGGTTACAAACTCCCTCTAATGGAGTCATAAGCCCCATATTAGGGGTGGTTTTTCAAGCTGACTTTAATTGAGCCCCATATTAAAGGGGGTTAAAACCCACTCTAGTTGGGCCCCATATTCCTCCTATTAGAGACGATTTTAAAACCCGCCTCTAATAATTTTTAAATCATTTTTTCAATATCCTCCACAGTGGTTGTCTCCCCTCTTATTCCCCCCATTGGACCTCCCTCCCATCCCTCCTTTTAATAGTGGTCTCCCTCCCTTACCTGTTCCCCCGTGGCCCTCCCTCCCATTACCCATTCACCCCACCAGACTCTTATATTCCCCATTCACCCCACTCGACTCCCCCATTCCTTGTTCTCCCAACCAGACCTCCCGATCATCTGTGGTGGTGGACCTCCCTCCCATTCTTTGCGGTCCTCCTGTCTCCCCCACACAGTCTCATTTCTCCTCCTCACCCGCTTTAAAAATTTTCCCCAGTGGGTTTCGATCCCAAGATCTGCGAAACACCTCACCATTGAAACTCTATTTTGATATTATAATTATAGATTATTATATTTATATATATTATGTAGCTTATTCAGATAAATATTATTTAAATAAATATTTAAATACATATAATATATAACCTATATATATTTATATAAATTAATATATACATGTTTATATTATGCATTTATGCATTTATATTATAATAAATTTATATTGTATTCAATTTATATATTTATATAAACTATGTATTTTATATGTGTATTTACATACATTTTAGTAAATATATTTTATAATTCTATTTATGTAATGTATATGCACATATATTTATAAAGATATTAATGTAAATTATTTATATACTTAAATACATATTTATATATTATATACATGTTTATATATATATATATATAAGTATTTATTTAATATATTTATGTAATGTATTTAAAAATATATTTATATATTGTATTTTAATACGTATATTTATTATTATGTATATATTTATTTTTAAAAAATTTATAATATTATATATAATTAATATTATATGAAATACATATATATGAAATGAAATTTATATAAATATTTTATATAAAATACAATTTATAAAAATATGTATATTATATATGATTAATATTATATGAAATACAATTTATATGAATATTTATATAATGTTATACGAAACACACTTTTTTATTATATATAATTAATATGTATATTATATATAAGTAATATTATAAGAAATAAAACTTATACAGATATATAATTAGTATTATATGAAATAAAATTTATACAAATATTTATATAATGTATTTCAATGCATATATTTATTATTATATTCATTACTGTATATGTATTTCAATAAATATAATTTTATAATATTATGTACATTAATATATATTTATTTGTATAAATTTTATTTCATATAATATTAATTATATATAATATAAAATCATAACCATATTATTTAAAAAAAATATTTATTAATATTATTATTATATAAATGATTAAAACTCGATGCTTGGGTTTTTATAATATATATTTTAAAACATATATATATATATATTTATATTTATATAATATGTTTATGACTTTATATTATATATAGTTAATATTATATGAAATACAATTTATACAAATAAATATATATTATATTATTATATAAATATATTTATGTATACATATAAATAAAATTAAATACAATAATTTAAATATTTTATATAATATTTTCATATAATGTATTTATATACATTTATATATAGTTTTTAATTATATATATATATTGTGAAATTTGTTTTTTAATAGTGGGGGTTCACAACCCCTCAAATTTAAGACATTAAAGGGGGTTTTCAATCCCCTCTAATTCAATACATGAGAGGGTGTTTAGACCCCCCACTAATTTAATATATTATAGGGGGTTGTGAACCGTCTCTATCTCATTGGTTAGTCATAGTTATGAACCCCCTCTACTTTCTTAAATTATAGGGTGTTCAAAAACCCCTCTAAAATCAAATAGAATATTAAAAAAATAATGTGATAAAATTTAGAGGGGGTTCATAAACCCCTCTAAATTTGATGATTTGAAAGGGTTGAACATAACCTCTATAATTTATACATAAAATAAATTTAGAGGGGGTTCATAACACCCTATAAATTATATGATTAGAGGTGGTTGTGCATAACCCCCTCTAATTATACAAAAAATAAATTTAGTGGGGGTTGTGCATGACACCCTCTAATCTGCTTTTTTTTTTTATAGTGAATGAATTATACGAAATCAAATAAAATTTATGTTTTCACATATGGGTGTTAATAAATCACATTTTACTCTTACATAATTACATTTATAAAGGAAAATAGTACTGTGTAAGTTTCATTTCACAAAAAAGGGAAAAACTTCAGAGTCACTTCATGGTAAGGAAAAAATATAATGATAATTCAAGGATCAATAAAAATTTAGTCTTAAATATGAAATTACAGTATTAAACCATTAATTCCGAATTACATTTAAATCCCATATTTAAATAATATAAACCTCACAAAAACTATACAATTACCATAAGACATCCCTAAACTCCCCCAATATATAGAAAATGAAATAGGTGAAGCTTTAAGAAATCTAAGGCTCTTACATCAGATACATATCAAATGATTCTCATCCTCGAGAATCAAAACCAAACTCAAAAAAGGAAATAGAAAATACATAATAAGACACCCTATGGGATACAACTCAATCAATTATCTCACTATTAATAAAGCACAAGAATCATAACATAAATAAGATTCGTAAATCCCACAGCATCATAAATCTTCATATCAAACAATCCAGGGTCATACACATCATTACAACAATAGTTAATCATTAGAAAACATAGGATATTGAGTGTGGATTTTTGAATCATGTTCCTAGGGATTATTATAATCATAAGAAAAAATATATCATGATCTTATCGCCCTCAAATTCATAATTACATAATAAAACTAGGCCCACCTCAGTGGTAAAAATTCTTAAAACCAGAAAACCATGTGGGATACCTCTCTAATAGAAATATCACTGCAAAGGTGCTCAATTTAAAAGATAAAGATATCATTGACCATTACAACCCAAAAATCAACTTACTTATTACTTACCATTAATCCCTATCATAATTGATTTTTTTTATGAAATTATGTTTATAAATCAATCCAATCCATAAAATATAACTTCTGATTTTCAAAAACATTCACACATTTAGGTAAAATATAAAACCACTTCCTTCCTCACTTATGAAATCATTCAATTTTAAATAAACACTCTCACTAAATCAATAAAATTTAAATTTTACAAACCATTTTAATAGAAATATATTCAAATAATTATAGGGAAAAAATTCAAATTGAAAATTTCAGGGATCATTTTAAAATAAGTAATTTCCTCAAATGGCCCAAATGCCTTGTATTTTTATCCATTTTTTGATAATCCCCCTTTTAAGGGTTGAAGGGGAACCCTTACATGTCATGTAGTGTTTGGGACATTACGTGACCCAAAGGTCTTAGATGAATTCATCCAGACTGTAACTACTTGGAACTGCCCCGCCCCAGTGTCTACATCATGATGATAGATCTCTACCTTCGCATGGCTGTTTGACTAGAAATCATGTGTAGAGATGCCCATGCTGGTCCTGATGGAATTTTTCATACCCTCTCATTTTTACAAATCTATTAGTTCTACTCCGGTGAATGCACCTACTCTGAATTCTCGTATGGAGCCTACCCCTTATAAAGTTTGTATGGTATATTTTTTCACATAATGTGGCCCGAAGGCCTTGAGTGGGCCCGAAGGCCTTACCGAATTAAAGGCATGGGTGGCATGAAGTCCTTGAAGGACTCAAGGACCAAACCAATGGACCAAAGGCTGAAACATATTAATAGTTAAAAATTCTATAGTACCAAATAGTACCTTCTACAATGCTGCTACAACAACTCAGAAATATTTCTCCACCTAGATTTGATCCTAGGTCTCATGGATACACTTGGAGTCCTCACCAACCGGGATGAGGATCATGTTCTTAAATTATGTAATTAATTATGAAAAAAATTATGTCATCAACTCTGGATATACTCACCCCTAGACTCTCAGACCAAACACACTTCATACAAACTAACTATACACTAAAACTTGGCCACAATACTACATAAAATAACATGTTACATAATCCAAATAACACCATGAACCATGGATAATTTTTACTATTTATACCCCATAGTATTACAAAATAAACATATCAACTCAATAGGAAAAATAAAACTAAAGATACTCAAACCAAAGGCTTTAATCCATTATCTAACTCTAGAAGACCATCTTACTATTTACTTTTTCCTACACTAGTGCTGAAAACTTGAGTCACCATCTTCATCCTTCTCAAAATCCTAGAGTATTCTCCCATTGATCATATCAGCATGATCCATTACTTCTTACCAAGAATTCATCCACAAACTATCCACCCTCTAGTGAATCTACAGCCTTAAGGTAGACTCAAAATGCAACACCCACATATTTTCATTAACCATAAACCTCGAAAATTGGGAAATAAATAATGAAAGGTGATTCTTGGGATCATGAACAGTATAAAATCTATACCAAAGATTCAAGTGATCCTCCCTACATTCATTCCTTTACACTTGTGGAAAAAATCCATTATAACAAAGATAAGGAATTATTCGTAGGAAATCTATTCTATCTATCCATGATTCATCTTCCACTATACTCAAGCCTCCTCTAAAAGAAAACCCACCACTAAGTAAACCCATAATTGGCCTGAATTCCTTATTAATTTTAAGAAAATTTCAACCTCTTCCAACCATTTCTTAACTTTGAGGCCTAATAATCCACCAAAGAACTTCAACACTTACTTCTTATGAAATTTGGACAATACCTTAACCCAAAAATAATTCCTTTCTCCAAGTGAAACTCCCTTTTGAAGTTTTTTTGACATGTCTTCACTACAAATATCATAATAAGTAAGGATATTATAAATAATTAAAATAAACTCCAATGGTATGGATATCATAGGCACACCAAAAAAGTTACATATAATCTCACACCCATGAATCACTTAAAAAATCCATACTTTATGAAAATATTTTCATCACCACCTTAAATAAACACCATTCATTTACTCTAACAATAATAATACTTCATTAATCCCATATCACCATCCACTAAACCATCATGCAATGAAAACCACCTCATTATTCTCCCTTCCAATCATGTCTAACTCACAACCAGCATGACCACACTTCTTAAATTAAATAACCCATCAATACCCTCTAAGAAATCAATAATTTTATATGCATAAATTTTATCACTTAAATCATGAAAAAATGATATAAAAAAACAATATATTTAAAATATGAAAACTTTCCTACAAACCCATGTATTTAATACTTTAAAAATAAACCATATATTTTCCTTCAAAACCTCTCTTAAAATGAAAAAACATTTAAATATAAACTCTTGAATCCTTCTTTTCAAAATAAGGTATTGAATTTTTTTTAAAAACACACTCAATCCATTTTGAAAGACCATTTTAAACTCATTTCAGTATTTATTAAAATAAAATATTAATTTTATTTAAGAAAACATATTTTCACAACTACATCGCCATTCAAGAAAGTCAGGCAAACAAAATTGAACAACACTACAGATAATACTACATAACATGGAATAAACTTCTTGGGATGTGAAGAAAAATTTTAGGATACCATAATTTCATGAACCATATTTATGTTTACTAGAAATATGTACAGTGTTTGGGTGTTGGAATTGGTGTTAAAAAATGACGGATCATCTATTCAGTGATAGTAGGACTATTTTTAGTTCATTTCACTGATGACTTTAATGGGTGGCCCATAATGTTAAGATAACTCTCTAAAAGCAAGTATATTAAATTAAGACTCTAAAAGTTTACCAATGCAAGAATTTTTGGTCAATGAGGTTACTAGAAATAAATAGTTATATTCTATATGTTGGATCTCTATGAATATGGGAAGGTAGTGTGACCTAGATGACTGAATGAGTTTCTCATAAAAGGGGTGGGGACCAATGAGAACGGTGTTACATCATGAACATGTATAATACATATTGAGTAAATACAACGCATTAATGTTTTACAGAGATTTAATCATCTATAATGAAATATTATTGAATTTTTTATATATTGAATATAATATTTTTTACTTTAGGTGAATTAAAATTAATCCATACTCTTTCTCCCATACACATAAGAAAAATTATCCAAAACACATTAATATTTTTCATTAATTTTATAATTTATATATTTATATTTCTTTAATTTAAATTTCTTTTGAATGTTTATAAGTTTCTTCTAAAGTGTGTGTAAGGACAATTTTTGTGGTTGGTAGGTTTCCTTGACATCTTACTTATGGAACACTTAGTTGAAGTGAATTGAGCCTCTATAGGTTTGATTTTATGCTATTCTACTACCTACAAACTTCCAATGGTGTGACTTATAGAGTTTTTGTAGTTCTATTAGAAGGTTAGATGATCGATGTTATCTTCCCAATAAGTGGTATCAAATCTAAGTTTTTCAGCATAGGTATGACATCAGATTAAGGGAAAACCTGGATTGATAAATTTGATGGAATGCATTTTGGATTGTAGATGATTCAAATAGAATATTATCTCATCTATAAAAAACTGGAAGTTCTATTGAAAGGTGTTATAACTAAAACAATAGAGAAGGTGAAATGGAAAAATTTGGATAGAAATAATTTGGTTCTAGTAAGAATATATTTATCATAAAATGTTTCTTTCAATATTTAGGAGAAGAAAATATAGTAGTTGTTATAAAGGGTTTGTCACATATGAGTGAAAATACAAAAGTTCTTAATTATTTTATGTTTTGACATTTTTTAAACTTAGGGTTTTTGAAAGTAATACCAATGAGAGATCTTGAGAATTAATTTAATATGATCTATGGTCATCTAAAATTATTTAAGGTTACATTTTCTGATGATGTATGAGAATTTAATTTTTTATCTTCACTTTTAGAAAACTGGGATTATATGGTTACTTTATTTAGTAACTCTAGCAGAAAAATAGTTTTGGTGTTTGATGATATCCAGAATTTGATCCTGAATGAGGAGCTTATATGGAGTCAAGTTCAAGGAACTAATTATAGTGCACTTGATATTGATGGAATAGGACAATCACCTAAACATAAGAAATCTTATTATAATAAACATTACAATAATAATTCATAAAAAAGGAGTTAAAGAAATTCAGCCATCTCAGGTCCTACATGATAGAATTGTTGGAAGAAATGAAATATTAAAAATAATTGAAAATTTTCCAAGGATAACAATTGAAAAACATCAACCTATGGTAGTTCAAATTTTATTAGTTTACAATAATGGAGTAACAATTAATAGTTGAGTGTGAATACTATGGTAGAATCTTGGGTGATTGTATTAAGAGAATATTTTCATTCAACCAGTGATAAAAGATGCATAGTCAATTATGTATCTATGAATTTTGTGAAATTTCATCTAGTAGATGATGAATCTTGTAAGTTTTTGTAAAATAATAATTCTATATCCGAATGAATAATGAGGGATTCTTGAAACTATCAAAATCTCACCACATCCTTGGATTATAGAAAAATATTATTTTTATTGGGAATCCTAATGAAGTAGTCTATAAGATTATTTTTATAGATGGGGTATGAAAGGTTAAATAAGGTTCTATATTAGTTTCATGAGCAGTATAGGATGAAACTCTTCACTTAACTATAAATTTATTTGGGTGTGCAGTTTCTATAAATATAACTTATGAAGATCTGGAAGTTTAGAATTGTAGGCTTGTTCACTTCAGTAAGAAGGATATAAAAGTTTAATTAGAAACATATATACTAGAACTTGATCACATGGAAATTGGAACATGTTAATGTTATATATTAGGAAAGAAGAAAATAATTCCCTTTAATTTAGATGAATGGAATCCAAGGAATACAAAATTAGAGATTTTTTACACATATATTTTGGGCACTTCCCCTATTTAATCCTAAAAAGCTTCACTTGACTTCATTACCTTCATTGATGTTGCTACTAGAAAATATGGACTTACTTTTTGAAGCATAATTCTAATTTATTTAATGTGTTTATTCAGTGTAAAACTTTGGTATAACAAAAATTTTGATGAAAGATAAAGTGTATCTGGATAGAAAATGATAGTGAGTACACTAGATAAAAATTCCAGAATTTATATAAGAAGAAGGGAATAAGTCATGAGAAGAAGATGATCATAACTCCACAGCAAAATGTAGTGGATTAAATAATGAACCGAACTTTTACAATGAAATCTTAAAGTATGAGGTTTCACTTAAGAATACCTAAGGCAATTTAGACTGAGTCACTTAGAAAAATGGAATATTTCATTAATTGAAACTAGAGATCAATATCTAGGTAGAAACTTCCAAAGTATTTATGGTTGAGAAAATAATTTAAATTTCATTATCTTAGGTTCTTAGATAGTTTAACATATGTAAATTTGTGTGCTAAGTATATAGATAAACTTGAAAAAAAAAATTTGTTTTCTTATTGGACATGGAGATGAAAATTTTGGATATCAGCTATGGGATAATGAGATTCAATAAGTTATCAAAAGAATATATTTTATTTTTAATAAGAAAAAAATATGAAAAAATTGAAATTTTGTAGAGAAAAAAGTTTAAATAAAATCAATAGTTAAAGTCATGGATGATCATAGTAATGTGCTTAGATGTTCATAACTTTTAGAGAAATCATATAAGAGTGATGAAAGCACTTGAATTCTGGGAGAAATGACAATGGTAGATCAGTTAAAAAGTTCTATACTAGATGAAAATTGAGTGGGATTACCAGATGTTTGAACTCTGGTTATGAGAGTACTAAATTTTAGGTACCTGAAACTCATACATTGATAGATAGAGTTGGATTGAGCTTCCCAGAGTTGTCAATTAAATAAAAGAGATTAATCAAAGATAGGAAATTGATTTAATAGTTTTGTGTTGAAATTTAATTCTCTAATTTTAACGAATGTTGGATAACCTTAATGTATATAAGAAGCATCATCGTTTAGTGACTCGAAACATTAGGTTTTTTTTGTGAATGAAGAAATGGATTCATTGAATTTCAAGAGAACATGGAAGATGGCTGGAATTCTAGAAGGGAAAAAAGCACTGGATAATAAATTGGTTTATCATTTAAAATATAATTCTAATTAAATGTTGAATTGAAAAGAATTACTGGTAGTTAAAAGTTTCCAAAATAATGAATAAGTATATTTCCAATATTTATTCTCACTTGTAGTTAAAAATTATACCATCCAAACAATTATTAGTATGATGGAATCATAAGATTTATAATTAGAGCATATGGAGGTCAAGACAAATTTACTTCATGATGAGTTGGAGGAAAAAATTTATATGAAACAACCAATATTTTTCATGATAGTTGGGAATCAGAATTTAGTATGTAAATTTAAGAAAATATTTTATATTCTAAAGTAAGAACCATGACAGTGGAATAAAAAATTAGAAGGATTTATGTTGGAGGAAGGATTTTAAAATATTTTACATAGATAAATGTTGTTACCATAAGCAATGAGGTGATGGAAATTTAATTATATTACTTTTTATGTCAATGAAAAGATGTTGGTTACACCATATGAAAGAAAGATTTAGAAATTGAAGTGTAAGTTCTCTCGAAGTTTTGAAATTAAGGATCTCAAATAAGATAATAAAATATTGGGAATTATTATTGAAAGGGATATTAAGTTTGGAACATTAGTGATATCATAAAATGATGACACACGGATGATCATTCAAAGTATTAGAATTTCTGGATAAAAGTCAGTCTCTACTCCTCTTGCTAAACACATCAAATTTTCCAAATCAAAAGAACCAGTAATGGAATAATATTGTTAGTACATAATTATAGCTATATTATATTTAGATATAAAATGCTTAATATATAATATGATCTATACACATTAGTGTAAAGACCCAAACTCTATTAACCCAAAGATGGAGTTTTCTTTATTACATTGGAAATATATACAAGTAATCACATCCCAAATGACAAAATATTTTTGTAGCCCTGAAGAACCAAATACATAAATTATTCTTATATCACATTATAAATATAAAATAAATATTATAAAAAAATTCTTGAATCCTTAATATTATTCATAATATCCTTCTTCATATTCAGGGGAAAAAAATAAAAGGGTGAGATCAGATGCTCAGCAAGTGTTACATACAATAGAAACTATCATGAGTAAGTAAGGCATAATCAATTTGGAAAGGTAAATAACTAGAAACAAATTCCATAAAATCAATAAGTTAATAAAAAACTAAATCCATGTATAATATCATTCCAATAATCTCATGGATAATAATAACTGAATTATCAATTAAGTAAATGCTTAATATTATATGACATGATCTCAAAAATCATGATATCTATAACATATTTTCCTTGTTCAATGATAGTTTAAACTATGGGTAGGTATACACCAAAACACACATTTAATTATAGAATACTTATTTGTATGATGAGACCTATTGATACATCAAGGGGATATATGATTTTGGGCCCCACCAATCATTGCATGTCCAATGCATTCATCATATATCAAATGACCGATTTAATTCATGAACAATATTCATTATCAAAATATATCCATATAAAGTAAAGAATATGGATGTTTCAATAATTCCCCATTCAATCAAATACTTTCAAATTATAAAATTCTATGTAGAAATGGTATATGGCTTAGGAAATAATCATATCCCTGATACAAATAATATAGATGTTTAAGAGAAATCTAATATCCAATGATCACAACTAAGTGAATGTTTCAAAGTATGTTATCATTACAACATATCCCTAATGGTTAATAAGTAAAATACAAGTTTTTTTTTCATTTATGAAATAAATTACCCTAAACATATAATTAAATATATTTTTGTGGAAAATATCCTTTTCACTTAAAAATTCACTTTTAAAAACTAAAATATTCTCAAATACTAAGGAAAATATTTTCTTTAAATATAAGATTGTAAAAATGTAAAGGAAGATTCAAAACATTTAATGTTCATGATGGTGGGAAATTCCATACATGTTGTATAATTTAAAATAAAACATTTTTTTCACACTTTTGTAAGAAAAGTACCTCATTCGGAAAATAATAGGAAGATTATTTTTTAACCATTTTGCAAAAAAGTAAAACATGGGTAAAATTTAATTTTGATAAATCATTATAGAATTGTGAACACATTTTTTAAAACATTCTGAAGAAAATATAGACATGGAATAAAAATATATTTGATTAATGGAGAAATAAGACCAGTTTTCTTTTAATGATTTCTTTGCTTGATTCAAGTTCTTAAGAGAGGAAAAGTTGGAAGAAAATACGGTAGCTATTTAAAAGAATAAGATTGATTTGAACTTTATTCAAAATTAATAAATATATATTCATGTTAAATACCTAAAATGGGTAGTATATACACCAAATAAAAATAAATAGGATCATAGTACCATATATGTCTCAATGGAGTGGAGATTAAGATGAAATCTCTTACAATGATCATACTGTTGAAGTGAGGATTAATCAATGGATTAATTATGTGTATAAAATATAAATACTCATAAAATAATTAGAAATAAAACATAAGTTAATAAAAATACATTACGCATATAATCTTAGAATATGAAATACAATGAATAAGTAATATAACCTAATGAAAAGAAATTGAGTTATGAAATTCCTTACCACTTAGTAACATTCAAGTCAAAAACCTTTAGACTAAATAAGTAAAATTAGAACTTAAAATACAATTAACTTTGAAGGATTCATGATATAGCATGTAAAATTGTTAGTACATAGACCATATAAAATAAATTAGGTTCATAATATTAAAATATGCCTCAATGAAGGGAAATTGAGACGAAGTCTCTTGCCTTGTGTTTCCCTTTAGTTGAACGTGCTTTAATATCCTGTATCATAAATTTAGATTTATAATAACTATATAAAAAAACCATATATATATATAATATTATATATGATCTATTTATAATATTTTATTACCCGTTTGTTAAAAATATTTTATTATTATTATTATTTTGAGTGTTAATTGCTTCGTATTTCATGTATATTTTGATTCGGTAGTTTCAGACCATAAATTTTACTCATGGTTCTATCATATAATTTTTTTATTCAATATATAGATATCATATATATTCAATATTTATATATTTATATTCATCCATAATAAATAGAAATAGAAATATGAATTACATCATTCCTAGAGATGGAAGGTCGTACGTACACATGAATGCTACTTTCACTATTTGACGGATTGAATTAAAGGAAGGTGAAGAATAATTAATCTTTTTTGAAGAATTATTATGAAATATATTTTATATATACTCATTATATCCAATCTTATTACCATCCATGCAAAGTTTAAATGAAAAATGGATCACATCACTTTGTGGGGATGGTAAGCCGTATGTACGCACGAGCGATGTTATCATTTTCTAATGGATTGGAAGGTTAGAAGGTATATATGATATTATGATTAAAAAATAATATTTATGTCATAAATATCACATATATTCATTATTTACATCTTTATAAATATCCAATTAAAATTAGTATGAAAAAATAATTACACCGATACATGGAGATGGTAAGACGTATGTACGCACGAGCGATATTTTCACTTTTTGTATAATGGAAAAGAGATGAAATATGGTTGTACCATAATAATAATAAAATATAAGTATATTTATTATAATGTATTTATTATTTTATTATGGTTAAAATACTTTAAGAGGAAGTATAAGAAGAAATAAACTTAAAGGACTTGGTAAATATGATTACCTCTTCTTTGGTAGACTTCCTTTAGACCTCTTCTTATGGGATATAGGATAGGTATTTTAGAAGAAACGAATCTATAGAAAATGGATAATGATTTTAATAATATAAATTGGAAGGTTTTGGTTGGTATATATGGCTCAATGTGGGGTAAATAATTAAGAGAAAGGGTGTCCTTTTATAAGAGAGGAGAGGGACATTCTTGAAATTTCTTAAATTATTAAATTAATATAAATTATATTTCATTTCCAAATGGATCAAAATTCCTATAATTATAATATATGATGAGTATTAGTCAAACTAATCTCATATAATAATTTTTTTACATGTTTTAGTTGTGTTTTAACACTTATATTTTAGTTTTATCCCCTCGTTAACCCTTTTGACAATTACAGTTATATTAAAATTTTCTACCCTTTAAGGGTAAATAATGTTAATATAAAATAAAAAATGACCCAAAAATGGAACATGGTTGATGTTTAAAACCATATACCATTAATTGTTCTAAATATAATATTTTTATTATTTGTAAATCATTTAATAAAATATTATTTATTATAAAATATTATTAATGTCAATTTTGGAGCTATTCATTTAATTTGACTTTTAAAATTATTATAAAACAATGGAATTTGAATAAAATGAATAAAAACAAATATAATATGTAATTGTTTTCTAAAAAATCATGGAACACCAAAAATCACTCAAATAATATTATTTTTAGAGTTTTTAAAATCATATTATTTATTTTTTTTACTACTTGTACAAGCATCGTGTTAGTGTTTCATAAGATTTTAAGGAAATTATTTTTTCACTAAAAATTAAAAAAAATTATCACGAAAAAAAATATATTTATATTTAAAATTAATATTTAAAACCAAACATATCCTCTGTTTATACCTATTTCAAAAATATAAATATAATAAAATGAAGGGAATAACATTTTTGAATTTTCTTTATATAAAATAATATAAAAGATCAAAATAATGGAAAATGGTAAAAAAAGGCCATATATTCAAATTTTGGGTGAATTTTTATGAGATATACTTGTAAAATAAATTTAATTCAAGTGTTGGGGTCATTATTTAGTCCTTATTGTTTAATTTTTTAATTTTAATTACCAAAATTACGCCTTTACCGCAGTAACAAAATTCCTAAAGTTACTATTAATAATGCACAAAAATAAATGGGACATATTTAAAAAATAAAATAAAATCATAATTAAAAATATGGAATTAATTTTGAAATATTCAATTCACAAAATTTATAGAAATTACTTTAAATATAAATGCGTAAAGTGTAACGAAAAACAATTTTAAAAAAAATATGATTTTAAGCCCAAATATATACTTATACCAAAACCAATAATAATGATGATTGAAATGAATTTAATCAGATTATATATAATTAAATTCTATATATGTTAATTTTATATCAAATTCAAATCATAATGATATTTTTTAGTGAAAATAAAATTTCAATTTTACAAAAATCAGTGTTCTTCACTATTTACTATAAAAATAAATATTTTTAGAAATATACCAAAATTTCACAATAATTTAATTTTGATATTATAAATATAAAAATAATATAATTTTATTAAATAAAATTTACTAATTTTTTGAAATTAATTATAATATTTTGTTATAAAAAGAAATAAAAACCATTTTTGAAAAAAATGTAATTTTGAAGAATAAAACGAATTTATTAAAATATCAACAATCATTAACTAATAATTTATAAATATGTTTATACTAGGTACTAACTTTATATATATTCCATAAGGAAGCTAAAACTATTCATACCCAACAATTTAATAGCTAGGTTATAATTTTCGTATTTAAATAATTATATTTTATAGTTTGTTTAAGCTCAGTGTAGCATGTTGAATATTCTATAGAATATAATGTTCTTATTTTAAATTCTTGGGGTGTTACATTCTACCTCTCTTAAATAAATTACAACCTCATAATTTTAACTTTAACTAGGTAATCGAAGTTTTTAAATTTGAGAACCCGCATCGTAAAAAGTGTTAATAAAATATCCTCTTAAAGTGAAGTTTGAAGGTCACCATAAAATTGGGTTTCCAAATAAGAGAACATCAGTTGGAAGTGAAAATTTGGGCATGGAAGAGAAAACTAACACCCAATGATTAATAGATAGTGATATAGAATATGGTTATGAGAAATTTAACCATCACAAAACTATGAAATTTTGATGGGTTGAAATACTATTGATTTCTTGATAAGAAAAGTAAACAAATAACATTTTTATTTCAAGTTACTTTTAATAAAGTAGAGGGATTATATTACTATCTAGATAAAACCCTCAATAAAATAAACTTAATTTATTTATTTACATTTCATAAGAAAAATATTATCCATTGGTTGTGCTTTGATCAATTCAACTTTATCTATTATGCTAGGAAATGGATATTTGACATGAATTTTTTTATACCTGAAGAACTTTTGATGAATCATAAGATCCACAATTCATTACTTTGGCCTCTAAATATTTACCAAAACCAAAATGGTTAGTGTTAGGTCCACAAGGATGAATACCCTGAGAGGGGGGTGAATCAGGGTATGACCAATTTAAAATTAAAGCCCGTTATGATCTTGTTTCGCTGTTATGAAAAACACTCTTCTCTATTTTCCTGTTGCACAATATAAACATAAAGTAAGGCAAGCACAGGACACAACAATTTTACTTGGTTCACCGCTCAGGGCTACGTCCAAGGATCATACGCCGACAGGTTGCCGGTCGTACCAAATTCCACTATACTTCACTAGCTGTGGATACAATGGTTTGGGCTAGATCACTTCTATGCCCAGGCTCACTGCCCTTACAAGGTTTAGGGCCAGCTCACTGCTTTCCCAAGGGTCACTCCCTGTTTCTCTCTCTCTAGCTCACTGCCGGTGGAGATGATCACCTTATTCCTCTTCCTAAGCTCACTGCTCTATAGAGGGATTCACTCACAGTTTATAGACCTGTAGGTCTCTTCATTTCCATTAAGGAATGCATATTTCTCTGTATGTAGATGCTCTGTTGAAGTTCAACTCACAAAGCACCCTACTTCGCGAAGCTCCCAATTTCGCGAAGCTCAAACAAGACTTCGCGAAGCTCCTGCCTTTTCGCGAAGCTCTCTCTTGAAGATCTCTCGCGAAGAACTCCCGTGAATCTCAACTCGTTGCAAAGAAACTTCTCTCGCGAAGCTCACTGAGCCAATGCAGAGCACACAACTTTCGTGGAGCTATAATAGCCGTCGCGAAGTTCCTCTTTCGCGAAGCACACTGCCTTCGCGAACCACCTCCGCGAACCGAGAGCAATGGATTTTCTCTGAAAATTCTCTCTACTTCTCTCTAGGGGGTCGGCCTCTATTTATAGGCGATTCCACCGACCCTCATCCCTTCCGCGCGAAGTCAACGCCACGTCATCTCAAATCGCGAAGCTCCAAAGATTCCACCGGAATTCTGTCCAAATCGCGAAGCACCACAGCAATTTTCCGTTCGCGAAGCTTGACGTAGTCGCGAAGAATCACCGTCAACATACCTTTGCGACTTCGCCGCGAAGCTCCCTCGCGAAGCCCAACATTCCTTCACGCCTTCTCCACGAAGCTCCTTCGCAAAGCCCTTCACCGCCGCGATGCGCTTCAGCCTCTGCCATTCGCGAAGCTTGACGTAATCGCGAAGCATCACCGCCTCCATTCTTCTGGTCTTCACGATTTCCAAACCATGCATCCTATCTTCGCGAAATTCATGCCTTTTCCATATTAAATTATGATCTTCATGGAAATCCTATTTTCGCGATGCTCACCAAACTCCAAATTTTGGACCCCAAAAATATGGCAAACACTGGGAAACGGTGCCACCTTGTACTGCTCTTTTTGTACCACCTCCAGATTGTCCTTTCCTTTGTCATCATTCTTTGTCAACAAGGATTGTCAAAAACTTCTTGGGAACTCGAAAAATATCAATGGAAACCTGCTTTGTCAACAAACACAACCAACCCAAAAATACTTCAATGTTCCCTTAGGGATTTTTGCCCAACAGTTAGCATAGGTTATCCAATATGATAAATCATACTTTAACTTAATGAAATAATATCCAAAGATCAACCTTATCCATTGAATAAGTAGTTAACCTTAAAACTCATCCAAAATATTATCGACCTTATTAAAAACCCAAACATTTGAGGAAACATTTATCCCTAGGCAACATAAAGTTGTTCATAATGTCACATTACAAACATGTGAATATGTTGATCACATATACTAATAACATGAATCACTATTACCTTTATCCTTATTCCATACATCCCATAAATCCAAAAATTCAATGAACTCCATTATAAATTTCATTATCAACAAATCACTAATCATTTTCTAGGTCACAAAAACTATACAATTTAATTCATTTGGGTCAATCTTCTATTTATCCTAAAAAACATTATTAATTTTACATCACTTATATATTAAGGGTTATCTTTCACTTATTATTGTGTTCTTAAAAAATATCACTTTACCACTAAATCACTTTTTTTCTTTATTGGTACCATTAAAAATATGATTTAAAATTTTTAAATAATAAAAATATAGCACATCCATGATACATTTCATGATTCTTATAACCAAAATATCTTTTATATAATTCTTAAATCCAAATACACAAACACTTTAATCATTATTCTTTGGCTATAGTAATAGAAAAATATTGACCTTATACCCTTGGATTATTCTATGGTAGTTCCCTTGGTGCTTGGGGAACTAGTTTGAATTATGTCCCATCTCTTCACAATAAAAGCACTGGATAATAGTTTCATATTTCATTTCATTATAGTAATTTTCCAGATAAACCTTATCTTCACACTTTTAACAAACTATAATGCCCTTTAGGAATTTTCCAAGATTGTTCTTTCCATAATTTTTTTATGATGGAAATTTATTTGTTCCATTATTATTATTTGATGTATTCCTTTTTCCTTGGTGATCAATTGATCTACTCTTCTCTTAATTTTCCTTGAAGATATAAAATCTATAAAATTATTTATTTGTCTTAAAGGAACTTGTTATTAAACTATCATATGATGAAAATGTTTGAGAAACTAGTTCCCTTGAGACACTTATCATAATCCCATAAAAGAAATTGTCAATACTGATTTTCAGATTACACATGTAGTCTAAGGAATACCTGAATAATATTATAAAGTTATCCTCATACTCTATCACACTTTCTTATTCCATCTTCTTTAATGTTATGAAATTACTCACCATTAGATATTTTTATTCTTAAGGGAAGTATTTCTTAATGAATATTTTTTTAAAAGTTCTCCATTCCATAATTTCTATTTTTTCATCCTCTTTAGTGTTCTAGATCAATGACCACCATTGATCGAAATCTCCTTTTAAACAATAAATTTCTTGAATAACCTTTTCAATTTTATTTCATACCAAAGATAGGAATATATTTACAATAAATTCAATCCATTTCTCAACTTCCAATGGATTATTAGTTCCACTAAATTATAAAGTCTTTTGTCACATGAAGTGATCCAACATAGGAAAATCATGTTATGGAACAATATTTTGTTCCATACAAGGAAGGTTTTTTTGTCCAAACATGAGTAAATTACCCTAATATATCCATGATCTACTCAGTTCCAATACCAACTATATTGGTTTTATCAGTAGGGATATCCTCACATTTTTTATAGGTATTGATTCCATTTCTTATGTTAGGCACCATCACTAAATAATATCACACAATGAGTTTGCTCATAATCACTATGAATATTCATATATAAAATAAAATCTCAATAATTGTAAAAGTTCTCAAATACTATAAAGGGTTATCATAATTTTCATGTTAGCTTTGTTTATTTAAAATATAGTTCTGAATATTTCTACTAAAACATACTCTATTACCAATTGTAAATACCCCAAATATAGTAACCCAAAGCTGGTTCCTTATTCATTACATTGACACAAGATACAAGTAATTACATCTCAAAGGACTAAATAGTTCACTATTCTTGAAAAACCATATACATTCATGATTACCCTATCATATTGTAAATATAAAATAAATAACATAAAAAAATTCATATATTATAAATATTATTCACAATGTCCTTCTTCATATCCTAGGTAAAAGAAAACAAATAAAAGGTTGAACTCAGATTCTCACTATGGGTTATGTACAGTGAAAAATATTATTAGTAAATAAGGAATAATAAATATGGAAAAGTAAATAACTAGAGGCACATTCCATTTAATCATTAACTTGAGAAAAAAACTGAATCCATGGATAATATCAATGTATTAATCTCATTGATAATAATATATAAATTCTTATTGAAGGAAATTCTTAATATTAGATTCCATGATCTTAGACATCATGGTATATATACCATTGAGGGATTATGAAAAGATAGTTTAAAAATATATTTATATATACACAAAAAAACCATTTAATGTCAACTTATTTATTTGTCTCATGAGACCTGTCGATATGCATCAATGGGCAATATAATTTTGGGTCCTACCCATCACTACATGTCTAATGCATTCCCCGTATATCAAATAATCTATTTAATTCATGAAAAATACTCCTTATGAAAAATATCCACATTGTTTAAAGAATATGGATTTATCAATAATTCCTCATTCAATCAAATACATTCAAATTATAACACTGTATGTAGAAATGGTATATGATTTAGGCAATAATCATATTCATGATATGAAGAATATGGATATGTAAGAGAAATATAATATTCAATGATCATAAGTAAGTGAATGTTTTAAAGGATGGTATAATTAAAAAATATACCCAGTGGTGAATAAGTAAAATATGGGGTTTTTTCATTTATTAATAAAATTACCATAAAAATCAATAAAAACTTTTTTGAGGAAAATATTATTTTCACTTAGAAATTATTTTTTAAAAAATAAAAATTTAAAAATATTAAATAAGTATTTTCTTTGAATGTAAATTTTAAATTTGAAAAGTTATATTCAAAAAATTTAATGTTAATGATGGAGATGAATTCTATTCATGCCATCTAAGTTAAAAAAACTTTCCTTTCACACTTTTGTAAGAAAAGAAACTCGTTCGGAAAACGATAGAAAGATTCATTTTAACCATTTTGTAAAAAAGTATAACATGGGTAAAATTTTATTTTTATAAATCAATTTAGAATTTTAAAAACATTTTATATTTTTTTTAAATAAAATAAATACATGTAATAAAAATATATTTGATCAAAATAGAAATTAGATCAGTTTTGTTTTAGACATTTCTTTACTTGATTCAAGTTTCTAGGAGAGGAAATGTCATAATAAAATATAGAAACTATTTAAAAGAGTAAAATTTAATTGAACTTTAAAAATAATGAATAAATATATCTTAATGTTAAATAACTCAATGTTTTAATATATACACCACATAAAAATAAATTGGTTCACAATAGAAAATATGTTTCAATGGAGTGGAAATTGAGACGAAATCCCTTAAAATGATAATACTATTGAAGTGATGATTAATCAATTGATTTATTAAGTGAATCAAATTTTAGTACACATAGAAAAAGTGTAAATACAACATAAAATAATAAAAATATATTACACAAAAAATCTTATAATATCATACACAATGAGGAAGTAATATAACCTAATGAAAAGAAATTTTGTTATGAAATTCCTTACCACTTGGTAGCTTTCAAGTAAAACCCAATTGGAAGAAATAACTGAAATTGAAATTTAAAATATCATTAATTATGAATGATTCATGACATAACATGTAAATGGAGTAGTAAATATATCATATAAAATAAATTAGGTTCATAATATTAAAATATTCCTCAATGAAGGGAAATTGAGGCGAAGTCCCTTACATCATATTTCCCTTTAGTTAAACATACTTCAAAATATTATATAATAAATTTAGATTTATTATAACTATTGAAAATAACCATATACATATATATAATATTATATATGATCCATTTATAAAATTTTATCAACTTTTTGTTAATAATATTTTATTATCATCATTATTTTGGGTGTTAATTGCTTTGTTTTCATGTATGTTTTGATTTGGTAGTTCTAGTCCATGATTCTTGATCATGGTTCCATCCTATAATTTTTTTACTAAAGATATAAATATAATATATATTAAATATATATATATTTATAGTTATATATAAAATTTAGAGATAGAAAAATCAATTACATCATTCATGGAGACGAAAGGTTGTGCGTACGCATGAACGATGTTTTTACTATTTAACGGATGAAAAAAATAAAGGTAAATAATAATTAATATTTATTGAATAAATATTATGTCATATATATCATATATATCATATATATCATATATATCATATATATCCATTATATCTAATATTATTACTATCCTTGTAAATTGTAAATGGAAGACGGATCACATCAATTTATGGGGATGGTAAGCTGTAAGTACGCACAAGCGACATTATCATTTTTCAAATGATTGGAAGGTAAGTAGGTAATTATGATATTATAATTATTGAATAATATTTTTGTTTTAAATATCATATATATATATATATATATTCTTCATATTTATAACCATACAAATGAAATGGTGATGAAAAATGAATTACACTGCTACGTGGAGACGGTAAGCTGTATGTACCCACAAGTGATGTTTTTTCTTTTTATATGATGGAAAAGAGATAAAAGATGGTTTTCACAGAATAATAATATTATAAAATTATATTTATGATAATGTATTTATAATTTTAGGATGGTTACAACATTTTAATAGGAAGTAAAAGATGAAATAGACATGATGGACTCAGTAATGAAAATTACCTTATCTTCAATATAATTCCTTTAGATCTATTCTTAAGGGACATAGGGTGGGTATTTTGGAAGTAAAAAAACATAACTAAATTATATAAGGGTGTTAATAAGATATATTTATAGGTTTTGGTCAATATAGAAGGCTTAATTTAGTGTAAATAATTAAGAGAGTGGGTGTCCTTTTATAAGAGAAGGTAGGGGCATTCTTAGAATTTCATAAAGCATTAAATTAATATATGTTATATTTCATGTAAAAATGTCTCAAAATTTATATAATTAAAATATAGGATGATTGGAATTATAAATTATCTTATATAATAAAATTTGGACAAGTTTTAGCTGTGTTTTAACCCTTAACTTTTAGTTTTAACCTCTTATTGACCCTTTTGACAATTACTACATTATTAAAGTTTGCTACACTTTAAGTGTTAATAATGTTAATATAAAATAAAAAATGTCCCATAAATTGACCATTATTGATGATTAAAATAATATTATATAAATTTTTCTAAATATAATATTTTTTATAGATTTTAAATCATTTAATAAAATAAAATTTATTATAAAATATCATTAATATCAATTTTGGAACTATTCATTTAATTTGACATTAAAAAATACAATACAAAAATGGAATTAGAATAAAATTCATACAAACATATAAAATATATAATTTTTAGTTTTAAAAATCTATAACATAAAAACCCAATAAAATAATATTATTTTTATATTTTTCAATATCATTTAAATGTTTTTTACTGCTTGCACAAGCACTGTGTTAGTGTTGCATAAGTTTTTAAGGAAATTATTTAATCACTAGAAATTAAAAATAAATTAAAATGATGAAAAAATTTATTTACATTTAAAATTAATATTTTAACTAAACATAAACTTTTTTTATTCCTGTGCTAAAATTTTAAAGATAATAAAACAAAGAGAATGACATTTTAGACTTTTTCTTCATATAAAAAAAATATAAAGTGTCAAAATCATGTATAAATGGTAAACAACGACCATATATTAGAAATTTGGGTGATTATGGATGATATAACTCATAAAATAAAATTAAATAAAGAGTGAGGGTCATTATTTAGTCCTTATAATTTTATTTTTAATTTTAATTACCTGATTTACCCCTTTACCGTGGTAATAAAATTACTAAATTTAGTAATTATGGTGTCCAAACATAAAAGGGGACTATTTAAAAAATTTGAAAAATATAATTCCAAATATAGAATCTATTTTTTAATATTAAATTCATATAATTGTTAGAAATTACTTTTAATATAAATTCATAAAATGCAAAGAAAATTTGTTTTTAGAAAAATGCGTTTCTAAGCCTAAAAATGTACTTATAAAAAAATTAGATGTAATAAGGATTCATATGAATTTAATTAGATTATATATAATTGAACAATACTTATGTTAATTTGAGATAAAATTTAAATAATAATGAATATTTTAATTAAAAATAAAATTTCAGTTTTACAAAAATCATTATTTTTCACAATTCATTGGAAAAAAATATTTTCAAAAAAATACCAAAATTTCACCAAAAGATAATTTTGATATGATAATTTCATAAATAAAATACTTTTTATCAAATAAAAATTTTAAAATTTAAATAACTCAATTATAATATTTTCTTGTAAAAACAAATAAAAACAAATTTTGAAAAAAACATATTTTTAAAGAATAAAACAACTTTACTAAAAATTAACTGATCATTTAATAATAAATTTTCAATTAATTTATATCGAGTAGGCACTTTATATATATTTCATTATTAGTTTAATAATATTTATACATACTGATTTAATGACTAGGTTTTAGTGGTTATATTTAAATAAAAATATTTTGTGGTTCATTTGAGCTCGATGTTTTATGTTGCTTATGCTATCGAACATAATGTTCTTATTTTAAATTATTGGGGTTTCACAAGCCAAAAATTTATTTTTTAGATTTATTTTTAATTAAATTTATGTCACTTCTAGGTAAGGAACATTAGGATGTTGTTAAGTGGATCCTTCAGTATTTTAAAGGAATGGAAGATGAGGCTATTTGTTTTGGGGAGGAAGATTTTTTATATGGTTTTGTTGACTCGAACTTCAAAAGAAATTAAAACACCCCAAATATCACAACCAAATTCAGGTTTACCTATGGAGTAATAACATTTAGTTAGATTTCATGACTATATAAGGTTGTTACTTTTAGTATAATGGAAGTTGAGTATATTTATACAATGGAATAAGGGGAGGAGGTGGTTTGGTGGAATAAATTTATGAAGGAGTTGAGAGGAAATCAGGAAGGATGGATTATTTTCTATGAAAACTAAAATTCAAACCAATTGGATAAAAATTTGATTTTCAATGAAAAAACAAATCACATCAACCTGAAGTTCCATTTCATTAAAAACATGATGAAGGATAAATTTTTAGATATTTGGAAGATAGTTAGAAGCTAAAATCCAATAGATATTTTCACTAAAACATTAGTTCAATAAAGTCTAATGAAACATTGTGCCTCAATTGGGCTTGGGTGAATGAAATTAGATTATAGAAACACTGTTACTGTGGAAGTAAGTATGTTTGTTTAAGATTTTCCTTGATAATTTTCCCTAAAACATTTCTTTAAGTGAGATATTATTAATATGTAAATAATATTTTCATGTTAGAAAAAATTCATGCACCAGATTTATGTTTACTAGAAATACGATCACCAGTAAGAGGTTGGATTCAGTGTATAAACAAAAATAACCAATATCTTCACTTGAAAAAGGACCATCGATAGTTATTTCCACTAATTACATTAAAATTAGGTCCAAAATATTTGATAAACTCTCTGAAAGGAAGTATCTTTAATAATGATTCTAGAAGTTTTCTGATGAAAGTGGTATTAGGATACTATAAATCAATGGTGACATTACATATAGAGTCTCTCTATGAATATTGGAAGGTGGTGTGACTTGGATGATTTACTGAGTTTCCTATAAAATATATCGAGGATTGAAAAATATAGTGCATCATCATACACATTCATAGTGCATCTTGAATATGTATAGTTCATATTGGAGTTTTATAGAGAGTTAATCATATGCAATGAAATATCACTAACTTTATTTCAACTGAATATAATCTTTGTACTTCCAGTGAATGAAAAGAAATACACAATGTCTCTACCATTCATGTAGGAAAACTTGTCTGAATAATTTTAATATATTATTCTCATTTCATGATTTATGTATTTATGTTTCTTGAATTTTTATTTCCATTGTATGTTTTTAAGTTTCTACTAAGTTGTGTATAAGTTTGACTTTGTGTGGTGGGAAGGGTTCCTTAACTTTTAACTTCTGGTACACTTATTCGAAGTGAATTAAACCTCATGAGGTTTAGTTTTCCACTGTGCTACTATGTGATAACTTTTTATAGTGTAAAACATAGAGTTGTTATGGTTATATAAAAGGCTTAATATATCAGTGTTCTATTTCCAAAAAAACTCTCAAAATCAATATAATCAAATTTAAATCAATTTTAAAAAAACATATCATTACCAATTTAGTTAAACTCCATTACCAAATTCTCTAGAGAATTGAACTTATCATGCATGACATGATATTAATAGATCAACAACCACCGCAATAAAAAATTTACATGATTATCATTAATCCAATTAAAAACCTCAAGAAATTTAAGGTATACTAAACATGGTGACCAACATACTATATTAACATACTCTTCTTAATAAATCACATGTATAAAATTATAAAATATTAAATGCTTATATATATTCTTTTTATTCAAATAATACAGCCCAATCATTCTCTTTGTCAAATAAATATTCACATGCTTAAATTTGAAACTAGAAAATATAGATTAACACAAAACATTATTTACAAAACATGGGATTGAAAAAACTCATTTCATATAATCTAAGGGTCCTTTAGATTACTCAATATATAAATAGATACCAAGAATTCACATAGGTAAACACTCAAAATTCAAAATTATGAATTTAGTTTTTAACATTGTCAATATTTCAATTCACCACTTACTTCAGGTGAAATTCATTACTTATTAGAGTCCCTAGTTAACACAAGCTTTATATTAATTTAACAATACAAGTACATAAAATCACAAAAATATTGGCATAAACATAGTTACCATATATTTATAAGAAACACCCATAAATAGTGCACTCTAATAATCTCCCCTTCATATCCATAAAACCTGAACCCAACCTGAAAAAAATCCCTAAGCCCGGTAGCATTGAATTCATTAAGGTTTATTTTTTTAGGTTCATATTTAATATTTTCCAAAAATTACCGCAATCCAATAATAATAGAAAACAATTATGATGCATTTACCTATCATAAGTATCTACCCCATAATCAAAATTATCTATCATATGGTTTTCAATGAGATTAACATCCTTATGTCAAATAATAAGGGTACCTAATCTCTTCTTTTCTAGTTGGTCTCCTTTTCTTCATCACACTCTATTTTTACTAATACTATTTACCTACCAAATTTATATAATAATCATTAGTGTATAACTCCAAAATCCATCCAAAATATCAACTAAAGCCTTAATACCACTTTTTCATGACCCATCCCCACTAGGAGCTACTCCTAGTCATGACATTGACACTAGAGTGACCCTTGATGCTACTAATAATAGGCCACATGTTAGAAATTAGTACCAAAGTTACATATCACACAAATGGGTGGAATTATCCTCATAAATCCTAAGAACGTAAAAATAAAACCACTAACTAATTATAAAAAATAAATAAATCTAACATCCCTTAATAATAACAATATATGAAAATTTAAAACAAGAAATAGTACCCAAAATAAAATATTAAAAATAAAACTCATAGAAAAACATCTGCTATCATAGCTCCCAGCTCTGAGTTAGTAGTGTCCAACTCAATCTCCAAATCTCTCATGGAAACCTGTAGAATAGATTTATATATATAGAGGTAGGAATACATGTATATTCAGTTGAATCCTCCTAAAAACCTCTCATTCATTGTAGAATAATCATACTAATTCCTTAGTTAATAAATAACAAAACCAAAATGCTCTTATACTAGGCCAACTAACCCAACCTCATGAGGCCTCACTCACTAAATATTACATTCGAGTATAAGAAAATAATATAGAATATAATAAGAGTCTACCCCATAACCACTTCCCTGATATTTTTTCACTCTAACACTCCAATAAAATATTTCTTGCTATTATATCCCTTCTATACCCATAAATTTTCACAACACGCACACAAAATCACACACACAGACCATGTCACTACTAATGTGGGATGGATCATAACCCTACCTTCCCTAACATTGTAAGGTACAACATTATCATTGTCACCAATATGTATCATCCATAATGTAACCACAACAACATTCATATTCTAAATGTATATCACAATTCCATTATAATAGGGTATCATGAACATGAAGTACTTCAACCTCATACCCTCCTCCTACCATGAATAACTCCACCAAATATGATCATGTCAATCTCATAACCCAATCAATAAATATATCACATACTATAAATTTAAGACATTACATCTCATATTCTTATACCTACTTTGATCAATCAGATCCCATATAACTTCTCAATGGAGAGAAGGGAATAGGGAATAGTCAACTATTTTTTCCCTTATTATCCTGGGTATTGGAGAAAACACCCAAAACCCAAAACATTTGAGGTTAAAAAATAATCCAAATTGGGTGGGGTTCATATTAAATCACAAAGGAAATAATATATATATATATATATATATATATATCACAACCACACAAAAAATACCATAAATATCACCACACTACCCTAAGTGTTATATAACAAATGTTTCCACTTATATGACATCAATCATCCAATTCATTTCCCAAAACATATTTATAATAACAAAACTAGATTATATTTAATGATAATATTTAACCATTTAAATTTTATCATATACCACTTATATTATATTAATAATTTTAATCATTAAAAATATTTAATTACAAACCATTCATAAGATAAAACATATATTCTATCTAGATTTTACCCATGATTTTCATTCTTAAACAATTTATTAACAACAACTACCCATTTAATTCTAAACCCTTCCCATTAATATATAATTTATTTTTAACCCACATTACTTATGACCAAAAAACTATATCACATTAACACATAAAATAATTTCCATGAAATCATCCTCCACAAATCCAATTTCATAATCATCACAACACTTCTTTTTTTTCTATAGTCACCCATGCAAACACATGAAAATATTCATAAAATATCCACTTCACCGTAGTTCAACCTATACCAACACCCCAAAACTATCCAAAATAGTAAAACACTAAGGCTATTCTAACTATAAAAAATAACAATCCCACCAACAACAAACATGACTAATCATTCCAAAACTAGTAGAAAACACATAAAAAAGCATACCTTTAATTCATTATTTCCATGAAATTTATTAATGACCAACACACTCAACAACACCATTTTAAATATTTAATAAATATCTCATTAATTTCCATATTTAAATAATTATTTATTTATGATATGCTATTTTAGTAGTTAATCACATCAACTAAAACATATATTTTGTAACAATAATAAAATTCACAACCAAAATAAATTTATAAGTAGTGGAATAAACACACACAAAAAATTCAAACAATAATTTTAAAAAAATAATAATAAATAAATAAATCCCTTTTGATACACTTTTCCTTTAAATTTTCATTATTATGGTCATTGTATTTCTTTTAGGATAACTCACACCATTTATTTAGATGAAATGAAAATAAGAAAATTTTTGGATTTACACAAAATAAAAGAGAGAGTTTCTTGAATCCACAAACACAATTCACTGAACATGAGTAGGAAGGGGGGAGATAGAGGTTTAAAAGACCTAAAAATTTCAATAGAAGAACCATGTTTTTGGTTTAAAGTAGCTTATCATTGGTGATAGAGGGATAAAAATGACCAAGGGGCACCCACAATGTTTCAAGGATGATATTCTAGTAATTCAAGTTCTAATAAAAGAAAAGATTTTATAATAAAGAATGAAACTTTGAATTAAAAAAAAAGATGCATGAATCATACAATGATTCTCATAGGTGTTTCCTTTTTAAAATATCACTCAACCCTCTAAATTTTTCTTTGAATCATGTTTGATATCTATCATCACATATCAATATTTAAAACCTCCTAAAATAATGTCTTAAGCCATGTAGAGTCAAAGGAAATAGTATTACATAGAAAAATTACCAATTTTATGGATTTTATGATTTAAAACATTATTTTCAATAATAAAATATGATTTTGGATGAAATAAGGGAAATTCACTAAAGGAATCACTCTTATGAAAAATATAAGAGTAACCCAAATTGGATGACTCTTATAGAAAAACATATGAGTAACCTGAAGAAGAAATGACCTTACATAAGGGAGAAAAGACACTTATGTGTGAAAATAATAGTCATTTATTTGAAAAATTGAACAAAGGGTTTACCTTTAAACATAGGAAAATGAACCCTATGTTTAGAAATTTTTACTCTTATGTTAAAAAATATGGTAAATGACTGACTCATGTGCAAGGGAAGAAAATAATTTTATGAGAAATAATATAAACCATATACCAAAACATTTAATTTTAAATTATCACAAATATTATTATGAATTAAAAAATATCCTATGAAAATATAAAATACATTTATGGGTTTTGAAATGAATCTTATGAGCTGGATATTTTCTCTTATGTTGGAAGAAAAAATCTTATAAAATCACTTATCTCACATGTTTTCATATACGACTCTTAAAAATCAAATTTTACACATATGTAATGAAATTAAAAATGGAACAGAGTAATATGTAAGTTTCATTTCATAAAAAATGTAAAAATTATTAGGTTCAATCCATGATAGGGAAAAATGTAAGGGAAATTATAGAATTTTTAAATTTCCAAACTTAATCAAAAAATACATAATTGAACACGAAATGTAAAATTATTTTAAAATAACATGTTTAAATGATATAAAAATCATCATATATCTAAAATTACAAAAAAAAAAAAACATTCTCAGACTCCCCCACTACATGGAAAATGACAAAGTGGAGGGTTTGGGAAACCCCGATTCCTTACATGCTTATCCCTCATCATAGTGATACACTTAACTATTATGGAATAATAATCCACCTTTAGTATATTTCGAACATAATCCTAGGGTCAACTCTATAAATGAACCCTGAGTCCACTAACGATGCCTTTAACTACCTTAAAATAATAAAATCCATAAGTTTTGTTGAAATTTAAATTATATTCACTCATCAAAAAGTATTGGGTGTTACAAACTCCCCATGATATATCCACTCTTAAGAAAGATTCATCTATGAGCATCACCAAGCCTCATCAGTGAAAATATCCATCTACTATACCCACATATTTAGATCCCTAGTATAAACGCAAGAAACATGTACTCTAGGATCTAAATCGTACACTTAGACTAATTATTTGTTTGGGGATGATAATTTGTGCTCAGATACACCAATGTATCGAGTTACTTTTGTATCATTTTCTAGAATCACAATTTGAAATAAGAATCTTAGTTTAATATGATGATCACCCCATTAAGATTCACTCTCTCCCAAACATAGATATTTCCAAGCTCATCAATAGGGAAGGGCTCTCAGATTAGTAGAAAATGAGTAACCTTGGTCAAATAGTCCACAAAAATCAACAGTACATCATTATCTCATGGTATCCTTGATAAATTTATCATGAAGTCCATAGTCACATCATCCCTATTCTACTTGAGAATTGTTAAATACCGAAGGAGATCTATGGGCCACTATTTTTTGGCCTTCACCTACTAATAGTGGAGCACTTTCTGTCAAAACCCATTATGTCTTTATTCATCTTAGGTTACTAGTACTATTTTTGAATATAATGGTACATATTGCTATTCCTTGAGTGAAAATTCCATCTCGAGATGTGCAAGTCGCTCATCATCTCCCCACATATGCTCATCGGGACCACAACTCACCCTCAAAAGTAAAGGACCACATCAGCATTGTGGGATTAATTAAGTGGTGGATTACCACAATATATATTATCCCATATCAAATGAAAATCAGAACAGGATAGATGGATCAAAATTACCCTTTCAAGAAGTGAATAGGTAAGGCTCATGGGTGTCAGAGTCATGCTACCCTAATACTTAGAAACATAAAGTCAAATATCAGAAAATATTCAAATCATCTACCACTCAATACTTGATTCCTACACCATATGATCATAACTATTTCAAGTCAGTGTGTTAGAAATGATGTTCCCCTTTCTAGGGGTGTATTCCAACTCAAAATAAAAATACTATATATACTCAAACCACCTTTTTAGGTCTAATGTGGTGATGATAGATGGTTTAGTGGGGGTGAATATAATAGAATAAAATTTTAAATATTTGAACAAATTATCTAAAACAATCATCAATGTTAATTATCAGAGTTAATTATCCTAAACTAAAAGTGATAATATACAATGTAAATGTAAATAATGAACATATGAAATGTTGTATTAGTTTTGTTTAAAGTGTACCTACATCTTCTCTTACACATATCTACTACTTGAGAGATGCGAATTCACTCATGGAATATTTTTTAGTTTGGAATAATATCTTGATTATGATCTTACATTTTCTACTAGAGGTGCAACTAGAAATCTAGACTTTTATATGGGGATTCCCAAAGCTTACAATATATAATTTTTAAGGAAATATAACATATCCGAAATTTATAATTTTGGAGACATAACCCAAAAGAGAGAATTATTTTAGGTTTTAAAATCATAAATCAATGTTAGAGTACATGTGAGAGAGATAAAAAGAATTAAAGAAGGATCAAACAAAACCAGGAAGATAAATTCATATAAGAACACTTAATAACAAACTTTGGTTCATGAGTGGTGGATAAATATGTATCTTCAAGGAAGTATTAGTCATCAATGATTCGGTTCCCCTTGAGAGTTTATATAAAAATGTAATTTTATTGGCACAAGATCAATTGAAAGTTTTATTGCTCATAACATTTCATAGCACTTTAAAATCATTAAAGATAACGTCAAAGGAAATTGTAATAGCTATTAAGAATCATATATCAGCTAAAATATTATTTTAATGAGTCTCAAGTACCTTTAACTAAAACAAAACAAAAACTAAACAAAACCAAGGAATTGGTTAGGAAAATCAAAATTATCGAAGAGAGAGAAATTATTGTTCCATTATTATCATTTAAATTAAAATAATAAAGACTAATTCAAAACGATTTGAATTCATCATTAAATAGCCCATACTATATTTCAAAAAATTATTCAAAGTAATTTTAGTAATTCTATTTTTTCCTTGTAGGACTTTGAAATATATTAAGGAATGTTTTCATAGCCAGGTGTTGAGATGATGTGAGATTTCAAGGCCCAGTGGGCCCAAAATTGATATTATAAAAATATTAAATATATTAATATCATGCACATATAGTTTTTAAAAAATAATGGGATATCTCATGAGTGGAGTCATAGATAGAAAATTTGAGACCATGGTTGAATCTAAAATCTGAAGTTTACCATAGGCATTACCTATATTTAGTTAGTACTGAATGTTTGGATGAGGCAGTCATTGGTAGGTATGTTATGTGGATTGATTAATTAATTAATTTAATACCATTAACCTAAAAATATTCTATAAACACCCTCTTAGGAAAAATTTCTAAGGGTTAGCTGCATTAACCATGATAGATCTTAGAGGAGGGGATAAAATTATTTTTCAAAGATCAACATCAAATGATGAACAATGATCATATCAAGGTGGAATGATAAGTAGAAAACAAATCAGGTCTTCCATATCATTGGTGAACGAATTATTCACCTACGATTGATCCATAATTGAGTTATAAATCATCAATTTGGGATTTATCCCTCTTGATTAAATTTTAAAGTATAGATTTGATCTGATTTATTTCATGTAGGTGTTTTCACACCCTTTTCATGAGCCCATTGATGAATTAAATTTATTTATTTAATTTTAAATCTTTATATACCATGTTTCACCCCGTATATCCGTAATTTATAATCATTATCAAATAATGGTCAGCCAATATTTTTTTTACCTTTGTTCTTATGAATTTCCCCAACCCGTTCTTTGCGTTCTTCATCGTTGTCCTATAGGGTCACAGTTTCACATTTTTAGGGCAGGTTTAAGCATGATTGAACCCCTAGATTCATGGAAGTTTAGAAAATGATGAATGGATAATTGTATTTTGGATGGATTTGGATGGATTTTGGGTGTTACATTATGGATACAATATTAATTAATGGATATGGGAAATTGAGATGTGCATGAGATGCACATGGGAATTCAAGTGGATTTTTAGATTCCGTTTCTAACCATCAAATGCCAGGAAATGACATCTAAAGGTTTTCCCATTCAATTTTAGGAGGTAAAAAAGGAAAGATTCATGTAAATGGGTGTAAATATGGAAACCGTGTGATGAATTCATGGATTCTATGAAAATGCCAACTACATGCCATGTATCCCGAAAGAACACATGTTGTGTAGTCCACTAGAAATAATGATAGAGTTTTGGTTGAAGTTAAATATCACACACTATGTAGGTGGGATTATACACCATGTGACCCTACCCAAGTGGACATGAAATGTACCATATTTACATGCCTAGGGCCCCATGCGAGAGGATATGTCATGTATCAAAGTACACAAGCAAGAGTAGGAATACATGAGCATGGATTGGATAACACAGGCAGACCCTGAGTGGCCGAGGCATGCTGTGTGTGACCCTTACATGGCATGTAAGGTGACATGGATTCCTGAGCTGTGTATAGGGAGAAAACAGCTAGGCAACGAAGTGGGTCCATAGCCATGTGGACTCTATACACATCATATACTCGTATATTAATCTCTTGCCTCTCATATCTCCTTCATTTTGACACATATTTTGGCCCACAAGTAGCCTATCATGAGTTTTTTTCCATTTAAAACATGATGGTGGCCTTCATAGGGAATTTTGAGATATGATGCGAGATTTCAGAAGCATACAACTTCTTCAGGTAATGCTCGATGATGGAAAAGATCAGGACTTGATCACCAGAGAGATTATAGATAGAGATGAAACTCCTATATTTCGGGAGTGAGTCCTCTATATATGAGGATGGTACTCCCCTATCGAACTAGGGATCATGTATCCTATACTATTTATACATTGTTGAGATAGTGCTCCCATATTTTCGGTGAAAGTACTATATATATGGGGATATTACTCCCCTATCTCACCAGGGAACAGGTTCCCCATACTCTTTATACCAGGTAGAGATAGTACTCCCCTATTCAGGGTGTGGGTCCTCTATTTATAGGGATGGTACTCCCCAGTCACATAGGTCCCTTATATAATTTTTTCTAGGTAGATATTATACTCCCCTATTCCGGGCATATGTCCTCTATCTATAGGGACGATACTCCTGTATCACACCAGGTTGTGGGTCCCCCATATTCTCTATAGAAACAGAGACATCACCCTCCTATATAGGAACATAAACTCTATCAATGGAGTGGTAGTCACCTCTCTTTGAGATTTTTATGGGATTTAGATCCTTCAAAGAGGGTTGTTCCCTCGGCTGTAGAGCACAATGGTGAAGAGAAGGAAAATCTGCACCTTTTCTATTCAGATTATGTTAGATGTTGGGCATATATTATAGAATACTAGAGATGCAGTCTTACTCAATGACCTGGGATGTTCTATGAGATGGATATCCCCTTTATCTCTAGTTTAGGTCTCTTTTATAAGAACATATATATGTATTGGGTTTCATTTCTATCTTTCTTTGGGTTAAATTGACTATTGATGTATTTCCCTATTTCTCCCTTTCAGTTTTCATGGTTTCCTACTAGGTATGTATATACACACACCCTAACATGGGATCTTCATGAACATTCATATCTTATGAAAACAATAGATATATTGACAATTATTATGGTGGATCATAGTGTTACTTAGGAGCATTGACCACATATGGTGATCATACATAGAGATTATGGGTCGAGATCTCTCATCTTTACATTATTCCAGTTGTTGTTAGGTTGGGAAATATTTTCTGATTGGGCATGTATTTTGAACCTTTACATTTCAAATTACACATTTAGACTCTTTTTTATCCCTTGGAGGTTATTATATGCATGGTTTTTTTAATCTAGATGTTACTTTATTTTATTATTATTCCTCTAAACTTCTTAATGGAGATCGTTGGGTACATGCGTACAAATAGATTAGGCAAAGGCCTCCCATTTTAGTTATCTCTTCTCGATGCTTACCACCATCCCTAAGACTATAGAGGCGGGCTTGGGGTTTTGATGGCTTAGACTTCCACCAGCTAGGTGGGCCTCATAGGGTTAAGTCGTTATAGATTGGTATCCGAGGTGGTTCATCCTTGGGTCAATGTAGAAACAGACCCATGGTGCGGATTGCTTGGGAAGTTAAGTAAATAGTGTTATAGTGGCTTGAGTGCAAATTTTAGGCCAGGGAACCTAGTGTTGGTGTGGTGGTTGATTTATCCATGAAACTAGACTCTAAATACCTTCTTGTTGACTCGACATACCAAGGAATTAGTTATTGGGAACTTAGTATATGCATCATATAAGATTAAGTACTTTTACTATCTTTCTTTATTAAACACCTCATATATATATATGTTCATCTGACCGTGGTACATCGTTTTTACTTTTGGGATGCCTCCACAAAGAAATCCATCCAGGTTATCGATTTAGGACCATCATGATAATTTAATGTGCAATGAGCCCTTAGTTCTGGGGCCATCTCATGATATCTTTCCTTTAAGCAGGCATGTAGTAGCAACCTTGTATGACAAGTAGTATATTTTACCATTAGGGTAGGGAAAATATGTGTATAATATTATCAAACTATATGAGTTCCAGAACTAGAGGCCGTTGAGGTTCCACGTTGAGCTAGATCCCTTGGCAGTGGAGGATTGGATTGAGTCGTTGATTTGAGTCTTCAAGATTATGAGAACCTAAACTCATTAGATGGATACAATAGTGTCCAGTCTTTTTCATGGAGTAATTGGGTGATGGTGGATTCTAGTCACATAGTTTCATGATGAGTTGGAACTCTCATGGTCCAACTTCCATAAACTATTTCATTAATAGTATTATCCCTTGGGGTTTTCCTCATTTTGGATCTAGGAGATACTAGAGCTGCAAATAGGTTGTATGTCTATAGGTGAGTATGCCATGATGACCACTAACCTTACATGGTATTCCCTTGATATGGTGTGATATGGATTATTCAATGTGAGGAAGTTTGAGAAGGGTCTCCATAGATACATCTAAACCAGCATAGTCTCTTTATGTATCCCTAACTATGCATGAGTTCTATAATGATATCTAGTTATAGATATATTTATAGAATAGGGATATTATAGAGCTAGTGCTGATAGAGGGAATTGGAGGCCTGAGTCATCTATAGCGGCTGGAAAATGACAGATGTTAAGGCATAAGTTCTGTACCCATGCTTAGACTCAGGCATGTGGTTATGCAGCACAAGTATTGCATAACGGAACATGGAATCTTAGAAATGGGTGATGTTATTCATGTGAAGATCATGTTAACTTGGCCCATGACTTCCCAACCCGTCAATATGAGGATGTTAGTAAGGTAGTGGATGGACCACCATGAAAGAGATAACGTCATGAGCAGGGTTCTTCCAAGTGTGCTTAGAGAAGCCCTAGGGAGGTGGAGCTAAATGAGGATCAGGTGGGTATCTGGGAGGTGTATCCTCTGGTGGAGGGAGGCGCTAGGATATACTTACACCACCACCACCAAGATACCCACACTAGGCTCAAGGAGCTGCCAGATGGGGTCGCAGGTAGCTGTTGGACAAGGAAGAATATGACCTAGTAGCTCATGAGATGAATCAAAGTATGATTTGTGTGTATTCTACACTTTTTCTAGTACTTTTAGAAATAATGGAGAGTCTCTCATTAGTTTTTGTATACCTTATGTGATATCTAGAGCTCTATGTTGAGACCTTTGCACAATATCTTTTTCTATAGGTTCTTATTGGGTTCAATTCTTCTATATTGCTCATTTATCGGCAATGAGAGCTATCATTTTGTGGAGAGAGTTTCACATGGGACCTATTGGTTAGTATGATAAAACCATATACTTTAATATTGGGTATTTATTGGTTGTCCATGATTTGATCTCAGATCAACAATCATCATAGGTGGATCAGATGTCTATGGATAGATGGGACAAGATCCTACTTTTTAGGTGACAAGGATCTCATGGTTGAGTGAGTGGGCCTTGCGAGTAGGAGGATTCATACCATCATTCATTAGTTGGTGATTTTATCTTTTATAGAAATAATATCTTAAGACATTTTTATTCCTTAAATAGTGGAGGATTTTATAGAAATATTACGTAAGTATGTTCTAGGACTACCTCAGAGGTGGGAGATGGAATTCTGCATTAACATATAGCTCGAGACCATGCTGATATCTTCTGAAGCATATCATATATACCCTATCGAGATACAAGATCTGAGGGTATAGTTAGAGAACCTTTTAGAGAAGGGTTTTATCATACCTAGTGTGTCCCTTAGAAAACTCTAGTTTGGTTCATGAAAAAGGCGAATGGGACCTTGCTTTTTGTGTGTGTTGATTATCATTGCTTGAAGTAGACCATAATAAAGAAAAAGTTCCCCTTGCTGAGGATTGTCAACATATTTAATTAGTTGTGAGGTGTGAGTTGGTTCTTGAAGATCGATCTCAAGTCCAGATACCTTTATTTGAGGGTTCAGGAGGCTAATATTATAAAGTTGGCATTCAGATTTCACTAGAGACACTATGAGTTCTCAGTGGTGCCTTTCGATGTGATGAATTATCCCGCTATGGTTACGTCATTGATGCACTAGATCTTCTAGTCATACTTGGACCAATTTTTGGTTGCCTTAATTGACGACATACTCATATACTCAACATCATAGGAGGATTATGTACATCACTTAATGTTGGTCCCATAGTTACTATGGGATCACTAGCTTTATGGTAAGCTCTCGAAATGCTAGTTATGGATCTATGAGGTTCACTTTCTAGAACATTTCATATATGATCATGGATTATATTTGACCCTGGTAAATATTGATTCATTTTTTCATTGGTAACCTCCCATGATTGTGTAAGAGGTTCCACATTTTCATGGATTGGTTGAGTAATACAAGAGTTTCATGGTGGAATTATTTTAGATTATATCCCCTTTGATTGTTCTAACACAAAAAGGGAATCCATTTATCTAGACCGATCAGTTTTAGAGACACTTTGAGGATTTTAGGATGATGATGACTAATGCACCTATTTTAATACTACTAGAGGAGGGTGTGGAGTATGTAGTGTATTTTGATGCCTATGGAGCTTGGATAAACCATGTATTGATGCAGATGTAGGTAGTGATCACATATGGGTCAAGGAAGTTGATTACTCATGAGTATAACTATGTGACTCATGACCTAGTGGGGAATTTAAAGTCTTTTATATGGGTATGTGGTGGCACTATCTTTTGGGAGTGCACTTTGTTGTTTACTCAGACCATCATAGTTTCAGGTATATCTTCACACATAGAGATCTTAATCTAATATAGAGGCATTGGTTGGAGTTTTTATAGGACAATTACTTCAAGATAGTCTATACTCCTTGGAAGGGAAACATGGGGTATATTTTCTTATTAGGAAGTCCCGTTCTCACTTGGTGGAGGAGGCATATGAGAAATTGGATTCTTTTTAGCTGAACCTAGTGGAAAAGAGGGGTACAATTTATCTTTAGTTGATGGTGTTGACTCCTCCACTTCTTTAGCATGTGAGGGAGGCTTGGTTGGTAGAAATATATTTTGAGATTATTTGTGATTAAATATCTTCACGAGATTCACTATCTAGGTGTTGAAGGATATGTTGATGGATTGTGTTTTAAACTTCGGTCAGATATGGGAGGATTACTTTCCATTGGTAGAGTTTTATTATAATAACATCTATCACTTTAATATTGGCGTAGAACCATTTTAGGCCTTTTATGGGACACCCTAAAGGCCACCCTTGTGTTTGACTAAGATTGGAGAATCCTCCCTAATTAGGATAGATATGGTGTAGGTGATGATCGAGAAATTTAGGTGATCTATGAGTGGATGAGGACAACCTAGTGCCAACATAAATCTTATGCAAATCAATGTAGTTGGACCTTGTAGTTTAAGCAGGGAGACCATGTTTTCCTAAGAGTCTCAACACAATGAGTATTGCAGTAGTTATTATGGGAAGGAAATATATCCCTAAGATTCATTGGGACATTTGATATCCAATGAAGGTTGGGTGAGGTTGCTTACCACTTATCCTTACCCTTATAGTTGGATTGGGTGCATGACGCCTTTCATGTATTGTAGCTAAGGAGATACATGCATGATCCAACACATTTAATTGATGGGGGAGAGTTGTACATCAAGGATGGACCCTCCTTTATGGAGTACTAGGTGGGAATCAAGTATCGGTAGATGAGGATCCTTCAAGGATGAACCGTACCCTTGGTTCGTGTGTTGTGGAATTATAGAATCATGTAGGAGAGCTCCTGGGAGCGGGAGAGATAGATCCGGGCTCAATATCCCCACCTTTTTTTAACTAGTGATATTTAGGGATGAAAAGACTTTAAGGGGGAATAATTTAGTGGATCTATTTTTCCTTGAAATAATTTTCAATATATTAAAGAATATTTTTGGATCCTGGCACTAAGACGACGTGAGATTTTGAGGCCCAGTGATCCCAAAATTGGTACTATAAAAATATTAAATATATTAATATCATGAACGTGTAGTTTTATGAAATAATGGGATATCTATTGAGAAGTGTCTCAAATTAGAAATATGAGACCGCGATTGAATTTGGAATGTGGGGTTTACCCTAGATGAGACCTAAAGTTGGTCGATGCGGGAAGTTTGAATGAGGTAGTCATTGGCAGGTATGTTAAGTAGATTAATTTATTATTTTATTTATTTAATTAATTTAATATCCTTAAGATAAAAATCCTCTATAAACACCCAATTATTGATATTTTAAAAGGTTTATCTTCATAAATCTTGTTATATATAAAAGTTGGAGATCATTCTTCATTGGTGGATTAACATCAAATGATGAATGTGGATTAGATCGAGGTGGAATAAGGGGTAGCGAACACAAAGGGTCTTCCTTATCACTATTAAACACATTATTCAACAAATATTGATCCATAATCAAGGTATAAATCATCAATTATAGATTTCTCTCTCTTTATTAAAATGTTAAATCATGGATTTGATCTTCTTTATTTTTTGTTGTAAATTCTACTCCCTTCATATGAGATCATTGATAAATTAAATTGATTTATTTAATTTTAAGTTTTAAAATGAAATGTAATTACCCTGTATATCTCTGATCTATTATCATTGGCTAGGAACCCTTTTCTAATGACATTTTTTCCTTTGTTCTTATGCCTTCCTCTCACCCATTCTTCACATTCTTCATCATTAGCATAAAGGGTCACAATTCAACATTACCAGGGTGGTTTCAAGTGTGATTAAACCCCAAATTAATAATTATTTGAAGAGAGATTAATGGATTAGTATTTTGAGGATGAATTGGGATGTATTTTGTGTGTTACATCATGGATTCAAGATCTGAGAATGGTGATGGGTGACAGAGATGCACACGCGATGCGTATGGGACTTTAGACGGATTATAGAATTCTATTTCCTAACATTAAAGGTTGAGAAAGGATGGAAAACGGTTTTACAATTCAATGTTGAGATTTCAACATGTGAGATTCACAAAAATGGGTGTAGATCAAGAAAACATGTGAGAAATCTACAAATTCTATGAAAATTCTGATTACACTCCGTGTATCTCAGAAGAACACGCTGTGTGTAGCCCCATAGCTACAACACTAGGGTTTTGGGAAAAGTTGATTATCACACACTGAGTAGGTGGGTATGCATGTCATGGTACCCTTACTAGGTACCCAAGACATGTGCCAACTATGCATGCCCAAGGCCCCATATGGGAATGAATGTTGTGTACCGAAGTACACAGGCACAAACAAGAATACATGGGCACGACCTGGAGTACATGGGTAGGCCTTGGGTGGTCAAGGCACACCATGTATGACCCTTACATGAATTGTAATGTGAAATGTATTCTTGAGAAATTTCTAAAGAGAACACATCCAGGTGGAGGAGGAGAGCCACATGTCGTGTAGACCCCATACACAATGTTTACTCCTATATGAATCTTGTACCTCTCATGTCTCCTTCATTTTGGATTGTATTTTGTCCCATGTGTACCCTATCGTAAGTATTTTCTATGTATAACATTATGGTAGCCTTAATAGTGGATTTTGAGATATGATGTGAGTATGATGCTTCTTTAGGCGATGCTTGATGATGGTAGTGATTAGGGAAGGATCACCAAAGAGATTCCAGATAGAGACGGTACTCCCCAATTTAGGGTGCGGGTCCTCTATCTATGGGGATAGTAATCCCCTATCACACTTGGGAATGGATCCCCTATACTCTTTATATCAAGTAGATATGGTACTCTCCTATTCCAGGTGAAGGTCATATATCTATGGGGACGGTACTCCTTTATCGCACTAGGGAATGGGTCCTTCATTATCTTTATACTAGGTAGAGATGGTACTCCCCTATTCAGGGTGTGAGTCCTCTATCTATGGGGATGGTAATCCCTTGTCACATCAAGGTGTGGGTCCCCCATACTCTTTATTCCAGGTAGAGATGGTACTCCCCTATTCGGGTTGAGATTCCTCTATCTATGGGGACCGTACTCTCCTATCGTACTGAGGTGCATGCCCCCTATATTATATACACAAATAGAGATGGAACTCCCCTACACGGGCATGGGTCCTCTATCTATAGAGTGGTAATCTCCCATATTTGAGCTCTGATGGGGTGAAGGTCCTCCACGGAGCTTGGATCCCTCATCTGTGTAGTATAGTGGTGTGGAGCGGGGCCCTCCACACCTTTTCCTATGATATAACATTTGATATTGGGAATTAGTGGCGGTCTACTAGATTTGTAGGCTGACTCATCAACCTATGATAGGATGGGAGTTGGAGATATCATTTATCTCTCATTTGGGTTTCTTTTATGAGTATATATTTATTGGATTTCATTTTCCACTTTATTTCGTATGAGCTAACTATTGATGTATCACTTTATCACTCCCTTTCAGTTTTTGGGGAATCATACTAGGTATGTATATATTGACCCCTGCATAGAATTTTCCCACACATGTTATGTCTTATGTAGATGATGAACAAATCGATGGTGATTATAGTGGATCATTGTGATACATGGGTACATTGACTGCGTATGGTGGTTATGCTTGCTGATCAGGATTCAAGCTCTCTTAGATTTACATTATTCAATTTTTTGTCAATTTGGGACATTCTTTTTCGTTACATGTGTATTTTTTACCATTACAATTTGGATTAATATTTCATACTCTTTTTTATTCCCTAGAGGTTATTACATGCATTGTTTTTACCCTATATGTTATAATATTTTATTATTATTATTCTACACTTCTTCATGGAGATGGTTGGGTATGTGCATATAGGAACATTACGAAAAGACCTCCTATTTTAGTTATGTCTTCTTAGCGATTGCCACCAGCCCCTAGCCTATGGAGGTGGGATTAAGATTGTGATGTCTCAGCCTTCTGTTGGCTAGACAATTCCCATTGGTTCAGGTCATTACAATAATACTATAAATATCACATCATTACCTTAAGTAGAAAATAAATTTGGAATTTTGAAAATTCATTTCCATATACATGCAGACATGAGATAATATCTAAAATCAATAATACTACATTAAATACGATCATTTTTTAATATGATCATTATCACAAAAAATTATTTTATAAATATTTAAAACAAATAAAACACTTAAAATTAATGATAAAAATCATTTGAATATTTTTTTAATAGGTAGGAAGGAAGTCCCCCATTTTTATTAAACCAATAAATCCTCCCTCATTTTTCTAGGTATAGGTATCCCATTACGTGACCCATAAGTCCAATGGGTATTAAACCCCTTGACAACAAGGCATGAAGGCCTAAAATTTCAGGTCAAATTGACCACATGAACAAAGTATAAGACTATAAGATAGAAAAGTGATTGTATGAAAAAATTTGAATTGAGTGCATGGACAAAAATCAATTGACCACATGAAGGGAATTGGATCAACTACAAGAAAAAAGTATTGATTTTTTGTAAAAAAAATCAATAGACCTCATGAAGTAAATTGGATTGACCACAAGAAGTAACTTTTTATCGGCCATATATAAGGAAAAACAAGTTAACATGGGGAAGCTATCATGAGATACTATCTTGAGATAAGTCAAGTGACCATGAGATAATGAGGTAGGTCAAGTGATTGTGAGAGAAAAAATATGGAAAATAAATAAGTAAATATTATAAGCATAATTCTTTATTAAAAATAGAATATAACTACCGAAATAAATATAAATAAACATTAAGTACATGAAGTTGTGAGAAATTATAATTATCCATTCAAAAAAATAATATTTGAGGTGTTTGTGGTATTCAAAACAAAAAATATAAATAAACAACAATTCTTGAAATTGTAACAAACACCAATCACTAATAAACTCCACAACAAACTCCCCGTTATTAAAAAATACAAAACTGAAACACAATTTTACAAAATTATAGTTTTTTGAAATTTAAATAAATAAATTTAACATTATATAAAATACAAGAAGATTGAAAAAAGTTTTTAAAACATAAAAAAACTCACCATCAATATATTCAAATTAATATGAAAACATAAAAAATAGTAAAAAATTAAAATTAAATATCCATCATACCAAGCTCAGATTTTATTTCCTTAAAGTTTCTAAAATACAAGGGTTTAGTAAAAATATCTTCAAGTTTATTTTCAAATGTAAAATATTAAAAAATAATATCTTCTTTAGACTATTAATTATTATAATAAATATGAATCATTTATAATTTAAAACAATAGTTAGATAAATTTTGTTTTATCCATAATTATTGAGAATAACATGATAAAATATAGATATGATCAATTTCAGTAGCAGATAAATAAATTGAATTTTTTTCTTAAACTCCAAGAAATTAAACCTTTAATAAGAAAATTAAATAAACCTGAAATAAGTTTTTTATAAAGTCTACATACTATAAAATCAGAATTAGAATAACTAATGAAATCAAATCAATTCTATCTAGAATAAAATAATCCATAATGAAAAGTTACTTTAATATTTCAATCAACTCTCTTAAAAGTTTTTAAGAGTGATTTATTAGGATCATATTGAAATATTTCATATAAAAACACACTAAACATAATATAAGGTCAAGAATTAGTCAATTATAAAAAATTACCAATCATGCCTCTAAACATTTTATAATCTATATATTTTCATGATTTATCCAAATCAAATTTGAAATTAGTACACGTTGGCGTTTTAAAAATTTTACAAGAATATAAACCAAATTGTTTAACTAATTATTTATTGAATTTACATTGATTCAAAAATACTCCCAAATTTCTTTGATTAATTTGAAGACCTCAAAAGATTTAAAGTGTTCCTAATTAAATCATAACAAATTCAATTTACATAAAATATGAAAATTATTTATAAAGAAATCCACTTGAAGATCCATACACAATATCATAAATATAAATTTTAACAATTAAAATATCATTTTAAATCCTATTAATAAAGAAAGTAGTATCTACTTTACCATTAATAAAATCATTTTCAATAATAATGAAGTAAGTTTATCATACCAAGAATTAAGTTCTTACTTAAGTCCATATAAAGATATAGATAACTTAAAAAAATTATTATTAATATTATAATTTTCAAAACCAGTGGTGATTGAGAAGAATGAAATAATTCATAAATAAATCCATTTAAAAAATAACTTTTAATATCAATTTGAAAAAACCTCAAAACTTGAAAATTTATAAAATATAAAAAAATTATAAAAGATTCATTTATATTAGTGAATATAAAATATTCATAAAAATATATACCTCATTCTTAATAATATCCTTAAGCCAGAGGTTTAGATTTACTCTTAACGATATGACCTGATTCATCCATTTTATTCCTAAAAATCTATTTAGTACCAGTAAAACAATTATCTATAAGGGTTAAAATAAACACCAAAAAAGATTTATAGAAATAAAATTAATTTTATATTGCATAGAAATAATCCAATTATCATCATTCAAATCATTAAAACATAATTTGACATATAATTAGAGACAAAATCAGAATTCACAAAAATAAAATAAAAGAGAATTTCTAGTTTTAACAGAAAAATCAACATCACCAATGATAATATCAACAAGGTGGAATTTATGAATCTTCCATGATATATGATCTAAATGAGAAGGTGTAATCTCTCCCTAAAAATTACATTATCATTTTGAGGTTTTCTTCATCAAAATTAATGTCATTAAAATCAACATGAAAATTTTCTAAGACAAAATCCTTCTTCAAAACATCTTTAACAAATTTAACATTAACACATTCTACTACAAACTTAGTTCATATATTAAAAACTCTATAATATTTAATTTTATTAGAAAACCATATAAAAATACCTAATCACATTTTTAATATAATTTAAACAATTTATCCTTAATATTTAAAATAAAAACCTTTTACCCAAAAACATTGATATAACCAGCATTAGGTTTCTTACCTTTAAACAATTCATTAAGAGTTAAACAAAAGTCTAATTAAAACTATATTTAAAATATAATATTATATATTAACATATCTAACAAAAAATTATTTAGTTAAATTATAATTATTTAACATATTTCTATCCATTTATATAATAGTTATGTTTTTTATTCTACAACACCATTTTGATGGTGCTTAAGAAGCATAAAAATAATGGAAATAACCATTTTCTTTGAAAAAAATTCAAATTAAGAATTAAAAAATTAACCTCCATTATGATTTATAATAGAATAAATTAAATAACCTTATTTATTTTGAACTAACTTATAAAAATTAATTAATTTAAATAAATTTTCACTTTTATAAGACATAAAATAAATACAGGTATATATACTAAAATAATTAAGAATCATGAAAACATATTTCTTACCTCCTACAATAGAAACATGAATTGGAATAAAGAAATATAAATGAATAAGTTATAATAGTCTATGAGTTATAAATATATTAATATATTTAAAACTAATCTTATATTTTTTATGTTTTAAACAATAATTACATATAAACGTCTTATTTATTTTCAAATCAGGTAGTTTTTTTACATGTTATTTTATTATTATTAATGTAATAGATAAAAATTGATATTCCAAATCCTTATAATACATAATATATCATCTATATGTATATAATTAACATTTTTTTTAGTTAATTTGGAGAAATGAATTGAATAAATATTCTCTTTCTTATTAGCATAAAATAAACCATTTTTAGTTTTGAAAAAAATGCATTCATTATCTTAAAATTTAAGACTCATTCCATCATAACATAATTATAAAATACATATTAAGTTATTTTTTAAACCATTAATATATAATAATTTATAAATTTAAACAATATTCAATATAAATAATTCACTAAATCCATTAAACTTTCTTTTTGAGTTGTCACTAAATATCACAGAGCTGCATGGAATTGATTATATGATAAAAACATCGATGGATATCCATTTATGTGTCTAGATTATCCACCACAAATGTACCATGTATCTTTAACACTCTTAAGGACCATTTCTTGAAAATGTTATTTAAGTTGAAAAAATTTCAATACCCTTACTAACTTGGGTCCAATCGGGTTAGTGTAGGGATTATTCGATACCCAAACAAAATTTAAACAATTATTAATGGGTAATAAAGAAGATAAATTATTATAAATAAAAGTTTTAGCATGGCCTAAATATTGAGTAAATTGTAATGAATATTTGTCTGTATAACAACCTTTCATTCCACATAAAAAACATGTAACATTAGATATGTTTACTTTAATTCTCTTCGTTTGATATTGTTTGTATTGAGTGTTTTTCAATATGATTTTTGAGTATTTATATATTTTATATTTTGAAAACTACAAAAAATCATGGTGTTTATTTTTTTAATATTATTTCTATTAAATAATTTATTAATGTTTATTGTTTATTGATATTTATAAAATTCTCAAACTATTTTTAACTTACATGTAGTTTTTTAATTTTTATTTATTAATTTTTTAATTAATTAATAAATGTTAGTGTTTTAATTTTTTTATGAATTGTTTTTTATTATTTATAATAAACTCATTTTTATTATTTATTTTTTTTTAATTTTTCTTCTGTTAGATTCTTATTAATTTTTTCTATTATGAAATTTTTATGCTTATATGAATTTTAAATTTGTATATTACCATTAATTCTCTTGCTAACATGAGATATTTTTATTTCATTCAATCATGAGTCCATTACCTTATGCTACCATTAATATACCTACTACCATGGGCTTGAAACTTGCTTATGTGTATCCACAAATTTCATACTACTATGAAGAGTAACTTGCATATGCATGAGATCTATCCAACCATGCATAATGAGTTTTGTTTCATCCATGAATTATACACTTTAACATGCTATATTTATGGGTAGCCTGATGAATTTGACACTGAATATACATTTTAAATGAGCTCACCATGATCTACTATGATTGTATGCATCACCTATCGCATGTAGCAGTTGTGATTTGTTTTAGTATTTCGAATGCATGCACTCCATTTGTTCCACGCTATCACAATACCTATGATCTTTGACCGTGAATATGATATCTATAATCACCGTGAAGTGGGTTCTTTGATTGTAAATACTTGTTCATTATTCATGTGATGCTCTTATGAAATAGTTTGTTGTATTCCATCGAATAGTGATCTTGCATGATGATGATTTATCATGAATCTCACATGAAGTACTTTTTATGCATCTTCAATTCATGGACTTCTTCTACCAAATCATTCATGAAACCCAAATCATCCTTCTATTAATATACTTGTGACCTCATGTGTTTCTCATATCTACTTCTTCCACTATGAATTAAATCGTATATGACCATGAGTTTAAAATTCATCCTGATTTTCTACAACCATGGATAATTTGTGTGACTGTGAGTTTTATTATGTGATAGTTAGAAGGGAACACTTACAACTATGACTTTGGACTGTGATTGTGGAGTCTTTATGGTACTACCACATATCCCTTGATGCATAGTTCTAGGATGTCGATGCAACTTAGATGGTTTTGTGGTTCTTGGAGGTCCCCCCAAGGTTTACTATTTTTGGTGGCAGGCTTTCCCCGACATCCTCCTATAAAAAATGCTCCTCTTCTTCAAAAATGAGTATGACAATATACTTTTTCCATTTTTCATGGCAGATACCGAGTCCCCATCACATGAATTTTTTCATTCTCCCGTGGTGCGGGATGTTTGGACTACATGGCTTCTGAACGCGGCCAAGTTTTTTTGAGAAAGATAACAATCTCACGGAACGGTTGGTTTCTTAGGACTCTACTATTCCTTCTAAGAAGATCATTAAAATAAATGGTTTCGGGGTTGAAAGGAAACATTATTGGTTAAAGATATGGAAGAAACCTAACTCTCAGATGGATAACCTGAATACTGCCTTTGGTATCACCCAGTGGACTCCTCCCCCTCCATCCATTTTTAAAATTAAGATCGATGATTCATTTCTTGGGAATGGAATTATCAGGTTTGGAGTTATGGTCTGTATTTCTATAGATTTATTTATATGTTTAGTCATGATTCTACACATGCTCTTTAGGACCCACCAATGGTTGAGGCTCATTGGGATGGTTTATCTCAGGCTATTGAGAAGGGGTGGAAATCAATCATCATCGAATATGATTTTCTTACCATCATCAAGGCCATTCAGGTAGAGGAGATTGGGTCCCTATTTATTCTTTATGGAATCACTGAATGAGTTTAGCAATTATAGATTTTATTCTGGATGTTTTGATCCTAATTATGATTATAAAAATTTGAATGTTTCTGAGTAAAATGAAGAACATAAAAGACTAAGAAAATATTTTTTTTAAATTTGATAATTTATATAATAAGATTAAATAAAATAATGAGAAACTTATTTATGAAAATAAAGTGATTTTACAAGAGAATGAAAAACAAAGTAATGATTCTTCTACTTATCATGATAAATTTTATAATTATTTGAAATCTAATCAATATTTGAATCAAAAATTTAAAAAGGAAGTTGAAAATATTAAGAAAAGTTTGTATGATTTTATTCAGGGTTGTGAAAATTATCATAAAATGATATTTTTAAATAAAATAAATATAAATAAATTCAATATAGGGAATAATAGGATATTACCTCAAATGTATCGAAATAATTTTTTGAAAAGTAAAAAATGGTTGTACTTATATTATTACATGTTATAAATGTGGCATGAAAGTAAATTATGAAAATGACTATTCTATTAGATTAAAAATGTTTTTAGGATTTGAAAAGACTCATATTTATAAATTGTTATTATCTAAATTACGTTAAAATAATTATTTAAATTTAGTGTGGGTAATTAATTTTTTTTTTCAAAAATCTTATTGTACCCAAAGTAGCTTGGGTACCAAAATTATCAAGTAATTTATTTTTATAAAAAAATGTCTTTAATATCTCAAGAATGACATACGGTACATCAGAAGTGGATTATCTAGGAATATTATCAGATACCCATCAAATTTCATAATATATAATAAACATGATGGAGGCACTATTACCTTTTGAGATTATTCCAAAGGAAAAGTAAAAGGTTTTGGTAAAGTTGGTATTTCTAATTCTACTTATTTTACTAAAGTCTTATGTATTGAATGTTTAAAACATGAATTAATTAGTATATATCAATTATGTGATGATGGAATGTAATTTAAATTTTAAAATTATAAGTGTGCAGTTTTTAGTGACGATACTTTATTTTTTTTGATAATCGTAAGGAAAATATTTATAATATTTATTTTATTGAACTAAAAATCCATCATGTTAATTTTTTGAATTCCATGTATAGTAATGTCATTCTTGGGCATCAATTATTAGGCCATGTTAATTTTATAATGTCATATAAGATTTCTAAATATGAGAATATGATACAATTACCTACTATGAAGAAGGAACAATTTCATGTAAGGGAAACAACATAATGTTTCATTTAGACCTATCAATTAAAGATGTACTAATATACCTTTACAATTAGTAAATATTGTTTTATTTATTCCTACTCATGTTTATAGCCTTATTAGAAAGTAATATACTTTAGTTATTATTAATTATTATAGTATATTTATATGGGTTTATTTTCTTACACATAAAATTAATAATTTATATATATTTAATACTTTTTGTAATTTAGTTAAAAATGAAAAAGGTTGTATGATTATTTTTATTGTTAGTGATAAAAGTGGTTAATTTCATAATTTATATTTTTAATTTGTTTTCGAAAATATTAATTTTTTTATAATTTTTATACTCGTAGAAAACCATAGAAAAATGGTGTTGTATAACAGAAAAATAGAACTCTTATTGAACTGACCAGATCTGTGTTAAGTGGATATAATTAACCTATATATTTTTTGGGTTGAATCTGTATTTACTACTTGTTATATTTCAAATATAATTCTTGTTTGAACTTTTTAAAAAAAAACCTCTTTTGAATTTTTTAATGGTAAAAATCTTGAATTTTTTGATTTTAGAGTTTTTGAATATAAAGTTTTTGTTTTGAATTCGAAGGATAATTTAGATAAATTTGATACTAAAAGTGATGAAGGTATTTTAATTTTTATTATAATAATTTTAAGGCTTATAGATTTTATAATAAAATAAATATGTTTATTGGATAACCTATTTATGTTATGTTTGATGAAAATAATGTTAAATTTAATTATCATTTAGATGTTTTTGATGATGATTTTAGAGATTTTAATTTTGGTGAAGAAAAACCTCAAGATGATAAGTAATTAATTTATGGGGAGAATACTCCTTGACCCTATCTAGATATTGTAATATTAATAGATATCATCCTATTGACAATGTTATTTTTAATATTGATTCAGGTATTAGAATTATAAATCATGTTTTGAATATTTGTGTTAATTCTTCTTTTATTTCTCATTTTGTTCCTAATAATGTTAATGATACTTTTAATGATTCTAATTAGATTGTTTCTATGCATGATGAGATTAAAAAAATTCTCAAAACTAATGTTTGGTCTTTATCTGAACTCCCTTTAGATATGAATTATATTGGAAATAAATGGATTTTTAGAAGTAATATGGAGAATCCAAACAAGTTGTTAAGAATAAAGATAGGCTTGTTGCTCAAGGTTATTATCAAGAAGAAGGTATCGATTCTGATGATTCTTTTTCACCTATTTCTAGAATTGAATTAATTATAATTTTTTTATTGTTTTCCTATTTTTAATGTTTTGAGTTTTTTTAAATGGATGTAAAAAGTGGGTTTTTGAAAGTTTTTATTTCTAAAAAAGTTTATGTTTCTCAACCCTGGAGTTTTGAAAATGGGGAATTTATTAATCATGCTTTTGAGTTATCAAAAGATTTATATGGTTTTAATAAATAACCTAATTATTTGTGTCACATATTGAACCTTGGAGTTATTTTATTTTATTTCTTTTCTTTGCTATGGAAACTTGGGTTGAGGTTCGGGTTGACTATCATTTTGAAATTTTGATTTTTTATTGAAAAATGGATGTTTTTTTGGTATAGAAGTAAGGCGAACACGGTTAGTGCACAATTAAGGTAAATCATGAAAAATCTCTCAGGAAACCGTGAGGCTCATGGTCTGGGGTCTGGGGCTTGGAAAACGACCTGTACATGGTTAAGGAAACCATACAAAACCTGTGTTGTTCAATTATGTTATATAACAGTGGAATATTAAACAGTTGGAACAAATTTTGAGAAGTTGAGTGACCAATCTATGTGGGGTTCCCATCCTTTATAGTATCTCATTCCTAGTTGGCATGTGGGTTTTTCAAACCATGCTTCCAAACCGTGCAAGTTGTACGTGTCATTAAAAAATTTGTAAATCCATAATCTACCCTCCCCCATTTTTACCCCAAATTGATCCCCCTCCCTCTTTCTTGGTTTTGGCACATAAAGGGGTCCCAAACTCCCAATATTCTTGGATTTTCCTCCTCTATGGATGCTCCTCCTTCAAATCTACGGTGATTTTCTAGGGTTTGTCCATTTTTATTTTCTTCCTCTTTCCCTCTCTTAGTTTCTTGGTGTTTCCTTGGGGTTTCTTATTTGGTTGAACCCTAGAGGCTGGGGTGGATGTGTTGGCTTTTGTTTCTTTGGTTTAGGGTGTTCATATTATTCCTTGGGGTGTTCACTTCCTTCTCCAAGAGTTTTTTCACTTACACACTCTGTTAAGGTATGTGTTTCCATCTATTTCCTATCCAACACATTCCATTTTATTCTTGTTTGTTTATAAATAATTTATAATTTTTTTTCGTGTGCTTGTTATGTGTTTAATTTGTTTTTTGAGGTTCTCTCGTGTTGGTGGAATTTGGTAAAAATGATTTTAAAGAGATTATTTAAATATTACTATGTATATATTCACTCAACTTGTTTGATAAAATTCAAAGTATCCCTTTTTAGATGAAAATGGGTATCTTAGCATGTGTTTGGATTAGTTATGTTTTGATGGAAGGGTTTGATTGTGACATGAGTCTTATAAGTGGATTTTGGTGACTTTTATGGTTTGGAACTTATGTATGGATTGTTGTGTTGGTGGTAGAACATGTGTCGTTACTTTAAAAATGGTTTTAATAATTTCCTAGATGCATTGGGGGTTTCATTGGATGTGGGAACATATGTGTGTTTAAAGCGTTCAAACACGTATTGGAACAAAAATGATAATAGATTTAGATAAATATTCTTAATATAAGGCCCATATTTTAAAAACATTTTCTTGTTCCTTTCAAACTCTTGGTGTTTCACTAAATGTTCCTTGGTTTCAAATGAATCAAATATGGTTCCAAATGTTATGTTCAAAGTTATGGCTCATTTAGTACCTTAGAAAATATTGATGGTTTCTAAATGATATAAAGTCATTTTAAAATCTTTAAGTATATTGTGTTTGTTTTTTCACTTGTCTTGAAGTGCTATTAGAAATGGAACCAGATTTGAAATATAAAGGAATGTTTGGATTTTTGAACATGAGAGTGTTGTTTTATGTTGTTTTGGAAATGGTTAAGAATTTTTTTTATAATGTGTTGGAATTAATAATTTTGAAGGATCAGTTTACACCTTATAATGTTTTGTAATTGAATTATAGTTTTCTAAGTACAAAAGCCCAATTGGAATATTAACATGTTTTGATAAATGTTCTGAAATATCATGTGATGTGACATCCTATTTTTCACTTGAGAGAAGATTGTTATGATATGGGAAACCCTATAGAGGATTTTCTGAGATCTGGTTATCGTATTAGGTAGTGTCAGTGTTTGGAGTAGGAAAATTCAGTGGCGGCCAGTAAGGTGAGTCATGCTTGTGAAGACCTTGTCCTTTCACCTTGTACTATTACCATGGGTTTCCTAGGCATCTTTTATAGGGTTGAGTTATGGTTTATTATCAACCCAGATTAAATGGGTTGGTATCCACCTTGACTTTATAAGGCTTGGTGGGATATGACACTATATTAGCTAGTTTATAGTGGCTAGTTGGTTATTGACTTTGGAGGTGCACCATACGCCGACAAGTGAGTTTGATATGAGTTTGTATAGTGATCACTCTAGAGATCTTTAGAAAACACCCATGGTTTCTATATTTTTGTGCCTATTTGTATTCCATTTCACTTTGTTTATAATTTATACTGCTTATTTATTTTCAGGATAGTTTTGTATTGATTTGTTTGGATTTTGGTTTGGGAATTGGTTTAAAAAGAGTAATCCATTTTGAAAATGAAGATGTGGTGTGTGTTGTTTTGAAAAAGGGAAAGCTGTATTTGTTTATTAAAATAAGAAAAAACCCTATTTTCATATATTTATTTCAAACAAGTGTTTATGGACTATTATAGGAAAGAAAATGTATGGATTTTGTGGTGGTTGCCTAATGAGCTTTTAAAGATCACACCAAACTCGTGTCATTCAGTTTTGGTAGACCTTAGTTGTTTTATAGGTGCATGTTTATAGTTCTTTTGTTCCTTTTAGTGGGATGGTTTGTGGATGGTGGTGACCATGAGGTCATGTGAAGATCGGGTTTTCCTCAGTTTGGTTTGAGTTTTTCCTTATATATTTTAGTTCATTTAGTTTCTTGTTTGTTCAATTGTATTTTTTACCTAGATCAGTTTGTATATTTATTTTTGATCAGTCGTCAGCTTTTTATTCATGTTTATTTTTGGTAATTTTATCCTGGTTTATTTGGGAAAAAATAATTCACATTAATGATTACTTTGATTTCCAACACTTGTTGTCAGTTTGTGGGGATTAGAAATGTCCTTCATTCCATTTCTCGGACTGGACCGTATGTCGGGTTGGATGACATTCTAGCCTAGTTTGTGACACTTGGTATGATATATTTACTTTATTTTTGTTGAAAAATGATTTTACTAAAGGTAATTTTGATCCTACTTTATTTATTAAAAGGATTTAAAATGATATTTTAATTTTTCTAATTTATGTTGATGGTATTGTTTTTGAATCTTCAAGTGATTTTCATTACAAAGAGTTTTTAAAATTGATGGCTAATGAGTTTGATATGAGTCTTGTGGGAGAATTGAATTTTTTTCTTAGACTTCAAATTTATCAATGAAATTATGATATATTTTTGAATCTATCCAAATATGATAAATATTTGGTTAAGTGTTCTGATCTTGATTCTTGTAAAACTTTTAAAACCCCTATTCGTATTAGTTGTAAATTATATTTCAATACTTCTAGAAAATCGGTTGATTCTAAATCGTTTAGAGTCATGATTGGTAGTTTATTGTATTTAACTGATTTTTAGACCCGATATAATATTTAGTGTGTGTTTATGTGTTAGATTCCAATCATATATTAAGAGATCTCAATTAAATGTTTTTAAACATATTGTTAGATATATTTAAGGAACTCTTAATACAAGTTTGTTTTATTCGAGACATAATAGTTTTAATTTAATTAGTTACTTTGACTCTGATTTTGGAGGATGTGGGCTTGATAGAAAAATTACCCTAGGTATGTGTCATTTTTTAAAAAAGAATTTAGTTTCTTTGATTTCAAGAAAACAAAAATCCGTTTCTTTTCCAACTACTGAAAGTGAGTATATCTCCATTGATTCTTATTGCTCTCAATATTTATAAATTAAGAAGACTTTGTCTGACTATGGTTTTATTTTTGAAAATATAACTTATTTATTGTGATTATTCTTTTGTTATTTTTTATCTTTAAGAACAAATTCACACATTCTAGAACTAAACATACAGTACTACAAATTTGAGTTATCCAATGCTAGCCTTTATCAGCACTAGAAAAAAGTTCTAAAAAAGGACTCATTTACTAGAGTTATAAAAAAATGCTAATAGGGGGAGTTAATCAGTGCTAATTAGAAAGTGCTGATAAAGGGGTTTTTATTATGAGTGCTAAAAAGTGCTGATAAAGGACCCCCTTTATCAATGCTTTTTTATTTGCATCAATAAATGACCCTCTTTATTTGCACTTTTTTTGTTAGTACTGATAAAAGGTATATTTCATAAAAAATTATGTCCTTAAAACAATAGTTTATAATATAAATATATTGATATTGATATAAATATAATATATTTTATTAAATATGATTTAGATAAGGCCAAATAGAAATTTACACTTAATATATAAGATATTTATTGAAAAATGGATTCTAAAATAATTAAAAAATATTAATAAATAATTTTATAATTATTATCGAGTAATAGTAATTTAATAAAAATTGGATGAAATAAAAATAAATAAACTAATGAATGATATTAGATTAGTTGAAAAGATGACTTGAACTTCAAATGACCATAACTTTTGATATGGGTGTCTGTTTGAGCTCTACCACATATCAAATTGAATTATGTGAAGATATCTACACCATGTTAACTAGAGGGGACCCTTATCATTGGTTTTTTAAGTCAAAATAGACCCAAAAGACCTCCAAAACTGAGTTTTTAGTTATAATACCCCAATTGTTTACTATTTGATAGTATTTCAGCTTCTTTTAAGAGAATATTATTCTCATTTTTTAGTGGAGGCTGAATTTATTTATAGGTATTATATTCATATAGATATTATCATTTTAAAATGTTATCATTTTTTATATTTTAGTTCTATTTATAATTAAATATATGCATATTTTCTTACATTTATAATAAATCAATTGTATAAATCCATATTTAAACATATTTACATAAAAAATTATTTTTAAATAATAAACCAAATGGAAATAAATATTTATCATTCATTTTATTTAAAAACATTTTATTTACCTTCTAATAATGCATTAATATGTATATATATACCAATACATGTAATGTTTATATACAATAATTTGTGTGTCAATAAACAAATATATATTTATATGTATATTCTAATACATGTGTGTGTATATATATATATATATGAAAATATTTATATGTTTATGTGCGAAATATAAATGTATACTTGTGTGTGTAAATATGTGTGTGTATATCAATATTATGTATAAATATCACATATAAATGAATTTTTATAAATAAATCATTATCATTATCATTTAATATAATATATAAATGTATTTTACACTAAATATTTATAAATACATTATAAAAAATATATATGTAAATATACAATTATATGTTAATATCTACCAATATATATATATATAAATATATTGACATATAAATATATAAGTAATGTATAAAATTTATGTCTAAATATATAATATATAGAGATATTCTAAAAATTTATTTAAAACAATATCTAACCATTTTTTTATATTATAAAAATAATTGAATACACACACACACTTATACAAATATTATACATTGTAGGTGATTAGGGGTAAAAATACATCGAAACACACACAAAAACCACGTATAGGCCAATGGAAAGGTCATAACCCCCCTCCCAAAGAATAACTGACCCATTATATAGGCACATAGGCCTCTTTACTATATTGGACCAAAGAACCTTACAAATCATGCCCCGAAAGGCCCAAACTACCATGGTCATCCTGGAACATGCACTGCCAGAGATGTGTCACCACCAAACAGGCCTCCTTCATTTCAACAATGAACAACGTACCTATTTTTTTCTTGTCAGACGCCTTGACATATTGTCATACAAAACACCTGGACCACTTCCCCCGCCGTCGAGCAGGGGTTTTCCATTCCCATTTGGTACGTAGTAACTAAACCACAACTAAATTACCACCCCACCACTGCACCCTATTATCAGCTGTGTGTCGCCCTATTATCCACATCACACCAGTCAGCCTACGCACCAGCTGCGTCAAACACTGGTTCCACCATCAAGGTCCCTCATGTCGGCACACATCACCACCACCTCCACTTCAGACAATCATCGCAATCTAGAGCCAAAACATCCAATACCCTCCTCTGTTTCCATCCACCACATCGGGCATTCTATCCTAACACCATAAATCATCTGTGCTTCGCCCGTCATCATCACTGCACATAGACCACCAACTCGATAACCTATTACCCCTATTCAATTCTTCCATAAACAGTTGGGGCTGCCACCTAACTCCCGAGTTCCCTGGTCACCAGCAATCAGCACTGGCCTCAGGCCATGTCCACCCTATCATCGTAGTCATAAGTCGCATAATAATGCATCTATTTCCCTATCAAGAATCGTGAAAAGCATGTTCCCCTTCCCAAATTGTCATCCCCACTCTCAGGTAGGTCCCTCTGTTCATGTCGTATCATACGACCGCACATCATCCACCTGAAAATGGCCATAAATATATGTAAATTAATATTAATGTATAATATTTTAAAACAAATATAAGTCTATATATATATATATATCACACACACACAAACATATATTTTATAAATGTATTTCAAAATAATTATATAAATATTTTAATAAAAAATATATATGTAAATATATATATATACACACAAAAATAGAAATATCATAAAATAGATAAAAAACATCTTGGTGTGGTAAAGTTGTTCCAATTTCAAAAGAGATGTACAAGCACTACTAGATATCAACCCTTTAACATCATGCAAAAAGTGATTTAACAATGAAAAAAAATCATTTTACTCCTTAATAATTATTGTGAGACCCCATTTATCAGTGCTAAAAAGAAGCATTGATAAAGGTACCTTTTATCAACGTTAAAAAAGTGACGATAAAAGTCAAAAAAATATTTTTTTAAAAAGAATTTTTTTCTAAAAATTAAATATTCAGAGGTTGTCCACCCCCCATATATACTCGAAGCCTCGTCCCCCCATAATAGTTTTATTTCCTCCCTTTATCAATGCTGAAATATCCCAAACTTTAAGAGTGCTATGACCTCTTGCTTAACTCGCCAGCACGCACACCCTTGTCGAGTTTCGAACCTGAGATCTTCCCTTCATAGATCTACACCTTTACCACTCATCTATATTGTTTTTGTTCTATATTTTACAATATATATATTTATTTGTATATATTTCATTACATTTTTTATCTATATATATATAATTATTTTTAAATACATATATGAAATATGTTTTTTTGTATGTGTTTATAAATACACACACATATATATTTATATATATGTGTGTGTGTCTATAAATATAATCATAAATATTTATATTTATTTACCTATATTATACATTGATATTTATATACATATATTATAATATATAGATAAATATATATTAGTTTACCAATATACACACACAAATATATTTATATATATATAAACATTGTATATACATTAATTGTATAGGTATATAAATATTAATAAATTTTTATTTTAAATAAAATAAGTGTTATTATTATTTAGATATGGTTTACATATATAAAGATATTTTATATGTAAATATATTTACATGTTTACTTATTGATGTGGCCTTAATAAAACATGTTTTTTCACATCTAACTAAGTAATTTTTATTGATTTAGTTTAATTATTACTACACTTTTTTTCTAAATTAGTGAACATTTGCATTTTTAGAATTAAATCTATGATATAATTAATTTTTGTAATTAAAATTTTATTTTTATCCTTTAAATAGTAAATTTATATCTTACTTTAATTATATAGTATAAATACATTTTATTTAGTTTGGTGATTTTTTTCTGCATTTTTAATAATTTAACATTTATTAATTAATTGATTAAATCTATTTTTGTTCATAGATAAGGTAGTTTAAATTTATCATTTCTTGTATTAAATTTAAATTAATTTAAAATAACTTAATCTAATTTTTAGATGACTTTTAGAAATTCATTAATTATAAATTTACGTTTTTAAACTTTTTACATAATTTTTTAAGAACAGAATAATTAAATACCTACTTTTATTTAATTTTCTAAAGTAACAATTTTCAATAATTTAATTTGGTTATATGAATATTTAATTTAAATTTAATTTCTTTTTATATTAACTATGAATGATGTAATTGTCTCTTAATTTAAGTTTTAGTATAATTCAATTTTTGGTTTAATATTTTGAAGTTAATAATAATCTAATAAAATTTTTATTTTTTTCATTCTTATTATTTAAGTTATATATACTTGTTTTAATTAATTTTAGTTTTTAATCAATTATCTAGTATGTATTTTAGTTTATGTTTTTAATCTTATTTTTATTTATTTGCATGATAAGTACGGTGGAACAACTACCCCCCATTCCTACCTTACTTCCTCACACCATCTCATTCATGGTGCCACTGTCAAACCCTTTCTATTGTCCCACTGGTTCCTTCATTCACGGTGGCACCATAACCTCTTGAAACACTTCTACACGGTCTTAACATTTCTCTTTTCCCTTGACACCTTTACTTTCCACCGGTCCCATATCAAAATGGTGGCATCACTTCACCATTTACACATTTTTCTTCTTCATTATTTGTGCCACCGTTTCTACTGCCTAACTGGTGGCACCATTTCCTCTTATCACACCCTTATTCCTAAAAAAGATGCCACCAGTTCCTGCCTCTTCACGTCTCACTGTTGTTGTGCAATGATGGAATTTTCCAATTATTTCCACCATTTCCCTACGAAATGGTGGAACCGATTCATCCTCATCCCAGCCACCATAACTAGATACGCACTGCTTGACCCCAGGAATACAGACTCAAACCTAACTCTACTCAAACTAAGTCCAGATCTTTAGATTCAATAATTTCAACTTCTAAAAATTCTTTATAGATCTCAAATTCCACATATCTTTTAAACAACAATTCACACCATCCATCACCACTCACTGAAGCTGGTCTTCGTAGAGGAAAACTATGAGCCAAGGCCAGTGTCACGCCGCTGCTGCTGTTGATGTCTACACCCCAAAACTGAAGCCGCCGCATCTGAGGAGGACTTCTCCACCGAGAGGCTTAGCCGAGGAGGCTGATTCAGGTTCTTCAGAGGTGGAGGTGTAGCCGTTCAGCAGGGGGAAGGGGTCATTGAGCCTTCTGCTGCTGGAGTGAGGCCGAGTCGTGGGCCGATGCTAGTTCTACAGCTAGAGAGAGGAGCCGACCGCCGTTCTGGACAAAGTAGCCAAGCTGCAACGCTTTTCCTTCTTGGAGAAGTAACTGAAGACCCATGCACCGAATTTGAGGGGTGGAGTAAATGAATAAAAAAAGAAGATAAAGACAAAGAAAATATAATTAATATTAATAAGAATTAAAACAAATAAATATAATATAATTTATAATAATAATAATATAGAAAAAATATATTATAAATAAATAAATAAGTTATAAAATAAAATATAAGATAAATTAATATGATTTATTAAAACTAAAAAATTAACAATAATTATTTATAAATGAAATTAATTATTAACTAAAATAAATATATTTAAATTAACACTTTAATTAGAATGTAACTTCTTAAATAGAATAAATATAATAATTAAATTAATAAATTAATTGATATTGATCTAATTTAAAATTTTAATTAAGTTACAGTATCTAATTATAAATAATAATTACACTAATTAAATAACTTAATTAATAATAATAAACTAAAACCTTAATAATTTTATTTAATTAAAAATTTAATAATAAATTAATAACCATAATAATAATATTTAATAATAATTATCAATTAAGATTTTTTAATTAATTTTAGTTAATTTTTTAATAAGTATTATAAAATTATAATTTAAAAGATAACTTTTATTTAAATTTCTCAGTGTTTTAACTGTTTTATTTTGTTTTAGCTGTACAGGTTCACAGTAGAGTCAGAAACATGTGAAGGTTCACATCAATGCCTATAAAGTGTCTAGGTTCACTTAACTGACTAACAGGTAGTTAGTTGAAGGGAAAATCTAGTGCGATGTGCCAGTCATGAATAAAATGCACATGTGCAGTGCATAAGTGAAGGAACCTTGACGTCGGTGGAAAACAGGGGGTGACGTGAAAAAAATGACAATGGATATTAAAGGTAGAGAAAGTATAAGAATTTGGGATACTCACTCATTCTGACTCTAATGAACACACCAGATTCGAGAGTAGACTCCTAGGAGAACATTGGAGACGAGCTGGAGGCCATGGAGCCTAAGAGCAGAGCAGTATTTAGGGAGTTCTTCTTCCCACTATCCGTAATTTTTGTACTATGTTCTTGGATGTTTTTCATGGCATTAATCAACATGATCAGGGGTGAATTATCTTAGCTTGAGAATTCAATTATTCTGGTTAATATTTTAAACTTCTTTATTCACTTTACATTTTTCAGAATCATAATCGATTGATGATACCGATTAATGATTCTCTGTTTAGTTGTTTCATACCTCAAATGTTTTCTTAATTCATAAATTCAATATCAAATGGAGAGGTAGTTCTTGAATACATTTATCGAAGCGTTGATGTCATTATCTTTAGAAATTAAGGGTGATTTATTTCCCTAAGTTATCCTTTTATAACTGTCAAGTAGTTTAACTAATTTTAGAGTGGTGAACTCTTAAAGTCAGTTTTCTGTGTGTTGAGTTTCCTGGAGAAGAAGAATTTTCACCTTTTTATTGAGGTATTATTGAATAAAAAGTAGTGGGGTATTTATCCTTTAAACTAGTAGTTTGTAATTCTTGAGTATTACATTTGATCTGCTCCTTCGACCTTGTTGCCATATTTTAGTATTTTGTTCAATTAAGTTAGTTTTACTATAGTTCTTAGTTCATTAGTATATTAGTAAATGATTTAGTCTCTTGTAAAATTTTTATCTTAACTGCTTGCTTAAATAAACAAAAAAATTAAAAAGGTAATAAATATAAATAATGTTCAGTCTATCCACTGTTGATAATAGTGGAGTTTTTTTGAATAAAACCTTAGATTTCCCACCTTCCTTCCCTTGGGATTGACCCTGCCCCACTGTACTAGTGTAGGAGTTATAAAAAATATTTGGATGGCTATGACGACCTCAAACCTCATCAAAATTTGGCGCCGTTTCTAGGGAAATCATGCACTGAGAGTCTAGGGTTTTAATAAGAAAAATAAAAAAACATAAAAAACACACATAAAAAACTTCTTTAAAAAACTGTGAATTGGAACCTACTGCTTTTGTTGAACATTAAAAATCCACTTCACTATGAACTATTGTGTGTTTAATCTCCTTCTAAAAAATAAATGGAAGCTTATAAGAACTTGAATCAATTTGGGCCTCACTGTGTATGTTGTGACTGTTATGGGAACACTACCTAGAAGTGTGTCTATAACCAGCCACAACAGGCTATTTACATTGAAGAAGGTGAAAACATTGAATATAATCCTGATTTCCTAGTTAAAATTGAATTAATTGAAATCAAACTGGATTCTAGGGAGGATTCTTGGGATTCCTGGTTTAATAAAATCCATTTATTTTAATCTAAGTACACTTAAGAGAAAAATCTAAGAATGAAAAAATTGGAAATCATGCTCTTGGAATTACAAAAAAGGGTTAAAGAACAATAAGTATATGAAATAAATAAAAAATAAAGTTTTTATAAAAGATTTTAAAATTAAATTGAAGAGGAAAGTGAATTGGAACTTTGGAAACAAACTTTTTTAATTTAAAAAATATGATTCTACTGAACTTAATTTGGAAATAACCAACTCACAAATTCAAGGAAACAACATTGATGAAGACCCCATCAAGAACTTTATTGATGTTGAGTTGAATTTTTTTGAAAATGAATAAAAAAAGATAGAAAAAGATTGCCCAGTTATTTTCATCATTCCTTCATTAGAGAAAAATAACTGTTTTAGGAGTTTTGAAAAGGATGTCCCTTCGGTAGAAGAGATATTTGAGAATGAAAATTTGAATGTTAAAAACTTTTCACCCAAATTTTTTGATATTGTGAAAAATGAGTCTAAACATAATTTTGGGAACACTTTGGAAGAGAACCTTAAGCTGGAAATCACAGAATCTCAAATATTTGAACATTAATTGAAAACTTCTCTTCCATGTTTTGAACCTATAAAGCCAATAATTTCTGAAATGTTGTTGGATGATGAGAATGAGGAAATGATATTTGAAGAAAGATTAGCTGATGAGGTTTCATTTCCCTATTCTCATTGTAATATCTTTTCTGAAACTTTTCTCTTTCAAATTTAAAATAATGTTGATATACATGGGGTAAATGTTTAAATTTGAAAAATCTCTAATCTCATTATATTTATACTGAATTTAAAATTACTCATTTTGATTTGAACTTTTTAGAACACACTACAAACATTGTTTTGGGAAATGAACCTTTTGAACTTGAACATGAAAAGGAGGTTGAGCACACATTAGATAATGGTTGCAAAATTGATTTGTTAGAAGAAATATATGTTCAGTATGAGTTAACATATGAGGATCTTTTGGAAGAGATTCATAACATTGTTAGACCTGAATCTGTTTGTGATAAAATAAATAATCTTCCCTGTCTGTCACTTTCATCCTCAACAGTGAAGGGTATTGAGCCATGTCATGATACTGATAGTAGTCCATAAGAGGAATTACACTTTAGGTCTATTTTACATGATTCTGTTCAGCACTTTATTGAATCCCCTTTTAAACATAATAATAAGAATTTACCCATTTTTACCCTTGAATGTGAATCTGTTAGTGTTAAAGTTGATAGAGATAGTCGTGGGAATAATTCCATACCATTTTAATCACCTACTTTGTTGTCCCTTCCTAAAAAAATTAAATGTGAAAAATCTGAAACAATTCTGGTAGTTGATAGCACCATGCTCATAAATATAAAAGGGTGTTTATTATGGGTTATTTCAGGCTATGAGAGTTTTGTTTCTATTGTGTTAAGTCTTGATTCCCACAATTTTTATTGTTCTATTAGAAACATTTGGATCTAACACATGTGGTGGTTCCTATTAAGGAAACCACATCAACCTAGTGACTACAGTTAGTTCTAGGTGATTCCAACTGGGGAGTATAAACATAGCACTGTATGGGATGCAACCTATGGTTCTTTTTGTGTATACTTTGTTTCATTTTTAACATTGAATACTGTTCTCCTTATGTGCTCTATTTTTTTTGAAATTCCAGTTATTGCTTATTCTTGGTTTTGTTGTTCTGTTTCAGAGTTATCAAGAATATGTTGTTGTGTCATTTATGGAGTGGAATTTCCATACTAAAGGGCAATTCACAAACATATATAGGGAAGTTCTTTCAACTTTACTTTTTCACTTATTTCTGCTCTTGTTTTCTATTAAAAAATTTTTGTTTGTACTGTAAAAAAACCTAATGCATGTATTGCTTTCCCAAAAAATTATTCTTGTATAATAAATTCTTCTACATATTTGCTAGAAATTTCTTTTCATGTCTTTCATACTAAAAAGTTTTTACTGCATGTCATTAAGTTGAATAAAATAATTCTACATGTTCCTCCTTTCTGAAAAAATTGAATTTTGTTGTTATAAAAATCATTCCACTCCTTTAAACTGAATGTGGGGGGATCATGCTTGATGGATGTTGTGTTTTTTCATTGAAACTGCTTAGCTAAGGGTTGTTAGAATGCATTTTTATACTATTTTGAACTTTCATTTGAATCATATTTTCTCTCAAATTGCTACACCAAGTACACTTTTCACTTACAAGATTCATGCAACTGTTCAAACTTTCTTGAAAATCTTTGACACTGGATTTAAATGTTAATGTGCGTACATGCTTGTCAACATGATGTTAAGTTATTCATTGTGGGATAAAATAATTATTGAACTTCAAAGATACCCTATATACATGTCATTGATCTATTAAATTAAAAATATGTTTTGAAACTTAATTGTTTAATTGTTCTTATCTACTTTAGAAGTCAACTTTGGGGATAAAGTAGAGTTTTAAGTTTGGGGGAGGGTGTCAATTATTGACTACGCTTATCTGTGCTTTAATGCGATCTTGTCAATTCCCACTAAAACTTCAATCTATTTGTAAAAAATTGTTAATTTTTTTTAAAATTCTTACACAAATTTAGGCTTATTTTTTCTCAATTGGGGATTGCCTAAGGATGTTTCCTTTTTGGTAGTTAAGAACTGCTATGAAACTGAAAATTAATATGGGTGGATGATTTCTTAGTGATATTGTTTAGTGATCTAATGAAAATTTGGTTTAGGAACTACTTATGAAAGTGATATGGGAAACTTGTTAGTGAAATTATGAACATAGCCCTTGGAATTGGAAGTTTTATTTTGATTCTAGAGAACTTGTTTCCTTTTAATTATTTAATTAAAAATCTTAATGATACAATTTAAATGTTTTTATATAAATATTTTGAAATTGGAGTAGTTTGGGAATCTTGGATCCCACGGTGTAACTCTGAGACCCTATATACTGGGTGGGTTTCTGTTAACTATAAGCCCTCTCTACATTTGAATAAGTGCACATGCACAGTGCTTAGAACATGATACATGGTTTGGGGAAAATTAAATAAATTGTCTAGGGTCAAAAAACGAGTTCATTAAAGTGAGGGGAATGATAAATTCCAGAGGAAGAAGGGGACAATTTTTTATATGAGAGTCATTCAGGTTGTATAAATATAGTGATTCAAAAAAATATATTTGTTTTTGGAACCTAGGAGAGGTTCAAAGTATAAAGTTTTTCTAGTTAAGATCTTAATTCCACTAATATTTTACCTCTTTTCACTCTTGGACTTAGAACTTGCGTTTGGATTGAAATAAGTCACTAGGAAGGTTCACAAATGAGGCAAGACACTTTCATTGCTTGATGATTCATTTCTCTCTTGACTACCAATGAGAATTTGATTATAGGAAAGACATCATTTGAACAATTCATTTTCTAAAGCCTATTAATATGTTTCTATCATTTGTTTCAAATTTCTAGACATCTTACTACTTGGACTGAATCATAAAACATTTTTCTATTTCTCAATGATAATAAAACATGGAATTGTTTGAGAACAAACAATGATTATGTTTGGGGGAATTTGATGTGGCCTTAAAAACACATGTTTTTCTTCACATCTAATTAAGTAATTTTTATTGATTTAGTTTAATCATTGTTACAATTTTTGCTAAATAATTGCAAATTTGCATTTTTAGAATTAAATCTATGATATAATTATTTTTTGTAATTAAAATTGTATTTTTAGCCTCTAAATAGTTAATTTACATCTTACTTTAATATTATAGTCTAATGACATTTCATTTAGTTTGGTGATTTTTATATACATTTTTAATAATTTAACATTAATTAATTAATTGATTAATTCTGTTTTTGTACATAAATAATGTAGTTTAAATTTAGCATTTCTTGTATTAAATTTTAAATAATTTAAAATAACTTAATCAAATTGTTAGATGACTTTTAGCAAATCATTAATTATTAATTTAAGTTTTTAAACTTTTTACATAATTTTTTAACAACATAATAATTAAATACCTACTTTTATTTAATTTTATAAAGTAACTATTTTCAATAATTTAATTTAGTTGTATAAATATTTAATTTAAGTCTGATTTCCTTTTATATTAACAATGAATGATGTAATTGTTTCTTAATTTAAGTTTTAGTATAGTTCCAATTTTAGTTTAATATTTTGAAGTTAATAATAATCTAATAAATATTTTATTTCTTTCACTCTTATTATTTATGTTTTTAAGTTATATATACCTGTTTCAATTACTTTTAGTTTTTAATCAATTATCTAGTATGTATTTTAGTTTAAGTACTTAATATTCTTTTAATTTATTTGAAGGCTAAGTACGGTGGCACAACTACCCATTGTTCCTGTCTTGCTTCCTCACACCATCTTGTTCACGGTGCCATCGTCAAACCCTTTCTGCTGTCCCACTGGTTCCTTTATTCACGGTGGCACCATAACCTATTGAAACACTTCTACACGGTCTCACCGTTTCTCTTTTCTGTTTACACTGTTACTTTCCACCGGTCCCATATCAAAATTGTGGCACCGTTTCACCATTTACACCTTTTCCTTCTTTATTTGTTCCACCGTTTCCATTACCTAACCGGTGGCACCGTTTCTTCTTATCACACCATTCTTCCTCAAAAAGATGCCACCGGTTCCTGCCTCTTCGCGTCTCACCTTTGCCGTGCAATAGGGGAATTGTCCAATTATTTCTACCATTTCCTTACAAAATGGTGGAACCAATTCATCCTCATCCTAGCCACCATAACTAGCTACACACTGCTTCACCCTAGGAATACATACTTGAACCTAACTCTACTCAAACTAAATCCTGATCTTCAGATTTAACAATTTCAACTTCTACAAATCCTTTAAAGATCTCCAATTCTATAGATCTATTAAACAACAAGTCACGCCATCCATCACCACTGACTGAAGCTGGCCACTGTGGAGGAAAAGTCTAAGCCAAGGCCAGTGTCGCGCCGCCACCGCTATTGAAGTCTACACTGCAAAACTAAAGTCGCCACATCTTAGGAGGACTTTGCAGTTGAGAGGCTTAGCGGAGGAGGCTGGCTCATGTTCTTTGGAGGTGGAGGTGTTGCTGCGCAGTAAGGAGAAGAAGTTGCCGAGCCTTCCGCCACTAGAGTGAGGCCGAGCCGTGGAATGGCGCCTATTCTACAACCGAAGAGAGTAGATGACCGTCGTGCTAGAAATAAATATAATATAATTTATAATAATAATAATATAGGAAAATTATATTATAAATAAATAAATAAGTTATAAAATAAAATATCAGATAAATTAATATGATTTATTAAAACTAAAACATCAAAAATAATGATTTACAAATAAAATTAATTATTAACGAAAATAAATATATTTAAATTAACACTTCAATTAAAATGTAACTTCTTAAATATAATAAATATAATAATTAAATTAATAAAGTAGTTGATATTGATCTAATTTAAGAATTTAATTAAGTTATACTAACTAATTATTAATAATACTTACACTAATTAAATAACTTAATTAATAATAATAAATTAAAAACATAATAATTTTATTTAATTAAAAATTTAATAATAATTTAATAACCATAATAATAATATTTAATAATAATTATCAATTAATATTTTTTTAATTTACTTGGTTTAACTTTTTAATAAGTATTATAACATTAGACTTCAAAAAATAACTTTTATTTAAATTTATCCGTGTTTTAACTGTTTTATTTTGTTTTAGCTATGCAGGTTCACAATGGAGTCAGAAACATGTTATGGTTCACATCAAAGCCTAAAAAGCATCCAGGTTCACTTAACTAACTCGCAGGTAGTTAGTTAGAAGGGAAAAGCTAGTGTGGCATTCCAGTCTTGAAAAACGCACGTGTGCAGTGCATAAGTGAAGGAACCTTGAAGTCAGTGGAAAATAGGGGGTGACTGTCATGACCCCCTTCCATCAAAGATGCCCCTCTTGAGCTGGCAATGGTGAAAGGGAGATAATGACCCCCCGAGTCCCGCCTCCAGTAGGCCCCGGGGTGGTGACTAGCACCAAGGGTATGAGTTTTCACAAATATGGGAGGCATTACCCTTCTTATTATTTAAGATCGGGAAATAGGACAAGTCAACAACCAAAAAGGAAAAGAACAAGTGTATAGAAATAAACTCAAACCAATCCCACATGCATGTTTAAACAATTCTGAAACAATGTACAAGTACAAGAAAGCTCAAAAGTACAATACCAAAAGAACAAGAGTACATAAACTGCAACAACTCCAACTGTCCTGACTAGTAGGGTCCCGCACGACCCTAGTAGTCCTCCTAGAAACCTGAAAGTAAACGTAGGGTGAGCATACAAGTATACTCAATAAGGAAACCAAAATCTCTCATGCATAGGTGGGGAGACATCCTAATGTCCCGTGAGAACAAAAGAAGAAGCCAAACCTAACAAGGAGATCTATCCACCCAACCTCACTACCCACGCTCACCAAAAACACATAACAGGTATTAGTATATAAGAACAAGAGTATTCGGTACCCCACACCATTTCCCACTAGTTAGATGATCTTCCTAACGGAGAACGTCATGATGCTACCACACTCTTACCGCCCGCACACACCTGGGCCTCAAGAACCACAGATCCTGCCCGCACACACCTGGGCCTCACAACCACACATCCCACCCACACACACCTGGGCCTCACAACCACACATCCCGCCTGCACACACCTGGGCCTCACAAACCACAATCACATCCCCGCCCGAACACACCTGGGCCTCATCCCGAAGATTCTTGGGAACAATAAGCTTGCCCGAAGAGTCTTGGGCTAAAACCACCCCAATCAAAACATACCCTAAGAGTCTTGGGTGTAAGGTCACCTCAAGCCATCACAGCCTAGGGAAGAAAGAGCAGTAAGGAGCTAGTAACTAAGGGGAAAACGCCCTCTCCCAAGAAATGGGAGTGTTCGACCCTAAGTGATCGACATGGGTGGGGTGCGACAAAACACAAAGATACAGAGATATATATATATACCAAACACACAGCCCAACCTATGGCTTCTAAACAGGGAGACTGAGCACGTGCCTCAGCACTACTATCATGAAGCATGCATACAACGAACAACCCCAACCCCATTTAGGTTTTCATTTTCCAACAGAATTAGTTTATTAGTTCCTTAACTACTGGACAATTAACCGCAACCAACCATATCAAACGTTCGTAAAAAACATCCCTACCAACCAAAAATCATGTTAGACAAGTCACAAGAAACACAAAACCAACCTTTTTATCATCAATCAAACCCCATTTATTGTTCCCGTGTTTAGTTCCTTATCATTCCCCCACAGTTCATTATCAACTTTCCACTTCCTTTTAACAACACAACCTATTACTATAGCCCTACTACCATTATAACCATATCTCTACACCGTAACACAAACAAGGCTCGTTCCACACCATCGCCCCTTTAATACCATCATTTACCGCAGCCCCGCTTCCCATTCTATCCGTAACAACCCAGGATTCACCCCCCTTTCACACACCATGTAACTAAGCCAACACCCACATGTTCATTATTCCATTTTGTTCAACTGGGGTGATCACACAAGGCTTCCAGATTTTAATCAGCCAGCTTTACGTGATTAACCAATTTCAACATTCAATAAAATTTTCATCCATAAGAAAATCTAGAAGGAGAGGGAAACATTTAATTGCATAAGAAAAGGCCCCCAATGACCATGATTTTTAGTAGGCAGAAGCTCATTCAATTCACAACATAATATCACAGGATATAAATAATGTAACTGCATTCACAAACTTCCCATCCCCGTTATATAAGCCAGTTATTATCTTTATTAAACCAGTTCAAATGTGTTTCAATTAAACAAGAGGACACCCACCCCGCATGATGCACAATCTAGAGAGATGAAGGTAAGATCCCAACCTCAATAGGTTCTGATCACAACGCTCCCTCGGATCCGCTTTAGAAGACGTCCGTCGGCGTCCGTCGCTTCTATCAAAACCCGGAAAAATGTCCTCAGGTGGAAGCTGGGAAGGAAAGGCCGAAGGGAAGACAATAGACCCGAACTCAGAAGTTCTGCCTCGTCATTACGATCCCATGGCCGCTGACAGATTGTAAATCGGAGCTCAGACGAAGAAGTTATGGAAGAAAAGAGCTTGGAGTCTCTCTCAGGAGAGCTCTGCTCGAGGGAATGGGGAGGAGAGGAGTGATTTGAAAAGGAGGAGAGGCCCCCTCCTTTTATAGGTGAGAAAAACTAAAGTACACGGTGTGTACTTTCTAGTACATGACATGTACTCGGCCATTTCACACGGTCGCCACGTGGCTTCCAACACGGCCTTCAATGCGGAACATGGTCGTTGACTGGTCAACACACGGTTTGAGGGTAACGTGTACGTGGGGAGGGACTACATGGCATGTAGTATGGGCTAGATAGCATGTACTCATTTATTTCACGCGGCAAGGACACACCTTCAACATGGAACACAGTCGTTGACTGGTCAACACACGGTTTGAGGGTAACACGCACACGGGGAGGAACTACACGGCGTGTAGGATGGGCTACATGGAGTGTACTCATTTATTTCACATAGAAAGGACACGTCTTCAACATGGGGTATCCCTGGCAAGGTGGTACATGACGTGTACTGACACTACATGGCTTGTAGTTACAAAATTCTGAAAAGTGTGGGAAAAGTCCATTCTACCCTCTAGAACACTTCATGAACCTATTTTTGACAAAGGAATGGGCCGGAGAGGTCCGGGCCATTACATAAAATACCTATTAAAACATTCTCATCCCAGAGAATTCAAAATCCAACCCATAGGAACCCAACAAGATACCTATTAGGGCTCTTGTTGTAACAGGAACCCAACCAACAACCCTAATCATATGTGTTAGGAATTACTTCTCCAATGTCGAGATATTATCCGCTTTAGGCGGCACTGAATCACCTGCACTAGTTTAATCGCATCCGCATTAATGCGTCTCAATTAAGAATTGGGTCTTCCCACTTCCATATATTAGGATTTTTCAACTTACACTTCCCCCAACACCGTACAACCAACGCACTGTCCGAACACGTGGCTTGGGGAAATTCTTTCTCCCAAATCGAGATATTATCCGCTTTAGGCGGTACTGACTCGCCCGCACGGGTTCAATCGCATCCGCATTAATGCATCGCGATTAAGGATCAGGTTTTTCCCTTTCCCCACACGTTCGGACACGTTACACACTTCTAGATAACAAAAAAACAAAAGGTCTCACAACCAACAAGCCAAGCATTCCATATATCAAAGGTACAGAGCATAACATCAAACAAAGCTCATAAGGACAAAAAAAACACAAGTCAAAACAACTCCGAGTACTGACCGTGCATCTAGGCCTCCCACTCCCAAGTTCTCTCCTCGAGGCCGCCATGCCTCCACAACACACGAACCAAGGCTATGATTCTTCCACGGAGAACCTTCTCTTTATGATCCTCGATTCTGACTGGTGGTTCCTCGAAGGTCGCGTCGTCTCCCATATCTAACTCTCCCCAGTTGATAATGTGAGAGTCTTCATGTAAGTACCGAAGAAGCTGGGAGACGTGGAAGACGTCATGAACCTTCTCCAACTGAGGTGGAAGGGCTAGCTGATATGCCACCTCACCAACTCTCTTCAGCACCTCGAAAGGTCCGATGAACCTAGGGGAGATCTTACTCCCCTTCCCAAACCTCCGCTACCCCCGTCGAGGGGAAACCTTCAAGAACACATGATCTCCCACCTTGAACTCCAAGGGCCTCCTCCGACGATCAGCATAAGACTTCTGTCGGTCTTGAGCCGATTTCATCCTATCACGCACAAGATGGACTTTCTCTATGGTGCTCTGTACTACCTCCGGCCCAAGGGCACCTGTCTCACCAACCTCTGCCTAGAAAATGGGTGAACGACATGGTCTTCCATACAAAGCCTAAAATGGTTCCATGCCAATAGTAGAGTGGAAGATATTGTTGTAGGCAAACTCTACTAAAGGCAAGTGTCACACCCATGATCCTCCGAAATCTAGAACACATGCTTGCAGCATGTCCTCCAATGTCTGGATAGTCCGCTCTATCTGCCCATCGGTCTGGGGGTGGAAAGCAGTGCTAAGGCGTAGCTGGGTGCCAAAAAGCATGATGCAACCCCTTCCAGACTCGTGAGGTGAACCGACTATCCCGATCTGAGATGATAGTCTTCGGAACTCCATGAAAACGCACCACCTTGTCTACGTACCTTTGTGCTAAGGTACTCACCGGGCCCGACTCCTTAATTGATAAGAAGTGAGCTGATTTCGCCAGTCGATCCACCACTACCCAGATATCATCATAACAACCCTAAGCTCTGGGTAGTCCTATGATGAAGTCCACTTATATATCATCCCACTTCCACTTGGGGAAATCTAAGGGATGCAACAAACCAGTGGGAACACGGTGTTCAACCTTTACTTGCTGACCCACTAGGGACTTAGCCACTAACTCCGCCACTGCCCGTTTCACCCCGAGCCACCAGAACTGTTCCCTCAGGCCTCAGTACATTTTTAAAACTCCCGGATGCACCGCCAAGGTTGAGAAATGGAACACATGGAGAACTCCCTCACGCATCGCCTCCGGAACAAACAACCTTCCATAAAAGAGCATCCGATGTCGGCTATCCTCTGACCATACTTCTAGAGCATTCCCTTGATCGATATGAGCCCACATTACTTCCGCCTCAGAGTCTCCCCACTGAGACTCTTCCACCTACTGCAACAAGGAGGACTGCACCGTCATCTGAAACAAACGACCTCTAACACCCTCTACCCTTGCATCCAAGTGCAAGGAAACTAACTCTCCCTTCACTTTCCAAGCATCAGCGGATTCTCGAACCACTTCCTGAAACGACTTCCTGCTCAGGGCATCAACCACAATGTTGCCCTTACCTTCAGTGTAAGAGATCTCGAAGTCATAGTCTTGGAGAAACTCGACCCATCTTCTCTGTCGTAAGTTCATGTCACGCTGGGAGAAGATATAATGTAAGCTCTTGTGATTTGAGAAGACCAAAAAGAACTCCCCAAAGAGGTAATGTCGCCACAAATTCAGTGCGAACAATACTAATGCAAGCTCTAGGTCATGGGTGGCATAGTTACGCTCATGAGGGTGCAACTGCCTAGACCCACAATAGATCAAACCCTTCTTCTGCAACAGTACACACCCCAAACCAAGGCCAGAGGCATCACAAAACACCTCATACAACAATCCTTCCTCTGGAAACGTGAGTACGGGAGCACTGAAAAACTTCTCCTTCAGGTAGTCAAATGCTTTCTGGCACTGCTCGCTCTATAGGAAGACATGGTTCTTCCTAGTCAAGGCTGTAAATGGAGCAAAAACTCGAGAGAAGTATGAAACGAACCTCCAATAATAGCCTACCAACCCTAGGAAACTATGAACTTATGCAATGCTCTTGGGTGATTCCCAAGAAACAACTTCCTCCTCCTTCGACGGGTCCACTGACACTCCATGTTGAGACACCACGTGCCTAAGGAAGTGTACTTCTTGCATCAAGAACTTACACTTTGGCAATTTCCCATAAAGCTGGTGGTGTCGAAGGACTTCCAAGACTGCCCTGAGATGCTCAATGTGATCCTCCTATGATCTTGAGTAGATCGGGATTTCATCAATAAACACAATGACGAACCGGTCCAGAAACTCTCAGAAGACAAAGTTCATAAGCCCCATGAACACATCTGGTGCATTCGTAACTCCAAATGGCATCACTACAAACTCGAAGTGCCCATATCTAGACATGAAATCTGTCTTCGAGATGTCACTATCCTTACCCTCAGCTGATGATATCTAGATCGCATATCAATCTTAGAAAACCAACCTCATCCCCTTAGCTGGTCGAAGAGATCATCTATCCTTGGAAGGGGGTAATTGTTCTTGACTGTTACATGATTAAACCTTCAGTAGTCTATGCATAGCCTGATACCACCATCTGCCTTCTTCACGAACAAAACTGGATCACCCCATGGTGACATGCTGGGTCGAACAAAACCCTTCTCCATTATATCGTCAATCTGAATCCACAACTCCCGCAAATCCGAAGGTGCCATCCGATAAGGGGCCATCGAAATCGGACGGGCACCAGGTTGTAAGTCTATCCCAAACTCAACATCACATCGGGGGGGGGGGGGGGGGGGGGGGTAGAGTCACAACCTCCTCGGGAAAGACACCGAGGAACTCCCCAACAATATCTGGAATATCCATCATCTCTGTATCGACTGAAACCACTGATAACCCACCTAACAAGGAAAGGAGAGGCTTCACATGCCGGCTTCCTACATGATATCTCATCTCGCCAACAAAAGCTACACGCTACCCATCCACATCGGAGAACATGACCCTTCTTCGGAAGCATTAGATAACGACACTAACAGAAAAAAACCATTCGATGTCTAGGATGACATTGTATGGCTACATCTGTAGCAAAAGAAGGTCCCCACTAGATCGATGCAGTCCCAACATCAGCCCACATCCCCGACAAACACAAGATATACTGGTCTGACCTCCAAATGGTGTACTCAACACCAGGGGTATGAAAAGTCTTTCTACGTCTAGACCCAAAGCATGGGCTAGACCGGGTGAAACAAAGTAGTACGAAGCTCCCAAATCGAACAAAGCAAAAACAAGAGTGTTGAACAAACAAATCATACCTCGCACCACCTCTGGTCCTACCGGAGCTGCCAACTTTGCTACGTGCAACTGTCCACGCCTAGCTCCTCTACCTCTCTGATGTCGACCACCTCCCCGACCACGCCCTGGTCAAGGTCCCTGAGGAGAACCCTGAGGTAGGCCTCCTCCTACAATGTCTGCCCTCAGAGGAGCATGGTACTGCTGCTGCTCGAAGGGCCTCGCCGACAACTGGTGCTACTAAGGCGGTTGCTGAACCTGCCCACCTCCACCGTACTGAGCTCGGGTCGGGCACAAAATCTGAATGTTCCCAAAACCTCCACAAGAGAAACACTTCGGTACCAGGCTTGTGAAAAAGAGATGAGGACCTGAAGATCTGAACTGGAACTGCTTGGACCTGCTCCCCACTGGCCTGAATCTGGAAGGTCCCATCGCAGTAGACCTGCTACTGACTGCCTTCCCCTTCGACGAACCTGGATGGATCTCCTCTCGTGGTGCACCTCCCTGTGAGTGCATACTCTCTAAAACCTCTTCTTTCTTCTGTACGACCAAGTACGTCAGAAGGGTGAAGGGGGTGACAATATACTGGAGAGAAGGACGAAGTGCCTCCTCCAAACGTCTCGCCCGAGACTCCTCATCCATAAAGAGATCTGGAGCAAAGCGTAGGAGATCCTTGAACATGATCCCCAAATCTCGTACTAACATACTCCCCTACTGAAGGGAGATTATCTCCTGCCGATTATCTGCCTTGATCATGGAAGAAAGGAATTCCTCTTGGAAATCCTTCTCAAAGTCAGCCCACATAACTTCTATCTCTGTCCTCTCCCCGAGGTAGAGCGTCCACCACAAGCACGCCGCACCTCTCAGCTAACTGACTTCTAGGGGAACCCAATACTCCCTCGGAGCACGGATCAAAGTAAAAGCAATCCCTAGATCCTCAAGCCACCCCTCCGTCTCCATATCCGAAGTACTACCCTCGTAATTCTTGAGGGTTTGTCGCTGGAAAGAACGGAGAGTCTTCTGCCACTGGCTATCTTCCTCCTCTAAGTCAATCCTCAACTGATCGACCGCCTGATCTTCTGGGCCTCAGCTGTCTGAGCCACCCGGGGATGACGTCCAGGTGCCATAACTATATGGTAAACAAAGATCACCTAAGCCCAAGTAGTAAGGAAATTTATCAAAGTTTTATTTTATCATTTTTATTTCAATTTCTTTCCCAGAACATCCAAATCAAGTAAAACACAATCACGATGATGCATGTACCTTCCCTAAGGTATCTACCCTAAAATTAATGTAGTCTCACCTGGTCATTTGGTAGGCTTATATTCCTTTCATCGGATCACGGGGGGCCTAAAATCCCATGTCCTAGCCGGTCTTCCCTGGCGTATGTCATGCACCAAGATCAGCCAACACTATTTCCCTACCATCCCATGCAATACTCACTGTTCCTAACTCCAGACTCCATCCTATCTCTCAACCATCACCTTTGATACCATTCTGTCATGACCCCCTTCCATCAAAGATGCCCCTCCTGAGATGGCAATGGTGAAAGGGAGATAATGACCCCCCGAGTCCCGCCTTCAGTAGGCCCCGGGGTGGTGACTAGCACCAAGGGTATGAGTTTTAACAAATATGGGAGGCATTACCCTTTTTATTATTTAATATCGGGAAATAGGACAAGTCAACCACCAAAAAGGAAAAGAACAAGTGTATAGAAATAAACCCAATCCAATCCCACATGCATGTTTAAATAATTCTGAAATAATGTACAAGTACAAGAAAGCTCAAAAGTACAATACCAAAAGAACAAGAGTACAAAAACTACAACAACTCCAACTGTCCCGACTGGTAGGGTCCCATACGGCCTTGGTAGTCCTCCTGGAAACTTGAAAGTAAACGTAGGGTGAGCATACAAGTATACTCAGTAGGGAAACCTAAAGCTCTTGTGCCCAAGTGGGGAGAAATCATAATGTCCCGTGAGAACAACAAAAGAAGCCAAACATAAAAAGGAGATCTATCCACCCAACCTCACCATCCATGCTCACCAAAAACACATAACAACAGGTAGTAGTATATAAGAACAAGAGTATTGGGTACCCCACACCATTTCCCACTAGTTAGATGCTCTTCCTAATGGCGAACGTCCTGGCGCAACCACACTCTTCCCGCCCGCACACACCTGGGCCTCAAGAACCACATATCCTGCCCGCACACACCTGGGCCTCACAACCACGTATCCCGCCCAGACACACCTGGGGCTCACAACCAAACATCCCGCCCGCACACACCTGGGCCTCACAAACCAAAATCACATCCCCACCCGAACACACCTGGGCCTCATCCCGAAGATTCTTGGGAACAGTAAGCCTGCCCGAAGAGTCTTGGGCTAAAACCACCCCAATCGAAACCTACTCGAAGAGTCTTGGGTGTAAGGTCGCCTCAAACCATCATAGCCTATGGAAGAAGGAGAAGGAAGGAGCTAGTAACTAATGGGAAAACACCCTCTCCCAAGAAATGGGAGTGTTCGACACTAAGTTCTCAATATGGGTGGGGTGCGACAAAACACAAAGATACAGATATATATATATATATATATATATATATATATATGTATACCAAACACAAAGCCTAACCTATGGATTCTAAACAGAGAGACTGAGCACGTGCCTCGAAACTGCTATCACGAAGCATGTATACAACAAACAACCCCAACCCCATTTAGGTTTTCAGGTTCCAACAGAATTATTTTATTAGTTCCTTAACTACTGGGCAATTAACCGCAACCAACCATATCAAACGTTCGTAAAACACATCCCTACCAACCAAAAATCAAGTTAGATAAGTCACAAGAAACACAAAACCAACCTTTTTATCATCAATCAAACCCCATTTATTGTTCCCATGTTTAGTTCATTATCATTCCCCCATAGTTCATTTATCAACTTTCCACTTCCTTTTAACAACACAACCTATTACTGCATCCCTGCTGCCATTATAACCATATCTCTACACCGTAACACAAACAAGGCTCATGCCACATCATTGCCCCTTTAATACCATCATTTACCGCAACCCCTCTGCCCATTCTATCCATAACAACCCAGGATTCACCCCCCCCCCTTTAACACACCATGTAACTAAACCAACACCCACATGTTCATTATTCCATTTTGTTCAACCGGGGTGATCACACAAGGGTTCTAGATTTTAATTAGCCAGCTTTACGTGATTAACCAATTTCCACATTCAATAAAATATTCATCCATAAGAAAATCCAGAATGAGAGGGAAACATTTAATTGTATAAGAAAAGGCCCCCAACGACCATGATTTTCAGTAGGCATAATCTCATTCAATTCACAACGTAATATCACAGGATATAAATAATGTAACTGCATTCACAAACTTCCCATCCCTGTTATATAAGCAAGTTATTATCTTTATTAAACCGGTTCAAATGTTTTTCTCATAAACAATAGGAAACCCACCCCGCATGATTCAAAATCTAGAGAAACGAAGGTAAGATCCCTACCTCAATAGGTTCTAATCACAACGCTCCCTCGGATCCGATTTAGAAGACATCCATCGACGTCCGTCACTTCTATCAAAACCCGGAAAAACCTCCTCAGGTGTAATATGGGAAGAAAAGGCCGAAGGGAAGACAATATATCCAAGCTCAGAAGTTCTGCCTCGTCGTTACGATCTCGTGGGCGCTGACAGATCGTAAATCGGAGCTCGGACGAAGAAGTTATGGAAGAAAAGAGCTTGGAGTCTCTCTCGGGAGAGCTCTGCTCGAGGGAATGGGGAGGAGAGGAGTGATTTGAAAAGGAGGAGAGGACCCCTCCTTTTATAGGCGAGGAAAACTAAAGTACATGGTGTGTAATTTCTAGTACATGACGTGTACTCGGCTATTTCACATGGTCGCCACGCGACTTCCAACACGGCCTTCAACGTGGAACACGGTCCTTGACTGGTCAACACACGGTTTGAGGGTAATGCGTATGTGGGGAGGGACTACACGGCGTGTACTCATTTATTTCACGCGGAAAGGAAACGCCTTCAACACGACACACATCCGTTAACTGGTCAACACACGGTTTTAGGGTAACACCTTCGCGGGGAGGAGCTACACGACGTGTAGGATGGGCTACACGACATGTACTCAATTATTTCACACATAAAGGACACAAATTCAACACAGGGTATACCTGGAAAGGTGGTACACGGTGTGTACTCACACTACACGGTGTGTAGTTACAAAATTCTGAAAAGTGTGGGAAAAGTCCATTCTACCCTTCAGAACACTTCATGACCCCTTTTCGATAAAGGAATGGGCTGGAGAGGTCCGGGCCATTACAGTGACGTGCAAAAAATGAATGTGGATATTAAAGGAGGATAAAGCTATTGAATTTGGGACAAACTCTCATTCAGACATTAATGAACACACCGAATTCGAGAGCAGATTCTTGGAAGAAACATTGGAGACGAGATGGAGGCTTAGGAGCCCGAGAGAAGAGCAGTATTTGGAGAGTTCTTTTTCCCATATTTCCTTAATTTTTGTACTCTATTCTTGGAAGTTTTTCACTACTTTAATCAAGATGATCTGAGGGTGAATTGTATCAGATTGAGAATTCAATTCTGCTGGTTAATATTTTAAACTTCTTTGTTGACTTTCCACCTTTCTTAATCATAATCGATCGACGAGATTGATTAATGATTCTCTGTTTAGTTTTTTAATACCTAAAATGTTTTCTTAATTCATCAATTTGAGACCAACTGGAGAGGTAGTTCTTGAATACATTTATCGAACTATTAATTTATTTAACATTAGAAATTAACGGAAAGTTTTTTTCCATATGTTATCCTTTTATAACTATCAAGCAGTTAAACTAATTTTGGAGTGGCGAAATCCTAAAGTCAGTCTTCTGTGTGTTGAGTTTCTAGGAGAGGGAGAATTTTGACCTTTTTCTTGAGGTATGATTCAATAAAAAGTAGTGTGGAAGTATCCTTTAAACCAGTTGTTTGTAATTCTTGAGTATTACATTTGATCTGCTCCTTCGACCTTGTTGCCTTATTTTAGTATTTTGTTCTCTTATGTTAGTTTTACTATAGTTCTCAGTTCATCGGTATACTAGTAAATGATTTAGTCTCTTGTCAACATTTTTATCTTTACTACTTTCTTAAATAAATAAGAAAATTAAAAAAGGAAATAAATATAAACAATGTTCACTCTCTCCACTGAGGGCAACATTGGAGTTTTTTTGAAGAAAACCTTTGATTTCTCACCTTCATTCCCTTGGGTTCGACCCTGCACCACTGTAATAGTGTAGCAGTTATAAATAATATTTTTAGGTTCGTGACGACCTCTGACCTCATCATTTATAAAATTAAATCTTTACATGTGAATATATAAAAATATGTATACATCTGTATATATTTAATTATAAATAAAACTACATGGTTAAAAATGATAAAATTTTAAAACCAAATATCAATATGAATGTAAGCTCTAGAAATATGTTCAGTCCCCACTAAAAATGAGAAAAAATACCCCCTTAAATGGGAATGAAATTCCATCAAATGTTAAAAAATTAGTATATCCAGACTAAAAACTCTGTTCTGGAGGCATTCTAGACCGTTTTTGGCCAAAAAATATATGACCGAGGTTTTTTTTTTCAATTCACCAGTGCATATATATCATTGAAAACTTCAATTTGAAATGTGGTAGAGCTAAAACAGGCACCCAAATCAAAAGTTGTGGTTGTTTGAAGTTCAAGTCATGTTTTCTATAAGGAACCAAGCTGGGTCGCCATCCAACTCGGCACCCGACCTGGTCCGCGACAAGGCCCAAGGGTCGTTTCTGATCCCTACAGGCTAGAACAAGGTCCTAGGTACCAAAATAATATGATGGAATGATTTAACCGAACATAAAAAACACAAATAGCCAACAAAATAAGTGACTAAATCTGAAGACAGATAACCAAATAGTCCCTTAATGAATTTTAAATTTAGAGGTTTATAACTTGAACCAACATGCAAAAAGAAAAGACAACAAAAGAAAACTAAAACTCTAACTCAAACCTCCAAGAAACAAGAGAGGCGACATACCCAAGCTACCAACACCTACCTGCATGAGAAGACCATCAGAAACATGAACCACCATCTTAAGCACGATGCCTCAATCTAGGATACAAAAAGAACAAGGTCTACATACACCCAAAGGTGTATGTAGGGTGTGATCCAAGATCCCAGTAGGAATTCACCCAATAAAAAGGTTCCATGCCACAATATCTAAGAGGTAATTTAATACGATTCTTCAAAATCATGCTTAAAAAATACTTTTAGGGAAAATGTTTACAAAATAAAAATAAAAAAACAAAAATTGAAGAAAAACAACTTCATAAATTATACTTTAAAGTGGATGAGAAAATTTACAAAGAACACACACATACAAAAGTTGTCCTCTGTGTGATGAAATAAGGCACCACATCATGAATAGTAGAGCACTACGGGTAAGCCCCCTAAGGTAGCTAGCATGTGTGGGAAACTAGAGGCATCGTACCTCAGTGTCAACGTGGTATAAGAACCACTACATTCTATGTTCTCATACAAGAGCCACTTGTAGGGAAAAAAATCCATAACCTAGTGGTCCCTAATGATCATAAATATTTAGTTAGTATTGTAATGTCAATAATGTTATATGAAACCGGGCTGAACCACTTCCATAACATCTAGAGTACTAGTCCTAATCCGCCCACTTATGTACCCATGGTTCCCTTTTGTGCTCAAACAAATTACACATTCACCAATCACTAACACATCACATTTACACCAACAATCTAATCCAAACAAGGTACACATAGTGTGCCACGACTTTCACAACCAAAACCCACTCTAAAAACATATGCACCAAATCATTTGATAAACATGTCTCACCCCACTTATGTAATTTAATAGTTCATAAAAAAAAGTTTCCAAAACAAATTTTGAAGGCACCACAAAACATTCCACCCAAATACATACTCAAAATGACCCTTTTTAGACCAAACAGATACCAAAATCATTTCACATCATAAATAACACCACATACATGACTTTATATATTATTTAATCAATTAATAGAACATTTCTAATTGGACAATCAAGGGTTTTCACATGAAATACACCCAATTTTCACATAATAACGCCACCTAAGATTTGAATTATGTTTAATCCTATCCAAAACTACATCCTCACATCAAATTTAATTAAATCAATTACATTAAATAGTTTATGAAACATTTAAAATTAGAACATGAGAGTTTACACCAAAACACACATCATCTCATGCAAAAACATCAATTTCAAACCGAATGTACAACACAACCGTACAAACACATGTTTTCCGTGAATCAAATAGTTTGAAAATAAAATCCAAGGATGCACAATAAGTTTAACATTCCAAGGTAACACAATTTCTATTAGAAATATCAATTCCAAAAAATTTGTGACTTTGATATACTTTAATAAATAATTATAAGAATTGATGAAAACAATTTTAATACACCCCAAATGTTTTTACACCCAAAGTGCACCCAAAGACCCCTTTTGAAATTGACCCCACATCCTAACCATATAAAATATTGTTTTTGGACCCTCAAAACTATTTAAACAAATCATTACATGAATTAGAAAACAAATTAAAAACATTGACACAATAAAATTTTCCCTAAAGCTACATTTTCACTACACAAATAGTTGATTGAACACCTCCACTATTTTTTCACAACAGGCTCTATAAAAAAATACTGAATAATTTTCCTTTGAAAAACTCATTTTCAACACACATGCATGTCAAGGAATTTCTAAAACATTCCCACACCAGCAAAATAAATCATAGAGAATACAAAAATAAACTAAACAAATAAATTAAATTATCTAAAAATGTTAGGGCATGGAACCACCTAACTCGGGTGAAGAAATCTCCAAGGTATAGTGAGAAATTTCATTTTTACACCAAACACACCACAAGAGAACCCTAATAAGTCAAGATTCATCCAAAAACGACATGATTAGACCCCAACATGAAACCTTTACCCATTGAAAACCTAGAACCCCAAAACAAGAACCATAACACTAGGGAAAGGAGAAAAGTATCTTATCGGGAGGTGAATCGTCTACAGAAGAAGGTTGTGTCGGTCAAGCAGGGATGCAATAGGTCCAATGCGAGGCATCCAGACAATGCCGGCACAGTCGCACCGGTCGTAGGAGGGCCGTGTGGCCCGAAAGAGTGGGGGGGGGTCGTTGCGTCATGACTAAGCTAGCGGGTCGCCAGGAGGAGGGGTTGCCCAAGGGGGTTTGGGCAATGTGAGAAGGCCGAGAAGGAGGGAGAGATGGGACGCGACCAACTAAGGTTTGTGGGGGGGTGGGTTGCCTGGGTTATGTGATAGAGGGAATACGAGTGAGTGAGGGAGAGAAAAAAATAAAATAAAAAATAGAAGAAAAAGAAAAGATAAAAATAAATGGAAAAAAATGTGAACCTGGATATAAACTTAAAATAATATAAAATAATCATAATAAAATCGATAGTAATATAGATAATAAACGTTAATAAAGTTATAGTTTAATATTGACAAGTAAATTAAAGTATTAATTATAATAATTATAATAATAATAATAATCATATTAATAAGAATAATGATAATGAACTTGAATGATAATAATATTAATGACATTAATAATTTAGTCATAATAGTAATTTTCATAATAATAATAATACTCTTAAATAAAATATTAACCAAGATAATAATGATTATATTCTCAAACTGAAACATTGTCAATAATAATTGTATTAATGGTATTCATGATAATAACTTAACTAAAACATTAAACACCACAAACAACAATAATAATTAACATTATTATTATTATTAAGATAATTTATTAAACTCAATTTTATTTCTCTTATTGTACTTTTTCCTTATTTTATTATTCATTTAATTTTTTTATTTGACTCAAACACTGGGCATGCCACATGGTGACCCAAGAGAAGCTGCGTTACTTCAACCATGTCCAACCTATTTGCCGGCTAATGCCAAGTTCAAAATATACCTTTATCAGCAAAACACAAAAATTTCAATCGGGTTTGGCCCACACCTCAATAGAAAATTTCAAATTCAGATAAAATAAAAAAATTAAGTTATTTCAAAAGTATGGGTGGGACAATTCTCCCCACCATAAATATTTCCATCCCTAGAAATCCATAACCAAGGCTGAACCCCAAATCAAAAACTGATACCCCCTTAAGGTTCAAAGAGGTTCTTAAGAAAAACAAGCAAAAATGGTCAACACATCATGCTCAGAGAAAGTGACTTAAATGAAAAACTCAAAAAACTTGTACAAAGACTAACCACTATATTTAAACTACCCCATAAAAGTTAGAACACCTCCAATTTATTTATTAAAGAAATAAACTCACACAACCATAGAAACAAACTTCACAAGCCGAAACATATCAAGAACCTTTGAATGAAAACCACACTGTTTGACTGGAACAAACAAACAATACCAACAAAATTCAAGGAACACTCTTATCACATACAACCAAGTCATCTCTAAAAACAGATCTAAAAGTTTAACTTGTGAAATCCCAAATGGGTTCCCCACTATTAGAAACTTATCGACGCCTAAGAAGAGATAGGAAAACTAACACGGGGAGGCCCAGGCAGAATCCCCACCATTATGAAAAAGTCCAACACTGATTAATTCCAGTGAAATTTTTGTGAGACCCACCATGGGTCTCCCCGTCATTTGAACTAAAGAAAGATATAGAAACTTCAAAAAAAATTTCATAGTGACCAAACACCCCACCACAAGGGGTGGGGAGAACAGGGCCAAACTGTCGGGGCGTCAAAACCACAACCCAAGACAAGAAAACATATCCACATCCCTGGATGAGAAATTGTCAAATTTGAGACTGATTTACCTAATAGACCCTATAAGGATCACTAAAAGTGATTTCATTTAGTGGGACGCAACACCTAGGACTTTAATGCAACGAGATGATCATTCCTACTCATAGCCACAGGAAACCTCATGCACCCAAATGAGTAGTTCGGAACAGAATAGCCACATAAAACAATTTAAAACACATTCACCTTCAATACCAATGACAAAAATAAAGTCGGGGTCCCATACACTCCCAGAGTTCCTGACCATGAACCAGATTCAATCCAAGGACTATGGTTCGGGCCTTGATGTTCGAAGCATCTCCTGCCTTGCAGTTAGGAATTGACTACTCCTGAATAGATATCCTCTTTTCCTGGTGCCTCAAGCAACTATACTGCAACTGAGACAACACCATCAGAAACAATACACCCTGACTTCCAATTACTCCCACATGGAACATTTTCCAACATAATTTCTAAAATGGTGCATGTGCATTACCCCTTGTTATACTAAATTAGAACATGACACCAAAAATAATTATTGAACATGACCATTGTTGTTAAGAGAAACATTACATGGAGAGACACTTCAAACTCAGTCTTAAGCGACAAATGATTCCTAGAAACAACCCTATCAGCCTCATGTGACTGGGTCTACCACACCAGTGGCCTAACACAAAACCTTTCTTAAATGAAACCAACAAAGTTCCAAATTTAATTTAGAACAGAAGCCCATGCTGACAACTCCAGGCTACTTCCACCTTTCCCTATTGGAATCTCCTTCACCGCTTCCAAATAGTACATTCAACTGAACAAGGTCAAACATCACCCTTGACTATCAAATGAATGAATGAAACAAAAGTTTCATACAACCTTTTCTTATCCACCCTCCTGATGTGAGAGGATCTCTTTGACTGGAAAATGGAGAGGTGGATTCAATTATAGAATTCAATAAGAGATTCCTTACTCTGATCAACTGGAGGACCGAACAATGGTAGAATATCTATGGCCGTATGTCAATTAGACATAACTCGTTATGGGGGCATACACTATCTAATAAAGAAGACCAATGACCCAATCAAACTAGTCCCTCAGCCAACTCACATCACAGACAAACACCAAATGCACAAGGGAAACCACCACTAGTTTTCCCAAAACACTTCTCAAAGAAACCAATAACCACCACTTCGAACTGACTCAACGATGAAACACAAACCCAGAACATCATCCAAATAATATACATTTCAAGTCTCAAAACACTCCACTACATGATTCAAAAAACACAAAAAGACACACCACACAACTATAGATCATCGAAACACTTTTGAAAATAAAATTAGGAGTGTGGGCTATACATTCACCAATGGTACCACACAGGCCCTTCACATGCATGTACTTGTGCCAACCCAGCACCAATTCACTTTTCACTTATATTATATGAATGTGGTTACCCATGTAAATACCAAATTTTTGAACCAAATTCTTTTCATTTTTCAAAATAGAAATCGACCCACACCTTTTCAAAAACACTGGTCAAAAAATTAAACCCCTTTTGAATCTCACAAACGTTTTTTGAAAAAAACCAATCATACAAACCATAATTCATTTTTAAACCTTGCAATTATATTTTCAAACATTCAATCCTATTCAAAACACCATTCACTGGTTTTAAAAAATTGAATTTAAAATAGAATTTCAAAACCCAATTTAAAATATAGATTTCAAAACTTTTCAAAAAGAGGTTTTAAAATTGATTTTCAAAACCCAAAGGGGCACAAGACATTGTTAGGGGAAATTAGTGTCTGCGAGTGACTTGGACATATGGTTAGAGGCCATACGCCAATCAATCCACCATCACAGAAAGAATACTAGGGCAATGTCCTCGGCTCTACATAGATTTCTAGGTCCTATAATCTTGATGAGATCATTGAACATACTCCCTTTTCATTTCCCCCAAGAAAGATTAACCACAAGGAGCAAAGAATCAGAAAAACCTCAACTTTTCCTAGTAACTCAAGTCCTACCAAGAGGTTTACTGGCCAGACACCTTACTCGTAGCTAGAATGTCGAGTTCTGACACCCTTAACATTGGTCTACCTTGAATATACCAAATGGAACATGACCCCAAAAAGAGATCCTCCCTCTGATACCATTTTGTAATGAACCAAGCCAGGTCTCCATCTGACCCAGTTCTCAACCCGGTCCGCGATAAGGCCTGATGGTCTTTCTTGATCCCCACGGGCTAACACAAGTTCCCGGGTACCAAAATAATATGAGGGAATGATTTACCCGAACATAACAAACACAAACAACCAACAAGATAAGAAACTAAATCTAAATACAGACAACCAAATATGACCTTAACACATTTAAAATATAGAGGTTTAAAACATGAACAAATATCCAAAAAAAATGAAAAAAAAATCGGAAAACTAAAACTCTAACTCAAACCTATAAGAAATAAGAGAGGACAAATACCTAGGCTACTAACACCAACCTACATGAGAAGACCATCAGAAACCTAAACCACTATCACTAAGCACAATTCATGAACCTGAGATACACAAAGAACAAGGTCTACATATATCCAAAGATGTATGTAGGGTGTGAGCCAAGCGCCCAGTAAGAAGTCACCCAATAAAAAGTTTCCATGACATAACATCTAAGAGGTGATTTAATATGATTATTCAAAATCCTGCTTAAAAAAAATAATGTTTAAGGAAAACATTTACAAGATCAAAATAAAAAAACAAAACTTGAAGAAAAACTTTCACAAATGCTACTTTAAAGTGTATGAGAAAATTTACAAAGAACACACACATACACAAGTGGTCCTCCATGTACCAAAGGAAGGAACTACATCATGAATAGTATAACACTGTGGGTAAATCCCCTAAGGTATCTAGTGCAAGTGGGATTCTAGAGACATCGTACCTTGGTGTCAATGTGGCATAGGAACCACAATGTTCTACTTTATCATGCACAAGCCACTAGAAGGGAAACACATCCATAACCTAGTGGTCTACAATCATCATAAAAGTTTAGTTAGTGTTGTAACTTCAATCACTCAAGATGAAACCGGGATGAACCAATTCCGTAACATCTAGCGCATTAGTCTTATACACCCACCTAGATACCCAGGGTTCCCTTTTTTTCTCAAACAAATTTTACATTCATCAATCACTAACACATTACATCTACACCCATGAGCCAAGACAAAGAAGGTACACATAGTGTGCCACCACCTGCACACCCAAACCCCACTCTAAAAACATACACACCTAATTATTTGATAAAAATGTATTTCCCCACTTATGCAATTTAATAGTTCATATAAAAAAAGTTTCCAAAACAATTTCTGAAGGCACCAAAAAACTTTACACCTGAATACATACAAGAAATCCCCCTTTTTAGACCAAATGCACACCAAAACCATTTCACATCATAAATCACAAAACATGAATGACTTCATAAATTATTTAAACAATTGATAGAACATTTCTAAAAGGAACATCAAGGCTTTTCACATGAAAGGCACCCAATTTTCACACAATAACACCACATAAAATTTAAAACTTGTTTAACCCTATCAAACACTACATCCACACATCACATTTATTTAAATAAATTCAATTAAATAGTTTATGAAACATTTAAAATTATAACACAACAGTTATACAAAAAAATAGCTGATCTCATGTAAAATTATCACTTTAATACCGAATATACAACAAAACCGTACCAAAACATATTTCATGTTACTCAAACAGTTTTCGAATCAAATCCAAAGATGCATAATAAGTTTAACATGCTAAGGTAAAATAGTTTTTATTAGAAATATCATTTCCAAAACATTTTCACCTTTGATATACTTTAATAAATCATTATAATAATTGATGAAAATAGTTTTAATACACCACAAATGTTTTTATACCCAAAGTGCACCCGAATCCCACTTTTGAAACTAACTGCACGTCCTAACCATATAAAATCATATTTTTTTCACCCTAAAAACTACTTAAATAAATCATTTCATGACTTATAAAACAACATAAAACCATTGACACAATCAAATTTTCCCTAAAACTACATTTTCACTAAAAAACAGTTGATTGAACACCTCCACTAATTTTACGCAATAGGCTCTATAAAAAACATAACAATTTTCCTTTCAAAAATTCATTTTCAACAACATGCATGTCAAGGCATTTATAAAACATGACTGCACCACCAAAATAAATCACAAATCATATGAAAATAAAGTAACAAAACAAATTAAGTTATCCAAAAATGTTAGGGAATGGAACCACCTACCTCAGGTGAAGAAATCTCCAATATACACTGTGAAACTTTATTTTCACTCCAAAAAACACCACAAGAAAACCTTAAGTAAAGATTCATCCGAAAATGAAAAGATTAAACCTAACATGAACCCCATACCCTCTAAAAACTTAAAAACAAAAAAGAACCAAAACACTAGGGAAAAGAGATAAGGTGATTACCAGGAGAGGAATCATCTGTGGAAGAAGGTCGTGTCAGTCAAGAAGGGATAAAACGGGTTCGGTACGAGGAGAACGAATGGAACTGGTGTGGTTTGCGCTGGCTGGAGGAGGGTCGTGTAACCATAAAGGGGGGGTGGGGGGTGCGGTGTTGCACCCAAGCAATGGGGGTCGCTGCTGGGAGGAGGATTATCCCAAGGGGGTGCGAGCGACAGGAGAAGGTTGGCCGGGAGGGAGAGATGGGGTGAGACTAGCTAGGGTTTGTGGAGGGGGATACAGTTTGATGGGAGTGGGTGGAGGGGGGGGGGGGTTTCCTGGGTTACGTGATGGAGGGGATGAGGGTGATTAAGAGAGAGGAAAAAAATAAAATAAAAATGAGAAGAAAAACAAAAGATAAAAGGAAATGGAAAAATAAAAATTAATACTGTGAACCTAAAAATAAACATAAAATAATATGAAATAATCCTAAAAAATGATAGTAATATACATAATAAAAGTTAAAAAAGTTATAGTTTAATATTAACAACTAAATTAAAGTATTAATTATAATGTTGATAATAATAATAATAATCCTCATAATATTAATAAGAATAATAATAAGAAGAATAATATTAATAAAATTCAATGATAATAATATTAATGAAATTAATAATTTAATCATAATATTAATGGTTATAATAATAATAATAATAATAATTATTATTATTATACTCTTAATTAAAATATTATCCAAGCTAATAATCATAATATTCTCAAATTGAAACAATATCAATAATAATGGTTTTAATTATATTCATGATAATAACTTAATTAAAACATTAAGAACTACAAAAATAATAATTAACATTATTATTAAGATAATTTATTAAACTTTATTTTATTTATCTTATTTTACTTTTTCTTTATTTGATTATTAATTTCATTTTTTATTTGATTCGAACACCGAGCAGGCCACACGGTGACCAGGGCGAAGCTGTGTAGCTTCAACCATGCCCTACCCATCCGCTGGATGATGCCAAGGCCAAAATATCCCTTTATCAGCAAAACACCAAAATTTCAGTTGGGTTCAGCCCACAAATCGACAGAAAATTTCAAATTATGATAAAATAAGAAAATAAAGTTATTTCAAAAGTCCAGGTGTTGAATTTTATATTTATCTTAGACTGCTCATTAATTAATTTAATTTTTATGTCTTCCAACTATTATTAAATGAATTTTACTCAATAATAATTTGCAAATTATAAATTAATAATATTTTTTAATTATTTTGTAATTTATTTTCACTAAATATTTTATATATTAATTATATCCTTATTGAAAACATATTTAAAAAATATATATTATATTTATATCAATATAAATATATTTCTATAAAAATATATTATTTTTAATGGAATATAATATTGTAATGAAATATACCTTTTATCAGCACCAAAAACTGTTGTTTGAATGATGATAAGGGAGAAAAATTTATCAATTCTAAAAATAATTGGTGATAAATGAGTACTTTAATCCGTGCTTTTTTTTCCAGAGTTGATAACAATTTCTTATAGTGATAAAGGGTGGCGCTGGTTGATGCGGAATCTGTGGTAGTGATGGATCAAATCCCGGAGCACACGGGGGGTGAAAATGAGGGCGAGCATTGGAAAAGCGCTGGAAAAGGCCCATTTTGAGTGCAGAGAAAGTGGGGGATGTGGAAAACCGGGTTACAGGTGGGGTGGGGGCTGAGTATGTGAAAAGAAATGACAAAGAGGGGGGAAAGATCTAACAAAGGGAGAGAATGTAGAACTCAAAAATAATAATTATTTCCCCCCTTTATCAATGTTTTTAGTGATGATAAATAAGGATCTTTATCAGTGCTTTTTTTAGCACTGATAAAGGGAGACTTTTAACATCGATAAAATTAACAATGATTTTATAAATCACAACCTGTAGTAGTGATATAGACATAAATTTTCATTTTATTGAGATCATGTTAATAAAGGTTATATAGTTTTAGAATATGTGCCTAATGAAAATAAACTCACTGATATTTTTACTAAACATTTTAATTCAACTAGATTTGAGAAAATTGAGTTTGAAGTTGGTATAATAGATTCTTTATAATTTATTACTCTATTTCTTATTTAGATAGTTTTCTAATTACAATTTTTTTTATTTGATTATTCTTATAAAATGTGTGTATATACATTTCTATAGGGTGATTTTATCTCATTCAATTTTCATTTATAATATGTTCTCTGGTTTATTTTATTTTTATTTAATTTTTGATAAATTTCATAAGGGGTGATTTTTTTTGAAAAATATTTATTTTAAATATTTTTCTATTTTATAATTTTCATAAAGGGGGATATTGTTAGAGATTGTTTGTTTTGATTATTTTCCAATTTTATTTTAGATTATATATATTTAATATTTTGAAAATTACAAAAACTCATGGTGGTTAAATTTTTTTATTTTAATGTTATTTATGTTAAATAATTTATTAATTTTTTTTTCTTTATTGATAGTTATAAAATTCTAACATATTTTTTATCTTAGATATAGTTTAATAATTTTTATTTATTCTTTCATTAGTTAATTATTAAATTTTAGTATTTTAATCTTTTTATGAGTCATTAATTAATTATTTTTCAATTATTTAAATTAAACTTATTTTGAGCATTTAAAATTTATAATTCAAAACTCATGCAAGCTAATACTGGGCAACCTATTGTAACACTCCTGAACTATACACTGCACATAACCTACCATGACTGTACACAGAACCTATCACATGCACCAGTTCTGCTCTATTTTTGCCTTCCGTGTGCATGAACTCTATTTATCCAATTTAGCCACACTGCATGAACTCACTATGACCGTGGAGTTTTCATGGTACTATAAAATCCAGATTCATGTTTTCTTTTTTCATGTCAAAAATTGATTTATTTTCAAGTGAATAATATATTTTTAGTATACTCTATTTTTAGATATATATTTTTTTAGTAGTTTGATTTACTGTATGTTTTATTAATTTTTTTACTTCAAAATTTTATATTAATTATTTTTGAAATCTTTAAAATATATATATTTTTATGTATTTTAAATTTTACATATTAAAAATTTATTTTTTTTGTTTATTTTGACAAAGGGTATTGTAGTATGCACTGGACTATTAAAATTTTAATTATTTTATGTGACGATTAATTTCTAGATTAATATTTATTTTTATCAAATCTAATTTATAGTCAATTTAAATTTGTTTGAAATATTTTCAATGCAATGCTATTCAATTTTTTAATATTCTACATTCATGTGGGATTTTATGAAATGTATTCCTAATTTTAAATATAAATATTAAATGAAATATTTATCCATGACCGATTAAATTGAAGATATTTTGAATGCCTTATTTTTAATATTTTTTGACCTATTATTAAAGAGTTTGTTTTGAATTTATTCAAATGTTTTTGAATAGCTATATGGATGATAATTTTGGAATCCTATTTCTCTCTCCTAGATAGTTGTTGCGATAATTTTTTAATTGTTATTACTAATAATTATTGTACCCATGGAAGATTTTTGTTAGCCTATTTAGTTCTCTATTTAAATGGAGGTTGAGGTGGTCTGGAATACATTCAATGAACAACTTCTACACATGAAATTTCCCACGAGAATAAAATTTTGAACTTTTAATGTGCTATAGAATTTTTTGAAGTCCCAAATGATTATTATAACATATGAAATATCTCTCAAGTGTTGAACCAAAATTTCTTTCACTACCCCAACTTTGACGATATGATTTGATCTGTTACTCAAGAACCAGTACATGTTATCATCATATTTATCTTATATCTATTCCATTCACAAAATATCTAGACACCCTCTGATTCAAAATTTCCTATCTATATTGTACCAAGACCAAATATTAAGATAAAATAAATGAAATAAGGTTGTGTTACCCATTCATAATGTCCCCAACCTAATTCACCTTTATCATGACCGAACTGGGTCATTACACACATCAAGAACATCTCCTAGTATGCTTCAGGTTACTTACTACTGCCAATGGTCTAATAATGGAGTGGGGGGACTATACCTCCTGGATTAAGTAAGCACAAGCAACGACATAAGAAATTGAAAAAATCTATCATCATAAAAAAAACCCATAATAAATGGGGTATCATAGATAAATTCTAAAAAATAAAAAAAAAACACAATCACTGTTATAACAATATGATCATTTTATATGTCATACAAGTTATATAGGTAAAACAAGACCTCATGTTGGTGGGTCATATATAGAAAAAACCAAAAATAAACTAAACTTTGAAAAAACCGGAGATAAATGAAAAACAAGTCTCGAGTCCTAGCCTAGTCCCATCTCCCAAATCCTACTCAGCTACCCAACTCAACCATAAAGAATAAGGTCTATTCCAATATCTAGACTTATAACCATGAAATCTATCTAGGCACCCATGGTGTCCGGATAGGTGTGAGTACACCTCAGTAGGCCATCACCAATAGTGCCCCTAAATATAACCAATATATGAGTGTTTACGATAATTTAAAATGATATATATAAAATAAAATCATAATAAAATAGACCATTATTGATCATTGGGTTCCATGGTGATGCTCAAGAATGAACCTACCTACTTTAGTCGGTGCCTGTTTTGAGACTAAACGTGTCATGTACCAATGTCGAGGTTCATAATGGTTCCTACCCAGAACACCATAACTAAGGTCCAGAGTGACACATTAACATAATACTATAGCATGAATCCCAAGTATCCCTACTAGAAGTACATCCATTTCACCCCATACAAACCACATATCGATTGATATGACTCCCAACCATCATTAAATAATGGGCATGACCCCCAAATCATCACACCTCCATATTCTTGGTTAGTATGAGTTACCAACCCAATCCATCCTCTAATGATATTTGGAGTGGTTCTCAACTCATCCTATTATCATACCCATCTATAATAACACATACATCCATGAGTGGAGTGGCTCCCAACCCATATCCTATCACCCATTCCATAACAACTATGTACCCCCATGGCTGGTGTGGCACCAAACCCATAACCATATTCCATAATTTAACAAGACAATCATAATAAGAATAAGGTAAGATTTACTAATCAAAATTTTGAATAAAATCTATAAAATAAAACAAGGATTACACAATAAGATCTAGGGTCCAAGGAGTGGGAAACTCTCCCAATAAAACAAAGCTACTACAACTAGGGTGGTTACTCTCACACCCCACGTATTTAACATTTACATGTTTTTACAAGGCTACCATCTTATTAAACTCACCTTAACATTTCAAAATTAATAAATAAGGGATGAAATGTCTCTATATTAGTTCATTAAGCTACAATAAGCTTGGAGACACACCACTTAGTCTCCCTTCCATATTTTATATAGAACTTAGGTTCAAGGTGTGGTCATAAATGATCTATCCCTTAATAAAAACCCAAGAGAAACTTTAAATGAAACTTACCAAGTTAAATAATTCATTATAACTATTGAAATATAATGTAGTTCCATTACAAGACATTCATTCTTGCTCGATGGGCCACATATATCATAATCTACATAAAAAACATACTAGACCTTAAGTAAAAATTAGAGACCTCATACCTCATGACCATATGAGACTTCCTACTGAGTATATTTAGTTGATTTGGGTCCAAATACGAGAAATCATTAAATTTATAAAAATATCTGAAATTAGGCATTGCCGACTAACCCCCAGAAATAAACAATCAACAACTATCCATGAATCATGGGAGACCCACTTTGGAAGTGAGATGGATGAGAGATGGAATAATAGAGGGGTGTACTACCATTACTAGGCATAAAATGGAATTAAAAAACATTTATGTCCTTAAAAACTTTTAAAACAATTTAATTAATATTAAAGAAAACTATACAGATGAACATTACATCATGATCACCCTGGTCATGATACAATGCCCCATTATATGGTAGAACCATCAAACCAAAGCCTCCAGGACTTCAATAAATGACCTACCACTTCATGATGAAACCTTACCCATTATAAATACTTCCATAAAACAAACCTCAAGAACTACATTGTAATTAATCCCTCTCAGACAAGCCTTTATGGTGAAACCCATGAGTTATGGTGTGACTGACCACTAATACAAGATTTTTTAATTTTATGAAACCATCACCCCAAAATAATTCCCTAAGACATGATGTGGTATCTCTTAAAACTAGAAAAGTTTAATCTCATGTAACACTAGACCCCATAAAATTTACTATTACACATTCCATTGTTATGGAAAAACCTCCATGGATTGCAGCATGGTTGTCACCTCCTCAAACCTCATCACAGAACAACCCTCACCCATTGTGGAATAATGGGGAACCTACTATATATTTCTAGCTCGAACCCTTGGATGAATCTAAGAAATTACCCTCAGGTCCCCCATCAACACCACTAACAACCTAAAAAACTAAAATACATGATTGGTGAAAATTAAATCACATTTGTATCTAAAAAGGCGTGGTGTGTTACAAATAACCCATATTTTAAATGTATTTTTATTTTGAGCTTGGTATATTGGGGATATATTGGACATGGATCAATTTGGTTGTTATTTTAAATCATTTATTTTATTTATCATGTTGTTATGGTTTCTTGGTTTTTATCACGATGTATGGTGAAATTTATTTTTATTTATGTTTTTCATACCAGGGGTGGTGAGAGTTTTTGAGTTCATTCATCATGATTCATCTTGAAGGTTCACATGATATGTCCCTACATGTTTGTGTTTATAAAGGGTTCTAGAAAAATGAGGTTTAAATTAATTAAAATTTATTGATTATATATTCAGTGTTTCCCCAAATGGAATATTGGTAGCATATAACTAATTTAAACCTTGATTGTTTACTTTGTTTTCATGGAACACCCCAATATTTTAGATCATGAATACTATTTACAATATCTCATCATACATGAAACATCGAGCTTAGGCTTAAATGAACCATGATATACTGTAAGAATATTATTATTTAAATATGACCATTATAACCTAATCATTGGGTTGGCATGTATGCATAGGGGTAACAACATTATAAACTATATATAGAAATGTTTTCTTAACAAAACTTTATTTATCAGTTACTAGGAAATATGTACTAAATTTTTAATGATAAAAATGAAATCATATAAGGTTAAGAACAATTAAAGTTTAAAAGGGTCATTTTTTCTATAAAATTAGTTTTGTTGTATATTTTGTATTTTAATTTAAAAGATAAATTTATAAATTTTAAAAATTAAATATCGTAAAAAGGATTTAATTTTTTTATTTAATAATATCAAAATAAACAATGGTTGAATTTTTGGTATTTTTAAAAAATTGCGAGTTTTTTGGTGAATAGTGAAAATACTGATTTTACAAATAATGTCACCTTTATGAAATTATCATGATATAATAACGAATTTAAAGTTTATGAAACATTTTTTATACACTATATATATATATATAAAGTAATATAATTCATTTTAAAATATAATGTAGAACTTGGAAATCTGTGACTGGATTTCCCGTCTTTTACGACAGATTCCCGTCACTAATGTTTTTTTAGCGACAAGAGTCCATCGAAAAAATGCCATTGAAAAGGAAAACATCAGAAATGTGGTTATTTTTATGGTCCATAGAAAATAATTATTAGTTGAAATGGGCCATTCTTCCCATTATAACTATGTGTATATTTTTTAAAAAACTAATTGCGGCAGAATAAAAAACCTTTCACAATTACTTAAGTATTTAAAAAAAATAAAAAAATAAAAAATTTAGACACCAAAATCTTAAGAAATAAAAAAAAATTACATATAAAAAAACCATGAATATAAAATTATTACACCATTTCAAATATAATATGTTTATTGAATTAAAATACATAATAGTACCAAAAATAAAAGAAGATCAACTAGTATCAAGGGAAGAAGGATTGTAAGATCCCATCTTTTTCTAGGTACATTTATATTTGAGTTTTTCATTTGAGCCTTGGTTTTCAGGTATTGTTCGAAGACAGAGAGCCTTTATTGTAGAAAAAGGCCTAAAATTTTGGGATATATGCCTGTTTGACTTAATGGAGTCTAGGTATAAATGGGTTAAGTGTTTAATGGGTTTTTGATAAGTCGAAAAGCTTTAAAGGAGGTATGAAGAGTTAATGGGAAAACGAGATGAAAACTCAACTATAGAACATTTACATGTCATGTAAAGGTATTACATGTAATGTAATTGTTTGTGGGTTTAATTAAATAAATTTGAGGTGATGGATTTTTTGGTGAATTCCCTTAAAAATATTTATGCAACATGTAACAACATTACATGCTGTGTAAATGCCTAACCTTTAATTTTAAACATGTTATACAGATGAATCATGATATCTTTCGGCTACAACTTCTCTCCTCTCAACCCTAGGTCATTATCTAGGAGATTTTGGAGTGAAAATACCTCCTTCCAGACATCATGTATATGTGATTAAACACTGGAAAGTCTTTTTGGGTTGGTTTCTTCCTTCTCTTCCTTCTTCTCCAACCATTGGGGTGAAATCCTTTTCCAATTGCATTGTTGGTTTTCATCTTGATTTGTTTTGATCTAGGAACCTCTTTTTAATCAAACACACCTTCTTCCTCATGGACTTTTCCCTTTGTGAGTGTTTTTGGATCATCGGTTAAAGGCAGGGGGTCTAAACCATAACCCTATGGTTTGATAATTTCCAACTTTATGCAATATCATGATCATACCCTCATTGTATGTTCCCAAATTAATTAAATAATTTAATGAAATTAATCCTTGAATTCCTTTTATTTCAAATTTATTTTTAATGGGATAATGGATTAATGTAGGTTTAACATGACATTTGTCCTAGGGTGATTTCTTGTTATAGAATCCCTAAATTATAGATTATTTCTTATTAATATAATTTTTAATAAATTGTGAATTAAATTGCATGTGATATATAAAAGAAAAATGGTAATTCACATAATTAACCATCGATAATTGTAATGTTATATTGTGATATCCATGTTATATAACTGGAATTTCATTCCATGATGAGATGCTTATATAACGGGCTAGGCCCTAGCACTTGCACACATATACACTGTAATGATGATAGTAAGTGATATCATCCTAGTCCCATGCTACAATTCTTATAGAGAGCAGGTTATTCCCATTCCCTTTCTTTAATTCTTATAGGGCTTTGACCTAGATTTTTGTGACCATACCGTGGGTATATGGTTTTGGTTGGCATGGTCATACGAAATGATCAATGTTATTCCAACATGGTGCTGAAGCAAGTTGTTTACCTTGGTTATATGGTTGTGGTTGGAATGGTTATAATACATGCTTAGAGTTATTACATCATGGAGTCGAAGCAGGTTGTTGATGTATTTTATTAATTGTTGAATTAATTAATATACATGTTTATTGATTTATTGCATAAACTTCTTATCATAGTGGTTTTGTTTAGACACGGTGGTGTTGACCTAATGAGTTATACTCACTCCCTATTTAGGTCACTGTTTGGAACCTGAGAAGGTTTTGTGGATACAGGTTTGGACACGGATAATGGATATTGATATTAATTGCTTGTTTGTTGTTGGGCTGGAGTTTGGATATGGGACCTATGTGGTGTTCAGTACCCGAGACCTTGACTCTTTTATTTGAGCATGCTATTATTTTTCTTATATTGTTCAAGCATGACATTTAGTTACATTCCAGCATGTTATTACGTCATCCCTTTATTAATTATTGTTTTATTCGGTTAGATTTTATTATTTTCTTCTGCTATGTGTATACTTTAATTATTTTAATTCTTATTTTAATTTTTTTATATTGATATGACACTTCATAATAGGGGGTATAGTCTGCACACTCTATAATTTACACCCCTTCTTCTAGTCAACAACCTATGGAATATGGGGAGACACACTTGAGGTCTTTTAACAAACCCTTTCCAGCCATGTGAGAGAGTGTCAGATTGGGGGAAATTACAAAGTGGTATCAAAGAAGTAGGCTTTATTTTCTTTTGCCTTACTATTTTGGAAAATTGGAAAGGATACTATGATGTGTCGGGACTTGGTAATGAGCTTGTGTATGGGAGCATCTAACCCATGTATGGGGGAAAATTTGAGTGCCTAGGGATGGGATTAGTGTTTGTGCGGTGTGCTTGTTAAAATTGATGTTATTTCAGCTTCGGTGATTCACATGTTGTGTGAGGTTATTTTTTTTATGATGTTATTGTTTCTTAGGATTATACACTTTTCCAGGTATGGCGTGAGACGAGAATACATGAATCATAATAGGAATATAAGAATATATTGATATGAATTGTTCATGATAGGGACATATCTATTTTTTCATGTGATATATACTTTCCTGTTTAACTAAAATATGAGATATCTGTTTCATTGAATTAATGAAATGAGTTGACATGACATGCAAAAATACTTATTAGGAAATTCTAGAGAGACCAAGAGTTAGTGGTTCTCTATTGATGTCACATGTTGGATTGACCTTGTTGCTAGTCAGTTTTCCAAGGTGTACATTTGTCTTGTAAATAAAATGCCTCCTCGTCATCTTCGAATCAAGCATCAAGAGAGTGGAAATCAACAAAATAATACCAAAACTAAACCGATGCTTCCTATAGTTCCTGTGGTGTAGATCGATGTTCATCTTCATGAAAACATCCTGAGGGTCATGAGATCCATGGAAAGGGAGGTTGTTCATACTATTCATTAGATGTCTTAGATGATAAGGGAGTTTAAGATTTAGTATTATCCTATGTTTACTAGGGAAGGGGGACCCCTGGCAGATGAGTTCTGGATTGAGTTAGTGCAGAAAATCTTCATGCTTCTCAAGACACATTCCGCTATGAGGGAGAAGATTGCTATGTATATGCATTGTGGACTTTCCAAACATTGGTGGGATATTCTAGAGGAAGCTAGAAAGCATGATGAGATATATTGGAAGTAATTTGAGATGATTTTCTTGAGCCATTTCTATCCCAAAATCACGATGGATGAAAAATATCATGAGTTCATGCATCTAATGTAGGAGGGTTTATCAGTACTAGACTCCGTTGGATGTTTTACCGATCTACAGTACTTTGTTCCATCTAAGGAAGCTGATGAGATCTCCAGGGTGAGACGTTTCTAGGATTGTATTTGTTATGGGATCAATTCACATGAATTTTTTTTCCATTTAATCATCTTAAAAGATGTTATGAATCAGACACTCATCATGGAAGGGAATATAAGAGAGGCCCAGATCAGTGGACAAGATGTTTTAGTAGGGTGATCTAGGAGTTCTTATTGGAGTGGTAAGAAGATATTTTATAATAATTTATACCAAGGCACTAATGGGAAGAGCAGTCAGGGAATTGGACTACCATCTCAAGATTGTGTTACTTTCCAGTTCTATTAGTGTGGAATGTTTTTCCAAAATTGCCCATAATGTACTTTCCTTGTAGTCAAGTGTCATATATATTGAGGATTAGGTCATATTTATAGGTTATGAGTGATCTTTCCATAGAAGACCAGTATCAGAGGATTATGATAGGCACTGGAGTCAGGAAGGGGATCAACTACCCCTAAGTAGGTTGGTATCTGGAGTTTCACATGACATTCATCCTGAGGCAGGGGATGTGGTACCCTAATGCATGAGAAATAAGTAGCTCAGGGTAGTCATATTGGAGCCCAGGGAAGAAGGACATGTTATTTGTACATTATGAAGACTACTCCGACTAACATGGATGCTGGACCATCTACCATCAGAGGTACGATTCTTGTATCATCTAATTTAGTTTTTGTTTTTTTGATATAGTATCATGGTATTATTTTATATATTCCCTTTTTGAAAACAATTTGGACTTGGATGTGGAAATATTAGATGGGTTTTAACCATTGACACATTGTTGGGAGTGTGGTCCAAGAATATCAAACATTGTAAGGTGTGTTCTCTAGAGGTTGGTCATTACTGTTTATTTTGGGAACCGTTCGTGCTAGAAATGAAAGTCTTAACTTGATTCCTAGTATGGTTTGATTAGTTCTATACCAGTCTCATATCAACTGTTACAAGAGGATATTTACTTTCCTATCACCAAAAGGGAGAAACTTTTCTCACCACGGTCAATGGGATCTTTAGGCTAGTCGTACAGGACCAATTTAGTGCAGATTAGATTATCTTATGGATCAGATCGCTAATCTTACTCTAGATAATGGTGGAATGAAGTAGGATTCTTTTCCTCCAACGGAATACCATTTTCAGGATGTTTTCGCTAAGGAGTTTTATAGTTTACCACATGAGAGATAGGTCGAGTTCACGATCGGGTTGGTGCTGGGATTAGAGCCAATTTATATCCCACATTACATAATGGAATTGATAGATATACATGAGTTGATGGTCTATTTAAAATATCTATAATCTAAAGACTTTATACAACCTAGTACACCTCCTTGGGGTTATCCAGTTATCTTCACAAAAAGGCCAACTGATCTTTATGATTATATATAGATTATTAAAGGTTGAACTAGACAACAGTCAAGAAACAATATCCTATTCCATGCATTAATTATCTTTTTGATTAATTGGGAGGTGATAAGATCTTCTCCATGATTTAATTGAGATCAGGATATCATTAGTTAAGAGTGAGACTTTCAAACATACCTCAGACCACTTTTATGAGAAGCTATGCCTTGCATGAATTTGTATTGATGTTGTTTGGGTTGACTAATGCAACAATGGTATTCATGGACTTAATGAATAGGATATTTCATCCTTTTCTGGACCATTTTGTGGTAGTTTTCATATATGATATATTAGTGTACTCTCTGTCAGCATAAGATCATTCCAAACATCTTGCATCATCTTGATTACATTAAGAGAGCATCAAATTTACACCAAGCTAAATAAATACAGTTTCTGGATAAATAAAGTTCACTTCTTGGTCCATATCATCTCCAAGGAAAGAGTTTCAGTGGGCCCTTACAAAGTCCCTACCATGGTATCTTGGAAAAAACCCAAGAACATCTTATAAATTTGGATATTTCTGGGTTTAACAGGTTATTATCATAATTTTATCTATGATTTATCATATTTTGTATCACTAATGTCTTGGATAACTTGGAATGGAGTAAATTTTGTTTGGTATGATTCTTGTAAGAGATATTTTAAAGAGTTGAAAGGTAAGAAAACCTCAACACCTATCCCCACTTTACATGTATTAGGTAAATCATATATCATGTACTGTGATGCATCGAGAGTTGGACTCAGGGCAGTTCTAATGCAGGAGGATCGTGTGGTTGCTTATGGTTCCAAGAAGGTGAGACCGCATGAAAAGAATTTACCTACTCACGATTAGAAGTTATAATTACTGGTATATTACCTAATATGTTGGCGACACTATCTCATGGGTGAGAGGTTTGTGGTATACACTGATCATAATAGCCTCAAGTAAATCTTTTGTCAATGTGACCTTAACCTTTAGAAGAGGTGGGTTAATTATCTGTAGTCTTTCAACTTCAAATTGGCTTATAAACCAGGAAAGGTAAATGGAATTATCAAAACATTGAGTTGAAAGACACAGAAAAAGGTAGTAAGGGACTCCTGTGATGAGTGGCAGATAATGATGATTTTTTCATCATGCATCTAGATTTTTAGGAATCTCAAGTACAAGTAGCTCTGACTTTGATGTCTATTATAGTCATATTTTTATATTGGATTAAGACTGAGAATTTGTAAAATCTAGAGGGCTTAGTTCTAAGCGACAAATTATTTGGTGGGGAGACACCATCAGTATGGTCTCCTGATAGTGACAATTATATCCATTTTCATGGCCGAGTATGGGTTCCTACAAGCTTGTGTGAGGAGATAATGATGGATTTTCATTCTTTTAAATGAGTAGTGCATCCTGGTTTAACAAAAATGTATTGTCATATTTGTAGACAATAATGGTGTTCAGAAATGAATAAGGAGGTAGCTAGATTCATGGCCAGATGCTTCACCTGTCAACAGGTTAAATGTGAGCATCAGAGGCCAGCTGGGATTTTGCGGCCTTTTTTCTATTCCTGAGTAGAAATGGGATGATGACACAATAAATTTTGTGATAGGATTACCTAGTAAAACCCATAATAATGATATTGTATGGGTTTTTTGGATTTAATGACTAAGTTAGACCAATTATTACCTATTAGGGAAACATTCATAGTTGAATATTTGTTAAATATTTATGTGTGTTGGGTGGTTTGATTGAAAGGTGTTCTGAGGAGTATCATTTCAGAAATATATCCTTGTTTCACATCATGTTTCTAGAAGGGTCTTCAATAATCCCTGGGATCATGAGTTCTTTTAATAGAAAACCATAATCTAAAGACTGATGGTCAACCTAAGTAGACTATTTAGGTTCTGGAGGATATGTTATGAGATTATGTTTTAGATTTTAGTGGATCACGAGAGAAACATGTGGAACTCTTGGAGTTTTCATATAATAATATCTTATAGGAATTGATTAAAATGGATCCTTTTGAATATTTTTATGAAAGGACATTCCATTCACCTCTTTTTTGGCTGGAGGTAGGTGAGTCAGCAATTGTTGCGCCTAGTCTAATGTAAGAGACATCTGAACAAGGTGAGTTGACTAGAAAACGGTTGGTGACTGTGTATAGATAGAATAAATCATATGATGGCCATTAGTGATGACCTCTATAATTTGATGTTGGTCATCATGTTTTCCTTTAGGCGTCGTCTAGGTTGGGGCACTACCGTCTCAAGAAATGGGGGAATTTAGCGCCATGGTTTTTCAGGCCGTTTAAAATAGTGGCAAGGATTAGTCTAGTAGAATACTGTTTAGCTCTTCCACAATGCTACAGTGACATGAATGATGTGTTTCAGATGTCGTAACTATGAATATATCGTCCAGACCCTTCCCACATAATATAATTAGTAGGTGTCAAGATTTTTAATGATGCATCCTTTGAGGAGCATCCGATACAAGTTGTGGATTGAAGTGAGAAATATATTTGGGGTCGGACAATATTGTTGGTTCAAGTGTAGTGGAATCATGACTGAGTTTAGGAGGAGACATGGGAGAGAGAGTCTGATATGTAGACATAGTGTCTAGACTTGTTTGTTTGGACCTCATAGTGATTCTTAGAGTAGCTCGAGGATGGGCTGTTATAAGGTGGGGAGGTTATAAGATCCTATCTTTTTTCCATATACATTTCTATCTGTATTTTTTATTTGAGCCTTAGTGGATGAGTAATTTTTAGAGATAGAGAGACTTTATTAGGGAAAATGACCTAATGTTCAAGGATGTATTACTTTTTGATTTAATGAAGTTCAGGTATAAGTGGGTTAAGTGTTTCATGGGTTTTTTATAAGTTGAGAAGCTTTAAAGGGGTTCTGGAGAGTTAAAAAGAAAATTGGTTGAATACTAAAATTCATAAAATTTACACATCATGTAAAGGGATTACACATCATGTAATTGTTCATGGGTTTAATTAAATAAATCCGAGGTGATGGGTTTTTCAGAAAATTCCATTAAAAATATTTACGTGACATGTAACAACATTATGTGCCATGTAAATGCCCGACCTATAGTTTTACACATGATGTGCAGCAGAATTATGATATTTTTTAACTGAAACTTCAATCCCCTTGAACCTAGGGCATTCTCCATGTGATTTAAGAGTGAATAACCCCTCCTGAATATCCTGTTTATATGATTAATCCCTAGTAAGTCTTTTCAGGTTGGTTTCTTCCTTCTCATCCTTCTTCTCCAACTTTTGTGGTGAAATCCTTTTCCAATTGCATTGTTGGTTTTGATATTGATTATTTTTTATCTAAGATCCTCTTTTCAATCAACCTCACATTCTTCCTCATGGGTGTTGGCCTTTGGGAGTATTTTGGATCATCAGTTAAAGGTAGGGGGTCCAAACCTTAACCATATCAATTGATAATTTCAATGTTTATACAATATTATTAATATTCCCTCATTGCATGCACCCAAATAAATTAAATAATTTAATGAGATTATTCCTTAAATTTTTTTGGTTTCAAATGGATTTGTAATTTTCTAATGGATTAATGTATGTTTAGAATGTGATGTGACCTAGTGTGATTTCTTGTTATAAAAACCCTAAATTGTGGCTTATTGATATAATTGTTAATCAATTATGAATTAAATTTCATGTGGAATATGAAATAATAATGGTAATTAATATAATTAACCATTGAGAATAGTTATGTGATAATGTGATATACATGATATATATGTTGAGATGCATATATAGCAAGCTAGGCCCAGGTACTTGCGCACGTATATGCTGTAATGCTAATAGTGAACGGGATTAGCCTAGTACCACATTAAATTCTTATAGAGATAAGGATATTCCCAGTCCCATGTTGTAATCATTATAGGGATTTGAACTAGATTTTTATGACTATACCATGGTTATATGGTTGTGGTTGGCATGGTTGTGAGACATGATCAGAGTTATTCTAGCATGGTGTCGAAGAAAATTTGTTACCTTGGTTATATGGTTTTGGTTGGTATGGTCATAATACATTCACAGACTTATTCCATCATGGAGCTAAAGTTAGTTGTTGATATATTTTTTTTGAATTAATTAATAAACCTTTTTATCTCATTATTGCATAGAGTTATTGTTAGACTAGTTTTTTTATATATAGTGATATCAACCAACTGATTTATACTCACACCCTATTCAGGTCACCATTTTGAACCTAATAAGATTTTGTATATGTAGGTTTGGACAAGGATAAAGGACCTTAATATTTATTGCTTGTTTTTTGTTTGGGATAGAGTTTCTAGATGGGAAAGACCTGGGGTTCCGGACCTAGGAACTTGAGTTTTTTATTTGATTATTATATTATTTTTATTTTATTTTTCTATCATGACATTTAGTTACATTCCAACACATCATTACATTATTCCTTTATTACTAATTGTATTAATCAGTTAGCTTTTATTGTTGTCTTTTTCTATGTGTATTCTTTGTTTATTTTTCTACTTATTATGATTTTTTACACTACTATGACACTTCATACCAGGGGTATAGTGTCCCGACTACACACTTTTCACCCCCACTACTGGTCTAAAACCTCTGGCATATGGAGAGGTGCACTTGTGGTCTCATAACCAACCCTTTCCGTGTAACGACCCAAAGTTTCATTAATGGAAAATCCCTCTTGATCTTATTAAATGTATCTTTATATAAAATGTTTTTATAAAATGTCAACTTCATTGGTTTTATGATAAGAATTGCGACCATTACTTTTATAGTCGTTGAACAGTGATCACATGATTAGTATAAATATAGGGCTTTAACACATCCAATTTTACTTAGACAAAGGAAGTGATGGCCTCATCCAGTAGAATTACCCCATACGAAGCCCATTTATTGGAGCTCAGAAAATAGGTGGCATCCTTGGGCTTCGCTCTTGACCACTCCCAAGCTGAGCTTCATCATGTCATGCTCGAACGTGACCGTCTACAGGAAAAGTGGAAGTTGATTGAAATTACCACTCGAGCGATGTTATCCGAGCCACCCCAAGAGTCTGTCACCATCGCACACCTTACCCTTAGGTCTTATGCAATAGTTTTAAGGGGTTATGTAACAAATAAGTAGTACTATGTTCATGTACATTATTTTTGTACATAGTAATGAATATAATTTCTAGTCATTTTTGATATATTGTAAATAGTTTTTAAAGTACAAATGGTGTTTTTAGTTATTATTTAATTAAGAAATCTATTTTATTAAATTAAGGGATTTTTTAATTAAATAATATTTTAATAAAATAATAATATTATTATTAAATTAATTTTTATTAAATATAAATGATCTTATAATTTTATGAATGCAATTAAAATTTTTATTAAGGTTTGAAATCCATTTCTGTCAAAACCTGTGAATTTTCGATAAATGCCGGTTTTTATTTTAAAATTAAAAATTAACATATTTAGAAAATTATTTAGATAAAATTAATGATATTTTTGGAATCAGGACGTCGAAATAATCCAACGGTGAATTTTTCATAATTTTCTGAGGCAGTCAAATTTTTGGGTAAAAATTAAATACCGTTTAAATATATAATGTGTTTTGTGACATCATAATGACCCAATAGTGATGTAATAAAATACTATAATCTTTATGTTCGGACAATATATGTTTTACCATTAAAATTATGTGATTTTGGGTTTGTTTGACTTACTTTTCAAAGCATTAATGGACCCCTCAAGACTTATTCAACACCTTGCCTTTTTAAATTAATTTCCATGGGAGTGTGACTCACCTCCACATAAGCAACCCTAATATTTCAAGAAGTTCGGACCTTGTCCTTATAAAATATTTCTTTCCTCTTCCCTTTGGAAAAAACCATGGGCAAAAACTATGGGATGGTTTGTGGTTTGGATTAATTTAATGTAAGGAGACCCAAACCAAAATAATAAAGAATTCCCTCACCTTTCCTATATAAACCCACCCAAGATCCCACTTCTTCCTCACTCAAAGAATTTGGATTTTGTCCAACCTCTGACCTACTCTCTCTAGAATCCTCCCAAGGTGCCTCAAGCTCCCAATAAGCCTCTCACAACCCTCTCTCTAGCCTTTTGAAGCACACTTCCAAGTAAGGGTTTTTTCTTCCTTTCTCATTTTTGTCCAATTTTCATTAAGTTGTTTTGCCCTTTTAATTTCAATTATTAATGTTGGGGTATGATTTCTTACATCCCTCATACTGCCCTCTTTATGTTTGAATAATGAGATACCCCTTTCTCTCTCATTAAATTCCTCCCATGTACAACCGCTACTATGCCGAAATTCTGAAAGGAACTTCTCTCTCCTCATTTACATTCAAGCAATACTTTTGTATCATGAATATAAATTCCATTACAATTATTGGGACACGTATCTATATGACCTCCTTACTGTACATTACATGTAAATATAATGAGGAACCCCTTTCTCAGTCATCAACCTTTTTTATGAATTCTTACGTCTCGCCGTTACGCTGCTGAAATCACACCGATTTTCTAAACCAATGCCATTGTGTAGTGAATACCATGCCCATTTCTCCATCAAGGGTGTTCACTTTTATGAACATGTACTTATTTATTATAAATTTTCATGTATGAATTTCACATTGTTTTATCATGGAATAAATGATTATGTTTTATGAATCCATGTTTTATGATCCATGTGGCACACTTATGCATGAAACGAAATGTTTAAGAAGGGTGCACCCTTATAGCGCTCCAATGCATTTGGTAGAGTATAGTATCATGATACGTCATGTGCAATGAGTGTTGACTCATGATAATTCAAGTGCAACAAGGGTTTACTCATGCTTTATGCATAATGAGGATTTACTCATGCTCTATGTGCAATGAGCCTTGGATCATGCTAATTCCATGTTAAGTGTTGTTGCCACATTTCCATGTTATGATTATCATGATTTATCATGCCTTTATGTTCATGTTTTTCTTATTCTCTATTGATACGCCTATTTTTTAACATGTATTGTACTCCTCATGTTATTCTATGTGTATTCCCTTACTGGGCTTTATAGCTCACCCTTTTCTTATGCATGTCCTCAGGTTATCCCATGCAATGCTAAGTACGAGGGAATGTAGTGGTAATGTAAAGGAAGTTTTCAATAAAGATGTTTTATTTCATGTTTTAAGTTTTTATGTAATGATCCTAATCCCCAAAGACATTAAACCTCTCGATCTTCTTTGTTTTATCAAGTGATGTTTTATGTAATAAATCATGTTTAAGTTGTAATAAAAAGCAGGGTTGTCATAGTTGGTATCAGAGGATAGGTTTGGTTATTTTTGGGATTAGGATTAGAAAACCCTAGTAAAGCCTTAGATACAAGACTAAGTACAATAAAAACATCCCTATGTTTTGGTGAGTATTGAGTAAGTGGGTTATCAAGAAAATACATCCCTGTCTGGATACGAGCAGGTAGAGGTGGCTCTAGCACAGATGTATCCTAGGGGTAAAACCTGAAAACACCGCTTTGAGCTAGACTTAAATGGGAACTGGTGCACGACAACGGGCCTTGCTGCACTCTTGGTTATGACACTCCCGGGGGATATGATTTGGTAAATTTCACAAGCATAGTATGAACCCTTATTAAGGGAATTAAAAAAATGCCCCTAAGAATATATGTTAGAAAATAGATCATGAAAAGCCTAGATTGAAGCCTATAGACTCATGAGTTAAGTAAATGAATGTTTATTTATAAGTCATCAACTTTTGTCTTTGGATTACCCTTTATTTGTTACCCCTAACTTTCCTTTTATTCAAACCAATGGCTGGTAATAGGAGGACTCAGGATAACAACTGTTGTGAAGATCAGTGTGATGACTGTACTAATGAGATGACTAATCCAATGGGAGCGGGAATCGAATTTTTTTTCACGCTTCTCTCTCAACTAACTCATGTTTTGAATAGAGACACGGGTAAAGAGGAACGTTCAACCCCCCCTAAGAAAGAACAAGTCTCTATCGAGAGATTCACGAGGCAAAGGCCTCCTAATTTTAGTGGATCATCTGATCCCACAATCGCTGAACAATGGATCAACTCCATTGAAAAGATCTTTTCCATCCTTCAATGTTCTGAACAAGATATGGTCCTCCTGGAGGCTTATCGTATGAAGGGTGAAGCTGATCAATGGTGGACGTTGATCAAAAATATGAAGCCTGAGGAGGAGATCAAGGCGTTGGAATGGAAGGATTTCTGGAAGATTTTTTTCGGTAAATATTTTTCGCGCACCCTCCGTCTTAAGATGGAAAGGGACTTCCTTTCCCTCAAGAAAAAAGATGAAGAATCTATTGAAGCATACGAGGAAAACTTCACAAGGCTTGCACGATACGCTTCTGGCTTTGTCGTTACCCCCGAATGCAAGGTTGACCGCTTCTTTGGTTGGCTGAAGCCTAGCCTGCGAAAATCATTAGCGATCCATGACTTCGAAAACTATGAGGAAATTGTCCGATGTGCCCTCAAGGTCCAAATGAAGATCGGAGAATCATAGGGGTATCATGGGGATAAGAATCGTAAGGTGGAATTCAATGCTGGTGGGCCAATTGATAAATCCAACGGTGCTAAGAAGATCCAGCACCCCACTTGTAAAAAGTGTGGAAAGAAGCACCCTGGAAATTTCCTCAAGGGGACGAGGAAATGCATTAGGTGTGGAAGAGAAGGGAACCTAACTATTAACTGTCGGAAAGAAAGACCCACGGCTGCGACAGAGGAGAGGAACGCTCAGTTCGAACCTCAACGTGTTGTTCAATGCTACAAATGAAAAGAACCATGTCATTTTGCAAATCAGTGCCCTAATCCAAGGGTTTTCGGAGATAACCAACAACCTCCAAGGCAGCAAGGAAGAGATTTTTCCATCACTTCTACCAAAGTGAACCCCGAAAACGAAGTGGTGACAGGTACACTAGTTATTTATTTAAGAATAGTGAACATACTTTTTGATTCAGGTTCTACGCATTCTTTTATATCTCTAAAGTTTAGTAGAACAATCCCAGCACCACCACAAACCATGGAAGTGAAGATGTTGGTGAGTACGAAAAATGATGAAATCATTGCATCCCATGAATATAAGTCCTCCCCTGTTATAATCTGTGGATTGAATTTCCCGAAGAACCTCATCATACTCCCTCTGGTGGAATTTGATGCAATTCTTGTCATGGATTGGAATTCCTTATATAGAGCCAACATAAATTGCTGGGAGAGGGAAATCACACTCCATATGGAGAATCGACCCCCGATTCTTTACAAGTGTAAGGAGGAAGATGAATCTTCTTTAGCTTCATCATCTCAAGCATGGATATTACTGCCCTATGAGCATGCCAATCTATCTTAGATGATTGATTCCAAGGAAGAAACCATCCTTTATGAAATGCCTATTGTGAGGGAATTCGCTGAAGTGTTTCCGGAGGAACTGCCTGGTCTTCCTCCTAGAAGAGATGTTGAGTTCTCAATTGAACTTATACCCAGGGCTTTACCAATATCCAAGAATCCATATAGAATGGTTGTTGTAGAGATTGAAGAGCTGAAGAAACAACTACAAGAGAATCTGGATAAAGGGTTTATACGCCCAAGTGCTTCACCATGGGGTGCACTAGTCCTCTTCTTCAAGAAGAAGGATGGGTCAATGCAGATTTGCATCGATTATCGTGAACTTAACAAAATCACAATAAAGAAAAAGTATCCTCTCCCAAGAATTGATGACTTGTTCGATCAGCTTCATGGAGAAAAATACTTCTCCAAGGTATATTTGCGGTCGGGATATTATCATGTAAGGGTGAAGAAGGAAGATGTCCCCAAGACTACTTTTCATATGAGATACAGGCACTATGAATTCATAGTAATGCCTTTCGGACTCAACAATGCTCCAGAAATCTTCATGGACTTGATGAATAGAGTCTTTAGATATTACCTAGACAAATTTGTGGTAGTCTTTATAGATGATATTCTAATATAATCCAAAACCAAGGAGGATCATGAGGAGCATTTAAGAACTGTACTAGAGACTTTGCGCAAGGCGAATCTCTATGAAAAGTATAGCAAGTGTGAGTTCTGGTTGAAGGAGGTCTCATTCTTGGGCCATATCATCATAAGAAATGAGATATCTGTGGATCCCTCCAAAACAGATGCAATTGAGGGATGGCCGAGGCCAACATTGGTAACAGATATCCGTAGCTTCTTGGGGTTAGCTGGATATTATCGACAATTTGTGAGAAATTTCTCACCATTTTCCAACCCTCTTACCAAGCTAACTCAAAAGGGAGTAAAGTTTTCTTGGAGTGATGAATGCGAAGAAAGATTCAAGGAGTTGAAAAGGAGGCTTATCACTGCGCCCGTGATCACTTTACCCACAAGTGGGGAGCTTTTTGTGGTATTCAGTGATGCTTCAAAGAAGGGATTAGGATGTGTGCTAATGCAGAATGATAAAGTGATATCCTATGCCTCAAGGCAGTTGAAAATCCATGAGAGAAACTATCCAACGCATGATCTGGAATTGGCGGCGGTGATCTTTTCCTGGAAAATATGACGACATTATCTCTATTGAGAGAAATGTGAGATATATACTGACCACAAGAGTCTTAAATATATATTCACACAGAAAGAGTTTAATATGCGCCAGAGAAGATGGATAGATCTCATAAAGGATTATGACTGTTCAATCCATTACCACCCTAGGAAAGCGAACAAGGTGGCAGATGCCCTAAGTAGAAAGGATCCAGCGATTCTATCAATGATGAGAATTTAGAAGGATCCAATCTTCTTAGACTTGATGAAGATGGACATGGGAATCATAGGGAAGGGAACATCATCAATACTTTCACAAATTATTTCTCAACCGTCTATTTTGGAATCGTTAAAGGATTCTCAAAAGGATGATGTGGGAATTCAAGAAAAAGTGGGAGCTATAGAAAAAGGGAAATCCTCGGATTTTAATGTTAATGAAGAAGGAATTGTGCAGTTTGGGAAAAGACCATGTGTTCCATCAAGTCTGGAGTTGAAGAAGGAACTTTTGGATGATGCACATAGTTCAAATTTCTCTATTCACCCAGGGAGCACAAAGATGTATCGAGATCTCTGATAAAACTTTTGGTGGGATAATATGAAGAAAGAGATTGTTGAATATACATCAAAGTGCCTGGTGTGTCAGCAAGTGAAGGCAGATAGGCAGAAGTCTAAGGGGATGATGCAACCATTGCCCATACCAGAATGGAAATGGGAAAACATCACCATGGACTTTGTCACTGGACTTCCGAGGACATCCAAAGGCAACAATGCAATATGAGTTATTGTGGATCGTCTTACAAAGACTGTACACTTCATTGCTATTCGAGAGGATTTCTCATTGGATCAACTGGCACAGATATATATCAGGGAAGTGGTAAGGTTTCATGGAGTACCAATATCTATTGTGTCTGACCGAGATCCAAGATTTACCTCTAAGTTTTGGAAGAGTCTACAACATGCTCTGAATACTGAACTGAACTTCAGTACGACCTATAATCCTCAAACTGATGGCCAATCCGAGCGGACTATCCAAACACTTGAGGATATGTTGAGAGTATGCTCAATGGACATTAAAGGAGGATGAGATCAACATTTTCCTCTAGTTGAGTTCTCTTATAATAACAGTTTCCACTTTAGCATCCAAATGGCACCATATGAAGCCCTGTATGGGAAAAGGTGCAGGACACCAGCATGTTGGGATGAGGTCGGTGAACGTAAGCTGCTTGGACCAGAAATGGTCTAGGAAATGGTGGAGAAGGTGAAAACCATTCAGCAGCATATCAAGGCAACCCAGAGTCGACAGAAGATTTATGTAGATAATCGTCGATGAGACCTTGAGTTTAAAGTTGGATACATGGTTTTTCTACACATATCTCCAGGGAAGAAGGTCATGAGGTTTGGAAAGAAAGGGAAGTTAAGTCCAAGGTACATTAGCCCCTTCTAGATTCTTGATCATGTCGGGTCTGTGGCCTATCGACTAGAACTTCCACCTACTATGGACAAAGTACATGATGTCTTTCATGTATCCCTCTTAAAGAAGTACATACCAGACCCTTTACATGTACTATCTTCTGAGGTTGTACAATTGGAAGATGATCATTCTTCTGAGAAGCAACCAGTGAAGATCTTAGATTGTAGAGAAAAAGTTCTACAAAATAAGACAATTCCCCTCGTCAAGGTGTTGTGGAGAAACCACAAGTTTGAAGAAGCAACTTGGGAATTGGAGGAAATGATGAAGCTGAGTTACGCACATCTGTTTTAGTCTGGGAAAAGGAAAATTTCGAGGGCGAAATTTCTTAAGGGGGGAATATAGTAAAGACCCAAAGTTTCATTAATGGAAAATCCCTCTTGATCTTATTAAATGTCGCTTTATATAAAATGTTTTTATAAAATTTCAACTTAATTGGTTTTATGATAAGAATTTTGACCGTTACTTTTATAGCCATTGAACAGTGATCACATGATTAGTATAAATATAGGGCTTTAACACATCCAATTTTACTTAGAAAAAGGAAGCGATGCCCTCATCTAGTAGAATCGCCCCATAAGAATCCTATTTATCGGAGCTCAGAAAAGAGGTGGAGTCCTTGGGCTTTGCTCTTGACCAAGCCCAAGCTGAGCTTCATCATGTCAAACTCGAATGTGACCGTCTTCGGGAAAAGTGGAAGTTGATTGAAATTACCACTCGAGCGATGTTATCCGAGCCACCCCAAGAGTCTGTCACCATCGCACACCTTACCCTTAGGTCTTATGCAACTGTTTTAAGGGTTTATGTAACAAATAAGTAGTACTATGTTCATGTATATTATTTTTGTATATAATAATGAATATAATTTCTAGTCATTTTTAATACATTTTAAATAGTTTTGAAGTGAAAATGTTATTTTTAGTTATTATTTAATTAAGAAATATATTGGATTAAATTAAGGTATTTTTGAATTAAATAATATTTTAATAAAATAATATTATTATTATTATATTAATTTTTACTAAATATAAATGATCTTATAATTTTATGAATGCAATTAAATTTTTTTAAGGTTTGAAAGCCATTACTGTCAAAACACGTGAATTTTTTATAAATGTCGGTTTTTATTTTAAAAGTGAAAATTAACATATTTAGAGAATTATTTAGATAAAATAAATGTTATTTCTGGACTTAGGATGTCGAAATTATCCAACAATGATTTTTTCATAATTTTCTGAGGCAGTCAAATTTTTGGGTAAAAATTAAATACCGTTTAAATATATAATGTGTTTTATGACATCATAATGACACAATAGTGATGTAATAAAATACTATAATCTTTATTTTCGGCAAATATATGTTTTACCATTAAAATAATGTGATTTTGGGTTTGTTTTACTTACTTTTCAAAGCAATAATGGACCCCTCAAGACTTATTCAACACCTTGCCTTTCTAAATTAATTTCCATTGGAGTGTGACTCACCTCCACATAAGCAACCCTAATATCTTAACAAGTTCGGACTTCAGCCTTATAAAATATTGTTTTCCTCTTCCCTTTTCCAAAAAACATGGGCAAAAACCATGGGATGGTTTGTGGTTTGGATTAATTTAATATAAGGGGACCCAAACCTAAATAATAAAGAATTTCCTCACATTTCCTATATAAACCCACAAAATCTCCCACTTCCTCCTCACTAAATTCATTTGGAGTTCATCTAACCTCTTCCCTACTCTCTATAGAATCCCCCCAAGGTTCCCCAAGCTCCCAAGAAGCCTCTCACAAGCCTCTCTCTAGCCTTTGGAAGCACACTTCCAAGTAAGGGTTTGTTCTTCCTTTTTCATTTTTGTCCAATTTTCATTAAGTTTTTTTTACCCTTTTAATTTCAATTATGAATGTTGTGGTATGATTTATCACCTCCCTCATACTTCCCTCTTTATGTTTGAATAATGTTAGACCCCTTTCTCTCTCATTAAATTCCTCCCATGTACACCCGTTACTATACCGAAATTCTGAAAGGAACTTCTCTCTCCTCATTTACATTCAAGAAATACTTTTGTATCATGAATCTAAATTCCATTACAATTATTGGGACATGTATCTATATGACCTAATTACTTTCCATTACATTCAAATATGATGAGGAACCCCTTTCTCTCTCATCAACATTTTTTATGAATTCTTACGTCCTGCCGTTACGCTGCCGAAATCGCTCCGATTTTCTAAGCCAATGCCATTGTGTAGTGAATACCATGCCCATTTCTCCATCAAGGGTGTTCAATTTTAAGAACATTTAATTATTGATTATAAAGTTTCATTTATTAATTCCACATTCCTTTATCATGGAATAAATGATTATGTTTTATGAATCCATGTTTTATGATCCATGCGGCACACTTATGCATGAAACGAAATGTTTAAGAAGGGTGCGCCCTTATAGCGCTCCAATGCATTGGGTAAAGTATAGTATCATGATACTTCATGTGCAATGAGTGTTGACTCATGATAATTCAAGTGCAATGAGGGTTTACTCATGCTTTATGTGCAATGAGGATTTACTCATGCTCCATGTGCAATGAGTCTTGGCTTATGCTAATTCCATGTTAAGTGTTGTTGCCACATTTCCATGTTATGATTATCATGCTTTATCATGCCTTTATGTTCATTTTTTTCTTATTCTCTATTGATATGCCTATTGTCTAACATGTATTGTACTCCTCATGTTATTCCATGTGTATTCCCTTACTATGCTTTATAGCTCACCCTTTTCTTATGCATGTCCTCAGGTTATCCCATGCAATGCTAAGTACGAGGGAATTTAGTGGTCATGTAAAGGACGTTTTCAATAATGATGTTGTATTTCATGTTTTTAGTTTTTATGTAATCATACTAATCCCCAAAGACACTAAAACTCTCGATCTTCTTTGTTGTATCAAGTGAAGTTTTATGTAATAAATCATGTTTAAGTTGTAATAAAAAGCATGGTTGTCATATTCCGGCCACGTGAGGGAGTTATGGATTGGGGGACATTACAAGGATCACCCCAAGGGTTGGGGTGGGGGGATCCAATCCAACACCTTGTGAAATAAGTTTCACATACTCCAATATTTTCTCACCTCTTTGATGATAATACTCACAATCCTCCTCCCGCTATCTCTGCATCCACAATATCATCTAAACCTGAGCTCACAAATTCTCTTCATAATGTAAAACAAATGATGAAAAATAATCTACATGATATCCCTTCAAGATGAGTGATGACATTACAAAATTTTCATAATAACCAATAGGTATCTATCATGAACCAATACCAGTCACAAGTCCATTCTCGACACCATACATAGTTTCCAGAATCCCAGCTCCTCATAAAAACCTCACTCATGAGTAGAATCTACTTTGGTCTTAGGTTGGATATCTCATGAATGAGAATTCACTGTCTCATATGTTTCAAGAAAATATAATTATAAATTAAAATAAAATTAAAATTAATTTAAGTATTTTTTTTAAAAATACTAACCATAACATGGTGTTGTTTGTCACCAACAAGTTGTCCTGTACTGAGACCTATGCACATATTCTGGTAAACATCGAACTACATAATAGAGGGGTTAGTAGTGACCTATATAATATAACAAAATTTTAATATTTAAAGTATATATACATTAATAAATAATATTACTTACCATATGTCATCGATGTATACCAAATCTATGAATCACATCCCTATGTGTGACCTCCTACCTCCCCCAATTCTGATGCATAGATGAAAAAACTCTCTTTAAAGTATCCCCTATATAGTAAGAGCACAATACACCCCATACCTAAGATGATATATAGTTAGGTAAATGAGAGAAGCAAGACTGATGAAAAAAATAAAGGAATCCCTATCAATGAATCTCTTTCCTAGGTTGTGTAAAAACTGGTGAAATCCTTCATATATAAGATTCTCTCATGCCTCCTCGATAGAAGATATCATGCTATCATCGACCAGAGACCATAATTTTTTTAAGATAATTAAAAACAACATGTTACTAATTAAATAAATTTAAAATAAAATATATGATTTATTAACATACAGTCCTTTGGTCGAACATCTAATGCTGAACAACGATGGGAACTTGATCATATGACACCCATGGTGAAGAAAAATATTTTTCTAAAATCATACCAGATTTCCCAATATAAAAATGTTAAAAAATTATGTAAATAAAAAAATAATTGGAATATTATACCAAAATTACTACAATAAACCTAATATAAAATAAATACATTCAATAATTTAATATACCCCCTTAAATGAGGATCAAAATAAAGAGATGAAATCTTTCTGGAACATGGTCTGTAATCATCAATCTAGAAAGGTCATGCCCCCTCCTAACAAACAATACTATAGTAGTATCCTACATGTTAGATGAATGAGGATAAACATTGGGAAGACCGTTATTAGTGAGAGAATAAAATAGATCATCATCACCATCTCTAGCCATCTAAACCAAATAATATCACCTATAAAAAATTGTTAATACAAATATAAAATTTAAAAAACTAATAAATACTATAATATAATAATTATCTTACCTATAAATAATTATTAATACACATATCAAATATATAAAACTAATAAATATCAAAATATAATAATTTCCTATAAATAAATACCAGAATATATTAATTTTATCTATATATAATTATTAATACAAATATCAAATATAAAAAACTAATAAATATCATGCAGAATATAATAATATTACATGTAAATAATTGTTAATACAAATAAAAAATATAAAAAACTAATAAATACCATATAAAATATAATAATCTTACTAGTAAATAATTTTTAATAAAAATATAAAATATAAAAAACTAAAAAAAATTATCATCATTGAGAGAATGAAATAGATCATCAGGACTCTCTACAACCATATAAAAAACAATATTACATGTAAATAATTGTTAATACAGATATCAAATATAAAAAACCCATAAATATAAGACATACGTTTTCATTTTCATCCTCATCTTTATCGATGGAAATGTCTTCATATTCCTCATCATCATCGTGAACTTCTATATTAATTTCTATTTCATCATCCCTTATCACTTCATCAATATTGTCAATATCATCAACCCTTAACTAGGGGAAATCATCATCAATATTTATATCTCATTGAGTAAGATAAGTATTTGGGGATATTTCTTGAAAAATTTCAATATGTTTCACTTCTATGGAATCATTTTCATTTTCGAGAAACTGATTTTCACAATATTTTATTTTTATTACACTCCACCAGTCATTTAAATATCTTGAAACAACACATTAACTTTCATATTAAACATAATGTGCTTGATATTCCAATATAAATGGTTCAGTTTTGGAAAGAAGAATTTTATATGTAATTTCAATGACTCCATGTCATGGATGGCCTCATAACCCTTGATTAGTAACAAACCAGTGACATTTAAAGATTGTTACATAATTTGGTCATAGATAATATAAATAAATTATTTCATCTAGTATTCCATAAAATAAAACTTCAATTTCTTTGTGATAAAATCCTTTGAAATAAACATCATTGTTCATTGATTTATTTGGTTCACCTTAAATTCATATATGAAATAATAATTCATTAACCATATATTAATTATAAGATTTTACAAATTTTGATTGTGGATTTTTTAGCACACATAATTGACTACCAATTTTACTTTCATTTTATATTTCATACAAATAATAAAAACTATTAATAATAGATATTATTATAAAATTAATTTAATTTTGCATCGTAAACAACATAACTTACCAGTCTTTGAAACCAATGTGAAAAATTATAATGTCAATGTTCTTCAAGAGAAGAGAGGGTAATTTTTATTTTCATTTGTCATGGTCATCATATAGTCTACAAAAAAATAATTTAAATAAATTCATCTCTTTAAAAGAAATTAAATAATAATAATAAGTGGTTCTTAATGCACAAATCATGTCATTTTTTCAGAATTGAGTAGAACATATGTATGAGATCCAGGCAGTTATTCATCTGAAATCCATCATTCACAATAACCACCAAAACCAAGTTCAAGATGATTAAAATTGAAAATTGATAGTCTGTGAAATAATTAACATTTTCCTTACTGTGACCCATATGATTATGTTATGAAGGATATTTAGATCCAAAATTACAAGAGAATAAATTTAAAATTTCCTCCAGCAAGTATGATTCTGCAATTGACCCTTAAACCGATGATTTGTTACGTACTTTATTCTTTAATTTTTTCATACATATCTCAAACGTGTATATCCATCAGAATTTAACCATCCCTACACATTTACCTTCATATAAAAAATGTATTATTAAATGTTCCATTGTTTCAAAGAAAGCTGGTGAGAATATTTTCTCTAATTTAAATAAAATTAAAACAACATCTTTCTGAAACATACTCAATGAATAATAATATGATGTTTTCACACAAATATATTATATATAATATGATATTTCTTTCAAAATTTACTAGATTTAATAATTCAACAACCCTCTAAGACCGAAATGCAATAATATTTCCATTATGACATGATATTCATGACTTTTTAACTCTGTAATATTTCCATTTATGACACAATGAGGAAAATTAAACGTATAAACATCTGGTAACCTCAAATCTCAAATCAAATGAGAGAATAATAAATTAATTTCTTTAGAAATTTTATAAGTTTCTATTAGATTCATTAAGTTTTGTGATCTTTCACATTCAAGTAATTCAACTTCAAGATGCCTATAAATTTATGGAAGATATAACCATTCCTTTACATTATCTTTTGTCTTATAGGGTCTGTCCAACATGGTATAAAATATGTTATCAAATTTTTCTCTTAGAATACATTACATATAATATGTGATGAACTAAAAAATCAAACGAATATGTCAGAACACAAAAATAATCTTCTTTATCTAACCATGATCTCTTCCAAAACTATATATTTTTTAGTTCATTTATAGTTGGTCAAAAAGTAATATGTGACAATAAATATATGATATATTTTACCTAAATACCCAAGATAATTTCTGGAGGTTTGTCTCTTTCAATTATACCTAGTGTAATATTATTTTTATTTCTTCGAAAAGGGTGATATGTAGGAAGAAATCTCTAACGATAGGAAAAATAACTAGTCTTTCTTCCATTGATAAGAATAAATTTTTTTTCTCAACCATGTAGTAAAAAAATTATTTATGCAATGTGTCTCCCATCCAGATAACACACCATATGTTGGAAATTCACTAATTTTCCACATTAATGCAACATTAGTGTAAAATTATAATATTCACTATATCATATGTAGTTACACCTTCATTCCATAATGAAATTAACTCATCAATTAGTGGATTAAAATAAAACCCAATATTATTATTTTGATATATTGGAATTGATAGATCCAAATATATATATGGTTCCTTTATCAACATCCAAGTCGGTATGTTATACAAAGTTATGAAAAAAGGAAAACAAGAATATTGACTGCTATAAAAACTGAATGGAAAAAACCAACAGTGGAAAGACTCAACCATATGTTATGAGGTTATAAAGAAAAATAAAGATGCATCTAATAAAATTGTTTCCATGAATCACCATCACATGGATGATTTAATCTTTTACAAATAAAAATATTTGATTTATGTCAAGTCATCAATGTAGTTGTGTTGTAATACATATATAGACACTGTAAATGGGGTGTAATTGGTAAATACCTCAACTATTTCACTAGAAATATAAACTTTCCTTGTTGTTCCTATTTATAATCCAATTTTACATATGTTGAACAATTAATTAATGATTAATAATTACTATAATATAATATGAAGTCATTTGAACACACATGGACCTTCTGATAACTAATACCCAAATTATAGACCAACTTATTACTTTCATAAAAACCATAGGTAATATATTTCTGTTAGGAAAAAATTATTTAACCAAAAAAAAAATTTGATCAAAAAACTATTTGATACTAAAATCTAATTTTATAGCCAGAAATTTTGTTACAACATCAAGTTTTCATATCTATCATCATGGATATATGGCCTCCTTAGAATATTTCAGTAAATTGTAAAATTGAGATGGTTCTGATTCATGATTCGTAATATCTATAAAGACTTGGCCTTATACATTAGATAATCTTGATTTTCACCTCAGCAATTCATTCTCATGCATTTTAGATCTTTTCAGTTTTAGAGTTTCAGAGAATTTTCCCATAACTTATACATAATAAAAAAATAAAATCAAAAGTGGACAATTCTGATTAGTATCCATTTTTTCATATAATTTACGAATTTTAAAATAAATCATGATTTCATTTCATGTAAAATCTCCATAACATTCAACATGACTTCTTTCTTTCCCTTACCCATCCTTAAAACCTATGAAAAACATTTTAAAACATTGTGTGAGCACCAAAATCTTAATAAGGGACATAAAAAGAATGAAAACCATTAGTCAGATGAAACATACAAAAACTCATATAACTTTTACCTTTACCTTGAATTCTCTTTGAGTGTAGTATGTAAAACATTTTCACATGAAAAAAACACACATTATTTTTCTCAAATAAAGCCTTTAAAACCCATTACAAGTAATTAAAAGCACATTTTTGGTGACTTAGAGAATCATATTCATAAAAAAATTTCAAAAACCCTTGTAATTAGAATAAAAATATAGAACAATCCTAATATAATCATTATCCAATGCATTATATTTAAATAATGGGGCTCACCCTTCGTATAAGCTATATTGGGCTCTCCTATTTTTCATGAGCTATAATTGGGATCAACCCTTCGTATAAGCTATATCGGAATCACTCATGAGATATAATGGGGATCAAACCATAGTATAAGATATAATAGGCTCATATTTTTTATATAATTCTTACGTTACTCATCATTAATAAAATAGTTTAATTATAAAAACCTTTTGAAAAACTTTTTTAAACTGAAACACCTTCGGATAAAAATACCCTTTTCTTTTAAAAACCCATTTCAATACCAAAATACACAAATAAAATTGGGGTTTTCATTGAATAAAAAATGAAATATTTCAAAGTAATATGTGTTGGGACCAAGTTGGATGGAGAAAGAAGTTTGAAGAGTTCACGTTTGCAGAGTGTTGTCTTTTGTTGTCAAAGAAGATAAATCAATTCACTTTGTAAAGGACTTGAAACCAGATGATGCTTTTCTTATATGTATTTCTCAAATATAATAAGTCAGGAGAACTTGTGATGCAAGCCTTATGAAGGAAAGAGGGAGAAATGATGATGCCAATCTTCTACAGTTTTGATTGGAAGGAATGATGCTGCTGCAAGATGGGAAGTTTCAGTACATTCCATTCTAACTCTGATGATGCTAAAGATGATCTATCAAAGGATATATATCATGATAGTGGAGTTCATGATGAAAGATGAAGAATGGTTATGGGAAGCAGTGAAGAGAGAAATGAAAAAGCAATGGAAAATCCGGGGGTGGTACAAAAGCACAGTTTAAGGTGGCGCCGTTTTCCAATGTTTGACAAATTTTAGGGCCTGAAAATCGGGAGATGAAGATGTGTTTTTTGAAATGAATGGAGCATGCAAGATTGTAGATGGTTTATATTTTTGTGTGCAAGGAATTATTCATTTTCAGAACATCAAAAAATGACAAAGTCATGAAGTGCGTGGAAATTTAGGCAAGTTGCGTGCAAAAATAAAGTGGTGCGTGTAATATTTGCGGGTTGCGTGAAATATTTGCAGGAGGAAAAAAATTTGAGTGGGATGCGCGAAAAAATGAAGGTCGTGAAAAATAGTAGCGGGATGTGCGAAAAATCATCGGGATGCGTGAAAATTAGGGTGGTGTGTGAAATTGAGGAATAAAGTTTTTCGCGCAAGAGGTGTATCGAGATCAGAATCTCAAAAATTGGCAAAGGCATGAGGTGTGAGAAAAATTGGATCTTTGAATGAAATACGATGTCATGTGAAAGGATAGGGTTTGCGTGCAATATGGAATGCGGTGTGGAATTTTTCGCGCAATTGGTGCTTCATGCATAGAATGATGAAAATTGGCAAATGCATGAAATGCGTGAATGATTGGGGCAGTGCGCGAAATATGATGTCGCGGGAATGATTGGTTTTGTGCACAATATGAAACGTGGTGTGGAATTTTGCGTGCAATTAGTGTATTTTGATTGGATAGTCAAAAAATGTCAAAGTCCTGAGGTGCGCGAAAAATCCAGGAAGGTGCGCGTAATCTCAAGAATTGAGAGACAATTTTACGCGCAGAAAGGGGTTTTACGCGTAGGGTCCAAACTGCCTATAAATATGAGGTGAACCCCTCTCATTGTGTGTGCTCAACACTTAGAAGAAATCCTGAGCTCTGGTGCATGTAAAATAATACGCTGAGTGAGTTGCGTGAAAAGAAAGAAGTTTGCGTGAAAAGAGGACAGTTGTGCGGAAAGAGAAAAGGTTGCATAGAAAAAGGGATTTGCGCCAAAAAGTTTTTTGCACCAAAAGTGAATTTTTACATGCAAGGCATTGGAATTGCGCACAAGATATTATAAAGGCTGCGTGGAATATTTGGGGTCTTCGCACATATTTAGTTGTGCATATGGAAGTTCTTGCCAGCTTCTAGGTAGGAAATTGAAGATTTGTACTTCAGAGATTACATCTGTTCAATTGTGAAGAAGCACTGAAATACTGTAATTCCCTATTTGTGCTAAGAGGGTGCACACACACTTGAGGATTGTTTTCCAAGTTCTACACGAGTGTAAGGGTATATCCTACTCGTTGTATTCCACATAAAAGGATTGTTTTCTAGTGGATTGTGTGGTAGTGGATTATTTCCGTACCATACCAAGGACGTAGTACTCTTGTTGAGTAGTGAAATTTGTAAATCTTGTGTTCCTGTGGTTGTGTGTGTTCAGCATAGGAGAGAATATTTAACAGGAGGCGAAGGTTGTTTCAATTCAAAGGAAACATAAAAAGAAAAAGATATCACTAATTCACCCCCTCCCCCTCAGTGATACTTGGATACTGATTGGGAACTTCAATTGGTATCAGAGCGACAGGTTCCCTTTGTTTATTCTTTGCTGAAGTGATTGAAGAGAAGTTGTGATGGATAAACTTAATTGCATGAACAATAAGGAGTTTCCAATTTTTGATGGAAATAACTATCACATCTGGAAGGATAGAATGATGCCTTATCTTATGTCTCTTGGATATGAAGTTCTTGAAACTACAACATATGGATTTCCTGCTATTGATGAAAAGGTTCCTCTTACACCCGCAGATAAAAAGAATCTTGAGAATGATGGAAGAGCCAAAAATGAATTACTCTTATCACTTTCTAAGAGTGAGTTTTTAAGAGTAAAAGGTGTCTCTATATCTAAAGGCATCTGGGATAAGTTGAGGAATATCTATGAAGGAAATACAAAAGTGAATAAGGAAAAACTACAAATTTGGAGGCTAAAGTATGAATACTTGAAAATGGGAGAATCTAAATCTGTTGGGGAATTTTTTACCAGGGTTAATGATATTGTCAGTACAATCAGATGTCTTGGTGAAAAGTTGGAGGATTCTACAGTTGTTGAAGAGATCTTTAGAATTCTTCCTGACAAATTTGATGCTAAAGTTTCATCACCGGAAGACAGGGACCCGGAAACATTATATCTTGATGATTTTCATAGTAATCTCATCACTTATGAGATGAGAAGGGAGAAGAGCATGAAGAGAAAAGAAAAGGCCGATAGAGAAATGTCTTTCAAGGCAGAAAAGAAAGAGAAGTCGAAGAAAATTCATATTAAAGAAGAAGAGTTGGAACTTGTCCAAAAGAAACTTTTTAAAGCTAAAGAAATGAATACCAATTTAAAAAATTCTATCTCAGAAGTTGGTGAATGTTCTAGTATGAATCAATCAAACAAGGATCCACAAAAGTTATCTTCAAAGGTCTAAATTAAAGTTATAACTGGTTCTGACAAGAACAAGGGTGGAAAGACCATTTATGTGGCCAAAGTCTGCAATGCTGAAAAATCAGAAGTGCATAAAAATATTGAGTCAATAAAAACATTGAATACTTCTGGTACTAATGAATCTGAGATGAAGAAGATATTTACAAATGAAAACATGAAGGTTTTTGAGAAGCGTGTTCACAACTGCAGTCAGTATAAAAGTTTCAGAGGAAAATATTCTTTCTATGGTTACTGCTGGTATTGTGGTGGATTCAGACACATGGAAAGTATGTGTTGGTTCAACCAACAACATTACAAATATTTCCCAAGTTTTGAAAGAGAAGTATTGAGGGGGAGTCAACCCTTTCAAAATATAATGTATCCAAATAAATTTCAGAATATATCTGAGAAGACTGGTGTGAAAGTTGAGAATAGATTCCAACCACTGGAAACTTATTGTGAAGGATGTGATCGACCTGGACATCTTGGTAAGGGCATTCTTAGTGTGTTACCAGAGAAACAAAATTTTGTTAATATTCCTCAAAAGATAGAGTTTTTAAAAGCCAAAAGGGACAAGTTTGATAAGTCTGAGAAGAAAGAATGCATGGTTCTTTGGTCAGAACACATTGACTTGGCTAGGAAATTGGCAGAAGCACAACAGAAAGTAAAAGAAAAGGGAGAACAAAAAGCTCTTGATGTTGAAACTACTCTCAAAGCTACAAAAGGAGAATGTATGTGGATTCTTGATAGTGGATGTTCATCTCATATGATAGGAAACTTAAAGATATTGAAGAATGTAAAATATTTTAAAGAAGGAACAATGACATTTGGTAATGATTAATCTCTAAGGATCCAAGGTGTTGGATCAGCCATCATTGGGAAAGAAAAGATGAAATCCAGAAAAACACTATTTGTTGATGGACTGAAACATAACCTACTTAGTGTGTCACAACTCTGTGATGAGGGAAACAAAGTGATCTTCAGAAAATATGGATTTGTGTCTGAAAAGTGAAAATGATGGGAATATAGTTACAAGGGGCCAACATATAAGAGGGAATTTATTCCAAGTTGGTGAAGTGCAAAAATCTTGTTTCATGGGTGTAGCAGATGAAAATCAGTTATGGCATAAAAGGCTGGGGAATATGTGTCAAAGAAATATGTGAAAGCTATCAACACGAGACAATGTTTGAGATATGCCTGATTTATCAAGAAAAAGAGATTGATGTTGCACAATTTGTGAAAAAGATAAGATTACAAAATCCTTTTATAAGAGAGTTGAAATTCTTTCAAAAAAACCCTTGGAACTTATACATTCTGATATATGTGGACCAATGAGTAAGCAATAAAAAAATGGAGATAAGTACTTCATTACTTTCATTGATTACTTTACTTGCATTACTTGTGTTATGTACATGAGACATCAGTCAGATGCTCTGAAAATGTTTAAGAGTTTCAAGAGGAAAGCATAGAAGGAATGTGAGTACTCAGTGAAGAAGTTGAGAACTGATAATGGTGGAGAGTATAAGAATGAAGAGTTTGAAATTCACCTGGAGAAACATGGAATTCGGCATGAGTTCAGTTCACCATACACACCTCAACAAAATGGGGTTGCTGAAAGGAAGAATCGAAGTCTGGTGGAAATGGGGAGAACTATGTTACTTGAACATAGTCTTTCTCATTATTATTGGAGGCAAGCCATGAGCACTGCTGTGTATATTTAGAATCTATGTTTCTATAGGAAAAACTTAGATATGACTCCATATGAAATGTTCTATGGAAAAACTCCAAGTTTGAAACACTTGAGAGTTTTTGGGAGTCCGTGTATTATAAAGAAGAAAGGTGGAAATCTGGGAAAGTTTGAGCAAAGAGGAGATGACGATATTTTTCTTGGCTATGCTCCAGAAGGAAGAGGATATATATGCTTCAACAAAGAAATAGGAATAATTACTGATTCTTTATATGTAAAAGTTGTTGAAAATGCTGAGAAAGAAAAGCAGTCATATATTGATGTGGAAGTCGAGCTGGATAGAGAAGATTATTTTAAGAATTCTGATAATGCTGCAGACTGTGTTAATCCTACTCAAGAAGAGGAATCTAACTCAGAAATCTCGAGTGATAAGGATGAAGTTCAAATAACTCATCCTAGGTTGAGGAAACAAGTGGAGGCTCAGAACATTATTGGAGATAAAAATCAGTGGGTTCAAACAAGAAGAACAATGAATTCTATATCACATACTTCTCATTATTCGAAAGTAGAACCGAATGATGTAAATGAAGCATTTGAGCATCCAGAATGGGTTCATGCTATGAATGAAGAGCTTGATCAGATAGAGGAGAATGATACTTGGGAACTTGTACCCAAGCCGGGAAACAAGAAAATTATTGGTACAAAGTGGGTTTTCCGGAACAAGATGAATGAAGAAGGTAAAGTAATAATAAACAAGGAATGACTGGTCTGCAAAGGGTATTCAAAAATTGAAGGCATTGATTTTAATGAAACCTTTTCTCCTGTGGCATGATTAGAAACAATCATAATATTTCTTGCCATTGCTGCACAATGAGGTTACAAAATCATTCAAATGGATGTAAAATCTGCATTCTTGAATGGTGACCTTGACGAGGAAGTTTACATTGATCAAACTTGTGGATTTGTTATTGGGAAGGATGAAATCTATGTGTGTAGGTTGAAGAAGGCTTTGTATGGGATAAAATAGGCTCTGAGGGCATGGTATTCTAAATTAGATACTTTCTTGAAGAAGATGAATTCTAAAAAGGGTAGAGTTAATAGCAATCTTTACATCAAGGAGTGTCATGAGTTTTCACTGATCGTTATTGTTTATGTCGATGACATTATCTTTGCTAGGAATGATGAAAGATCATGTGAAAGATTTTTTGAGGAGATGAAGATGTTATTTAAGATGTCCAGTATGGGTGAAATGAAATAATTTCTTGGGCTATAAATCTCACAGAAAAGGAATCATGTATTTCTGTCTCAAGAAAAGTATGCTAATGAACTTCTGAAGAAGTTTGGCATGGAAAATTCAAAACCAGTGTCCACACCTATGTCAGTGGGAACCAAGTTGTCTAAAGATGGAGAAGTCAAGGATGTTGATCAGAAAGAGTTTCAAAAGATTATTGGAAGTCTGTTGTATCTGACTGCCTCAAGAACCGACATCGCCTATGCTGTCACTTTATGTGCAAGATTTTAGAGTGCTCCTAAAGAATCACCTATGATAGCAGGAAAAATAATTCTCAGATATATCAAAGTCACAACAAATTTCGGAATCAGGTATGATGGCTCAAGAAATATTGATCTATTTGGGTATTCTGATGCTGATTGGGCAGGAAATGTTGATGATCGAAGATCCACATATGGTGGAGTTTTATTTCTAGGAAAAAGTTGTGTTAGTTGGCATAAAAAGAAACAGAATTCAGTAACTTTTAGCACAACTGAAGCTGAGTATGTTGTTGCTACTCAGGATATGACTCAACTAATGTGGATGAAGACTCAGTTGAAAGATCTACTTGTTGAAGTGAAGATACCATTGCTCTTGGGATGTGATAATCAGAGTGCGATCAATCTTACAAGGAATCTGGTACAAATTCTCGTTCAAAACACATTGACATAAAGTACCACTTAATCAAATAGTAGGTGGAGAATAATGAATTGAGGATGGAGTATGTTTCAACATCTGAACAAGATTCTGATATATCCACAAAACTGTTACCGAAGGAACCATTTGTAAAATTGAGGTTGAACATGGGTGTCCAACCTCCTTCTCATTAAGGTTAAGGTATGTGTTTCTGTCCCCTCTCTCATCTTAAATTTGGATAGTGTTGTCAAGGGGGATAATTGTTTCATAAATCTATCCTTATAGATGCATGCATAAAGGGGGAGTTGTGGGTAAGCTGTGAATCCAGCATGTATGTGTGTGAACTATTCTAACTGATTGTTTGAGTGGTTGTAGGAAACAATGTTGTTTTCCAGGAAATTCAACTAAGTGAAGAATGCTGATTTAGAATCTTGAAAGATGATATGAAGAAGGCTGAGGAGGTATGCTCATGAGATTTCATAGTCACTGCTTTTGGACAACATGGTTTTGGCTGTCAATAATTCTTGTTTCCTACAATGAGTTAACTCACGTAGGCTTAGAATTGTTGATAAGTAATCCATTGCATGAGATTTAAAAGTTCAGTGATTTATGAATCTTGGTTGACAACAAAATCCAAAGGGGGAGATTGTTGGGACCAAGTTGGATGGAGAAAGAAGTTTGAAGAGTTTGCGTTTGCAGAGTGTTGTCTTTTGTTGTCAAAGAAGATAAATAAATTCACTTTGTAAAGGACTTGAAACCAGAAGATGATTTGCTGATATGTATTTCTAAAATATCATAAGTCGGGAGAACTTGTGATGCAAGACATATGAAAGAAAGGGGGGAGAAATGATGATTCCAATCTTATACAGTTTTGATTGGAAGGAATGATGCTGCTGGAAGATGGGAAGTTTCGATACATTCCATTATAACTATGACGATGCTAAAGCTGATTTATCAAAGGATATATATATCATGATAGTGGAGTTTGTGATGAAAGCTGAAGAATGGTTATGGGAAGCAGCGAAGAGATAAATGACAAAGCAATGGACAATCCGGGGGTGGCACAAAAGCACAGTTTAAGGTGGCGTCATTTTCCAGTGTTTGCCAAATTTTAGGGCCTGAAAATCAGGAGTTGAAGATGTGTTTTTGGAAATGTATGGAGTGTGAAAGATTGAAGAGGGTTTATATTTTTACGTACAAGGCAGGATTCATTGTCAAAACATCAAAAAATGACAAAGGCATGAAGTTCGTGGAAATTTAGGCAAGTTGCGTGCAAAAAGAAAGTGGTGCACGCAATATTTGCGGGTTGCGTGAAATATTTGCTGGATGCGAAAAATTTGATATGGATGCGCGAAAAAATGAAGGCCATGCGAAATAGTAGCGGGATGCGTGAAAAATCAGTGGGATGCATGAAAAGTAGAGTGGTTCATGGAATAGACGAATAAAGCTTTTCGCGCAAGAGGTGTATCGAGATCAGAATCTCGAAAATTGGCAAAGGCATGAGGTGCACAAAAAATTGGATCTTTGCGAGAAATACGATGTCACGTGAAAGGATGGGGTTTGCGCACAATATGGAATGTGGTGTGGAATTTTTTGCGCAATTAGTGCTTCTTGCTTAGAGTGATGAAAATTGGTAAAAGCATGAAATGGGAAAAAGATTGGGGCGGTGCGCGAAATATGATGTCACGAGAAATATTGGGTTTGTGCGCAATATGGAACGTGGTGTGGAATTTTGCGTGCAATTAGTGTATTTTGATTGGATAGTCGAAAAATGGAAAAGTCCTGAGGTGCGCGAAAAATCCAGGAAGGTGCGCGTAATCTCAAGAATTGAGAGACAGTTTTACATGCAGAAAGGGGTTTTATGCGCAGGGTCCAAACTGCCTATAAATATAAGGTGACCCCCTCTCATTGTGTGTGCTTGACACTTAGAAGAAATATCGAGCTTTGGTGTGTGTAAAATAATACGCTGAGTGAGTTGCGCGAAAAGAAATAAGTTTGCGCGAAAAGAGGATAGTTGCACGGAAAGGGAAAAGGTTGCACGGAAAAAGGGATTTGCACCAAAAAGTTTTTTGCACCAAAAGTGAATTTTTACACGCAAGGAATTGAAATTGCATGAAAGATATTATAAAGGCTTCACGGAAAATTTGGGTTCTTCGCACATATTCCGTTGTGCATATGGAAGTTCTTACCAGCTTCTAGGTAGGAAAATGAAGATTTGTACTTCAGAGATTACATCTGTTCAATTGTGAAGAAGCACTGAAATACTGTAATTCCCTATTTGTGCTAAGAGGTTTCACACACACTTGCAGATTGTTTTCCAAGTTCTACACGAGTGTAAGGGTATATCCTACTCATTGTATTCCATATCAAAGGATTGTTTTCTAGTGGATTTTGTGGTACTGTATTATTTCCTTACCATACCAAGGACGTAGCTACTCTTGTTGAGTAGTGAACCTTGTAAATCTTGTGTTTATGTGGTTGTGTGTGTTCAGCAGAGGAGAAAATATTTAATAGGAGGCGAAGGTTGTTTCAATTCAAAGGAAACATAAAAAGAAAAAGATATCACTGATTCACCCCTCCCCCTCTCAGTGATACTTGGATCCTGATTGGGAACTTCAATATGGAAATAAAATAATGTCCACAAAGGTAGAAAAGTCATTTTTACTCTGTACATTAAGAATAAAACAATTATTTTCTCATTTCTCAAAACATTCTACATAAAACATGTGAAAATATTCATTTTTAAAAGATTTGACATAATGTAAAAATAGAAATAAAATGAAATTTATAAATCTTTTTTGTCTATATAAAAAAATTAATAAAGTCATTTTAAAAACATGGACATGGAAGAGAAAGAGTTGGATGGAAAACCTTAAAAGATGATTTTTTAAATGAAAAGTCCTTTATTAGTTGGTAAACACATGAATCATAAAACCCATCAAATAATAACATTAATAAAAAAATTAAATATCAAGATAATAGATATATTTATGATATATTATGACAAATGTCCTATAAATACACCTTATAAAATAATATAGGTTCATAACATCAAAAAATGCCTTAATGAATGGAAATTGAGACAAAGTCCCTTACCTTGAGTTCGAGTTATCACATGTGTCTTTATCTTATTGATTAATAAAATTATGTTAATTATTTACTTGAGAAATTTTTTTAATTTTATTATAACTTTTATTTTACCTATTACAATGTCATATACAATTACAAAATCAATCAAGTTTACATCATATGTTTTGACCATAATCGACTTATGTGTAAAAAAAGACTTTGGTAGGTTGACTATATATAATTGGTCATTATTTAAACATATAAATAATAATAATCATAAAATAATTATCATATTAATACATATATGATACTTTTAAAACCAATCATGAATGACGGTTATGAAAAATAATGTATGTTATAATCATAGAGACAATAGGCCATTTGCATGCATGAGTAATGTTTCAATTTTCAATGATCATCATAGAATGATGGTAAGAAATAATTTATATTTAAATAATGATAATAATATCTTAAATACCAGATTAATAAATTACATATAATCATATATACCATTATTATGATGTGGTAATGAAAAAAAGAATCCCATCGCTTCACGGAGGTGGTAGTCCACAGATCCACGAGCGACATTATCCTTTTTCAGTGAAACAAAGATAATGACATAACATCATTTTATAATGATAAATATGTCATGAATATCATAATTATTTCATTTATATAAAATATATTCATTATATTTACCTTTATTACCTTCAACATAAAGCGTTAGGGAAAAACGAATTGCATTTCTTCGTGAGGCGCTAATCCATCATACACACGAGCAACATTATTGTGTCTCATATGAAATGGAAGGAAAAATAGTATATATTATATAATGACTCAATAGGTATAAATATTTTATAAATATAATATATATAATTTTTATCCATCATCATACCCAACCATGAAAGGTGGTAATTAAAGAACGAATGACATTGGTTCGTGAGGTGGTGGTCCGTCGTACACATTAATGGTGATTTCATAACCCATTTTATAAAAGTGGGGATGGTTGTAGGTAATGAAATTTTTATAAATAAATACCCTTATATGGAATATATTGAGGTTATTATATCATCATGGTTTAATAATAATTTAATTATGTAGAGAAAGAAATAAAATAATGATGATCATTGAATAACATTACCTCTTCTTTGGGTATCCTCCTTAGGTATTCACTAAAACCTTCCTAGGTTGGATTTGTACCAAACTAAGGATTCTAGGATGATATGATGGAATTTTTTAATTTATTTGTGTAGTTATTGGCTGAACCAAATTTGGTTTAAGGTGTTAATAATAGATTATAGGGGTTTACCTTTTATAAGTGAGGTGAGTGGTACACTTATAATTATTTTGAAGAGATTCGATTCCACACATTTTTTTCGTGAAAAAAGATTTAAAAATGGAATGTTATTGAACCTAGAAGATATAAGGTGGAAATATTTCTATAAAATTGGTGTTTTAAAAGTTGGTAGGTCATTTTTTAATCTTATCATCTTAGTTTAACCCCTAGTAAATCTATTTTTTACATTAACTCTAATAATTAGTTTTTATTGTTTTCAATATTCATTTTTGTAAAAACTTAAGTTGAAATTATTAGAAATTACAAATTACTATGATTCTAAATATGAAATCCATTTTTACAAATTCATTTCATATAAGTAGAAAAAATTAATTTAAAATTAATCCCACAGATGGGATGAGAAAACAAGTTTTTAAAGAGAAAATCATCAAAAGTTTATAATGTTTTTATCTCAAAATTCAATATAAAAAAGGCTACAGTAACATAAATTGGATAAATTGGTATAAAATTGATCTAATTATAATTTAAAACCAATTAAAAATATAATTTATCATTATAAATAATTTAAATCAAAAATTAGTTTTCAATTAAAATTCAGTATTTTTCACTATTCATCAAAAAATGAAATATTTTAGAAAAATCCAAAAAATTCACCCTAAGATAATTTTAGTATATAAAATTTAAAAAAAGTTTATTTTTTCAAACAAATTTTATAAAACTAGTAAAAAATTATTTTAAAATATGCGTGAAAAGTATGATTAAATCATTTTTTAGAAAAACACTATTTTTCAGAAAACATTTCATTTTATTTTAAATGATTTTTATTTTATTTATAATCAATTGATATAAATTTTATTTATATTTAAATCATATAATTTTAATAATTTATTTAATATTTTTCATACCAACCAATTTAACACCTAAGTTATAACGGAAATGGTTAAAAAATAATATTTTAATAGAGTATCTTATTTCATTCAAATTTGGTGTTGTGTGCAACACAAGACAAACTCTGTGTTGTGTGTAACATAATATAAAATTATTGTTTCAAGGAATTATAGATAAAATAAGTGTTTCATTTCATTTACACTATCAAACACAATTTTCTTCTTTTAAAATATCGGGTTGTTACATCCCCCCTTTAATTAATTTCATCCTCTCAATTTGAACTTTATCTAGATAATCAAAGGATTGACATTTGAAAATAATTTTGTTGTAAACCCACATTATAAAAAGGGATAATATAAAATAATCTTGATAAGATATAATGGTATGTACCAGGGTCATACAGAATAACACATAACTATGTTTATTATTAGGAGAACATTAGTGGCATGTGAAGATATGAACTTTGAAGACAAGTATAAATAATTATAAAGAGTAATTATTGTCATTGATCATAAGAAATTTAACGATCAATAGAAAGTTAAGGGAATAAAAAACATAATTATTTGATGATTCAAAAGACTACCTAATTCACAAGATATGAATTTAATAATATACCATTTTTGTTTCAAGATCTTTTTACTAGAGTCGGGGAATTATTTTACTATAAAAGAATATAAGTAAATATAGTTATTGGATACATTTCTATTTCATAAGAAAATTTTCATCATTTGGTCATGATTTTATCAATTTCCAATTCATAACTTACTCAAAGAAATAAATAACCAAAAATTAATGTTTTATGCCTCAAGCACTAAAATTCACTTTTAATGGATCATAAGATTCATAAAAGAGTTTAAAGTATTTTTATATATCTATAACTATTTTAAAAACCCAATATGGTTAGTACAATTTATCCAATATAATTAATTAATCTCTAAATCTAAAAAGTAAAGCCACTAGTTCATTGTTAATATTTATTTTTAAAAAATATTAACTTAAAAATGTCAAATTAACTAGCACATCATGTAGGCTAGGGGAAGGTTCTTGACACTTATCATCCTTAATTAATGAGTTCAAACCCTAAATTCTTACCAGATGTTGTAGTTTTTCAACTATAATATGGTTTGACCATTTTCTAAACCATGTTAATACAATTCATATAACATTCCCAAAAAAATGCTGGACATCTGTGAAATAAAATTAATCATTTAATAACTTTTTACTAAGGTTTTCAATATAACGCTTTTTCGCAAAAAGTCTAATAATATTATTTGATATATTATTAAAATTTAATTAATGATCATATTAACCTTGAAGGTTATAAATACATTTAAAATTATGTCTATAAAATATAAATGCATTATTTCTCAAATAAATTTTCCGCTAAAAAAATATAATTTAGATATCTATAAAAACCCAATAAATATATCCCAAAGTATTTTTATTAATTAAAACATAAAAAGAGGGGTGATTAATTCATTGATATTATGATCAACCTTTAAAAAATATAGATATCCCTAAAGTTATTACCACATATCTAGATGTCACATGTCACGACCCGTCCTCGGGGCCCGTGCCGTGACTATCCCAAGCCTGCCTTCCATAGGCCAAGGGCTGGTGACTAGCACCAAAGGCGTAATCCTGATAAAAAGGGAAGACATTTCCTTATAACCTGTAACACACACACACACAGTCTGATCACAAGCAGTAGAGGCAAAAAATACTAAAAATAGAAAAGTAAGGTGTGCTGAAAGTATGTGGGCCAGTATACAAACCCATCTGAACAACACGTACAAGTACAAATAAAAGGGAAAATACCTCATGGATCATCCGCCCAGGAATACTACTTGAAAGGTAGGTACAAAACTCTATCAACTTGTCCCTGCAGTACGTCCCATCTAGTACAGCTCTGAGCAGTCTCCGTCTATCACCCTAAACATTGATCACTACTGTCCGTCGTCTGCACAGAACACAACAAGGTTCGGGCAAAGACCGCGCAGGGGTGAGTATAACAATACTCAGTAGGGGACCCCAAGACCCCTGAAGGTCTCCCAGAATCCAAAAAGGATAAACCATAGTAGAAAGATACAAACTGGATGTACCAACTAACCCTACTTAGGTATATGCCCATACGTATACTTAAGTTACCAGTCATGGTCCGGCTCCAACTCTCGAGCCCAAACACAACCCAGTCCACAAAGGATGTAAAGTCAATCACCATGATGATAATGGTCTAAAGACATGACTCAACTCACACAGGTATATATATTTTTCGTAGAGTGATAGAGATGATCATATGTAGTCACTAATTCATCTAAGTTTTCAGACCCTCACAGGATATAGGACCAGCTACTCTTCATCTAAGCTGTCGGACCCACACTGGATAGAGGACCAGCTAAGCTGTCGAACCCACACAGGATACAGGACCAACTATTCTGTCGGACACACAGAGGATTCCGGTACAGTAGTCATTGTAGTCAAACCCACAGAGGATTCCGGTATAGTAGTCATCGTAATCGAACCCATGGAGGATTCCGGTACGGTAGTCGTCACTGTCGAACCCACGTAGGATTCTGTCATCTCACTCGCATCGAGCTCTAGGGTTCCCGCACACAGCACGCTCGATTCTAGGAGGGTATGATCCTCAATAAAAGTATCAATACATCAATGAAGTCCTGAGTTGATGTATCCCATAGTTCTGTCTCATCGTAAGAAACCCAACGCCACAAACGACGCGTCAATCAGACACTCGGTCTGAGAGTTATTGGCATTTCTGTTCCAGGGGCCCGGTTGGATTTATGCTCGTACTAAACCCGACCATTTTCCAAAGTTTTCCAAAACTCACTTAGAGTATCAAAAAAGGACCGTGTTGTCACGAGAGTCCCAGTGCCGTAGACAGTGCGTTGATCGAACATGCGGTCTTGAAGATATTCGTATTTAAGCGAAGTTGGGCCAGTCCCATCATGCCCAGTGGGATGGAGAGTCAGCCTGACCTGGCTCAGCAGGTCCAACCCAGCTGGGGGGTCAACCCCACTCGGCTCGGCGGGTCCGACCCGACTGGGGGGTCGGCCCGGCCTGTGCTGCGGGCCGGTTCGGTTCGCCCGGCGGCACCAAGAGGCGCCACCTCCTTCTACTCGGCCGACCATAGTCGGCCGGTTCTACCCAGAACACACGGCCCACATAGTGGGCCGCGGTTGTTCCCACACAGTGCCTACGGGCGCACCAGTTTTCCAGCCCAGTCGGTTCGCCCAGCAGAGTGGCCCACAAATGTGAGCCACAATCTTCCACCATGCAGCCCCTATGGGCACCCCGGCTCTTCAGCCTAGCCGGCTGGCGTGACGGCACCGGTCCACCACCACCGCGGCCCGACCTGGCTGCGGCCACTGGCTCCACAGCGTAGTGCAACAGTGTCATGGCTCTTCATCCACCGTGGCCCTCCCGGATGTAGTTCCTTTTTCATCCACCGCGGTCCTCCCGGCCACGGATTATTCTCCAGCGTGGTGCGACGGCACCACGCCCTTTAGACTCCATCTCCAACATCATCAAAAGGATCAACAAGAAATGAGGAGGGTCGGGCCGTGTTCGTGCAGACCGAACCCTTCTCGTTACATTGATAACAATTGGCACATCATTCCACCAACTTAAAGATGTAGAATGGAGGGTATAATCAAACATTAAAGTAACCCCTACCTCATAATTCATTGTTGAACGTTGAAGAGTCATGGAAGATGGTTGTCGCATAAGGCGGGCGTTGTTCTGTCAATGTTGGTGGTAATGACATTATCGCTGGCGATGTTCTTTGTGGGCAGCGTCTTCCCTTGCTAGCCCCAGTTGGAAAGGAGGGAGATGCATCTTCGTTCTTCGGTGGAATCGGCATTCTTCGTCGAGGGAATATTATTCTTTCAAGAGTTCCTCCCAATCTCCCAAACCCCCATATAAAAATTATTCCCACTCCCACCATAATAATATATCACTTATTATTACGTGGGAATAGTGAATTCAAAATAATTCAGATTAGATGAGCCAACTAATTAATTGTAAGCTAGATAATTAATTGAGAGAGAGTTGGCATCATTATGAGGGAAGGTGGAAGGTACATAAATGGGGGGGGGGGGGGGTTCCAAGGGTTTCAAGGGGGAGTTTATGAGTTGATGCTCATGTGGGCCCCACCACATAATATCCTCCCATGGGAGGTTATGTGGAGGTGGCCCCCACCTCCAACTTCCCTTTGGAAAAAAATAACCACCACCTAAATAAAAATTATGTCACACAAAATTTTTATTCAATTGATTGAGAATCCCGAAAAAAATAAAAATCTACTCCCGATAAAATGCAACTACGGCAAAGGTCTCCATAAGTGAATACCGGCACTGCTAGTTCATCAGTGTCCTTAGATTTCAATTCCGAGCTCCGGTTCAAAATATATAAAATCCCGCACATACATTTACTGAACGTACCCGAACAAAACTTTAGAAAATGATTCCGGGCACACTAGGCCTCAGAAGAAGGCATTGTCAGAAACTATGGGCTCATAAAATTCCCATGTATTTAAGAAAAAAAATTCCCATGGAATTTTCGGGTATTTACATTCTCTCGACCTCAGGGCTTTACGTCCCCATAAGCTACAATACACACTAAGAAAACAAATGGGGGTACTGAGCACGCATCTGAGCCACCTGCTCCCATGTGCTCTCCTGGAGGTTCCCGTGCTACCAGCGAATGCCCACTAGAGGAATCGACCATCCACGTAGGACCTACTCTTGTCGATCCTAAATCTCTACCAAAACCTCCGTGAATGTCTCCCCATCATCGATGTCCAGCTCCCAATGGTCGATGATGTGGGACGGGTCGTGAACATATATCCTCAGCTGAGATACGTGGAAGAGAACGTGCACCTGGTGAAACTGAGGTGGAAGGGACAGGCAGTAAGCCACCTCGCCTACTCTGCTGAGGACCTATAATGGTCCAAGGAATTGCGGAGACAACATTCCAACTTGGCCAAATATCCGTAGACCTCATCGTGGTGAGACCCTTCGGAAGACATGGTCACCATCCACGAACTCCAATGGTCTCCATCTCCTATCATCATAGGACTTCTGTCTGCTCTGTGCAGTCTTTATCCTCTCCTAGATGATCTGTACCTTCTCCGTCATCGCCTACACCGTCTCTGGTCCAACAAGTTCTGATTCTCCTGGGTCAGTACAACACAGTGGTGATCTGCAAGGTCGGCCATACAGTTCCTCGTAAGGTGCCATCCCGATGGTGTAGTGGTAGCTGTTGTTGTATGAAAATTCCACCAAGGGTAAGTGATCCTCCCATCTATAACCAAAGTCAAGGACACATGCACGGAGCATGTCCTCGAGAGTCTGAATGGTCCTCTTAGTCTGACCATCTGTTTTAGGATGGAAGGAAGTGCTCAAGTGAAGCTGCGTCCCGAAAGCCTCCTGTAACCCCTTCTATAGCCGAGAAGTGAAATGGGAATCTCGATTGAAGACGATCGTCGATGGAACACCATGAAGTCATAAGATCTCTTGTATGTAGAGGCGTCCCAAGCTCTCTACTGAGCCCTGCTCTCTGATCGGTAGGAAGTGGGCCGACTTGGTGATTCGGTCGACAACCACCCAGATAGAGTCATGTCTTCTGGATGTACGTGGATGTCCCATCACAAAATCCATGGATATCCCATTCCACTTATAATCTGGAACCTCTAAGGGCTGAACCAAGCCTGCTAGAACCTGGTGCTCTGCCTTCACTTGCTGACAAGTGAGGCATCATGAGACAAACTTTGCTACCGCCTTCTTCATACCCGGCCACCAGTGCTGTCGTCTGAGGTCCTGATACATCTTCACCACTCTTGGATGTACCGCTAGAGGAGAAGTGTGGAACTCCCTCAACACCTCCTCCTATAGTGCAACTGGTACCATGGTATGTCCTCTGAAGAGAATAACGTGCTCCCCACCTTTAGAAAATTCATCAGGTGCCTACCATGTGGATATCTGATCATGTCACATCTCACTATAAATGTCCCCACGCTGTGCCTCTCTGACTTGCTGTAGAAGTAGAGGAGTGACTGTGATAGACTGAAGAAATTCTACTTCATCTCTATCCACAAAGGACATCTGCAATGCGGCCAGCTGCTTCATCGCCTCACCTAACAGCTGAATTCCTGATCTCCTGCTGAGAGAATCTTCAACAATGTTCCCCTTCTTATGAGTATAGACTACCTCAAAGTCATAGTCCTGGAGGAACTCGATCTATCATTGCTGTCTCAGGTTCAGTTCCTTCTGTGATAAGATGCACCTAAGACTCTGGTGGTCAGAGTAGAGTGTAAAACACTCGCCCATCAGATAGTGATGCCAAATCTTCATGGCGAAGACCACTACTGCTAACTACAGGTCATGGGTAGCATAGTTATGCTTGTGTAGTCTCAACTACCGTTAAACATAAGCGATCACTACTCGCTCCTACATCAGGACACACCCAAGTCTGGTCCCTGATGTGTCGCAGTAAACTACGTACTCTACGCCCTCCTCCGGTAGCCTCAAGATGGGAACACTGGTCAACCTCTACCTCATCTATTGAAAGCTCTACTGGAATCTATCTAACCACATGAAGGTTTTCCCATTCTTATTCAATGATGAAAGTGGTGCTGGAACTCTGGAGAATTATGGAAAAAATATTCGATAGTACCCAACCAGTCCCAGGAAACTCCGCACCTCTGTCACACTCCTGGGTGGCTCTCAAGCAATTACTCCCTCAATCTTTACTGGATCCACTGCAACTCGAGCCTCTGAGATGACGTGTCCCAAGAAGTTAACCTCTCGAATCTAGAACTGGCACTTCAAGAGCTTACCATAAATCTGATGCTCTCGGAGTGTGTCCAGTACTACCAGAAAATGGTAGGCGTGCTCCTCCTCAGTAGTCAAGTAAATCAGTATCTCATCGATGAAGACTACAACAAAACGATCGAGGTAAGGCTGGAATATCATGTTCATGAGACTCATGAACACTTCTAGAGCATTGGTTACGCTTAAGGGCATAACCAAAAACTCGTAGTGGCCATACCGACACCTGAAGGTCATCTTATGCACATCCTCATACCAAACTCTGAGCTGGTGATAGCCTGACCCGAGGTCTATCTTTGAGAACCATCGTGCTCCCTTGAGCTGATCAAAGAGGTATTCAATCCTCAAGAGTGGGTAATTTTTCTTCATGGTCACCTGATTCAGGCTACGGTAGTCGACACATAGTCGCAAGCTCCCATCCGCCTTCATGGAGAACAAAATCGAAGATGCCCTGGGTGAAACACTGGGTCGGATAAATCTCTTCCCCTGTAAGTCGTACAGCTGCAACTGCAGCTCATGAAGCTAGGAGGGATCCATCTGATATGCTGGAGTAGGTATTGGTGCTGTCTTGGGGTACAAGTCAACGTAGAAGTCTACCTCTCTGCGAGGAGGTAGTCCTGGAATGTCGTTCGGGAAAACATCCACATACTGATCCACCACAACAGGATAAATTGGACTCCGCACATCAACTGCTCCAAGGAAGAGACTAGCAAACTGATGTGTGATCGGATGTCCCCTCCTCTGTGTCAGTCCATCCTGTGCTGCATAGACTCCCTTTTCACCGGTGAAGGTGAACCTGGTCCCATTTATGCAGATACACCACACTTTGCACCTAATACTATCAATATGAGCATGAATTGTGGATAACTAGTCCATACCCAAAATGACATCGTAAGCCCTCGACGCCGCTACAAGAAGATCCAAGATGAAGCTCTCGCCTCCAATATTAATCTCACACTACCAGCACCAGTGTGTAATCATCGAGTCTGATCTCGTAGGAGTCTCTAGCCACAAGGATCGAGCCAATAGCTCCATCGGAATATACGAGCTCTGAATGAGTGCAGTGGAAATAAAAGAATGACTCACACCTGTGTCTATAAGTACTGCAGAAAGGGTGGAGTAGACAAAGATAGTACCTCAAATAATCTCAGGTGCTCCGTGGTCATAGGCCTTGACTGCCTAAAGCTAAGCCCACCTCTGTACGCCAGCTCCCTGTGGTCGGGGTGGACCTCTTGGTGGTGGTGGTGGTAGAGCCTCAAAATGTCATCTACCACCCACTGCTCGGCCATCTCCTCTGCCACGTCCACCTGCTCCCAGTGGACCACCACGGTCGAACCTATGCCTCTTCCTCAGAGGTCCTTCTACTGTCTACGGCTCATCTTCATGGTGGGTCGGGCAGTCTCGAGCAATGTGACCCTGCCCGTCGCATGCATAGCACTGCCTGCTCCTTGTATAGTTGGCTCTGTCTCGTGTTCCCTGCACAACCGAACCTTTATCCTGGGGTCGCCCACCTGATGGCCAGGTCCGCTTGGACCTCTGCATCATCTGTCTAATGCCGGCTGCAGAAGACTCTGCTACGTGTCATCCTGTGGTGGGTCTTGTCACTAGTGACTGCTCAGTGAGAAAACTCTCCACTAGAAGGGCTCACTCCAGCACCCCCACCTATGTCGGAATGCTGAGGGGAATCATCGAAGCCCTAATATCATGCCTGAGTCCCTACTCGATGGTCTGGGCCCTGAAGAACGTGTCTTGTACCATATCCCTGGAGTAGCGCAAGAGGTCGGTGAACCTCGCTGAGTACTGAGCAATTGTCATACTGCCCTACTGCAGATGAAGTAACTTCTGAATCCGCATCGTACGAAGGGTGGATGGAACAAAATCTGAGCGAAAGAGACTCTCGAAGTCTGTCAAGAGTAATGATGCCTCGTCATTCACCTGGAGAATCATGCTCCACCAACTACCTGCTACTAGATGCAGGAGACTCGCGACAAGGATAACCATGAGGTCAGCTGATTTCCCTACGAATCTGAAAACTCTCACGACAGCCTCCAGCCAATCCTCAACTTCCTGTGGTTCCGTCTCTCCCCGAAACCTAGGCGGCCTCTGATGCTGGAACTCATGAAACACACTCAGGAGGAATGCACTCTCTGCTGCTAGAGATGGTAGAATCGGTGACCTAGCAGGTATTGGTACCGTTGGTACCTCCACTGTGATGGGGCCCTGCACTGAGGCCTCATCGCTCGGTGGGATACCATCTCTCATGAAACTCGGAACCCTAGCTGGCTGCCTTCGTGGGGATATCCTGAAAATAAACTAGTGCACCATGGTTAAAATAGTATATCTAGTGAGCAGACACAAAGTAATCATGAATAAAACTTTTACAAAGGAAACACACACACAATCAGTGTTTTCGTGCACTAGGTTGTAGATCAGAAGTCAGAGTCCTAGTGTATGGATACATCGGCCGCCGCACCAACACCGGTTTCCCTAAACTGATAACCACACCCAAAACACTTAACACTATTGTTGTTAAAAGAATCAGAGTCCAAGTTATGTGGTATAACTGACTCCCCTGATTCCAATTTGTCACGACCCATCCTCGGGGCCCATGCCGTGACTACCCCAATCTCGCCTTCCATAGGCCAGGGGCTGGCGACTAGCACCAAAGGCATAATCCCGATAAAAAGGGAAGGAATTTCCTTATAACCTGTAACAGAAACACAGTCTGAACACAAGAAGTAGAGGTAAAAAGTACTAAAAATATAAAAGTAAGGTGTTCTGAAAGTAAGGGGGCTAGTATAAAAACCCATCTAAACAACAAGTAGAAGTACAAGTAAAAGGGAAAAAAGCTCCTGGATCGTCCGCCCGGGAATCCTACCTGAAGGGTAGGTACAAAAATCTAGCAACTCATCCATGTAGTACGTCCCGTCTAGTTCATCTCCCAGAAGTCTCTATCCATCACCCTCAGCCTCGATCACTGTTGTCTGTCGTCTGCACAGAACACAACAAGGTGCGGGAGAAGTCTGTGAAGGGGTGAGTATAACAATACTTAGTATGGGACCCTGATACCCCCGAAGGTCTCCTAGAATCCACAAAGGCTAAACCAAAATAGAAATATATAAACACGAAGTACCAAACAACCATACTTAGGTATATTCCCATACATCTACTTAGGTTACCAGTCACGGTCTGGTTCCAACTCTCGAGCCCAAACACAACCCAGTCCACAAAGGAATTAAAGTCAATCACCACGATGATAATGGTTGAAAGACATGACTCAACTCTTACAGGTATATATATCTCTCGTAGAGTGATATAGATGATCAGATGTAGTCACTGATTTATCTAAGCTATCATAACCACACATGATACAGGACCAGCTAAGCTATCGGACCCACACAGGATACAAGACCAACTACTCTTCATCTAAGCTATCAGACCCACAAAGGATACAGGACCAGCTAAGCTGTCAGACCCACACAGGATACCGGACCATCTATTCTGTCAGACCCACGGAGGATTCCGGTACAATAGTCATCATAGTCGAACCCACAAAGGATTCCCGTAAAATAGTCATCGCAATCGAACCCACGAAGGATTCCTCTATGGTAGTCGTCATTGTCGAACCGACATAGGATTCTGTCATCTTAGTCGCAGCTAGCTCTAGGGTTCCCACACACATCACTCTCGATTCCATGAGGGTTCACTCCTCGATCAAAATATTGATACATAAACTAATTCCTAAGTTGATGAATCCATTAGTTCCATCTCATCGTAAGAAACCCAACACGATAGATGGCGCGTCAATCGGACGCCCGATATGAGAGTTATTGGCATTTTTTATCCAGGGGCCCAGTTGGATTTATGCTCATACCAAACCCGACCGTTTTCCAAAACTCACTTAGAGTATCGTAAAAGGACTGCCTCATCGTGAGATTCCCAGTGTCGCAGACGGCGAGTCGATCAGACGCGCAGTCTTGAAGATATTCGTATTTTAGAGAAGTTGGGCCCGACCCGTCAAGCCCAGTGGGCTGGCTAGTCGGCCCGACCCGGCTGGAGGGTCGGCTCGGCCTGACTCGGCGGGTCAGACCAAGCTGGGGGGTCAGATCGGCCTGGTGGGGCGCGGCCCACCTATGGACCCGGCCCGCGCTGCGGGCCGGTCCGGTTCTCCCAGCTATTCCAAACGGCGCCGCCTCTTTCTGTCTGGCCGGCCGTAGCCAGCTTGTTCTGCCCGGCGCACACGGCCTGCATAGCGGGCTATGGTTGTTCCCACATTGCTCCTACGGGCACTACATTTTTCCAGCCTGGCCGACAGGCGGCCGGTGTGACGGTGCCAGTCCACCACCGTTGTGGCCCGACCGAGCCGCGGCCTCCGGCTCCACAACACGATGCAACGATGCCGCGCCTCTTCATCCGCCGTGGCCCTCCTGGCCATGGTTCCTTTTTCATCCGCCGCAGTCCTCCTGGCCGAAAATTATTCTCCGGCGCGGTGCGACGACACCACGCCCTTTCGGCTCCGTCTCCAACGTCATCAAAAATATCAACCAGAAATGGGGAGGGTCGGGCCGTGTTCATGCGGACTAAACCCTCATCGTTACATTGATAACAATCGAAACATCATTCCAACAACTTTGCGATGTATAACGGAGGGTAGAATCAAACATTAAAGTAACCCCTACCTCGTAATTCATTGTTAAACATTGACAAGTCGCGAAATATGGTTGTCGCAGAAGGCGGATGTCATTCCATCGACATTGGAGGGAATGATGTTGTCGTCAGCGACGTTCTTCACGAGCGGCGTCTTCCCTTGCTAGCCCCGGTTGGAAAGGAGGGAGACGCGTCATCGTTCTTTGGTGGAATCGACGTTCTTCGTCAAGGGAATATTATTCCTTCAAGAGTTCCTCCCAATTCTCCCCAACCCCCAAAGAAAAATTATTCCCACCCCCACCATAATAAAATATCACTTATTATTTTGTTGGCATAATGAATTAAAAATAATTCAATTTAGATGAGCCAACTAATTAATTGTAAGCTAGATAATTAATTAAGATAGGGTTGGCATCATTATGAGGGAAGGTGGAAGGTGGAGGGTTTAACCCACATAAATGGGGGGGGGGGGGGGTTCCAAGGGTTTCAAGGGGGAGTTGAGGAGTTGATGCTTGTGTGGGCCCCACCACATAATATCCTCCCATGGGAGGTTATGTGGGGGTGGGCCCCACCTACAACTTCCCTTTGGAGAAAAATAACTACCACCTAAATAAAAATTATGTCACACATAATTTTTATTTAATTTATTGAAAATCCCCCCCAAAAATTAACTTCCACTCCCGATAAAACACAACTGCAGTAAAGGTCTCCTTAAGCGAATACCGGCGCTGCGAGTTCATCAGTGTCCTCAGATTTCAATTCCGATCACCGGTTCAAAAGATATAAAATCCTACATGTACGTTTACTGAACGTACCCAAAAAAACTTCAGAAATTGATTCCGGGCACACAGGGCCTCAGAATTAGGCGTCGTCAGAAACTGCGGACTCGTAAAATTCCCATGTATTTAAGAAAAAATTTTCTATGGAATTTTCAGGTCTTTACATCACAACATAAACTCTAGACGTAGAAAATTGATTTTCCACCCCTTTCTGCTTCTGATCGTAATTATTTACACCCTAAGTAAGTAACTTTGGACACACGTTAGTATAATGTCATAACTAATTGCAGATAAAACATCTCACTATTGAATAGCTATCTATTATCACTTTCTTGGATTTTTGATGACTCTTTTATTAATAATCACAAACCTTTTGAACAAACTTACCACCCTGATAACACTTTCCAGATCTTGACATACATTCCGTGAAATGTATTTTACCGCACTTGGAACTTGTTTGTGGTTTATCTATAGTATTTTTACTTTGGTTTTTCTTCATTTACTCCCACTTTGATCATTTCTTACTCTTATCATCTCATGGCACATATGTTCCAAAAAAATCCAACTCAACTTTCGCAGCACAATGAACAACTTTATCATAAGTTTTAAATTCACATGCATCCAAAGATATTCACAAGATTGGACTTAATCCTAAGTAAAATATATTAATTTTTCTATCAATGTCCTATAAAAAAATATAGTATGTACCTAGATAACCTTGTAAAATTTTCTTCATATGAGGAAACTGAATCTTAATCCTTTTCCTTCAATTCCAAGAATTGTTTATCCATCTTAAGTCGAACAACCTTAGAGAAATATTAATCAAGGAAAATATTCTTAAATGTTTCCCGTTCCATAAAATTAATATCATATTTCTCCCTAGTATTCTCAATAAAATACCACCATTGATCAACTTCACCTTCAAGGTAGTTAACTGAAAGATTTAACGTTTGACATTATGAACATACCATGACTTCAAATAACTTCTCCAAGGCATTGGTACATCCTTCAGATACCACAAAGTTAGCCGATCCATTGAATTAAGGGGGATGTTTCCACATGAAATTTTCCACTATTGACATTTTTATTTGTGGTATATTGTGTTCTTATCTATCATGGATAACAAAACCATTTATAGATTGTGTCAATTGAGTCATCACTATAATAAATTTTTCTGTTCCGATTCCAAAATCTTGAAATGTTAATTTGGAAGGATATTTTCCTTCTAGTGCCTCCCCACTACAAATACCTTGTTTTCTCTGTGGAAAACCATTTTGAACAGATATAGTTTAGATCAATAAAAATTGAAATCTTAAAATGCTATTTTATTTCAACTTAATCATAAAGTAAAATCTTTCAAGTGAATACTATTACCATTATCTTAACCTCTAAAGTTATCTAAAACTACCACTTTACCAACTATAATTAATTGGCCTTAAACATTATTTAATTTATTAAATGATTAACGAGTGTGGAATACATATAAGTAAGTACATAATCAATAAGTACATGTGATTAAATGTGAATACCCTTTATAGAATAATGGGTATTCTATTTACTACATAATTGTTTGGCATGGAAAATCACAGTGAAACTTCGGAAGCATAATGAATTTACTTAAAAATTCATAAAAATAGTTGATGAGAGAGAAAGGGGTCTCTATTAAATTTTTAAATCAAATCTGAAGTAATAAAGACATGGAAATACATTTCCCAACTTTAGGAAATGGAAATAGCTTGCCTAAGTTCATAAAGAAACATGGATAAATAAGAGAAGGTGAAGATCCCTTAAGAAATTTCCGCATAGTAACTACTTAGGTAAGGGTACAAATGGGGGAGGGTAAATGAAACCTAATTAAAATAACAAAAAATGGAAAGTAAATAAATGATTATAAATTAATGATAGTTTAACCATTTGAAATTACATGAACTAATTGCGAAGAAGTTACTTGAATTTTAAAGGAGGAGAGGAAGGTTCCTTACAAAAACATTGGCATGGTAACAGGTGTACATAAAAGTTTATAGGGGAGATAAATGAGAGTGAAAGGGGATATAATCTTTTATAAATAAAATTTATAGTATGGGTGAAATGTAAGAACATGTCTCAACATAGTCAAATGGAAATTAAAAGACTTACATAAATGGAGGGCTTGATAAAAGATGAGAGTGAAAGATCCCTTACTAGAATGTATGAGTCCAAAGGATTGGGAAGGACTTATTGAGAGCCTAGGGGAACCTTGGGAGGAATCTACATAGTGTATGGAAGAGTATGGATGTGATACAAGGAGTTTTATTTAATATAAATGAGATCTTGAGTGGGTTTATATATAAGAATGGAGGGGGATTTCTTTATTATTTAGGTTTTTGACTCTATATAATAAAATATCCAAAACCACAAACCATCCCATGGGGTTTTACCATGGTTTATAAAAAATGGGAGTGTTTTACATTATTTTATAATATAAATCTCTGAATTTATTAAAATATTATTATTGGTGATGCAGAGGTGAGTTGTACTCTTAAAGAAACGATTTTAAAATCTTAAAATATATCATAAGTTTTGGAGGATTCACAAAATATTTATAAAATAAATAAAATAAACTTAAAATAAAATTATTTTAATGTAAAAACACATATTTAGTCTTTTATCAAATTTATATTACTTTTTACATCACATTTGGTTCATTATGATGTCATAAAATACAAAGTATATTTATATGGTATTTAATTTTTACCCAAAAAATTCCGTCGTTATAGAAAATTATGAAAAGTTCACCATTGAATAATTTCAATGTTCTAATTACAAAAATAATATTCATTTTATATAAATAATTTTTTGAATATTTTAACTTTTAATTTTAATATAATAACCATTATATATTGAAAATGACAAGTTTTTGACAATAAAAGTTTCCAAACCCATATAAAAATTATAGTGGACTTCATATAAATTATATGATCATTTATATTTAATAAAAATTATTTAATACTAATATTTTATTAAAATAATATTTATTCCAAAAAACCATTAATTCATCAATATAAATTCTTTAATAGAATTTGAATATTACCTAAAAATACAATTTTTGTTTTATTGTATAAAAATATAATTTTTATCAAACTTGATTCCTTGATCATTTATAAAGTAAAAACTATAAGGAATAAATATAATAATAATTTCAATGAAAATGAAATATAAATATTAAATCTATCAAGGATACTTTTTTATAGTCTTTATTAAGTAATTATTACCCATAAAATTAATTTTGGTAAGATATGTTTTTACACTTTAAAATATATTTATGGAAAACCCACGTTGTAAAAAAGGTTAATAAAAGATCCTCTTGAAAAGGGAGAAAAGGAAGTTTGAAGGTCGTCACATAACTAGATTTACTAGTAGGAGAATATTAGTGGGAAGTGAAAAAATATGCATTCACGATAAAAAACCCCAAAGAACTAATTGAGTGTGATAGAGAACGTGGTCCGAATATATTTTATGACCATAAATCAATGATGAATAAAATTACTATAAATTCATCAGAAATGATCGAAATATGAAAAAACATTATTCAAGATTATTTTAATAAATTTAATGAATTTATTTATCATCTAGACTTGAACTTAATTACATATAATCTCTTTAAAAGCATAATTTTATACTTTAATTAATTTCCACTATAATCTCATCTTTTCCTACAAATGATGAAAACTCAATATGATTTTTTTATACATGAAGCACTAGAATAACCTTATAACATATCACAAAATACACCAAATAATAAAAATCTATCCCTTTCATAATTACTAAATACAAAATGGTTAGCATAAGGTAAGATAATAACTTAACACATTAGTCTCCAAAATTTTACAAAAAACTAAAATGTTTAACATAGATAATTCCTTAAATGAATACCCAAATATAACACTAATAACCTCAAAATTAGTGAGTGTTTTAACTCAAAGGATGTCTCATATCATTCTTCTTACACATTAAAAAATTTAAGAGCATTCATCTCAGATAATTCTAACAGGTATATATTAATCAACCCAAATAAAACATTAAAATAAGAATTTTTTTCCTATAATATGATTATGAAAATATCTTTCTAAACTTCCATCACATAAATATTTATAATTTGTGTTAATTATTTTAAAAATAAGCTTATACTTACAAATATCATCCCGTGAATATTTATATTTTTCCCATAATCAATCACATATTAAGGATCATCAATCCATTAGTCACGTGTTTTTTAAAATATCACATTATCACTAAATCACTTTTATAGGTTATCATTACAATTCAAAATAAATTTAAAGTCCTTATAGAAAATACACTACAGAAAAAATCCTTAGATTTTTCCTGATTATTTTATCCAGAATATCATTGATATACTAATTTTATAGCACAAATCTAAAATACCCTTGTATAAACACATTAATATATACACTATAAAAATTTCCATAATATAGGTCCTTCCTTAGTCCCAAACATTTGAGATAGATACACTTTCTTGCGGTGAAATAATATCCATAATATAGAATATTCATCCTCCCCATTGTACTTTTATAAAATCAAAGGGTGATTTATGGTAAAGATGGTGAATTCCTTATCCTAGTAATCTTTATTGGATTTATAATAGGACAACCACTACAAAAAATGGGTGATTAGAGGGGGTTTTTTAAAGGGGTTTATGCACAACCCCCTCTAAATTCATTTTGTATATAATTAGATGGGGTTATCCACAACCCCCTCTAAATTCACTTTCTATATAAATTAGAGTTGGATATGTGCGACCTTTTCCAATCATCAATTTTTGAGGGTGTAATGAACCACCTAGAATTTCATAAATCAAAGTGGGTTTTGAACCCCCTATAGTTTTTTAACATTACTTTTTTAATATCTAGTGGGATTTTATAGAGGGTTTTCAACATCCTATAATTTATGAAAATAGAGGGGTTCATAAACTCCATTAATCAATGAGATTAGTGGTGGTTCACAACCCCCTCTAATATCTTAAATCAGTGGGGGGTTCAAAACCACATATAATGTCTTAATTAGAGGGGGTTGAAAACCCACTCTAATGAATTAAATTTGAGGGGTTTGAAAACACCCTATAATGTATTAAATTAGAGTGGGGCTTCAACCCACTATAATGTATTAAATAAGAGTGGTTTTAAAACCACCGCTAATGTCTTAAATTAGAGGTGGTTGGGAACCCTGACTATTTAAAAAAACAAATTCCATAATATATATAATTAAAACACTATATATAAATGTGTTTAAAAACGTTATGTAAACATATTATATAAAACATTTATATAATTCTATTTAATTGTATTTATATGTATACATAAATATAATTGTATAAGTTCATGTACGTTAATATATATTTATTTATATAAATTTTATTTTATATAATATAAATAATATATAATATAAAAGCATAAAAATATTATAAAAATATATATTGGCCTATGTGTGTTTCAGTGTAATTGTACTCCCAAATGCCTAATATATATTATATAAATATATATATAAATATAATTTATTTAAAAAATATATCATATAAAAACCCAAGATTGTAGTTTTCATAATTTATATATTAATAATCATAAATATACTTTTAAATAATATGTTTTTGCTTTTATATTATAAATAATTAATATTATATGATTTACAATTCATAAAAATTACTATATATTAATTTACACGATATTATAAAATTATATTCATTGAGATACATATATATTAATGTACATAATATTAAAAAATTATATTTATTGAAACACATATATATATTAAAGTGTATAATTTTAAATATAAATATTTAAATATTTTATAAAAATATTTTTTACAAAATATATTACATATAAAATTATATAAATATTTGTATAAATTTTATTTCATATATAATATTCATATAACTTGTATTTCGTATAATATTTATTATATATAATATAAATATTTGTATAAATTGTATTATTTATATATGTATTTAATATGTTATTAATTATAAATTAATTATATATAATATTATACAGTTTTAAAAAATAAATATATTTTAATGTACATAATATTAAATATATGTATTTAAATATATTATATAAATATATTTCTAAAGACATTATATAGATATATTAAATAAATACATTATTTATATATATTATTTAAATATGTATTTAAGTATATAAATAATTTACATAAAAACATTTATAAATATAATGATATATTTGTATATACATAAGTAGAATTATAAAATATATTTATTTACATGTATGTAAATACACATATAAAATAAATAGTTTATATAAATTTATAAAATAAATATTCTATAAATGACAGATAATATAAATAAATAAATACATAATATATATTTTTTATATTAATATATATATATATATGTTATATATTTATATCTATTTCAATATTTATTCATATAATATTTATAAAAATTAGCATCCTAATATATATAAATATATTAAAGTGTAAATTAAATGCAAAGTCTCGAATGGCTTGGTAAAGATGTATTGAGGTGACCATGGTTCAAAACCTGTGGGGTTCATTTTAGATAAGGATTTGGAGGCATGGGCAAGGAACTGCGGTGGGGGCATGGGTGCACTAGTGACAAAGAAATGTTGGCAGGGGTAAGGGCGGGGGTGCGCCTGTGACAAGGAACTGCAGGCGGGGGCATAACACGGGGGTGACATAGTAACTCGAGGGGGTAGCGCAGGGGAATTATAGGTGGAGGAGAGGGTACCGTGGGAAATTGATGGAGGCCAGGTGACAGAAAAGTACCGGACATAGGTGGGGCCGAGGTGACATGGGAGAGGCGTTCGAGGTAGTAACTTGAAAACCGGGTTTGAAATATAAAACAAACATAATACTTTGTGGCGATTTCTCTATCGCCCCAAAATTAATCACAATTAGGATCGGTTAAAACCGCCCCTAAAACCCTTCATTAGAGGAAGTTGTGATTATAACCACCACTAAACAAGGTGTTTCTGGTAAATTAATGTCAACATTAGAGGGGGTTTAAACCACCTATAATGTAACCGCCGCTAACGCCACACTAAACATACCAACGCTTCCTTAAAAACACCATTAATAGTGAAACCCCCCCAAAAGTAATCACAATTAGGGTTGGTTAAAACCGCCCCTAAAACCCTCAATTAGAGGCAGTTGTGATTGTAATAACTACTAAATGAGGTGTTTCCAGTAAATTTATGTGAACATTATAGGGGGTTTAAACTGCTGCTAATGCCACACCGAACTTACTAGCGCTTCCCCAAAATCACCCGTAATAACAATCAGTGGGCACATTAGAGGCGGTAAATCATAACTGCCACTAATGTATTTAGAAGGGGTTATACCCCCTTCTATTTTCAAAAATAACACCCTCAAAACTTATCATTTTTATATAGTGAACCTTTCAATAACTAGGATAACACCAAATTACAGTAAACGATGACTGATAATATTTTCATAAAAAACATTCCCACTAACATTAACATGGTATAAATAGTCATTTTTTTGATGATGTAAAATAATTTTGGTTGGTGACTCGATATTATTAGAAAACTTACAAGAACTATAGTAGGACATGAATTGAAATACAACTTGAAATACACCTCTAGAGTAAAGGTTACATGTACATTAGTCATCATGATCCATCTTAGTATTTGAATTTCCTTGTTCCCTTATTCCAGGAGATTCTTGATGCTCATCATGCTTATCTTCCCTTCGAAAAGAATATTGGTGAAGATAATGCCCAAATTATCCACATTTATGACATAGAGTTGTACAAGGAACTTTATATTTATTTTTAATTCTATCCATCAAATTAACCATTTTCTCATGGAAATTGGATACATTATGCCCCATATTCCCACACTTAAAACATATTATAGTTCCTTTGTGACACTTACCTTGGTTCCTCTTTCCACATTTTTTTCACAAAAGAATTTTATTTCTCTTTCCCATATCAACTTTATCAGATGAACTTCCATGATATATCGTCTTCCTCTTTATTGACTTTTTTAGGCATTCAACAAAGTTCTAGTTTTTAATTTTTATTTTTGATTTCTAGTCTGGCATAATACTAATATACTATACTTGAGCTCCCAAGAAATTAGGCATCTCATTTGGGTAATCATGACGTTGTACTTCACACTATATGTTTACTTGGATAATCTTATTTTTGTACATTGGATAGAATAAAATGAAAAAAATTAAATATGAGTATTTTTAAACACATAAATGAGAATCCAATGACATTAAAGTGATAACCTATAAATGAATTATATTTCATTAACTTATGAATTTCTAGGCTTTAATCTATGTTATCCATGATATATTTTATAACATTGAAACTTATGGTCATTTTTTATCCCTTAATAATGGTTTGTAATGAGCTTGTGAATTTTACAAAGTATATCCCTATAGAGTGTCTAACTAGGTGCACAGTAAGGCCCATTGTCGTGTACCGTGTTACCCTGAGTCAGGACCAAAACACCTTTTAAGAGTTGTTACTCCTAGGTACATCTATTTTAGAACCACATCCACTTGTAGTATCCAAACAAAGATGTATTTTCTTGATAAATCACTTAATATATACTTACCAAAATTTAGGGATGTTTTCTTATACATAGTATTATCCCTAAGGTTTTGCTATAGTTTTCTAATCCTAATCCCAAAAATAACTAAACTTTTACTCTAATACCAACTATAACAACCCTACTCTTTATTTCACATTAATACATGATTTATTACATAATATTATACTTAATACAACTAAAAATATTGAGAATTATAGCATATTTAGGAATTATATACATAGAATAACATCTTGAACATGATATATAATAACATTATTGAAAACATTCTTAACATGCTTTTAAAACTCCTTGGATTTTTAAAAATGTTTGGGATAACCTAGGGATAAACATAAGAAATGGGTGATCTATAAAGCTTTGTAATGGAATAAACAAGCCATAACATGGAGAAGGTAATACATGTTATACAATAGTCATACCAATGTGGCATAAAAAGAGAAGGAATCATAAACATGAACAATGAGACATGATATAGCATGGTAATCATAAATGCAGCATGGGAAATGTGGAAACAAATTAAAACATTACATCATAAACTTAGTTTAAGGCTAAATACACTAAGACATAATGGTAGAAAAAGTCCCATAAAGGAATCAGGTTCAGTCTCTTTCCCAACATGATGTATCATGATACTAAACCTTACCTAATTCATTGGAGCATTATTTGGATTCACCAATCATATTCATTTCATTCTCATGCTTAATTATGCCACATAGATCATAAAGCATGGTTTCATTCTCAATAATAATTTATTACATGAGTAAGTTGTGTGGAATAAATATAATTATGTCCCAAATAAATAAGTTTATGTGTATAAATGTGAATAACTTTGATATAAAAATGGGTATGGTATTCACTGCACAATTGTTTTCGCATTAAAAATCACGGTGAAATTTTGGCAGCATAGCGACATTACTTAAAAATTTATAAAAATGGTTTATGAGAGAGAAAGGTGTATATAATCATTTGGACATAAAATTTTAACTAATAGGGATATGTAAATAAATTTACTTGATTTATAAAATGGAAATAGATTTCATAAGTTCATAAATAAACTTGATCAAAGAAGAGAAGGTGAAGATCCCTTACAAAATATCAGCATAGTAACAACTTACGTATAGGTCCAAATTGGGGAGGATAAATTACCCCCAATTTAAATAAAATAAAATTGAAAATAATGTAATTATTATAAATTAATTAAAATATAACCATTTGAAATTACAAGAACCAATTTTAGAGAAGTTGGTTGAATTTGAAAGCAGGAGAGGAAGGTTTCTTACAAAAGTCTAGCAAGGTAATAAGTGTACAAAAAGGTTCATAGAAGGGATAAATGAGAGTGAAATTAGATCTCATAATTTATAAATCAAATGGAAATTAAGGGGGATATAAAATAACATATCCCAACATAGGAAAATAGAAATTAAAAGACATAACATAAAAGGAGTGCTTGATAAAAGAGGAGAGTGGAAGATCCATTACTTGAATGTGTGACTCCATAGGCTTGGGACAGAATTATTGAGAGCCTAGGGGTGACTTTGGAGGACTCTAGAGAGTTTATTGAAGAGCATAGACATGATACAAGGAGTTTTAGTGAACATAAATGATATATTTTATGGGTTTGTATGTAGGAAAGGAAGGGGATTTATTTATTATTTATATTTTGGACTCTACATAATAAAATATCTAAAACTACCAACCATATTATGGTTTTTCCAATGGTTTCTACCAAATAGGAGTATTTTAAATTATTTTATAATTAAAATATCTTAAAATTTTAAAATATTACCATTGGTGATGTGGAGGTGATTTATACTCTTAAAGAAATGATTTTAAAATATTAAAATATATCATAATTTTTGGAGGATTCATAAATGCTTTATAAAATAACTCAAATAAAATTAAAATCACATTATTTTAAATGTAAAACATATATTTGGATGTGGATCCCATTTATATAAATTATTACATCACATTTGGGTCATTAGGATGTCATAAAATACAAAGTATTTTTTCACAATATTTAATTCTTACCCGAAAATTTGGCCATCTCAGAAAATTATGAAAAATTTACTATTGGATAATTTAGAAGTTATGATTACAAAAATAATATTTATTTTATATTAATAATTTTATAAATATGTGAATTTTATATTTTAAAATAATAACTGTCCTTTATTGAAAATGATAGGTTTTTGACAATAATAGTTCCCAAACCCTTATAAAAATTACATTTGACTTCATAAATATTATATGATCATTTATTTTTAATATTAATTATTTAATAATAATATTTTATTAAATATTAATTATTTCATAAATATATTAATTCATTAGTATAAATTCCTTAATTGAATTTGAATATTACCCAAAAATAAAATTTGTGTTTTATTGTATCAAAATATAATTTTTATCAATCTCATTACTTAGTCATTTATAAATTTGAAAAAAAGAAGGAATAAATATAATTATAATTTTAATTAAAAGGAAATATAAATATTAACACTATTAGGGATAGTGTGTTTCTAGTCCTTGTTAAGTTATTGTTACCTTTAATTAACTTATTTTCCTTTTACCATGGTAATAAATATTTACTATAATTAGTAATCATATTGTTAAAAAATTAAGTTGAACTTATTACCTAATATTTATTATTATGAATCCTAAAATTTAATAATTTTTATCAAAATCTATTCACAGAGGTGGTATAATTTAATATAAAACCTAGAAGCATTATTGAATGCAGTTTTCTGAAAAATGCATTTTTTAAAGAAAATATGATATTTATTTAACTCTATAACTAGTAATATTTATTATATGAATTTAAATTAATAAATATATATATCTAATAATTTTTTGCCATTTATATAAGTTCTTATGAGGTTTTATTTTAATTATTTATTATAGAGAAACAATATGCATCTTAAAATAGTTTTCAGAAAAATGCATTTTGAATGTTAAAAATAAATTTGTATTAAAATCCAGTATAAAGATGATTAAAATTTAGTTAATTGAATTAAATATAAATAAAGAATTATTATTTAAATTTTAAATAAAATTAAAATAATAAATTTACTTTAAAATTAATTCATTTATCAAAATAAATGAAAATTTAACATAAAACGGCATTTTTCACAATTCACTGAAAAATCTATTTTCTCCAAAAAATACCAAAATTTCACTCTAAGATAATTTGGAAATTATGATATCAAAAATAAATTTTTTTTATCAAATAAATTTTTTAAAAATTCTATAAAATTATTATAATATTTTTTTCCATAAAAATAAATTACCATCATTTTTGAAGAAATATATTTTGAAGAACAAAAAGACATTACAAAAAAATTGATTGATTATTTACTAATAAATTATCAATATATTTAGGACATAAATATGTTTATATTTCATAAATTATTTAATACTATTAATATCTTCCAACTTAATTTCTAGGTTAAAATGATCATATTTAAATAACCATTGATTATTTCGGTTCAGTGTTGTGTATCACATACATTATCATACATAGTTTCCTCTTTTAAAAACTCAGGGAGTTGAAGTAGTAAGGATATTTTACTGGTCTATAGAGGAGATGATGAACTAGTAATCAGAGTATATTAATATTATAGTTTCCAAACTAATAATGATTTCATGAAGACACAAATGGGATATATATTCACCTTGACTGAAGGTTTTGTGAGATGGAAAAGATCAAAGATGGCTATAGTAACATATTATACAAAATATTATGAGAATATTGTGTCTTTTTAGGTATATAAAGAAGTATTATTGATACAAAAATTCCTTTAAGATATTGACATGGTACCTAGAAACAGAGATCTTATTACTCTTTATTATGATGATACTGCAGTGATGGATCTCACAAAAGAGTCATGTTCACATCAGTGGATGAATCACATAATTCAAAAGTATCATCTCTTGAGGGATTTTTTATAGAAAGGATTGGTTTTAGTGAGAATTATATCATCATAAGAAAATGTGGCAGAACCCTTGACTAAATCCTTGACTCAGCAGAAACATGATTATCAAGTTAGGTCTAGCGGACTAAAAGTCATAGGCAATTGGCTCTAGTTCAAGTGGGAGTTGGTTGGAGTTGGTGTCCTAGGACCAAATGCTTTTAATTTGATTACATGTAAATTATTTGGATTGAATATTAATTAAAAATCTTATTATATATTATTTATTATTCTATATGGATTTAGTGTAATAATGTCCTAGAGTATTTTTCTCATTGATATGGTCATAGTAGTTCCGGATATGATGATAAACATGATGTGATATGAAAATATTCTAAATATAGTTATATGGTTGTATAATATAATAATGAGAGACATAGTATTTAGACCATTAGGTACGATTACTCATAAGCAGACGAGGCTTCTTCTCATTAATTTCACATTTGGTAATCTCCAAGATGGGAGATTATAAGAATTAACCCGCTGGTAGGAATTCTGCATGTTTTTTATGTCATTATATATTTATATCTTTGATCATGTGTAATGATCCATAGACATTAAGATTATAATTGGTTCAAGTCATGACTCACACACTTATATTTACTAATTAAAACCATCACGCCATATGTTAGTGGAAAATAGGGTATGTTGGGTGCATCACAATTGAAATATCATTAATAGATAAGTTGAGAAAAGATTTTCCCATCCATATTTATGGAAGTTGATATCTTAGACCTTTGATTGGAATAGAACCACCACCTTAAATTCCATGTCCATGGTGTAACACCATGTTTATTTCAGATAGTCAAAGAAAGAAATATCGAGCATATAGGTTGATGACACTATCATGAAACATACATGACAATATACTATGATAAAGGGATTAAATTAAATAGTGATCATTCGTATGTAATTTTAGATTTTGTGATGTTATGTTCTATATCTTTTGTTCCTTGACCCATTGTTAGACAGTAATCTTGTACATTAGGGAAGGTCACCTAATGAAAATGAGAAATAATCCAAGAGGTTCACACACTCAGTGTTTCCATTGATCTAGATTATATTATATTTTAATTTAATTAATTGAATAAATATTATTCTCAAGGCCAAAAGATAATTTTATTCAAGTTTTATTGATCTCACAAATTTAATAAATATCTATTCACCAGAATTTGAATAAAAATATATTTATTTATTTTATTGAATGTTTAAAAAATATTCACCCACTGGTATGTGAATGAAATATTTATTTATGAATAAAATATTCATTTGTGTATTTAATAAATATTTATGAGTTCTAATAGATCAAGACCATGTCTGGTGATAAATAATTATTTACAAGACAATAAATATTATTTTTCAATTTGTGCATATTGGTGTACGCAAATATAACAATAATGATAATAATAATATGTGGAATGGGGTTTCATTAAATGTTATAATATAATTTAATGTCTGACATGCATTAATTAATTATTTTAACCTAAACCATAACTCTATAAATAGATGGTTATATCTATTGTGTAGAGTTTCTATCGATGTGAAATCTAAAAAGAGATAATTTTTGCACACAAATAATTATATCTCATCTTCTAATTACCTACACCTATAAATAATGAGAAACATGAGTGTAATGGATCTAAACTCCTTGGTCGATTAGTTTGTCAAAATCCAGTGTTTTGGGTATTCTGGGAGGCAATGGTATCTCATTTCAAAAGTTTTCCAAAATTCTAGTTTTTCCATCTATAGGTCACATCAGTGATTCAACATTGCTAGCTCAGTGTTGGTGGCTCAGTGTTGGTAGAGATCATCGGTAGGCGGTATCAGTATCTCACGTTGGTAGCTCACATCGGTAGCTCAGTGTCGGTGGCTCAACATCGGTAGGTCACGTCAGTAGGTGGTATCAATAGCTCATGTTTGAAGATTAGTTTTTGTGGCTCAATGTCGATAGGTTGGGGTGTTGGTAGGTTAAGGAATTGGTAGGTAAAGGCATCGGTAGGTCAGGGCGCTGGTAGGTTGGGGCGTTGGTAGGTCGGGGTGTCAGTAGGTTGGGTGTCATTAGGTTAGGCGTCCATAGGCCAAGCGTTAGTAGGTCAGGAGTATGTGAGTGAAGTTATTGAGTCGTGTTGATGACTCACGTCAGTGAGTTAGGAGTCGATGAATCACTGTTAGTGAATCATGTTGGCGACTCACCCATCAATGATTCATTTCCAGAATTTTCCTGATTTTTCTACCTTTTCCCCTCTTACATTTTATTTGACATAAATCGAGTTTATAACTTTGTTTGGGCATTTCTAAATGCATTTCAAAGGGTAATAATTATATATTTAATATCGTAATGCTCCCCAAACATTGAATTAGTAAAACATGTAATCTTGATCATGATCTTACTTTAAATGACTTTTGAAACAATTCTTCCATTTATATAAGATTTAGATCTTCTAAGTAGAGATTATCTCTTCCTCGTGTGTTTTCATATTCTCTTCATGTGACCAGAACCATTCCTCCTAGAGGAGTCGCATATGTGTTACAAATATGAATCCATTTTTCCTTGGATTCTTTCCTACAACTCACACAACCATTATTTTTTGGTGCAAGGTGGAATTATTGATTTTTTGTTGTTTCATGTAATAATTCCTTCAACTCTATTTTATTTGTGTATCATGTGGTATGGGTGTACTCATGCCCCCTTGTGAATACAGTTAGACCCAACTTTAATGAAGATAATAAGAATTAATAAACAAGGGTCTAGGAATATGATGATGAAGATCACCTTTATTTATATGTTATCCTTGATCCATGTTGTGTTTTGTAAGGGCTATATTCCCTCTAAAAATCATTAATGTTGGTGGCCTCTGTCTGTGCACCTATATGACTTGTGAATATTTGTTATTGTTTTCTTATTGAATGACTATGAACATGAAAAAATAATTAATTACGTATATCTAGTTAATTAAATGGATGCCCCATGATAAAACTTTTTTTGTGATAACCTCAGTTTTATTAAAGTTTAATTAAAGAATGAGGGTTTCTAAATCTGAATACACCTTGCTGTTTGGTGTGGCTATGTGCTGTGTATGTTTATATTCAACCTTATGTTTGTGCTGGTCATGTGATGGCGTGGCTATGATGATAGATATCTATATAGGGTGCTACATGTGGTGTAATGGAATCTTAGGTTGATATATTTTTTGATTGTGTAATGAATGAACTTGTTAGTAGTGGGACTACATCTGGGCAGTGCTTGGGAAGTGGGGATGTAGTTTTGGGTTGTGCCATGTTTATGTTACTGGGTGTGGTGTTGTTATGCAGAAGGGATACCGAGTGTGGTTGTGATAAGGTGTGTTGGGGTTTTCTTATTAAGAGGAAGGATAGTATGACATGAATTTGATGAATGATGGTGCCAGTGGTTGGATGTGTGTTCAAGAAAGGGGAGTGTTCAGTGGGTTGTTTTACCTTGGTCCTTCTTCCTAGTGTGTTATGGCTGACTGTGTGGATGTTTCTTGTGCTGTGTTTAGTAGTTCCCTAGGCTGGGGGGAATGAATATATGGGTTTTTAAATAAATAATGATATTTGGTTGAATGAATTGGATGGGGATATAAATTGGGTTTACAACTATTTTTGTGATTGTGCATTTAGTGGTGGTAGTAAGGGAAATTTTGTGTGGGATGGGTATTTATTTTGAAAAACCATATGTTGGATTGCGTGTTAGGTGTCTATATATATACATGTAGTTTTTTGTTATTTCTATATGCACCCCACCCATGTTGAGCACTACGTTCTGAACACCCATATTGATATAAGGGGGTGTCTCCTTTCCCAAAATCCCAATAGGAGGATGGACAGATGGCTATTGTCTCTTATCTTCTTCCTATTATAGGAATTTGTAGCCCACGTTTCATTAGGAAGATTTTAGTGTGGTTGTGGGGCCCAGATGTCTATGGTTGAGGTGTTATTCCCAGGTGTCTTTGGGGATGAAATACATTATACTTTCCCATGTGTCTTTAGGATGAGGTTGTTGTTTTGTGACCCAGGTTTTTGTGTGTGGGATGTGTTATGGTTGTGGCCCAGGTGTTTTTAGGTAGGATGTGGTATGTGGCCTAGATGTGTCTGGGATGGTTGTGATGGTGGGGCTTGTGGAAGTGAATAGTAGCATTAGGAAATTCACTGTTAGGGATGAGAAGTTAACCATTGGGAAGTGGTGCAGTGTACCCAAATATCGATGTGATTACTATATTACTTTAGTTGACTTGCGTTATTTTGTGAGAATAACTTGGTGAGGTTAGGGTGGATAGTATACCTTATTAGGTAATTTTTATTTTCTACATTTTTTCTCATAGGAGAATTAGTCTGCTTCTCCCACATGGGTACGAGTAACATTGTATTTTCCTACTGAGTATACTTGTATGCTCACCCTATGTTTTTAAAACTGCTTTTAGGTTTCTAGGGAGATTACCCAAACCATGCTAGACCCTACCAGCTCAGGCGTCAGGATAGTTTTTTTGTCGCTTCTTAATTTGTTCTTTTGGTATTTACTTTGTATTATTTTCATTACATTTCTTATAGTTTTACTTTAAACATGCTTGTAGGATGTATTTTTGGCTTCTTTTATATATATATCTTGGAGTTTTTTGAGGTTGATACATCTTATCTTCTAATCTTGGTTACTATAAAAAGGTTAATGCCTCCCATTTTGTGAGATTTGAATACCCTTGGTACTTGTCTCTATATCAAGGCCTATTTGAGGTAGGACTTGATGGTCATCATCACTTTTTAATTTTTAAGAAGGAATGTCATGAAAATTTTTCATCCCTTCCCTCATCTTGATGGAGGGTCGTGACCAAATGGTATCAGAGGTGATTGTTGAGAGATAAGAAGAAGTTTCAAGTTAGGTACTATGAAGATTGGATGGGATGGAAGGGAAACAGTGTGAGGTGATCTTGGTGTGTGACATTGGCCAAGGAGGACTGGATAAGACATGTATTTTTTATCCCCCCCCATGATCCAATGCAACGACTTTGACCTTACCTAATGGATAAGTGAGGCTACAATGTTTGTGTGGTGGATAACCTAGGAAAGGTACATGTATCATGATGACTTGTGTTCTTGTTTGAGTTGGGTATTTCAGGGAAATTAATTAATAAAAAGTTAAAATTAACCTTAAATATAATTCCATAATACTCAGGATTAGGAGTTCCTTATTTACCTTTCAGCTATGGAACCTAATCATCATCTATGAGTGGCTCAGGTAGTGGAGGATCAGTAGGACAATATGGATGATCGGTGGAGGTTTGATCCAGAGGAGGAGTACAACTAGTGGAAAATAATGTTATGTGATTTCTAGAAATATACTCTGGTAAAGTACAAAAGTATCATTTCATATATAGATACAGAGAGCTGGCATGAGGATATAGTGATCACTTTTAGCTTGATATGGGTTTCGATAGAGTACTGGGTTCCTGTGGTATTAAACCAGATGTAGGGTGATACACGTTAGTGGTGGAAGCTCTACCTGAGGGAGAGGAAGGGGACTGATGTTCTGTGTGTCGATTTTGAGAAGAAGTTCTGGGAGAAATTCATTTCTTCAACCATGATGACTGAGAAGCGACATGAGCTACTCCTCCTCTAGGAGAGGATTATGTCAGTATGGTAATTATGGATCATGTTCAAGGATCTCCTTCACTTTTCTCTAGATATCTTTCTGGATTAGGAGTCTCAGGCGAGACATTTAGAGGAGGCACTCCATCCTTCCCTCTAGTACACGTTTACTCACTTCACCTTATCATAGTACATAAGAGTCCAGAAGAAAGAAGTAGTGGTTGAGAGGATGAAATCGTGAGAAGGTCTACCATGAGAGGGGATCCAGAAGAGTTATTCAAAGGGGAATCTTTTCAGAAGTAGGTATCAAGCGCCAAGGTCTTCGAGGATCTGACTAGTGGGGAGTTTACCTTAGTAGTTTTAGTTTTGACCTTTCCCTCCTAGATCTTTTACCATAGACTTGGGATCAAGGGGTTTCTATTGTAGAGTTTGAGGGAACATTAAGAGTTACTACCCAATACAAGCTCAATATGGTGGAGGTGGGCAGGTTCAGTGCCCACCTCAGTAGTAATTGCCGGCCAGGATGCTTAAGTAGTAGGGACAACATGCTCCTACTCTACTAAGGGGAGACATATTAGGCAGAGTCTAACCTCAAATAATTCATTATGGACCTCTAACCAAATGTGGTTGAGGAGGTGGTCAACAGTAGAGGTTTATAGGATCTGGTTATGGTTATTTTCTCGCTGTAGAGGAATCACTTCTAGTGGGGTTAGATATAGTTTGAGGTTTGATCAACTTGTTTAGTACTATTTTTTGTGACTTGTTTGACTCAGTAGCTTAACACTCATTTTTTTCCCAGTCTAAACCATGGTATGGGACTATACATAGAGAGACTTTCCATTCCACTGGTGTTGAGTACACCGATCGGAGGTCAAACTAGCTTGTTTGATGTGTGTCAGGGATGTAGACTGATGATGGGACCACATTAGTCGTATGGGGATCTTTTCTTATTATAGATGAAACCATATAATTTCATCCTCAACATCAACTGGTTGAACTCTGTGTATGCTATTATCAAATGCTTCTAGATAAGAGTCATATTTTTAGACATGGATGGACAACATGTTGATTTTGTTGGCAAGCAGAGTTATCTAATGGGAAGTCAGCATGTGGAGCGTATTCTTTCTTTATTGGTCACGCGACCAGTGGAATCAGTAGATGTTATGATGGTGGGGGATTCTAGAGTTGTTGGGGTGTTCTTGGATGTTTTTACCAAGGAGGTTGTGACTCTACCCCCACTACGTGACATTGAGTTCTGGATATACATGTAGCCTGATGCTTATCCAATTTTGATGGCTCCTTATCGGATGAAACCTTCTGAGCTATGGGAGATAAGGATTCAGATTGAAGATCTTGTGAATAAGGGATCTATTCAGCCTAGTGTGTCATCGTGGGGTGCTCCAGTCTTGTTTGAGAATAATATGGGGGTCTAAGGATATGTATAGACTACCGGAGGTTGAATAAGGTAATGGTCAAAAACTGTTACCCTCTCCTGAGGATAGATGATCATTTCTACCAGATGAGGGGATCAAGTTGGTTCTCTAAGATTTATCTGTGGTTTAGATATCACTAGTTAATGGGAAAGTAGGATGATATCCTAAATACTGCTTCCAGGTGCAAGTATGTGAACTCCAAGTTCATGGTTATGTTGTTAGATGTTACGAATAAACTGGTCATGTTCATGGGACTTATATAATCCATATTTCCTGAGTTCCTAGACTGGTTTTTCATTGTATTCATCAATGAAATTCTGACTTACTTGAAGTGAGAGGAGGAGCATACCGAGCATCTCAGGACTGTCCTGGAGGTCCTTCGACACCACCATCTCTATAGAAAGTTTTCTAGGAGTAAGTTTTGGACACATGGGGAACACTTACATAGAAATGTGGTGTCTCTTAAGGGTGTAGAAGTGTACCCATCAAAGGTAGAGGCAGTTTTTTCATGGGAATCACTCATTAATGTGACATAGGTTTTTAGTTTTCTCAATCTAGAATTTTATTATTGGAGATGTTTTCTTGATTTATATTGAGTAGAATCTCCATTGATGGATATGATAATAAAAGAATATAAATTTATGTGGAGTGAGAAGTGTCAAGAATCCTTCAAATATATAAATGGTAAGTTGGTAAGTTCTCTAGTTCTCAGGTTTCTAGAGAAAGGGGTGATGTTCGAGGTGTTTTATGATGATTCTCATATGGGATTGGGGTGTGTGCTGATGTTGTATTGAGGTGTGGTATCTTATGGGTCTAGAAAGTTATTTCCCCATGAATGTAACTATTCCACCCATGATCTAGAGCTAGTATTAGTCATGTATTCGTAGAATTTGTGGAATCATTACCTCATTGCAGAGTGCTTCGTGGTCTTCACGGATCACAAGAGTTTAAGGTATATCTTTCCCAGTGAGACCTGAACTTGCGGCGGTAGAGGAGGATAGAGTTTCTATTGGATTACTACTTAGAGATATATTATACCTTAGGTAATGGGAATGTTGTGGCTGATTCCTTGAGTAGGAAGTCACAGAAAGAGATAGTTCAAGAATCTGCGGATGTTTGGAAGATGATGAAGGATTTGGATGCCTTTCACATAGACGCATGAATGGATCGAAGGAGAGGATCTCTATTTCAGAGGATTATGATGACATCTCTAAGGTAGTAGGTGGAGGATTATAGTTGGGGAGACAAAGAGGCAGAGGTGATGCGTGATCACATTGACCATAGAGATTCTCCAGAGCGATGGTCAGAGGATGGTCAAAATCAGATATTGTTATATGGGAAGCTATTTTTTCCAGTGGTGATGCACGAGGGAGTTATCCATGAGTTTCACATCCCACCATTAGTGGTAAAACCATGAGTTTCTAGGATGTATTATGGCTTGAGATAGAATTTTTGGTGTACTAGGATGAATCAGGTTGTGGTTGAGATTGTGGCGAAGTGATTCGTATGCCAGCATGTGAAGGCTAAGCATCATGTTCATAGTGGTTTGTTTCATCCATTAGATGTAACTAATTGGAATTGGTATGAAATATCAAGGGATTTTGTTATATGATTACTGAGGGTTCATGGAGGATGCAATGCAATCTCAGTAGTAGTGGATCAACTAACGAAATTAGTACACTTCTTAGCAATTTTGGAGTTAAGCACAGTGGACGCCTTAGTGCAGAGGTATGTGGATGAGGTGGTATGAACGGATGGGGTTTCGAGATCCATCATCTCAGAATGGGACATGTTTTACCTCATGATTCTAGAGGGGATTAAAACATGAATTTGGAACTCAGTTACACCTTAACACTACTTTCCACCTTTTAGACAGATGATAGACATAGAGGACCATCCAGACATTGGAGGACATTATGTGAGCATGCATCTTGGATTTTGGTGGGTCTTGGGTGTGAAATTTTCCCTTCGTAGAGTTTTATTACAATAACAGCTATCATTATACCATTAGCATGGATCCATTTGAACCTTTATGTAGAAGGCCGTGTCGTTCACATTTATGTTGGACAGAAGTTGGGGAGGTATCTATTCTTGATTCATACATGGTGTAGAGTAGTACAAAGAAGGTACAACTTGTACATGAAAGGATGAAGGTAGCATAGGACCGAAAAAATTCAAATTATTATCATAGGAGATGACCCATGGAGTTTGGGTTTGGGGACCATGTGCTCTTGAGGGTTTCCCCTCAACTTGGGATGTTGTGGTTTGGTTGAGGGTGTAAGCTTTATCCTAGGTTCATCGGACTCTTTGAGGTGTTGGGGAGAGTTGGCGAGGTGGAATACAAGTTGTAATTTCTACCACAGTTGGAGAGGGTCCATGACATCTTTCCCATGTCTCATCATTGTCGATATATTCATGATGACTCCCATGTCATTGATTGGGGAGAGTTGGATATTGAGGAAGAAACAACCTTCATGGAGTGGCAAGTAGAGATCAAAGATCACCAGGTGAAGGTGATATGTGGATGGACTATTCCTTTGGTTTAGGTGTTGTGTTGGAATGGTGGCCTGAAGGAGAGTAATTAGGAGCGATAAGTGCATATGCGTGCCCTATACCTAATGTTGTTTTGAGTTTTTATTGTGTTATTTAATTATAATGTAGTGCTTGAACCTTGTTTTCCATGAGATGAGTTGTTTCCTTATTACGTAATGTGCAATGGTATCTTGACATTTAGAATAGGGAGGACCCTATTCCTAATCGAGACTCATAATTGATATGTGATTAAACCCATCCTGGTGAGTTAGTGTTTCCCAGAGCAGATAGTATCTTGACATTAATGAACGAATTCCCTAATTCACAAGTTTGGACAATTGGTGAATCTATGGAATATCTTGTGGATATTTGGGTTAGAAAATGTGGGGGGAAGTGTTCTTGGGTGTTTAGGGTTAACTCCATCTTTCAAACAACATAGGATGATTTATCCTTGATAGGTATCTTATGGGTTGGTTGTTCAAACCCCTCTTCCTTTTGAGTCTGGTTTTGAATTATTAAGGGAGAGAATAGTTTGATAGGTATTTGATGTAACAGATCAGATCTCCCAGGTCCATTAATGTTTCAAAATCTAGTATTTTGGGTGTTCTGGTAGGCAAAGATAGCTCATTTAATTAGTTTCCCAAGATTCCAATTTTTCCATCAGTAGGTCATGTCAGTGACTCAACATCAGTAGCACGACGATGGTGGTTCATCATCGGTAGGTCGTGTTGGTAGGTGGTATCAGTAGCTCGTTTCAGTAGCTCAGAATTGGTAGGTCACGTTGATAGGTGGTATAGGTAGCTCGTGTCGGTAGCTTGCGTTGTTATCTCAACATCAGTGGCTCAACGTCGGTAGGTTGGGGCACCAATAGGTCAGGGCATTAGTAGGTCGAGCATCAGTAGGTCGGGCATCGGTGAGTGGAATTGATGAGTCATGTTAGTGGCTCACATTGGTGAGTCAAGCATCGGTGACTCACCCATCAGTGAGCCATTTCTAGATTTTTCTTGGTTTTTCCCCTCTTGCATTTTATTTTATATAAATCGAGTTTAAAGCCTTGTTTGAACATTTATAAAGGTGTTTCAATGGATATTAATTATATCTTTAATATCATAATGCTCCTTGAGCTTTGAAATAGTCAAACCATGTAATATTGACCATGATTGGACTTTTAATGAATTTTGAAACCATTCTTCTATTGATATAGGATCTGGATCTTCTAAGCGGAGATCCTCTCTTCCCCTTATGTTTCTTCTTTATCTTCGTGTGACTATAATATTTCTTCCCATAGAAGTCACATCTGTGGTGTAGCTGTGAATCTAGTTTTACTTTGAGTCTTTCCTACTACTCATGCACACCCTATTTTTGGCTTAAGGTAAATTTTTGATCATATGTTGTTCCAAGTAGGAATTCCCCGATCTATCTTTTATTTATGTATCTTGTTGGGTGGGTGTACTCATGTACCATTGTGAATACAGTTAGACCCATATTTAACGAAGATAATAGAATCTATAAATGAGGGGCTGGGAATATGATTATGATGAACACTATGTTTTATATGTTATCCTTGATCCATGTTGTGTTTTTTAAGGGCTGTATGCCTTCTAAAAATCATGGCCATTGGTGGCCTCTGTTTGAACACTAGTATGAATTGTGAATATTTATTGTTGTTTCCTTATTGAATGGATGTGAGCATGAAAAATTGATTAATCACATATATATGGTTAATTAAATGGATTCAATAGGATCAAACTTGTTCTGTGATAAACCTTGTTTTATCAAATTGGAATTAAAGAACGAGGCTTGCTAAATCAGAATACATCTTACTGTTTGGTGTGGTTGTGTGCTGTGTATGGTAATGTTCGACTTTGTGTTTTTGATGGTTGTGTGATGTTGTGGTTAGGAGTGTGGTTGTTTGTATGGGGTGGTATGTGCAGTGTAATATAATCTCAGGTTGAAATATTGGTTGATTATATAGTGAATGAACTTGTTATGTAGTGGGATTTCATCTAGTAAGTGGTTGGGAAAAAAGGCTACAGTTTTGGGTTGTTCTATGTTTATATTACTGGGTGTGGTGTTTTTATACAGCAGGGCTACCGAGTGTGGTTATGATGAGGTGTTTTTGGGGATTTCTTGTTGAGAGGAAGATCAGGATGACATGACTTTGAAGAATGATGGTGGCAGTGGTTGGATGGGTGTTCCATCACATGAGCCTCAACCCAATTAGTGAGGACTCCTTAAGTGGATTCAGGTGACCTGGGATCAAATCCATGTGGAGGCTAATTTCTGGGGAACTATAGCAGTACTGTAGCAGGTACTGTATCAGGAACTGTGTGGTTCTGTATAGGTACTATAGTGGGAACTGTAGTAGGAACTATTTGGCATTGTAGAAACTTGTAATATTCCCTCATTTGGGCCTTTGGGCCATTGATTTGGTCCCCGAGTCCTTTAATTCCTTCAGGCCACCTAGGCCTTTAGGTCAGTAGGGCCTTCAGACCACCTTATGTGAAGAAGCAAACCAGGAAACCTACAAGGAACAAGCTTCAGAATGAGGATGAGAAAGGTGCTTTCTCCATAGCAGAAGCTAAACAGATTCCAAGAATGAGAGGGTATGCCACCTACCACCGGGACAAGCCTGTGCATGCATAGGAATGCCTAGCTGAACTGCCATGCGAATGTGGGGAGATGATTTCATGATGAAGATGCTGGGGAGGAGCAGTTCCAAGTAGTTAGTCTGGGTTGTTTGTAATGTTTGAATCCCACGGGCATTGAATTCCTCTAAGGCATGCGGGTCATGTAATACTTACGCCTACGGGCCTTGTAAGGGTTCCACCTCACCCCTTGAAAGGTGGATTATAAAAAATCAATAAAAAATGAAGGCCTTAGGGCCATTGAAGGTTGTTTTGGTGTTCAAGAAAGTGGAGTGTGTAGTTTTTGTTTTACCTTGTTCCTTCTTCCTGGTGTGTTATGGAAGACTCTATAGATGTTTCTTGTGTTGTATTTGGTAGTTTCCTGAGAAGGAATGAAATGAACATATTTTTTGTTAAATAAATAATGAAAGTTGGTTAAATGAATTGGATGGGGGTTATAAATTTGGCTTATAGTTGTTTTTGTGGTTTTGCATTTAGAGGTGGTAGTAAGGGATGTTTTTTGTGGGTTGGTTGTTTGTTTTGAAAACCATAGGTTGGTCTGAGTGTTTGGTACCTATATATATAAACATAGTTCATTGTGATCTCTATATAAACCCCACCAGTGTTGAGAACTATACGCCAAAAACCCCCATTGTTATGGGAGAGGGTGTCCTTTCCCAACATCCCAGTGGGAGGATGTATGGGTGGTTATTGGATTTTCTTTATCCCCTCCTCTAGGAATTGGTAGCCTAAGTTTCTTCAAGCAGGTTGTAGTGTGGTTGTGTGGAACAAGTGTCTACGGGTGAGGTGTGCTTCCCATGTGTCTTCGAGATGAGATACATTGTACTTTACTAGGTGTCCTTGGGATGAGGTTGTGGTTTTGGGGCCCAGGTGTCTACGGGCAGGATGTGATTTAGTTGTGGCCCACTTTTTTGTGGGTGGGATGTGGTATGTGGCCCAGGTTTGTGTGGGAAAGTTTGATTGTGGGGCTTGTGGAAGAGTGTGGCAGCGTCATGAAATTATCTATTAGGGATGAGTATTTAACCAGTGGGAAGTGGTGCGGGATACCCAAATATCAATGTTATTACTACATTACTTTACTTGACTTTCATTATATGGTGAGAAACCATGGTGAGGTTGGGGTGGATACCTTGTCAGGCACTTTATATTTTCTGTTGTTTCTCTCACAGGGGAATTAGTATGCTTCTCCCACATATGCACCAGTGAATTTGGATTTTCCTTCTGAGTAAACTTTTATGCTGACCCTATGTATATAATATAATTTTCAGGTTTCCAGGGAGATCATGAAAACCATGATTGACCCTACTATCCTGGGTGTTAGGATAGTTACTATGTCGCTTCTTAGCTTTGTTCTTTTGCTTTTTTACTTTGTATCTTTTTTGTTATATTTCTAGCAGTTTTACATTAAAAATTCACGTGGGATGGATTTTGGCTTCTTCTAAATATATTTATTGTATTTTTTTTGAGGTTGATACAACTTATCTCCCAATCTTGGTTACTATAAAAAGGGTAATGACTCTCATTTGCGACATTTGAAAACCCATGGGGCAGGTCGCCACCATAGGGCCTATTGGAGATGGAAATCAGGGGTCGTTATCTCTTTTTCATCTTGAAGAAAGAAGGTCACACCACTTTTACATCTCTTAACATATATTGAAGATGGAGAGTCATGAAAATAATATATAATTATTCAATATCTAAAAATGAGTGATCAAGAATGAACAATGCAAGACATTCGATTCTCTACAATAGCACATAGAGATTGAGTGGCGTTGCTCAGAGATCATAGGAGCATGTGTGGATCACTGCTAGAGGGATTATATACATTAATAATCAAATAACCATTAAGTAAATCCAAAGAGTATTTTTCAAAGATCAATATTCATCAATTAAGAAATATCCTAAGCCTAGGTATTCATTTCTTAATGTATTAAATAAATAAATTATAATATGATATGCAAGATTCTTGCTCTTGGTTTCAAGAAACGATAATTTAAATAAATTTTAATATATCATCCACCATCACATGTTTACTCCTACACCCAAAACTAAGATATCCATCATTATACGGAACTGTGAAACATGGTAATGGAAGAATAAAAGACAAAGGTTTGCGATGCGGTAGACTACCGTACAAAAAACTGCTGATTTCATAACCCATTTGATGGGAGTGGGGAAGGTTGTAAGTAATGAACTTATTTGAAAAAAATAATATTGTATGGAAGATACTAAGGATATTATATCATCATGTTTTAATAATAATTAAAGTTGGTGTTGAAATAAATAAAATAAATATGCTCGTTAAAGAACATTACCTCTTCTTCAGGTATCCTCTTTAGGTTTGCACTAAATCCTTCCTAGGTTTTATTTTTGACCAAAATAAATCTTATAAGATGATATTAGGGAATATAGGAAGTCATTTGGGTAGGTATTATCTGAAACAAATAGGTTTAAATTTGGGATGAAGAGAGGAGAGGGTGTGGCCTTTTATAAGTGAGGTGAGTGGCACACTTGTAATTGTTTAATGAGATTCAATTCCAACAACATTTTTTTCATGAAAAAAGCTTAAAAAATGGTCCATTACAGAACCTATAATATATAAGGTGGAAATATGGCTAGACAATGGATGTTGTAAATGTTTTTAGGTTATTTTCACCCATATATTATAAGTTTATCCTATGGAAAATCTATTGTTTTCCTTAACCACAATAATTATTTTTTACTATTTTCACTATTAATCATGGTCATAAATAAAGTTAAAATTATTAGAAATTATGAATTTTTCTGATTCTATATATGGAATCCATTTTTTAAAATTTATTTCACATAATTGAAAAAATCCAATTTAAAATTATTCATATAGACGAGACAAGATAATGGGGTTTTAAATAGAAAATGTTCAAAAGTTTATATGGTTTTATATAAAAATTAAATATGAAAAATATTAAAATTACCTAAATTGGATTAATTGATATAAAATTTAACTATTTTTACTTTAAATTAATTAAAAATATAATTTAACATTATAAATTATTTAAACAAAAGGGCACTTTTCAATTAAAATTCCGTATTTTTCATTATTCATTAAAAAATGAAACTTTTCAGAAAAACATTAAAATTTTACTCTAATATAATTTTGGTATTAGAATTTTAAAAATGATATTTAATTTTTAAAATAAATTTTATAAAATTGGTAAAAATTAATTTTAAAATATGTTCCCAAAGAACGATTAAAGTATCTTTTATAAAAATACTGTTTTTCTGAAAACATTTATTTTTCTTTTACATGATTCTTATTTTATTTATAATCAATAGAGATATATTTTATTTATGTATAATGAATATAATTTTAATAACTTTGTTAGTACCATTTATACCTACCAATTTAATATATTTTTTATAATGGTAATATTTAAATAAAAATATTTTTATAGAGTATTGTGTTTCGTTCAAACTTGATGTTTCGTGCATAGTATTCCAGAATAAGTGTTTCATGCAACATATGATAAACTATGTGTTTAGGTAATATAATATAAACTCAGTGTGTTTTTATGCTATCTAACAAAATTTTATTCTTTTATAATCCTAGGGTTTTACAATATCATTCTTAGTTGTTATTTCTTGAATAGATGGGCCAGTAACCTCATGTACAAAATTATGAAATGATGGATCTAAAACTATTTTTTTTATTTTCCACTGAATTTTGTTCACCATGTTTATATTAAAAAATATAATCATTCCAAAAACCAAAACACCATAGATGAAGTCCAACATTTTCAAACATTTCAAATCTCATAAGATTCTAATTCTTACATTGACTTTTAATTATTCCTTAAAAAACAAATTCCAAATTTGAGGATGCAAATGATATAAATGTTTCAACATCCTTAATGTAGACATAATTTATACCAGATCCATTTTAATTTTTGAAATGATTCATCCAAACAAGACGGTGTAATAGGAACTTGTGTCTATTACCTAAGCTCACATTTGTCTAAAAGAATAACAAAAATAAGCATAATCACTACTTATTTTGACTAATTATTACGAACCATTACTAAATTTTAATAATGGATAATTGTGACTAATTATTATGAATATTATTACTAATTTTTATTAATATTTAATAAGATTTATTAATTTTTACTAATTGTTAAAAAATTTATTTCTTAATGTTATTTTTTATTAATTATAACTACATTTTAAATAAATATTACTAATTTTTAATAATTATTTGTATTTTTTCTATTTTTTTACAATTTATTACAATTTATCAAATTTTTTAAAAATATTTGAAAATTATTAATAATATTTACTAATTATTACTAACAATTACAAATAATTACTAGCATTGACTAATTATTTCTTATTATTATAATTTCATTAACAACCACTCATAATTGTTTTAATTATTAGAATTTTTTTTACAATTTATTTAATAATTAGTAGTTTTGTATATATATTTTAAATTAATTTATAGAAAATTATCATAATTTACTAATATTTAGAAATTATTACTAATATTTACTATGTATTACAAAAATTTATAAATTATTACCATAGTTGTGCTGAAATCACGGTGTGTCAGATCGCGCCTAATCTGGGTAGCCTCGGATGTGCCACATTTTTGTGTGTAGAAAAATGTAATATTTTCCCCACAACCTGTTTAATTATAGGATATTATTTAATAATATTTACTAATATTTCTAAATATCGTGAATTTTTTACTTTTTATTATAATTTTTTAATATTTATTAATATGTTTTACAAGTTATTATTAATGTTTTTTATTAAATTTTACAAATTATTATGATTATTTATTAAGTAATGCTAATTATTTGTTAATTAAATGTGATTTTTTATTAAATATTACTAATTTTTAATAATTATTTGTATTTCATAGATATTTTTACAATTTATTAAAAATTATTATAATTTACTAATATTTAAAAATTATTACTATTATTGACCAAATATTACTAACAATTAGTAATATATTTTAATATTGACTTGTTATTTATAAATTATTAAAACAATTTGATGATTAACAATAGTCATTTTTAATTATTAATAATTTTTTTAATTATTATAAATTTTAAATAATTTTTATTATTTTTTATATTTTTTAGAAGTTAATACAACTTTTTTACTAATTATAAAAAATATATAATATATAGTATAATTATTTATTAATTATAACTAGAATTTTAATAAATATTACTAAGACTTGATAATTAATATCAATAATGGGAAAACATCAAATACTATAAGAATTATAATAAAATATCATTGACAAATCATATGAAACATTAAAATAATTAATACAATCAAGTAGCATGGAGATGTAAAATAAATTCAAATATTACATATATATCATGCTTCATAATAATTCAAACATAAAAAGAATCATATGAGTAATCATATCAATCAAGTAATAAGTAACTACCTTCAAATGATATAATCATAAATCTATAAACATTCACAAAACAATATATACCCAAGATCATTTATACAATAATAATATGAGGCTCAAACAAAGTACACTATATGATAAGAAACCATTTAAACAATTTTAAACAAACATCTAATTTTAATAAAATCTTGGAAAACATGAAAGCTACACTTAAAAACAATTTTTAAACCAAATTTTGATTGAAAATATCTATTAGATTCAAATTTAACAAGGACAAACACCCTAATATGGGAAATCACTTAAATATAAAGGTTACATATTGCGAAAACTACATCAAATTAAGTGAAATCAACCCGTGCAGAGATGGAACTTTTCATATTAATGTCTGACAACCAAATATGGGATAGTAAACTAGTTTTAACCTTAAATACCAAATAAAACATAAAAATAATGAAATTATTTCAATTTAGTGTTTGACCGAACCAATTGTAGTGAGATACAAGTTTATACTTAGGGCATTCAATGCTTGATCCACAAAAAATTCAGTGTGACAAAGAAGGGTGCATGATAGTGATGGTTAATGGGTTCTAGTTGTGCAATGGGGAACATGAGGTGTGTGACGGTGGGAGTGGGGGTGGGGGGTGGGGGTGGGTGGGTGTGGGGTTTGGGATGGAGACAATGGTGGTTGTGCGCAGGGAATGTAAAAGGGTGGGGGATGGGAATAGGGTTCATGTGTTTTCATTTATGTTTTTTGATATAATAATAGTTATAGACAGTGTGTCACTAAAATAATGTTGGTAGCTAATTTTTATCATGGATTACTCAATACATTTCAAAAAACCCTATGAAAATTGATAGTAGTGATGGAAAGTATAATTCAACATTTTTTTTTCAATGGATAATAATTTTCATCACCAAAAGTAATTACATATGGTTATTTTTGATAAACTATATTCCATTTAAAATGTTCAATTTTCATGTAGTGATCTATTTTGGAAATTTTGAAAATCTAAGAAATGTTTTTATTCAATTAAAAAATATTTTTTATTCTTTTCATTTAATCACGTAGTCAAAATGTCCCTTTAAATTTTTTTGGTTTTAAATAAAAATAATTATCCCTTAATTTAACATGATCCAATTAATTCCATGGGAATCAAAATTATACTTTATTTTGGTGCAAAAACATTTTCTTTGTGATTAAAAATGATATTTCTTTAAAAACGGGTTTTGTTGCATTTGGTGATCTCATATTAAAAGTATTTTTTGGAACTTATAGAAATTAAATCTTAGAAAAATATTCAATATTTGGTATTGTAAAATTATAATTTGGTAATAAATTCAATTTCATTTTTATCATAATGAATAATAACCATGGTAAGAATTGATCATAACAATTATGGGTAAAATGGGTTAAAAATGTTAAAATAAATGGATAAGGCTTCAATATAACATAAAAACATGAATACATATAATTTTTTGATATTATTTATTACTTATTATTATTATATTTGAAACTAAGACAAATTTGAGCCACTTTAATTGAGATAGTCATAAAATATATAATGTTGTTTTAAGTATTTACATGTTTTACACCCACTGCACTTAGAAAATGGATAATCCTACCCTCACTTATCATCACTTATTGAGACACTTAAATTGACCATTACCTACCAAAATATATTCCCAAAATCCTTATACACATATTAGATTTTATTTTTTTCCCAAAATACCACCCATAGAAGTCTTAAGGTGTAAGACAAAGGAGGTTTCCCAAAGATGAGGTTATCATGTCAACCGACTCATTCAAATGTATTTCTTATTACACCTACTTATAAATATATTATAACCATTCTATCATAAATAAATAAGTATCTTCAATATAATAAAATTATAATATGAATATGGAACAAAATATTTCCACCTTCTTTCTATTCTATGGGAAATGAAAACTTTTCTCATGCATACACATAGACAACTACTTTGACCAAACAATGTGTTTCATTTTTCATCACCAACTCACATGGATGGTTAAAAAGAAAAAATTAATGACTATATATGATATTTATTAAATTATTATTATGTAATTATATGATATTATCTACATCCTTACCCATACAATCATTGGAAAATGATAATATCTCTCGTGCGTACGTGGAGACTACCACCTCCATGAAGTAATATGATTTATTTTTGAATTCCACATTACATGGATAGTTATAATGATTTATTTAAAGAATAAATATTATATTTATAATACAATTTATATTTTTTAAAGTTAAACCTTTATCTACTTTATTTCCTTTTCATCCGTTAGAAAAATGAAAACATCATTCATGCTTACGTATGGACTGTAGTCTCTATGAAATGACATAATTTATTTTCATGAATACCTTAAATAGATAGTTCTAAACTTATAGGAAGTATATAAAATGTATAATTATAACATATTTATTATTCTTTATATTATTCAACCATTTCATAACACCTTTAACCATGGTGAATATATCAAAGTAGTTCTGGAGAAATTGAACGAATAACCGTAAGTGGTCAATGTAAGTAAGCAATATACAATTAATGGAGGTAAAATTATAATAAATGGATATTATAAAGTATAATATAATAAATTATTTTATTAATAAATTATTTTTTAAATTTAAATAGACTATTCAAGAGGATATAACATGTCTGAATAAGTAGGAATCAAATGTATGGATTTTTCATCTCAATTCCACTCTATTGAGACATATTTTATATTATGAACCTAATTTATTTTATATGGTATATATAATTCAAATTTAAAATATTTAATCATTTTTTAATATTAATTAATTATATTTAAAGTTTCAATTCAAGTTTTATCTTTTAATGGGTTTTAATTCAAATGTTATTAAAGTTGTAAAGTTTTATTTTACAATCTCACTATTTTTTCAAGATTGTTTATGTTTAAATTTATATTAAAAGAATTATATTTTTTTATATTATAAAAAACCATTTATTTTATTATTCTATGGTTATTTTAGGGTTTCCTTATTTTATTCCAAATTTTATTCTATTTTTTACTCAAATATACAAAAAGAATGTTTTTCAGAAAAGCTGACCATGTTTACCTTCTTTTGGTTGGGAATATTTTTATTTCAAATATATATTATTCAAATTATTTTATGAAAGTTTTTATATAATTTAAAAATTTTGTTCAATGTTTTTTTATACTAAGCTTTATTTTATTTACAATGTTTTAAAATGATTATTTTTAATTTTTTTTGAAAAACTAATTTTTACCTCTCTTAACAAAAGTGTAAAATGGATTTTTTTAACATATATGGTGTGAATGGATTTTTCCATATCCATGATCATTATTTTCTATTTAGACTCTTATACAAGTTTTTATGTGTTTTCAATGTAAATAAATTTTCATTATTCTATGATTTTTTAGTTTATTTTAAATTAAAAGGAATTATTTTCTAAATGGTTGAAAAGATTTTTGGAAATGATATAAAACATTGTTTTTATAACAAAGTTACAAAATATTCAAAGAAAGTTCTTTTTAAATTTTGAATTATATTTTCGTATCTAATACTCAAAATAATTTCCTTTATTTCAAAACTTAATTAATTATTAATTGATATTCTTCTATCATTAGTTACTCATTTTTAGATTATCACATACTATTTGATCATTAACTTTCTTATGATTTTGTTCTATACCACTCTCCATTATTTATTGGAAATAATTGTTTTATTTTATTTATATATTTATAGTATCATGGATATATTCAGTGTCATTTATATTGATTTAATATTTTATTAATAATATACTATTTCAATATACAATTTACTTTAAAGAAAACTTATTAAAAAATTTATTTCATTTTCTAGGGAATTATTGATTTTTTGTATTTTGGATTTAATAAAGATATTAATTGATATATAAGTTATATTGATCATATATTTTATTGTTGAGTAAATCTATAAGGAATTCATTGAACATATTTAAGTGAGTAGTGGAATTGGGTTATAGATAACCCCTTGATATATTGATCGGGTTCATGAGACAAATAAAATGGGTATTACTCGATGTACTCCAACAACTAAAATGAAAATGCTTTGACATAAGGCCTTTAAATCATGTATGATATCTTATCATAAGGCCCCTAAGGTATGGTTCAGGATTTCTTAGAATGAGAAATTGATGGTAAGATCATGACGTCCAATATTATTCATTTAATTCATTAATATTTCAGTTACTATTATCCATGTGAATGTTATGTTTATATTTAACTTGGATATATTTTAAAGATCAAGTAATTAATTAAATGGAATGATTTTTTTATTATGCACCCTATCACATTGGTTATAGACTATTTATTCCTGAAATCTTATGTTGTACACTACCCTTAATAAGAATTTTAGATTTCTAGTTATTTTTTCCTTTCCCTAGGATATGATGAATGAATCATCAAATGATTATTAAGGATGAAGAATGTTTTTCATGAAATGTTTTTTTATTTAAATTTAATATGGAAGTCATGTATGTATCTTTTTTTTAAGACCACTAAACTGATTTATCCTTGGGTATATGATACATTGTATCCTGTACCAATATAATAAAGTAAACACCGGCTATGGGTTACTAGTTTCTATGATTCTATAGTTGGTATCAGAGTAAGTTTAATAGGACCCTTGGTAAATATATTTTAAAATAAAAAAAACTAGTGTGAGAACTATGATAAATACTTTAAAATATTTGATAACTTTTACCTTAATAGGTATTTTTATTTCATGACTAAATATTTATGATGATTATGGGCTAACTATATGTGTGAAATTGTTTAGTGATGGGTATTAATAAGAAGTAAGGGAAATCATATCCACACCAATGATCAATGTAAATATTTCACACTAGAGTAAGTCAATACTGATGGTGTTGTAGTTGAACAAATTAAAACTTTATTATGGTAGATTTATAAGGATATGATGAATAACCTTGGACATATAGAGAAACCTATTACTTATCAGTATAGTGAAATTATTTTAGACCTCTTCATGATGTAGAATTCTCTGTCCATTAATGGAATTATTAATACATTGGTAGCATAAAAATAGATCAAGTCCCCTAAAAATATATTTGTGAATTTAAGAAGTAATGAAAAGGAAACAATTATTCTAGTAGTATATAATTTAAATGGAGATACAAATCAATGTTGAACATTGTTTTAGAATACTAAGGAGGATGTAGAGATAAAAAATATGGAATGAAGAACTTTTAAGTGGATGTTATTTGAGAAATATTTTCTTTGAGAACAACTAGGTGACATATAAAGTAAATTTTAGAATTTAAAGAAGAAGGAAGAGGAAAATGTTTCTGAGTATGAGGCTAAATTTATTAGATTATCAAGGCATGTTTTGGACTATATACATTATCCAGAAAGTAGTATTTATGATATATTTTATGGGATTAATATGAGCCTTCAAAGAGACGTATTTTCATAAAAATATTTCTCATATGATTATATGGTATCTTAGCCATTGATCTAGAAAAAGAAATATTTAGGTTTTATATTTTCAAAGGAAATCAATATAAGAAAATGATGACTACCACCATGAAAAAGGAAATATAGCAAATAATAATAGAAGTTTGGAAATTACAATATGTGACAATTGTTTAATGGAACATCTTGTTAAATTATTAAAGGGAATGATAGTTTTTTATAAGTGTTATGATAAAGGACATAAGGATTATTAATGTAAAGGAAAGAAAAAATACACCAATATCCAATGCTTCAATTGTAAGGAGATGGGGTACTTTTCGAATCAATTCCCAAAGCATCAAGGAATACATTAATAATTTAAATATAGTATTTATTGATGTTATCTTTGTATACTATAAAATAGACAAATAGAATGACAATTACTTATGAATCATTCATGGGAATCTTAGAAGAAAGAATTTATTTAAAAACTTTAGCATGTGTAAATCTAAGCTTCAGAGTGTTTCTTTTCTTGGAAATATTATCTATAATGTTGTAATATTTATTGTTGTTTCCAAGATAGGGAATATCCTCACCACTGTATATAACAATTAGGGTTAGTATGTTATTTGAAGTGAGGGTAATTATAGCAATTTTTTATGAATATATGATTATGATGTATTTAAATTTGGACTATAATATCAAGCCTTAGGTGTTATTTTTAATGTTTTGGAGATTATAATATTATTTATTCATTTTATAGTTTACTCTATTGAGTATTATTTTAACTTATGATAACCAATTTTTGGTTTTATAAAATAGCTGGAAATATGAGGAATCAAAGGTTAATTTTTCTCATATAAGGTATAATGTTATCCTTTAATGGATCTCACAATACCTTAAGAGTTGATTTTTGTCTTTCAAGATGTGAAACATCGTATTATCCATTCATAATTTTGAAATTGAGAAGAATTAGACGTATAAAACTAATAGAAATATACTATGGGATGAAATATTACTTATGGAATAGAATTAAATAGAGTAAATATATTTTATTAGAATTCCTAAAACTCATGAAATATAAGAAAAATATATCAAGTTTTTGTGTGTGTAAAGTATCACTTAACTATCAATGTAAACTTTTGGAAACACATTCACAAGGGGGATTATTATAAAGGTACACATATTATTTTAAAAATATTTATTTATGAAGCAATAAGTTCCCCAGTACTAACCTAGAAATTAAAATTCATGATAAAATCTATTGTTATGTCATGATATAATTCAAATGAATTAAAATTATGAGGTTGAATTTTTTAAGGAGTGAAAAATTTAACACCTGATGATTTTAGTTCTTTAATACTATTTACAATAGCTTATGATACATGTAATGTTGATCTGAAAGGAACCAAAATATACTATAGAAATAATATTATTTAAATATGATCATTATTACCTAACTGCTGGGTTGGTGGGTATGAATAGGGGTAACCACATTATAAAATATATGTATAAAAGTTTTATTAATAAAAATTTATTTATTAGTTCATAATAAAGAAGTATTCAATTTATAATGGTAAGAAGGAAATCATATAAGGTTAATAAGCGTATAAGTTTTAAAGGGATATTTTTCTATAAAAATGATTTTGCTATATAATTTGTATTATAATTTTAAAGATAAATTTATAAATTTTAAAAATTTAATTTGATGAAAAGGATTTTATTATTTATTTTATTATATTAAAATTATCTTAGTTTGATTTTTTGATATTTTTTATAAATAGTTGATTTTTAGGTTAATAGTGAGTAATACTGATTTTAAAAATAATTTCATTTTTAAGAAATTACCATGATATAATAATTACTTAAATGTTTATTAATTTTTTTAAAGAATAAATTAATATTAAATAATTAACATCACTCATTTAAAAATATAACATTTAACTTATAAATCTTTGTTTTACTATTTAGAAATCTAAGTAATGCTTTTATTCAAATAAAAATTAATTTTGGTTATTTTTATTTAATCAATTAGTAACAAGGTTATTTTAGGTTTTGGTTTGGTTTTAGATATAAATAAGACTCATTTTATTTTAAAAAATAGAATTATTTCCATGGGAATCATCATTATAATTTATTTTGCTGTAAAATCATTTTTATGCTTAAAAAAGATTTTTTTTCTAAAAATGGTTTTTGTTGTGTTTTGAGAACATATATTAAAATAATTTTTTACCACTTATAGAAATTGAATAATAAAAAATGGATTCCATATTTATAATTATCACATGAAAATTTTATAAATAATTTAATTTCATTTTTGATCATAATGAAAAGTAAACATGGAAACAAATTTCACCAAGGTTAAGGGTGTAATGGGTGGAAAGGGTTAAAAATAAAGGGATAAGGCTTAATGATAAAAAATAAACTTTATTAAATCACAATATTTGATTTTTTATATAACTTATTCTTCTTATGTTATAAAATATGAGAATTTTGAGCCACTTTACTTGATTAATACATATATTTTATAAAAACGTTTCAAATATTTATATGTTTTCTAACCACCTCACTTATAAAAGGGAACCTATACCCCTCATTTATTATCACTTCAGAATAAAATTATTTGAATAAATACCAGTCGAAATATCTTAATTATTTTATAAATATACCATACGTTTTTTATTCCCATAATACCACTCCAATAAGGCTTAAGGTGTAAGATAAAAAAGGTTTCCTAAAGAAGATGCAACCGTCTTAATCAACTCATTTCAATTTATTTCTTATTATACCTCCTTATAAATCTATTATAAACATAATAACATAATTAGATAATTATATTATCTATACATAAATTTTATTATGATTTGTAACAACCATTTTCCACCTCCATTCCATCATATTGGAAATGAAAACTTCGCTCATGTATATGTGTGGAATACGACCTCCATGAAGCAATGTGTTTTATTTTTAATCACCGCCTCACATGGATGGTTGTAAAAATAAATTTAATGAATATATATTATATTTATGATATTATTATGATTATATAAATATAATAAAATATCTACCTTCTTACCCTTCTATCCATTGTAAAATGATAACGTCACTCATGCATATGTGTGGACTACCACATCCATGAAGCGAAGTGATTCGTTTTACCTTTATACCTTAAATAGATTGTTATAAGGATAGATTTAATGAATAAATATGATATTTATAATATAATTATGTTTATATAAAGGTAACAATTTATCTAATTTATTTAATTTTCATCCATTATAAAAATGAATGCATCGATCATGCGTACCTACGAACTATTGTCTCCCTGAAATGATGTGATTCATTTTTCATGACTACCATACACATATGGTTATAAAAGTATATTTAATGTATAAAAATTATAATTATAAAGTTGTTAAGATTATAAATATGATGGAACCATTTTATAATTCATTTTACCATGACCAATATACCAAATTAGTTTTGGATAAATTGAGCAAACAAACTTAATTCATCAATTTAATCACAAACTATACAATGATTGCACGAAAAATGTATATAAAAGTAAATTTAAAAAATAAAATATAGATAATTTTTTTATTAATAAATTATTTAATATTTCTAGATTGATTATTTAGGAGGATATAACATGTACGACCAAGAAGGAATCCAAGTTAAGGATTTTTCTCTCAATTCCACTTCATTGAGACATATTTTATATTATGCACCAAATTTATTTTATATGTTTTATATATTGAACCTTTGAAACATTATATCATGAATTAATCTTAATTAATTATATTTAAAGTTTCATTTAATTTTTTCTCTTTTAAGGGGTTTTGATTCAAAAATTATAAAAGTTGTGATGGTTTATTTTACAATCTCATTCTTATTCAGGATTATTCATGTTTAAATTTACATTAGAAGAAGTAAATGATAATATCTTCTTAAACACCATATATTTTATTACCCTTTATTTATTTATAGGGATTTAATGTTTTATTAAAACATTTAATTTCTTTGGAACTAAAAAAGGCCAATTTTGTTTTATTGAAAACCGACTTTATTTATATTCTTTTGGCCGAGAATCTTTCTCTTACATATCCACATTATTTAAATTATTTTATGCAAGTTTTTTAAAAATTTTAAATTATTTTAAGAACTTTTATACTACCTTTTACTATCATTTTTTAGGTTTAAAAGAAATATTTTTATAGTTTTCTGAAAATGATTTTTTTGAATTTCTTTACAAAAGTGTAAATTAAATGTTCTGTTTAATGTATACGGAATGAGAGACTTTTTACACCTCTGTGATATTTATTAAATAATTATATTCAACTATAATTTTCTATAGTTTTTTAATGAAAATAATGTTTCATTATTATATGAATTTTTATCTTTTGTATTAATATTTAAAGGAATTATTTTCTAAAATATTTAAAATAATGTTGTAAATAATTTATAACTTTATTTTTACAACAAAGTTAAAAAATATTTGAGGAAGATTATTTTTAAAGTCATACTTCCATTTTAATCTCTAATTCTCAAAATATTTTTTTTTATTTCAACCCATAATTTATGATGTATTTATGGTCATCTGTCATCATCCACTAATTTATAGATTATTCTTTATTTTTTGAGCATTCATTTTCTTATGATTACGTCTTCTACCACTCTCCATTATTCATTGAAAATAAATTTTCTCCTTAATATCTATATTTTTAGTATCATTGATGTATTCAATATCATTTATAATACATAGATACTATATTAACCATATACCATTTCAATATATGATGTTAGTTATTAGAATATTATTAAGAAAGTTAGATCATTTACCAAGGAATTAATGATGTTATGTATTCTTCATTCAATATATATATTTATTGATTGATAAATCATTGATTATGTATTTTATTATTTATTCAATATATAAGGAATTTATTAGAAATTTATAAGTGATGGTCGAGTCCAAATTATAGATAACTCATCGATGCATCTATAGGTATCATGAGACAATAATAATGGGTATATCTCAGTGTATACTAAACCATGTAATGAAAATGTCTTAGCACATGGCCTTGAATTTTTGTAAGATGTCATGCCACAAGGCCCTGGCAACAAGGTTCATGATGTCGAGGCATGAGGTCTTGATGGAAATATCATGAAATATGAAATTATGCATTTAATTCATTAATATTTTAGTTATTATCATTTATGTGATTATTATGTTGATATTTTAAATGCATATATTTTTAATATAATGTTATTAATTAAATATATTGCATTTGTTATTATCCACCACACCATATTGACTACGCCTTATTTACTCATGATAGATTCAACTCAATGTTACCCTTATTGAGTATCTTATCTCACCATTTAGCTTGTTTTCCTTTACCTAGGATATGAAGAAATAATATTTTAATGATTTTCAAGTACACAAGAAAGTTTTTCGTACTATGCTTTTATCTTCCAATGTAATATGGAAGTCCTCTATGTCTCTAGTTTTTCCAAGATTCCTAAACAGACCAGTCCTTGGGGTTAAGATCCCTTAAATCTTATAATAATTTAATGAAGTAAATTATGACTTTAGGTTACTAGATTCAGGGTTTTTATGTAACATTTTGATATTTTAAAAATAAAACTCTATTCGATAGCGTATATGACACTTAACACATTGCCTAAATGAACCAAGAAATATTATTATTTAAATATGGTCATTATAACCTATATGTTAAATTGGTGGTTATGAATAGGGTTAAATAATTTATGATATATATATATATATATAAGTCTCACTCAATATAAATTTATTTATAAAGTCTTAGTAAATAATCACTCAATTTTTAGTAAAGTCATTTTAATCTATAAAAATAAGTTTTCTTCAAAAATGGATTTTATATATTTTTATTGTCATGACCCATCCCCCGGGGCCTGTGCCATGACTACCCCAAGACCGCCTTCCATAGGCCAAGGGTTGGTGACATGCACCGAATGGCGTATTCCCTAAAACTGGAAGGAATTTCCTTAATAAAATGTAAACTCACACAAACCAATCACACAACAAGATACCATCACAAGGTAAAATATATAGTAAATAGGGTGTGTAAAAAATTTAAAGGGTCCAGAATACAAGCCCAACTGGAATGTACAAGTAAAACTATAAAGTACTAGTAAAACTAAAAAAAGCTCATGTGAACGCCCACCAAGGATCCTACCTTAATGGTAGGTGAAACTCTCTAACAGTCATCTCTGCGGTACACCTCATCTAAGGTCCACCTCTGAGAAATATCCTATTAAGGTACCCTTGTCCTCAGTTAGCGCTGTCCTTCATCTACACCATCCACAACAAGGTGCGGGCGTAGCTCATGCATGGGTGAGTATAACAATACCCAGTTGGGACCCCGAGACCCCATAGGTCTCCTGAAGTTCAACAAAGAAAAACCACAAAGCAAGACATCAACTCTACTTATGTATATGCCCGTATATACACCTAAGTTATCATGATATACACTTATCATATATGAGGGAAGAATACCATAATGGTAACACCACGAAGGTAACACCACGAAGGTAACACCACGAAGGTAACACCATGAAGGTAAAAATACCACACAGGTAACACCACGAAGGTTACACCACGAAGGAAAAAGTAGCACACAGATATCACCACGAATATAGTACCATGAAGGAAAAAGTACCACACAAATATCTCCCTGAAGATAGTACCAAGAAGGTAAAAGTATCACAAAGGTATCACTACAAATATTGTATCATGAAGGTAAAAGTATTAGTTCCAACAGAGTCTCGGCTCAAAACAGGTTTTCAGTGAAGTATGGAAGTACAGATGATTAGTCACAAAGCTAGATCATCTTATTCTGTCAAGAGGAACTGATGTTGATTATATGGAGTCTGAACCACATAGGAGTGATAAGTACTACCCCCCCTCGCAATGGCCCACACATGATCGATATGCGCTGACCCACACAAGATCGCTGAGCGCTGACCCACACAAGATCTTACCCACACATGATCAGTATGCGATGACTCACAAAGGATCACTGAGTGCTAACCCACATAAGACTTGACCCACACATGATCTCTATGAATGCTGATATCTAGACATGAGATTCTCAAGGTATAATAACAAGTAACATTCCAGTCACAACGTCGACCACCTCAACTGCTGGAGAACTCCTCCTCTAAAGGGTAAATTGGGCCTGCTGTGTCACAAAGAGGCACTTCCGACTAACCTTGGACTAAGGAGGTACACCTCGTGTCGAGTATTGTGGGTATTCTACATCACACAGATTCGCTCCCCACCATGGGTGTATCGTGTCACACAAAGGCACTCCCCCTCGTGGCCTGCTGAGGTACTCCTCCTATCGAGTACTATGGGTATGCCGAATCACAAAGAGGTGCTACCATCCAGGGGCCTACCACATTACACAGAGGCACTCCCCACTAGGCCTGTCGAGTCACTCCGAGTCCAAATGATCAACTGTTTTCAAGTCTCAGCTAGTCGCAAGGTTCCGTACGTAGCGCTCTTGGGAGAACCGCTCCTTAATCCATCGGTCATACCTCAATTGTTTCGAAGTCCCATGAAGAAGTATCCCAAATGTATGTCATGTCTTAAGGGACCTAACGCAATAGACGATGCATCAATCGAACACCGTGTCTGTAAGTTATTAGCATTTCCGCTCCGATGGCCCGGTGGGATTCGGGGTTCGATCCAACCCGGCCGTACTCCAACTTTATCCAAAACGAAGTTAAGTATACCAAAAGGACCCTATCGATCCTAGGATTTTGGTTTCACTAATAGTTCATCAAACGGATGCTCAGTTCTCATGTTATGGACACAAAGGCGTATCTCGGTCTAGATGGGCCCGAGTCCGGTTCGACCCCGTCGGAACGACCCGGAATGACATGATTCGGGTCTGGCCCGGTTGGCCTAGGCTGCGGTAGGCCCGACCTGTTGGGACGTGGTCCGGCCCGACCCGTGAAGAGGGCAGCCCAGCCCGGCCCGTGCTAGGCGCAGCCCGCTGGCGCGATCTGCCCAAGTAGGCAACGAAGGGGGAGCAGACCCCCTACCATTCGAAACTGCAAAGGGGTAGTGCCTCTAGGCACTACCAGGTCACTACGAGACCAGAGTTAGTCCCACTGAACCATAACGACCAGCCGGTGTTCTGGCTAGTCTGGCTCCCAGTGGCACAGTCACATGTCGCTGCACCTCTGTGGCCGGAACAGCCGACCGCTCTTCGGCCTCCATTGCGGTCACAGACTCCTGCTCTGCTGATGGTGCAGATGCATTCTGCTGCTCTGCCACGTCGCCCGCCAAATTCTGGCTGCCACCCTACCCCGTCGCAGCCGATGTTCCGTGACTTCCTCATCATCCGGCAGCACGGAAGCGCGCCACCCTTCCTTCCTCGTGGCAGGCTGGGTGCCGACCATCACCTTCTTCTGTGAGACATTATGGCTTCGTTCCATTCCCGAAAAAAAGATCGCATATTTTCAATTCTCGTGTCAATAGCACTGTGTCCATATGTCACGCTTGACAAAAATTTGTGTTTCCAGCATCAATAAATTTTTGGCATCGAAGAACGCGTGAAGAATGCAAGATAAGAGGCAAGATATTTTTGAGGGATGATGGCCATGTTAGTTTGGCAATCGTCTTTGTGAATCCAAAATATGAAGAATCGATAAATAAATTCAATCATATTAAAAAAACCCTACCTCATTTTCCCATAAGCGATTTCATGAGGAAGAAGATGAAGTCGACAAGATGGTGAAGTTGGCGTTCATCGCTCCTACAATATGTTTCTGATCCGGGCTCAAGCATCGTCCTTATTCTCCAATTCCGGAGGATGCTATTCATTAGAGAGTGTTCTTCGTTGAAAAAGTTGATCATCCAAAAGCTCTCCCCAAAACTCCTCTCCATTTCCAACACAAATTCCCCCTTAGGAAATGTGGAGGCAACTTAATATGTTAAGATTATTAATTAAACAATTAAAGGTTGGATCATTAATTAAGATGAAGTTGACACAATAAATTTGGAGGAGTCCAAGGGTTAACTTCACATTAAAGAGGGAGTTCAAGGGGTCAGGTGGTCCCCACCACTAAATTCAAATGGTAGGTTTCACAAAGAAAAATAAAATAAAGATGTTTTATTTTATTTTTATACTTTTAACACACCCACAAAAGTATGAAAGCTAATTTCCACCCTCAGCCTACTGTGATCGATGTGAAGGTCTCCTTAAGTGAATATCAACGCTGCGAGTTCAATGGTGTCCTTGAATTTCAATTCCGAGCACAGATTCAAAAGTTACAAACCACATCTCATGCATTTTCTGAACATACCTGAAAAAAAGTTTGGAAAATTGTTAACAGTCATCCTCGACCAGCGCCGGTTGATTTTAGGCTCTACCTAAGCGAAACACACCCCAAAAAACCCAACAGTAATCTCAGATTTCCAATCTGAGTTTCCGTTTAAATTTTATGGGTATTAAAATAAAATAGTTGTCGCATAATTATTTTATTTACGGCCAAAAACTAACATTCACTAGTGGGCCGCGCTGGCCAATGTTAGTATCTTCCTAAAGAAATCACACCATCACGAGTTCAGCAGTGGTCTCAGATTTTTAATCCGAGTTACTGTTTGTGAGTTATAGGCATTTGAAAAATAAAATAACATTATTTTATTATTTTATTTACAGTTATGCCATTTTCGGGTTTTCATATAGGATGCCTGCGCCGACTAAACTTAAGTCTCACATAGGGTATACTTTCCATCCTAAGTGCAATGGGCCCCTCAGATTTCTGATCCAAGTAACTGTTTAAGAGTTATTCTACTTTTTTAGGAAAACTGCTTACAAGTGCTAATTAAAGCTTAACAAAACTTTAACAGATCATTCGAGGCACTCCAGGCCTTGGAATCACATGCAGTTAGATTTTTTGGTCTCAAAATAATTTCATATAATTAAAAAAATTATTTCAAAATTTCCAAGACATTAAATTCTACCCACCTTAGGGATTTACGTCCTTGAAAGACACAACATAGACTAAGGAATCAAATGGGGGTACTGAGTATGAATCTGAGCCTCCTCCTCCCATGTTCTCTCCTAGAGGTTCCCATGCTGCCAGCAAATGCGCACCAGAGGTATCGACCGCCCATGAAGGACCTGCTTCTGTCGATCCTCAATCTCTACTGGAACCTCCATAAACGTATCCTCATCATCTAAGTCTATATCTCCATGGAATATAATGCGCGATGAATCATTCACACATATCCTCAGCTGTAACACATGGAAAACATTATGCACTCGGTGCATCTGTGGGGAAAGAGATAAACGATATGCCACCTCTCCCAATCTGCCGAAACTCTAGAGATGTCCAATAAACCTCGAAGATAACTTGTCTCCCCAACCAAATCTTTGAAAACCTTATCTAGGTGAGACCCATAGGAAGACATGATCTCCCTTTTCCTATCAGCATAAGACTTATGCCGGCTCTAAGAAGTTTTCATTTCCTAACAAGTGAGGCATCGTGATTCAAAATCTGCCAATACTTTCTTCATCTCTAGCCTCCTGTACTGACATTGAAGGTCTTGGTACATCTTCACCACACAAGGATTTACCGCCAGAGGGGACATATGGAACTCCCTCAACACCTCCTCCTATAGAGCTACCAGTACCATGGTATATCCTCTAAAGTGAATGGCATGCTCCCCACCTTCAGAATATCTATCAGGTTCTAGCCCTGAGGATATCTGAGCACGTAGAGCCTTGAAATCAATGCCCCAAAGTTGTGCCTCCCTGACTTGCTGATGAAATGAAGGAGTGATAGTCATAGACTAGAGGTAAGTAGCTTTATCTCTATCCATGAAAGATATCTGTAGTGTGACTATCTACTCTGATGCTTCACTCAGTAGTTGTAAACCATACCTCATGTTGTGTGCATCTGCTACCACGTTCCCCTTCCCAAGAGTATAAACTATCTCAAAGTCATAGTCCTGGAGGAACTCTAGCCACTCCTCTTGGGAACTAAAAACTAAAAAATCCTACTACCATGAGGGTAAGGATGACTGAATCATGAGTGATCGGCCGCACCCTCCTATGAAGAATTTTATCCTGTGCTGTCTGGGTTTCCTTTTTCATCGACCAAGGAAAATCTCATTCCAACATTGTTGGTAAACCACAACCTTTTTTTACTAATACAGTCAATTAGGTTATGAACTGTGGATGTCCAGTTCATACCCAAACTAACGTCGTAAGGCCTCGATGCTGCCACCAAGAGTTTCGAACCAACCTCAAGGGTCAGATCACACCATTGGCGTAAGTGTGATTATCTAGTATCCTCCCAAAGGTATCTCTAGACGTGAGGGTCAAGTCAACAACTTAACCAGAAAATATAGGTTTTGGACAAGATTCATGGAAGGAAGGAATGATTGGTACCTATGTATATTAATATTGTAGCTAGTTGTAGACACAGATCATTCATCAAATCATTCCCAGATCCCTTGGGTCACACTCCTTGACCATATGTAGCTACTCCCTTCCCCCGTCCTCTAGCTCTCTGAGCCAAGTGGGGACCACAAAAGGGGGTGGTTGTAACATATCGAAATGTTCACCACCTCATGTTACTCTCCTAACTCTGCTTCCATGTCTGTATCCCTTTAGATTCATCTATCCATAACACCTCTTCTTCTCGAAACATTTTTACATGCCTAAGTCTCTGGGACTGGTGCCAGTTTCCTGCTTTCCCACTACTAACATTCACTGGCTATATCTGCTCAACCAAAGAACAATCAACCAAAAATGTTCTCTCTATCACCCTAACCTATGTAGGAATGTATAGAGGAATAGTTTTTTCTCATACGTTCTTAAACACACCGCACTCGGAAGTCTGAGCCCCAAAGCACTGATCGTATCTTATTCATCGAGTACCAGGAATGGTCGGTATGCCTCAATGAATTCTCAGCTACTGACATGTCATCCTTCCGAAGCTGTAGAAGCACTAGAGAACTCTCAGCTACCTCCTCAAGTCAGTCCTCAATAACCTATGATTCGGGATCACCTTGGAACCTGAGGGGTATCTAATGCTGAAACTCATGTAAGGCACAAAGCCTAAATGTGTCCTATATCATACCGCTAGTTATAACTATTACCCAACGGGTAGTGATATATCTGGCACACTACCCGAAGGTACTATCTCGGGAAACGATTCACATACCAAAGCCTCATATCTATGCGAACCATCCTCATGGTCACTCACTGGAAAAGTCTAGAAGCTAAGATCGCTATATGCTCCACCAGTGTCTCAACTAGGTGGAAAACTCTAGTCACAGCCTCCAGCAATTCCTTAGATTCCTGGGAATTTGTTTCACCTCAAAACCTCAGAGGCCTCTTCTCCTAAAACTCATGCAATGTGATCAGTCAGTGTGGATCCTCTACTAGTGGAGCTAGTGGAAATGCTCGTCCAATAGGTAGTGGTGCCACTGGTACACCACCTGAAGGTGCTAATTCCATAAGAGGGCACTACACCAAGGCCTCGTCACTCTGTGGTCCGTCATCATGTACTCTCTCAAGAATCCTAGATTATTTTCTACACGGTGTCATCCAGATAAGAAATAGGTGCGCCCCAATCATTATGTTATACCTAGTGAGCTGAATCCAAGGAAATCAAAAGAAAAACTTTTCAAAAGCACACACAATTAGTGTATTCATGCGTTGAGTCAAAAATCAGAATTCAGGGTCCTGGGGTTTGGATAAATCGGTCGCCGCACCAACACTGGACTCCCTGAACTGAAAACCACACCCATAACACTTAACACTATTGCTTTATAGAAAATATCAGAGTCCTAGTTCTTCAGTAGAACCGAACTCCTCTGATACCACTTGTCACAACCCGTCCCCCGGGGCCCATGCTGTGACAACCTTAAACCCACCTTCCATAGTCCTGGGGCTGGTGACAAGCACCAAAATGTGAATTCCCTAAAATGGGAAGGAATTGCATTTATAAATTATAAACTCACACAAACCAAGCACATAGACAGATAAAAGAACAAGGTAAACTATATAGTTTACAGAAAGTAAAGGGGCCAGAATACAAGCCCAACTGGAAAGTACAAGTAAAACTGGAAGGTACAAGTAAAACTGAAAACAACTCTTGTGAAAACCCACCAAGGATCCTACTTGAAGGGTAGGTATAACTCTCAAATTTTCATCTCTGTGGTACGACTCATATAAGGTCCACCTATGAGCAGTCTCCAGTCCAGGTACCCTCGTCCTTAGTTAGTGCTACCCGTCGTCTGCACCAGACACAACAAGGTGCGGGTGTAACCCTGGCAGGGTTGAGTATAAAAATACTCAGTAGGGACCCCGAGAAGCAGTAGGTCTCCTAAAGTTCCAAAAAGGAAACCCACAAAGAAATAAATCTACTATACATAGGTATATTCCCATACATACACCTAAGTTATCAAGATATACACATCTCATACATGAGGGAATAATTCCACAATGGTAACACCATAAAGGAAACACCACGAAGGTAAAAGTACCACACATGTAACACCATGAAGGTTACACCACGATGGTAAAAGTACCACACAGATATCACCACAAAGATATTACCATGAAGGTAAAAGTACCACACATATATCTCCATGAAGATAGTACCACAAAGGTAAATGTACCACACATGTATCACTATGATGATAGTACCACGAAGGTAAATGTCTTAGTTCAAACAGAATCTCAGCTCAATCCAGGTTTTCACTAAAGTATGGAAGTAAAAAATGATTAGTCACAAAGCTAGATCATCTTATTCTGTCAAGAGGCACTGATTCTGATTATACAGAGTCTGACCCACACACGATCGATAGGTACTAACCCCCTGCAATGACCCACATAGGATCTGACCCACACAGGATTGTTATGCACTGACCCTCATAGGATCGCAGAGCACTAACCCACACTGGATCTGACCCACATAGGATCATTATGCGCTAACCCACATAGGATCGCTGAGCAGTGACCCAAATAGGATCTGACCCACACAGGATCTCTATGAATGCTGATAGTTAGCCACATAATTCTCTGGGGATAATAACAAGTAATATTCTAGTCACAACGTAGAACACCATGACTACTAAAGAACTCCTCCTTTAACGAGTACATTGGGCCTTCTGCGTCACATAGAGTTTCTTCCCACTATCCTTGGACTGCTGAGGTACTCCTCCTGTTGAGTATCATAGGCCTTCCGCGTCACACAGAGGCCCTCCCCACCGTGGGTCTACTGCGTCACATATAGGCGCTCCCCCTCATAGCCTACTGAGGTACTAATCCTGTCAAGTATCATGGGTCTACCACATCACACAGAGGCTCTCCCCACTGTTGGTTTTCCATGTCACACCGAGGCACTCCCCACCGGTCCTGTCGAGTCACTCCGAGTCGAAATGGTCAGCAATCGTCAAGTATCATCCAGTCGCAGGGTTCCGTCCATAGCGCTCCTGGGAGAAATGATCCCCAAGCCATCGGTAATACCCCAACTCCCCCAAAGTCCCACTAATAAGTATCCCAAAGTTCCTTCACATCATAAGGGACCAAACACAATAGACAATGTGTCAATCGGATGCCCGACTTGTAAGTTATTAGCGTTTCTGCTCCGAGGGCCCAGTTGGATTCGGGGTTTGATCCAACCCGACTGTACTCCAATTTTACCCAAACTCAAATGGAGTATACCAGAAGGACCATCTTTATCCAAGGTTTCTGGTTCCGCAGATGGTTCATCAAACAAACACCTGAATCTCAAGTTATGGCCAAAAAGGCATATCTGGGTCCAGATAGGCCTGGGTCCGGTCCGACCCGGCCAGACTGACCTGACCCGACCCGACTGGGGTCTGACGTGGTTGGCCTGGGCTTCAGTGGGCCCAGACTGGCCCATGAACAGGGTGGCCCGGCCAGGCCCACTGAGCGTGGCCCGACCCGTGCTGGGCATGGCCCGCTAGCACGTTATGCCCGAGTTGGCACCAAAGGGGGAGCATAACCCCTTCTGTTCGGAACTGCAAAGGGGTAGCACCTATAGGTACTGTTAGGTCACCACGGGACCTGAGCAGGTCCCGTTGAACTATAACGATCGGCTGGTCCTCCTCCCAGAAGCACTGTTTCTCGCTGCTGCTCCACCGCGGCTGGCACGACCGACTGCTCTTCGGCCTCCGTCGCGACCTCCTGCTCCACCGGTAGCGCGAACGCGCGCCGCTGCTCTGCCATGTGGTCGGCCAGATGACATCTTCCACCCTCCCCATCGCAACCAACAGGCTGTATCTTCCTCATCATCCGTCGGTGCAGACGCGCGCTTCCCTTCCTTCCTCATGGTCAGCCAGGTGCCGACCACCACCTTCTTCCGTGAGGCATTGCAGCTTCATTCGAAGCCTGAAAAATAAAACGATTGCATATTCACAATACTCATGTCAAGGGATACGCGTACATATGTCACAGTCGAAAAAAAATTGTGTTTCCAGTGTCAATAAATATTTGGCATCGAAGAATGCACAAAGAACACACAAAGAACACATGATAATAGGCAAGGTATATGTGCGGGACGATGACCATGTTAGTTTGGCCATCGTCATTGTGAATCCAAAATATGAAGAATCAATAAATAAATTCAATCATATTTAAAACAAACCCTTACCTCATTCACTCCTAAGAGATGTCGCGAGGAAGAAGACGAAGTCAATGAGATGGTGATGTCGGTGTTCGTCGCTCCCACAAGATGTTTTCGATCCGGGCCCAAGTTTCGTCCTCATTATCTAATTACGGAGGATACTCTTAATTGGAGAGTGTTCTTAATTGAAGAAGTTGGTCCTCCAAAATCTCTCCCCAAATCTCTTCTACTTTTCCAGCACAAATTCCCCCACAGGAAATGAGGAGGCAACTTAATATGTTATGTTTATTAGTTAAAATATTAAATGTTGGCTCATTTATTATGTTGAAGTTGGCATAATAAATTAGGAGGAGTCCAAGGGTTAACTCTATATTAAAGAGGGAGTTCAAGGGGTTAGGTGGTCCCCGCCACTAAATTCAAATGGGATGTTTCACAACGAAAAATAAAATAAAGATGTTTTATTTTATTTTTATTCTTTTAACACACCCACAAAAAGTCTAAAAACTCATTTCACCCTCAACCAACTATGGTCGAGGTGAAGGTCTCCTTAAGAGAATATTAGTGTTCCGGGTTCAACGGTGTCCTCAGATTTCAATTCCAAGCATCGGTTCAAAAGTTACAAAATACCGCTCGTGCGTTTACTGAACATACCGGAAAAAAATCTTGGAAAATTATTAACAGTCACCCTCAACCTGCGCCGGTTGAGGTTAGGCACTGCCTAAGCGAAACACGCCCCAACAAGCCCAAAGGTACTCTCGGATTTCCAAAATGAGTTACTGTTTAAATGTTATGGATTTGACAATAAAATAATTTTCACTTAATTATTTTATTTATGGCCAGAAACTAACTTTCACTGGTGGCCCGCACCGACCAATGTTACTATCTGCCAAAAGAAATCATACCGTCACAAGTTCAATGGTGGTCGTGGATTTTTAATAAGAGTTAGAGTTTGTGAGTATTAAGCATTCGAAAAATAAAATAACTTTATTTAAGTATTTTATTTATAATTGTTCCATTTTCATGTTTTCACACAAGAGGCCCACATCGACTAAACTTAAGTCGGGCCTAGGGAAAACCCGCCTTCCTGAGCACAATGGTGCCATCAGATTTTTGATCTGAGTAATCATTTAATAGTTATTCCACTTTTTCAGGAAAACTGCTTACGTGTGATAATTAAAGCTTAACAAAACTTCAAAGGATCATTCCAGGCACTTCGAGCCTCGAAATCGCACACCGTCAGGTTTCACGGTCTTGAAATAATTGCACATAATTAAAAACAATTATACGGAATTTCTGGGAAATTACATTTATGAGAAAATATAACAATTAATTTTAATAAATTCAATAAATTTTTATTGATAAAAAGTATATCATTTTTTAAATCATAATATCAAAAATTATATTATATGAAATTTTTGAGAATTTTCTGAAAAGATTGATTTTTCAACAAATAATGAAAATACTGATTTTTATTGAATGTTATATTTTCTTTTAAAGTAATTACAAAGTAAAATTCCATTTTTTATTAGTTTTAAATTTTAATATGTTAATTTTTTTAAAATAAATCAATTATAGTCATTGTAATTAATTTTATACTTGAAGTTTGTATAAAACATTCTTATACTTAATTTTTTTTTGAAAAACTGTATTTCACTCTGTTTTTTCATTTTAATCTTAAATTAATTTCTAACAATTATAGAAATTGAATCTTGAAAAATAGATTCCATATTTTTAATTGAAAGGTCCAATTTTATTAAGAAGGTATATTTTTTTGTCATTATGAATAGTGACCATAGTAAATAATTGTCACCATGGTACGAGTAAATCTGATAATTAAGGTTAAAAATAATATGATAAATACTAAAAAATGACCCCAAAACTTTAATTTATCTAATTGGATGAGTGAATTTTTGAAATTTCCATCCATGTTTTAAAAATATGGAAACATGGAAGCATATTTCTTTTATTTTTAACTTTATATTATTTTTTGTAATGAAATGTAAAAAATGTCATTCACTTTGTTTTATTCTATCTAGATTTTTGACATAGGGATAAACAAAGGATATATTTGATTATAAGAGGTTTATTTAGAATATAAATGATTTTTTTATCAAGCTAATTTTTTTCTAAATTTTAGGAATGAAATAATTACCTTAAATGATTATGAAATGCTGAAACTACTACAAAAACATTTAAAATTTCTAAAATTGACCATTGCCAGTACAAAAAAACACTGACTACTAGAGTGATATTAAATGCCCTATAATTTTATCATCACTAGAAAATCACCAATAAAGGATTCCCTTTATCAGCACTAAAAAATCCTTGATAAAGGGAACCTTCATCGGTGATAAAAAGAGGACTGATGAAGGGACCCTTTATCAACACTTTTTTTTACCGTAGATAGAGGATCCCCTTTATTAGCACTTTTAGTAGCAATGATAATGGGACATACTATAGCGTGATATTAAATTTACAGCACACCACAATAGCAGAAACAATTTAAAAAACACTATTATAAACAACAACAAAACATGTCTCAAATATATAATTTCAACAAAATAAAATTTACACAAAAAATACAATAAAATAATAAATATTATAAATATTTAAAATATTAGTTTGTAAAAATACATGAGTAAGTAAAAACTATCACAAAAATTCAAAAAAATCAATGTTCCTCTATCTTTAGCCCCAACCCCCGGTCATACTATTACCAAAAAAACCCGCACATCTCGAGAAAAATAATGAATCTTTATAATAAAACCATTAATATGTTAGTAATAGTATAAATAAATAAATTAATCACAAATTGTTAATTTAAAACCAAATATTGAGTCATACCAGGAACATTGTGTATCAGATTGAGTTAAAGTTGATTATTGAACATCACACAATTTCTTGTTCATCTTCAATAAATAACTCTATACAAATTAACTAAATAAGCATAAGGTAAAAATGATAAACAAATTAATTAAGTAGTTTAAGATAAAATGATAAGAAAAAAAATCTAAGCTTGTTGCTCAGTTTTAGTGAGGTGATGTATGTTTTAATCTAAAATGGAACTTATATATTAAAAACTTGCACTTTGAGTCATACTAACTACATCATGTGTCAGATTGATTTATAGTCAATTTTTTATGTCACAAATGACTTATGGATCTTTATTAAAAAGAAACAAAACAAAAAAAATGAATTTTATTGGTTTTGAGTATGTGACTTATGTTTTTTTACCAAAATGTAATTTTAAACTGAAAACATGTAATTTGATTCATACCAATCACATCTTTTGTTAGTTTGATGTGAGAATAATTACTTACCATAAAAAATGACTTATGATTCTTTTTACTAAATTATCTAGACAATACAAGCTTGTTTTCTCGATTTTCAATGATTGAAACATTTTGAACTAAAATGTGAATTTTAAAATAATAACGAACACTTTGAGTAACTATTACATCATGTATAAAATTGAGGTTTAGCTAAATCCTAAACATTAAAAATAACTTATGGATAATTTTACTAAAGTATCAAAATAATAAGAATGTGTTTTCTTAGTTTTGAGCATGTCACTTCTCTTTCTTACTAAAATAAATATCAATTATAATTAAAAAGACACACTTGGAGTCATATTGGTCACATTATGTATCAGATTGAGGTGTGACTGATTCCTAAACATCACAAATGAGTTATGGATTTTTTTCCTATAGTATCAAAAACAATCCAAATACATTTTCTTGGATTTTAGTATGTCACATGACTTTTTTACTAAAATTTCATTTTAAATTGAAAACAAACACTTCAAGTCACACCAGTCACATTGTGTGTCGGATTGACATGAGGATAATTAATACACATAAAAAATGACTTATGAATCACTTTAGTAAATTATCAAGACAATCTATGTTTGTTTTATCAATTTTCTATAGGTGACACTTTTTGAACTAAAATATCAATTTTACATTGATTACAGACTCTTTCAGGCATATAGGGAAATCATGTATCATATTGTGATGAATATGATTCCTATATTTGAAAAATGACTTATATAAAATTTTATTAAATTATAAAAACAATATGAATGTGTTTTATTAGTTTTGAGTTTTCCACTTTTCTTTTTTTACTAAAATTAAGGTCAATTTTGAATAAAAAGACAGAGTTAGAGTCATACTGGTCACATCCTATGTCGTATTGAGGTGATGCTGATTCCAACCTGTAAAAATGAGTTATTGATATTTTTACTAACGTATAAAAACAATATGAATGTGTTTTCTCATTTTTGAATATGTCACTCGTCTTTTTTACTAAAATGTCATTTTAAACTAGAAATAGACACTTTGAGTCATACATATCACATTGTGTGTCAGTTTGATATGAGAATGATTTCTACATGTCAAAAATGAATAATGAATCAATCTAAAAAACTATAATGACAATTCAAGTATGTTTTCTCAGTTTTCAGTGAGTGGCACACTATTTGAACTAAAATGTCAATTTTAAACTAATAATGGACACTTTGAATCATACCAAGAAAACTATGTAGAAGATTGAGGTGTGATAATTCCTAAATGTAGAAAATTACTTATGAATCATTTTAATAAAGTATAAAAACAATAAAAAATGAATTTTATTGCTTCAGAGTATGTCATTTTCCTTTTTTAATAAAATATATGTTAGTTTTAAATAAAAAACACATTTGGAGTCATATCGATCACACTGTGCATCAAATTGATGTGTGAATGATTCATACATGTCAATATTGACTAATAGATCATTTTAATAAAGTATCAAAAAATTAAAAATGAATTTTACTGGTTTTGAGTTTGTCAGTTTTCTTTTTTACTAAAAATAATGTCAATTTTAAATAAAAACACACACTTAGAGTCATTCATGTCACACTGTATGTAGGATTGAGGTGTGGTTGATTCCTACAAGTCGAAAAATAAATTATGAATCATTTTAATAAAGTATAAAAACAATAAAAATGTGTTTTATTATTTTTGAGTATGTAACATGCCTTTTTTAATAAAATGACATTTTAAATTGGAAACATGAACTTTGAGTTATATTTATCACATTGTGTGGCGGTTTGATGCGAAACTGATTCATACACATAAAAAAAGGATTATGAATCACTTTTCAATATTATTGAGACAATATGATCTTGTTTCTTGGTTTTTAGTAAGTTATATTTTGAATGAAAATGTCAATTTTAAAATAATAAGAGACAATTTGAGTCACAACGGACACACCGTGCATAATATTTAGGTGAGGGTAATTCCTATACATAAAAAATGACCTATGGACCATGTTACTAATGTATCCAAACAATTAAACTATTTTTTCTTGGTTTTGAGTATGTTGCTTGTATTTCTACCAAAATCAATTTCAATTTTAAATAAAATGATACACTTGGAGTCATACCAGGCACACCGTGCGTCAGAGTGAGGTAAGACTGATTCCTAAACATCAAAAATGACTTATGGATCATTTTAATAAATTATAAAAATAATCAGAATGAATTTTATCAATTTTGAGTATTTCACTTTTTTTTATTAAAATTAATTTTAATTATAAATAAAAAAGACACACTTGGAGTCATACTGGTCACATCATGTGTCCGATTGAGGTGGTATGATTCCTATAATCACAGTAATAAAGGTCATACCGGTCACATAATGTGTTGGTTTGACATGAGACTAATTCCTGCATATAAAAAATAACATCTGAATCATTATCTAAAATTATTTAGACAAACTGAGAATGTTTTCATAGTTTTCAATGAGTGACAAACTTTTCGAACTAAAATGTCAATTTTAAACTGATAAGAGGCACTTTAGTTCTTACCAGTCACAATGGACATCATATTGGGGTGTGTCTAATTCATACACATCAAAAATGACTTGTGGATTGCTTTCCTAAAGTATAAAAACAACCAGAATGTTTTTTTATCAGTTTTGAGTATGTCACTTATCATTTTTACTAAAATTAATTTTAAATTTAAAAAAATACCCAATTGGAGTCAAACTAGGAAGACCATATATCTGATTAAGGTGTGGATGATTCCTACACATCATAAATTAATTATGGATCATTATACTAATGTATCAATACAATATGAGTGCGATTTCTCAGTTTTGAGTATGTCACTTGTATTTTTTAGTAAAATTAATGTTAATTTTAAATAAAAAGACACTCATGGAGCCATACCGGTCACTCCATGTGTCTAATTGAGTTTGTAAGATTTTTATATGTCAAAAATAAAGTATGGATCATTGTACAAATGTTTCCAAAAAATTTTAATGTGTTTCCTCAATTTTGAGTATGTAATTTGTGTTTTGAGCTAAAATGTAAATTAAAAAATAAAAACATACATTTTGAGTCATATTGAGAACACATTTTATAATATTTAGATGCAGATGATTAGGTATGTGTAAGATACCAATATTACATGAAGGTACGTACTCATTATTTTTTTGGTTAAACCCTCTTTATGGTTAAATAAATGTTTCTCGGGTACTTGATGAGTTTTTGAAGTGTTCTGGGGGTGTGGTAAATTAAATGAGGAGGAAAGTGGAAAAAAAGTGCATAACTCACAGTTGGCGTATGGTTAGTATAAACTGTACACTTGGACTAAGAAACCATATGACATGGGATTAATTTCGGATAGTGGGATAGTGTACGGTTACCGCATGGTTTTCTAAACTATGTGGGTATTCCCAGGTAACTATGTGACTAGATTCCCTTAGAAAGTTCCTTGAAAATAGCTTTCACATGGTTTGGAAAATCATGTGGGTAAACCATGTGCCCCATTAAAAGTTAAAAAAATTACAGTTTTCTATCTCGGGTTTTTTAGATGACAGCTGATTTCTCCTCCCATTCAACCCCCTCTACCCTAGGTGATGAACCAGAAACACCCTTTCACACCATGGATGACTAACCTTCTATTCATGGGAGTTTGAAATTCATTTTGGTGTGAATATAATATCGGAGTGAGTCTAAAACTCCTCTTTGCTCCATTTTCTAGATTAAGGCTTTTGGAATCTCTCCTCTTCTTCATAAGCTCTAAAACCTTTAATTTTCTAGCAGATTCTAGGATGGGTATTAATAGGGTGTTTGAGTTAAAATCAAGGGTTTATATTAATAAAGTGTTCATTATAAGTCACGGTGAAGGTGGTATTATAAGGTTTCCCATAGTCCTGATGTGTTATATGATTATGTAGTTGTTTTATTTGACTGCTATGTTTCATCTTGATGTATTGGGATACTAAATGAGAATTTTCCAATAGATTAAGGTGTGATAACCATCATAGACCCCATTGGTTTCATCGATGATGTGAGATCAAATCTAGGGTGACCCATGGGGTAATCCAGACCCATGTAATTGGAAAAAAAAATTAGTAAACCTTGAGATAGAGGTATTATGAGAGAGAATGGGTATTAAATAAGTATTTTTCATGTAGGGAGGGTTAATGGTTAATTGATATAATTAAAAGATGGATTTTTTAAATGATTAAGAGGTTTATAAAGGGTTTTAATGGAATGTTTTGGGGCTTTACTTGGTTATAGATTTATGGATGATAAATGATTTTTGAAAATTAGAAATATTTCAGAATGAGGAGTTTACCTCAATGTGATTTCCAAAAAAGGAGTTTTCTAAATATATTTTAAATGATATTGGAAATATGGTAAAGGTTCCCTTTTTTTGGAAAGTGTTTAATGGTTGTATTGGACAGTTGAAATGGAAATTAAATTATTTGGGCATGTTTTAGTTTTCAAAGTGGAAGTTCCATGTGTAAAGGGTTGTTTCAAGATGATTTGAATGAGTATTTCAAAATGTGTTATTTCGATGACGTAAATTATCAATTGATGATAAGACCATGGTAATTTAAGGGGCATATGGTTTAGTGATATAGATCCCATAACAATTATATTGTCATGTTATCATGATTATGAAATGAACTAATTGATGAATGAGCTTAGTTGATGATGTAGAATAAGGGTGTGTTTGGCATGATGTGAAATGGGATGAATAATATTAATGTGATTCTGCCCAATGGAATGGAAATTATACTTGAAATTTATAATTGGTTAATACTTGGGAATTGATGAATGGGTTAAGTGAGTTAACAAATGGAATGGTTGAATATGTTAATGAATTAGAGTTTGGGAATTAGTGAATATGCTTAGTGAGTTAGGCATGGAAAATGGGTATTCAGATAAACAAAAATGTATGGTAAATAAAAATGTGTTAATGGGTTATGAAATGATTTTGATTACCTTTTATTTTTATGTGTGTTAGTTGGAAATGGTAGTGTGGGGTATTGACCCGAGGTTCTATGCCCACGAGTAGAGTTTCACTAAGGCTCTACACTCCACCCCAACATTCACGGGTTAGGTAAGGGGATATAAAATCTATTCCCATAATGGTTTCATTCCACCCAGAAAAAGGATTTGAGGTGAGGATATGGTATATGTGTGGTTAATGTATAAATAATCTTGTGAAAATGGATTGGTAGTGTGGGGTATTGACTGAGGTTCTACGCCCATAGGTTGAGATAGACTGAGGATCTAAACTCCTTTAGGCAATGCATGGGTTATGGAAGGGTACAAAGCTTTATTCCTCTAACAGTTACATTCCACCCAGACTAAGGCTTCGAGGTGAGGATTATGTGTTGATGTGATATTTTCTTTCCTAGTGAGATAAGGACTTGAATTTTCTCTTATGCATGGTAATTGAACGACTTAGTCCATGGTGTAAATGATGTAAATTCATAATCCATGAAACTTATGAAGAATATGAACTTAGTAACAAAGATGGAATAAGTGACGAAATGGAAATAATGATGAAAATGGATCAAGTAAATATTGTAGCTAATTGGAATGTAACAATTTTTGACTAGTTAAATATATTGTGATTAGAAGTGTTTGTGCTTCCTTGTACATTGTATTAGTCTCCCAGTGTGACCTGGAGTAGTTTTGTTGGCCCATTTACACTACAGGACTTAATGAATGAAATGAATATTAGATACTTTCTTAAATGATTTCCTTGTTGTTTTGTTTACTTGTTACACTTGGTTATATTCATACACTTTTGATTAGACTAGTTATTTTTTTAGACACCATAGGTGGTGGCCTACTTAGTTGTAATGACACCCTACTCGTTCCACCATGACACTTGGGTACCCGAGTAGACACTTCTTGTTTTTAGGTACACGTTTTGGATAGGGACCTGGTGTTTTGTTATTCTTGGGATGATGTGTGGATTATGAAGGCCAAGATCGGGTGTGGAATCAGGTCCAAGTTTAAAGACTGTTGTTATTTCTGGTCTCTTTTTATATTTCATGAAATCTTGGAATGTAATATTATAAAGACACGTAAATTTCAAGGAAAATTTTTTCTTGATTTCTTTGGGATTTTAAGAGTACGCAGTTTCTGATGACATCTGATTCCGAGGTCCGGTGTGCACAGAATCAATTTCCGAAGTTTAGCTTGGGTATGTTCAGTGAACGAACGAGCGGGTTTTTCTATCTTTTGAACCAGTGGTCGGAATCAAAATCCGAGGGCACCGATGAAACTGCAGCACCGGTAATTTCTTAGGAGGACCTTTTCCGAAGGTGCGTTTGCTCGGGAGGAGTTGTTTAAAAAAAAGCGGTTTAATTGAAGAGTGAAATTAAACATGTCTTACAAATTTTATTTCTTTTCTAAGTGGTTATAACCTATGTGTGGAAGTTGGGATGGGACCCACTAGGTTACTAACTTCTCTTGAGAGGTTAAAGGAGAGGTGGGGCCCACACGAGCCCCTACCCCTTCAAATTCCTTTAACTCCCCTTAAATGTGATTAACTCTTCTCTCTCTCCCTCATTAATCTTGCCAAGTTAACACCCCATTTAATTTGACAACTCAAGCTCATTTAATTAAATGGTTTAGTTTTTGAATTTTGAGTTTTTGAAATGGCATGGAAAACATAATAAAATAAGGGGGAGGCCTTATTTTATTAGGTTGGATAGTTGTGTGATGATGTTGGGTGAGGGAGAGAACTTGTCCCTTAGAAGAACTTCATCTTCTTCTTTGGTGAAGAGCGTCCCCACTTCAACGAAGAACACTATTTCTCAGAGGGAGAGCATCAACTCGACGACTCGGGTTCATTCATCAACTTCTTCCTCCACAACCAAGGAGGAGGCACCGATGCGGAAACTATCCATCGACATCACCTTACAATATTCTCTCCACGACAAAGGAAGGGAGACATCGCTTCCTCCTTGGACATTCTCCGTCGACGTACACGGAGCTCCACCCCGTGACGCCGTTTCCCGTGACTATCATCGTTTGACAACTTGTGTCGAGGTAGGGGTTGATTTTACGTTCAAGATTAATTTGACGTTCTTCGTTAATTATTGCCCGCTTGTTATCAATATAACGGGAGGAGGTCGGACCGCACAAACACGACCGATCCACCTCCCCTTTTGTTGTTGATCTTCTTCGTGGCTTGAAACGGAGGGTCACGGTGGAGGAACGCGACACCATCGCGCCGTGACCATGAGCGGGCTATGGCGGAGGGGCGCTGCACCGTCGCACCACGCCAGACAGGCAGGAGCCGCGGCCCATGGCCGCGGCGGTTCAGGGGAGCGGCTGGCTGACCCGGCTGCCGACATTAGTTGGAGGCGGGACCCCCTCGGGTCCCGCAGTCACATTAAAGGTTGGCCTTAATGGCCGACCATTTCTTCAATCAAGGGGGGCAGTGCCCCCTCGCATCCCACTCAGCCGAAAGCCGAGCCATCGTCCACGTGTGCTGGGCCACCCGCATCGGTCCGGGCCAGACGCGCCGGGCCGGGCCGTCCGCGCTGGGCCGGACCCCCGCGTCGGGCCGGGCCGGGATGCACCATCCGGGTCGGGCCACGCCAAACTGGGCTGGACCCAGACCCGGGTCGGGTCGACCCGGTTCAGGCTGTCCCAGGGGGTATTGGGCCGGGTCGGACTGGGCCCAAACCCCCTGTTTACGGAAAGATCCGTTCAAACGCCCATACCTTGGGCTAAAGAACTCCGATTTATGCACCATCAGTTGCATTGAGATCCTTGGATCGGGATGGTCATTTCGGTATATTACACTCAAGGATTCAAAGAACTCTGGATACGGCCGGGTTGGTTCGAACAAAAAACCAATCGGGCCCTCGGAGCGGAAACATGTATAACATGATCTCTGGACGTCCAATTGATGTGTCGTCAACTTTTTTGGATTGCTCTTAGTGAGACAGTTCTTTGGTATTACTCCGCTCAAGGTTTGGATGCAACTGGAGTACGGTCGGGTTGGTTTTAGCTTAAAAACAAACCGGGCCCCTGGCACGGAAAAGCCAGTATCTCTCAGACCAGGTGTCCAATTGACGCGTCATCTGTCGCGTTGAGTTCTTGTTGATGAGATGGAACTTTTTGATACATCAACTCTGGACTTTGTGACATTTGATGTATCGACCCCTTGGCTCATGGAGCAGACTCTCCCGGAATCAAGCATGTTGTGTGCGATAACCCTAGAGCTGGCTGCGACGAAGATGATGACTTCCAAACAAGGATCCTCAGTGGGTTTGATGAGGACGACTACCATACTAGGATCCTCAGTGGGTTAGATGAGGATGACTACCGTACTAGGATCCTCTATGGGTTTGATGAGGACGTTTACTGTACTAGGATCCTCCGTGGGTTCAAAGACGAGATCTACCGTGCTGGGATCCTCCGTGGGTTCGACGATGATGACATCTGTACTAGGATCATCAGTGTGTTCAGCAGTGTTGTCGACTATACTTGGATCCTCCATGGGTTCGATAATGATGAATACTATACTTGGATCCTCTGTGGGTTCGGCAATGACAACTTCTATACTACGATCCTACATGGGATCGACAAAGGAGATGATTTAGAGGCTACATCAAATCATCTCCACCTCTCTTCAGAAGTAGTATACCTGTGTGAGCTGAGTCTTGACTTTCAACCATTATCTAATAAATTATTGACTTGCTTTCATGTGTGGATTGGGTTGTGCTTTCCTGTGTGGATTAGATTGTACCTTCCTGTGTGGACTAGGTTGAACTTGGTCTTGGAAGTTGTAGCTGAACTGGAATTGATGACTTGGGTATATGTATGGTCATATACCTAATTGGTTTTGGTTGTTACATTGTGATTGTAACTTTACTTTGTGGTTTATCCTTTGTGGATTCTAGGAGACCTTCAGGCATCTCGGGGTCCCTACCGAGTATAGTATACTCACCCCTGCACGGGCTATGCCCGCACTACATTGTGTTGGATGCAGACGACGGACAACGCCGATCGTGGTTGAGGTTTTGGAGCGGTATGGTACCCGGAGGTGGACTATCAGGCGGGACATACATGGATTAGACAGCTAGACTCGAGGAGCCGATGAGACTATCTGTATGCACCCTTCAGGTGGGAGTTTCGGAGGACGACTTGGTGGTTGCTGATCTACTTTTTCAGCTGTTGTATTTTCTTTTCTCAGTTGTACTGTACTTTCAGTTGGTTTGTATACTGGCCCATTTACTTTCCTGCACTTACTTTTGTACTCAGTTTACTTAGTGTTTACTTCAGCTTGTATACTTTGTGGTGTTTGTTTTCTTATATAAAGGCAATGCCTTCCCTTTTTCAGGATTTACGCCTTTGGTGCTAGTCGCCAGCCCCTGGCCTATGGGAGGCGGGCTTGGGGTAGTCAAGGCACAGGCCCCGAGGACGGGTCGTGACCAATATATTCTCTATATTTTCTATATCATGTGTACATGGTCACTTAATGGGTTTTGTTACATGTTATCCACTATTATTCCAATTGGTTATTTTAATTTATAATATTACTTATGTTATGGATTCACACTTATTACTGTGTATAGACACACCATGGTTCCCCTTAGACCCATGATACTAGTCAGAAATGTCTATCATATAGGGAAGCGTGCCTAAGGTTATGGGACAACCTAGAGCGGGCACCCGTTATAGTGGTTCCAAGGTCAAGAATGTTATAAATAGGTATAAGAGAAACTATATTTTGTTTTTATATTTGGGGTATGGTAAATAGAAGACTAGTTTATTATTGAGACTTGGTAATGAACTCATTCTTGGGTGCCTACATCCACACATACGATGGAAAACCCAAGTTACCAGGGGTGGTAAATGATGTTTTATTTTTCACTTTTATAGTTGAATTATATTTCCACCTAGAGTGGTGTACTTGGATGTGATGCTATTGATTTATGAGGTTTCATTTCTTTCCCCAGCGTGACAAGAGAGTTTGTATGGGTTCATGAATTATGTTAAGCACAAAGGATAGACAAGTAAGCCATATGTTGCATGTGATTGACCTTTGAATGACATGAGGATAAACAAAATGGGAATAAAAAGTGAAATTGAATGAAATAGTGGGTACCGAAAAGTGAGTTAAAAAGGGTTTTGAGAATTTTTAATGCTTGATTTTGTAAAGGCTAAATGTTTTGAAATGTGATTGTAAATAAAAATTTATTTTTTAGAAATGATGGGATAATAGAAAGTTTTTTAAAAGTGTAAATGTTTGGGTTTTGAAAATGAAATGTTTTGGGAAGTGAAATGGTGGGTTTAAACAATAACTGTAATTTAGTGGGAAAAGTAGGAAATAATGGAACTTGGGGAAACTAGTGGCACATGTTCTTTATGTTGGTAGTTGACCCTGCGTGTGGGTAGTTTGGGCAGTGATAGTGCCATAGTTTGAGACCCCGAGTTTTGGGATTTCAGATCTAGATGAATTGGGTGCTCCAGTTAATGGGACATTTCTTATTGCATCATTGGGTAAGTTCTGACCCTAACATTTTGTAATGAAGTTTTTTAATGTGAATGTAGTGACCACTATGGATTAAGACCTTTAAAGTTTCCTTTTAGACCCTAATGTGGGCCTTCAATTGGTGGTTCTAGTGTACGTGCGCAAGTATCCTTGTGTGACACCTAGAGTAAATTGTTGTTTGGTGCGACAGATACAGTGTGTTGGGAATGAGGGTCAGATGACTGCCGTGAATATTTGGTGGTTTGAGTTGGTGTGTGTGTCTTAGAGGGAGCTGATGACCTTTGGCTTGGTGTTGCTTCAGTTTGGGGATTTGGTATCAGTATGCATTTAAGGGTGACCTGTGAGAGAGGTCGGTCAGGGCGTCAGTGCTTATGGGTGCATGCGGAACATGTAGAAATTTCAGAACTTGATAATGGAATACATAGAGTGTTTCCAATTTTAGGGTTTATCTAGAGGGATAATATGAACAGGTAATGGATTTGGGGGGATGTGGCTTGAGTTGTGGCTAAGATTTAAAAATATTTGGAAATTGATGGTAGACTCAAGGGAGTTCAGTCCAGTGTTGTAGGTGACTTGGAATGAAAATCTTAGGTGGATGCTTTAGAGGAGAAATTGATGCATGATGGGTGCCCTCAAGTATAGGAAATAGTGTATGGTTATGGCTTGGACTCACTTTGGGTAAACATTGGGTGCTTGAATTTGGTTGTAAGGGTGGTCGTGAAGGGTATGGTCATTCAGATACTTGAACCTGTGGGTACGATGGAGTTCGGTACGGAAATAAATATTGGTTAGGTCATACAAGGAACAAGTGTTCTAGTGTGGATAAGACATCAACAGATAGGGAAACCCAAGACCTTCAGTAGGTTGAGGCATCCTATTGGTAAGAGTTTATGGTGGCAATGGATAGTTGGGGTGGTGTTCGTTGATGAATTACCAGTGTAATTTTAACTAATGATAATCATGAACAATATCTTGATGTCATCCAAGTGTGTTGAGAAGGATCTTTCTTTACGTATAGTGTCTTGAGTGTGTTTTGTTCGAATGTAGAAACCTCGAAGGATATGCTCAGGGAGTGATATGTGTGTTAGAGTCATATGGTGTGGGAGTATACCATTGATCAATTGAAATGGATGTCCTCAAAATGGATTGGATGCTAACAAATTTCATGGGTATCATTCTCAAAATCTAGGAACAATTTGTGGGTGATATTTGATTTTACATAACAGTAGAAGTTGAACAACTACATCTATGTTTTGTGTTTTTTCTTGTGTTTAATCATGAACTAGTGAGGTAGAGATTTAATGAGGAAAGATGTCACTGTGATACTCATAAGGTGGTGAGTGACATGTTAATTCCTAGACATGTGGAGAAAGCTGTGAACTGGATATGGTGGCATCCAGATTTGAATGGAAACCTTTGAGGTGTATGTTCGGGTTGCTTTGGAAAAAACCAGTTTAGCCTTAGCTGTAATGATTCGTCGAGCCAAGAGATGGATTTGGTCTTAGTATAGTTCTGAAGGTAATCAACCTGGTTGCATCAGAGGTGTGTTGAGGGGTAATATGAAGCACAAAAAAGGTTAGAATATAGAAGAATTCTATAGTGGTGATGTTTTACCTGATGTTAGGGATGACATTGGTAGGAGCATGAAGATAAGGGTGGTTTGAATTTAGATAAATGGGGTCATGGCTAGGTGAAGTGATGATGTACCAATAACATAGGTTGGGAATCAATGGATTGATTCAATCAGGGATGGACTAGATCAGCTGGGCAAAAACGGAATGGATGTGGTGGGTTTAAGACACCTTTGATTAATGTTGTTGGAAAATCACATTTCGGTTTTGGGAATGAGTTTTGAGGAAGAACCAAATCACCCATGCACTACCACAAAAGAGGGTTTTGGTAGCCCCACCCCTTTATCAGTGCTAAAAAAACATGCTGATAATGGGGGTACCCTTTAACAGTGCTAAAAAAGAACTGGTAAAGGGTACTTTTAAGAATGCTAAAACAATGCTTTTAAAAGTACCCCTTTACGAGTGCATTTTTTTACTAGTGATGATAAAGGGTATATTTAGAAGAAAGTCATTAAAAATAATATATTTATATATTTATATATATATAAATATAATATATATTTTTAATTTTTTTAGATAAGGGTAAATATAAATTTAATTTTAATATATAATATATTTATTAAAAAAACCATATGAAATAATTTAAAAAACATTTTTAATTTATAATTTGGTTATTTTTATCAAATAATAGTCATTTAATAAAAATTTGAATATAAAATAAATAAATAAATAATTAAATAAAATATCTAAAATATGTTAAAAATACAACTCGAATTTCAAACGGTCATAACTTTTGATCTGAATTTCTGTTTGAGCTCTACCACATATCAAATTGAAGCTTGTAATGAGCTCTATACCGGTATGACCAAGGGACCTTGTTAAAGGTTTTCTAGAGGCCAACAATTCTTAGAATACCTCCAAAAATGAGTTTTTAGTCGGTGTACCCCAATGTTTTAATATTTTATGGATTTTCAAGCTCATTTATGAGGATATTTTTCCCTTTTTTCTGGTGGGGACTAAATTTATTCATAGGTATTACAATCGTATTGATATAATGGTTTTGAAATTTTATCATTTTTCACAATTTACTGTTATTTATAATCAAATACATAATAATATATACATAGTTTTTATATATTCACACCTAAAAATTTAATTTTATAAATAATTAATTAATCATATTTACATATAAAATATATTTATTAATATATAAGTTGTAACTAAATAAAAAATAATATCCATTTTATTTTAAAAAAATATGAATATTTATATACCTATATAATGTTTGTGTGTGTCTATATATATATATATATATTAGCGAGTGTGTGTGTTTTAGAAAACTGATATATATTATCTATATTTTCTAACATATAAGTAGAAATATTAATATATAATAATATATATATATATAAATATATAAATATGTATAATTATACTTACAAATATACATATTCATAATATATATACATGTGTATGTATGTTGTATATATGTATGTATGTATGTATGTATTTATTTATTTATAAACACGCACAAAAAAATATTCTATAAATTTATTTAAAACTAATTTTACAAAATATATATTAATATATGAATACATATATAAATAAATATATATTAACATATGACTGAATATACAGATAAATATATAACTATATATATACATAAATTAATAGATATAAATAGATATTAATATACGAATATATATATAACTATATAAATATATATTAATATAAATATATTTTAATATAAGAATAAATATAAATAAATATATATATATATATAAATAAATAGATATATCATTAAATGGAGAGAAAAGCAACATGTAGGAGTGTTAAAGTATTCAGCCATGCAGGAAAGAGGCTTGGAGTTCGATTCCCATGAAAGGTAGGGTCATGCATGTAGGTGTAAGCAGGGGGGATAATGATGTTAAAGGTGATGGAGGGTGCTGTTAAAGGTAGGAAGGTGGGGTGGGTACGAGTGGGGGCTTTTGCGGGGGATGGTGAGCACTGTTTAAAGGGGGTGGCGAGCACTGTTAAAAGTGTTGGTCTCCAATTTTTAATTTTTGTTTTAAATTTTATACATTTTGTTAATTTTATCAGCGCATTTTTAAAATCATTGATAAAGGCCCCATTTATCCAGGTTTTTTATTAGCATTGATAAAATACCGCTTTTATGCGTGCTAATAAAGTGCTGATAAAAGGGGCCTTTATCAGTTCTAAAAAAGAACTGGTAAAAGGGACCCCCTTTAACATTAATAAGATTAAAAGTGCTAAAAAAGCACTATTAAAAGCTATTTCTATCACTGATAAAAGAGATATTTATAGTAGTGATGGGTGGGTATAAGAAGAGTAGGAATCGAATTCAGGTGGTTTCAATGAAATGTATGAATACTAATATTGGGTGGTGATCGTGGGGAAGATTGATTGTGGTAAATTAGAAAACATGTTGGGTAAGTTGTGAGAGTCGAGTTAAAGTTTGATTGGTCTCTCTCTCTCTTTTTGATTATAGAAGTTCTCAGTACTAGAAAATGGGTGGTGAGGGGATGATGTGTGTGTTAGGAATCTCCATAGCGGACAAATAGTCATTTAATGGCATAACAAGTGTTTGAGTTGGAAGGACTTGGGTGGGTGACATCTTAGGGAATCATTTTTTTGTGATGGGCACTGGCTCGAATGTTGACCAGTTGAGTACCTATAAATGAAGAGTATGTTGATCCATGCTCTTCTGATGTTCAAAACTAACTAAGGCTATAAGGGCCTCACGTTTTAGGCTAGGGTATGTCATGAAACATGGTAAAAAATTAGGAAGTTTCTTCTGGTGATGTTGTGCTTGGATCCCCATTAGAGCTCAAAATAATCTGGGTGAGATGGCGCCAAGAGATTTGGGCTATGAATCATGAGGTCAGTCAGACCGAGAGTATTCTAGTTGGTCCATCAAGGTAAACATAGTGCCTAGTCGACATCCTTTTATGCGATGGTCTAGTGGCATTATCCAACCCTTTCTCTTATTCATGGTGTTTGTAATGATGAGTTGAGGTGAATGTGTTCTGATAAAGAATCAGATTTTTATTGTGAAACTTGGTGAGGGGAATTTTATTAGGGTAGGATTGTTTCATTTATCTGAGAATTGTTGTGGCATGGATGTGTTCAAGGAGAAATGCAAAAGTGGAAGGTTGATCGGTGGGTCCATGGTATAAAATTTTGTCCTTGATGGATTGAAAATTATTTTATGTGCAGATCGAGGATGAGCCATTATAATGTGGGTTGGTTGTAAGATCCTAATCTTTCATGAAGGAATGCCCGTATTAAAATTTCTAGTTAAACCCTCTTTATGGTCAAAGAAAATCATCTTGGGTAATTGAGAAGTTTTTGAAGATTTTTGAGGGTGGGGGACATGGAAGGATGAACAAAGTTTCCAAATAGTGCATAACACACATTTGGTGCACGATTAGTGTAAATCGTGCACTTGGCCTAGGAAATAGTGCGACATGGGATCCATTCTAGATAAAGGGTTAGTGTGTGGTTACCGCATGATTTTCTAAACCATGTGGGTGTACCAAGGTAAACGTGCTACCCAATTCCCTTACACAGTGGCTTTTAAATGGGTTGCACATGATTTGGAAAACCATGTGGGTAAACCATACACCCCATTAAATGTTAAAAAAATTATAGTTTTTTCATCTTAGGATTTTTAGTTCCCAACCAATTTCTCCTCCTATTCTACCCCCTTTACTCTAGGTGATGAACCAGTATCACCCTCTCCCTCCATGGATGATTCTGCTTCAATTCATGGGCATTTGGAGTGTGGTTGGGTGCGAATCAAAGATCCATGTGAGTCTAACACTCCTCTTTGCTCTATTTTTCAGATTAGGTCTTGTGTAAGAACTCATCTTCTTCTAAATCCCCGAAAACGTTGACTCTTCCAATAGATTTAGGGATGGGGATTAAGCGAGTGTTTGAGTTCGAATCACGGATGGATATTAAGAATGCATCCATCAATAGTCATGTGGTAGGTGTTCTTAATTATTTTCCCCATAGTCCTAATGTTTTATATGTGTATGTAGTTGTTTTATTTTTATACTATGTTGCATCTTGATTTATTAGGTTATGGAATGGGATTTGAGCCAAAAATTAAGGTGTAATAACCTTCACATACCCCATTGGGTTCGTTGATGATGTGAGACCGAACCTAGGGCTACCCATGGGGTAAGATAGACCCATATAATTGGTAAAAAAAAATTAATAAAAGTTGAGATAGGGGTATTATGAGAGTAATTGGGTATTAAATATGTATTTTTCTTGTAGGTAGGGTTAATGGTTAATTTAGACAATTACATGATGTATTTTGTAAATTCTTATGAGGTTTTAAAAGAGTTTTGATGGAATGCTTGTGAGACTTGACCCAGTTATAGATTTATGGATGATAAATGATATTTAAAAATGATAAATAGTTTGAAAAGTGGTGTAGACCTAAAAGTGATATAAAAAAAGGGGATTTTCTTAAGTGATTTCAAATGAGATATTAAATATGGGCGAGGTTACCTTTTTATGAAAACCGTTTAATGGTTGTATAGGATGGTTTAAATGGAAATGAAAGCCTTTGGTAATGTTTTAGTTTTCAAAGAGGAAGGTCTATGTATAAATGGTTATTTCAAGATGATTTAGATGATTATGTCAAAATTTTTTATTTCCATGAGGTAAATTATAATGGTAAGATGGCACCATGTAATTGAAGGGATTTAAGGATTAGTTAGATAGAACCCATAATAATTACATTGGCATGTTATCATGATTAACAAATGAACTAATTGATGAATGTGTTTAGTTGATTATGTAGCATAAGGAGGTGTTTTGTATGACGTGAAATGGGATAAATGGGATAAATGGGATAAATGTGATTGTTCCCAATGGAACGCGATTTGTACATGAAATCCATAAATGGTGAATATATGGTAAATGATGAATGGGTTAAGTGAGTTAACATATGGAAGGGTTGAATATGTAAATGGATTAGTGTTTGGGAATTAGTGAATATGTTTAATGAGTTAGGCATGAGAAATGGGAATTATGCTAAATGAAAATCTAAGATAAAAACAAATGTGTTAATGGGTATGGCCTGATTTTGATTCCCTTGTGATTTTTATGTGTGTAAGTGGGATATGGTAGTGTGGCGTATTGGGATGAGGTTCTACACCCATAGGTTAAGTTTTATTGAGTCTCTACACTCCACCCCAACATGCATAGGTTACGGAAGGGGACAAAGGACCTATTCCCCTAACAGTTTCATTCCACCCAGACTGAGGCTTTAAGGTTAGGATATGGAATGTGTGTAGTGAATGGATAAATAATCATGTGCACATGGCTTGGTAGTGTGGGGTTTTGACTGAGTTTCTACGCCCATAGGCCGAGTTAGACTGAGGCTCTAATCTCCGCCCCACAATTCACACGTTTGGTAAGGGGATAGAGTTCTATTCCCCTAATGGTTTCATTCCACCCGGACTGAGGCTTTGAGGTGAGGATTATGCATTGATGTGATGTGTTCATCCCTAGTGACATAAGTACTTGAATTTTCCCTTATGCATGGTAATTGAACGGCTTAGGCCATGGTGTAAATGATGTAAATGCATATCCCATGAAATATGTGAAGAATATGAGATTAGTGATAAATATTGTATAAGTGATGAAGTAGAAACAACAATGAAAATGGTTTGAGTGAATATTGTATCTAATGAGCATGTGATGGGTTGTGAATAGTTAAATATATTGTGATTAGAAGTGTGTGTGCGTCCTTGTACCTTGTTTTACTCTCCCAATGTGACCTGAATTAGTTTTGTTGGCCGGTTGACCCTAGAGGACTCAAACAATAAAATTAATATTAGATAATTACTTAAATGTTTTACTTGTTGTTTTGTTTACTTATTATACTTTTTATATGCATACACTATTGTTCAAACTGGTTATTTTTTTATACACCGTTGTGGTGGCCTAATGAGTTGTAATCACACCCTTCTCGGGCCTCCATGGCACTTGGGTACCCGAGCAGAAACTACTTGTTTTTAGGTATAGGTTTAGGACATGGGCATGGTGTTTGGTTATGCTTGTGATGACGGGTGGAGCATGAAGGTCAGGACCGGGTGGGGACTCGGTTTTGGGTTTGTATTCTTTTTTTATTTCTGGCATTGGTTAATATTGTATTATTTCTTGGGATGCAGTACATCCTCTATATTTTGTAATAGCATGTGTACATGGTCACTTAATGGGTTTTTTACATGTTTTCTACTGTTATTCTGGTTGGTTATTTTATCTGTTTTATGTTACTTATGTTAAGGTTTCACTCTGAAAAGTAGGTAGAGTCTCTTTATGGGTTTCCTTAGACCCATACTCCTAGTTGATAGCCTCTGGAATATGGGGAGGTGCACCTGAGGTCATGCGATGACTCGGATCAGGCACTAGTTATAGTAGATCCCAGGTTGGGTAAGTTACAAATTTGTATAAGAGTAGGCCTTTTGAATTACTATCTAGGTTATGGTAGACATGATACAAGGATCTTTTTAGGACTTGGTAATAAGATAGTTATTGGGTTATTATAGCCCCATGTATGAGGGGAAACCCAAATTACTGGGGGGTGGGAAATGATGTTTTATTTTTTTCTTTTACAGTTTAATGATATTTTCACCTCATGTGGTGTATTGGATGTGATGTTATTTATTTATGAGGTTTTATCTCTTTCCCCAGTGTGACAAGAGAGGGTGTGTGGGTTCATACATAATGTTAGACACATAGGATAGATTGTTCATCCATATTTTTCCTTTTATTGACCTTTGAATGACATAATGATATACCAAATGGTTATAAAAAGTGAAATTTAATGAAACAATGGGTATTGAAAAGTGATTTAAAAAAGGGTTTTAAGAGGCTTAAATGCTTGAGTTTGTAAAGGGTAATTGTTTTGAAATACGATTTTGAATAAAAATTATAGTTTACGAAATTATGGGCTAATAAATGTTTTTTTGAAAGTGTAAATGTTTTGGTTTTGAAAATACGGAGTTATGGGAAGTGAAATGGAGGGTTTAAATGATAAGGTTAATAAAGTGGGAAAATAGTGGAATGATGGAACATGGGGATGCTAGAGGTGTTTGTTACTTGTGTTGGTTTTTGACCCTATGTGTGGGTGGTTTTGTAAATGATAGTGCCATAGTTTGAGACCCAGAGTTACAGGAAGTGAGATCTTGTTGAGTTGGGTGTTCCAGTTAATAGGATGTTTCTTGTTGTGTCTATTGGGTAGGTTGTGACCATAAAGTTTTGTAATGAGGTCAGTTAATGTTAATGTGGTGACCCTTATGGATTGAGACCTTGTGAGTTGCATTTTGGACCTTAGAGAGCGAGTTCTATTTGTGGTGCTAGTGTATGTGTGAAAGTATCATTGTGTGAAACCTAGACTAAATTGTTGTTTGGTGAGGTAGATGCAGTATGTTTGGAATAGGGTTTGGATGAACCCTGTAAAGAGCTATTTGTTTATGTTGGTGTTTGTGTCTTAGATAGAGACGATTTCTTTTGGCTTGGTATGGCTCCAGTTTAGGGAGTTGGTATCATTAAACTTTTTAGGATGACCTGTGAGAGAGGTCGATCGGGGTGTTAGTGCTTATCGGTGTATGTGGCATGGGTAGACATTTTGGGCCTCGGTAGTGGCACATAAAGAGTGTTTCCTTAGGTAGGGTTTACCTTAAGGGGTAATAGGAAAGGTTAATTGATTTAGGGGGATGTGGCTTTATTTTTTTCTAAGAGTTGAAAATCTTGGGAAATCAACGGTAGCATCGAGGGAGGTTGGCCTAGTACTGAAGGTGCCTTGGAAAGTAAAGCTCAAGTGGATTCTTATGAGGTAGAATCACTACAAAATGGGTTCCATTGAGTTTCGGTAAAATTCTATGGTTATTCCTTGGAATCACCTTGGGAAAAAACTTGGGTTCTTGCATTTGGTTGTAAGGGTGGTTGTGAAGGGTAAGGTCATTCAGAGACCTGACCCTGTGGGTTCAATAGAGTTAGGGATGGAAAGAAATAATGGTTTGGGCAGATAAGGAACACGTGTTATAGAGTGGATAAGACATCAGTGGGCATGGAATCCAATGACCTATGATAGGTTGAGGTGTTTTATTAGTAAGAGGTGAAGATGATAATGGATAGTTGGGGTGGTTTTTGTCAATGACATCATGGCATACTTTTAACCAGCGACGATCATGCCCAATATCTTGACATCATCCAAGTGTGATGAGAGGGCTCTATATTTACGCATAGTATCTTGAGTGTGTTTTTTCAGATGTATACACCTTGGAGGATATTTCTATCGAGTGGTATGTGTGTGGGAGTCATATGGTGGGGGATTACACCATTGATCAGTTGTAGGGAAGGTCCTCAGAATGGACCTGATGTTGAATAATTCCATGGGTGCCATTCTTGGATGTTGGGAATGGGTTATAGGTGAAGTTTTTTTGCCATAATAGTATAATTTGGATGACTACATCCATTGTTTGGTGTTCAACTTGTGTTTAAGCATGAAATGTGGAGGTAGAGATGGATTGAGGAAAGCGGCCACAACGATACTCTAAAGGTAGAGAGTGTCATTTTAAGTCCTAGATGTGCTAGGAAAGAAGCGAAGGGGATATATTGGAATAAATAAGTGAATGTACATCCTATTAGGTGTATGTTTGGGTTCCTTGGAAAAAACTTAGGTTGTCCTTAGGTGTGATGATTAGCAGATTCAGGTGATGTCTTTAGGATTAGGTTAGTTCTGAGGGTATTCAGCATGGTTTTTCCATAGGTGTGTTGAGGGGTGATATAGAGCATCAAAATAGTTTAATGGGTGGAGAATGTTGTAATGATTAAGTTTTATCAAACTTCAGGGAACAATTTAGTTGGATCATGCAGATGAGGGTGGTATTCCTTGAGAAAAAGGGAATTACGGCTAGGTGAAGTGGAGATTCACCAATTTGAGAGGTTGGGCATCAATGGAGTGAGTTGACCGGGGGTGACCTAGCTTAGCTGGGTGAAAAAGGAATGGATGATCTGGGTTTTAAGACACATTTGATTAATGTTGTCTGATTTGTTTTGTTTTAGGACTGAGTTCTGTAGAGAAACCAAATCACCTGTAACACCCTGAGATTTTGGGAAATATATTTTTTGACTTAATTTATCTTTTATATATTTTTTATTTCACATGAAATAGGAAATATATATATATATATATATATTAAAAAACAAAGTCAAACATTCCTTTCACAAGGAACCAACCTCGATTGCGCTACACGCAACACTGACTTGGCATGTGCTACACACCACACCAACTTGGCGTACATTACATGCAATACTGAGTTTCTATGAAACATCATTTTATTATTATAATTATTTAAATTAATTAGTTATAAACTATCCTTAAAAAATTAGTTATATAAATATTAATAAATACTTTAAATATATTTTTATAATTATTTTATAAGAATAAAAAATATTGATAATGAAAAATATAATTTCAATAAACTCTTTATATGTTAAAAAAACTATTTTCCAGAATAAAATCCTTTTCATATCCTTATCTGAAGAATTTTTTTTTTAATTTTCGACACATATAGAAATTTAATTTAATAAAATAAACTTCAATTTTTGAATTTATAATACCAAAATTAGCTTAGGATTATTTTTTGTGATTTTTCTAAGAACCATCATTTTTTGTTGAATAATGAAAAATATTTGATTTTAGTTAATAACCACCTTTTCATTTAAATAATTATTAATGCTAAATTATAATTTAATTTTTTTGAGGTAACATTAGATCAATTATATATCTATTAATAATTTTTTTTCATTACAATCAATTTATCTTTGAAATTTAATATAAAAACCTAACATTCTATTGAACATTTTTCTACTAAAAAACATGTTATTTCATCCCATCACTAGGATTAGTATTAATATTAATTTTGAAACTTATTTTAATTGGATGTTGAAGGAAAGAAATAATCCATTGTAATCAGTATAATATTCAGAGTCTATTTATATGATATTAATTTTTGACAAAAAATATTAGTAAAAGTGATTAAAATGAATCACAACGATTAAGGTCAAATTTACCTTAATTAGGGACTAAACCTTAATTTTATAGGAAACAATGAACAATAAACATGTAAAACACCCATTTTATGGAAATATTTAGATCATAAAATTTACATTAATTATTTTGGTTTGTTTTTATGGCTTTGTTTTTGGTAATAACATATGTACACCAAACTGGTTTTCAAAAAATCCATGTGAGTCCTTTTCCTTTCCTATAAAAGGAAACCACTTATCCCTCTTCTTAAAACATCTAAAAACTATTAGGTTCAACCAATATATACCCAATAAACTTATCAACATAACCTCATTCCTCCGAGAAGAATTTCCTTGGATAGAAAGAAATCCGAGGAATCCTTTTGGCACAATCCAGAATGATTTACCTAATTAAGAGGTAACCTCTTCTCTCAAGATTCTTTCTTTTACTCTCCTTATACAGCCCCATCAATATATTTATTCTATTATTGTATAAAAAACTAGTATATTAAGTATAATATGATTTTTTTATTCTATGTTTTTGACCTACACTTACACACAACTCTATCTAATGGGTAACAAACATACTGTTTATGTGAACGACAAACTACCGCCACACAAAATGATGATTGGTAATTTTTACTTAATGCCTTTCATGGGGGAAATTATTATAGAAGGTTTTAGGTATAAGTAATAAGGTTAGAGATATTTATGGGAGATTTTGAAGATCTTTTACCAGGATAGAATATTTTGTTTCAATGGTTCCAAAGACACTAAACTATTATGGTCCTCATGCATATATTTTTTTAATGTACTAAATATTAATCTATAATGATGTACTATCCATGTATGTTAAAATTGGGTCACTATAGTTGGTATAAAAATAATGGTTTTGTCAGCCTTTTGAAACTAGGATAAAAAATATTGAGTGATATCCCTAGGTATATTTCTAAGGATATGTTTAGGGTTGTCTCTATGGATAAGTATAAGGATGAGTTAACATTTAGGAAAATTTCATGGAATTTTGGTAAAGGATAGAGTGAATGGTTTACTAGAAATACATCCATTTATGGATACAAAAAGTAGATGTGGATCTGGAAAAAATGTATTTAGGGGTAACAACTCCAACAAGATGTTTTGCGCCTGAATCTGGGTAATCTAGTACACAACAATGAGTCTTGCTGCACACATGGTTTGATACTCCTTGGGGATATTCTTTGGGAATTAAAAATATTTTCATGATCCATAATGAATGATTTAAATAAAAGTTATCTATGAATAAACTAGGATAAAACTAAGGTTTCATAGATTAAAGAAGTAGGATCCATGATTTAGGAAACCTATAAGTATTTTTTCATGATTATATGGTATCCCAATATGATAAATGTTTCTCAAAATATGCCTTATTATTTTACTTAATGAATACAACATGAAGGAACATGGTTAAAAATTAATGTTTTAGGTGTGGAAAGTATGGTAATTATGTTAATTGATTTCCCAAGTGGAAATATCATAAAGAGAATCAAGAAGTTGGTATGTGTATTGGTTATAATTATGAGGATAATGAGACCAAAAACAACATGTGAAAGGTATATGATGTTCTTCAAGTATTGATTACATTAAACATAGGATGAATAATTTTATTGAGGTTGAGGAAACTTAATAATGATACATATTTCATATTCTAGGAAAGAGGTATTATGGTATAAGTTGATGAACCTTGAGTAATGGTTTAAGAAATAGGTTGGATTAATGAAGTATTTATGTTTTGGAATTGAAATATTATGTTATATTAATCATGAAATATATAAGTATTTTTTAGTATAATTTTTCATTAAAGATTAAAAAAGATATTTTGAACGATTATAAAGAAATAGAAATGTGATTTCACGGAAATGTGATATTTTGATTAAGGGAAGGTAACCCTTAATAAATGCCAGATATTGAGATAATTATGTTTGGATAATGATATAATATATAAGAATAAGTAAATTGGATGGTACAGATTACCCTGGAACTGATTATTGAAAAAGTGTTTTATGTCATCAAGGATAAAGTTTACAACTTGTTGGATTTTAAGAATATATCCAGTAATCATTGGAATTAGTAATCATGCATGTTTTCCAAAATTATTTTTTATAATTAAGGGAATATGCGATGAGGGTATTAATAATTTGGAATGTTGTGATACATGAAGAATTAAGGATAAGCTGATTTAATTAATTTATTTCTAATGTTTTGGATATTCATATTTCAAATGGGTTATAAGGTTAACCATTCCTGAAATGTCTAATTTAAACTATAGAGGAAGTAGTTATGTACTGAGTTTGTATTGAAAATCCTGGATAAAAAGCTATATAGTGATTAACCTTATTTGAAGGATGTCTATCATATTTTGGAGATTATATTAGTGTTGTTTTAGAAAAGGACATCATTTATATCGGGTGACAACTAATCATGTCCGGAAAGGATTTAGGTCTTGAACCCATAACTGAAGGAGGATAAGGGCTTCAGACCTACAACTGGACTATGCGATGTCCTCGTCATGTATAATTATTTTTGATGAATTATTATTTCTGATGAAATAGTTGTGTTAATTTTTATGTTTTCAGATTAAAGTATTAACAATATTGATATTGAAGAATAGTTAGAGAAAAATGGTTCCAGTTTTCATTATTTTATAGGCCTTAAGATCAATTAAAACAGAAATTTAGCAATTCATGCATCAAAGTTAATTTCTGGACATCCATTTCTCGATGTAATGGATGAATTAGAAATAGATCAAATGAAAACTAATGAATGAAATTTTTTTTATAGAAATATATCAAGTAAGTATATTTCCATATATTATTGGTCAATAAAATAATTATCCAACATTAGGATAATGATAAAAAATGTGTTTTCCTAATACGTTATTTTTTGTTGAGCCGATGGAATTTTAAATAATCATAGATTTATGACTTTGAGGTCCTCAAATTTTCTTAATCATTCACTTGTTTGGGATTTATAATGACAATTACTCCATATAAATATTTATTCTTTTCCTCTATGTCCAACCTTCACTCTCAACCTATGTACTTCTATGTGGAAACCAAGTAATATGTTACTTTGGGTAACCGTTATGGTTCCAAATTTCTGTTTTAAAGGAATTATTAGTTTTCATTTTTACAAGCTGGGTTTCTCTGAATTAAACTTTAATGTATCAAACCTTTGATAAATCAGAATAATTTTGATAGAAAAAATCATTTTAAGGGGGGTATAATGTAACACCCCAAATTTTGTTGAAATATTTTTTTGGAGTAATTTATCTTTTATATATTTTTTATTTCACGTGACACTGTAAATAATTATATATATATATATATATATATTAAAACACTAAGTCAAACATTTTTTTCACACAACACAAAATTGGATTCCACTACACACAACACCGACTTGGCATGTGCTACATGCAACACCGACTTGATATACATTACATGCAATACCATGTTTCTACGAAACACCATTTTATTGTTATAATTATTTAAACAAGTTAGTTATAACCTTGATGCTAAAACATAGTAATATGAATAGAAAAAAATTCAAATATTTTTATAATGGTTTTATATAAATTAAACATATTAATAATGAAAAATATAATTTTTTGTAAAGTCTTTATAAGTTTTAAAATAAAATTTTCTAAAATGAAGTGCTTTTTCATATCCTTCTATAATAAAAAAAATAATTTTATACCCATGAATACATTTAATTTGTTAAAAATAAATTTCAATTTTGAAATTATAATATCTAAATTATTTTAGGGTTAATTTTTGATATTTTGCTGAGAAATAACATTTTTTGATGGATAACAAATAATATGGTATTTTTGTTAACACCTGCCTTTTAATTTAAATAATTATTAATGTTATATTTTAAATTAACATTTTTTAATGTCACATTAAATAAATTATACATATATTAATACAATTTAGTTCATTAAAAGCAATTTTAATTATAAATTTAGTACAAAAAACAAACTTTTGACAATTTTTCTACTTTAAAAATCTGTTATTTCGTCCTGTCTATGGGATTAAAAACAATCTTATTCTTTTTATGATTCTGTGAATTTAATTTTGAAAAATGGAAATATACCATTGTAATTAGTATAATATTTATATTCTAATTATATATTTTTAATTTTTGACCAAAAATATATGTAAAAGCGATTAAAATTAATCACAACGATTAAGGATACATTAATCATAATTAGGGACTGAACCCTAATATTAGGGGCACAGATGACCTAGAAACTTATAAGACAACCATTTTATGGCCATATTTAAACCATAAAACTTACATTAGTTTTTTGGGTTTGGTATGTCTTTTGTTAGGTAAGAACATGTGTACAACTAACTTGTTTTTAAAAATTCCAGGTAAGTCTTTTTTCCTTCCCTATAAAAGGCCACCACCTCTCCCATTTATTAACCCTAGTAAAAAATATTATGTTCAGAAAATTTCTATAAAATAAAATTCTCAAATTCCCTCCCTTCCTCCTAGAATCCTCTCATTGTGAAGAAATAAATCCAAGGAATCCTTTTGGCACAAACCAATAGGAGTTACTGATTAAGAGGTGTGCTCTTCTCTCAGGCTTCTTTATTTTATTTTCTTTCTCCACAAAACCACTATATTTAATCAATTATTGTATTAAAAACCAGTATCTTCAATATTATGGTATATTTTATGCTAATTATTATACCTACACTTATACACACCTCCATCTAATGGGTAATGAATATTCTATTTATGTGTACGACGAACTAACGCCTCACAAAATGATGATTGTTCATTTTCCCTTACCAAATCTCATAGAGTAAATTATGATGGAAAATTTGTTTATATATGTTATATATTATATATAATATGTATTTAATATTATATAATCCTTTTAAAACAAATATATTTATACTTTCCATTTGGTTTATATACGATAATTTTGTTTGAGGAAATATGGTCTATCGCCCCCTAAAAGCGAAGTGATTTGTTCACACACTATATGGAATTTATTAAGGATAAATTTAGAGAAATTATGTGATATATATGATATAATAATCATACTTTAATATATATATATATAAATATATGTCATTTACCTTTTTTCTTTCAATACGACAATAAAAATAGAAACATCGTTCATTTGTATGTATGACTTACTATCTCCATGAATGGTGTATTCCATTTCATAATTCTATATTTTATAGATTATTTAATAAAAATATACATAATATAAATAAAATTTATATCATTGTTTACATTCTGAAAAACATGATATCAGTATAAGGACCAATGATATAATAAATTAAGACACAAGTTAAAAACAAAGTGAATATTACTCGAAGCGTAACCTTAACATGAATTTGCTAAAAAATGGGTAATATAAATTCATAATAAATACAAATATGGTATTAGTTATAATAATATAGTTCTTTAAAAGATTTATAATAAATTTATATTTATTATACATGAGTTTCTAATGAGTACGATGAGAGTAAAGACACAAGGTAAAAGAATTTCATCTCACTCTTTATTTCCATGAGATACATGATTTAATCACCTCCCATTCCTTTGGTGTGGTGTGTATAATTACTAAGGATGTATTATATTATTTTTATACTTAAATTTATGGATATTTACAAATAAATTCTATGATATTTATTTCATGGGTTTTAATTTCAAAATATACCAAATATGTAAAGTTATTTTGTCTCAATTTTCCTTCTTTGAGACACATGTCATGTTATGCACCTATATTACTCCATGAGGTTTATATACTTACCTTTTAATGTTATATAATGAATATAATTATTTTAATTATATTTTAATCTTCATTTTACTTCATTTTCATACATGTGTTTTATGGTTCAAAGTTACCAAGTGGTAAGAGTTTATTGAAACAATCTCATCACTTTTCAAGATTATTAATGTTTATGCTTACGTTAATGAAATATTTGATCCATATATTAATAAATATAATGAAGTTTATTCTACTATAGTTATTCATGATATATTCATGTATTTTTACCATTTTTAAACTCTTTTTTCACTTAATATAGTTAATAAATTGTTATTAAGAAAGCCATAATTTACTCTCTCTTCAGTTGAAAAAATGTATTCTTTAAAAACCATAATTTCTAAAAGGTTTTTCAAAAATGTTTTATTATTAAAATGTGTTTTAAGTGATTTTCACACCTTAGGTATAAGTGTTCAAATTATTTTCAAATTAATGGGTTTCAAAACATTTTCAATATTTCTTTTTGTGTTTTCATAGAAAAATGGTTTTAAGAGGTTTTAAAGCTTCATTTATAAGTTTTCAAGGAAAATGGTTTCCGAAATATTTTCAAATATTTCATTATAATTTTTGAAGTTTATTTTGATGAAAATGGTTTTTATTTATTATTTATACATCCTTTTCCAAATAATACAGGATATTTACTTTCTGAAATGTTTTAAAAATATCCTTCCAAGTTGTTTTTCATCTAAGATAACATCCATTGATGTTACTCATGCCATTATAGGAAATTATTCAAAGTATACAGTCATATTATTTCTTAAATGGGTCATGTGTTATATGGAATGATGTTCATGACACTCGTTTCCCTTTAAAGGGTTATATTTATTAGAAACTCTCTTCTTTTCTTGGGGTATGCTTTGATCAAATGATTATGAAACCTATCTATTTTCCATAGGTTATGATGTGATGAAATGTTAGTGATACCCATTTCATTCCATGGGTTATGATTTAATGTTTATAGAACCCATCTATTTTCATGGGTCATGATATGATGATTTTTTGTGTCACATGCATGTATGATTTAATTATGTGACAGGTGTGACCTATATATCTCTATAAAGAATTAGGTAATGATAAATTATTTAGGAACTAAATGGGTATATGAGAGGTAATCCCATGCCCGAAAGAAGAGGGTATACGGGAGGAAAATCCAATCCTGAAATAAGAGGGTACACAGATGGACATCCCGAGCCCAAAACAAGAGGTTATTCGGGGGGAAATCCCAAGACCAAAACAAGAGGGTATATGGGAGGAAATCCCAAGCCTGAAATAAGAGGGTATACGATAGGACATCCCAATACCAAAATAAGAGGGTACAAAGGAGAACATCCCACGCCCAAAATAGAAGGGTAAATGAGTGGACATCCCAAGACCAAAACCAGAGGGTAAATATGAGGAAATCCCAATCATAAAACAAGAGGGTATATAGGAGGATAGACCATTACTAAAATAATAGGGTACATGGGATGTCATTTCAAGACTAAATTAGGTATTATGATTAATCCATGACCAACATTTTACAAAGTCCTTGTTAGGCTACCTTGACATAGGGTTTTTATATGGTTATATGTTTTCCATAGTTCCATAATCTTATCCAATGTTAGGATTTCATGGATTATGTTCATTATTTATTTATGATTCACATATTATGAAATACTAATTTCTATTATGATCTATTAAATAAATTGTATTATCTTCAAATTTCTTGCTCAAGTTCCATACCATTTTTTTCTTGTTATGATTACACATTTAATTTATTTACCCTTACTAAGAATCTGAGATCACCCCTTTATTATGTTTCCTTCACCCAAGTTATGAAGATCGTTTTTAAGTACGAGTAATAAAAGAAGAAATATTAATGAGAGATTTTGGATATCTTTAACCAAGATATAAGATTGTTTTCCAAGTTTTTAAAGACACTAAACTATTATGGTCCCTTGGCATGTTTTTTTAAAATATATTGAATATTCATTTAAAATGATGTAATATCCATGTATGTTAATACTGGGTCTCTATATCACCCATTGGTGAGTATGTTCAGTAGAGGTGTCAATTTCATGTGGTTTCAATGAAAAAGATGAATGCTAATGTTATGCGGTGCTCTTGTTGACGTTTGAGTGTGGTAAATTGGAAAACACATCGGGTAAGTTGTGAGATTCGAGTTAAATTTTGGCTGGTCTCTCTATTTTTTTATTATAGGAGTTCTTAGTGCCAAATAATGGGTGGTGATAGGGTGTGGCATGTTTTGTGAAGAACCTTAAAATACAAGTAGTTGGTTAATAGAGTAACCAGTGTTTGATTTGGATGTACTCAGGTGGGGTCCATCTTGGTGCATTAATTTTTGTGATGGGAACTGGCTCGTATGTTGACTAGTTGAGCACCTCTAGATGAAGAGTATGTTGATCCCTAATCTCTAGATGTTCAAGACTAACTCAGTCTATTGGTGCTCAAATTTTGGTTTGGGGTATGTTGTGAAACATTATTAAAAATTAGGACATTGCTTCTTTTCATGTTAGGCTTGGATCCCCTTTAGCATTCAAAAGAATCTTGGTGAGATTGTGCCAACCGATTTGGGACATGAATTGTGATGTGCGTAAGACTGAGAGTGTTCCAGTTGGTCCTTCTAGGAAAATATAGTTCCTAGTCGATATCCTTTTGTGTGTTGGTCAAGTGGCATTAACCGTATCTTTCTCTTATGCTTGGTGTTGGCAATGATTAGTTGAGGTGAAAATTTCCTCATGGAGAATAAGATTGTGATTGTGGAACTTGGTGAGATTAATGTTCTTGAGGGTATGACTATTTACTTGATCTGAGTGTTTCTACTACATGGATGTGTTTAAGGGGAAATTTGGAAGGTTAGGTTTGACCAGTGAATCAGTGGTCTAACCTTTTGTCCTTAATGGCTTAGAAATATTTGGAAGTGTAGCTCGAGGACGAGTCGTTATAATATGGGGAGGTTGCAAGATTCCTATCTTTCATGAAGGTATGTCCCTGTAAATATTATTGGTTAAAACCTCTTTAAAATTAAGGAAATTTTTCTTTGGTACATGAGGATTTTTGGAAGTGTTTTTGGGGTGAGAGACACAGAACGAGGAGAAATGTTTCCAAACAGTGCATAGTGATCAGTTGGCACATGGTTAGTATAAACCATGTGCTTGGCCCCAAAAACTGTGAGGCATGGGCATCATTCAAAACAGAGGTCTAGAATATAGTTACTACATGGTTTTCTAAACTATGCAGGTATCCCCAGGTAATCATGTAACCAAATTAACTTAAACTATGTCTTGCACACAGTTTGCAGATTGTTTGGAAAACCGTGTGGGTAAACCATGTGCCCCATTAAAATTTGAAATATTTACAGCTTTTACATCTCTAGATTTTTATATCCCACTTGATTTCACCTCCCATTTGACCACCTCTACCCTAGGTGATGAACCAATATCCCCCTCCCCCTCCATGGACGATTCTCCTTCAATTTATGGGTGTTTGGAGTGTGGTTGGGTGAAAATCAAAGATTCAAGTGAGTCTAACACTCCAATTTGATCCATTTTCAAGATTAGGGATTGTGGAATCTCTCCTATTCTTATGAATCCCTAAACCATAACTTTTACAGTATATTCTAGTATGGGGAATAATTGGGTGTTTGAGTTCTAATCAATGGTGGATATTAAGAAAGAGTTTATCAACAGTCATGAGTTGGGTGGTTTTAAAACAATTCCCTATAGTGTAGATGTGTTATATGTGTATTTAGTTGTTTTATTTTGCTTCATTGTTAAGCCTTTATGTCTTGGGTTATAGAATGGGATTTGGACCAATGATTAAGGTGTTAGAACCTTTAAGGACCCCATTAGGTTCATTGATGATATGATACTGAACCTAGGGCTACCCATAGGGTAATCCAGACCCATGTAATTGGTAAAAAAATTAGTAAACCTGGATATAGGGGTATTATGATAGATAATGGGTATTAAATATGTATTTAGAATTTGGGGAGGGTTAATGATTAATTGAGACAATTACAGGATGGATTTTGTAAATTCTTAAGATGTTTTGAAAGGGTTTTGATGGCATGTTCTGTGGCCTATCCTGGTTATAGATTTATGGATGATAAATGATGTTTTAAAATGAGAAATGTTTTGAAAGGAGGTGTTTACCTCAAAGGGATTTCCAAAAATGGGATTTTCTAAAGAGTTTTAAAAGGATATTTGAAATATTGGAAAGGCTCCCTTTTTATAAAAATGGTTTAATGGTGGTATTGGATGGTTGAAATATAAATGAAGGACTTTGGGCATGTTTTAGTTTTCAAAGATGAAGGTCCATGTGTGAAGGGTTATTTCAATATGATTTAGATGAATATTTCAAAATGTGTTATTTCTATGATGTAACTTATAAAGGTCTGATAGGACCATGATAATTTAATGGACATAAGGGTTAGTGAGATCAAACCCATAAAAATTATATTGGAATTTTAGCATGATTGTGTAATTTAATAATTGATGAATGATCTTAGTTGATGATGCATCAAAAGGGAGTGTTTGAAATGCTGTGAAATTGGATAAATGGTATTAATGTGATTGTACCCAAAAGAACGCGATTTTACATGAAATGAATAAGTGGTGAATAATTGGGAAAATGATGAATGGGTTAAGTGAGTAAACATATGGAAGGGTCAAATATGTTAATGGATTAGGGTTTGAGAATTAGTGAATATGATTAGTGAGCTACACATGAGAAATGGGAATTGGGATAAACGACAATGTAAGACAAATGATTTTTTTAATGGGTTATGGAATGATTTAAATTCCCATGTGATTGTTATGTGTGTTATTTTCATATGGTATTGTGGGGTATTGAACTAATGTTTTATTCCCATGGGTGGAGTTTGACCGAGGCTCTATAATCCAACCTAACATGCATGAGTTAGGGAAGGGGATAGAGGATCTATTCCCCTAATAGTTTCATTCGACCTGAACAAAGTCTTCAAGGGGAGGATATGGTATGTGTGTGGTGAATTGATAAATAATTTAGTGCACTAGTCTTATTAGTGTTGGGTATTGACTGAGGTTATATTCCCATAGGTAGAGTTAGACAAAGGCTCTAAACTCCACTCCACAATGCATGAGTTAGGGAAGAGAACAAGGATTTATTCATATAATGCTTGCATTCCACCTAGAATGAGGCTTTGATGTGATTTTAGGTAAGTATTATGTGCTGATGTGATGTGTTCATCCCTAGTGAGACATGGACTTGAATTTTTCCTTATTCAATGTAATCGACTGGCTTAGGCTATGGTGTAAACTATGTAAATGCTGAACCCAAAAAAAAAGTGAAGAAGATGAACTTAGTGATAAAGATGGAATAAGTGATAAAATGGAAATAGTGATGAAAATGGATTGAGTGAATATTATAGCTAATGGTCATGTGATTATTTTTGACAGGTTAAATCCCTTGTCATTAAAAGTGTATGTTCTTCCTTTTATTGTGTATTTGCCTCCCAATGTGACAAGAATTAGTTTTTTTCCAGTTTTACCTAGATTAATTAATGAATAAAATGAATGTTAGATAATTACTTAAATGTTTTACTTGTTGTTTTGTTTAATTGTTTCACTTGGTTATCTTCATACACTATTGTTCAAAAAATTTATTTCTTTAGACACCATTAGTGATAACCTACTGAGTTGTAATAACTACCTACTTGGGCTGCCATGATAGTTGGGTACCCGAGCAGACACTACTTGTTATTAGGTACAGGTTCATGATAGGGACCTGGTGTTTGGTTATTCTTGGGAAGATGAGTAGAGCATGAAGGTCAGGATCAATAGGGGACTCAGGTCTGGGTTTAAAGTCTTTTGTTAGTTCTGGTGTTGGTTTATATTGTATGACTTCTTGTTATGTAGTATATTCTCTAGATTTTGTTATAGCATGTATACTTGGTCACTTATTGGGTTTTGTTACAAGCTATTCACTGTTATTCCTATTGGTTATTTTATCTGTTGATGTTTCTTGTGTTGTGGATTCACTTTGATAAGTGAGTATAGTCTCCCCATGGTTCTCCTTACACAAACACTACTAGTCAACTACCTCTAGAATATGGGTAGAAATTCCTGAGGTCATGTGAGGACCTGGATTGGGGCACTGGTTATAGTGGATCTTGGTTCGGGGATGTTACAGTATGTGATGCCTGTTTTACTTCCAAATATCTTCACCAATCTAGAAAATAATGAAAATTTTCATTTGTTTAGAAGAGGAAACCCCATGCAACCTGAAACACCTTATTTAAAAGCAACAAGTTATGTCTTTTCTTATTTACTACATACAATTGATGGAAAAATATGAATTCCCAAAGGATTAATGAAAAAACTAAATAATTATTTGAAAAAAATGATAATGAAATTAACTTAAAAACAATATAAAAAATGGTGAAAAAATTATCTAAATAAGTAGTAGGAAATCATCTTTTCATGATGTCAGTATAAATTCTTAACCCATTTCCTTGTTTCTATTTTCTCAGTTGCAGCCTCAAAGTCCAATATCTTATGTGGATGAGAAGCTTCAAACAAACCACCCCAACTCAAAAAAATATAACTATATAACAAAAAATTCTAATGTTATTAATACTATAAATAAATAAATTAAACATAAATATGAAACAATACATTAATAAAATTTCAATTTTAAAGGAAAAACACACAATTTGAGTCATATAAGATAAAATTTGTATCATATTGAGGTATGGTTGATTCTTATATTTCCAAAATGACCGAGAGATCATTTTCATAAAGTATAAAAACAATCTAAATGTGTTTTCTTGATTTTGAGTTTGTCACTTGTGTTTTTTACTAATATTAATGTCAATATTATACTCAAACCACACAATTTGATTAATACCGATCACACTATGTGTTGGATTGATGTGAGGTCCATTAATACATGTGGAAAATTAATTATGGATCATTTTTTGAAATATTTAAAACAATATGAGCTCATTTTCTTGGTTTTAGTTATTTTGACATGCATTTTAAACTAAAATGACACATTATTTTTGAAAACACATACTTCAAGTATTTTCATTTACATCATGTCTTTCATTTATTCGTAGTCAATTACTACATGCGAAAAATTAATTACAGATCATTGTCCTAAAATTTAAAAACAATACGAGCTTGTTTTCTTGGTTTTGACTATTTGGTGTATGTTTTAAACTAAAATAACACTTTTGAATTAAAAACTTTTACATAGAGTCACATTGACTACATTGTATATGAGATTGACTTGTGATCAATTCCTATACTTCATAAATGACTTATGGATAATTTCTTTAATTTTTTTAAAAAATCTGAGCTAGTTTACTCAGTTTTTATCATGTGATGTGTGTTTTGAAAAAATGTGTAAATTTTAAAAAATAATTATTAAATAAAAATGATAAGGAAATTAAATAAAATATAAGATAAAATGATGAGAAAAATAAATAAATAAGTGGTAAAAATTTTCTTCTTCATGACACCTATCGACATTTTAACACCATGTATTCTGCACATTCGTTTCTAAAAAAATTGATTTCATCCATTGTACTTCTCCTTGAGAAACAGATCAAAAATAATATATAAGAATTATGATACTAATTATTCAAACCCCAAATATATTTTTAATGTCATAGCCCACATTAGATCACAAACATAGTAGATAATTGCCTAAATTTGATGTCAGAAAACATTCTGACACCATGTACATTTTCCACTCATCTCTAAAAAAGTTTAATTTTTCTTTTGAGTGTGAAGGTTTTTGGAAATCTTGGTAGTACTGAGAAAATATAGACAAAAAATTATTAAGATATATTTTTAATGAAATTTTAATTACGTTTTGAAATTACCTATTTGGGTATGTTAGTATTTTGATGGTTTATGATCTATCTCATAAATTTAAAAATATAATATCCCCAATCATTACTATTATCTTGCTTTAAACATTGAAGAAAAATTGAAAAATATAAGTAAATTGATTTGATATATGTTTTAATAGTTAAATATTTTTATATATACTTTAATATGTTTTCATTTTAAGTAATCCCTAGGTTTTTATGGTCAGACATATACTCTATTCCATGATTTTGCCTATATTTAGTGACCTCTGTATCATAAAAAATTCTTGTTAAAACCTAAAATGAAACATATAACTTGAAGTAAATATATAAAATGTTGTTTTTAGTTTATTACAAACTCACAATACACATAATGTGTGGTCGGTTTGTAGGATATCCATGTATTGGATCCAAAAAAATAAATATATAGGTTATCCAAATTGATTGTGATCAACATCTTGTGCTTCTTAAAAAAATAAAAACGAATAATTAATAGAAAAAATAAAAATATATTTTATGTGAATAGATCATATAGTTTTACCCCTACATTATAGGAATCAAAATGAGTCAGTCTCCTATTTTATTTTCCAAAACACATTATTTAGCTTATTTTTTTCTTATCAATTTATTCATTCTTCAAAGAATATTCTTATGTAGAAATGATACATGGATTATTAAATCCAAATTATTATTCACACAGTTTCCCATTTATGTAGTAGTAATATAAACGTCTATAGAAAATACAAATAGTTAATAACTTTAATTAAAAAATTATATCATTTTTTGGAGAGACCTATTATTAAAATATACCTTATATATATATATTCCCAACTGAGACTCCCATCCATTAAAATTTGAGAATATCATTTATACTCTTGAGACTAAATATGTATGTAATGAAATTTCAGTATATTTATTATTCATATGGAATGTAAGACATGTCACCATCTTTAAATGTGGTCTTTTCATTAATTTGTATTGATAATAATTTTTGTCATGGAACAGGTGGAGAGAAGGTTCTCTCAGAGGATCCTTTTGATTTCTTGTTCAATTCACTAGATTGTCTTGAACCGACCTTCCATTTCTACATCCCTTTATCCATATATAATACCATACCTAACTTCAAACTATTTTCATTAACTATTATAGGTTTTTATATGAAATTTTTTGTTAAAGACATACCTCATTTATCTTTATAAGATTAGATGACCAAGCCACAAAAGTTACAATAGAATAATTAACCGTTGTAATATCCAAATCATCATGTGAAATAGGGAACTCAACATTTGGATCCTAAACTACCTCAATCCCGACTCTCATGTGATATTTTGTGAGTTATTTATTATGTATATTGTCTACTTGGATATTATACACCATACCAACCATAACAAGGTAGTGCATGGGTGTTTATAAAAAGAAATTATATACAAATTTACCATATATAATTTGTGTAATATAAAGTTATAGAATGTTTTTTGTTTCATATTTATGAGAGAGTAATGAAAAAATATATTACCTTAGGTAAGGTATGAATATGAGGTGAATGACAAGCCTTAATGCTAATAGGGTTATTTGGTTGTTCATGTGAGGATATTTGTTCCAGCGTTGGTTCACTTTGATCCTTTTTCATATGTTGATCTTCCAAAACATACCACACAAGAATATATCAAAAATAATATATTTGTTCCTGAAATCCTTTAATCATAATATATGTGTCTTCTTCTAGTTTTCTCTTGTTGAAATATTTTCAAGTAAACACTCCAAAACCTACTCCTCTAATGCAACCATACTGTTTCAACAACTTCAAAGATTCTGAAAGTAGTTTTTCTTCCGGTATGGTTGCTCTTGATTCTTGATTTAAATTATAATATTTCATTTCTCTGTTAGAACATCTTAATTGGTTCTTGAGTCACACCATATGCCTTATTTGGGTTATTATGAATAAGAATTGGTTATAACTCATTCTATGTTAAATACATTACCTAGTTTAATACTAGGATAAATTATTTATTTCCTATTTCATGTTTAGTACATTGTTTTCTTGAAATTATTGAAATTTAAACTATATATACATAAAAAAATTATGCTTTGTGTGGATTAACATAAGGGAATTTGAAAATTAATTAGTATTACTCATTTGGATTAATATTTATATGCTCAATTTTTTATATATTGTAACCCAGTCATTCATTCAAAATTAAATATTTTCATTATTAGAAAAAACTAATTTAATGGTTTAGTGGGAACCATCACAGAAACCGCCACACACAAAAGCACAAAAATTAATAAATCATTTTCCCAAGTAGGAATGTAATAACAACCAAAAAACCAGATCAACCAAAATAAAAACAACCTACCAGACTCAAACACATACATGAAGTGTAGTAAAATGAAAAAAAATCACAGTGAATAAAAAAGTAGGTCTAACCAAATCCCACCCAAGTAAATGCTTAAAATTTTGTACATTAGAAATGTACACATTTCACAACTCGATGGACAAGGACTGAACAAATAAGGGGAAGAAACCAATTACAGTCCTAAAATTCCTAAGACTATCTCCAACACACATTGGAAAAATATAGTAATCAAGGCACTAAAGTAACATGATCTTGAACTAATGAAATTAAATTTAGGTCAACCTTAAAGAACTAATATGTATTTCCAGTCGCATTAAACTAGATAGGACCTAAAAAATCCTAGGGGTGTGAAGCTACCATGGAGGGAATTTTGAGAACACTGAATAACTCAATCCCACTCTTCCTAGACACAAGCTAAACTAAAGTTTTTACTCACCCAAGATACCATTTACTTATATAGAATTCCCATGAACAAGAAACCAAGTGAGAAGGTGAGAAAAAATGGAAATACAAACATATGGTAACAAAGTAAATATATAGATGTCACCTCATAAAACCTTGTACAGAAAAAACCCTTTTAGATCATACAAACATTATAAATCGATAAACATCCCACAAAGGGAACACCAAATACAAGGGGGGATCAATGAGGGTATCATAATCAATAAACCCATTTTAAAGCACCAAAAAATATATTAAACAAAATCTAACTTGGGGTGACAAGTTATTTTCTTTTTATTTGAAATTTAATAATTTCAATACATTGGAAATATTTAGAAACACACCCTTTATATATTTCTAACATTTCTTTAAAATTTTGTTTCTTCATTTAAAACTAAAAATATGGCCTAAGCCATTCATTTTTCATAAAAATAAACTTGAAATGCCTCATAAACATATAATCAAACATTTCTCATGATAAAACATTTAATTAAAAAAAAATTCAATCAAAATCCATGGAAATACCTTTATTGAATGCAGGAAATTCAACTATTTTTTTCCAAATCCATTATAAACATTACACATGTGCATAATTTAAAAAAAAATAAATTTACAAAGACTCAAGGAAATTAGAATACCGCCACAACATGTTTCTTTCCATGTAAAATGCCCAAACTAGAAAGGAATCACCCTCTATTGGTCTTAGAAAAGAAAAGAACTAGGTAATAACCAACCCAAACCCAAACCCTAGAATGAGACAAGACTTAGGGTTCATGGTTGAAGTAGAAACCTATAAAACATATAGAGAAAGGAAAGAGGAAGATAATTAAGGAATAAAGAGGGGATTTACAATAAAAACACATGAAAATTGATGTAGGAGACACCTAAACCAATGTAGAAGGTTGTGGAAACCCTTTTAGGGATCCAAGAGCATGAGGGAGAAGAGAAGAGAGAATCCACAAAAAAACCACAATAATTCAAACTATGGAAGCCAAACAAGAAATCAAAGAGAGAGGGGGAGAAAAAAATAACATGCCTTGGATTCAAGGCATGATTCGTTTGAGATAAATTCAAGGAGGATCACCGAATATAGTAGAATTTCATGAAATCTTGAGAATTGAGACTATAATTAGTGAAATCAGGGTTCTTTTAAATAGACTAGTGCGAGTTTTATCAGCACTTCCAAAAAAGTGCTGATAAAGATACCTTTTATCAATGCTAAATTAATAAGCATTAATACAGATAGAGCATTATCAGTGTTAAGAAAACACTGATAAAATCCATGTTTATCAACATTATACTTTTAACATGGATAAAAGGTATAACTTTATCAACATTAAAGAAGCATTGAAAAAAGTCATATTTATCAACACTAAAATGTTATCCCTGAAAAAGGATTTATAATTATAATTATAAATAATAACATTTCTAAAAATATTTATAAATATTAGTATATGATTATAAATGTATGTATACCATTATATATATATATATTAAATATTAATTATCTAAATATATTTAGTATAATTTTATTATTATTTAAATATAAAATGATCTATTTATAATAAAATAAACAATTTTAAAAAAAATTATATTTATTTATTTATAATTATATATATATTTTTATTAATATAGTAAATATAAATTTATAAATATATTTATAAAAAAATATATTTGTAAACATATTTATAATTATAAATATATTTGAAAATATATTTATAATTATAAATATATTTGAAAATATATTTATAATGATAAATATATTTATATCATTATATATATTTATATAATTATATATATATATATAAAATAAATAAGTATAAATATTATTATAAATATCTCAAATAAATTCATTATTTAAATATATTTATTATAGTTTTATTATTATTTAGATATATAATTATTAATTTATAATAATATAAAAACTTTTAAAAAATAATATTTATATTTTCACATCAGTATCTATAATTATACAATTATTCATATAATAAATAAATATTAAAATATATAAATATAAATATAAATATAAATATAAATATAAATATAAATATAAATATAAATATAAATATAAATATAAATATAAATATAAATATAAATATAAATATAAATATAAATATAAATATAAATATAAATATAAATATAAATATAAATATAAATATAAATACAAATATAAATATAGTAAATATATTCATTATTAAATAAATTTTCTATAATTTTATAATTATTTAAATATATATATATATAATTATTTATTTATAATTATATAAATATTTTTTTAATATATATATATATATATATATATTTATAATTATAAATATATAAATTTATAAATATAGTAAATATAAATTTATTAATATATTTAATTATAAATATTTATTTTCCAAAATATTTGTAAAATTATTAATGAATATATGATCTTAAATGAATGCATGTTAAAAATGACTGAAATTGAATAATTAAAAATGTGTAGACATTAAAATTATTGAAAAATTTGATAAGTTTTATTAATTAAATATAAATATTAAAAAAATATACATACATATTGAACTAAAGATGAATAAATATTGAAAATATTAAACAATAGTAAATTAATAATCATATAAATAAATATTATAAAAAGATTAAATTCAAAAAACAATATTACAAATTACTAAATTAAATTCTAAAATAAACACTAAAATTTGAAGAAATTACATAAATAATAGGTGTATGTGTTTCTATATAAGATTTTATTAATTATGTAAATATTTGTGTGTGTGCATTGTATATAAAAATACATTAATTACATATATGTATATGTGTAATCAATGTAACACAAGATTGATATATGTTAAATTGAAAAATAAAATTACATACAAATAATGTCCATTACTCAATACAATTAGTCAATATTTTTAATTAATATTATTTGTTAATTATAATTCATTCTTCACTAAATATATCACTTATTTAATGTTAGTATAAATATTTTGTGTTATATAAATCAAATTTTAGGAAGTATTATACATATGGATATATATATATATGAATATATGAATATATTTTTATATGAATGTATTAATGAATAATTATGATTAAAAACCATTAAAAATGAATAAGACTTTAATATGTTTTTAATTATTACATTTTATTCATTTTCTATATTTATATTTAAGATATATTATTTATTACTATCTATAATCAATATATATATATATATATTAAACGTATTCATTTTTATCTGTAATTTTTTCATTCATAATTTTTTTAATATTTTTTCAATTTATTCATTTTTATTTTTTAGATTATTTATTACAATTTATTCATTTTTTAATTTTTTAATTATTAAAATTTATTTATTCTATATATATAATATACTATTTATTAATATTTTTAATCTATATATGTATATATTTAATTTATTTATTTTTATCAATATTTTTTAATTAATATTTTTTTATTATTCTTATAAATTTAATTATTTTTATTTTTTATTTTTTTAATTATTTCATTTTACTCATTTTATATATCTATATTTAATATATAATATTTATTAATATTTAAAATTTATATTTGTATGTTAAATTTATTCATTTTTATCAATAATTATTTATTTAATAAATTATAATTTTTTTAATTTACACATTTTTATTCGCTCTTTCAATTTCTTCAAGTTTTAAACTGATTGTGTGTGATTTCCTTGGGCAAGGACGATTTGATTCCCAAAATCATGTTGTGACTGGGCTGAATGATCGAATGCTCACAAATAAAGGACCTCTAGAAGCAAATTATGGGATTATATTAGCTTTGTATTTGGGGCTGCATTTGATACCTGCGGGACAGTTCTAGAGCTGCTGTCCGACCTGCTTCATGGCTATTTCAGTGAGCAGGTTTATAACCTACTGTTAGTAGCTATTTCTGCTGTTATTGTAGCCATATGGGAAGCCCAGAATGCTGCTGTCTTCAGTGGTGTGCAGTCCACGATACAGCCAGGCATGGTGGCTGTACACAGAGAGGTTTTTACTACTTCTCTTATGCAGGATGGAACCATGTCTAACACAGTTTCTGACCTACAAATCTTGAGAATGCTTGGTGTTTCAGGTCGGCCATGCAAACCTCGAATTCTGAAATATATTCGATGGATACCACCCATTGTGCCTTGCCTCAAGGTAAATGTTGATGGGGATGCGTTGGGGGCACCGGGTCCATCGGGTTGTGGGGGAGTGTTCCACACATATTAGGGGTTTGTAAAGGGATGCTTCCACCATGCCATTGGAATTGGCAATGCCTTTGAAGCTGAACTTTGGGAAATAATCTATGCTATCAGGTATGCTGTCCAATTTAATTGGGAATCTATATGGATTGAATCTGATTCTCAGAATGTGGTTCATGCTTTGAGAACCAAGACGCATCAAGTCCCTTGGTGCGTGGTGCCTCAGTGGGTTGACTGCCTCAGCAAGATCTCTCAAATGTGAGTGGATGTCTCTCATGTCTACTGGGAGGCCAATCAAGTGGTAGATGCATTGGAAAAGCGGGCTCTCACTGAACTTGGGGGGATGTGGTCTTTCACAGCTTCTGACTACTATGCCCCATTGGTCGAGACAGATTGATTCAGTTTGATGCACACTCGTTTATGTAACAACCCCTTGTATGTCTGACTCGATACCTTCTTTTATTTTATTTATTAGGGATATCTTCCACTAGTTCCTAGATTTTCTGGTATTGCCTAGAAGATCCGAGGCATGTAAGATTGATCAACTTACACAGTGGCTATCCGATATCTGGGGATTCTCCAATTGGAAGTGTGTTTCACTAGGGCGTATATTTTTTTCACCTTCTATTCCTCTATGAAGAAATCAAGATGAGGGCATGGGGTTATGGATCAATCTATTTCAATCCATGAGCACTACACATACAAGAATGGGATCATAAATTCAACCCTCTTGAAATTGGTAACTCTTCGGTTCAGACTTGGGTTAAGGTATTTGGCCTAAAATAGATTCTTTGGAATTCTATGATTTTGTATGACATTGATTTGTCTAAAGGAGTTTCTATAAAAATATATAAGGAAACTGAAGTGGCTAGATATGGGCATTATGCCTGATTCTTGGTGGAAGTAGATTTATGCTCCACTTTGATAGATAAATTTTATATTTCTACTGATGAAGAAGAACTTGAGTTGAGAATTGAATTTGAAAATTTACCTAGATTCTATCCAGAATGTAAATTCATTGGTCATGATATCTCTAACTATAGGAGAACTATTATTTGTTAATTATGCTCTATTCATAGAAATGATACCAACTCATGTTTCAAAAGAACCAAAGTGCTAAAATCTAACACATTTGTTGTGTCTGAGAATGTTGCTCAGAAGCTACCTCATATGGGGGTTTTGGTTGCCCCATCAGAAATTGTGGATATTCAGGAGAAA